>CM062820.1:740105985-741541818 GCA_031772625.1 Pinus tabuliformis | reverse complement strand
TAAATTGATGTCTTATATATAATGTTCATGCCTTTATGAACGGAAGTTTAATTTGAAGTGACACTAAAAATGCCCATGCTATATCGAAGAGTTATGATATTTTTTAAGTAATTAATGGTATAGATATTATATAAGTAAACTTATTGTGAAGTTTAGTCTGGGTGAAGTAACTTTATGCTCCACAACGTGAAGGTGAAACATGTTGGTGTCGCATGCTCAAGGGATTGTTATGAGCCCAAAAGGCACCTTGTGACCATGGGAGTCCCTAGGTTCGTGACAAGTGGTACCATAGCTACCATACACAAGTAAATATAGTGATTTGTACCACATAGAGGTGTTAGCAAAGCTACAAGAAGATAGTGATGTTGAATAGGTGGCTTTTAAGGCAAAGTAGATATAAAGAGTGGTAGAAGAACTAGAAATATTATTCTCCTACTCACAAGTGGTGTCAATCTACCATTCAACTTGCAAGTGGTGAAGAAATATTGATTACATATAGGTAGTACCGAAGGAAGGAAGGTTGAAGGAATATTGTAAAGACATATGCCTTTTTGTTTGTAGGTTATTGGGGGAAGGTGTTGGGACAGGGTCCCCTGGGGTTAAATTTTGTAATATTGTAAAGTCTTTGGATTTTGAGGAGCGGAGCGCGCTGGCCGATAGGAGTCAAAGGGTCTTTAGGAAGGTCAAAGACCCTTAGTTTGTTAAGAGTAAGTTGTTTTGTCACCCACCCATGGTTCGCAGACCATGATATTGTAATAGAGAATGATATAAAAATAAGTCATAGAGAGTAATGAGATCTATCAATCTATCAGTGAATGATCTAAGTAAGAGATAAAAGTATGTTTTCTATAATTAGGAGAAGGGGAAGCCTCCTGTAGACCTTGGCATGTCCACAGCTGAGTGTGCGAGCCCCTGTAGCCATGTGCACAGGGTTAGAAGAATTTGTAATTGAAGGTCTACGCGTAATAAAGGTTGGTTTGGGGCATTTTGTATCTGTGTGTTATTGTTTACTTAGGAAATTATTGTATTTCACTTTGTTTACTGCAATCTATCATGAAAAATACTTAATAGATGCGCAAAAGAGGTAGATTTGTTATTTTACTCAATGTTATGAATGTTTAGCGCAATCGGCATAGGGTTTGCATCTGTTAACTATTACTTACTGTAATTTTTAGGTTTTAAGGATTAGGGTTAGCGAAGGTCGGAATAAAGCCCTAAGAGTAACAGAAACACATCACATAGTACTTTGGATGTAGAAACCTGGTTCTAGAATCCTCCAATACTGCCTCGGGTAAGACTGCGGCCTGCGTTATGGGGGTTGTTGCGAAAGGGTCAGTAGTGTAGGGTTTTGCTGGTTAGCGCAACTAACCTGGGTCCAAGCCCTCTCAAGCTAACAACGAAACAAACTTAGGGGATTTGACCTTCCTAAATCCCCTTTGACTCCTATAGACTTGCATGCTTCGCTCCTCAAAATGCGGAGACTTTACAATATTACAAAACTTTTACAAAATTTAACCCTAGGGGACCCTATCCCAACAGAAGGGACTTGTGTAATTGTTTTCTAGGTGGGCAAGGGGTTTTGGCTGTTATTTTTGGCACATGTTTCAATTGAAAAATTTAAAGTGAGCCTGATGACGTCACATATGGGAAGAAGCAAGACATGATGATGAACACTAGGTCTAACCTAGTGGACCAAGATGAGGTGGCACTGAGAAAGTTTGAGATCTTGAGATGACATTGTTACGAATGGTAGAAGGTATGGAAGGCCATGGAAAGGAATTTGAAGAAATATGAGTAGACAATTATGATATTAAGGGAGCTAACGAGTCAAGGTTCTACTCCATTGAATTTGTAGTAAGATAAGCCCAAAATTAGGAAGATCAAATGAAGGACTTGGGGGATCAAGTGAAGTAACTTGTGGCACTCACAAGAGACCAGACTAATAATATTGTAGTATTGAAGTAATCTATAGGGTAGAGTTCAAGTAGTTCATCTATGAAGGTGACGATGAAAGAAACTGAGATGTATGATGGGATAAGAAGCAAACTGAGATGTATGATGGGATAAGAAGCGTTAAGGTGTTGGGACATGGTGAAAATGTTGAAACAAATAAAGGGTTGTTTTGAAGAGACAAAAGTTAATTCAACAACCATGTATCTGATAGGAAAAATGAAACTTTGGTGGAAAACTAGGGTTGAGGGCTTAGCAGCAAGTCACATCATGGATATAATTGAGACTTTCACAAAGCTGAAAGAGGCTTTGTATGCGCAGTTTGGACTAGGGAATCAAGAATGGGTGGCAATGGATCATCTAAGGGAGTTGAAGCATATCAGTAAGATACAAACAAATATTAAAGAAATATCAAGTCTTGTGTTAGAGCTTAGAGATATGCATGTGAAGGGTAAGGCATACCACTTTATCAACATTCTCCAGCCATAAGCAGAGAAGGAAGTTATGAAGTAGGGAGTCCAATCTCTTTCAACAACTATCACCATTGTAGAGAAACTTCTTAACTACTAGACATATGGTAAGGATAAGGAGGAGATGTAGAGTGATAAGAGCAAGAATAAAAAGGACCAAGAGAAAGGGAATACTTCTAAGGAAGGAAAAACAACAGGTGAAATCAAAGAAAAGAAGCCCACGTCTTGTTGGATTTGCGGAGATGATCACTTGGCAAGGAATTTCCCAGATAAGCATAAGGTAGCTACTTTGGAGCAACAATATGTAGTTAAGGTAGGGATGTTGTAGGTAGTAGGGTCCTCATTAGAGCAAGGAGGAGACCCAAATACAGTAGTGAGGATGGCCACCATCTTCAAGAGTAAACATTAGTTTTGTGGTGCTACATGCAAATAGTTGAATAACAACAATATGGAGTATCTTCTCTCATGACATGTGAATATCATGTTCGCTTTGACAGACATGGTATGGAAGTTTGAAAAGAGTGCAAGTAAATTGGAGCAAGAAGAGGATACCAAGATGGCAACAATGGTTCATAATTGTGACCAAGGAGAGGTGCCTTGGTATGTTGAGGCCAAGATGGAGGATGGTATACGACCATTGAGCTCGGGAGGTTGACCACAAAATCGAGAGATTGAAAGGCTTGTTGAGGAAAAAGAAGGTAAGATAGTGTCATATCCTCCTCTACTTACTTACATGGTGAGGAAGTATGAAGGGATGCTTCCAGGAGATCAGATGGGAGATGATGGTGGAGGTCATCATGACCAACACTGTTATTAATCTCATTGATCCATGAGGAGATGGATCACTATTGTAGTCATATGGTGAGCTAAGATCACAGGGGTACCTAGGGTTGTGCCTCTACAATAATAGATTGATGGATTTATTATGATATGAGATCAAGCGTATTGCACTATCAGACATGACTTCTTATGGAGTTTGGTTCGATGATTAGATTAACTACCTGATTAGCCCAGCCTCGTGAGGGGATCCAACACATGTTGATATGTAGGAGTGATTTCTAGAGATGCAATGAGAGATATAATATGGAGGAACTTCATCATGATGACGATATCAGTGCAAGATGACAGGTGGGTTGTGGTCAGATTATTGTCGGGACGACAATAACTTTGAGTGGGGGAGGATGTTAGGCCCTAGAGTTGGGCACACCTTTAACTAAGGTGCACGCCATGGGTGACATCTCCGTTGCACGAATTATGATGAACATATTGCAAGAAATTCAATGAAAGAGGATGTTGGGGGAGAGTGTGCCAATTCGAGGTATCAAAAAACCAATACTTGAGATTTCCATTAGGTGCATGTGGGAAGCTTGGTGGCATGGTGGATGCGAGTGATTGAGCACCCAAATTCTCATAATGATGGGTGAAGAGGTCCAATATGACACCATTAGAGGCAACATGGATACCCCAAGGCATAAGACAAAACGCCCCTAAATGAGCAACCAAATGTTAGAGGAGGTTATCCTATGATGAGTTGGATCAAAGGGGAGGGTGTCATGGTGGAAGGGGTGGTGGTTGAGTCCCTAAGATGAGAAATACAAGTTGAGGGTGCATTGGCTAGGCGAGATGAGACAAGTGAGACGAGCTGAGGGCACATTGGTCAGGTGAGAAGAGTCGAGGGCACGTTAACCAAAACAAAACTTGAGGTTGTTTGAGCATAATGATGAGTTGACTCGACCCAAGGTGCTTGACACATGGGCGAGTTGACCCATGTTGCAACGGAACGACAAGTGAAGTTGACCTAACTTTGAGAGGGAGAACCACACAAACAAACGGGGACAATTCATATAAGTAAATGAATTGCATGATGAGGAAGGCACACAACACATCATAACAAAACACAACATAAGACACAACCACACACAAGAAATAATGCACAAGAGATGATTGAGGGAGTTGAGAAAAGGATTCAATTTCAGACAAGGAAGGAGGAGATGAAACGAATGCTCAGGCCTACAGTTATGTAAGGCTCGAGGTCTTTTAGCAGTCAAACTGAATCGGATCATCTAGGGTGACACGACTTATGAAGGGGAAGAGATGACCATGGTAGGGTGGAAGGGTGACACGTTGGGTCCGAAGGCTGAAAAAGTAGGTTCTTTGTATTCATTTGGGGTTTCTTGGTTTATAGATTCGTGGACAGAGACATTGTCTCAGGGGATTTTGTAAATTGTGGATTTTAATAAAGTAGAAGGTCGATAGCCCATTTTCTTTATAAATTTATGCACGAGTATGATAATGTTAATGTTGAATTTATGTCTTGCATATAATGCTCATGTTTGTATGAATGTAAGTTTAATTTGAAGTAATAGTAAGATTGCTACATGATATCCAAGAGTTATGATATTATGCTAAGCTAAAGATATATAGATTATATAAGTAAATTTACTATGAGGCATAGTTCGGGTGAACTATGTGCTCTATAAGGCAGAGGTAAAACGTGTTGGTGTTGTGTTCTTAAGTGATCACGGTGCACCTGAAAGGCACCTTGTGACCATAGGAGGCCCTATGGTTGTGACGGGTATGCATTAGAGACATATCATAACCTTTACATGGAGAATTATTAGATTTTAAAATTTATAAAATTAATATAATCAACAAATAAATCTACTTTGATTATTAAGAAAAAATGTTGAGAACAAATTAAAATAGTTTTCAAAATTTAAAAGGAATAATAAAAACTAATGACCTACGTATGAAGATTATGAAAGGAATAATAAAAACTAACAACCTAAAATTATTAATTTTTTTAAATTTTGTATCATTAAGGTGATAAAATAATAAATTCTATTTAGAGAGAACTTTTCTAGATCGATCACATAGATAATTTAGTGTTCAACGCGTTTTGAATCACCCAATCATCAAAACTAAGATGGACAG
Source organism: Pinus tabuliformis (assembly GCA_031772625.1). Classification (NCBI taxonomy): domain Eukaryota; kingdom Viridiplantae; phylum Streptophyta; class Pinopsida; order Pinales; family Pinaceae; genus Pinus; species Pinus tabuliformis. The sequence goes on along the minus strand of CM062820.1, from coordinate 741,536,464 downwards.
TGTGATATAAGCTAGCAATTAAATAGTGTAGAGATGCACGACAAAAAAAGAATTACAATGGTCAAATTTTTAATGATAAAAAATGAATTAATTCACAAGATACCTAAAAATTATTTATTTACATGAAATGTATAAGAAATAGAATTAAAAATCAAGTAGTCTTTAAGTGCGACTTTGTGGAAAGCTTTCCAGTTTATTTTTCGATCTAATTTGTCTAGAATCCGACATGGATTCATTAAAATCACAAGTTTGACAAGTGAATGCTTCACAATCAAAGTGCTCTAGTGGTTTTTGAGGGTGTTGAATCCATATATGCAGTAAAAAAAACAATTTAAACAACACAAATCAAGATTTGGCCACAATTTTTTTTCACTAAATTCCAGCCAAAAATCCTCCAGAAACTCCAAAAAGTCGCACTTAAAGACTACTCCATTTAAAATATTTAATATTAATATTTAACAAAATAAATGAATAGAAAAAGGAATGGCTAAATTGAATAAAATAAGAATAATAAGAATATATTTACCAACGCAAAATATGTATTTATGTATATTTTTATGAATATATAACTTTAGGTATATATTTTTTTCCAAGGAAAAAATTGTAATTTCATTCACATGTAAAAAACAAAATTACATTTAGCATATGCACCAATGAGATAATGCATTCTTCAGGATGATTCCCCCATTGTATTAGGCAGAAAGGTTGTTTAACAACCCATCATGATAATACATATGAGCACTAAGCTTAAGACTAGTTCAAAAAATTCATACAAATATAATCATCGGAGAGATGAGACTCCAAAATTAAGCACATGTATATGTACGTGTAGAGGAAAAAGTCTATACTGCCCTCTGTAGACAGAGGGATAGCAAAAATCGCACTATAGAGCTACAATGCTCCAAAAAAACCTATACCCAGAAACCTGTAATAACACCTTCGGTGACTAAAAAGCCCAAAAAAGGCATGAGCCAAGCCATGCCTCACATCAACTAAATCTCATCCATATAAGGCATGTGGTAAAATTTAGATCTGTCCTAGCCCCGTAACTTAGTTATTTTCCAGAGCCCCCTATCCAGGAGAAAGCATTCCTTAGAAAACTTGTCGTCTTCCTGGTTCCTTATCATGTAGATATGCATGCAAGAGAAATGTGTGAAAGAAAGTCTCAATCTACAAATATCCTCCACAATGTTAACCAAATGAATATTCTGCACTGTTGAACATCATTAACCCAGTTAACCAACAATAATGAATCACCAAAATTTTGAATCTTGTCATAACCCTTTTCAATGGTAAAGGCTATCAGATATTTGCATGTTAGTGACTCCGCCTAGTTTTTTGTTCCCTTTCCCATACTAATTTTTACATGAAAGGCTTGTTGCTCAATCAAATTGAGAGTAAAAACCCCTCCCGCTTGATTCCCAACCCCCTGGGATGCCCCATCAAAGAAACTCGATGGTATAGAAAAGTCATAAACAACTTGAGGAACATCCCTAACCACTTGAATGTATTTTACTCAAGGAAAATGTTTTAGGAAGGCCAGTCTCTCCACTGTAATCCTCCCTGTGAAGGACGAGATCCCTTAGAAAATTTCCTTATTTCTGGCAATCTAGCTGCCCCAACAAACTATAAGAGGAAGTTCTTGGAATACTCTGTTTTCCCTATACTGAACCCATCTCAACTAGGAGGTAGCAAATGTAGGACCTTCCCACCAACATTGTAAACCCAAACTAGAACTACAATCCTTCCACACCTATTATGTAAATGGGCATGTCACGAAGAGATGGTCGATCAATTCATTATCCCCTTTGCATAGTGAGCACCACCCCAAATCAATTGTGAAATTGCATTGCAATACCTCCCAAGTTGGAACTTTATTTTCGATGATGCACCAAACCAACAACTTTGTGTTTTGTGGACATTTTTCCTTCTAGACTGTCCTCCACCACTACTCTGGATCAACCATTAAAGCCAAGACATTCAGGAAAGTATAATCCAATTATGGAGTGTATATACCAAGTGGGGAGGATTCCCACACAAGCTCATCTTCCTAGTCTTGGAGTCTAATATGAGCTCTCGACATGGCATCCACATACTACCTCCATTCCTCGTGTAGCCCTTCAAGAATATGTAAGGATTTTGCATAAAGGCAACCTTTTCTGCACAGATTTGTTACAACGGGGTTTCCAATCTAGTTGCATCTAGTAAAACCTTAATCCTAGAGATGAAAATTAATATTTTGGGAAAGTAGATGTCTATCCCCACTCCATGGCCAAGGATCATACCCCAATCTCACCCTATGCCCATTCCCAATATTCCATGCCAACCCATAAGCAATTAATGCAAAGTAATTTAATGTCGAACTCCAGACAAATGATATGTTACCTCTGGGCTCGTTTGGGTGCCAAATCCAATCCGTAAGGGAATTTAGTCTGATATATTTTTGAGTGAACTTTCATCCATAAGATGGATGTAGTAAGGAGTCTCCACCCTGATTTTTCTGCAAGTGATTTGGAAAATAAAAATATGTTTTTTAAACCACACCCCCCAGGAGTTTACGGATTGCCAACTTTGACCATTTTACCCATTGCAACATGAAATTTTCCTGATATCCTTCTCATATAAATTCAAAACAGATCCTTCTTACTTTTTCCAAAACCCTTTTTGGAATCCATGCCAACGGCATCTAATAGACATGGATTGCCTCAAGCACTGACTTAACAAGCACCAAACAATTGACTCTAGAAAGCCATCTATGACTCTAGTAGGACAACCTCTTTTCAAACTTTTCTAGAATACAAAACCAGCCTTATGTTATGTATTTGTTAGGTTTTAGATGGAATCCCAAGTATTTTAGGCCTCAATTAAAATTCAAAATCTCAAATTGAAAAAACCTTCTGATTTTATTGATCTCTTGTCGATCCAAGTTGTGTACAACAATTGAGGATTTTGAGGCATTGATGACCATCCCAGTCACCTTGCTAAAAAGTTCAAGGATTCCATGAAGAGTTTGCAGGTCCCTTAGAGATCCATCATAAAAAATTAGGATATCATCTACAAACAATAAATGCGTAATAGCTAGAGTTATGGCAAAACTTACAACTTTGAAATAATCTTTTTGTTTGGCAGCCTTCAACACTTTGTTAAGACCTTCAAAAAATAATAAAAAGAAGTGAGATAGGGGACAACCTTGTTTAAGGCTCTATTCAGTTATGAAGAAAGGAGACAATGCTCCATTAATAAAAACCTCAAACGATACAGACAACATACAATTCATAATCCACTTTATAAAAGGAACCTCAAACCCCACATGCGTAAGAAGGAGGCATATAAAAAGCCATCTGACACTGTCATATGCCTTAGAGAGGTTTATTTTGATGACAAGTACTTTGAGTTTCTGAGTTTTTATGCTATGGGATCCCTCTTGAGCCACCCTATTGCCTCATGGATTTGCCTCCCCTCCAAGAAACCAAATTGTTCACTGAAAATAGTCTTTGAAAGCATGGGCTTGATTCTAAGCGTAATCACATTAAAAATAATTTTGTAAATACAATTGCAGAGAGGGATGGGGAAAAAATCCTCAAAGGAATATGGATTATCAACTTTAGGAATGGGGGTGATGAACGTAGAATTGAATGCAAGAAAGATTCTTCCCTCTCTTCTAGACTTGTTTACCACCTTCCGCAAATCCTTCCCCAGAAGGTCAAAGAGGCCTTTAAAGGATTCCACAGCCCATCCATTTGGGCCTGAACTTTTATCTTTCTAGAAACTCGAAAGAAAAAAATTTAATTCTTCTTTTGTGACCTCCTGCATAAGGGAAAGGTCGTTTTCTCATCCACAAACCTGGGGAAGAAATTGGCCACCCTAATAACTTCAGCAATAAATGTTCCTACAAGAGCTCAAAAGAGGTTTGTGAAAGTGATTTTTCTTGAAATCTGCTAGGACCTCAAAATTTGTAACTTCTCTACCAGAGTGATCCTTCAATTTCCTGATTGTATTGGCCATTTTCTGACTCTTCGCATAATCTAGGAAAAAAATTGTGTTTTCATCACCCTTCTCTAACCAAATCGCTCTACATTTTAAACGTCGTTCAACCTCCCTCAAGGCAAGGATCTCCTTTCTCCTGGAGATCAGTTTGCCTAACTCCTCTTTAGAAAGTTGATCCCTAAAACCCTCCTCAACAAAATCAGATGTTGAGGCCACCTATTGTTCAATATTGAGAAGTTCCTCATCCTCCCTGAGCCTCTTCTCAGTAGCCCATTCCTTTGTCCTCGCCTTAATCCTCTTAATATTGTCAACAAAATGCTAGGTTGCAGAGAATCCACTTTCTTGCTCATAATGCCTCCAGTTTGTGTTAACTAATGCTTTGAAGATCTCATCCTGTAGCCACTCAACATTCATTTTGAAGGGGTTGGTTAAATTTTGAAGTTTGTCCCTTAATTTCTAGTAACATTGGAGAATGATCAAATTCTCCAGTTTACCAATCCACTCACACATAAACGCAAACTTATTCACAAGTTCCTCCACCACTAAGAATATGTCAATTCGCTTTGACACCCTCTCCTCCCCTATCCTCTGATTTCTCCAGGTTGGTTTGAGCCTAATAGGCTGCAAGTTGATGATCTTACACAAGTCTAAATGGTGTATGCATAAATCAGAAAGAACATTTGGCTGAGCTCTCGTCCCCATGATTTAATGACACCCATAGAAAAATTTAGATCACCACCCAAAATTAAATTGTTTTTCTTCAACATCAATTTGTTAAAAAATTCAGTCCAAATATCTACCCTCTCTTCATTAGGCCCATAAATATTTAGAAATGTAAAAGTAGTGTCCAACTCCATAGAGAAACCATCCATCCCAAGACCAAAGAAGACACTCTAGGTATTATAGTCCTAAATTTTGTAGGTATCCCATCCTAAGGCCATACCCCCAAAATGTCCTCTTACATCCAACCCCACAAACTTCCAGTATGGTAAAACCCACTCTAGAAAATCACATATTGTGGCCCTTCCCTTAGGGTCTCTTGAAGGAAAATGACCTGGGGTCCTTCAGCCTCAATCAATATCCTAAAAGCAAGTCTTTTAGGGTTGCTTGCTAACCCTCGACAGTTTAAGGAAAGGACTTTCATTAGCGAACAAAGCCTTAGGCCTTCAAAGTTATAAGTTCCCTATCAATTGAGGACTGTTTTCCCAAAACTAACTCCTCCTTAACCTGAGTTTTTGCCAAAGATAGATGACATTTCCAACCCCTTCCTTTCCCATTGTTGATGGGTGCTGAAAGTTTTCCTATCCTGCACATAAGACCAAACGGGTCAGGGGGATCTTCCTCAACCATATATTATAACATATTGAGGTAATATCTTCTTTGTCCAAACCAAAGTTATATGATAAGGAAGGGAATGCAGCAGCACCCCAACCCCCCGCCCATGTCTTTTGGAAGGCTACATGGAACTGGCCCTAAGGATAAAGATGTAACAAGGTTTTGAATTGTATGCACATTTTGTTCATTACGCGACTTATCCCAATACGACTCCATTACTAAAGAAGGACAATAAAATAAAGAGACAGAATGAAGAGGGAGAGAAGTATCCATCAGAACGACGTCCATGTCCACCTAGATATCCATATCCATGGTTCCCTTTTTCAATTTCTTCAATTCAAGTTCCTCTGGTGCCAGGACTTTCACCCCTCCATCCGCCACTCCCTAATGAAAAACCTTGTCCCCATCCGCCTTCCTTCCATCCTTCAAGACTCCTGATCCAACTTTGATAGCCACCACAACCTCTCCATCCTCCATACCCCACTTCCCGACCCCAAGATTATCAAGCACCAAAGCAGATTGGATCCTTACAAAGGGCACCTTTGGCTCCACAAAAGCTCTTTCTTTTGGATGTGTACTCAAGTCGATTGTATATGTTCCCCCAACCTTCCTCTGTTTCTTATTTTTCTGGGGTTGGAATTGTTTTTCCTTAAAATAAATGGTGTAGTTTCCCAAAAGGTATCCATATTTGTGACATTTGTTGCATCTGAAGGGTATCCATTCATAATCGAGGTCCATGCATCGTTCTTTATCCTTCCCAATGTTCATGGTTTGATATAGCTTCGATCTCAGGTATAAACTAACCAGGATTCTAGCCACCGACCAGTGCTTGGTTTCCTTATAAGAGAAGTGTGCTCCCAAATACTTCCCCAAGGTATTCTAGATATTTATGAATCTCATTAGATTCCACATGTGCACAGGATCCCAGGAATATGAACCCATATTGGCATTACATCCATACGCTCCCTACGATCATAAAACAAAGGGTTCTAAAATTTAAAAGCAACCAGGGTGGTATCAATAAACCATACCTCTTTTTCTACCAAAATTATATTCGCCCAAGAAAGAAATAACGGTTGAAACCATCCTTTTGCAAGCAGTTGAATTTCTGGAGGTGATAAAACTCTCCCATTGATATTTTTGCATTTCCATTTTTCCGGTGTTTCCACACTGAAGATCCTCTTTCTCGCCCTCCTCATCGGAGATTTTTCATCTAGTTCAAAAGCCTAAGCCATCTTGATGTCCTCCCCAACACAAAGATTGAATTTTATCAACCCACTCTCCAACTTCAATACCTGGTGCCTCTTTTTGGGGTTTTGTTTCTTGCTCCACACCTGAACCTCTCCTATTGGATCCTCTAAAATTCCTCATTACTCTTATATCCTACCCTCGAAACTTTCGCCTTGGGTCGAGCCCTTAGGAATATCTTCCTCTCTACCAACTTAAAACTATTTAATAGGAGGATCATAAACTGAAGAACATTGTATACCTGGTGGAGTGGCCTCAACTCTAGGTTGTAGTTGACTACCCAAAAGGCTTGAAGAGCCCACTTTCAAGCCACAAAAAAATCCTTTTCTCCTGAAACTCCTACTTGCTTTCTTGGACCAAAAATGTCTACTATTCCTCCTCCTCTAGATTGCTCAAAGAGCGCAAAACCCAGAGAGCTATCAACTAAGAGACCCAGGTGTCCTCTTTCGAAACCAAAATCTACCCCTTGGCTCTTTGGGGGGGTGACATGCAAAAGACTACTTGGTATGCCTGCAAGGAGAGAGAAAACATTATAATATGTGCCTTGTGTCACCGACTTCCTGCTAGACTTCACCTGATCCAAATTTAAACAAGAACGCAACAAATTATAGATATAACCATAAATATAGATATGCAACAAAAATAACACTATCTTTCATTAATATCGAGTAATGAAATATGCTTACAAACAGAATGGAAATGAGATTGGCTCGGGCGATGGTAGCTTATCTCTGAGAAGAGATGTGGCGGCTACATGCTCTAAACTGAGTTATAATGAGGCTCAAGGGCCTTTTTATTATTTAACAATAAGAGAAAACCCTAAAAAACCAAAACCCTAACCCGAGGAGATGTAACACCAAGAGTTTATGGGCCCCGTTGGGGTTAGTTGGGCAACTAACTTTCTAGGGTCGTAACTTGGTCATATTATCTCTGTTTGACGCGCGTGATACCTCATTGGAAATATCTCTTTGAGGAATACAATTGAAAACATGATTTTTATGAAATTGCTTACAGGAATATTGCCAAAAAAACGTCATTTAGGGCCTCAAAACGGTTCCATAAGTTTAGGACCCGAAAACTGCCAAAAATAGTAAACAATGCTACAATTAAGGAAACTGAAAGAAACAATGGTGGGGGTCCACGTGGAATAGGTGGGTGGCCACCAATATCCGCCTAGATCATTCCTCCCCCCTTAGAAGCAATGGTCTCCATTGTGTTGAATTCCTCCATGAGATGAGGAAACTTCTACTGAACTTGGTCCCTAGTGAACCATTTTCCTTGGTGCAAGAGTTGGCCAACTTTGGCAACTCGATACAGTTCGATCTTCTGTTGGTGAGTGTTCTTGATCTATGTGTCCATGATCTAATTAGTTGCAGCTTGTTCCATGTAGTCCGGATTTAACTCTGTTGGTGTGAGCTATTCTGCAATGTCAGATGTGTCCAGTAATGGCAGAAAGTTTGGCCGAAGGCGATCCACATTGAACATTGGGTGCACGCCAAGGAATGGGGGAATTCTAAGCTCAAAATCATTATCTCCCACAGCCTTAGTGGTGGTGTATCTCCGATATCTAAGTGGGCTAATCTTGCAGTGGGACCCAGTGAGGCGTTCCTTCTGCAAATATAGCCAAACTTTGTTGCCCACCTGGAACTTGTGTGGCACTCGATGCTGATCATGCCGCTGCTTGTACTTATCATTAGCTTTGTCCAATATGTCATGGACTTGTTGGTGGATGTGTTGAATGTGCTCAATGAAGTTATTTGCCTTGTCGGCTTCAGACTGGACATTAGCCGCATATGCCTGAGTCGTTGCAAATGGTATGGCCACATCAATGGGACATAGTGGCTGGAATCCCAAGCCCACCTAAAAAGGGTCATGGCCAGTCGAGCTATGGAGAGCCCGATTGTAGTTGTGCTAGACATAGGGGCAACTCTCATCCCATGTGCATGGATGCTTTGAGTTGTACATGTGTAGAATGTGTACGATCATCCTATTGACAACCTCTGTCTAGCCATCAGTTTCAGTATGGAAAGTTATGGACTCAGTGAGCTTGGTGTCCAACATCGATCAGAGACTGAACCAAAATGTACTGAGGAACCTGTTGTCCTAATCTGAGATGATAGATTGTGGGATCCAAAAGTGTACCCAAACTCATTCAAAGAAGATTTTAGCAGTGGCTTCTGCTGTGATACTCTTCTTGCAAGCCACCATAATGGCCATCTTCGATAATCTGTTGACGACCACAAAAACACAGTCATTGCCATGCTTAGTAGAAGGAAGGCCTGACATGTAATCCATGGAGATGGATTGCCAAGGTCGACTGGGGGTAGGCAGCGGAGTATAAAAACCTTGCTTCTTGATGGTCGATTTGGCAATGGTGCAGGCAGTGCACAATCTGATGAACTTCCCGACGTCTTGTCAAAGGTTCGGCCAATAGAAATACTTCTGCATTACTGCTGTTAGCGTTTGAAATTTCACCTCAGGCTGAAAAGGCAAATCTCAAAAGCTACATCAAACCATTCAGCCTCGTAGCTAGCCCTACGGGGCAGGAGAAGGCTCTCTCCGGTCAATCTCGGTAAATTTTCAATAGGAAGAGATGACCAATCAAGGTAACACAGATATTAGGCTAGTAAACTGATTTGAAGGTTGATTTGGGGGTTTTTGGGGTTTTTGGTGGCAAATTGAGGATCTGCAATTTAGGGTGCGGGGATTGGACACAGTTTCTGCAGGGGGGTCTTTGGGGCAAGGTAGGAACCTGTGCAGATGTCTTTAGCTGAAGTGGGTGATCTGGAAGAAAGAAAAGAAGGCTAAAGAGAGCAAACAATGGATTTGAATTCTCTTTAGACAGTAGAAAACATAGAAATTAAACAAATTTGAAAGCAGAGCATGCAAGCATGAGTTCTAACTTTATCACTTCATTTGTTTAATATGCAGCAGTATAGAAAGGAAATGAATCACATAACAAAGCTTACAATAACATGAAGAGACACACCATCAACACAATGAGTCCACAAGAATCCCAATGATGACTGCAAAACCCTGGTCTTCCTTAGCCAAAAATTGCAGAGATACAAGCAAAATATACAATGATAGTTCCTCCCTCAAGAGTCCAACCATGAAAATGAGCATGAAAGTACATAATATAGGTGATCTAACCTCTTCCCCACCTCTAGGGGTCGAGCTCACCATCCTAGGAGCTGTTTGAACAACTCCTAAACTAAGCACTACAAAATAGGCAGTTAAAACAACTTGCCTCTAAAAACTTGGAAACCAGTTCATACAGTCAATTTTACTCTTTTACATGAGAGAAACTTCTAGAAGAGTAAAATTACCCAAAAAGTGCCACAAGTACAGTCAAAAGGATCATCATCGACCTCAGCAAGTCAAACTGGTGCTAATCTGCAAATTCTGGGCTGAACTGGTCAAATCTGGCCAAATCTGCTCAACGGGTCGCGCACTTTGGAGGCCTGTTTGGAGCCCTTCCCGGTATCAGAATCAGGTGCAAGATAGCTCGTTGGAAAGGTCTCTGATTCCAACCCAACCGGAATTTTTGGATTTGGAGGTCATTTTCCCAGTCAAAAGTCAATTCTCCCAAGACTACTTTTGCAGCTCAAAAAAGGGGCAGAAAGTCAAAATTTGACTGTATTTTGACCTTTTGGAGGCCCAAAACTCCATGAAAACTCTAGGTAATGGATGTGCATATGTAACTTTGCATGACAAATCCACCAATGCAAAGTTTCCGCAAAACGGAGCTACGAGGACAAAGGGTCTCACCGGGGGTGAGACCCGTTGAGAAGCCAAAACCTGTAAATTGCCCAAAAATGCCAAAAATGAGCCAAAACTTCCAAATTTTTTTGTGCTTGATGCTGTGGAGAGGCTAGTGAGTGTCATGATGAGTGAGAGAAGCTTCGGCCAAGATGCGGAGTGGGTTGGCCTTCTTTTTCCTCCCAAGAGCCTCGGTCAATCTTCTTTGGAACACTTTCATCTTTGCTTTACAAACGTGCATCCTAGCCCAATAGTGGTTTTTCATGTTCCTTAGCAGCCTTTTGTCTTGGTTGGCCTTAGCCAACAGCCTCTCCAAGTGGGCATTCTCCTGAATAAGCAAAGACTCCCGGTCAACAGGCAATGGATCACCGGGCCTCCTACGGTTTAGGACTCGATCACTTCGAATCCTCCAAATCTCATCAAGGGCCTTCTCCTCCTCCAGCTGAGTGTTCCGCTGCTCTAGATATGTGATGGTCCACTGAGCACCATCAAGTCTCCGCTGCAAAGTCTCATTCTCGTCCCTGAGTTGCTGGATAATCTCCTTTGCCTCTTGGCTAGGAGAACTGACCTCAAGATCGATCACTGGGTCCTCATGAACCATGGGCTCTTTGCCCCTCTGCAATACCTCTGCTGGTGAAGAAAGCGAGGCCCCTTCCACCTGCTGTGGAGATAACACTCGATGCTCTGAAGATGAAGGCGAGACCCCTTCCACCTGCTGTGGAGATAGTACTCGCCTGGTTGCTGCAGATAAGGCCCTTGGGCCTTTCTGATAAGTGACCATGGGAGTGGAGCTGACATGTTGGGTGATGGGAGCATCAGGCTGCTGAGATGGTCCCCCCTCCTCATGAATAGCCTCCTGATGTGGCTGAGGTGGCACTGTGAAAAACTCACGGGAGATGAATTCCTCCCATGAGATGCCCTGCTGTGTCAACTGATGCAAAACAATGAGCTGAATCAAACCATAGTGACAAAGACTCCTGTACTGTTGGGCCGGGGTCTTCCTCTGCAACATGGGTACCATCCTCTGAATGTTCTGAAACAGGAAAACTGGAAGGTTCATCATCCTCACCCGGGTGAAATGCATCAACAGGCGAATGTGATATGAATACACCTGTGAAAATCTGCCCTCACATGTGAAATAATGCATGATGAGTCTCATGAGGGGAGCATACTCACTCCGAAGAAATCTGAATGGGAAAACACCTGTCAACAGTTTCACAAATGATGGCCGGATATAGGGCTCAAAGTGAACAAAATCAAGAAGTCTGCGCTTCGACCACACCTCACCCACATTCGGTATACCTGTAGCCTCTGAGATCACCTCGGGTGTCAATATGAAATTCACCCCTGCAAGAGTGACATGTCCATCATGGAGGTGTAAAACAAACAAGCGGGCCAACTCTCTATGATGCTGAATCTGAGAGAGCCTCTCACAAAACTGATAGCATGACATGTACTGGAAACAACTCAGTGCCAAAGGACAAGCCTGTAACTCTGCCAATGAAGTGGGCTCCTCCCTCCTATGGTGACCTCCTTTACCCCCTCTACGAGGCCTCCTCTGTTCCTCAATCTCTGTAGATGATGAATGGTCATCACCTTGCTCATGAGTCTCGGTATCTGACATGGTTTTGGAGCAAGGTGGGCAAACTGAAGGAGTAAATGAACTGCTGTCTCTGCCTGCAAAAGTACTGAACTCTATGTTGTTTCAAGGGGAAAAACATGATGGGAATGTTAGGGGAGGGAATTTCTGAACAAGGAATGGAAATATATGATAATAACAGGGAATTTTCAAGGGAAACTTTACACATTGTCATGCATATAGGAACAGTTTTAACATTGGGAAATCATTTGCAAAGAACATCTCATATGGGACAAAACATGTATAATAATGAACATGTAAGGGGATTACAGATATCAATAGGGGCATAGGGACACCATACACCAAATTCACTTAGGAGTTCATGTGTGTTATAAGGCAGATTCTGCTCTTTTTGTTCTTTAAGGGTTACATGCACATTAAGGAGTACATACTCATCATTTTCACATGAAGGGAAAGTATTTCATGTACAAGGGGATGTCAAGGATATACAGGGGTTTGTACATGCTTTTAAATATACAGCACATTAAATTTACATGACTCTCTTCTGTCTTTACAATGTATCTTTTCCTTTTGTTTTAGTTTTTGCATGTGTATGGTAGAGGGAATTAGGGTTTGAGTGCTTGTGAGATGGGTAGGGTTTATAACTTAGGGATGGGGGTAGGGCAACATTTTATGTGCAAATGAAATAAGACAAAGATGCAAACATGATTATTAATGAAAGAGGGAAAAAGGAAGGGATCAATGGGACAATAAACACTTGAAACAGTCATAAAACCCTAGCATTTTACAAACATTAGCAACAGCCATATTAATCCATTCACTTGCAAATTCAAATGATAAAACCATGACACACATCATTATTTTCACCATCCATATCAACATTCATGAATTGAGTGCCTACCTCGATCAATTTAGCAAGTTTGAAAAGGAAGGAGGAAATTTATTTGCAGTTTTGGAAGCTGGCAGACGAACGGGTCGCGCACAGCTCTGGACGGGTCACGCACAGCTCGACGGGTCGCGCCCGTTGTGTTTTCGCACTGCCGGAAGCTGCTGGATGGGTCGCGCACCGCCCAACAGGTCGCGCACGAGCCTGGACGGGTCGCGCACCTGTAAACTACCCGAAACCCTTATATTTTCGCCTTCTTCTCCTTGCACGCTCTCACAATCTCTCTTGGAAGCTCGAAATGCATAATAAGAGTGTAAGGAGGGAGAATTAGCTTTTATAATCTCACTTTTGAAAAAATTTCATCCAAAACCCACTTTATAAAGTCTAATTTGTCACTTTTTAAAAACACTGATTTTCTTGGTTTCCTTTATCCTGAAGTTGACTTTTTGAGTGCTTTGACCTGATTCTTTTTGCAGGGAGATCATCTGAAGGACTGTAGCAAGGGGACCAGGGTTGTTGCTGCCTTTCTGAATATTTCTTGGACACTTATTCTTTTTACAAAAATTATCATGACCTTGGCTTTAAAAACAGGGTTTTTAAATCCAAGGTTAAAAATGAGCTATACATGATGAAAATTTGAAAGGAACATGTTTACCATCTTCCCTTTGGCTTGTTGGTCACTCAAGGACTCTCAGAAACATGACCTTGCTAACCTTGCTAAGACAACTGACCAAAACCCTAGACCTAAAATTTTGACATTGAGACCAAACAAGAGCATTTTGACAAACTCAATGACCTGATATGACCTGATCCAGCTAAGCCAAAAGGGATATGAACAGACCAGCTCCTCCATCAGGGTTATGGCATGCCTAACGGGATGCAAATTTTGACACTGATGAGACACCTACCAATGCAAATGCAAAGACCTTTGATCACTGATGGAGGGCTTTCAAGACCGACACTAACAACTGCCACCATTTTCTTGATCCTGAAATTCCCAACGGCACGCCTGTAGTTCGCTTCCCAAATCATCTTCGCACGCTCGCTTGAAGGAACACAAAGGTGTCCTAGGTGGCATAACAGAGCATCCTCGAGGTGAAAATCTGGAACTTGATGACCCTCAAAGAGCGTATGGTATTTGTGACCGAATTCTGGGTCTCTTTTGTAGAGAAGTGGACAATCAGAAGTCTCGTGCCCACAAGAGTTGAGCACGGTGGTTAATGCCATGATCGATGGTCAAATGAGGTAGTCTGAGACATTATTTGTGTTTCCCTTCTTGTATTTGATATTCAAATGGAACTGTTGCAGGTATGTGGACCACTTATGATGGCGATCATTCTGCAACTTCCCTTGTGTTTGTATGAACCACAGGGGTTGGTGGTCTGCGTTGATGACCGTTTCCTTCCCCAAAATGTAATGCTTCCATTGTCAGCAAGCCTACACAATGGAATACATCTCTTTGTCATAAGTGGGATACTTACGGACTTTGTTTGAAAGTGTCTCACTATGATATGCCACTGGGTGCCCCTATTGAGTAAGGACTGCCCCAATAGCATAGTCAAAGGCATCTGTCTCGATCTCAAATGGTTGTTGCAAGTCTGGTAATGTGAGCACTGGTGCAGAGCAGAGGTGATGTTTCCACTCTATGAAGGCCTTCTGTTGAGATTCATGTAGAAATTTTGAATAATAAACACATATTCAACTGAGATTATCCTAATCATGTACTATTGCGGAATACATACACAATACATAAGCTCCTCTACGTTGATCATCAATTTAGCAACATCAATAACAATAAAACATCAATAGCATGCACACATTAACACAGTATGTAACCCGGGGAAATCTTACAGCTGAAAACCCCACACTTTCTGTATATTAATGATTGAGAACATGTAACATTACATAGTACAATACTCCTCTCAAGTATCCAGCACTATCTCCACCTGTCACACACAAACCAGCTCAGACCTGAACAAGTCACAGGTTCAAATCTTCTCCACTACTTTGCTTGCCTCTATTGCATAAACCTGCTAAGAATCACTCACACTGGAAATCACGTGAGCACAAGCTATTCTACTAGGCAAAAATCAATGCAATACTCATTGGCATACTCAATCCATTGCTTGTGCAAATCCTCATGCACAACTATAGTCACAACTAATAGCAATCTCAACCTCTAACACCTGTCCATGTTGAACTGTACATGCACTGACATGCAACTGAGTTAACTGATGTATGCTTTAGTTGCTTTATGAGTTAATAATTAGTTTAACAACTCATCATTAGTCTATTTACAGTTAGACTAATTACAACTAGTTTAACCAAGTCAAGCTAAACACAACTCCATCAACTCCACAATCAACTCCACCAAACTCAACTGCTTGAGTTCTAACTAAAGTCCTGCATGTAACAACTCAACTGACCCATAAAGAAAGCGTATTTCCTTCTGACAGCTGCATGTGCCACATCTGTAGCTCAAACTGAAGTGCTCCAAGAGAATAAGATAAAGTTTATAGTCTAAATATTATTATGAGACAATAATATTCGACTTTTCTATTTTTGACTAGCAGTCTAAAAATAGACTCTGATCACTCCTGCTGTGATCCAAAAATAGAAGTCCATCTATTTTTCCCAACATGACCAATCATCCATAAACAACATACTGCAACTCATAGACATGATCCATATGTCTAAAAATAGACTTTGCGCCTAATTTGCCTGCGGGCCCACTTAGTGAAGGCGACTCCTTTCCACTAAGCTTCATCATCTTGCTGCAATCTCAACACTCCCTCTCAACAAGATATGGATTATCAGCAACCCCTATCCTGCCTCGGTGGTATTCGAATTTTCTCCTGGTGAGCGCCTTCTTCAAGATATCAGCATCTTGATCCTCTGTTGGAATGTATGAAAGTAACATGATTCTCCGCTGCACACAATCTCTGATATGATGGTACTTGATGTCAATATGCTTAGATCTATCATGAAATATAGGATTAGCCGAGAGTTTAATGCAACTCTGGTTATCATAGTAAATCACAGTAGGCTCTAAGTGAGAACCGAACAAACCAACCAAAATCTTCCCCATCCATATAGCCTCGTATGCAGCCAAACTTGCTGCCATATACTCGGCCTCTGTTGAACTGAGTGCCACGGATCTCTGCTTCCTGCTGTACCAAGAAACTATTGTCAACCCGATACTGAAGACCCCTCCTGATGTGCTCTTCCTGTCCGTTGGGCTCCCTGCCCAATCTGCATCCGTGAAGCCACATAGCTTCACCTCATCCTCCTGTCTGTACCACAATCCATATCCTAATTTGCCTCTAAAATAACGCAATACATGCTTGCCTGCCTTCCAGAAGAGCTTGGTTGGCTTAACCATAGCTTGTGAAAGCTGGTTAACTGCATAGCATATATCAGGTCGTGTATTGACCGGATACATAAGCGACCCCACCAATTGTCGATAAATAGTGGCATCCACTTCTTCTGCCGAAGTGGCATCCTCCTTCTTCCAACCTCCAGGAAGAGGAGTATCAACAGGCTTGCAGCCATGCATGTTGAACTTCTCCAGTATCTCCCGAGCATACTTACCCTGAGAAACAAATAGTCCACCACTGCGCTGCCAAATTTCCAATCCTAGGAAATAATGGAGGAGGCCCAAGTCCTTCATTTCAAACTCCTTAGCAAGATCATCCTTGCATGAAAGTATCAATAGCTCATCACCTGTTAGAATCAAATCATCGACATACAATACAATGATAAGCAACTTACCCTCCACCACAATCTGGTATAGGTTAGGATCTGCCTCGCTCTTGGAGAATCCAAGTCCGGTGAAATAGTTGTCTATCCGAGTGTACCAAGCACGTGGTGCTTGTTTCAACCCATACAACGCTCTCTTGAGCCTGCACACATGCGACTCACTGCTGAAGATCTCAAAACCTTCGGGCTTCTCAATGTACACTTCCTCCTCAATGAATCCGTTGAGGAACACAGTCTTCACATCCATCTGATGAATGTGCCATCCCATCTGCACTGAGAGAGCAAGAATCTTCCGTATGGAAGAATACCTTGCGACAGGTGCAAAGGTCTCCTCATAATCGATCCCCTCTATCTATGAAAAGCCTCGGGCAACAAATCTTGCCTTGTACTTCTCCACACTCGCGTCAGCTGCCTGCTTAACTTTGTAGATCCATCTCGAACCCACCACTGATTTCCCTTCCGGTCTAGGAACAATCTCCCATGCACTGTGTCTGACAATCGAATCATACTCTTCCACCATGGCGTCTACCCATGCGGGATCCTCCACAGCTTCCTCAAAAGAGGATGGCTCAGTCACAACACATTTGCTCATAAGATCCATGTATCTAGTGTACTGATCCGGTGACTGTCTCTACCTGCATTGGGTTGTAGGTGGTCCTACAACTTTCTCTGCATCTTGAGCCAGTCGCTCAGCTTCTGTCAAGCGCTTTCACCCTCTGATGGTTGGTGCTGCATGAGTGGTCTCTTCCACTCCATGAACCTCGTCCTGTGGCTGATCCATGTCCTGAAGCTCACCTTTAGGAACTAATAGCTCCTCATCTGCATGCAAGTGTAGCTCCCTCTCAAGCAAACACTTCATGGCTTTCTCCTCCTGAAATTTTATATCCCGTCGCACAACAGTCTTACCATTGTCTGGCAAATACACACGATAGTTGTGGGGCGTATCAGTGTACCCCACAAATATCCCAACCTCTGCGGTCGGCTCCAACTTCTTCCTGGCATCCTTCGTCACATGCATGTAAACATTAGCACCAAAAATCCTCAAATGAGAAAGATCAGGGTTCTTACCAGAATAAGCCTCCTCGGGTGTACTCATGCCAAGTATCCTGTGAGAACAATGGTTCTGCACATAAACTGTTGTATTGCATGCTTCCACCCACAAGTGAAGGGGTAGGCCCTGATCATGCAACATTGCCCGTGCAGCACCCACGATCGTTCTGTTCTTCCGCTCAGCAACCCCGTTCTGTTGTGGGTTATGGGGAGCTATGAGCTCTCTTCGAATCCCTTTTGCCTTGCAGAAATCCTTGAACTCGTCAGAGATGTATTCACCACCATTATCACTCCTAAGAGCCTTCACCTTCTTCCCCGACTCCTTTTCGACCAGTGCTTTGAACTCACAGAACTTTGAGTATGTCTCGCTCTTCTTCTACATGAAGAAGATCAAACACCTTTTAGAGAAATCATCAACAAAAATTACATAATACCTGTGTTTTGTTGTCAAAGCTACCGAGAAAGGTCCACACACGTCTGTGTGAATTCTCTCAAGGATCATCGTGGCATGACTATCCTTCTCGTGAAAGGTAGCTTTCACAAACTTTCCCAAAGTACACCCTTTGCACTGATCTGACTGCGCAAGAGTGCCTTTAGGAAGCCCTGTAGTGATCTACTGCAGTATCTTCAAGGCTCCATGGTGAAGGTGACCCAATCTCTTGTGCCACAGCTCGCCATCATCCCGGCTCACTAATCCTTCTGCCTTGCATGCCATTACTACACATCCATCTACATGCAATTGATAAAGGTTCCTGACTCGAACCCCTATCTTCCGGGTTTCTCCAGTTGTCTTGCTACGCAGGAAAGCCTTTCCCTCGCTGAAAACAACATCATATCCCTTATCATCTAACATCGCCACAGAGATAAGATTCTTCTTCAATCCTGGAACATGCATCACATCCTTCAAAACGAAGGGTTTACCAGACTCCCTCTCAAAGGAAATGGTACCAATACTGGTCGCACTATATCTACCATCATCGCCCATCTCGATGTGCACTCCAAGTTCTTTTTCCTCCAGACCAGAAAACAAATCTCGATCTCCCGTCATGTGAAAAGGCGCACCATTGTCCAAGAACCATACTGATCCCATCACACTTGAAACCAAGCATGCGATCAATGAAAAATCAAGCTCAAACTGCGAGGCTAGAGCCTCTCCTGCTGCAGATCCAGCAGCTTGCTTGTTCTTCTTCTTCTGCGGACAATTAGTGGAATAGTGTCCGTGTTGGTGACAGTGAAAACACTTCACCTTGGACATGTCCTGCTTCTTGCCTTTCGCACCAAACTGAGAAGCTTTCTTGCTCTTCCCCTTCTTTGATTTAGCAGCCAAAGCGCAATTTTCTTCATCAGTTCCCTTTGATGAAGGTCTGTCCCCGGTACTCCGCCTGATCTCCTCCTGCACAAGATCTGACCACAATCTCTCCCATCTTGGCAATTTCTC
This sequence comes from Pinus tabuliformis, assembly GCA_031772625.1. Taxonomy (NCBI): domain Eukaryota; kingdom Viridiplantae; phylum Streptophyta; class Pinopsida; order Pinales; family Pinaceae; genus Pinus; species Pinus tabuliformis. The sequence goes on along the minus strand of CM062820.1, from coordinate 741,517,399 downwards.
CCGACCATTGATAGAGTCCTGATAGGAATGCCAACTCTTCGGAAGACCAAGGAGAGCCAAGCTCACCAAGTCCTCATCATCAACAGTAACCCCCGCACTTCCTAGCTCATCTCGACACTGAGTGAACTTCATGAGATACTTGGGCATACTGTCACCCTTCTCGCATTTGATGTTTCTGAGTTTATCTTTGAGCGCCAGCTTCCTCTGATCGCTCTTGCTTTGGTATATTTGTCAAAGCCTTCCACATCAAGTATGGAGAAGTCTTACCATGCAGGCTGGACACAATGTGATCCTTCACGCCCTCCAACAGAATCCTTCGACATTTTGCGGTCTTCTTTTGCCAAGCATCAACCTGCGCAGTATCAGTAGGCTTTGGGACATCAGCCTCTATGAACTCCTTCAGCCCATTATCATCCAACACTGCCTCCATCCTGTCCTTCCATGCAATATAGTTTGAGCTGCCCTCAAGAGCATACTCCAATCACAATCCGTTGAAAGACATTGCCACGTTGATACCAAGAAAACACTGCTGCAAATTCGAATTCCACCAGCTCCAAACTCAACCGCCTCAGATCTAATATTCGTGAGAACAAAGTATTTCTCGTACAGAGATTGACTGTATGGGCTTTTACCGGATATCTCACCTTCCAAAAGAAGGATGAATCCAGAGGCTACCTGGCCCGATTACAAACTCTGCCTGAAGAAATAGAATGTAAACACTTCCTGAATAGTAGATCTGATGATCAACAGCTCCGATACCATGTAGAAATTTTGAATAATAAACACATATTCAACAGAGATTATCCTGATCATGTACTATTGCGGAATACATACACAATACATAAGCTCCTTTACGTTGATCATCAATTTAGCAGCATCAATAACAATAAAACATCAATAGCATGCACACATTAACACAGTATGCAACCCGGGGAAAGCTTACAGCTGAAAACCCCACATCTGTATATTAATGATTGAGAACATGTAACATTACATAGTACAATACTCCTCTCAAGTATCCAGCACTATCTCCACCTGTCACACACAAACCAGCTCAGACCTGAACAAGTCACAGGTTCAAATCTTCTCCACTGCTTTGCCTGCCTCTATTGCATAAACCTGCTGAGAATCACTCACACTGGAAATCACGTGAGCACATGTTATTCTACTAGGCAAAAATCAACGCAATACTCATTGGCATACTCAATCCATTGCTTGTGTGCAAATCCTCATGCACAACTATAGTCACAACTGATAGCAATCTCAACCTCTAACACCTGTCCCTATTGAACTGTACATGCACTGACATGCAACTGAGTTAACTGATGTATTATTTAGTTGCTTTATGAGTTAATAATTAGTTTAACAACTCATCATTAGTCTATTTACAGTTAGACTAATTACAACTAGTTTAACCAAGTCAAACTGAACACAACTCCATCAACTCCACCAAACTCAACTGCTTGAGTTCTAACTGAAGTCCTGCAAGCAACAACTCAACTGACCCACAAAGAAAGTGTATTTCCTTCTGACAGCTACATGTGCCACATCTGTATCTCAAACTGAAGTGCTCCAAGAGAATAAGATAAAGTTTATAGTCTAAATATTATTATGAGACAATAATATTTGACTTTTCTATTGACTAGTAATCTAAAAATAGACTTTGATCACTCCTGCTGTGATCCAAAAATAGAAGTCCATCTATTTTTCCCAACATGACCAATCATCCATAAACAGCATACTGCAACTCATATACATGATCCATATGCTAAAAATAGACATAGTCTAAAAATAGACTTTGCGCCATAATTTTCCTGCAAGCCCACTTAGTGAAGGCGACTCCTTTCCACTAAGCTCCATCATTTTGTTGCAATCTCAACCATTCAAACCAAAATAATTTTGCTTTCACTCCTCCTTTGGTGACTTGACTCAAGGGCCAAGTGATATTAGAGAACCCCCACACGAACCTGTAGTAGAAATTGGCAAGACCCAGAAAGTTGCGGAGCTCCATCAGAGTGGTTGGGGTTGGCCAATCCTTAATGACATGGATCTTGGCTAGATCCACATGCACCCCCAGTTCATCAATAATGTATCCCAGATACTGAACCTGGGTCATGCCAAAAGTGCATTTATCCAAATTCTCACATAGCTTGTGTTGCCGTAGTGTTTGGAGAACCTGTCGGATGTGGTGGAGGTGCTCTTCCCAACTCTAGTTGAAGATCAGGATGTCATCCAAGTATACCACTACAAATGAGTTGGTGAATGGTCACAAGATGTCATCCATACGCCTCGTGAAGGTTACAAGAGAATTCGTCAACCCAAAAAGCATAACCAACCATTTGAAAAGGCCCTCCTTGGCTTTGAAGGAAGTCTTCCACACATCAAAGGGTTCGATTGGTACCTGGTGATATCCGAACTTCAATTCAATCTTGCTAAAATATTTTGACCCCTTGAGTTGGTCTAGAAGGTCATCAATATGCAAGATCAGGTATCTATTCTGGAGGTCGTGGACACTGTCTTCTTCTTTCCTTGAGGGCATATTACCAGGAAAACAAATTTCCCTATTTTTGAAATGAACTTACTACATTGTTTTGCAGTAACCAGAGAGATGGCGTAGGCGGTGCTACCTCTGATATCCTGTACAACTTATTTCCAAATGTAATAATAACAGCACGAGGCCTTGACTCATACACATCATATCGCTTCCACAAGTATCATTGGCCTAATAATACATCACAAACATCAAAGGGAGCAACTTCACATAATACCTCATCCGTGAAGGGCTTGATGCTATATGGAAGGTGATATTGTTGGCTCACGCGCAGATCCGTCCTTGGTGAAGCCACCCGACCCGATGGTGTACAGTTGCGGGTGTGTTATGGTCGGTAAGCCCAACCGCTTCGCGACCTCCTTCTATTGATTCAACCATTTATCTACTGTGTATCCATCTATTTGGCCCTCAAATATGGGAATGTCAAAGTTTACTTGTACCTTAAAAGGTATGGAGCCTCTAGAGTGGCTGTTGGATGTGGATGTGTTGTTGGTGGGAAACCATTGAAGGATCTAGGAAAACTTATCCATCATCGGGTTCCTTTGTTTCTCGAGGGCCTCCTCGAGCAATATTTTCATAGGATCTCCTACTACCTCATCTTTCCTTTCTTTTCCCATGGGAGTTCGTAAGGATTTCCAAGGCTGGTCTTGCAAAGGTTCAACCAGTTCGATCTGTAACTCCTTATATTCGACCTCGTTGGGGACATGAAAATAAAAACAGAGAAAGAGCAAACCGCTCTGATACCACTGATTCAAATTTAAACAGGAACACAACAAATTATAGATATAACCATAAATATAGAGATGCAGCAGAAATAACACTATCTTTCATTAATATCAAGTAACGAAACATGCTTACAAACAACATGGAAATGAGACTGGCTCGGGCGATGGTAGCTTATCTCTGAGAAGAGATGTGGCATCTACATGCCTCTGAACTAAGTTACAATGAGGCTCAAGGGCATTTTTATTATCAAACAATAAGAGAAAACCCTAAACAACCAAAACCCTAACCTGAGGAGATGTAATGCCAAGAGTTTATGGGCCCCGCTGGGGTTAGTTGGGCAGTCAGCTTCCCAGGGTCGTAACTTGGTCATATTATCCTCGTTTGACACGCATGGTACCTCGTTGGAAAGATCTCTCCAAGGACTACAACTAAAAACATGATTTCAAGAAAATCACTTGGAGGAATATTGCCAAAAAAATATTGTTTGGGGCCACAAAACGACTCTCGAAGTTCAGGACTAGAAAAACTGCCAAAAATAGTAAATTGTGCTACAATTAAGGAAACTGAAAAATTGAAAGAAACAATGGTGGGTTCCATGTGGAATAGGCACGTGGACACCAATATCCACCTGGATCATCACCACTACCTCCACCAGGTTATTGACAACATGCAACCTACCCCCAAACCTGTCAAAACTTCCCGCTTGGAAACGAAAATTTTGACCTGGCACTTGACTCATTTATTTCTCAGCACCATAAACCCTAATATTCATTGGAACAGTGAAAATCAAGCTGCAAACAGGACTTTCTGGTTCATAATCCACCAGATCCATTGCTTCTTGAGACAAATACATTGTCAGTTTAGCTTTGCAAGACCTAAGCCAAAACCCTCGCTTAGGATAAAAAATAGGATAGAGACATAAACCATGTAAAAACAACTGGTAAAAAGACAATAATAAAAAACTCCCCTTCCACTGCTCAGATTCAGAACTCACTAGCCCCTCGTTGACTCAGAAAAATCATTGACAGCCTTCTGCCCTTGTTGCAAGTGGTTGACCTCTGATTTCTACAAACCCTGTGTTGTCTAGGTAAATCCTCTCTGCAAACAAAGATGATCCCTCTAGCTCAATGAGTGGGACTAGCAACCAACATGACAATCTACAAGACACTTTCCTAAATTACAATTGAAATGAGAGAAGAGGAAGGAGACCTACCTCACTCTGATGTTATAATGTACTCCCTTGTTGAAGATCTTGATCGCTTGCTCCTTAGGATCAGTCCTTACTGTTCACGGCATTTGAATACCTACACAAGAGACCAAAGACACAACAAAGCATACAAGTACAACTAGCATAATCAAATGTAATCCACTTAATAGATCAAGGAGCATTAAGATAAATTATGCATTAACACAATCATTTATGGAAAATGAACCAACAGTTGTATATATTAATGAATAAAAGAGGAAGCATACAACCAAGCATGAGGCAGAACAAGGAGTGATGGCTGAGATGCTTTACGAGATTTTGCAAGGACGAGAACAAACATTGTCAGGAGACCTACAAATCAAGGATGCATATACATATACATATCTAATATCAAAACATGAATCCATGGTATGGACACAACCATCCAGATAGGAAGGACCGTGTGAAAAGATCCACGGTATGGGCGCAACCATCCAAATGAAAAGGATCATCTGAAAATCTAAGATCCAAGGTATGGACGCAGCCACTCGATATAGGAGGAGGATCATCATCATAGATATAAGGTCCCACATTATGGTCGTAGCCATCTGTATAGAGGAAACATGTATACAATCATGAATAATACATAACTCCACGTTCCCTGACTTATATCAGACAAAACTCAGGATCTTGCGCTCCATCCCAACCCAATCAAAGTATGAATTCTAGCATGCGAATGAATATGTCAAAGTTGAACACATTAGAAAACCACCCGATTACCAGCTAATGATGCGAACCGTTAACAAGCACGAGAGAAACCACCAGTAATTACAATGGCTCTCAAGGTACGACAGTACAATCGATGAATGTGAAAATCAAGTTGAATTCGAACACTCGTGGAATCATCTGATCGAAGGCCAATGATGAAAACCTATCGTCGGATGCGAAAAACTTGCCATTAAGGCATGCAAGCTCTAAGGTACTGAAAGGGAATTTCTAAGTCATCTTCCTAGATAATGAGCTGAAGTCGACAGGAAGTGACCCGTCGAAGGAGGGTCGTAATGATTCCCTCATCATTGACACGAAACAAGGAACAAAGTGGAATAAATGAGTACGGTTCAGGACTGTGGCAAAATGTCAGACAATGTAGAGGTAATAAACTACAGATAGGACTTATCTTGAACATATTGATGACACGAATCCCCAATATGGCTCATTTGACTCAACATAGGACCAAGGGTCATGATGATGAAGTAAAATAGTCTGATGAGAGGCAAAATGGATCACCCAAACCTAGAAGGATAAGTGACTAAGTGAGGATATCACAACACCAACACGAGAAACAGATGAGTGTCATGTTCAAGAGCGACATGTTGCCTATAGAAGAGATGTTTCACTTTCATTTTTCCCCACTATTTCTAGAAAGTACCCCAATTATTTTTTATCACAAGCTAGAAAGGGATAGCATATGCTTGTCATATTCAAATGAATCCATCCTAGTAAGTTTTACGAGTCCTAGGAAGGAGAAACCCGTTCTCATCATGGTGACAAGTCTTTCATCGTTTAATTTGTTTACAAGTCCCTCTCGAACCTTAAAAGGTAGAAAACAATATTCAAGAGAACCTCTTGACCATGTCAACCAAGGTGTACCTTTTTCGTAAATAGTCAATCCCAAACCGAAAAAGGGGTAAACTTATACTGAGACGAAATCCCATTCTGCAAGTTAAATCTAATTTCCTTTCCATTCTGCAAGTAGAAATTCATTTCAACAAGTAGTTTCATTTTGTTAGTAGTCTTTGATTCAGTTAAGCAATTTCATTCTGCAAATAGTTTCCATTCTGTTAGTAGCTTTTCATTTAATCAAAAATTTCCTTTCTGCAGAATACTTTCCAGCTTTAAAGAAAAATATTACAAAAAAATAAAAACATTTCCTTTCATACCTCGTAGGAATAGGGATAATTCAAGAAAATTCTTGTCAAAAACCCCCACTGCATCCAATAGTCAACCTTCTTTCTTCTTCACTAACGGTGAATTGGAAGACCCTTTAGGTGAGAAAACTTACCTATTTGAGGAACCTATAGGGGAAGAAGAAGAGGAAGAACCCTTTCCTACTGAACCAATGGTTGAAAACCAAGATGACAGAGGAAATAGAGAGAGAATTGAGAGTGCCTTCCCCATTAGGGAAACCAACGAGGACATTAAAATGAAGAATATAATCCCCTATGCTCTACCTCATTTCCATGGCTTGACCAAAGAGGACCTTGACACTTTCTTGTTTGAGTTTGTTGTTATATGCCGAACCTATGACTATACAGAGGATGAGAAAAAGTTAAAATTGTTTCCATCTACCCTCAAGGATGCAGCATTGCGCTGGTTCATGGGTTTACCTGGAGATAGCATCATAACTTGGGCTGAGATGCAGCAGGCCTTTAACAACAAATATAGGGACTATTGTAGGTCAAAAGACACTAAGGAAGAAATATTTAGGATGACCATAGGCCAGGATGAATTCTTAGAAGGCTATGAAGAAAGATTCCAACTCAGTTACAAAAGGGCCAGGTGCACACTTGACCCTGAGTCACTGAAGTTGGTCCTGCTTAGAGGAGTAAGGGAGGATATCCTAGATACCTTGAATTTTTTAGTAGGAGGAGATATCTACCAACTACCCTATAAGAATATCAAGACTGTCTTTAGAAACTGTTATGCTCCTATACCAATAGGTATCATATTTCATGATTGACTTGATGAGCTATGAATATGTTCATACCTTTCCTTGTTGCAAAGGTTTTCCATATTTTCAAAAAAATCAAAAAAATTTAAAAAATGTAAAGAAGGTATACCCTAAAAGAAAAATCAAAGGGTGAAAAGAATAAAATGGTCAAAAAATGAGAAGAAATGAACCCCAAAAAAAATAGAACAGGAAAGTGTGCAAGTCTAAATGCCACTACTATTTCATTTTCTGTAATAAGCAATTGTGTGCAGCTTGTTAAAGTTATGCCACAATTGATGAAGAGTCAAACTGTTTAAACTTGGCTCATTCATTTTTCAATTTCATGCTGTAGAGATAGAGAATAAATCTGACCAAAATATTTAATCTTGGTAGATAAGTAGATAGGTAGAGTGAATAAAAGGAGCTCAACAGTTTAATCTGAGCCCTTGGATGTAATAAGGTTAGATTTAGATAGACTTCCATATGTAAAAGAAAAAGTGTGATAAGGGTTTGCCAGTCTAAGTGCACCCAAATAAAGAAGAAAAAATGCTAGACTAAAGTAGGTAGGGTAGGTAGATGGTGTTACAGAATTACTTGCGATGGATAATGTCTCTGAAATGTGTCATTTTTCACTTTTACCACAAGTGTAAGGCAGACATTTTACTTGAAGCAATACAAGAAAAACAAGGTTAAATAATTAACTTCCCTTCACATTTTTCCCTAAAGATTTCACTAATTCCCCCTAAAGTATTAAGGTCTTCGAAAATCAAAGGGGCTCAGAGCATTTTTCTAACTTCTGGAGGGACCAGACCCTCGCCCCAGTGATTTAAAAGCCTAAGTACTTGGACTCATCCATAAACCGTTCATTTCATTTCATAAAGTTTCCTAAGTAAAATCCCATTTTACTTAGGAATAATGCACAATATCACCTAAAAACCCCCTTTCACTTTAGCCTAAGTTAAATATACTCTTTAAAAGTTTTACTTGGCACTTTTACAATTCATATGTCATATTAACCTTTTAACCTATATTATATAAATCTCAAAAAAACATTCCCCTTCCCGTATTATTTAATATACAAATACCCAAATTATTATATAATCCCGCCCCTGGTTGAATACAGTCATAATCATCTTCTAAATAGAGGATTAACGATTTAATCTGTAATTCGTTAAGAGCCTTAATTCCCCGCCGCACTATACAGAATTAATTAACCCTTTAGGTTAATTAATAACCACCCCTGACCAATCATATTCACCCCGATATGATTAAAACATTGTTAATTACATCAGGCCCGCCACAAATAAAGTTCCGTCGTCTCTGACGCCCATCCATCGTCCAATCACTCCCTTTTCATCCAACGATTGACGATGATTTCATGCCCCTCTGGTGACCGCACTTTAGCTCGTGATCACCAGGCGGTTTTCCACCCGTACTCCCGCCACGCGTCGTGTCGTCCATATGGTCGCTCGCCCCCAACCCAAAACCACCCAACCTCAAAAGCAATGCGATACATACCGCTTACCACCCTCTGCAAGCGACAAAACATCACATCCCGCTTACGTCATACGCTCAATAAATCCAAAAAACCCCGCCAACCTCAGTTTTGTTAAATAAACGAACAAAGTGTCATTTTCACTGTAATACGTTGCGACCCATGCTCCCATGCAAAACAACGTCCGAGTCAACTGTTCTAGTTTCCCAACCGCCACCTGACCAGAAAATCTACAGCGACGCACTCCGCAGCCTGTCATCCAACCTGCCATTGTACAGTTTACCTCCTAAACACAGGTATTTATCCAGTTTACCCTGCAACCCTGTAATTTTGGTTTTCTACTGAAAATTCTACCAGAGAGGGCCAAATTCAAGTCTAAAAATAGTCTGTGTTGCCATAAAAAGTCCCCAAACCTGCTGTTTGGTCTATTTTCCCATAAAAATCCCAAATTCCATATTGAATCCACAAGAACCAAATATGGAAACCCCTATAGCCCTGAATGTAGCACCCATGAACGCACCTCACAAAGACTTAGATTATCTACCTCTGGCCGATAAATATTTTCAGATAAAAGACCTATCTAGTGTTAAAAACCATCTTCAGGCCTTCTGCCAAGCCAGAGATAGTTATCTGAATAAATCTGACATTTTTGGACTGTGGGAATCTAACCTTCCCATGTATTTCCTCCCCTCAGTCCATGTTTTCCCAGACATAATTCATCAATGCTGTGCTAATTATGATCCCATCCATAGAGTTGTTATGTCCCCATTCCAAACTGTCCTTTTTCCCATAACTGCTAAATCCATCAATGAAATGATACAGTTCCACTCCACTCAGCCCCTTGCTCATATTTCCATGGCATATTTACTTGAAAAAGCATTTCAGTTATCCAAATCAAAAGTGACTCGTATTGCTCAAACCTTCATGTTTCCAAAGCACCAGCCCAAAGGTCCATTTCCTTATCTGCAGGCTTTCTTCACTAAAACTGGAAGACGCATTGTTGATATGATATCCCTGATTATGGGATTTAACTCTAGTGAATATGTTGATGATATCACCCTAGTGTTACTATAAATCTTTACTCCAGGATAGCCTGTTGTTGTCAGATATGATTATGCCACCTTTATTGCCAACAAAATCCATGATCAATTTCTGAATTTGGATAGGGAAAGAGTTTTCAAATACACCTCTTTCATATACCATCTTATGTTATATTATCAGTCAGATAACTTTCCTTTCCCTATCAAGAAATTGGAAACCAAAGGAAATCCTAGATCTATTATCTTTTGGAGTTTAATTTTTTATAATACCAGTGAGTCCCCTTATACTTATAATGAGTTCATTGACTTATTTTTACATCCAGCAACCACTCTATTGATAGGAATTTCCCCTCCTAGGATCAATGGTGACATGAAGAAAATTCTCCAGCTCTCTAAGCAGTACAAGACAGGTGACTGGTACCTATATAAAAATCACACAGAAATCAGGATGTATGGATGTGAACTGTGCCCTTTTAAGTTGCCCAAGTATGTTCCCATGAGATTATTTGCATTGGAATATTTCAGGCAGATCATAAATGCAGATTTAGTCCATTTTTGTGGTGCCAAGAAGAAAGCTCAGCTAAGAATTAAGAACCAGCTAGGCCCTTTTGTCATCAACAATAGGGATGCATGGAAAGAAGCTAAAAAAATATTAGAAGACCACCTTAAATTAGAAAAGAGTTTTAGGTGGGTGCCATATGACCCCTGCAGTTTTATATGTGACAGAAGAATGAAGAATAGGTTATCCCCTTATATACATCATAGGATCCCAGAAATTGAATAGTTTGCAAACCTGGATGAATGGATAGAGGGGACCTTAGTAGAAGAGGTTAATGAGCAGGTCAATATGGAAAATGCTATGAGAGATCTTAGGAAAACCCTTGACTTGGATTCTTTTGGGCAGGTATCGTTCAAGTTGTCTCAAAAATCAGCAATTAGTATATCCACTGCTGTAACTTCTCAACAACCTCCACAGGAAGTCAACATACCAGCCACAGGAACATCCAAAGGGAAGGAAGTAGTGACCACAGAACAGCTTACAATGACAGATTAGCCTAGAATTTCCAAAGAACAGGGTCGAGTACCAACTCCTCCAGCTCAAACTAAAGTAGCAAAAAGTCCAATTTTACAAACTCCTCTAAATGAAGAAAGAAATAAAAAGAGGGACAGGGAAATCACTGCCCCCATCAGTGGACCTACAGGATAGCCTAGGACAAAGAGGCAAAGAGTGAATCCTCTTTCAAAAGAGGAAATTAATGAAGAAACTATAGACAGTCAAAGAGTAGAAAGGGTAGTTAGTCAACAAACTTCCCCATTGGGAGGAACATCTACCAGCTCACAGAGGCAGGAGCTAGAAAGGCAACATAGTGCAAAAGTATCATCCTCCAGGCCACAAAGTAAAGAGGCCCTAGATATCAAGAAGACATTTGAAGAAATAAAAGCCAAAAATGAACCAGTAAGACTTCAAATTTACAATCAGTATCTGAAAATGGCACCCACAAACCAGTAGAGATTGATGTCAGCCTATGACATTCAAGAGGGAAAGATGATAATGAGCTACTTCAAGCCAAAGGTTCAGCAACCTCAAATAGCAGCAGATTATATCTGGACAAATCTGGAAGTCTTGGCTAAGGATATTAATCCTTTGGATCAGATTGAACTTCACAAACAAACCGGAGAAATGGTCTATTCTACCTTAACCAGTAAAGCATTAATGGCTCACAGGCTACAAAATTCTTTGGATAATACAACTGCCCAGCTGAACTTAGAAAAAGCCTCCTCCCTGGCTAAGGATAACAGTATAAAATCATTAGAATAAACCATCATTGGATTGGGACATGATCCCAAAGATGTAAAGGGTTTAGAATCACTAAGCAAGAAGAAATAAGATGACATTGTTGCCTTGAGAAAGCAGCTAAAGCTGCCTCCTTCAAGGCATCCACAGACTGCTGAAGTTATACAGTAGAAATCTGAAGAAGAGATGATGGATCTCCTCTTGAAACTCAATGAAAGATTGAATGACACAGAGCAGGCATTAGAAAAAGCACTGAAGGACAAGCACGGAGATTCGACCTCTCAGCCTCCTAATGTAATCCCCATAGTCTCAACAGCAGTCCCTTCTGTTAGAGTCGGTCCTTACAGACCTCCGTCAGAGATCTTTTCGCTTTTGCATATCATTTTTAGGTGTCTCGCTTGTTCCACTTCGTTGCATTTCGCTAGGGGCATGCCATTGACTGATGAGGGGGTCTGGTTGTCTTGTGTTTCCTCGTGCTTGTACCTGCAGGGTTAGTCCAAATTCCTAAATTTCATCGTCATAAATAATTGGTTTCGGTAAAGAAGAGTCTTTAGTCCTAGAGTCTAGGGTTTTTAGTCCTTTGCATATATGTAATAGAAGCCTGCAGGTCATGAGGTTGGTTTCAAAGATTTTCATTTTATATTCTTTCTCAAAAAGCATTTAAAGACATTTTTAGTCCAAAACTCTATTTTGGAACTAAAAATTGTCAAACTTCATTTTTGTAATAATTGTATTTGTTTCATCACAAGAAGATCCAGATGCAAGCTTCTGATCTTTTCCAAAGCAAAATGCCAGATCCTTGCAAAAAATCAACAAAAATGATCAGTCCAAACCTCAGAAAAGCATGAGAAAATCAAAAAGCAGTGTTGTATGGAAAGACCAAAAGTGAAAAGTGCCAAACCTTACAAAGTGGGTTTTGAAATCAATTTAAATCAAATGAGATATTTTGTTTACTTATAAAAAGGGAAAACAAGTTCATTTGCATACAAATTCCCAAAGCAACATCGTGTCTAAGCGTTTGAAGGCCAAAACCGTGTTTACAAACCCGTGGACAGTGTTACAGGTGTGCGCTGCGCATAGGAAGTGTGCGTTGCACGTTGGGTGGTGCGCTGCGCATTGGGCAGTTTGAGCCAGTGCAAAATTACACAGGCGCTGCGCATAGGAGCGTGCGCTGCGCACTGGGGTTGCGCGCTGCGCGTTGAATCTCAGCCACAGGAAACATTTGTCTATGCGTCCAGAACTCAACCAAACTCACTCCTAGCTTGCAAATAGGTATGTTATTGCTGCCTAGTAATGTTAGGGTGTTGGATATATGTTTCAAAGATGGGATTTAATGTATTGGGTTTTGGGAAAATGAAACCCTAGGTTCATAACAAAGGCATCCCTTAAATTGCTTTAAAAATATGTGGGTGGTTTAGTAAGATGTCCCTCATCCTCCATTGATGACAAACCAACTCCTTACTCATTTGTGCACCCTAGTCTAACATTCCAAAGAGCACACTTTGTATTTTGCTCATTTGTCAAAAGGGGACTGTTTTTGTCAATTTATTGAAAACAGAACATTGTTAATTATGGCATGGTTTGTTTGATGTTGTGGAAAAATTACTAAAGTTTTGAGTATACATTGAAAATTGACTCTTCACACCTATATCACTCTATATATAATAGACATCTTGACACCAAATCCATGTCAGACACGGAGTCAGAGTATGAGCAGCAGTATGACAGTGATTCTACAGCAGAGGGTAATGTGCCACGAAGGTCTCACAGAGGTGGCAAAGGTGGTAAGCCTCTCAGGGAACAGCCTATTTCTTTGGTTCAATTGCAGGCTTGCTTGCTTTCAATGGATTGTTTTTGTCGTCAGTCATGCTATCACTATTGTGAGCTAACATCACAAATTCAGTGTCATTGTGAATTAGCTCGTTTGTTCATTCTACATTTACATGATGGCCATGTAAACCTCGCTGGAGTTGATTTCGTTTTGTCACCAGAGACTATTGCAGAGGCCACTGGGATACCAAATGTTGGAGAGCAATGGAATAAACGTCAGCAGTTAGAGAAATCTTACTATCAACCATACATCAAACCTGGGTATATGAGGCACTTGAGCAGTGTTTTTCCTTTCCAATACCTCAATGATCAGTTTGCACCTTTGATGAAACTCATCATTCGGTATTTCAGTTGTGAGGGCAGGTTCTCCCGTCTGTATGCATACCATGTTTGTTTGTTGATGCATTTTACAAGGGTACGTTTGATGAACATTCCATACTTCATGTTTCGCAACATAGAGAGGATGGTTGTTTTAGTATAGAGGAAGACCCCAGCACAGCAGCACAGGAGTATTTATCATTATGCGTTGATCAAGATCGTAGTGGTTCATCAGTTGGCACAGCAGGGTATTACTTGGGAGGATTTCATTTCTCGCAACTTTTTCACAGTGCCACAGCCACCTCCCGAGATTGTTCATGATGAGGGAGGGCCTTCACATCAGTTTGACATTCCTGAGACAGAGCATGTCAGCACTCCAGCATGTGTGACATATCAACGAGGCCACAGGGCCTTATTTGCAGCTACACGACGAGTACTATCTCCACATGGTGTGGAAGGGGTCTCGCCTTCTTCTTCAGTACAGGTACAGGTTCAGGATAGAGGCAAGGGGCCAATTTATGAGGAGGGCCATTCAGGTGGTCATGATATTGATGTTGCATTGAGTGATGTGGATAGGAGCTCTCCTAGCTCGAAACAAAAGACCAAGATTGATATATTGAATGAGAAGTTGTTGAAGGCAGAATGTCGGATCAAATACTTGGAGCAGCGCAATAAATAGTTAGAGGACGAGCACACACTTATAGAGCTGCAAGGAATCTGTGAAGACCGTAGGTTGGCCTGTAAAAGACCGGGTGATTTGACACCCATTGCGCGGAAATTTGTGCTTGAGAAGGTCAACCGACATTTGGAGGGGTTGTTGGCGAAGGCCAATAGAGACAAAGACTTGCTTCGTCACATGAAGAATCATTATTGGGCTCGCATGCATGTTTGCAAGGCAAAAATGAAGATTTTGCAAAGGAGGTTGAGCAAAGCACTAAAATGGCGAAAGAGGCTAGATCCACTTCGAGTTTTGGCCGAGGCTTCGCTGGCTGAACATAATGCATGATGGAGGGTCTTCACTCCGAAATTGAGCGAATTCGGAGAAATTTTTTGTCATTTTGAAATTTTTCGTCCTAAAAACAGTTTTTTCGGCTCAACACGCAGTGCGCATGCGCGCTCGCTTTTGATTGGGACACTTGCTGGAGAAAAACCTTATATTTTTGGGTTTGTCATGGTGAATTATACATGCTCAGTTATCACCGAAGCATTTCATCAAGTTCTGGACGGTCAAAAGGCACAAAAACACCATGAAAACCACCTCACTGCCACCTTTTGCAACAGTAGGAAGTACCTCTGGAAGAATGCAGTTTTGAGGGGGGAAATGAGCTCCAAATTGGGAAATTCCACTTGGGTTGGAAAGTAGACATCTAGGGCTTTCCAATGAGCTATCGTGAGCTCAATCTGGATGCTGTGAAGTGCCTCAAAATCAGCTTGAAAAGTGCGCTGCGCATAGAGATCACGGCGCTGCGCATTGAGGATTTTGGCCATTTTTTCACCTTCCAGCTCAAAATTTCGGCCAGTTATGACCAGTTTCACCTCTTGATGTAATTTTTGGTTTTCCTTGATGTAATTTGATGTATATGATGTAATTTTGACACTATATTACCTATTCTATATGATTCATTCAAAAAATAGCAAAAATTTAATGAATGAATCAGTTTCCTAGCATATAGGGGTTAGTTGTTTGACTACCTAGTTTTCAGTTCCTTGTTTAGAATTGGTTGAAACAGCTCCTAGAAGGAGGAGCTCGACCCCTAGAGGTTAGGGAATGAGGTTAGCTTGATCTATATATGTAAATTTTCATTCAGTAGCAAGGGTTGGACTCTTGGGGAAGAGGCTTTGAGACTTTATTGTACATTTTACTTCAGCATTTTGGCAAAGGAAAGACCAGGGTTTTGCAGCACTGTTTGGAATTCATGTGGCTTTATGTCTTGATGGTGTGCTTCTTTCAGTACTTGTAAGTTTGTTATGTGTATCATTTTCCTTCTCTCATCTTCTGCCATTCAACAAATGAAGTGTTAAGGTAGAATTCATAATCTGTAATGCTCTGCCTTTAAGTTTGTTTGATATCCTATGTTTTCATATGTTTAAGGAGAATCCTTGAGGTTTTCTTGCTCTCCTTAGCTCCTCAGTTGTCTGATCTATTCACCTCATTGCTTTTAAGGCATCAAACAATTGCCTACCTTGCTCTAATCAGACCTCTGCAGAAACTGTGTCTCATCCCCGCACCCAAAATTGCCTTTCCCTTTGATTCAACAAAAACCCCAAAAAATCACCTTTAAACCTCTGCACTTAATACCTAGCCTAAGATTAGTTACAATTTCAGTCATCTCGAGCCTCATTGATTATATTTTTCCGAGATTGACCCGGAGAGAGCCCTCTCCTGTCCTCGTAGGGCTAGCTACGAGGCTGAGCGTGGTTTGATGTTGCCTTGAGTTTTGCCTTCCTCAGCCTGGGGCAAATTCGAGCATTAACACCTTCTACACTTGGAACAGCACTAGCTCCAAACATCCCAGCAGCCACATCAGAGGTGGTCACATGTACAGCAACAACAGGAACAGGACAAGGTGGCAGTGCTAATCTGAGCACTGAAGAGTTGATAAATGCCATGGAAGAAATGAGACTACAAGTTTCAAAATTAAAACAAGTAAAAGAGCAATTGGCTAAGGTAGAAAGAAAATATGATATCTCCAAAATAAATGTTGTGGAAAAAACAACGGAGTTCAAAGCATTAGAAAATAAAGTGAAAACATTAGAAAAAGATCTCACTTTTGACAAGCCTCTTGCAAAGATCAAGAACATTCTTTGGGCCAACATCACATAGTTTATAAATGATGTTTGGCCATCCATCCAAGTAATTTATGAACAGATTGATCTAGTTAAAACAGCCCAGGGAGAAATTCAAAAGACAAAAGCTCTGTTAGGACAAATGCCTGATCAAGCCAACCGACTCATACATCTTTTGAATAACATAACTAAGGAACAACTGGAAAAACATGGCATCGCAGACAGGACACACACTATTTTGGAAATCAAAAGGGTGCTAACCAAGAAAACTTTGATGCAAAATTTGGAGAGAAGATGTCAAGATATGCAGGTGGAAATTAATTCTTTTATGGAGAAGTTCACTATTTTGCATAATAAAGGGCTACCAAGTCCTTTAGTGATTAATGACAGATTAATGAAGCATATAGATTATGTAAGCAAATTGAATAAGTATGCTGGCAATCAAGCTAGTTCATCAACAAGTGCATCAGGAATAAAAGCACTCCCCACAGGCTGAGTTCTCTATGACAGCTTAGAGAACTTATTCTATGTTGAGCATGAGATAAAGCACTTGTTCCCAATCCAACCCACCTTTTTCAGATATACAGAAACTGATGAAACTCTGAGGAAACTTCAGAAACACAGATTGCCAGAACAAAAATGGTGGGAAGACATGTTGGAAATTTTGTAAATTTATCTCTGGTAAAATGTAAATTTTGGGCTATTTACTATGGTAAAATGAATAAAGGTGAACAAAGGTCAAACAGGTCGAAGTGTATCAGAACAGGTAAAGAGTATCAGTCAAAATAGGGTAGCCAGCACAGAGTTACTAAAGAAGACAGCAGCAAGCCAAATCATAGGGCCTGCCTCCAGCACACTCAACAAGAAAAGGAACAGCACAACATCAGTTTACCTTTCTCCTATCTTCGATACTAGTTGTCTCTATTTTCTTGTAACCTACTCTTAGTCATCCTAGAATATATCTAACTCTGTTATGAGATATTTTTTGTAAAGATTTTTTGTATAAATACCCCCTCAATTGGAGTATTGAGGGTGGATTCGTAGACCTTGTTGTAACATTGACTCTTTTGGAATAAAGTGCTGATTGCACCAAATTTTGTATGGCTTGTTGGATAAAGAATTGAATCAAAGGACTTTTCACAAATTTCTTGAAGAAACACCGGATCAATAAGTCCTCTATACCTTATGTTTTTAAAGTTGTCCTTGTTTATTATATCATCTATGTTTCACATCTTAATGATAAACGAAAAGGAATAATTCAGAATATGCTTGATTGCACTCTGTTTTCAATCGTTATTATTCTCCATGTTTTCCTCTGAATTAGTATAAACAGTGAAATCTTGATTGCTCCTGTTTTCTAGTTCTTTCATTTTGATTATTTATTAAAGAATTCTTAACTGCTCTTTAGTAGTAATCATTCAAGTTCCCTCTTTAAATGTTCTGAAGGATTCTTAACTGCTCTTCACCCATTTTAAACCCATTCCATTTATCTCAAGTTTCCATTTGTTCCCTGTTTGACCATCTTGCCTTGTGAAACCATCTTTTGTTAAGAAACCAAGTCCAGTTAAGCCATCTTCTTTGACTCCATTAGCCTAATGGCCTGAACTACTCAGTTTTACCCCTCTGCTCTTGAATCTCACCACCCAAACTCAAACAAAACTCCTAAACTTCAAAACTAGCCTAATATCTTTTAAAACCAAGCTAAATCATAAAGAGAGAGCCCTCTCTGAGTACAGATTGGCTAGAATCTGTACTTAAAAGTTGGTTTGTGGTTACCTCGGACCCCTTTCCTCTTCCAACAACTTCAAGGAAAATCTGAGTGATAACAGAAACCATTCTAGGGAAACCAGGAAAAAGGGTAGGAGTAGTCAACCTATGGCCAGTACATCATCTTCCAACTCATCCATCAAGCGTGAAATTGGAAATATGTTGGAGGACTTCAAAAGTGAGATGCCGCAAACCCTTGCCTTGCAATTAGATACCATGAATATCAAAAGGAAGCAAGAGGAATCAGAGAGAGCCTTGGCCATATTTTGTCCTAGATGCACCAGGAGGCATCCTAGGAATGAATGCCCATTGAACTGTATTGAGATTTTCTCAGTCTGTGAAGAAAACCACTCCACAGACAAGTGCCCTTCTTTACCTGGACTCAAAGTTGTATATCAAGGAGTTGAAGGGGTCACTGAGCAGCTTTGCTACATCAACCAAAGGAGACCTCCTGGGCCTAGACCATACCAGCAGGGTATGCAAGGATCATCCCATGCATATTACAAACCCAACCAAACCACAACTATACCTTCTTGGGGACCCCCTGCTCAACCTTCCTGGTCTACACCCCCTCCTTGGTCCTATGCACCTCAATATCATTCCCAGCCAGCCAGCTAGTCATTTCAACCTTACATTCAGCCACAACACCAGTGGAATACCCCACCCCAAGGGTGGAGGCCCCAAGTCAACAATGTTCCAACCCTATTGCCTCCACCACCTACCCAACCATAACTCCTACACTCTGCTCCACCTAGGCAACCCCAGATGCCTGCCCAGCCAAATCCAAACCCAAACAATAGGTAGGCTCAACAAACATACAGTGGAGAGACATCATACCCAGCTTATGCTATTGAAATCCAGGAGATCAACCTAAGATCTGGGAGAATTCTCCCATATAACCAACCTCCCTCTCCACATAAGGAGATTGAGGAAGACAGAGAGGAAGGCAACCTTAAAGCAAATCCACCCTTTCCTGAAATATTAGCCCAACCACTCTAGCCTACCCCAGAAGAAATCGAACTTCTGGGAGAATTGAAAAACCTATGTGTAAAGATTCCCCTTCTCCAGGCAATCAAAGATGTTCCTATTTACAATAAATTGATTAAGGAGAAGTGCTTTAAGCATCCAGGAAGAAGAAAAAGGGATGCCCCTACCATTAATGTCATTGGGCAGTTATCTGACTTAATGTTGGGGTAGGCAATATGTCCAAAATACTTAGACCCTAGAAGCCCTGTAGTTGATGTGCACATCAATGGCACCATTGTCCCACACACTCTGATTGATCTTGGGGCTGCCATTAATGTGATGACCAAGGACACCATGCTCAAGCTTAACCTCCAAGGGTCATTAAGGAAGACCACAATAGTGTTGTAGCTTGCAGACCGTTCCATAGTCACCCCTGAGGGAATTGTGGAGGATGTGATGGTATCCGTTGATTCCTGGGAGTACCCTGCAGATTTCCTAGTTCTCTAGCCTAAGGCTAATATTACTGGTTGCCCTCTCATCCTTGGGAGGCCATGGTTGGCCACAGCTGATGCCTACATTAGCTGCAGAGCTGGGAATATGACCATCAAGAATGGGCATATGTCCAAACAGTTAGTCTTATACCCTCCTGCTCAACCCTCCCTAGAACATGATTTACCTTTATGGTTGGAGGAGGAGGAAGAAGATGAGCTTTATTCTGCCCAACTTTATGCTATGGAAGCAATCATAGGAGGAGGACAACAAGAGGAGGATGACTTAATTGAACACCTGCTCCAAAGTCCAACTCCTAGTTCATTACCCTTAGAAGAAGAAGTAAAGGAAACACTGAACAATCATCAAATTGACTTATGCTTGGCCGATTCCAACCCACTCCAAGTCAAAACCATAGAATTTGGCCCAGAGAAAACCTTGAAGATTAATCCATCTCTTCCTACTTTAGAAGAGGAACAACTATGAAAATTGTTGAAAGAGAACCTAGAAGCCTTCGCTTGGAGCAATATGGAAATGAAGGGAGTACACCCCTCACTGTGTACTCACCACATATACATCAAGGAAGGTTGCAAGCCAGTTAGGCAACCACAAAGGAGAATGAATCCAGCCCTTAAAGACATCATCAAAGAAGAACTGCAAAAACTGTTAGATGCAGGGTTCATTTACCCTATCTCTGACAGTGAGTGGGTCTCTCCTTTAGTGTTAGTTCCCAAGAATTATAAGTGGAGGATTTGTGTCTATTATAGGGAATTTAACAAAGCCACAAAGAAGGATCATTTTCCCCTACCCTTCATTGACCAAGTGTTAGATGGCCTGGCAGGGAAGAAGTTCTTTTCTTTCCTAGATGTATTCAGTGGGTACAACCAAATCCAAATCTACCTAGAAGACCAGGATAAAAACACATTCACCTGTCCTTGGGGTAATTTTTCCTATAGGGTCCTTCCTTTTGGCTTATGCAATGCTCCTGCCACTTTCCAGAGAGCAGTCTTGATTATTTTTGCCGAACTAGTGCATGACGCTATGGAAATCTATATGGATGAGTTTACACCTTATGGCTGTGATTTCCAAGAAGCCCTGAATAACCTAGGCAAAGTATTACTCAAATGAATTGAAATGAACATGTCTCTTAGTCCAGAAAAATGTGAATTCTTAATGACTGAAGGGACTATGCTAGGCCATTCCATATCTCAGCAAGGACTGCAGGTGGACCCAAAAAAAATAGCCATCATCCAAAGGGTCCCATCTCCACAAAAGCAAAGAGATTTCAGGAGTTTCTTGGGGTTAGCTGGATACTACGGAAGGTTCATAAAGGATTTCAACAAGTTAGCCTCTCCTTTGTTTGGATTGTTGGCCAAAGATTCTAAATTTATATGGTCAAAGAGCTGCCAACAGGCCCTAGACATTCTAAAGGGTAAATTAACCACTGCACCAATCCTTAGAGGCCCAAAATGAGCCCTCCCTTTTCATATCCATGTCGATGCCTCACATAAAGCCATAGGAGCAGCGTTAGGTTAGGTAGAGGAGAAATTGCCTTATGCCATCTATTTTACCAGTAAAAACCTGTCAAAGGCTGAGTTAAATTATACTGTGACCGAAAAAGAACTCCTGGCTGTTGTGCATTCATTGAACAAGTTTAGGCATTACATTACAAACTATCAGACATTTGTGCATATTGATCATGATGCAATTAAATATTTAATGAATAAACCAGATGTAAATGCTAGAATCATAAGATGGTTACTTTTATTGCAGCAGTTTGATCTAACTATTGTTGATAAGCCTGGTAAGGAGAATGTTGTTGCTGACTTTCTATCTAGGATGAATCTGCCTGCAGGTGAAGAAGGAATGGTGGATGATCAGTTACCAGACGAGAATTTGTTTGCTATTTCAGTGCTCTCCCCATGGTTTTCTAATATAGCAAACTATTTGGTATCAACCCAATTCCCACCAAACCTGCCCTCTAGATAAAAGAGCAAGATAATCAAGAAAAGTGCCCACTTCACCTGGATTGGGGGCAATCTGTTCAAACTTGGCCCAGATCAAATCTTGAGAAGATATCTAAGGGAAGAGGAAGTCTTTGACATCCTTCTGATCTGTCATGATGGGCCTTGTGGAGGTCACTTTGTGGCAAAGAGGACAACATTCAAACTATTGCAAGTAGGCTATTATTGGCCTACTTTTCATCAGGATTAGAGGAAGTACATTAGTCAGTGTGATCGGTGCCAGAGGATGGGAAAGCCTACTCCAAGAGATGAAATGCCCCTACAAACTCAAGTGGCTTTCGAGCCATTTGACAACTGGGGCATGGACTTCATTGGGCCTATCAATCCTCCTTAAAAGCAAAAACAACACATTATTGTGTGCACTGATTACTTGACTAAGCAAGCTGAAACCAAGGCAATTAAGGCAGCAACAGAAGAAAAGGTGGTTGAGTTCCTAAGGGAGAATATATTCTACAAATTTGGGTACCCTAGAGAGCTAGTCACAAACCAAGGCAGCCAGTTTACCTCCAGCATGATTGAAGAACTACTCAAGCATCAAAAAATCAAGCATAGGACCTCCACTCCTTATCATCCACAAGCTAATGGGCAAGTGGAGGTGACCAATAGAGCACTGGAGAACATCCTAACCAAGGTAGTGAACAACAGCAGAAAGGATTGGGCAGAAAGACTAGTTGAGGCCACCTGGGCCTATAATACAACATGGAAGACCACCACTAGATTTACACCCTATGAGTTGGTCTATGGGAAGAAGGCTTTGTTGTCCATTGAATTTGAATATAATACATTGAGGATGGTAGCCCAAATAGATCTAGATCTCAGTCATGCACAGAAAGAAAGATTGTTCCATTTGAATGGCTTAGATGAATTCAGAATGCAGGCCCTCCTCCATACAGAGATAGTTCAGCTTCAGAGGAAAATCTGGCATGACAAGCACATTAAGGCGAAGCAATTTCAAGAAGGAGATTGGGCATTGTTATATGACTCCAGGTATAAAGACTTCAAGGGCAAGCTAAGGACAAGATGGCTCAGACCTTATGTGGTGGAAAGATGCCATGACAACGGTTCAGTGCAGATCAGAACTATAGATGAAGAAGCCATTCCATTACTAGTTAATGGACACAGACTAAAAATGTACAAGAGGCCTTTATCTAAACAAGAGTTCATTGACAGTATCAATAAGACAGTGATCATGGTGGAGAAAGTTTCAGCTCCTCCCTCATCAGGTCACTGAAAAAAGAAAAAAAAAAAACAAAATAAGGATTCGAGTGAAAACCTTCATGAGGCGCCCAAGTCCCATCTTTGGGTTGAAAACCTCCATGAGGCGGCCCAAGGATGAGAAAAATGGAAAGAAAAATAATATCCCTGGGTGAAAACCTTCCTTGAGGCGCCCAGGGCAAATATCTAGGGTGAAAACCTCTCTGAGGCAGCCTAGGTGTTTTTTTTTTTTTTTTTTAAATATAATAAGAGAAAAAAGAATAAAACATAATTGTTATTTGCAGGAGGATGAGAAAGACAATCAGGGAGTAAAGAGAAGATCGAAAGGGGGCCCTGCCTCACATATGTTCATCTCCTCCACTCCTTACCATGAATCCCTCCATAAATTCCATTGTTTTTCACTTCATTGCTCCAATTTATGTGAGAATTGTGTTTTCTACAGGGACCCCTCACCTCATCCATTACCATCATCCTTGCCTTCACACACACTCCTACTCCCTCTGTCCATTCAACAGCATCAAATCTACAATCAAGAAACCATCAGCAGACAACAAAGGAGGAAGAAGAATGACCATTAGCAGCACCTCTGATCTTTGACAACTATAGCGTGGCATTAAGGTCATAAGTAAGTATCTTTCTCACTCACTCATATGCATCATTTGATCAAAAGTTGTAAAGGTTAAGAGGTAGTTGGTTTGTAAGTAAAAAGGTGGCCAGTTTCCTTTAAAAAAAAGGCTAGTGGATTACATACACAGGAAACTCTGTTTTCTCAAGAATTTGCTCATTTCCTCTTCAAGCCTCACAAGCAAGATGCTCATCAAGTACATCTCATGTGAGGGTAGATACAATATTGTTTATGGCTACCATTTTAGAATGGTTGAGGAACTAAGATTTGGGGAAGAAACACCAGTTCACCAAAGATTCAGCATACCCTATTTTCTGATGCAATCACTCATGGACTCCAGCAGCAAAGAAAAGAAAGGAAATTCCCAACCATTGGCTCACCATGGGTTGATCAGAATCCTCATTGAGGATGCCCTCCTAAACCCCAGGATCCCTATAACATGGAAAGTCTTCAATGACTTACCAGCATAGGATGACATCAGAACCTTCATCTATGGTGTTAGTCCTTCTATCAATGAGGAGGAGGCAAAAGAAGAAGAAGAAGATACAGAGCTAGATAGAGATGAGGTGGATAAGGAAGAAACTAATACAGAGGGACATGATGATGAGGACACTAATACAAAGGAACATGATGCTGAAACAAAAGAGGAAGAAGGCATTGAAAAAAAAAACAACAACAACAAAACAAAACAAAAACAAAAAAACAAAACCAGCAGGAAACAAAAGAGCTAAGTGGCTTCAGGGACAGAGAAGCAACTGAACAATCAAATCCCATGGCTCTAATCCGCACCAATAATCTAATTGCAAATGATCCTTAGATGGCACTTAGATATCTTGCTACCCAAGAGCAAGCAATTTCACATTTTGAGGACATGTTTAGGCTGCCAAGAATTGATAATATACATGTCTACATAAGGAGATGGAAAACACTGCCGCATAGCTTGAAGATCAAAGAATATCAATGGGAAGAAGTAGAAAGGAAAGCAGGCTTCTATGAACAAGAAGAAGAGACCACAACAGAAGCATAGGATGTTAGAGAGGCTACCAAAGCCACTAAGTTGCTCAAACGATGAGCAACACTTTCAGTAGCGGGGTGATGATGAGCCTCATCATTGAGTAATTATATGGGCCTTAATTGGCCTTAATTCACCTCCTAGCTTAGTCAAACCAACTATTATCACAACTTATTGCATACTTTTGATTATATTTTGTTCATGAGATGAGTAGAGTTGGATATTTTTCTTTGTGGTCTAATGTGCAGGTAATGCAGGAATAAAGGATAAAAGCAAGGAACTATGGTAAAATACCGTGGTTAAAGCTCGAATGGGACAAGGGAGAGGAATTACAGGAGGTAAATCCTCCTCATTTACTGCCCCTCCATCCAAATATCCCTCCACCAGCTGAAAGTACAAACATCCAAATCAGGAGTACTAGAAGGCAGCCAAGCAAGTGAAAGTACAAGTTTATCTTGAGTTGGGAGCCAAGCCTCTCTACTAGAAGGCAACCGAGCTAGTGAAAGGGAAAACACGAGTTTATCATTGAATTGGGAGCTGTACCTCCCTAATTTTGAAGGAATTCATTGGAGACTTCAAATGTATCAGTACAGAGGCTTAGGACCTCAGTTTTTTAGTCATAGTTAGTCACCAGTAGTCAGTTACCAAGAGTTAGCAAGAATTCGAACTTTTGACTGTAGAACTAGACCTGTAACAGTTCTTGATGTAATACAGTGTTTTTATAATGAAGATGAGTTTTGTTCTGAGCCAATACTAAGTCAACTCGGAGGGCTGAAGCTCTTGGGTTAGGGCCCGACCTTAGCAGCCAAATCTCCTCTTTATTGTATTGTTAAGTAGCATAGCTTTCGGTTCATTTGTTGAAGTAGTTCATTTCCATTACAGCAGTAGCATAGATGCATGGTTTGATTGTTCACTTGCTTCAGTAAGTTCATTCCCATTACAACATGATAGCATAGATTTATGGTTCTGTTCATTTACTTAAGTAGTTTCCTGCTTTTCTGTTTATTTGTTTAAGTAGTTGCATTTCCATTACAGCAGGGTAGAACAGATTAGTTGTGTTTCAGTTTGCTTCATTTATGCTTTCGTTCAAGTAGCATGGTAGCAAATGAAAGGTGTCTCGGCCTCACCTCCTCCCTTTGGGACCATGACATGAGGAAGAAACCCTGCAACAACCGCAAAAACACAAGGTTTTGGTTTTCATAGGGATTTTGTTGTTTAACACAGTCACTGAGCTCATTTCATATCACTTTGTTCCTTTAATGGTCATCTTCTCCTTCGCTCTCTTCCCATCATTTGATCTCCCTCACATCCCTTTCATTCTCCATCAGCATGAAAAGCTGAGCGGAAGCTATTAATCCACGTCCAAACGGTTTCTAACTGTGGATCAACTCACGCAGCAAAATTGAACAATCACCACCCGAATTCACTTTTAGTGTTTGATTTTGTGCACTTTAAATCCCAACCGTCGATCTGCCTTGTCAGATCCAACGGTTATCACACACCCGCTCACCAACCAACTCATTCAAACCTTCACCATTGATCTGCCTCGCCAAATCCGACGGCCATCGCGCAATATAGCATGGATTTCTGTCTGATTGTTATCCGCCCGAGGGCACGTGAAATGGGTGGTTTCCCTGTGCTATGTGTCGGCAGGGGAGGCTAATTACGTAAAATTTTAGGAAACCACTTACAACTTTGAGGGCACACCATATACTGCTTACCGCCCTCTAAACCCGCTCCCTCATTTCTGCATGTTCCTTTAAGTTCTCCAATCTCCACCGTCCATCTGTCTCCTGATCTGACGGCCATCACATCACTCGATACCATTTCTACACATTTCTTTTGCTCACGATCTAATCTCCGCCATCCATCTACCGATTAATCATGTATGTTCATCTCAGTCATTCATCCTGTTAGTTCACCCTGTTCGCCCATCTACCTACGTACCCTCCTACGATCCGATCTCAGTCGTTCATTTTCCTTTCACTCGCCTGATCCAATGGTTCTTAGGCGTTGTTGCTCCCTCACGTCCTCTTGTCACCAATTTGACCTCCAACTGCTTCTTCTGCTTAGACACAGACATATATTAGTTTCCATTGTTTACCCCTTAGCCTAGTTTTGATGCCTTTACTTTTGCAACTTAGATAATTAGCATTAGATTAGTGATTGATCTAGTAATTCTACTTAGCATAGTTGTTTAATTGGTTAGCTAGGGTCTGGTGTGAGTTTAGCATTACATGATTGCTTTCTTCATTTTTGCAGTAGAATAGCTCTCCCCTATAATAGGTTTTCTCTCCTTCCATCAAAATACACCTTCTTCTGACCCTATAGAAGTCAGGCTTGGAACCCCTGGGGTCTCTTGCCAGATGAGCAGTGACAACAGGCAGTACCTTCACTTCTACTTGTGTATATAGCACAGTAAACTCCAAGTTTGTACAAACCCCAGGGTGATAAGTAAAGCTGGTAGCCCTAGGAGTTTCAACATTCTTGCTGTAATACCTAGGCTCATCAGGTGGTACATCTGGAGACTTTGAAGATGCTGGATCCGAAGATGGCCTTGGAGCATCAGGAAAAATTTCATATAGCATGCTAGATTGGGAATAAACCAAATCCAAATACTGGGCACGGGCAATGGCTTGATCCTCGGTAACACAACCTCCCATTGCTATATTTGCAGTGATTTTGTTTATGAATGACTTGGTGAACCATTCAGTCAACAACTCATCAGGGATTTCAAACTTGATGAGGTGACGTCGACGTCTCCATTCATGGATGTGATCGGAGATATGGGTCACAGTATCCTGTTTCAGAGATGTAAGAAAGTGGGTACCAGTTTCATAATGAACCGGTAACTGGAAGTGGGTGAGGAAGGCCATGGCCAAAGAATTGAAGTTTGCATAGGTACCTCGAGGCAACTCAATGTACCACTTTGCGGCAGCACCTGTCAAGGTTCACTGAAAGAGGCAGAGACAAACAGAATCGTCAACGTAGGAATTGGAAGAACACCATAAGTGATATGTCATCACATGGGCCTGAGGGTCCTCTTTAGCTTTTCCTTCGAATTTGGGGAAATCGCTCAGAATTTTAGTGGGAACTGGAGGCCAATAACGTAAATGAAGTATCAGATCATTAGTAAGACTTGAGACATCTGGTAGTTCCAACATCGCTAAAAATGACAATTGTAGATTAAAAGGCATATAGGACCTTTGATAAGGCCCAATCTGCGGGTTACAACCTTGTTGCTAAGGATTTCTCCCCAAAGTGGAGGATTTTGACCATAAAGGGTTTGATTTTTCCCCCACTGACGGATACCTTGACCATAAGGTGGATTCTGCCCAAGGTAGGGTTGATATTGACCTGCCATAGGCCGGTGATAACCGTAAGGTGGATAAACATGGTGGGCGACATATGGATTGTAAGGTTGTTGCAATTGTTGACCCTGGTAATAAAGCTGTTGGCCCTACTGCTACAGGGGTTGGCCTTGTGTCTGCAAGGTTTAACCTTGTTGATACACAAATTGGGTTTGTTGTTGCAATGGCTGACCTTTCTACTGCAATGATTGACCTTGCAGATACAAGGGTTGATTGGGTTGTTGTACAAACTATGTTTTTTGTTGCAAAGGTTGTTGAAACTGCTACAAAGGTTTCCCCTGCTGCTGCCAAGGTTGCCCGTGCTACTGCAAAGGTTCCCCTTGCTGCTGCAAAGGTTGCCCTTGCTACTATAAAGGTTGTTGAACAGTCCCTTGAGGAATTCCCTATTGGTACTGATAATTTCCAATTGGGGTTTGACCATATGCACCGAGAATATTATTTTAACCAGGTTGCACATGAGGACCTACTTGCGGAATATAAGGTGGAATTTGCAGTGCTTGTGAACCTGTTGACGGGCTGGAATATTCCACCAATAGCAAGGGGACCTCCCCGGTGTAGGTTCTCAACTAGATCCTACACCGTTTGCAATAGGGGTCCCTTCCGGTATGTAGGCCCAGCTGTCATTGAGTTTTGTTGAGCCTACTTCGGATGGAGGCAACACATGAACTCAATTGAAAGCATGTACCTCAATAAATACAAGGAAATAATTGACAAAAATCTTATGCCACATAAGCCATGAATATCCAAACTATAAACAACATAAATCTTATGTAAAGATACTGATAGCAGGCTTTAAATAAGACTCGTGTTCGCCAAGATAAAATTCTTAATAATTGTAAATCAGTTCACAATGATCAAACTTTTATAAGCATAAACAAAGGTGCGGTCAAAACGGATTATACCAATACCAAAGAAATAGTTCACCGGCATGAGCATAGATTTAGTGAATCAAATACCATTCATACGAAGCAACACAAATTTTGGAGTACGAGATAACATATGAAGAAACCACACATCAAAGAGCTTTCAAGAACATCCGATCCATCAAGTGAAGAAAATACTCATGGCATTAGAACATAAAAGATCTGAAGAATCTAATAGTGGAAACGTATAATCACTCCTTGCATAAATTAGAATAACATAAATTCTCTTAAGCAATGTATATATCTCCCAAGGAGACCTCAGCAAAAGGTCCTTACAAATGAGGCATGAGGGTATATTTATAGGGTAAGAGTGACTCTTGGCCTACCCTTGACTCTTGAACTTCCTCATGACCTTTCATCTACTAGATGACTTTTGGTATTCCACATGACCTCTCATATTCACAAAAATGACTTTTGGTATTCTACATGACCTTTCATATTCACAAAAATGACTTTTGCTATTTTACATGACTTTTCATATTCACAAAGTGTTCTATGCTACTGTAGAAAATACGTCACAAAAAATAGTTATCAATCTAATTCACTAATTTAATAATGGCAAGTTCTAGAATGTCAAGCCTGAGCTGTTCCATCAAATATGTGCACCATAGGTTGTATTCCACTGCAATGGGAGTGATCTATGGTTGGTCTTCGTCATGTCAGTGCAGGCGCTCGAGTGCATATGGGATGAGGGTGTTTCGTTTGGCATGCACCTGATTGTTTAAGGTTATCAGTTTGGTGTAGACCCTCACTGGTTCTACCACATAACACATGATATTTTCTCTGGTGATCAGCATGTATTTCGTACGAGCTACTTGTTTATATGTCTCTATGAATGCCAGTACTTCCTTGGAGATCTCATCCTGCTTCCTTACCTGTCCGACTTCCCCTATCAAGGGAACCCCATGTAGTTGGATCACTAATTCCAAGCCGCTGAACAGATGCCTGTAGGATGCCAGTACCCTCTCCACATATTTGGTCAATTTTTCTTTAGACTGAATTTTGATGCGGAGTTGGACCTTAGTATTTTTCATGGTGATCCAATCCTTCTTATTGACCACTGCTAGTGCTCCCGGGTACTTGACGGACCATGTGTGTATCCTAACCAAAGCAGTGATAGTCTCCTTAAGCATGGCGACTCTTTCTTTTGTGTGGGATTGGATGGCCACGATGGGGGCTACTGTGTGATGCAATTTAGACATCTCCTCATAGACTACTGCCATGGCATCCCCCAGAGTCTTCGTTTCTACTTCAATTGCTGATTGGAATTCTGTTGCACTTGTGTGTACTAAACGGAGAATCGTGTTCTCTTCCTCTATATTCCTTTTCTCCTGTTCCACCATGGTGGCCCTTTGTTTGAATGCATAAAGCTTGTTCTACAAATCCACAATCTGTTTGCTCATCTGAGCCACATTGTGTTCAGTGGCGGCAACGAATATGTCCTGACCGAGGCAATCATTTGAGGGTTTTTTGTAATGTTAGGCACAATACCCTTGGTCGTGGTTACTGATGAAGCCTCCGTTGGGTTCCTGCTACAATATTTCTTCTTTCTTGTACAATCTTGAGGTTTATTTCATCAAAAGTGAGTTTAGTGAGATCTAGGACCTCCTCGTCCTGATCCTCTAAGATACCGAGTTCATGGAGGGGAAGGTGTCTGCCAGTGAGGGGAGTAGTAGGAGGTACATCTAATGGAGGAAGCCCACTTTTTCCCATGCCCAGGTCAGTCGTTTTGCTAGTCTCCCCTTGTTCTTCCCCGACTTCCTTCTCCTTGTTCCTCCTAAGCTCTTCTTCCTGCTACCTTTTTTCTTCCTCTGCTAGTGCTAATTGCTCTCTAGCTCGTCTTCCATATTTTTCAGCTCTTATTCTAACCTCTTGTTCTTCTCCTGCCTTCTCTTCTCGGCTTCTTCCTCCTATTTTTTCTTCTCTTCCTCTTCCTGCGCTCTTCTTTCTTCTTCCTACTTTCTCTTCTCTGCCTCTTCTTGTGCTCTCCTTTCTTCTTCCTGTTGCTTTCCCTACGCCTATTTCTCCTTTTCTTGCTCTTCCTGCCTTCTCTTTTTCTCGCTCTGGCCCTGATTGTTGGAATCTTGAGGTTGTTTTCTCTCTAGCTCCATTTGCCTTTTAATCTCTCGCTTCCTCCTTGCCAAGTTGGTGTTCCTTTGTTCCAGCGTAGCATCTTCCTCCTCGTGGTCGCTCACGGTGTCTTCTACCTCTTTTCCTTTTCACTTCTCAGATTCCCCGGTGCCTTTTGGTGCCTCGTGCTGCTTTTTCTTTATGGTGGAAGCTCTTTCTTTGAGGCTCATGTCTTCCTAGGAATTGTCTTGGAGCTCATCTTCTGTGGCCCGCTACTTGCTTGGGCTGAGTTCCCTTGTAGCATTATACCAGTTTTTAATCCCATCTTCAACATCCTTTTTGCTATGAGAATAAGACCAACTGAATTTTGCCTTTTTGCCATGTGTGCCCACGGCTTTCTCAAGATCATATGTTCGGTAGTTGAGGGTCACAAAGTGGCTTCCCTTCAATGCCTCAGCCTCCGCCTCTACTTGTTTGAAATTTTCTACCACATACGCTCTAATGGTGAGAGGGAAGGCAGGTCAGGGTTCTTTTTTCCTTTGTTCAATATCTTTGAAAAACCCTACGTCATTTCATAGCAGACCTCTCACAGGAGCATCTTGTCCGTGACAAACTTGGGTAGGGCATGCAGAGGCTTGTGGGTACCGAACACTCTAATGAATGTTCCTTCTTCAATGGGAAACCAATGCACTACCTTGACAACTATCTTCATAGCCCTCTTGGACATGCATGGTTGTACTTCCCCAAATAGTAGTTGGTACAACGGGCTGATGAAGGTTTCAGAGATTATATCTAACATGTCTTTGTAACCCGTGTCACATAAAACTTTGTAATGGTTGTGCACGGAACTAGCTGCTGATGGGTCCCAGTTTCAGCTCCAGTTCTCGAAGTAGCATCTTGAGTAGAGAACGTTGAGGAGGTATGAAGACATATAGAATTCTGGAGGTTGTTCCGGTTGTGGGAGCTTGGCAGCAGCTATGTTCGTTTTCAAGGATGAGGAGAGGATGCTTACCCAATTAAAAATGGTTCCTCGAGTGGAAACAACATACATGAGGGGGACCCAGGTGCCATAAAAAACATCGCAATCTGGCTTGCCATACAACCGACACATCATTGCAGCAATTAACTGATATACTTTGTGCAATCCCTCTATCTTGTAAGCTTGATCTGTCTTGACCCGAAACTTTGACGGGTCTTGCCACCATTCCCTTAGGATGTCCTTCACTGGAGTCACAAACTCGGCGAGCCACCTGGTATTAAAAACCTCTTGTTTCTCAGGGAGTCTGTAGTAGGCGTTGATATCTGTCAGGGAGATAGCAGCTATGGGTGCCCCATCATGGCCCCTGATCATCTAGGACTCTGTGTCTGTGCATTGCAAGATCCATTCAATAGTTTCTGAGCATGGGAAGACCGAGGGGTGCACCGCTACCTTGTGTAACCTCGACCTTTTGACGTTGAGGTATACTTGAAAATCCTCCTGGGATTCTGGAATGTCTGATTTCGCAAACTCCTCGTAAATGTTGTACCAGGAGAGCCTTGTGGTTTTGCTGATGTTGCAGGCAATGTCCCCGAAGATGGGTGGCTCCTCGTCTTGGTCGGCCTCCCACGACCTGCTTCCCGAGCCCCCGTGAGCAGCCTTAGTGGTAGGGAGATCCATTTTATCTTCAAAGGAAGAGATGGATATGCACTCTAGATCTATGTCACCTGGCATGTCAAAAACACAGTCCCACGATCAGAGAGATGGCATGAAAACCAATTAAAACTGCAAAACAAAAAGGGTTTCAGTAGATGGAAGGAATCGTAGGGAAGGCAGTTCGCAGGTATTGAAATGTGACTGAGCGACTTGCTACATATGTCGCAACTTGATAGGAGTCGCAAAGTCGTAGGTCGGGGAGACGGGTTGCAAGTCACAATACGATGGGGGTCACAAGGTCGCGAGAAAAGGGATATCGCGGCCTCAAGACGCGCGACTTAGGCTTTGAGAGGATCAGGGAAGACACTGAGTGGCCTTAGGAGGCCAGGGTCTCATCCAGACAAGTAAATTCAGGCTTACTGGTGAAAATAGGAAGGTCTAAGTCGAGAAAAGGCCAATGTCTGGGTCCAGGAAGAGAGAAAGCAGCCAAGGCAACCGTTTTAGGAAAATGATGTGGAAAAGCTAAGTAAAATGAGCTAAAACCCCAAGGAGAGGGGATGCAAGAGGTCGGGGGATGCAAACATAGACACCTGGAAGAAAATCATGATTGCTGGGAAGGTGAACGGTTACTTACCTGGAGAAAGATGTGTGTGCACCCAAGTTGCAGACTTTCCTAGCTCTCCGTGCGACCAAAGGAGCAGTTACAAATGAGGTCGGGCGACCTTCCTTATATAATTTTGGTCGCACATGCAAGGTCGCATGGGTCTGACATGCGACTTTGCGACCTATGCGACCTGGTAAGTTGCAATGTCACAAGGGTCACATAGTCGCATCCATGTATGAGAGGGAACAATGCCACCTTGCGACCTAGCGGGTCATGAAGTCGCATAGTCGCATCCATGTTTTCATGAGGACAACGCAACCTATGTGACTTCTGCAACTTAGATGGTCGCAAGGAGGTACGAGCAGGAAGATGCGACCATGCGACCTGTGAGTCGCAATGGTCGCTAAGTTTGGCTTTAGTCACGTTCCAACACAGTGACCGACCGACTTAGGCAGGAACTAGTGACTTAACTTTACTTAGCAGAAAACTTAGACTTTTCCAAGGTTCTTTGAGATTGCTGAACTCTTTGAGTAGATCCTAGCAGTGCTAGTGGCTCCGCTCGATATAGGGGCTCTGAAAATTTTAGGGTTCCTGTATTTTTGGAGGGGTTGTTGCAGTAGCTACAACAATTGGTGATTCCCTGGGAGACTCTAGGATCTTTGACACCTTCTAGCCTAGCTTAAGGGGACTTGAATAAGTATTGCTTCATGGAGCTGTGGGTCCCTCTGATGGTATTCAGGCCTCCCCTTCAAACTTGGTCGATTGTCCCATCTTGCATAACATGGTCTTTAATGCACGAGATAGGGTGCTACCTCCCGCTATCTTGGGAAAGAAAAGGGAAGTTGAAGTTACACTATGAGCTTTGGAGTTTTCTCGGTATAGTGGTCATGGTACTTTGGTGTTGCTCCACTGCTAGCGAGCTTGAACAGTACCCCAACGGAGTCACTACCTAGAAATTGCGAACGTTTCTCCACTGCCAGTGAGCCAGGTCAGTACCTCGGCAGATGCATTTGCTCACCTCTTTGCACAGGAAGCCTTTCTTGATCCTTTAGCCCTTATTATGAATGGATGGAGGTGCTCATTGGCACTTATTTGTCTATGCTTATACACACTTATTTGATGGCGGCTTAAAGCCTGGGCGGACGAGGGATCCCGACTTATTTGACTTGAAAAGAGGTTGTTTCTGGTTTTTTAGAGACCTTATTGTTTTCCCGAGATATATATATGCTCAAAAATGGTTCCTTCAGTTTCCTTTTCATTCCTAGAACCACAGGTGAGCTAGAACAATTCAAAACTTATCAGCCATGTAAGCAGGTGGGTCAGACCGACGTGAGCAGGAAAGGAGGCTGTGTGTACCATCGAGTTCCCCACTATCACCAATCCGGCACACTAGATTTTTTGTCGCGACTTAAGTCTTGGTCAGTAAATGGTTCCGGAGAGCATCCGCGGGAGCCAATGTGCAGGGCCATTCTAACCTCTACCTGCCACCTCAAATTTATTTTGAAAGACGAAAACAAAAGAAACAACAAACTATACTGACAACAAATGATAACTATCTAAGAAAACAAAAAGGAAACTATGGTACAAGGTGGGGCCAGCAACTCGGGGTTTCTAGGTGAAGTAGAATTTAAGGTCATGGTCATTCACGGGGAGGGGTTCCACTCACCCTCCCAGGGTTTTCAATTTGAAGGTGTGATGGCCAATTTTTTCTATGATTTGGAAAGGGCCTATCCACAAAGCTTGGAACTTTGTGTGCTTGCCCTTGTCCTCATGGGCCCGATCCCATTTAAGCACTAGATCACCCACATCAAACTTGTGGGACCCTGCGGATTTTTTGTCAAACCATCTCTTGATCTGAGCTTGATGGATGGCAAATTTTTCCTTAGTTTTCAATCTTTCTTCTTCCAATCTTACCAAGATATTGATTTGGCTTTGAATGGTGGGACACAGGGAGTCTTGCAACTTTTGAGCCAGTCTAAGGGCAGTGAGGTACAGGTTGGGTGGTAAGATGGCTTCTTTCCCATAAACTAGGAAGTAGGGAGATGTGCTGATTGAGGTTTTGGGAGTGACCCGGTCAGCCCATAGGGCATCACTGAGGGCATTGTGCCAATTCCTTTGTTGCGAAAGCAGGGTTTTCTTGATGATACAGATGAGGTTTTTGTTGGATGATTCTGCTAGGCCATTTCCTTGAGGGTAATAGTTGGCCGAATGTTTCAACACGATACTATTTTCTAAAGAAAAATCATATAATCTTAAAGATGAAAAATATGTTGTGTTATCAAAGACAAGAGATGTTGGAACACCAAACCTAGCTATGATGTACTACTTAATGAAGGATATTACCTCATTGTCATTCACCTTTCATAATGGAATGGCCTCTACCCACTAGGTGAAATAGTCGGTAGCCTTGAGTATATACCTATGTTGGTTTGACGAGTTTGGCACGATCTCACCTATGACATCCAACCCCCATTACTGAAAAGGTTCCTCAACTACTATGGGTTGGAGTGGGGCAGATGATCTTGCTTGCCTACTTGCATGTTTTGGCAGATGGGACACTTCTGAGCATAGGCATGATCGTCTTTGAAAAGTGTAGGCCAGTAGAAACCTGCCCGCATGATCTTGTGAGTCGTGGTGTCGCCTGCATAGTGGCCTCCTGCAGGTCCATCATGTAGATCTTTCGGTACTCGTTGAGCCTCATCATATTCTAAACATCTTAGCAATATGCCGAGGTGGTGCTTCCTAAAAAGGTTTCCTTGAACCATTTGATATGAGGCAGCTTTAAGCCTGACGACTCTCTTCTGTTTGGCTGACATAGTCTCGGGTAGAGATCCCTGCACTAGGTATTGCTTTAAATCAGAGTACCATGATGAGGAGTCATGTGAGCCGAGGAGTTCATTCTGGTACATTTCGATTTCATGTTCCTAGCCTTCTGTTTCCGGGGCCGTTCGATCAGACTCCATTTTTTGTTGATCGGCTGCCTCAGTGGTTAGTTTACAGAGTCTGTGTCCTTTCACAATGTGGGAGGGCTTAAAATCCAAATCATATTCTTGGAGGGAGGTCATCCAGTTGGCTCTCCTCTCCCCCAGCTCCTGTTGTATGAAGAGGGATCTGACGGCTGGGTGTGGAACCATCATTATGACACGGTTTTTCAAGATGTATGGTCTGAAGTGTTTCATTGCTTTGTAGATTGCGTATGCATGCTTATTGATGTCTGGGTAGTTTAGTTCTGCGCCTTGGAGCCCTGTGCTCATGAAGGATATAGGGCGTTCGTCATGATCGTGGTCCTTTTGTGTGAGGACCACGGCCAATGATGAATCTGAGGCGAAAGTGTATAAGATAAAGTCTTTACTGAAGTCTGGGCTAGAGAGTGAGGGAGCTTCCGTGATCGCTGTCTTGATACGATCAAAAGATTCCTTTTCTTCTTGATTCCATTTGAATACTGCATCTTTCTTTATCATATTCTGTAAAGGTTTGACAATTTGCATGAAATCTGAAATAAATTTGCGAAGAAAATTAATTTTGCTGAGGAAAGATTGCATACCTTTTTTGGTGCTCGATTGAGGGATCTGTGCTATAGCTTTAACGTGATCGGGATCTACAGTGATTCCATTCTTGGTGATGATGTGACCAAGCAAGTTGCCTTCCGAAACTGCGAATATGCTCTTCTTTGGGTTGAGGGAGATTCCATATTTCCGACATCTTTCGAAAATCTGCTTCAAATGGTGAAGGTGGTCCCCCCTTTTCTTTGGAAAAACGGCGACATCGTCCAGGTAGTCCACCACGTTCTGACCCCTAATACTTGGGCAGGCGATATCCATCGCTCTCTGGAAGGTTGCCCTAGCATTTATCAGCCCAAATGGAATTCAACGGAATGTGAATGTTCCCCACTTTGTTTGGAATGTTGTTTTGATTGTTGAATTGAGGCTTCTGTGATCCATAATATTTATAAGAAGAACTTTGGTGTAAATCACATGTAGAAAGACCTTTGTCGACGAGTTTCGAACCAACCAGTGTGGTTCATCGTCAAGACAAGTTGAAGAAATAGATCCAGTTTTGCATGTTAAATAGTATGAGCAGAGCCTCCAACAACTATCTTGACCAACGACTAATTTTGACTTAGGGACCAGAGTCATAAAGTCATTTTTATAATTTAAAGGAAGCTAGTTATATTCGGTGATCATACCTTTTAAAATATATATAAAAAATATATAAATAAATAAAATAATTTTAATTGGTGTTTAAGTTAATAGTTAGTTAAAAAGGTATCATTTAATAATTAAAAATTATAAGTTAAAATTAGTCGTTGGTCAAGATAGCCATTGGACGCTCTGCTCATTATATTTAACATGCAAAGTTGGATCTGTTTCTTCAACTTGTCCTGACGATGAACCCCACTGGTTGGTTCGTAACGCGTCGACAAAGGTCTTTCTACATGTGATTTACGCCGAAGTTCTTCTTATAAATGTTGTTTTGATTCGATCTGACTCAACTACCAGGACCTAATTGTAACTGGAGAATCCATCTAAGAGGGAGAAGACTTCAGACCCCGAGATAGTTTGGAGGATCTAATCCATGGAGGGGATCAGATAATTATCTTTATCTGATGCTCGTTAAGGTTCTAGAAATCGACACATAGACGTATCTCCCCGGATTTCTTTCGAACTTGCACTAGATTAGATACCCATGTAGAGTTCCTGACCTTGAAGATGATGCATGCATCCAACAATTTCTTGAGTTCCTTTTGGATGAGGGGTTCTAACGCGGGATGCACCTTCCTCAATTTTTGCTGAAACGGTTTGGCCCCTTCTTTCATTGGGATGACATGCTGAATAATTCGAGTATCATACATTTTCAGGTCATCATATGTCCAAGCAAAAACATCGCGGTATCTTCTAAAAACGCTGATGAATGCCTGTCTTTCCTCTGGGGTGCACCCCACCCCCAAGTTAACATACTTGGGGTCAGATTCAGTCCCGAGGTTGATCTGCTCATGCGAGAGAGTGGAACTATGAGTTTTGGTATTTGGGGGGCCTCTGAAATGATTCTGGAGGTCGAACAATTTCTCTAACGTCACCACCCCCTTAGGTAAGGGGTTTCCTTTTCACAAATCCGCTTCTTCTTGTAGCGATTTCTCATGTTCCTCTTCATTAATAGTTGTGTCTTTGAAAACTTCCGCTTTTGTCATGAACTCCAAAATCTATTGGTCATCATTGAAAACGCACAAGTTAGTTATGTTCTCAGGCAAGTGTCGATTTATACATAATTTCAATAGAAAACACATCCCTAAGGGGTGTAATTCTAGCTGCAGCATTAGCTAAAGTATCAGCGGCAACATTATTAAATCTAGGAATGGAAATGATATTGAAAGATTTAAATGAATTTATTAGATGCCATACCTCTTGCTGGTAATTCTTGAGGTGGGGGAAAAAACAGTGAATGGTATTATGTACCTGTCTCGTAATGATTCCAGAATCCCCGATTACCTTTAGACAATCTGCTTTTAGGTCGATGGCCTTTTTGAGGCCGAGGACCAATGCCTCATATTCTGCGGTGTTGTTGGTGCACTGGAACTCTAACTCGCAGGAGATCAAGAATATGTTCCCCTTGGGGTCTAGCAAGACGCACCCTACCCCCGCTCCGTCACAATACAACATCCACGTCTCGGTTCTGAAGGAAGGTAAACCTGACATATGTAAATTTAAGGTGCAGACTTTGCTATCAAGGCTTGGGGTTTGCATGGGAATTTCGACCTGGGTATCCGGGGGAATGGTTGATGTCTGAGGCTGATAGCACCCAAATAGGGACTCTAGGAGGCACACTCGCAACTCTTGTTGGGCATAGATAATTGGCTCGTTAGAGCCCTCCAGGTCAGTGACGGTGTGCTTCATACAAGGCTCACTATTGACCCTAATATGGTTATTCCTTCCCTTGTAAGGTAGCCATAGGTGGGACCAGTCTATGGCGAAGTAGCCCTGAAGCTTACAGGACCAATCTCTGCTGAGAAGAAGGTCGTAGGCTTCTGGAATGTCTACAATGATTATGTCAATACACTGGTGAACTTGGGAATCAGAAGATAACTGAATGATGACATTATTTAATTCTCCCACAGTCAAAACTTGAGAGCCATCGAGTTGGATGATTTTTGCGTCGGTTTTTTTCTAGTTGAATATTCAGCTTCTTGCATACTCACCACGGCATGATGTTGGTCGATGCACGAGAATCGACAAGGCAGTTGTGAACATTAAAATTGAACATCTCAAAGGTTAAGAGGAAAGGAGGGGTCGAGCCTCTTGAGTTAGTGTTTGCGGTGTTCACTATGGCTTGAAGGTCGACCATAGCTAGGGATCGGCCTGTAGAGCTTCCCTTGTTTGATGTGGAGGATTTTGAAGGGGTGGGAGGAAAGGCGAAGGTTTTGGCAATTAACTCATGTTGACTCGTCAACTTGCATAACTCGTACAAAGAGATATTAGCTTGAGTTTTCTTCAAATCTTCGATGATATTGTAATCTAAATCTACAAATGAAGATTCTTGTGCCGAGCGCTGTGTTGTCGAGGTAGTTTTAGCCATAACCCCTTTGGACGAATTTCTAGGTGTGGATGAGTCTCCTTTTGTACTGATTAGTGACTCATTAGGGCCTAAATCATTCATCTCTCTAGGTGAAGAAGTGGATGGCTGGCTAGTATTGGTGGGGGGTAGGATCCTTCGTAACAATGCTATTTTCTTGTCTTCCAGAGTAGCGTCTAGCACAATACCTTTACTCTTGAGGTTGTAACTTTTGGGGGACTTGGGGGGAGTGTCTCCAATGATGGCCTCTTGAGCAGTGAACACTTCCCCCCCACGGATGACTTCAAAGGTTAACACAGCAGATGGAGTATCATCGCCGGGAGGGGAGTCGTCCTCTTCAGAATCGTTAGTTTCTTCTTCCCCTTCCCCGACGGCTTGATCTTCTAACAGCTGGGTGACTACGACAGTCATGTTATGGAGCCACTGCGGGCAGGTCTTCTCAGAGTGGGAGGCCTGATGGAAAGTGCAGAAGTTATATTTTCCTAGCTCCTCCACGTTGAAGGTTGAGCTAGATGTTTGTGACACTTTAGGGGGGAGGTTGTTAGTTTTCTAGAAAAAGGGCTTAGCAGGTTTTGCTCCTCCCGAAGCGTCACTAGTTCTCCTCTTTAGCTCAGACACTTCATTAGTCAATTGTTTTATGGATTTGGCTAGTCCCTCGAAATCGAAGGAATATTTGTCTTTATCTATGGTTTTACTTGATGAGGCCTGATTCTTCTTCCTGGAGGGCTTTACATCTTCCTGGGACTCATGCTCTAAGGCACCGATAGAAAGAAGATCCTTTTCGACTTCGAGCGCAGTAGCAAAGTTCTCTACCAGGGTGAGTTTTGCTTCGTGT
Source organism: Pinus tabuliformis (assembly GCA_031772625.1). NCBI lineage: Eukaryota > Viridiplantae > Streptophyta > Pinopsida > Pinales > Pinaceae > Pinus > Pinus tabuliformis. The sequence continues at coordinate 741,476,860 of CM062820.1, read as the reverse complement.
TTAACGAACACGACAATATCCCTCGGCAGGGCCCTGGTGTAATAATCAATCATGATGGAATCATCAAGGGTTATGTCCATAGGGAACTTATTCAAAAATGGTGGTGAAATGTTGATTGAAATCTTTCACCTTCTCTTTCTTATGACATTTCAGCGTGCTGAGCTCGGTGAGGAGCATAGAAGGTGTCTTGTCTTCTGAGAATTTGTCTAGGAATGTTTTCTGAAACTCTTCCCAAGTGCGGATGGAGGTGACGGGTAGCGACCGATATCAAGTGGCCACTTTATTTTCAAGAGTGTGCTAGAATAAATGGCATGCTACATCGTCGTACTGGACCTTCATCATATGCAAAGCTAGGTACAAATTACTAATGTGGTCGTCAGCTAAGGTCCCTTTCTCAGGGTCGAACTTCAGGAGGTGTTTCTCTGAATGGCGAGGCAGGTCATGGAGTAGGCCTCTAAGGTTCAATGGGGATGATTCATCAAGGCCAGCAGTGGTGGGTGGTGATTTCCTCTAGGGTTGAAAAGGAGGCAATGGTCATTGTCTTATGGTTCACTATTTGTGCCTAATCCCCCACTAGTGCGAGGGGGTCGCTTACCTTCTCGTCGAGGCACTCTAAGGTCTCCTAGATCTCTAATGTTTGTCGCATTCCTGGTATTCCTCAGGTTTCTAGGGATATGCTGATTGTTGTAGAAGTTTATGTGGTCTCTAAGGTAATCCCCGGTTCCCAGTCCCAGGATCCCTTGAGTGCCCCCAGTGAGAGGTTGATTGTTAACAGGGGTCTCTTCAGTGATGTGTCGATCGTTCCCCTACATCTCCTCTCAGTGTGACCAATTATTTTCACTGGTGAAGGTATTCCTAGGGTCACCTCCCTCATCTTCAGGTTGGCTTTCCAACCCTTCGATAGATAGCCTCTCAACTGCATCCACATAGTCATCGAGCGCTAGGTCGATTAACTACAAGATAAAGTTAACAAGGATGCCTTGACGTGTGTGGTGAAGCGCGAAGGTGCATGCATTGGACAGGGAGTTAGCGGCGGGAATGCATTTCAGACCCCTGGCGAATTGTCGGGTAATAAGGCGCAGAGCCCTGAGTTGTTCGCTAGTGACTTCGAACATGGGAAGCTCCTTTCCTCCGAGAGCATCTTCGAGAGGGGGAAGTTGGGATTCTTCTTGAAGCAGCCTCATGAAGGCTGGCCCATAAGGGGGATTGTATGGTATCTCAGGGGGCATGGGAGGCTGAGGTTGGTTACTACCTTGATGGGAAATTTCGGTGTGAGGGCGTGGATTAGTACTTGCCATGGCCCTCCTTCTAGTGCCAAATCTGTATCCCTGCCAACATCAAGGGAGACCTCCCCGGTGTAGGTTCCCAACTAGAGCCTACACCATTTGCAATAGGCGTCCCTTTCGGTATGTAGGCCCAACTGTCGTTCAGTTTTGTTGAGCTTGCTTCAGGCGAAGGTGAAATATGAACTCAATTGAAACCATGTACCTCAATAAATACAAGGAAATAATTGACAAAAATCTTATGCCACATAAACCATGAATATCCAGACTATAAACAACATAAATCTTACGTAAAGTTACTGATAGCAGGCTTCAAATAAGACTCATGTTCGCCAAGATAAAATGCTTAATAATTGTAAATCAGTTCACAACGATCAAACATTTATAAGCATAAACAAAGGTGCAGTCAAAACATATTATACCAATACCAAAGAAATAGTTCACCGGCATGAGCATAGAGTTAGCGAATCAAATACCATTCATACGAAGCAACACAAAGTTTGGAGTATGAGACAACATATGAAGAAACTGCACATCAAAGAGCTTTCAGGAACATCTGATCCATCAAGTGAAGAAAATACTCATGGCATTAGAACATAAAAGATCTGAAGAATCCAATAGTGGAAACGTACAATCACTCCTTGCATAAATTAGAAGAACATAAATTCTCTTAAGCAATGTATATATCTCCAAAAGAGTCCTCAACAAAAGGTCCTTACAAATGAGGCATGAGGGTATATTTATAGGGTAAGAGTGACTCTTGGCCTACCCTTGACTCTTGAACTTCCTCATGACCTTTCATCTACCTGATGACTTTTGGTATTCCACATGACCTTTCATATTCACAAAAATGACTTTTGGTATTCTACATGACCTTTCATATTCACAAAGTGTTCTATGCTACTATAGAAAATACATCACAAAAAATAGCTATCAATCTAATTCACTAATTTAATAATGGCAAGTTTTGGAATGTCAAGCCCGAGTTGTTCCATCAAATATGTGCGCCATAGGTTGTATTTCGTTGCAATGGGAGTGATCTGTGGCTGGTCTTCATCATGTCGATGTAGGCACTCGAGTGCATCTGGGATGAGGGTGTTCCATTTGGCATGCACCTGATTATTCAAGGTTACCAGTTTGGTGTAGAGCCTCACTAGTTCTACCACATAACATGTGATATTTTCTTTGGTGATCGGCATGTCTTTCATATGGGTTGCTTGTTTATATGTCTCTACAAATGCCTGTACTTCCTTGGAGATCTCATCCTGCTTCCTTACTTGTCTGACTTCCCCTATCGAGGGAACCCCATGTAGTTGGATCACTGATTCCAAGCCGCTGAACAAATGCATGTAGGATGCCAGTACCCTCTCCACATCTTTGGTCAATTTGTCTTTAGACTGAATTTTGATGCGGAGTTGGACCTTAGTATTCTACATGGTGATCCAATCCTTCTTAGGGACCATCGTTGATGCTCCTGAGTACTTGACAGATCATTCGTGTATCCTATCCAAAGCAGTCATAGCCTCCTTAAGCATGGAAACTCTTTCTTTTGTGTGGGCTTGGATGGCCACGATGGGGGCTACTATGTGGTGCAATTTAGACATCTCCTCATAGACTACTACCATGGCCTCCCCCAGAGTCTCAGTTTCTGCTCCAATTGCTGCTTGGAATTTTGTTGCGCTTGTGTGTACTAAATGGAGCAACGTGTTCTCTTCCTCCATCTTCCTTTTATCATGTTCCACCATGGTGGCCCTTTGTGTTTCAGGGAAAACTAGTGTCGATTCGAACTACTAGTCCCACTAAGATGGGTAGCTATCTTAGAAACAAACAATCAAAGCAATTCGAGATTTCCTTTAAGTGTAATAGATAAGAGGGAAGAAAAGAGGACCAACTTGGATCTTCTGCTTTGATCCTTGCTTGATTTCTCTTTCCCTTGATAGAATTTTCCACTCCTCTCCTACTTTTCCCACTTCAAAGAGTACCTATAGAGTCAAAGTAACAGAAAATCATCAAAGCGTCTCTATCTAAAACATCATAAACAATGCAGAATCAAAAACACATTGACCATACAATTGCATTCATAAACAATAAGATTCACAAATACACGATTATCTGGAGGAAAACTCAAAGAAATTTATTAATAGTAGAAGAGAGGATTACAACCCAGCTGTCTAACCCAGCATCATCCTCCCAACAAAGAAGCCTTCTTCATGATCACCCAACAATACAATGTCTCTTCTCAAAGATAAACCAACAGCACTTCCTTACAAATTACAAAATTCCAGCCTCTAGATCTCTCAGATCAGGGATCCATTTATAGATGTCTTGCAAGGGTGTGAGTCAGCTCTGGGTTTTTTATTAGTGTCATTCCACTGATAGTTCTTGGTTCCACTTGGAGATTTCATTGATCTCTTACTCATCCCTGGGCGAATTCAGAAGGGCAAGTGTCACAGGAGAAGTTTCTGGAAGATTCCATGATCATCCACTTAGCAAACTGTCTCTGCCATTTGTCTATTCTCGCTCATCGCACCCCACAAAAGGCCATTTCAGTATGCATCGCACCTAGCTAGTGTGGCAGCCAGTATGCATCGCACCTTAACCATGGAGCAGTCAGTATGGTCCAGTTTTGGCCAGTTCTGAGTAATTTTTCAGGTGGAACTTCTGGGAAATGATGTAATCAGTTGACCATGATCCTTTAGGATATGAAACAACACTTTTAGGGACTAAAGAGCCCTTGGTTTATGGACATATGAGTTTTGGTTTCAGTGCCCAAATATGTCTATAACAGCTGCCCCCTAAAGCATGAGGTCATAAATCTTCTGATGTCGGGTGAAATGCTTTATCATGAGGATCTGGGGTATTCAAACTCGAAGGTGACCTGTATAAGATATAATACAATACATCATCATCATATTATTTTCATGATCTAGCTGAGGCAGGCATTCCCATGCTCAGCTTCATAAATTCATTTTCATGTACATAGGACAGAGTGATTCTTCATATGAAGAGTCATCTTATTTTGCTTAGATGACTATCTGTGTAGATTCTGTGCACATTTGATGTCTTTATGTTCCTGAATATATCGCAGCCTGGATGGATGAAACTAGATCCGGGGTCTTCAAACTCGTTCAATCTTCGCCCGATTGTACAAGTCAATCCATGTGAAAAAGATGTTTTGAAGTCGAACATGGAAGGACATTGCCTGATTACTAGCCAATAATGTAAGTTGTTAACAAGTGCGAGGTGAATCACCGATAATGATAATGACCCTCAAGGTACTATAGTACAATTCACATGGTATGAATATATGAGCTGATGTCGAACACCACGCAAAATCTTTCGGTCGAAGGTCATTGATGTAAACTTGTCGCCGGAAGTGAGAAATTTGCCATTAAGGCATGCAAGCTTCAAAGTACTGAAAGGGTTGTTTCTAAGTCAACTATTTGGATAATGAGCTGATGTCGACAAGAAGTGACCTGTCGTAGGAGGGACTTGATGTATCCCACATCTACGACACAAAACGAAGCAAATGATTTTTCTGGAGGTGAAAATGATCTGATGATGTAAGGTTCAGGAATGGAGGTCATGAAAAATGAAGGGTGGAGGTATTGCAGTGGATGAGGCATTTGCTGGATGGTGAATTCTCTGAATGACTTCTCTTGAACATGTCAACGACACTTATATGGACTAGTAGCGTTAACCCCATGGATGGTACAGAAGACCAATGGTGATATGGTGAACGGAAAAACCCAACCCAACTCAATCATGGTGATGGAGTGAAAGTGTCATGTTCAAGAGTGACCTGCTACCAATAAAATTCTTCAAGTTTTCTTCCCTTTTTCCCTAGTCATTGCTGACCAGTACCTCTTTATTTTTTCAAGCTTGAGGAGGATAACATATGCTTGGTCTATAATTTTCCCTTTGGGCAAACCTGTCGCTCTGTCTTTAGCGAGCCTAGCGTTAGTGAGACTCGTTCTTGTCTGGGTGGACAAGTTTGTCGCTATTGTTTTAACGAGTTTAACGACAAAGATAACTCGATCCTTTTCTTATTTAGAGAGTTTGAAAAGGAACGAAAAGGAAAATCCAATAGTCCTTTTTCATGGCATAATCCCTTAAGTCCGAAAAAGTATAAAATAATATGAAAGGGATGACTTTTCGATCGCTTTAACGAGCCGAAAAAGACAAGTGCCCGATCTTTTTGTTTGATAATCCCTCAGGTCCAAAAAGATTAAAATATATGGGAGGGATGGCGTTCCCCTTACTTTAATGAGCTGGAAAGGCCAATGGCTGGACAATCTTTTTATATTTAACGAGTCTAAAAAGAGTTTAAAAGGGACTCTTTTTTTAGGAAAGAGTGGTATCTTCGGGTAGCAACTGGTTCCAGGTAAGTTTGGAACTTCTCAAAACATGGCAATGTGAACAGGGTGGCAATCAGAATCACTCGCCGCAGCTGTTCCTAAAGGAACACAACCAAGGTTCAAAAGGTTGATAGCAAGGCGATCACAAAGGTTATTTACCAAAGGTGGTTTCATTTTTTAATGAGCTTGAACCAGGAGAAACTATGCTTAGTGGCAGGTTTATTTTTTAACGAGCTTGAACCTTTTGGGAACATTGCTCTTAGGCAGGTTTATTTTTTAACGAGCTTGAACCTTGCGGGAACATTGCTCTTGATATTGGTCAAAGATATTCAGTTTACCATTTAACATGTTAGATTCTTTCCTCGGTCATTCAACCTGCTCAATTGCTCCATCAAATTGATTAGAAATACACATATACATGCCCGAAAAATGAATTAAAACTAACATTTTACTTGGAGTACGTGAATAGTAACATAAAAGTAGTTTTACCTCTCATTTTTACCATTTCATTTCAAATTTGGGATTTTGGAGCTCTAGAGTGGTTTTCCCCCTCAAATTTCATCAGTTGATTTCGGGAGATCCAGTGGACTATTCTCCACACCGTCAGGACTAGGTAGGAGCTAACCCTGAGCTCTTCATTTTCATTCCATCTTTTTCTGATTTTGAGTAAGTTTTTCCTTGGTTCTGGGCCCCTGGGGTTTGAAGAACTCATTCTCTGTCCATCGCACCTGGTCTGCATCAAAAGGTGCAATGCATACTGAGTTAGACACTGGCCAGTCAGTATGCATCTCACCTTGCTAACTGGCAGGGTGTGATGGGCGCAGAAAGGAAACTTTACACAGTGATTTTTCATGAAATTTTTGCCTGTTTTTGCTCAAATTTGGATCCTAATTCATCTTTTGTCTGTGACTCAGATATTTATTGGATCAATATGGTTGTTACATGGCGTGAACGTGAACATGAAGAAGAAGACATGATTGCCTTACATGATCAGGGTACTGTTACTACATTGCGAAACTATGGTTTGCTCAAATTCTTCCGTATATCTAGCATGAGGCAACAAATCAGTTTGTTGCAGTATTTTCTCAATGCTTGGGATCCGATCAACTAGGTATTCTAGATTAGAGGTAAATCTATTCCACTGATAGTCGAGGATATCTACTTTTTGACGGGGTTATTGAGGCGTGGTGCCCCTCTTTCACTGTCGGGATCCGCCCGTGGGGGCGAATCGGTGAGAGATTATATCTGTCAGCTTTGTAGAGATGGATCTCAGCCTAGCAGAGATGGCAAGATCAATATCCAGGATGTCACTGATCGGTCTCTAAGGACCATTTTATTCACCTTTTCTAGATTGGCTGGTAGCGCGGCTCTTCATTTGGCAAACAGATCTTATGTGCAGTATGCTCTGGAATGCCTGGAACCAAAGGTATTCAACTGGTGTGAGGCGGTACTTCCGGTGATAAAAGAACAGCTCTCTAAGGTAAAGAATGGAAGATCCAAGAACTTTGGCTACGGTTCCATTTTGACTGCTTTTGCCTTGGAGAGGATCCCACTGATGCAGCCTCAACATATTTCACTAGGATTGCCAGCATCGAGGGAACCCAGGATGTAGAGATGGGTTGATCTCATGGCCAGACATGTTGGTCAGCCACAGATTTCTTTCTCTAATGCCTTCTTTGAGTGGTTCGACCGTCAGGAGATGGTCTTCTCAGAGTATCCATATGTCGGGATGGATTTCCGTGGCAACTCGGATTTGGCGTTACCAGCTGGCGAGCAGTGGGGTGTGATAGGTAAAGATGATTTGACCATATCTTTGTTTATCAGTTTTATAATATTTTTGTGATTTATGAAGACTAATTGAACCCATGTACTTGTGCAGATGTTGGGCCAGTGTGACCAGCGACATGCTCAAGGGTGGCAGCTGACGTTCCAATAGGAGAGGTTGTAGGGAGGGTTGTCCTTCACGATCTGGACATAGCAGAGACCCTGGCAGTGTTGCAGGATTAGATCGAGGGTCTTACCCTTGGTATTCAGGATGTGAGGAACGACGAGTTACCTCTGAGGTTACAACGCCATACTAATGGCGTGCCGAGTCGATGGACTAGGCTCTTGTGTATGATTTCACAGGCGGTGACATGTTATCACCAACATCATTAGTATAGGATGCTTTTCTGCATTTACTTTTGAGTTTCTTGGTCGCATGACTGATTTTGCCTTGTACACAAAGCATTATGTGAGACTATAAACAGTTATATATTTTTGATTTTCAGAGTTTAATTTGGTTAAGTTATGTGATCCAGTTGCAAGTGTTGATATGAAATGCTTTTCTTTACGAATGTTGCAAATGTCTGTCTAACACATAATTTGCTAATGAATCAGTTAATGTGTTTAAGTTTCTGGAAATGTGTTGATATTGAATGGAATCAAACTGCCTTTCCAAAATCCTGACCCTTAGGAACATATGATAGATAGTTGGGTTCCGAATTGAATAGACGCCAGTAAGCTGTAGAATGACGAGTTGCAAATCTAGCCTGACAACAAGTCGGCATATGCCATGTGAAATGGCGTTAGAGAGAAGCTCCATCAACGCGTTGTACTCAGCGATGTTGTTCATTGATTGACCAATACATATCCCTCTGAAACTCACTAACTCGCCGCTTGGAGCAAAGATGGCCCAGGCTGCAGAAGATAGGTTCCGCGTTCTACGACTAGCTCCGTCAGTGTACCCAACGAATGTTTCCAAAAAGTCCGACATCTGCAACAAATGCAAAGTGGATTACCTAACCAAAATGACAACTCTTGACAAAAACAAAAATGAAACAAAAGCATATCTATAAAGAGATTACTACACTTGATCAAGCATAGTACCGCTTAAGATACAACCCGTTTCAGGGTTGCAACAGTGGAATTCCATCGTAATCTACCAGCTCGTAGGCTCCTTTTGCTAATACTCGCTTAACAATGTAGGGGCCCATCCATAATGATTTGAACTTACCTGCTCCCAATTTATCAGAGTCCTGATCGTAGAGTAAGACCAGGTCACCTTCTGAGAAGACACGAGGCTTGACACTTTTGTCAAATTGTGCTTTGACATGTTGCTTATATGCTTCGTTAGCCAGCGCAGTGTCACGACGGGTTTCATCCAAGTGGATTAGTTCCAAGAAACGAGCCTCTTCCTCTGAAGTTTCAGGAAGTAGATCGATTGCGAGCTTGAGAGATGAAATTTCACACTGAATCGGTAAGACAGCTTCCAGGCCATACACCAACTGAGAAGGAGTAAATCCGGTCACATTTCTCATCGAAGTCCTATATGCCCACAGAGCTGAGTACATGATTAAATGCCAATCTCGTTTGTGGACTCCAATCATTCTCTGCTACAACAATTCTATAGCGCTTGGGGGCAACACTTGGCAATGATCCATGCTAACAAAATGTTCAGAATTCTTCTTAATCTTTGACGATGTAGAAGATATCATGTGACAGGTTTCCACTGTGGCCACTTCCGCTAGATTACTCAGAGGCAGAAGGGCAAAAGTACCCATTAAGGAAGGCTCTTTTAGGAGACCTACTCCGATAGTTTGAAGCGATTGAGGACTTCCATGGATCAATGGAATGCTTCCAGTAACTTGCGAACTGTTGGGGAGGAAGGTTAGTTGGTCAATGATTGTAATTCTGCCTTGAAAGGGGAATGTAATCTTTCTAAAATATGTTGACACAACAACAACCATAACATAAATCCAGGGCCTGCCCAGTAGGATATTGTAGTCAAGGTTTCCATCAATGACCTCGACTTCAATTTCTACTGTCTTGCCCCCCAGTTCGATTTGCAAGTTACTTAATATCCCATATGGCGTGTATGTTCTTCCATTGAATGCTTTTAATGTCGTTGATGATCGTGACAAGTGTGGAGAGCCTAAAGTTTTCCAACAACTCATTGACATAATACAGGTAGATGCCTCCTCATCAATGATTGTTCGATGAACAATTTTGTTGAGGGCTTTTACATGTATGAGGAAAGCGAGTTGGGCTGGTAACTGAGGTTCGTATCCTTTATGATTAAAGGCCACTAGATTGAATCCGCTGGATCAATCCCACCTATCGTTGATAACAAAGCCTGCTTTTGGGAGGGGCAATTCTGCAGTACTTCAAGTGTCGACACAGCGGATGGCGATTGGGCCAGATCCTCCACTATATTATAATTCTATGCTGCTTGAGCACGAGGATTAAACGTCGATTTATGTACTACTACCTTAGGCGGTTTTATTGTTAATTCAGGAATGATTGGTGGAACAACTTCTGGTGAATTTGTTGTCAAACTACCGGGTTGATCTGTAGCCTTGCTGTTCGACGACTGTGGATTTCCATAATCTTTATTCCTAGTTGATATCAAAGCATCATTTTACTATTTTGAGATGGATAGCATAAGCACTTGGGATGGGGAAACACGACCACTAGCAACCAGATTAATTTCTGGGTTTGGAAACAGATCAGTCAATACCGCTGAGGTATTTGAAGTATTTTTAAAAAACTTCGTGACCTCAGCTTGATGTGGACAATCTTTCGTGTAATGGTCCTCATCACATATGAAACATGGCTGATTAGGTTTCTTCCATCCAGTAGGGTTTCCCGAAGATTTATCAAGAGTCGAATCTTCCTGTTTCTTCTTTTTGTTTGTCCCTTTCTTCTTACCCCCTGGTTGCTTAGGATTTTTGCCCTTATCGGTTGACACAACACTAATCTCCGAGGCAAGAGGTTCTTCATCTGCTTTTTTATTAGAAACTGCACTGGCTTTTTTAGATGTAGCCTTTTCGGTTTTTGTGCTTGTGGTACCGATCACGCCATCGCCGGCATGAGAGTCCTTGTTTGATTTAGGAGGGGGAGGAATGGAAAATTCTGGTCTAGGAGCGTCAGGAATTTTGTCGTAGAGCATGCCAGACTGAGTATAGATCAAGTCTAAATATTGTGCACGAGTAATGACTTGCTCTTCAGTGACAACTCCTCCCTTAGCCACATCCTCTGTAATAGAGGGTAATAATGACTTTATAAACCATTCAGCTAAAAGCTGACCAGGAACATACATCTTTACCATTCTTCAACGACGCCGCCATTCATGAATATGATCAAATATGTGAGTGGCTGTCTTCTGTTTAAAGTTGGTAAGGAGTTATGTCCCTGTTTCGTACCTTATGTGTAACTGAAAATGGGTTAAAAAGGTAGTGGCAAGGGTGCTGAAGTTATCAAACGAAGCTCTAGGCAATTCAATATACCATTTTGTTGTTGGACCAGTTAGCGTTCATTGAAAAAGGCGAAGCCTAATCGAATCATCATTCAGGGTGTTAGATGAGCACCACAAATGGAATGTCATTACATGATTCGATGGATCTTCACCTGGATTTCCATTGAATTTAGGAATATCATAGGGAAGTTTATGAGGAATCGCTGGCCACCAAGGGGCGTAAGCAATTGGATCATTCATCAGCCGGTTTAGATCTGGTAATTCTAGAGTTGCTACAAAAGGCAACTGTTGATTCAGGTTAGGCGAAGCATACCCAGGATAAGATGGAATCGCCTGAGTAGTAGGTCTTTGCATACCAGCATAATGTATCTGATGCTGGTAACTTTGATAAGGTTGATGGGCATAACCATTATAGTATGGTTGTTGATAACCATTTTGGAAATGTGGTTGCCCATTACTTACAAAGCCTTGTTGCTCAGGTCCTTGGTAAGATTGTTGGAATTGCGGTTGTTGATATTGTACCAGCCATGGTTGTTGGACCATTTGCTGTTGTCCAATACCGGATGATTGACCAAGATGCGGAGTGATAGTACCTGTTTGAGCCTGAGTCATTCTAGGTAAGGAGGCACTAACTTGAGGTTGTGATTGAATCGTGGAGACGAGAGGCTGTTGTATTGCAACCTGAGAGACCTGAGGTTGACACACAACAGGTAGTGCTTGTACTTGCGATACAGTCACAATAGCAGGTGTAGTGGGAATATTCGACACAGGTTGGATTGGTTGCATTGAATATACAACCCTTGGTTGTTGAGGCAGTATTGGTACCCAACCGCTAGAAGTAATTTTAGTTTGACCTGAATTTTGTTGTAAACTCTCATATGGTTGTTCTCCAGGAGGGAACAATGAAAAAGCATACTGCCCCCCATATGGTGTCAATCCAGTGTTTAAAGGGTAGATCGGCCTTTGAAGATATATTGGATCAACTTGTTGAGTTTCAACATAAGAAATACCATATGAGATTCCGGATGAAGAAATAGGAACAAACCATGTCGTCAAAATAGTGCCTGAGTGGACTCCGGTTTGTTGTTGATAACTAGTTGGGATAGATGGTATACCAGCAAACATTGTAGGAACGGAATAGGAAGTTCCACCGTAGCCGTGTCAGTTGACACAGTGCTAGATGTTAATGGTTGCTCAGACATATTTAGTCTATCCTACGGATTTCCTAGCGATTTGACAGGAACTTGTGACGAAGGATGATTAAAAGAACTAACTTCTGTAGTAGAAGGATATAAGTGGATCCCAGTTCCAAAATGAAATGGAGTACTAGATGGAAGATCCTCTACTATCTCTTCTATGGCAATCAGTCCAGGTGGAAGAGGTAGACTGCCAGGTCCGTAAAATATTTCTGGAGTTGAAGAAAGTATAGCTTCTGTAGCAACAGATACTAGAGGAGTGATACCTTCTAAATTTTGGAATTCAACTTCTAGATGTTCAGGTAAGCGAACTTCAGTCTCTGGTTCAACTCTAAATGGAGCTGTCTCAGGTATAAAAGTGCCTACCGTTACACTAGGCTCAGTTCTAATGTCCTCTTGTAACCGTGGAGCTTCTTTTGTAAAGGCAGATGTACTAGAAATGATTGGAGTAACTGTAGCCTCTGACGATGTTGAAACACAAGTTTCAAATAAATCAGGTGAATTGGACTCAGTTAAATGAGATCATTTTGCCCGGGATGGTTTCGTCTCCAGGGTCAAATATGGTTGACTCGCTAGTCTCCGCGAATGACGGGGTTTTGATTGACTTTCTTCCATGATTGCGGATTACTTGATCAACTCAAAATTAAAGGGGAAAAAGTTATTCCGATTCAAATAAATTTTAAGACACTTTGACGCAACTTTGCTTTTTCAATTTTTAAGAGTCAAGAAAAAGCTAAAGGTGACTCTAGTCACCTTCGATTTTTAATGAGCCTGAAGTGACAAGTGCTTAGATGGACCTTTTCTTTTAAGGAGTTGAAAAGGAACGAAAGTGACTACTCTGGAAATCTAGACAGAGGGATTATCAAACCGATCGCAGAACTACAAAATACACCTTGGTGATAAATGATAGATAAATTACCAAGGACTTATGTACGGCAGTCAATCTTCTCGAATGTTGTGTTCAGTGCATTGCGATCGATAGGGCGGCAGACATGGCTTCCTAAAGATAAAGGATATCAGCCTAATGTGGTCTCCCAATATATACTCGACGGTACGGGGAGCACAAGTCCGTATTGGCACTTGTCATATCAAAGAGGAGGAACCACCCAACCTTTGATGAAAACGATAGTTACCAGGTTTTACAACGCTAGAACACGTCTCTAGCCTAGACTTCTAAATGTGTTGTGTTAGGTTCCAAAGCGTTTTTATGTTCATTGAGATTTATTTTAGAGTTGATCTTGCTTAGAAGTTTGTCTTTCAAGGTTCACCGTATGATGTAGACGTAAAATTCCTAAATATGCAATCTAAAATGATAAACAGTCGTTTATTTTCTTTTAGCAACGAAAATCCTAGCTACAAAGGAAAGAAGATTATGATTTTTTTCTTTCAGCAGAGAGCATAGAGCACAGACTAAATGCACTTTCTTAAATCATATTCCGCATTCAGTCAAAATGCAAATACACATGCATGTATTTGTTTTCCGCTTCCTTAATGTGTGAATGCCAAAAAGGAAAGCTAAGTACAGATTTGAACTATTTTCTTTTAAAGCGACATTTTGACAATTTCTTTTCAAAACGAAAGGAAGACTAAGACGACACTTTTCGATTTCAAATTGAAAACTGTTTTCGACACTTCAAATACTAATAACTCAAATCAAGTACAATGACAAAAGTACAATCAACTATTTTGAAGAGGAAGACTTTACGACACTCTTCTTTTGATTCAAAATGACAATTACAACACTTGGATCAAAAAACGTCAGTTCGATTAAGCTACTTTCGACAAAGGAAGACTATAAATGATTTACAAATACACAAAAAAACATTTACAATTCCTAACTAATGGAGGTTGAAATATGTGAAGGAAGAAGGTTTCAGCAAGAAGATACTGACCATGAACAACAAAACTACTGAATAAAGCTGAAAACAAGGAGAAAAAACCAAATTTCAAAGAGAGAAACAGTATCACTCAATCATCACACCTGCAACACAGGGAAACAGAGATGCATCTCACCTGCAACACACGAGAGGTGCGATGCATATAGGTTGCCCAGTTACAGATAGTGCGATGGACCGGGGAGCAAAACCGAGCTTGGTTTTTGCTCAAAATTTGTTGCTAAGTTCAATGATTTAGGCTGAGTTATGATGGACAGTAAAAACAAAGTATAGGGGTATGATCTTAGAATGCTTGTAAGTTAGATGTTCAGTTCATAAACCAACCCGGAGATTGACTAAAGCAGCATTCATCTACTTCGCACTTGCATAGCAAAGGCATTTCGAAGGCTAGCTGGCTAACTTCAGGCTCCGTCTGTAGTTTATAAAGCAAACAATAAACAAACTATTCAATTCCCAACGGAGTCGCTATTTTGTTTCAGGGAAAACTAGTGTTGATTTGAACTGCTAGTCCCACTAAGATGGGTAGCTATCTTAGAAACAAATAATCAAAGAAATTCGAGATTTCCTTTAAGTGTAATAGATAAGAGGGAAGAAAATAGGACCAACCTGGATCTTCCACTTTGATCCTTGCTTTATTTCTCTTTCCCTTGATAGAATTTGCCACTCCTCTCCTACTTGTCCCGCTTCAAATATTACATGTAGAGTCAAAGTAACAGAAAACCATCAAAGCATCTCTATCTAAAACATCATAAACAATGCAAAATCAGAAACACATTGACCATACAATTGCATTCGTAAACGATAAGATTCACAAATACACGATTATATGGAGGAAAACTCAAAGAACTTTATTAATAGTAAAAGAGAGGATTACAACCCAGCTGTCTGATCTAGCATCATCCTCCCAGCATAGAAGCCCTCTTCGCCTCATGAAAAGCAAGATCACCCAACAATACAATGTCTCTTCTCACAAATAAACCAACAACACTTCCTTACAAATTACAAAATTCCAGCCTCTAGATCTCTCAGATGAGGGATCCATTTATAGATGTCTTGCAAGGGTGTGAATCAGCTCTAGGTTTTTTATTACTATCATTCCACTGATTCTTGGTTCCACTTGGAGATTTCATTGATCTCTTACTCATACCTAGGCAAATTCAGAGAGGCAAGTGTCATAGGAGAAGTTTCTAGAAGATTCCATGATCATCCACTTAGCAAACTGTCTCTGCCATTTGTCTATTCTCGTTCATCTCACCCCACAGAAGGCTATTTCAGTATGCATTGCACCTGGCTAGTGTGGCAGCCAGTATGCATCGCATGTTGACCATGAGCAGTTAGTATGGTCTAGTTTTGGCTAGTTCTGAGTAGTTTTTCAGGTGGAACTTCTGGGAAATGATGTAATCAGTTGATCATGATCCTTTAGGGTATGAAACAACACTTTTAGGGACTAAAGAGCCCTTGGTTTATGGACATATGAGTTTTGGGTTGCAGTGCCCAAATATGTCTATAACACTTTGTTCGGATGCATAAAGCCTGTTCTACAAATCCAAAATTTGTTTGCTCATCCGGGCCACATTGTGTTCTGTGGTGGCAACGAAAGTTGTCCCGACCGAGGCAATCATTTGAGGGTTTGCTGTAATGTTAGGCACAATATCCTTGGTTATGGTTACTGATAAAGGCTCGGCTGGGTTCCTGCTGCAATATTTCTTCCTTTCTTGTACAATCTTGAGGTTTATTTCATCGAAAGTGAGTTTAGTGAGATCTAGGACCTCCTCGTCCTGATCCTCCGAGATACCCAGTTCTTGGAGGGGAAGGTGTCCACCAGTGAGGGGAGTAGTAGGAGGTACATCTAATGGAGGAAGCTCACTTTGTCCCGTGCCCAGGTCAGCTGTTTTGCTAGTCTCCCCTTGTTCACTTTCCTCGAATTCCTTCTCCTTGTTCCTCCTAAGCTCTTCTTCTTACTGCCTTTTTTCTTCCTCTGCTAGTGCTTGTTGCCTCTCTAGCTCATCTTCCATATTTTTCAGCTCTTGTTCTAACCTCTTGTTCTCCTCCTGCCTTCTCTTCTTGGCTTCTTCCTCCTATTTTTTCTTCTCTTCCCCTTCCTGTGCTCTTCTTTATTCTTCCTACTTTCTCTTCTTGCGCTCTCCTTTCTTCTTCCTGTTGCTTTTCCCGCGACTGTTTCTCCTTTTCTTGCTCTTCCTGCCTTCTCTTTTTCTCACTCTAGCCCTGATTGCTGTAATATTGAGGTTGTTTTCTCTCTATATCCCTTTGCGTTTTAAGTTCTCGCTTCATCCTTACCAAGTTGGTGTTCCTTTCTTCCAGCGTAGTATCTTCCTCCTCGTGGCCGCTCATGGAGTCTTCTATCTCTTTTCCCTTTCGCTTCTCAGATTCCCCGGTGCCTTTTGGTGCCTTGTGTTGCTTTTTCTTTATGGTGGAAGCTCTTTCTTTGAGGCTCATGTCTTCTTGGGAATCGTCTTGGAGCTCAGCTTTTGTGGCCCACTGCTTGCTTGGGTTGAGTTCCCTTGTAGCGTTATAGCAGTTTTTAATCCTATCTTCGAGATCCTTTTTGGTATGAGAATAAGACCAACTGAATTTTGCCTTTTTGTAACCAACAACCACAACTTTCTCAGGA
Source organism: Pinus tabuliformis (assembly GCA_031772625.1). Lineage (NCBI taxonomy): Eukaryota > Viridiplantae > Streptophyta > Pinopsida > Pinales > Pinaceae > Pinus > Pinus tabuliformis. The sequence continues at coordinate 741,460,260 of CM062820.1, read as the reverse complement.
TCATATGTTCGGTAGTTTAGGGTCACAAAGTGGCTTCCCTCTAATGCCTCAACCTCTGCCTCTACCTGTTTGAAATTTTCTACCACATATGCTCCGATGGTGAGAGGGAAGGCAAGCTAGGGTTTCTTTTTGCCTTTGTTCAATATCTTTGAAAAACCTTGCGTCATTTGGTAGCAGACCTCTCGCAGGAGCGTCTTATCCGTGACAAACTTGGGTAGGGCATGCAGAGGCTTATGGGTACCGAACACTCTAATGAATTTTCCTTCTTCAATGGGAAACCAGTGCGCTACCTTGATGATTGTCTTCATAGCCCTCTTGGACATGCATGGTGGTTCTTCCCCAAATAGTAGTTGGTACAACAGGTTGATGAAGGTTTCAGAGATTATATCTAGCATGCCTTTGTAACCCGTGTCCCAAAAAACTTGGAATGGTTGTGCACGGGGCTAGCTGCTGATGGGTCCTAGTTTCAACTCCAGTTCTCAAAGTAGCATCTCGAGCAGACAACGTCGAGGAGGTATGAAGACATATAGAATTTTGGAGGTTGTTCCAGTTATGGGAGCTTGGTAGCAGTTATGTTCATTTTCAAGGATGAGGAGAGGATGCTTGCCCAATTAAAAATGGTTCCTCAGGTGGCAACAACATAAATGAGGGGGACCCAGGTGCCGTAAAAAACATTTGCAGTCTGGCTTGCCATACAACCAACACATCATTGCAGCAATTAATTGATATACTTTGCACAATCCCCCTGTATTGTAAGCCTGATCTGTCTTGACCCGGAACATTGACGGGTCTTGCCACCATCCCCTTAGGATGTCCTTCACTGGAGTCACAAACTCGGCGAGCCACCTGGTATTAAAAACCTCTTGTTTCTCAGGGAATCTGATATCTATCGGGGAGATAGCAGCTATGGGTACCCCATCATGGCCCCTGATCATCGAGGACTCTGTGTCTGTGCATTGCAAGATCCATTCAATAGTTTTTGAGCATGGGAAGACTGGGGGATGCGTTGCTACCTTGTGTAATCTCAACCTTTTGACGTTGAGGTATACTTGAAAATCCTCCTGGGATTTCGAAATGTCTGATGTCGCAAACTCCTCATAAATGTTTTACCAGGAGAGCCTTGTGGTTTTGCTGATGCTGCACACAATGTCCCCAAAGATGGGTGGCTCCTCGTCTTGGTCAACCTCCCATGACCCGCTTCCTAAGCCCCTGTCAGCAGCCTTAGTGGTAGGGGAATCCATTTCATCTTCAAAGGAAGAGATGGATATGCACTCTAGATCTACGTCATCTAGCATGTCAAAAACACAGACCCCTGATGAGAGAGACGGCATGAAAATCAATTAGAACTGCATAAAAAAGGGTTTCAGTAGGTGGAAGGAGAGTCACAAGGAAGGTAGGTCGCAAGTATAGAAATGCGACTAAGCGACTTGCTCCATAGGTCGTAGCTTGATAAGAGTCGCAAAGTCACAAGTTGGGGAGACGGGTCGCAAGTCGTAAGTCGCAAGTCGCAATACGATGGGGGTCACAAGGTCGCAAGAAAAGGGGTATCGCAAGCTCAAGACACACGACTTAGGCTTTGAGAGGATCAGGGAAGACACTGAGTGGCCTTAGGAGGCCAGGGTCACATCCAGACAAGTAAACTCAGGCTTACTGGTGAAAACATGAAGGTCTAAGTCGAGAAATGGCTGATGCCTAGGTCCAGGAAGAGAGAAAGTATCCAGGGCAACTATTTTAGGAAAATGATGTGGAAAAGCTAAGTAAAATGAGCTAAAACCCTAGGGAGAGGGGATGCCAGATGTCGGGGGATGTAGACATAGACACCTGGAAGAAAATCATGATTGTTGGGAAGGTGAACGATTACTTACCCAGAGAAATACGTGCGCGCACCCAAGTCATAGACTTTCCTAGCTCTCTGTGCGACCAAAGGAGCAGTTACAAATGAGGCCGAACGACCTTCCTTATATAAGTTTGGTTGCACGTGCAAGGTCGCTTGAATCTGACATGCGACTTTGCGACCTATGTGACCTTGCGACCTGGGAAGTCGTAAAGTTTCAAGGGTCGCATAGTCGCATTCATGTATGAGAGAGAACGATGTGACCTTGTGACCCTGGCGGGTAACGAAGTCGCAAGGGTCGCATAGTCGCATCCATGTTTGCATGAGGACTGCGCGACCTCGTGACCTATGCGACTTCTGCGACTCAGATGGTCGCAAGGGTCGTAAGGAGGTATAAGAAGGAAGACACGACCACGCGACTTGTGTGACCTGTGAGTCGCAATGGTCGCATAAGTCACAATGGTCGCTAGGTTTAGCTTCAGTTGCGTTCCGACACAACAACTGACCGACTTAGGAAGAAACTAGTGACTTAGCTTTACTTAGAAGAAAACTTAGACTTTTCCAAGGTTCTTTGAGATTGTTTAACTCTTTGAGCAAATCCTAGCGGTGTCAGTGGCTCTGCCCGATATAAGGGCTTCGAAAATTGTAGGGTTCCCGGATTTTTGGAGGGGTTGTTGCAATAGCTACAACGGAACCATATGGAACATAAGACTGTTGGAGGGGTATCTGAGCTGAATAAGGCTGTTGATACGAAATATTTCCTTCCCCAGCTAGAATAGATGAATCAACGGGATTAGGAATACCACTAACATGTTGACTTACTCTAACCATGTGAGGTTGTGATCCACTCACATGGGTTCAAATCGAGACTAGAGGTATATTTGGATTTTCCCCCCTAGGTTCTGAATGAGGCGGTGGCACATTCTATCCACTTGATGGGGGAATCAAGGAACTTTCTGACGTATAAATAGAAACTATTGGTTGCACTAGAATAGAAGGTTGAAACGAAGGTAACGGTTGTGTCGAAATAGTCGTTTGAATCGGAATTGCAGTAACGACAGTTTGCATAGGAATATGAGAGGTCACATTGTTAATAAACGAACCAGAAGTAGGCATAGCATTTGATGACCAAAATGGATTTTGGTATAACGAATAAGCATAGGGAGTTCCTAACACTAGCTGAGCCAAGGTGGTATAACCATGTGGAAGCATAGGCCCACTGCTTCCTTCATAAGGAAAGCCTTCTGGGGGAAAGTCATGTTGAAAATAACAACAAGAAATGATAAAAATAGAATCTAGAAATTCCAATTTTAATTTGTCCTTGAATTAAAATCGAATTTAGTCTAACTAGCTGCTTGGAAATAATTAATTAATTCATTATGGATTAATTAGTTGGAGAAATTCAAGTTAGAAATATTTCTGAAGTCATGCAACAATTATCCCTTAAATTAAGGAGATAAGTTTGAGTTATATTTGAGTTGTAATTAGTTAACTTAGTTTACTGAGTTAAGTCCAATTAAATTAGTTCCAAACTGTTTGAGGAACTAATGGTGAGTTAACAGTTCGTTGATGCATGCATGCACTCAACTAGTGTACTCTAGTTAACTGAAGATTCACTCATCATAAACTCATGCATGTCTATTCTGAGAAAGACCCAGTTGAGATTAAAGACAAGGACAATGTACTATCAGTTGCATGTGTTTTCCTATAAAGGAAACTCTTGCATGCAGTCAAGGAAAGGTTCCTTGGAGGATTGTGCAGTTCTGATAGTGTGTTAGAGTAGTGTCCCACTTGGTGAGGTGAGAATCATCCACTAGGAACAACGCAAGGAAATAGGAGCTTGAAGGGCAGAGAGGAAGGCTTGTGAGAAGCCAGGATTGCCTGTGAGCATCTGTGAGGATTGTACTAAGAGCTGGCTAGCTGTGAGAGCTAAGGCTTTGTATCTCTATGTATTTCCACCTTGTATGATAATACAGATAGTGGGGTTTTTAGCTGAGGCTTTCCCTGGAGTATTTTCATGTGTTTCATGTGATTGATTCTTCATATTCTAGTTGTATTGTTCAGCTCTGATTCAGCTCAATCTTTAAGCTTCTGCAAATTGATAGTAGAAGTAGGTTATAGTATTTTGCTTTGGTTATATTGCATTATCAAGTTAATATACAGTCAAATTTTCTACATAGGTCTCAGAGCAAGATTTGTAGTGAATTTGCAGAATTTCTACATGGTATCATAGCCAAGTTTATTGGAGCAGGATATGTAGAGATTTTCTACAGGTTTATCGGAGCTGTGAACAGTATACTGAGAAGACAATTCGAAGTTTGAATTTCGAGGTTGCGGGTGCAAATCGAATTCATATCATACTTCAATTGAGATGGGACATTATGCAACTAATTGCCCATCGAAGAAGTCCATGAAGGGATCCTCGGATGGATCAGAAGGTGAGGCATTAGCCTCTCAGTTTGAAATGGACTTTACCCTCATTGCATGCATGGTGTCATCGATGATGGGTTGTGTCTGGTATATTGACAGTGGAGCCTCATTCCACATGACTGACGATAAAAGTTTATTCAGTGCCTTGGAGGAGAAAGACCTCAAGATGCGCATAGAGATGGGTGATGACGGAAAGTATAGTTTTTTCAGGAGTGGGCACTGTTACTTTTCAGAGGGAGCTTGGACCTCCTATCACCCTGACAAATGTGAAGTATGTGCCTCAACTGAAGAAGAACTTGGTATCGATCACGATGTTGGAGGACAAAGGCTACGATGTTGTCTTCAGTAAGGGAAAGGTTTTCCTTAGACACATCACCACGAGACAGGTGAAACAGATTGGTTCATGAGTTAAGAACCTGTATGCTCTTGAGGTTCAAGATGCGTGACAAGCCTTGAGGAGCAAGGCAAGTGTTAGAGACTTGGTGGTTGAGAGGGAGGGTAAATTACCTCTCAACATGCAGCCCCAGAAGAAGTCTTAGACAATGGTGGAGGAGCCACAATTGGAGAAGCAGAGAGGAGATCGAGTGACGAGATCCACTCATGCAGATACCTCCATTGGGGGGGGATTTCGATCCAAGTGGGCAGAGGGATCACATGCAACCATACCTCTAGGTGTGAGGTGGGGTGATGTGAAGTGATAGTCCCAAAAAGACTAAAATTGGGTAGGGTCCATTGAGAGGTTTTATCTCATGGATCGTACCTTGCTACGAGAGCCCAAAGTACATAGTAGCGGGAGGAATCAGTGGGATTGATGCAATCAGAGATCAAAGTGACAGAGGCTAGAGAAGTCAGATAATGAAGAGCGCAGAGAAGGATTGACAATAGTGCAGAAAGGCAGAGTCAGTAGAAGCGCAAAGCTTTCAGTTGACAGAGGCAATAACAGTCAGAGACTTTAATGACAGATCCATCATAGTGATTCAGGTTGGATGTTTTTTTTCTGTTTCTGGAGTTTCTGAAGCAACAAAACTAGAGAGAAGTGTTGCATGCATAACATTCCAAAGGTTCACGATCAAGATCGAGTTGAATTCCTTTCTTGTTGAGAAGGAGTGTTGAAAATAGCAACAAGCAATGATAAAAATAGAATCCAGAAATTCCAATTTTAATTTGTCCTTGAATTAAAATTGTGAATTAAAATCGAATTTAGTCTCACCAGTTGCTTGGAAATAATTAATTAATTCATTATGGATTAATTGGTTGGAGAAATTCAAGTTAGAAGTCTTTCTGAAGTCATGCAACAGTTATCCCTTAAATTAAGGAGATAAGCATTAAATTAAGGAGATAATATTGAGTTATATTTGAGTTGTAATTAGTTAACTCATTTTACCGAGTTAAGTCCAGTTAAATTAGTTCCAAACTGTTTGAGGAACTAATGGTGAGTTAACAATCCATTGATGCATGCATGCACTCAACTAGTGTACTCCATTTAACTGAAGATTCCCTCATCGAAAACTCATGCATGTCTATTATGAGAAAGACCCAGTTGAGATTAAAGACAAGGACAATGTACTATCAGTTGCATGTGTTTTCCTATAAAGGAAACTCATGCATGCAGTCAAGGAAAGGTTCCTTGGAGGATTGCGCAGTTTTGACAGTGTGTTAGAGCAGTGTTCCACTTGGTGAGGTGAGAATCATCCACTAGGAACAACACAAGGAAATAGGAGCTTGGAGGGTAGAGAGAAAGGCTTGTGAGAAGCCAGGATTGCCTGTGAGCATCTGTGAGGATTGTACTGAGAGTTGGCTAGCTGTGAGAGCTAAGGCTTTGTATAATCTCTATGTATTTCCACCTTGTATGATAATACAGATAGTGGGGTTTTTAGCTGAGGCTTTCCCCAAAGTATTTTCATGTGTTTCACGTGATTGATTCTTCATCTTCTGGTTATATTATTCAGCTCTGATTCAGCTCGATCTTTAAGATTCTGCAAATTGATAGTAGAAGTAGGTTATAGTATTTTGCTTTGGTTATATTGCATTATCGAGTTAATCTACAACCAGATTTTCTACATAGGTCTCAGAGCAAGATTTGTAGAGAATTTGTAAAATTTCTACAAGTCGCATTCGAAATCATTATCAACACTAGGTGTGAGTAGCGGAGACTTCTGGAGGACCTTGAGGAGAGGTTGGAATCTCACCTTCTTAAGCCATAGGTGGGAACAATTGGCGAGGAGGAATCAAAGATGGACGAGGAGATAACTCCAAAGGAACACTTGGTCGGTCGTATGGACTATAAGGATGTTGAGGAGATATCACAAATGGATCAAAAAGCAGATTTAGAGGATATAAAACAAATCTTTGTGGACTCTCAGGGGTTTCTGGATCAGACTCTTGAGACGACGATGAGTCTCGAGGTGGGGGGCGAGAAGCAAGGGGTTGGATGCTTGGGACAATTCCAAATTCAAAGCCTTGAGCTTCAACTGATTATGAAAGTTTAGGACGAACTCCTTGTGAAGACCCTTCAGTATCAGTCAACGAAGGGGAGCTGTTAGGTGAATGCAGTGGTTCATCCACGATGAATTTCTCTCAAGAGTAAGGGGAGAAGAGATGAGGCCAAGAAGCAACTGCATGGGTTTGACATATTATAGTTGGCAATTAATTTTATGACATGAAACAACAAATAAATCAAAAAAGGGTAATGCTAGGCAAGAGGGTTTACCAAGTAACTGTGAACTGTTATATACACCTTAGTCGAAACCAAGGACTTGACGTACGACGGTCGATATCCCCGAATGTTGTGTTCGGTGTATCACATTTACAAGGCGACTAACTCGGTTACATGTGGCTAAAGGATAAAAACCTAGTGGGGTCTCCCAATATATACTCGACGGTATGGGGAGCACAAGTCTGTGTTAGCGTTGTCTAATGCATAACCGTCCAGTGAGAGCGTTCCCATATACTTGCCATATTGAAGTGCCTCCTATATACCCGAAAATACTAGAGAACCTTCGATATACTTCCATACTGGAATGAGATTTCACCCCTGGGATACAATGCGGGCAGTTAACAATAGTTGTTGTGTTTAAATATGTCGGAACACATCTCTAGCGTAGACCTCTATATACTTGCATTAGGTTACAAATGCTCCTTAGGTTAATTGAGGTAAATTTTAAGTTTATCTTGAATTAGGTTTCAATTTTATGGCTCAACGATGTCACTTGAATTCATATAATGCAGCTAAATGAGAAAAATGAAATCTTTTCATTTGATGAAGGCTAAACTAATGAGGGAAGAGAGACAACCAAACAATGTACCAATCAAGCAAAATGCACCAAAACATAACTCCCTAACTTTTCAAATGCAAGATGAACAAAATAAAAACTACTCTTTCATTTTCACTAATCAAATGCAATGCCAAAATGCATTCCTATGAGCAACAAAAATCACTTTTCTTTCACTAAGATGCACTAATCTTGTTATTTTCCTTTCACTTCGATTCAAAAATGCAAACTAATGCACAAGTAAAGGGCAAAATGCAATCCAAAACAACTAAAATGAAAATTTCATTCACTTTTTGGTTTCGAACACAAATCGTTTCAAAAATACTTAAATGAAGAAAATCCTTTCACTTTTTTTTTTCGAAACAATGAAATCAAAACAAGCTTTCACTTTCAGTTCTACCAATGGAAACAACTATAATCTATGTTTGACAATGGGGCAAAAGCAATTTTCAAAGCACCAATATGACTCAATACTAATGAAAATAGCTTCACAAACATGAACCGAAAGCAACTTGAAAATGGTGTCCTGATTACACCAAGACTCCTAAATGGAAGCAATCAATCTCACAGAGACAAGCCAAATGACGAGAGAAGGGTGACTTGAACCTAGAAACCCTAAAAGGTGATCAAGCTTCAAACACACAACAACAAAAGCTAAGAGACAATTGCAATCACACAAGGATGACAATCAAGACAAACACACTGTAACTACACTGGAAAATCACTCACAGATGTTGAAAACCATTGAAAACAAGAAGAAACCCTAGTTTTCTTCTATCCTCTGGGATCAACATGCCTTTTAAAGGCAAAAGGGCAATGAAAGGAAGAGCAACGTGACTGTAAATTGAAAATCAGCGCTGGCAGTGCTTCTATTAGAGCAGAAAACGCATTGGGCGAGGAAAATAAGGAAAAAATAAAAAATCTTGAAAACCAGAGCAGGCTCAACACTCTCAAGAAAAAACCAATGACTGCATAAATCTACAGTGATGCATACAAGCCAAGAAATCAACAGTTGGTCAAACTCATCAAAGAATTTGATCGAAGGAATGGATGGAAAGGTTATAGCTTCCCTAGTGGAGTCGCCATTTTGTTGTCTAGGTAAATCCTCTCTATGGACAGAGACGATCCCTCTAGCCCAATGAGTGGGACTAGCAACCAACGTGACAATCTACAAGACACTTTCCTAAATTACAATCGAAATGAGAGAAGAGGAAGGAGACCTACCTCATTCTGATGCTATAATGTACTCCCTTGTTGAAGATCTTGATCGCTCATTCCTCAAGCTCAATCCTTATTGTTCACGACATTTGAATACCTGCACAAGAGGCCAAAGAGACAACAAAGCATGCAAGTACAACTAGCATAATCAAATGTAATCCATTTAACAGATCAAGGAGCATTAAGATAAATGATGCATTAACACAAACATTTATGGAAAGTGAACCAACAGTTGTATATATTAATGAATAAAAGAAGAAGCATATAACTTAAGCCTTGATGTTAGTAATCCATCATTGAGTGAATGTCCAAGTCCAAGCTCAAGCTCTCCAAGCACTCCTTCTCCAAGCCAAAATGAATAGCATGTAAGCACTATCTTAGCATAAGGGTGCAAATAATCAGAGACCAACCATTTGGGAATGGAAGAGGATGAATATATAGGTAGGGAGAGGGAGTTAGGATCTCTCCAAAGATAGGGGAAGACCCTCATCTCAAGGAGGAAGTTCATAGGGATAAGATCAAAGGGAAATATTGGGAGAATTCGACCACATCCACAACGAACAACCTCCAACTCGTCGTTCTGGAAGCCTCTAGATCACGAAGCTTCTTGTCCTCTTTGGGAAAACTTGCCTTTTAGGGATCAACACGAGTATCCAAGTAAAAATCGCGCTGCCAGCACGAGGCTAGTATAGTGCAACCTGCCATCAACATGAGTTGCCAATGTCACAGTTGCATTGGTCCTGAAATTAGGGTTTTGAGCTTACTTCTTCAGGGAAGGGTCAAGGCATGTTTTCATTAAGTCTTCATGGAGGATCTAGACTGCATATCAGGATGGCTACATTGCATAATGGCAAAGTTTCAGGCACTCCGGGGTATGACATAGGGAAGTGCAGGAGGCGTGACAAAACACTGTGTAACACCATAACCCTCCATGTTTTAGCGTGACTCTAGCCAATTCTCCATCGCCCGCCTCTCAAATATGTTCAATGACCATAAATTCTAAATATATTTATGTATGAATACCTTAATAAATGAAAAACAAAGACCTAAACAAATACCATGCATTTAATTATGAATAAATGTAATATTGTATATTTATATATTCATGCATACTTAATATATTTTAAGTAAATCTAAGTTAATAAATGAAATTAAGTAATAAAAAATTCAAATAAATAAATAAATATTTATTTATAATTATACAAGGTAAAAAATTATAAATATTTGGAAAAAAAAAGAGAGCAAAGCAGTCCAATTTTTATGAGTAAATTTATATTTATGTATTAATAATCACTATATATTTATATATGTTCATGAAAGTGTATATATATATATATATATATATATATATATAAAACCAGCACTATAGGAAATGAAAATAGAAATATTAAATTGAAAAGAAGGATAATATATAAGAAAGAAGAAAATTATATGAATATAATAATAGGAAATAAAAATAATAACAATAAAAAGAAAGAATATATGTAATGTATAAAAATAAAAAAAAAACAATATAAATATAAAAAAGGAAAATTAGCAATACGATTAGATAGGCTCTAGTGCTTCATTCCTTTTCCTATTGTGTCATATTTGTAAATCCTTCAATCCTATCCCAAGTTGTTCTTAAGGGGGGATGTTAGGATATTCCGACACATAAGAAATAGTTAAGTACAACTTGGTCTAGTATAGAGTTAGGTATAGAGTTAGGTAAAGTGTGTTTCTTTACTATGTACATTTTGTAACTTACAATCCGACGGTCACGATATGTAGTGATTCGACGGTTCATTCTCTCCTCGGTATTACCGACACTTGATCCGTGGCTTAACACCCGATTGGTCCATGATCTCTATTTAAAGAGCATGGAGGGTCATTTGTAGGGTAATCCATCTATGAGAGAAGCATATGTAAATTTTCATTCTTTTATTAATAAATTGCCTGAAGTGGCCGCGTTGGCTCAGGCCGTGGTTGTTTCCCTCTTTGAGGGTTTTAACCACGTCAAATACTGGTGTATTGATCTGTGATCTGTTTGTGAGCGGTGTCCTTTGGTGTTCTGTCTGAGGAACTTACCCTGTAAATTCCTACATGGTATTAGAGCTATTTGAGGGCCGCGTCCGTTGGTGATCCAAATCTGAAGCCGGTAGAACTGCATCTGACTGCCGTTTCCTAAATCTACTGTTTCTGACTGCTTTCGGGCCGAGAGGACTACTCTGTTGTGTTGGGAGCATCTGTTCTAGTGAGGAACCACTTTCGTTTCACGCGAAAAGGTTTCCGGTAGCCCTAGCTGCGTCATTTTTAAGATTTAGAGGTATACAACGTTTATTTGCAGTTTACAGTTATTTTCTCTCTATTTATTTCGGTTTCGTTTTATTTAGCCATTTTTATTACCGGATCTATACCTTTCATTTCTGCGTATGCTCTTTGCCCTGCGACTCTGTGCAATCTGGGCAAATCAGAAACAGAAAGGAAGGATTTTTCTCATGCGTATGCTCTTTTTCGCTGCGCCTTAGTGTGATCTCGGAAAATTAGAAACATTGAGGAAAATATTTAGTTTTCGGCTAAAGCTAACTTCGAGCCGCAAGGTTCATTTTTTAAAATATTTAGTTTCCGGCTAAAGCTAACTTCGAGCCACAAGGTTCGTTTTTTTTTGTATGTCCGTGTTGGGTTTTGTGTTTTTTGTTTTGTAGGGAAAAAAAGCTTTCTCAAAGTAAGCACGCAACCCAAAGCATCAACCCCCTCTTCTCTCTCTCTCTCTCAAACTTTTTGTATAGCTCACTTGGTGCAAAGCTAATTTATGAGAGTAGAGGTCTTGGGTTCAAGTCTCCATTTTGTGGGGGTGGATTTTTTTTCATTTCCGCACATTCCCGCACTTCGTCGGCGACTTCGTTAATATTTTTTTTTCAAAAAGCCATAACTTCTTCATCCAGAAGCCGTTTTCAGAACCGTTTTTTTTTAAACGGCCTAATTTTTCGAGATCTTCCCATTGGTACACTTAGTTTCAGCATCTACAACTTCAGTTTCTGTTAAAAATGGAAAGTCCATGCCAAGTCATTCTTGATAGCACTAACTACTTTCAATGGTGGTCCTACATTGTGGATTTACTTAGAAGTAAAGGTCTTTACAGAATAGCCATAGGCCAAGAGACCAAACCGAAAGATGAAGATAAGGCAGCTAAATGGGAAAATAGGCAAGACCAAGCACGTGGGTTGATAGGGATGTTTATTTCTCCAGATCTTAGATTCCATATTGCAAAACTTGATACTCCTGATGAAACACTGCAACAAATTACTAAAGTCTTTGGAATTAAAAATGAACTTAAAGCCCATCAACTTGAAAATGAATTGCTTACATTGGACCCCAATAATGTTTCTTGCATTGAAGATTTTTTGTCCAAGTTCAAGAACCTTAGACTTCTCTTGGAAGGTGTTAAGGTTAAGAAAGAAGATAGTAGCCTTACCTAACTCTATACTAGACCAAGTTGTACTTAACTATTTCCTATGTGTTGGAATATCCTAACATAGAAGAACATTGTGACTAAAAAGAAAGAATAATAGTCCAATTCTTAATTGAGAAAAATAAGCAAAGGAAAGAATACAAAATCAACATAGACCTAAGACACCAAAAGAAGGGAGTTGACCAACGAAATGAAGGGGAAAAAATAAATTAGGAAGACAATGCAGGGATTCAACAATTGTTGATCTTCCAACTATTGTCTCTATTCAATGTATTAGACCTTCTTCAATTTCCGATGGCCTCCATAAATTTTTGGTGATGGAAATGATCAATTTTGGCAATGACTTGACACTCCTCTATATAGATATAATGTTTTGTCATTTCAAAATGTTCGACCAAAAGCGAAGGAGCGAATCCTACAATGCTTGATGTCGACCGCATGGTCATGAATCATTTGTTTTATGGAGCAACCTGTTTCTCCAATGTAGGGGGTCTCACAGGAACATAGGATCACATAAACACTTTTCATGCTCTTAGGTCCACTCGGTCTTTAACAAATTTTAAGGTCCACTCGGTCTTTAACAAATTTTAAGAAACTTCGAATAGTGTTCAAAAACCTAAAAGTAGAAATAGTCTCGTGCTTCTTAAAAATACGAACAATCTTGTTAATAATCCCTTGAAGAAGTTGAACATTCCTAACCAAGTCATTTAACTTTTTAATTATCCTATGCTTTTAAGAAGGCCTAGAAGCAGGGCTTGAGACGTTGGTGCTTAATATAGCCATTAAGTAAGAAAAAATGAAATCAAATGAGAATGGATATCAAAACTTCTGGACTGCTGGAATAAATACAAAAGATGCATTCTATTTCTTATTGCATTGCTGATATGTGTTACAGACATACCGTCACCTTTGCCGTGCCCGTTAGTTAAAAAACGCCACGGTGGTTGGGAGGGGAATGAGCCCAGCAATGTCAAACAACCGCGGGGCTGTTGTTGCTGCCGCCGCGGCTGCCACTGTCACATTAACCATTGTAATTCTCTCACATTTTATCTTCTCCAAGAGAAAGAATTGTAGAGAAAAAACGACCACTTCCCTTGCAAAGCTCAGTCGTTCGAAATCCGTTGCAGATGGAGTCATCGGTGTTATTGGTAACACCCCGCTTATCAAAATTAACAGTTTGTCCGAGGCTACTGGCTGCGAGGTAACACATTATTTAACAACTTTCGGAACTCTTCAAGTATTTCTGTATTCTTAAAAATCTATGTGGGTTTATTCATATTCAGAGCATGGACTACTCTGCAACAGTGGTATAAATTAACCTAACATTGGACGTCGGGTTGTCTCTGTTTTCCGGGGATGGCTCCCAGCCATATTGCCATAGTTACTATTAGATGGTTTGTACAGTCATATCTGATAATAGGCACATGCTTTTTTGGTTTCTGAGTGGCCTAAACTATAATGCCAGAATTTTGGGTTTGGCTAGAATGTTATATTCATATTTAATTCTTTATCAGGTTTCCAATAAAAAAAAAATGGTTAAAAGGAGCTGTTAGTGTGATTCTCAACTCTCCAAAGCATGCATTTTTGGGGTTCTGACTTTTAAAAGTCTGAATTATAGTTTATATATTACCTAGAAGACCTTTTTGATAGATATCTACCTCTGTTGACAAAGATTTAGCCAGAAAGTGCTTACACGAGTACTAGGCAATAATGTCGACGACTAATTCAACCTTGATATGAAAAGTGAGCAACTGAGCCCTGATCTCAGGGCACAAGCAAAACAACCCAAAATTATACGCGGAGGCATTTATATTCTTTTTTAAAAAATAAATAAATTTCCTTTTTATTCTTTTGTCAGTGTGTCCCTTCCTGAATTGTTTTCAGTTTGAATCTCTTTGTTTGATAAAGAAATCTGGTTGCAGATTCTTGGGAAGGCGGAATTCTTGAATCCTGGAGGAAGTGTGAAGGATAGGGTCGCAGAAAAAATTATTCAGGAGGTAACGTTAACTTCTAACTCAGAGCTTGCCCCATCCCAATTATTATGTTAAATCCTCAAGGGATATTAACGTTAGTATTTCATCCACACTAACCATTTCATAAGTGGTAAAGAGGCTGCTTAACATTTACAGGTCGTAAAACAGTAGATTTTTGTAAAAGGCCAGATATGATATGGCGCTTCCTCATATTCCATGAATGGCTTCTGGGGTAAATGCCACGTACATAGTATTTCATGCATACTAACCATCACGATATGGTGCTTCCACACATTCTGTGAATGGCACCCGGAGCAAATGCCACTGGCATACAACATGTATGCCCAACCCCAAGGGACCCCACGGCTCTCTCCCTCTCTCTCTATATATATTTTTTATCCCTTCCCTCCCTCCCTTGAAGAAAATAGTCACGCCTTTTCATTATTGTACTACAACAAACCAACAAATCTGCTTGGACTTTTGATTACCGCTTTAGAAGGCTTAGTTCTATGATCTATCACTGGTATCCCTCCCTTACAGAGTTTGCAAACCCCCACAAGATCTTAAAAAAGCCATGTAGTCTCAATATAAATCAGGCTTGGCCAAAACATAAGCAAATGGAAGTCAAAGACCTCATTGAACACACGGACCAAATAAAACCATGATACAACTGGCCCTTACAAAGTGAAAAAAATCCTTTTAAATAAAAGCCTGAAACTAGTCAAGCAAACATTGTTGTGGAAAATACCTTAGTGGGACATCAAACTAGATGCCCGTTAAAGCAGATTTTAATCTTACTTCACTAGTTGAAGAACTAGTTGGGGAGAGATCTAGGGGAATAACCTTTGCCTCTTACCTTCTGATGAATCCTTGCCACATTGCTTTGAACTATGCCTTGAAATGCTTGAAACCTTTGTATTCACTTGGGTTGGAAACAAAGATGTCTCCAAACATTAGGAAAGAGCTCCCTTAACAATCACCATCAACTTGTCCACAAGGAGGAGATTTATAATCCTCTTGTGCTACCTCTTGAGCACCAGAGGAACTATGGACTCGATGAGTGAAGGAGAATTTTTGTAGTGAAATGTGAGAGATGCCCTCTTCTTATCCTTGTAGCATGGCCATACAAGGAGACCCCTTTGACTTAGACATCAGCAAGTATATCTGAGATGTGACAATCCCCTCACCACTGGTTTTGAGAACATATTGTGGAAGGGGGATCGACCTTAACCTCCAATGCCTTGGATACTCTGCTATCCCATGAAGTTGACTAAACAATGCCTTCAAAGCTTGTCATGTTAGATGCTTCTTCTCACCTGTTTTTGTCTTGTGAATCCTTCTGTTAGGGGAGATCAAACCCTTGTACATGACCTTTGGAGCCATCCATCAAAATGTAACTATGAGTTGGACAACATTGTATGGCATGGATACTTGCCATACATTAGGAGAGATTATTGATCCCATCAACTAATTGCAGGTGCAAACATAGACAATATACTCTGCTTGATCTAGGATAGGGACCTTTGACTATGGATCCCTAACTAAGGTGTCGCCTTGATCCTGGCAGATCTAGATTACTTCAAAATTCAAAGGTCTCAAAACTTGATGTAAAGGTAGCCATTACATAGAGCTTGACAAGAGCTTTTTGATGCTGCTTGAACAAGCTCAAATGGACTCTGTATGAGGAAGATATCACATTTGAAAGTTTTTGTAAAATAGGCAGAAAAAGGGGACAAAGGTGCCACGTGGCAGTCCCTCAGGGAGACATGTGGTAGCGGTACAAAATGACATGTGGCAGCACGAACATTGGATACATGGTAGGTTGATCGTACAATAAATGACATCACACAAATGTGGTAGATGGGGTGTTAGTGATGTGGCAGGACAAGTGGCATTTGAGGTTGTAGCAATGTGGCAACAGGTTGATTTGGTAGTGACCTTGACCAATAAGGGGTCACCACGTCGCAACCTTGATTGGTTAAGAAGGTACTAAAATAGTTTCGAAAATGACGGGAAGCAGATCGAACCCTTGACCTCATTGGGGTAAGTTCAACAAGTTACCATTGTGCCAATAGGTGCAGTTATAGTAGATATGAACCAAGTATATATAAAGTGTATCGATCGACCAACTGTCCAAAATTGGAGGTCCACGAACTTGACCACGTGACCTCCGGGCAGCTGCAACAACCATAACCACTGTGCAAACGAATTTCCATTCAAACCATTACCGAATAGACTAAATTTAAACCTTTGTTATAACAAATTGCCAAATGTGGGATTTTGTGCGTTCGACCCCAAAACCTCCCACAACAAACAAATGACTTACAACAACGTGCTAGCCAACATACCAAAATTTTCATGCCTTTATTGGAGTGGGAATCAAATTTGATTTCGATATGTAATCTGCCGAAGGTTGATTGGATTGCAATGCTCGACTCGACCTTGGGTTGGTTGGCACTCTAACGTTTTAAATGAATCAATGTTTTGCCACTGTGCCACAAGGAGGCTTTGTGCACGTAATTATCATTTATTTGTTTTAAGTTGTAACTATCTTTGCATAATTTGTAATAGGTGGATTTGTAGCTCAAATTTGGTGCAATTTTGGAGGTTTTAGTGGTTTTGGGAAAACTACTCACCTTGTAGCAGAGGAGGATAGTTTTTGTTGCTGGCTAGAGACTAGATGCTTGATATAACATTGAATTTTTGAGTATGATAGAAACGGCCTCCCAGTTGGAAGCTAGACTCGAAGACATAGCCCGAACATTGGGTGAAATCTGTTATCATTTTGGTGTTCTTGGTTTTCTTTGCTTCACTATCTTTTGCTATTATTGCTTCATTTGCAACATTATTATTGTTCCTAAGCATTGATTAAGTTAAGTGCTCATTCACACTTAGTAATTTTGCAAACTAATCAAGTTAAAGATCCAAATCACGCCTCCTCCCCAAGGCCTCACGTTGGATACTAATGGATGAGAAGTAAAAGGAGATCTACGTGAAACTCTAGTTGCCTTAGTGGAAACATCACTACCTCCCTCACTTAGAAGAATATATACATAATGGCCTCAAAACACTCTACTTCTTGTACAACAATGCCCTACTCGAGTAACGCTAAAGAATATGACCAACTTTGAGACAATATCGACAATGAGAGGGAGTATTCTCATAATCTAGCGTATTCATTTTCTGCCCACTTTGAAAACATTTTTTCTAGAATGTCATCATTTAGGTCCATTAAAATCATATTGTGGGGAACACCTTCTAGCCTAAGATTTTCAAGGGTTACACATTGGAAGGACCTAAGGCACATTGGAAGGACCTAGGACATCATTGATGGCTTTCAAAATCTTTGAATGCTATAGGTGGAGAAGCAAAACAAATAGTCAAATCCACAACACTTGTTTATCTCTATTTGCAAAGGAGGAATTGAAGTGCTAATCCTAGGGAAAGAGAACCAAGCCCACGTTGCCATAGAGCCATGCCCTCTTTGTTTAGTGCTACTTCCGTTTCCTTTGATGTTTCAAAGAAAAAAGAGAAGATACCTTGTTTAAAAGGAGAGATTTTGACCTTACCATCAATTGCCTCGCCCCATGCCAACTTGGATGGTTGAGGTTTTCCCTTGCAGAAATAATTAAATAGAACTCTATCACTTAACATTGCCACACCTTCAAAAATCTAATCATGAGGAAGAGAGGTCTTCCTTTCCACTGTGTGGATTTGAATGTAGTGTTTTTTCCTTCTTTGTCCTAGAGCTTCATTGTGCTTTGATTTTACCCCTCCATCAAATCCATGTCTATGCCCTCCTACCACATCCTGACCACAAAACTAGCTTGTCGTGGATACCCTACCTTTCTTACTCATGTTTCCCTCCAAATATATACATGCATATACATACATATGCACACACATATTAGCCAAGAAATATATATTTTTTTGAGGAACAAAGTCAAGTTTGGTCAATAAAAAAGTTATTGTTGAAAATATTGAGAGGGGGGTGAATCAGTATTTCACTTCAATTAGTTAATTTTTAATCTTTAGAGCACTAATTAATATTAACATAAGATCAAACATAAATCAACATCACAACGCCATTCAACAATGCACAATATCAAAGACAATACACAAGGGATTTTAGGTGGAAACCCTTTCGGGAGAAAAACCACCGAATGCTTCTTAATATAGGTCTTTAAAGATTACATTAATAGGAAACTCCAATTTCCAAGATTCTCCAACTAGAAGGAGGCTCCAACCCCCAATTTATCGTTGCAACTGAAAGGACGCTTTGACACCTTGGTTTACCAACTCCAACTGGAAGGACACTCCAACACCTTGGTTTACCAGCTCCAACTGGGAGGACGCTCCAACGCCCTGATTTACCAACTCCAACTGGAAGGATGCTCACACTCCTTGGTTTACTAACTCCAAGTGGAAGGACGCTCCAACAACCTAGTTTACTAGCTCCAATTGGAAAGACCCTCCAACGCCCTGGTTTACCAGCTCCAACTGGAAGGATGCTCCAACACAGGCTCCAACCTGCCCTAACACCACCTTGCCACCTTGAAGTGTTCTCCGGTTCCAACTTGAAGGAGACTCCAATCTCTCGCCTTGCACCACCCTGCCACCCTGCCGAAAGAATAAGATAGATACCACTAGTCGCACTGATCAACCACTGGATTCATAGCTCTAAGCACTGCTCAGTCACTGCTGTCAATGCACACTATTACTGCAATATCTCTACTTCTGCCCAATAGTCTCTTACTGTCAGCCGATATACACTTACCACAATACTACTTCTGCCACTGAAACCCTAGCTCAATCCATTAACATTCTTTGCTCAAACTGAACACGAAATCTTCAAACATTTCTCCTTTTATGTCATCAAACAGCAATACACGCCTCATACTCATAGCCAACATTTTCTGCTCACAAGTAGATGTCTTGACAATGACCCTCGATAAGACCAACAGAAGTATTTAGCAAATGCTCATGAATGAAATACTGGCAATATATAGCAGGCTCAACAAAGCTCATAGTACCATACTCTATCTACTGCATAATAGAGAGTACAAGATCTGAAATGATCAAATTAGCATCACATGATATATAACCAGCGTCAGTCGTGTTCTGTCCTTTGCAACTATATGTACTCAGATCACAGGATATGCTATGCAAGTCAACAAACTTTATCAAGCTGTTTACTGCCTTATCACTTCAGGCTTCAGGATTGCTTCTTGATGTAGGCCCTAGGGCTTCTAATCAGATCTCAACATTCAACTCAAGTGTACATAACTGAGAAATATATATACCTTAATTAGGTCTATTGTCGGCCACCGATTTGCTTCAGATTTCGTCGAGTGTACTGCCATGATGATGACCTTTTCTGTCACTTCACTGCCACTGATTTCTAAGAGATCTGTCCTTCAAACTGCTATAGCAGACATTGCCCCCCCTGTCTGCCTTTTTACCAGCCCTATGGCTCCAACTCTTTTTGTGCCCTAGTTAGAATCCAAACATAATCCACATGTCTGTCACAGAGAAAGTCCTCAGGTTGCATTGTCAATCTCAATGTTAGCTTCATAAATCAACTAATCAAATCCTTGCATTCTTGATCGTCTGCCAAAAGCTATAGGTGGCCCACTTTTTTTGCTTAACTTTGTCATCAGATTGATCTCACACGAAATATCAGCAAACTCAATACACCAACTGAATACAAATTTGAGCTTCTTTGCAATAACTAGACTGCTCACTCACACTATGTTTATGCAGTTAATCCTTGACAACATATCCAGTTTTGACAGTAGTATTCCTTTGTTTCACAGGTCAAAACCTAAATCTGTGACCAAAACCCTTTTTGATACATCTAGAGATAATCTGTGTATTGTTCTCTGTCCTAGCGGAATTTGGGGTTTGATGACTGTTATAGGAGGGAGCCGAGACAAGCCCTTGATCGAGTGTGAAATCAGCCTTGAGTAAGTGCAAAAATCACATTAGGTAGGATCCGCAGACAGTCAAGATTAAGTCATAAATCGAACTTCAGATTTGTGCTAGTAAATGTTGAAAAGGGGGGCGAGATTAGTGTTAGAGGTCTAGAACAATGGCTTAAGGAGCGCTGGATCAGCCTTAGAATGCCTCCAAAATCTAAGATCCAACAAACATTTTCGCTGTAAAGTCCTACACCTTCAACGAAGAACATCTTAGATCAATCTTATCAAATTTTGCTCAGCAGACCTTAAATGACCCTTACAGGTCTCCAAGCGACCTTACTCTAATTTCTGATATGGATATAACTCAGCGAATGGCACAAATGATGGATCTTGTTTCAGCGTTAGATAAGCCCAGACATATGCAAATAAAACTTCAGATGATGCACCTTAATCTCATTCTAAACGACTTGAAATGGAGTCATAGAAATGGGGCCTAGACTGCCCTAAATCACCATAGAATTTGGATGCAAAGCAATGTCATAGGGAGGATGAGATTTGGGCTCTTTAGCCTTATAACAAATCGGTAATTTTCTTTCAAGCGGCTCAGATTGCTCCAAAAATGGTACAAAAGAAACCTCAAACAAGCCCTTCAATTGCTATTCTAAAATTTCTTAATGTAGGTCCTGAAGAAGGGCTACAACAGGCCTCAAAGTCTGCAAGATGAACCTACATGGACTTGCTTCACAAATTCATTTAATTTGGGCTCGGATGTACTTCAGAAACCCACGAAATATTGCCTCAGATAAGCCACAGAAACCCGAATCCTAGACTTCAGGAAGGCCGCAGAGATGTGCCCTTAGATAGCCTCGGATCAACACATCCATGAATGGCAGTTATCCTTGATTCGTCCACCATAAGAGACTCAGAGAATATGTACAGATAAGCCTGCTTAGATGACTTCACAAGCCAACAAAAAGCCATACATTAAGCCCAAACAATCCCCAGAAAAACCCTCTGCTGCAACTTGGCCTCCTGATTTTCGTGACAAAGCTGGCCTAAGAGGTCTCAGAGATGAGACACTTGATTACTTCATGCAAGAGGGGTGGACATCTCCCCCTTTTTATGCTTAATGGAGGGGATAAAAGGTGGCACCTTTTGGAGGGCCGACTTGCATTTGAATTTCAAAATGAGATTTTGGAGCCAAGAAAACCAACAGTCATTAAGGCCGACTTTAATTCAAAATTTTAGGTTAATTTTCCCTTGATAAATTCTTCTTTTGCAATCTGACTTTGACTAGGATAGGCCCATCAAAATTTTAAGTTAATTTTCTTGAATGAAGAAAAACACTAATAACCAATTGATATGCTTCCCTTATCATCTCGTTGAGGGGCTTCTTGACCAAACTTCGGGGCTTCAACTTTGAACAGCCATATCTCCTGAACCACGAGGAGTTATGTGGTGTGGCACCTACTGTTGGAATCAACACAACGAGGAGAATCAAATGATGATGGTCTCAGATCAAAATCACTATCTTGTATATCCATTTTGCTCAACAAGTGTGGGGCATCTAGGGCTTCCCTTCCACTCTTCCAGGGCTTCTTGTCATGTGGAGCTTCTAATCAATGCAGATTAGACGAATATTAAGAGTGTTCAAGGACCGACGTTGGCATCATTGACAACACCATTCAACATTAAATGGCTTGAAGGTTGGTAATCATTACCTTGTAGAGCACTCCCATTTCTTCCTTGGAATTTTTGGATGGGAGGTGGATTGATTGCCAATGTTGTGGCTAGTAATCATGTGTGCTCAACCAGATTGGAACTTGTGACCTCCCCATTGGCAACATGCCTTTGGTGGATGGTTCCAACTGATTGAGAACCCTTGGGGCTAATTTTCCAAGGAATACATATATACATACATACATATATATATATATATATATATATATATATATATTTATTTATTTATTATTATTATTATTTTTAGCTTATTTCCAATTTTGAAATTCATGAATGATATTAATTTTTTTTCCTTTTTCTCTTGTGGTTTTATCTCTCTCTCTCTCTCTCTCGCCAGTGCGTGCACACACACATACTGATACACAATTTTTTTTCAAAAAATACCATTCACGAATTTCAAAGTTGGAATATTGTTCTACATTTTTTTTAAATATGTAAAATAAAATCTCGAGGAAACCCTCTGTGCCCTTCCCCTCATTTCGAGGATGTTACCTAGGATAAATGGATTCTATTGAAGCTCTACGCTTTGTCAACATAGTGCTCGAGGTCATTACAACAATATACTCATTAAGGCTTAATGTGTTACTTGCAAGTATTGAAGCTAGGTGGGGAGGATAACACTCCTCACAATGGCCCAAGCTAGACCCAATTGACAAAAATACCTTTCTACATATCATATTACACCCTTTTACAGCATATTTTACACATCAATGTTCAATTTCCTAATACCATTTTACACCATGTTCAATGTTTATTAGCATCAATTTAAAATTGAAAATATCATGAGACATAAACATTGAGGCTCTAAATGGTCCCTAGAGTCCAAATAACATCACAGTATTGTTTGTGTTGAGAAACCAAGATGCTAGTAGATTAGGATTGATTTCTCTTAACTTGATAATTACTTGTGAATGTTTGTTGGCTTCTTATTAAATTTATATTCCCTTCATCAAGCAATTACCAACATGTACACAACATGAAGATCACGAAGAGACAAAGAACACGAAAATTAGGCTCCAAGCTAGGGCAAAACCCCCAAGGGGGAAACCCAAAAATCCTTCTTATAGAATCAGATCAAAGTGAGATATCCAAAACCCAAAACCAAGACCAAGACTGTCACAAAGTTTCCAAGTCAACCCTCCTCCAAGTCACCTCCACCAAGTCAAAGTCAACAAATTCAATGCTAGTCAAATCTCTAAAATTCTTTTTAAACTGTAGAGAATCTCGGTCCTGTAATGAAGGTCGAATTTCAACTTTGTAATAGCCTCTGAAAAATCATAGGAACTTCACACGTGTGGACAAAAATAGGGTAGAAACAACTCGTCATCTCTCTCTTTTGACTTCACTCTCTCCTTTGTCTTTCGCTGTCTTTTCTTCTTCTTCTTGCACAAAAATTGATGTGATTGGATTGGTGATGAATTGGCTCCTCAAGTGATTGAATAGACTCATATTTATAGCTGTCCAGGAGGTTGAATAACTACCTCTTTAGGCCGACTTGGTCTTGTGAATGACATTTTGACTCAAGACAAAAATAATTTTCCTTTTCTTACAAGAAGTCCAAATGGGACTTTGACTCAATTACATTTCATTTACTCATAATAAATTTTCTTTGACTCTATTGACCCTATAAGCATGAAGAACATGCTTTGACTAGAAATAAAATAATAATAATGAATATAATAAATACATTAATATTACATTTGAATTACATTATGAAGACCGACACTAGTTACATTTCCAACACTCCCGCTTAACTAGGGAGGTGTTAAAAATGACACAACAAAATACTCTCAAGTTGGAATATTCATATAAGAAGGGTTCAGATTGATAAACATCATCATAACCAACATTGTCAAAAATAGCAAGGCCTTGACTAACAAGGTCTATCTCTCCACTAGATCATAGCAAAATGCTGGGAGGCATAAATTTGGACACCACCGCCTCTCAAGGCACATATTGTTAAAATAGGTAACTAGGTTCAGTCTTCATAAATATGAAACGTACTCTTGATTCTTGTATATTGTAAAAAGAAAGGAAAATTATTATTATTATTTTTGTAGCATGGGTTTCATGCTCATGATCAATTTATTAGTAGGTCAAGCACCCATTGAGTGCTTCTAGGGTTTGTCATTGAGTCAAGAAGTCAATTGAGTCATTGTCATATGAAGAAGACCCCATTGGGCATCTTGTATTATGTCAAGAGAATTCATTTGAGTCAAAAAGTGACAAAAGACCCCCCTTCAAGACAAGTCGGCCTACAAGCAACTATTCAACTATCTGGAGAAGCCTATATACAAGGAAACTTCAACCTCATTTGAGATATCATCATCAATCTTACAAGAAGTTCGATCTAAGCAAGAAGAAGACCAAAAGAAGAGCGAAAAAGAGGAGAAGAACCAAGAAGAAGATATCGAAGTTTTTGGAACTGTTTTTTGGGCTATCACTCTCACACGTGTGAGGTATCTAGGGTAAATTCTGTTGCAACAACGTCAAATTGCAGCCACCACAAAGAAGTCGAAATTAGGGTTAAAAGAAGTCAAGATTGCAGGCCGAATTGTCAAGGGAGAATAGACTAACCAAGCGAAGGAGAAAGGAGGCCAGTTTCACCATCTTCTCTCACACGTGCCAATCTAGGGTTTCTGCAGAAGAGACCGAAAGTTGTAGGTCAAGTAGGCCGAAAATTACAGTTAAAGTTGCAGGTCTGAAATCTTGTTCGAAGGAGAAGTTGTAGCTGCTATGAGGCTAGGTTGACTTTGTGACAAGGAAGTTCTTCAAGGAGAAGTTTGACTTGGTCTTGAAGGGGTCTTTGTCAAGGGTCATAGGTCTTGGAATTTGTCATTCCAAGTTCTATAAGAAGAGAAGAGTTCTTGTAGGTTTGCCTCTCAAGAGGAGAGGTTTTGGCCATGGCTTATAGCCTATATCTTATGTCCTTTTGTCTCATTGTTCTTCATTGTTTGGTAGCTGTTTGATGATAGAAAACACAATAATAATCAAGTGAAAAAAGAATCTAATCAAGTTAAGTAAAAATACATCACAAGTAGTTATCAAAGTTAGAGAAATCATCTATTAAGTTGCCCCTAGATTTCTCAACATGGTATCAGAGCTAAGGTGACAAGACAAGGAGAGGCAACTTGAAGATCATTAATTGAAGAAGGATACATAAGGGACGAGCACAAGGAGATAATAAAAAAGGACTAATCCACACATCATCTTGAAGGAAGGAACTAAGGAACATCAAAGAGGACTACCCATCTCATCACAAGGATCATATTGTCTAGAAGCAACAACACTTTGAAGAAGAAGAAGACCTCAAAGACCCCACCTCATTCAAAGAAGGACTCTACACTTGAAGCATTCTTGGGAAGCTCGCGCATTATACAAATCATCATCCAAAAGAGCATGTCATCATCAAAAGAATCAAGGCCATCTCCCCCGCATTGAAGAAAGAATCTCATCTCTAAAGAAGGGCATCTCCATCGACGAAGAAACATTATCTTTTGAAGGAAGAAATCATCATCAAGAAGGCATCAAGTTGAAGATATCATCATCAAGGAGCATCTTCACTTGACAAGTAAGTATCTTTATATTTATGTCTGAATCTACTATCAACATGACTTCATTCTGCAAGGAAAACAACAGACTGGCTGGGTCATTAAATTTCCTTGCATGGAAGAAGATGATAGATTTGGTCCTCATAGAGAATGAAGTTATTGAATATGTTAAGGGTTCAATCTCCAAACCATCTCAAGAGAAATCTCAAGCACTATCAAAGTACATGAAAGGGGAAGTAAGGGCTCAAAGAATCCTCATAGAATCAATCAAGGATTCACTCATCCCTTATGTAGCAAAGATGGAGACATTGAAAAAATTCTATGAAAAGTTGGTAGAATTGTTTTTCGTAAGCATTGCAGGAGAAGTTATATCGTTGATAACTGAACTATACAAGATGAAGGTATCAAAGGAAGAAGGGGTAGCGTCATACCTTATGAGGGTATCTCAAATAAGAGATCAACTACAAGAGCTTGGGGAAATAATGTCTAATAAAGAAATGACCATTGTTGTACTCAATGCACTACTTGATGAATGGGGCAACTTTATGTCAAGTATCTATGGAAAGAAGGAAGCCACTCCATTCAGTGAACAATGGTCATTATGCAAGATTGAAGAAACCAGACTAAAGGCAAAGAGTGATGTTGGATCAAGTGAACAAACTAAAGCATATGCTACCATGGCTAGGAAGAAAGGGAAGTTTGGAAAGTTTGATCCTCGGAAAAAGAAAGAAATTGACATGCCAAAGATCCAATGCTATGAATGTAATGAATATGGGCATTTCAAGAGGAATTGTCCTAAACTCAAGAAGGTCAACAAGAAGAGAAGGGAAAGAAATGAAGCCCATGTCACCGAAGAAGTAGAGGAACCAGATAAGAAGTCAAAGAAGGAAGAAGTGATAGACCTCCACTATTAGAAGGTCTCTCACAGACTTTCAATCATATAGAACTTAGCAATCATGATGGAAAGCATCACAAGTATGATAGGATGCATTATAGCAGTGATTGATATGGCATCAATCATCATGCTAAAAGGGAAGTAGCTCATGACATCATGGAAGGATAACCGAAGTAAAAGTTGATATGGTTGAAACTTATTGCTTATGCTATCTCCATTAGAAGCATAGAGGAATAATCTATGTAGCAATTTGAATAAAGAAAGTCATGTAGCTAGATAAGAAATCATCACACCTCATCATCATTAAAAGGAAGTACTTGCAGAATAAGGATCATTAAGATCCTCCATTGGAATCTTTATTAGAAGGTTCACGTCTACTTAGAAGAAGCAAGTGTCACATAGATGGTCTACATTCCACCTATTGTGGGATCCACAGGTTAGAAGGATGATGGTATGATGACAAAGATGTGCAACATGTCAAGTTGGTTGAAGTATTTTCATATTCAAGAAAGGAAAGGAAGTTGCGAGAAGAAAGTCTAGATGACCACATAAAAGAAAAGGTATGCATGTATTTGCTAACTTTGATAGATAGATGGAGAAGACATATCATCCCTTGGTTGCAGATAGGATGGATATAAGGATCTATCTCATGAGCATGACTAAATGAGAAGGAACTCTTCCTCTGAATGATACATGAAGGATACAATATACCTTGAACTCTTCTATATGATGACATGATGGGATCAACATTGTATGACATCACGGAGAATACGAGGTGGTTGGAAACCGTGATTTCTATGATGGAGGAACTATGTATAGAAGATCTTGAGGAAGCAATATGTGAAGAAGGTGAAAGAAGAGTTCGTGAATGATGTATCTACAAGATAAGACAAATCAACATCTGATAACTAGAAGGATTAGATATGACATCTCCATGGAGAAGGATGTTGATGTTGCAAGAAGCTGATGTCATGACGAAAGACCACCCTGGAAAGGTAACTTTGATTTGATGTTCATTTTGATTCTTGAAAGCATATGGTTGGGTTGTTACAGGGCTACCAAAAGAGGGTTGTAGAAAGTCACCTACAACTAGTACTCATCAGATTGGATGAAAGATCCTGAAAGAAACATGACTTGGAAAGGTAGCTGTATAAAGGAAAGCCAAATGATGACTAGAAGATCACTTTCAGATGAAGAGAAGGATGACATGACTATTGGTTCAACTCTATGGTTCGTTGAAAGGAAGTGATGGAGAAAGATGGCCAAAGCCCTACAAAGAAGTTTTGAAAGAAAAAGGCTCCATGATGAAGAAATTGAAGTTCATGACATGATACAAAAAGAGGAACTCTACAAGCAACTGATAGTACCATGATCTCCACTAAAGAACATATAGCTGCTGTTGGAAACAATTCCCTAGTTAAGAGGGAGCTTGGGTATATTCCTTGTACAGGAATGATTAGATCATCCCTAGTTGAGGAGGAGTGACAGATATGGTTCTCCACTTCATGTGTAACTAGGTTCGGTTTTCATAATGACATGTAATTATGCTTTTATCTAATGAGATGTAAAGAAGAAAAATAAAATATTGTAATGCTTGCATCATGGATTTCATGAGCAAGATATTTTATTTTCGAGTCAATACTCCCATTGAGAGTCTTTAGGAATTATTTGTCATCTAGTCATAAAATGTTAAGAGTCATTGTCATGTGATGAAGTCATGTTACACTTTGTATAAGGTCAAACTTTGTCTATGTAAAGTATCCTCCAAGACCTTGTCACTTATCCTCTTCAAGTCGGCCTACAACGATGGAAGAACATGCTAGAAGAACTAGTGAACATGTCAGCCTAAAGGAAATGTGTGGAGGTGTATATATAGCCACACTCAGCCTCACTTAGAGGCAAGCAACTCGACAAACATTTGTTGAAGAAGAAGTGCGAAGAAGAGAGAAGTACGAAGAAGGATAAGGAAAGTTTCTTCTGGGGCAGCGAAGAAGGTTTCTTTTAGGGCAGTGAAGAAGGTTTCTTCTGGGCAAGCGAAGGAGAGGTTTCTTCTGTGCAAGCGAAAGAGAGGTTTCTTTTGGGCAAGCAAAGGAGAAGTTTCTTTTGGGCAAGCGGAGGAGAGGTTTCTTCTGGGGCAGCGAAGGAAGGATTCTTCTGGGAGACCGAGATAGAGATCTAGAGACAAAGTTTCTCTAGAGGAAGCTTGTGATATCATAGAGATCGAGTTTCTCTAGGAGAAGTCGAGAAGAAGCCGTGTGAAGGATAGAGATCGAGTTTCTTTGGAAGGAGTCGAGGAGAGCAGTTCGAGATCAAGAAGAAAGTCGAGAAAGGGAAGAGGTAGAGCATCAAGGTTAGTGACAAGGTTCTTGGGAGGATACTAGAGTCAAGGGTCTATGTCATGGTCTTGGTACTCATCAATTGAAGATCTAGAAGAAGAATTTTGATCGGGTTTTCCTCTCAAGAGGTGAGAGGTTTTGGCCCTGGCTGACAAGCCTACATACTGTGTCACTTGTATTTTATTGTGCATATTGGTAATTGTCTTGATGAAAAGAACACAATAATAACATAACGAAGAAAATATTATAAGCTAAGAAGTAAAAGTATATCACAAGCAATTATCAAGTAGAGAAATCTTTTAACTATTCATGCCCTAGATTTCTCAACATGGTATCAGAGCTTAGGTGTTGAAGTCAAGAAGGGGCATTCAAGCAAGTAGACACATGAGAATCAAGCTTCAAAGAAGGATCAAAGCAAGTCAAAGAACACCAAGCAAGAAATCAAGATCTACCAAAACCCTAGATCGAAGAAATATACTCTAGCAAGAGTCTTGAAATTATCTTCAAGAAGGAAGCAGGAAGAAAGACCGAAACCCTAGAAGCACTTCAAAGATCATCACTCATACATCACCAAAGGAGTGGAAGCTCTTCAAATCTAAGGAAGGTTAGATCGAAAGGCAATCTTCTCTTTATTGAAGCAAGGATCTCATTTGGAAAAAGATCATCCTAAAGAAGGCAGTCTTCCCTCGTCGAAGTAAGAACCTTCTTAAAAGGATCATCAAGTTCATCATCAAGTTGAAGATTCGATCTTCACAAGTAAGTACCTTTTTATTATAATCTAATCTAGTAAAAATGACTTCATGTTTCAAGGAGAACCGTAAGTTGGTTGGGATATCAAACTTCCTTGAATGGAAAATAAGGATAGACATAGTCCTCGAAGTAAATGAAGTCTTTGATCATGTCTATGGAAGGGTCTCCAAGGCATCCAAAGAACAAGCATTATCTGAATACATGGAAAGGGATCTAAAGGCTCAAAATATTCTCAAGGAATCTATCAAAGATCCTCTCCTTTCCAATGTAGCCGAGCTGGAGACATCTAAAGAAATATATGATAAGCTGGTAGAATTTTTCTCTGAAAACATGATAGAAAAGACCATATCACTTAGATCTGATCTATATAAATTGAAGGTATGAAAGGATGAAGGGATATCGTCATGTCTTTCAAAAGCATCTCAAATAAAAGGTCAATTGCAGGATCTGGGAGAGATGGTATCTGAGAAAGAAATGATCTCTGTTATTCTAAATGCACTGACTGATGAACAAGGTAACCTCATATCTACTAAGGAAGAGGAAGCTATCCCATTCATCAAATTATGGTCTCTCTACAAGGCAGAAGAAGACAAGATGAAGAAAGAAAGTGACAAAAGATCAGATAGAAGGGATCAATTAGTGACAAGAAGAAAAGGGAAATTTGGAAAGTTTGGTCCTCCAAAGAAAAAGAAGAACATGGCTAAGGAAAGATGCTATGGTTGTCAGAAACTTGGGCACTATAGAAGAGATTGTCCTAAATGTAAGAGGGACAGGGAAGAAGCCCATATTACCGAGGAAGTGAAAGAACCTGAGACAAAGAAGCTTAAGAAGGAAGAAGCAAAAAAAATCTCTACTATGACTGAGATAATCTTCTTCACTAAAAGGTACTTCTCACTTATAATTTATAGATAGGAAGCAATGTAGGATGCATTAGATTAGAAAATAGCATCATGATAGAAGCATTAGGAGTAAGAGCTCGTGACATGGGAAACAGGGAGAATGTCTGGAATAAATTCTATTGATTACAAAGAATAAAAGCTCTTGGAAACCTCATTATGATACTTATAGAAAGAAGTAGAGGTCATCATCGACTGGGATCATCATACAATAGTCAATAAGGAAACATTTGTCGGGTGAGGATATGAAAGATCCTCAAGTTTCTCTGATGGGATCCTTATCAAATGATTCACCGATCTAGAAAGGAAGCAAATGTTTCATCAGGAAGTCCAACTCATGGGATTCAAGGGATGATGGTATGATGACATAACAAGAAAGCAGATCTAAAGGATAAAGTTCTTTCAAATAAAGCTGCTATAGGAAGTCTGGATGATCGAAAGGAAAGATGAGGTACGTATGCTTAAATAGGTTATTGTGAAAGTCATGTGATATGGTTGTAGATAATATGGATCACTATTTCCATCTTGGGAAACATGATAAAAGAAAAAGGGATCTCCTCCTCCAACAGATTGCAACAAGGCATAAGTCACACTAGATGAAGTCAACATAATATGTTCTCATATGAATCATGAAGGAGTTGACTACAATTAAGGAACTCTGATTGGAAGCTCCTGAGAATGAAGTGTGTGAAAATAAAAGGAAGAGATTGTGAAAATATGCAACAAAGGTAGAAGGCATTCAACATCCGAGACCAAGAAGAGTTGACTAGAATATCTCCTAGAAAGATATGAAGACTTTGTAGGAGTCAGAAAAAGAAGGAGACCCTTGACAATGAATATCTTTAGGAGATGTGTCAATTTGCATGCAACAGTAGGATGCTGATACCTACAGGAAGATGTCATGATGAAAGACCATCACAAAGGTAACTTTGATTTAAGTGTTCATTTCATTTTTGAACTAATATTTGGATGGGCTTATGTAGGATTGCCAAAGGGAAGATCCGTAGATGACTTCTAAGAGGACCATATTGAAGGATGTAAGATCCTTTTGGAAAATAGGGCATAAAGAAAGCAGCATGACATGAAGCAAAAGCCAGATGGAAAAACTGATGAATCACTTTTTGATGAAATGAGGACATGATTAACTCATGGATGAAAGTGATGGATGGTTTGTGCCCTATGTAGAAGACCCAAAAGATGAAGACTCCATGCCGAAGAATAAATTCATGTCATCGAAGGAAGGAGCTCTTCAAGCAACTGGTTGTTCCATGATCTCCACATGAGGAGCCGTTGTAGGTCGGTCCCTAGTTAAGAGGGAGCCTGAAAAAAAGTTTCTTACTAGGAAGAAACATGGAAATTCCTAAGCCAAGAGGGAGCTTAGGTACATTCCTTTTTGTTGGAATGAGTACATTCCTTTATTGGAATATGTCCTCTCTATTTGAGAGGGAGAGATAGACATGTCATTCTGGTCTTCACCTCGGAAGACAGAATGGAGGATTGGGTAATCATTTGGCATTTGATACTCTTTGAGGATGAGATAGGGCATCCAACAAAAGAGGTAATCGTGGAGGACCGATATTCTTTGAGGGTTGGGGAGTCCAAGATAAGAATAATCCTCATGGGACATATCCTGAGTACCCAGGTAGGGTATCTTCCGAGAGAGACAATGATGAGTATGTCTATAAATCATTGGTCTCGCCAACATTGAGCTCAGATCTTGTGGAGAGATGGAGGTGTTAGTCAAGGCCTTGCTATGGAACAATGTTGGTTGATATGATGCTATACAAATGAGTTACCAATCCGAATTCTTCTTATGAGAAATTCTTCAAATTGAGAAAGTCCAAGTACCATTATGAATACCTCCCAAGTTAAGAGGGAGTGTTGAAAAATGTAACTAGGTTCGGTCTTCATAATGACATGTAATTATGTTTTTATGTAATGAGATGTAAAGAAGATAAATAAAATATTGTAATGATTGCATCATGGGTTTCATGAGCAAGAGATTTTATTTTTGAGTCAAGACTCCCATTGAGAGTCTTTAGGAATTGTTTGTCATTTAGTCATAAAATGTCATTGTCATGTGATGAAGTCATGTTACACTTTGTAAAAGGTCAAACTTGTCTATGTAAAGTATCTTCCAAGACCTTGTCACTTATCCTCTTCAAGTTGGCCTACAACGATGGAAGAACATGCTAGAAGAAGTTGGCCTAACCTCTAGTGAACATGTCGGCCTAAAGGACGTGTGTGGAGGTGTATATATAGCCACACTCAGCCTCACTTAGGCAAGCAACTCGACAAGCATTTGTTGAAGAAGAAATGCGAAGAAGGGAGAAGTACGAAGAAGGATAAGGGGAGTTTCTTATGTTGAAAAGTGTAGCTAGGTTCGGTCTTCATAATGACATGTAATTGTGACTTTTGTAAATTATGTAATGAAGAAAATAAAACTATTTTTGTAAGCCTTGCTTCATGGGTTTCATGAACAAGTGATTTTATTTTAGATGGCTCCCAATGAGAGCCTTAGTATTGGTCATTAAAAGTCAAAGAGTCTATGTCATGTATGAAGAACCCTTCTTGGGGATATAACAATGTATATAAGTCTATAATGTGTCCAAATAGCCCTCCAGCGACAAGCACACAATCCTCTTCTTATGTCGGCCTCAAGATGAATAAATGAACTCATGTCGACTCACATAATGGAGACACACTGGTTCACCAACTCAGGTCAGCTTAATATGTCAGACAAACCACCATAAATAGCAACCTCGGCCCACTTCACAGAGACACAAAATTCAGATATCTTCTCTGAGTTTTTCAGTGATGAAAACAAAACTTCACATGAATAGTGGAAGGATATATTTCACATATCTCTGTGATTTCAGATGGGAAGAACAAAAGACAGTTTCAGATCTCTGGCACAGTGAGAAGGTTTGGATATCTTTGAGATTTTCAGAGGTAAAACACAGATGCAAGCTCGGATAGGAATGCAAAAAAATGTTTCGGTAAAGGAGCTCAGATCAGGGTACTAAATTGCAGCAAACAAATTCGGTATTGTCTCACAGTCAAGAGTGGATCTCGATCTTGGTACAACAAGAGAAGTTTCGGTGATATTACAGTGATGTCTCCCCACTGTCTCATGAAGAAGGTCTTGGTGCCACACTGCCACTCATGAAGAAGGTCTTGGTGTAGCTATGATTCAGTGCTATTGTTGAAGAAGAAGTTCGTATCCCTACAATGATTTCAGTTCAATGTCATCTCATGACTACAATGATCTCATATGGTTCGAAGTCTGAAGTAAAAGAAGTCGAGAGAAGAATGAATGATAAAAAATGGAGGACTTGTGTCTTGATCTTGGAGAGGCTACTAGGTCAATGGTCTTGGTCTTGGTCTTGGTATTCATTAATTGGAATCTCTATAAGAAGAATTTGTGCGGATTTTCCTCTCAAATAGTGAGCGTTTTTGGCCTTGGCTCATAGCCTACATGTTGTGTCTCTTGTCTATTTATTTTCATGTATTGGTTACTGTTTGATGAAGAAGAGCAGTAATAATCTAAGAAGAAGAAGAACCTAATCTAAAGAAGTAAAAAGCATTCACAAGCAATCATTAATAGAAGAGAAATCACCTAATGCTAATGCCCTAGATTTCTCAACATGGAATCGGAGCTAAGGTGCAGAAGTCAAAGGAAGGGCATTTGATCAAAGAGACACTCAAGGATCGAGTTTCAAGAGAGGCATCTAAGCAAATCAAAGGTTATCAGAGCAAAAGATCAAGATCTTCATCGAAGAAGTAGTCTACAACAACAAAAGTTGTGGATCCTCTACACCACAAAAGACCCTCATCAAGTTATCTATACTTTGAAGACGGAGATTACATTATCTTGAAGAAAGCATTTCTGATCTGTACTACCAAAGAAGGTGAAGTATTTTGAAGACAAAGAAGGCTAGAAGGTATTTCCATCATCTTCAAAAGCTACAAAGCAAGTTCCCTCTCATTAAAGCTAGGATCCTCTTCTTATCCTTGAAGAAGATCATCCGAGGAAGCAACAAAAATCACCATCAACAAAGAAAGCTAGATCTAAAGGCGTTGACATCATAAAAGGAGCAATCTCCTTTATTGAAGAAAGGCTTTTTCATTTGGAAGAAGATCATCCAAAAGGGAGCACTAATACATCTTCTTCAACCATCATCAAAATGATCAAGTTGAAGATTTCATCTTCACTTGTCAAGTAAGTATCTTTCACTTTTTTAATTAATTTGGTAAAATGATTTCATGTTTGCAAGGAGATCTATAAGCTGGTTGGGTCATCGAAATTCCTTGCATGGAAAAGGAGGATAGACATAGTCCTCGAAGAAAGTGAAGTCATTGAACAAATCAATGGAAAGGTCTCCTTTGAATACATGGAAAGGGATCAAAGGGCTCAAGAGATTCTTATGTAATCAGTCAAAGATCCCTCATCCCTATATAACAGTATTGGAGACATCAAAGAGATATATATGATAGGCTAGTAGAGCTATTCTATGAAGATGCGATAAAGAAGGTCACATCACTTAGATCTGATCTACACAAATTGAAGCTATCAAAGGATAAAGGGATATCTTCATAAGATCTCAATTGCGAGATCTGGTAGAGATGATAAGAAGATGATCATTATTGTTCTAAATGCACTAACTGATGAACAAGGTAACAAATGTCCATAGGGATAAGGAAGTTACCTCATTCGACAACTTGTGGTTTTTATGCAAGCTAGAAGAAGACAAGTTGAGGGAAAAAGTGTTGAAGGTTAACGAACTCAAACATTTGCAGGAAGGAAGGGGAAGTTTGGAAAATTTGTTCCTCAGAAAAGAAAGAAGAGCATAGTTGAGATTCAATGCCTATGGATGTAAAAAAATTATTAACATTATAGGAAAGATTGTTTGAAAGAGACAATATCAAAAGAGGAAGAGAAGAATCCCATATCACCAAAGAATTGGCGCTGAAGAGAAGAAGTTCAATAAAAGAGGAAGTAAGAGATCTTTACTATGCTGAGATAGTCTCCCTCACAAAAGGTCTTGTCATAGATCCTAAATCTTTTATAGGATATGGCTATAATAAATAAGAAGATGCATCGTGGCATCATGGAAGCATTAGAAACAAGAGCTCGTAACATCACCATAGGGAATCATGATGGACAAACAGAACAAAATCCATGGCAACCAAATATGAAGGATATAACTTTTGGGAACCTCGTTGCAAACATAAGAAAAAGAAGAAGTCATCTAGGACAAGGCTCATCATACATCCAGTAAAAAAGGAAACATCTGTCAAATAGGGATATACAAGATCCTTAAGATTCTCTGATGAAATCCTCATCAGAGGGTTCACCGATCTAGAGTGGAAGCAAGTGTTTCATCAGGGACTCGAACTTGTGGAGTTCATGGGATGATGGTATGATGACATAAGAGATGAAGCAGATCAGGGGGTTGAAGATCTTTTCAATCAAGGAAGCTGCTGAAAGAAGCCTAGATGACCTAAAGGTAAATGAGGTATGTATGCTTACATTTGATTTTATAATGTCATGTTGTATGGTTGCATGTAACTTGGATCACTACTCTATCTTGAGAAGCATGATCAAAGGAAAGGAATCTCCTCCTATGAAAGAATGTCGGAAGGCATGAATCACACTAGATGAAATCAACATAATATGTCCTCATATGAAGTACGAGGTGGTTGACTACAATTGAGGAACTCTGAATGGAAGCTCCTGGGAATGAAACGTGTGAAGAAAGGAAGAGATCATGAGACATGCAACCATGCTAAAGGCAATCAACATCCAAAAGACCAAAAATGATTTGACTAGGAAATCTCCCGGAAATATATGAAGACTCTAATGGAAGTCCGAAAAAGATGGAGACCCTTGACAATGGATATCTTTGGGAGATGTGTCAACATGTATGTAGGACGCTGATACCTACAAGAAGATGTCATGATGAAAGACCATCACAAAGGTAATTTTGATTTAAGTGTTCATTTTTTTATTTTTGAACAACTATCTGGATGGGATTATGCAGGACTGCCAAAGGGAATAACTGTGGATGACTTCTAAGAGGACCATATAGAAGGATGTAAGATCCTTTCAGAAAATATGGCACGAAGAAAGCAGCATGACATGAGCAAGGCCAGATGAAGATTGATGGATCACTTTCTGATGAAAGAAATGATGACATGACTAATTCGTGGATGAAAGTGATGGATGGTCTGTGCCCTATGTAGAAGCCACAAAAGATGAAGACTCTTGGACTAAGAAATTCATGACATCGAAGGAAGGAGGTCTTCAAGCAGCTGGTCGAGGAGCTGCTGTAGGTCCCTAACTAAAAGGGAGCCTAGAAGCAAGTTTCTTACTTGGAAGAAACTTGGAAATTCCTAAGCCAAGAGGGAGCTTAGGTACATTCCTTGTGTAGGAATGAGTACATTCTGTTATTGGAATTGATATGTCGTCCCTAATTGAGAGAGAAAGATGGACACATCATTTTGGTCTTCACCTGGGAAGACAGAATGGAGGATTGGGTAATCATCTAGCATCCGATACTCTTTGAGGATGAGATAGGGCATCCAAGATAAGAGTAGTCGTGGACCAATATTCTTTGAGGACTGGCTATCCAAGATAAGAATAGTCCAAAGAAGGTCATACTCTGTGAACACCCGGGTGGAGTATGTACCTTGAGAGACAATGATTTTGGTGTCTATGAATCATTGGTCTCGCCAGCATTGTGCTCTGATCATGTGGATAGAGCTGTTAGTCAAGGCCTTGCTATGTGACAATGCTGGTTGATATGATGCTAGACAAATGGGTTACCAATCTGATTCTTCTTATGAGAAATTCTTCAGATTGAGAATGACCAAGTACCATTATGAATACCTCCCTAGTTAAGAGGGAGTGTTGAAAAGTGTAACTAGGTTCAGTCTTCATAATGACATGTAATTGTGACTTTTGTAAATGATGTAATGAAGAAAATAAAATTATTTTTGTAAGCCTTGCTTCATGGGTTTCATGAGCAAGTGATTTTATTTTAGATGGCTCCCATTAAGAGCCTTAGGATTGGTCATTAAAAGTCAAAGAGTCTATGTCATGTATGAAGAACCCTTCTTGGGGATATAACAATGTATATGAGTCTATAATGTGTCCAAATAACCCTCCAACGACAAGCACACAGTCCTCTTCCTATGTCGGCCTCAAGATGAATAAAGGAACTCATGTCGGCTCACATAATGGAGACACACCGGTTCACAAATTTAGGTCGGCTTAATAGGTCAAACAAACCACTATAAATAGCAACCTCGGGCACTTCACAGAGACACAAAATTCGGATATCTTCTCTGAGTTTTTCAGTGATGAAAACTGAATTTCGCATGAACAGTGGAAGGATATCTTTCACATCTCTGTGATTTCAGATGGGAAGAACAAAAGACAGTTTCAGGTCTTTGGGACAATGAGAAGGTTTAGATATCTTTGATATTTTCAGAGGTAAAATACAGAAGCAAGCTCGGATAGGAATGTAGAAAAATGCTTCGGTGAAGGAGCTCAGATTAGGGTACTAAATTACAGCAAACAAATTCGGTATTGTCTCACAGTTAAGAGTGGATCTCGGTCTTGGTACAACAAGAGAAGTTTCGGTGATATTACAAGTGATGTCTCCCCACTGACTCATGAAGAAGTTCTTGGTGCCACTCATGAAGGAGGTCTCAGTGTAGCTATGATTCAGTGCTACTGTTGAAGAAGAAGTTTGTATCCCTACAATGGTTTCAGTTCAATGCCATCTCATGACTACAATGATCTCATATGGTGTGAAGTTTGAAGTAAAAGAAACCAAGAGAAGAATGAACGAAAAAAATGGAGGACTTGTGTCTTGGTCTTAGAGAGGCTACTAGGTCAAGGGGCTTGGTCTTGGTATTCGTCAATTGGAATCTCTATAAGAAGAATTTGTGCGGGTTTTCCTCTCAAAGAGTGAGAGGCTTTGGCCCTGGCTCATAGCCTACATACTGTGTCTCTTGTGTATTTATTTTCATGTATTGTTTATTGTTTGATGAAGAAGAACACTAATAATCTAAGAAGAAGAAGATCCTAATCTAAAGAAGTAAAAAGCATCCACAAGCAGTCACTAATAGAAGAGAAATCACCTAATGCTAATGCCCTAGATTTCTCAACATCTTTTGGGGTAGCGAAGAAGGTTTCTTCTGGGAAAGCGAAGGGGAGGTTTCTTCTAGGGCAGCGAAGGAAGGATTCTTTTAGGAGACCGAGATTCTCTAGAGGAAGCTAGTGATATCATAGAGACCGAGTTTCTCTAGGAGAAGTCAAGAAAAAGCAGTGTGAAGGGTAGAGATCGAGTTTCTTTGGAAGGAGCCGAGGAGAGTAGTTCGAGATTAAGAAGAAAGTCGAGAAAGGGAAGAGGAAGAGTATCAAGGTTAGTGACAAGGTTCTTGGGAGGATACTAGGGTCAAGGGTTTGTGTCATGGTCTTGGTACTCATCAATTGAAGATCTAGAAGAAGAATTTTGATCGGGTTTTCCTCTCAAGAGGTGAGAGGTTTTGGCCCTGGCTGACAAGCCTACATACTGTGTCACTTGTCTTTTATTGTGCATATTGGTAATTGTCTTGATGAAAAGAACATAATAATAACATAACGAAGAAAAGACTATAAGCTAAGAAGTAAAAGTATATCACAAGCAATTATCAAGCAGAGAAATCTTTTAACAAAGACAAGTTGGCCTACAAGCAGCTATTCGACTCTCTTGAGAAGCCTATATATAAGAAAACTTTGACCTCATTTGAGATATCATCATCAATCTTACAAGAAGTTCGATCTAAGCAAGAAGAAGACCAAAAGAAGAGCGGAAAAGAGGAGAAGAACCAAGAAGAAGATATCGAAGTATTTGGAATTGTTTTTTGGGCTATCGCTCTTCACATGTGCGAGGTATATAGGGTA
Organism: Pinus tabuliformis; assembly: GCA_031772625.1. Taxonomy (NCBI): domain Eukaryota; kingdom Viridiplantae; phylum Streptophyta; class Pinopsida; order Pinales; family Pinaceae; genus Pinus; species Pinus tabuliformis. The sequence goes on along the minus strand of CM062820.1, from coordinate 741,421,037 downwards.
AATTTTGTTGCAACAACACCAAATCGCAGCCACCACAAAGAAGCCAAAATTAGGGTTAAAAGAAGTCAAGATTGCAGGCCGAATTGTCAAGGAAGAATAGACTAACAAAGCGAAGGAGAAAGGAGGCCAGTTTCACCATCTTCTCTCACACATGCTAAACTAGGGTTTCTGCAGAAGAGACCGAAAGTTGTAGGTCAAGGAGGGCCAAAAATTGCAGTCAAAGTTGCAAGTATGAAATGATAGAAAATTAGAAAGGCAGAAAGTTTTTCTTATGTTGATAATTACTTGTGATATTCTTGTAGTTTTATTATTTTTCTTATGTTCTTCTTTTATCTTAGTTTCATCAAGCAATCATCAAAACAAAGCATGAAGATCAACACCAGAAGTAGGCACTTAGCTAGGGCTAAAACCCCTCTATAGGGGAAAACCTAATCAAACGCTTCCACTAGTAAATCAAATTGAGATAGACCAAGACCTTAGACCCAAATTACGTTGCTCCTCCACCAAGTCGGCCTTCCAATATGATTCAACAAACTTTAGTAGTCTCTTCTTGTCCAACAACTACAAGCCAACAACAACCCAGAATTTCGACTCCCAACAACTTTAGAATTTCAACCCAGCTTCAATCCAGAACAATGTTGCACGAAGCGGGAGCGTTTTTTGGAAGTGGGGACGCCGAAGCGTCATTTTCCAAAAATCTAGGAAGCGAAGCGTCCGCGGAAGCGTCTGCTATATATATATATTTTTTATATTTTTTTGCATTTATACTCAAAACAAACATCCCAAATACCAAATTAATTGTAGAAGACATGAAAACATGCATATTTTTGCATAAATCAAGATAGATATGGCATCCATGATTCCATTGTAGTTACTAGTATGTACAACAATCATCTATATTCTAGCTATTACAAACATACATCAAATTTTTAAGCATATTATAAAACATAAAACATTTAAGCATATTATAAAACATAAAACATAGAGCATATTATGATTTATCTAGCAAGTGAGCAACTGTCAACATTTGTCATGTCCAAAATTCAAATAATAATGTTTACAAAATATGTCACTTGGTCACCGCCAAGCCAAAAAGGTTCAAAATTCAAATTCACAAGTCTACAAGTCTAATGAGTAATCTATGACAAAAAGTAGTAGATTGTGAATATATCTACTAATCTCTCCTCCTTCCACCACAAATAGAACGTGGTGGCGGGCCTCCACGTGGTGGCAATGAAGAAGATGGTGCCTGTGGAAGTCGTGGCACTGACACTGATGAAGAAGAACCCCCTGCTGTTGGTGTTGAACCATGGAACCTAGGAACCAAGGGACCAGATGGGGGTGGGGGTGGTGGCATATCAACACGGTCATCATCATCCTAGAATCGCTCAAAAAATTCATGCAAAAAAAAAAACACTAGTTAACAAAAAAATTAAAAACATGAATTAGAGAAATGCTTTATAAGGGAAAATTGGAAAATTCATACCACAATGGACATACCTGGATAAGAGCATCCTCTAATTGCTCTAGTCGCAACACTCCATCCTCCAAATTGGGCTCCTCTGGATTCTTGTCCCAAATCAACAAGTCTTTATTAGACTTTGCATCTTCACAGTAATGGGACAACAATCGCAAGTTGTAATGAACATAAACCAAGCTCTCTGCCCGGTCTAAATTCAACCTGTTCCTTTTAACACTGTGGATGAAAGAATAAGAGCTCCAACACCTCTCTGCAGAAGAAGTGTTTACCACCTGTGATAGCACCCGCAATGCCAAACTCTGTAGAAGTGGAGTACCCCCTCCATGCATGTTCCACCACTCAAGAGCAGAAAAAGTCTCTCGATCTTTAATTGCATGCATGCTCCCAAATGGACCAGTGTTGAGCGTATAGTTGCTCACTTGTCTCCGTACCAATGCAGCCTCCTCCTCATCAGGGATTAATTTACTCAATGCAGCCATATATTTTTGGTGAACCTCTTGATCTTGGTGTGGTTTTCTCCTGCTTCCCCCCCCAGGTGCTGGTGTTGAAAGCCATGATGGATGATAGTATTTAGGTGTCAAAACATATGCTAATGCATGCAATGGAACATTTAGCATTTCCCATCGGTTTTGCACCTCTACACGAATATAATTGTACAAGTTGATATCTCTAGGCTCAACAATGTCTTTAATCTGCCCCAACATGCTATCCATTTGCTCATACACCTCCCCAATTACTGGTCGATCTGAATCTGCAAACTTGATCATGTAATAAATTGGTTTGGTGAATTGCAAAACATATTTAACCTGTCCCCAAAAGTAACTGTCAAGAACAGTGTCCTTGATTGCATTAGCACCATCTATGTCAGTGTTAATTTCATCCCATGTTTCAGCACACACCAGATTAGTTAAAGCTTGTCTCACCTTCACTAGCCGCCTAAAGGTGAGGTAATAACTAGCAAATCTTGTCTTTGCAATTTTAAGCAATTGCAACTTGGAGTAAGTGCCATAGAAGTAGTTTACCCTTGTATGCCCTGTGATGAATTTAATGAGCTGCTTCCCTCTCCTGTAAACCTCAGCAATCCACCCACATTCTTTGTGTTTCACAATATCATGCATCAAAAGGTTCAATGTGTGAACCAGGCACCCAGACCAAAAGATGTGTGGATGAGTACGCTCAATAATTTTTCCTGCTGCCTTACAATTTGCTGCATTATCTGTGATCACTTGAACCACATTATTCGGACCAACATCTTTGATTGATTTCAATAGGAGATCTGCAATGTTTTGTGCAGATGCAGTGATGGAGGAGGAGTCATGACATGCAATAAATACTGCATCACTAGAAGAAACACCAAGAACATTTATCAAATGTTGGTTTCTAATATTTGTCCACCCATCTGATACAATGGATACCCCATAATCTACCCACTCATTTGTAAAACGTGTCAAAGCTCTTTGAACCTTAGCTTTTTCTCTTTCTAATAACACTGTTCTAGCTTTCTCATAGTTGGGGGCCTTGTATCCTTTTGGGGCTTCATTGATGGCCTTTACCATTTCATGCCAATAGGGAGAGCGAAGCACATTGAATGGTACACCGCAAGCACAAAGAAAACGGACTATCTTTCCATCCACATCATCCCTCCCAGCAACATTAAGGAAATCCCCTATTGTTCTTCTACCTCCAGAGCTTGCAGAAGTACCATGAGGAGATGAGCAACTACCAAATTTAGAGGTTGCACTTGATTCAGAATGAGTTTTTTGTTTCTTGTTTTTTTGTTGTGCAGCCATCTCTATTTGGATGTATTTTCTTCTTTCTTCAGTTGAAATGTTTGGGCAAATTTGTACCCCCACAGAACCCTTTTTTTCATCACTGTCCAGCACCCCACAAAGATGCCTCCTCAGACGGGTATATGAACCACAATATGGTTTTCCTCCATGACAACCATGAGGGCACACAAATTTGTAAGATCCACCAACCTTTCCCCCATCAAGTTTGGTCACATAGTTCCACAAGGGTGTTGATGTAGCTTTCCCATTTTGTGTTTCAGTGTCCCCTTCAAGTTCATCCCCTTCCTCTTCAAACCCTTCTTCCTCATCATACATTGGGTCACTACTATTAGGACCATCACCAATGTCCTCTTCTGTTTCTTCCCTTCTATTCCTCACCCTTGCCATCATTAAAACCAAGAGTGGAATGATACATAGAAGCCAAAAGAACACCATCTTGGAATATGGATATAGGTGGTGGACAACGGCAACCTGTAAATAAAGGAGCAAGTAGAAACAATGGGAAAGAGTAGGAGAGGGAGGAGAAAAATACAGAATTTTTTCAAAAAAACAAGGGAGTTTGGGGTTTGAACTTACCTCTTTAGCTCTTGTAGATGAAGTCCTCCAAGCTCTTGCTCCAAGCTCCTCCTCCTTCTCCTAGCTCCTCCTTCTTCACTCCTCCAAGCTCTCCTCTCTTCTCCTCTCCTTTCCTCTCTTCTCTTCTCCTCTTCTCTCTTCTCTTCTCCAACTCTCATAAACTCAAAGTGAGAAAATGAGGAATGAATGGGGGCTTTATTCTTTTCATTCCTCACCTTAACCTCACTCTAACCTCACCCTAACCCACCCCCTTAAGGTTGAGTGAACATAACTTAAAAAAAAAATTAAAAAAAATGTGTTTTTCTCCCTTGGGCGCGCCCCTTTCCGCCGAAGCGTACGGAAGCGTGCGTGAAGCGCACGCTTCCTGCTCCGAAGCGCCACGCTTTGGCGGCCCGAAGCGCCGTACGAAGCGCGCTTCGGAGCCGGCGCTTCAGAAATTCCAGGAAGCGCTAAAAATTTCACGAAGCGCGCTTCCAAAATTCCGAAGCGCGCTTCGTACGGCGCTTCCTAGGCGCTTCCGTACGGGGCGCGCTTCGGAGCTTCGATCCGGGGGGGGGGGGGGGGGCGCTTCGTGCAACACTGATCTTAACCCATTAGTAATTGTGCCACGAAGATATCTCAGAAGATTCTTGGCATCAATCCAGTGAGGCTCAACCAAATATGAGCTCACAATGCTAACTGCAAAACATATGTTTAGATGGAGGTTCACCAAGAACGTCAATGCGAATGAGTTTATGAAACTCAGAGGCATTTCCCAAATCTGGTCCGACATCACTACCATATAACTTCTAAAAGTTAAGATCCTCTAGGTAGTCATAGGCTTGCAGTCCATCATATCGAATCTTTTCAATATCTTTACCACATATTTTACTTGAGATAGGAAAATTTCCTTTGGCTTCTGCGACACCTCAAGTCCTTGGTCCTTCATTTCAAATTCAGAAGCCAACTTCCTCTTACATTTGTGAATGAGAGGGTATGCACCTGTTAGAAAGAGGTCATCCACATACAACCCTAGTATGAGAGGCTTGTCATCTTCAACCTTAAAGTAAAGGTTAGGATCAGCTTCACTCCTAGTGAATCCCAGCTTCATCAAGTAGCTATCGATCCTCTCACACCATGCTTGGGGTGCTTGCTTCAGCCCATAGAGAGCCTTCTTCAACCTGCATACATGAGATTTTCAATCATAAATCTCAAATCCTTCGAGTTGCTCCACATAGACCTCTTCTTTGATCGAACCGTGCAAGAACGTGGTCTTGACATCCATCTGATGTAGGTTCCATCCTTGTGAAGCCATAAGGGCTATGATCAAGCAGATGGTCATATATCCGGAAACAGGTGCAAATATCACATCATAGTCTATACCTTCCTTTTGGGAGAAACCACGAGCAACAAAACGAGCCTTATACTATTCCGTACTTCCCTCTGCTACAACTTTATCTTGTAAATCCAGTTTGAAGTAACAATTGTCTTGTCTTGGGGTCTGGGAACTACTTCCCAGACATCATTCTCCATAATGGTCATAGCATCCTTCCATACTTTATGCTTGACGACATCTGAGAATGATGAAGGTTCATTTTGTATGATTATGCTCATACTGGTCAGGTATCCCTGATACCTGTTGGGTTTCTTACTTTCACGGAAGGTTCCTTGGGGTGCAGCATCATCAAGTAGCCCCCTAAGCCATGAAGACCTCTTCCTGGAAGAGGAAGGCTCAGGTGGATAAATAGGATCCTTCGGTTCTTCCACATCAGGCATTGTTACATCATCTACCCATAGAGACAGCTTCCACAGTCGTACGGTGCCACACCATTCTACTCTAGAGTATGTGGTGTAGTAGTCTCCCTCTTAATGCCAACCTCAAATATGCCTGAGTGAACCAACTGTAATATATCGAAGGTCTTGCTTAGGCTTGAGGGGAATGGTCCCCTTTTGAGCTTTCCTTCGGCACATCCTGGACATACACCTTCTTTCTCTACTCGGAATTCGGGCATCCCTGTCACCATTTGTCTTACACCGAGTAGAGCTTTATAATGAAGGGGGGCAAACCTCCGATGCCAAAGTTCGGATTGAAGAGATGTGTCATAAGACATGACACCTAGTGGACTTCCATCGACCTGATATAATGAATCAACACGAAACCCAAGAGTAAAGGCATCTTTAACATTATTTTTCCATATACGTACCTTGCCATCGCTGAAGGTTACCTTGTAGCCTTTGTCTTCCATTGCCGAGATGGACACCAGGTTCTTTTTGAGGTCAGGTGCATTTAATACATCTTGGAATTTCTAGCCTTCTTGAATGGTTGTCCTCTTCCTTGATTCCCAGCTCTCCTCTTACCTTTGCTATTGAATTTGTCATTCCTTTGATTGCCATTAGAGGGATTTTGATCATCGTCCTGGTGTGAGTCTTTTCTATCAAGGCACTCCCTTGCATAGTGACCTGTTTTATTGCAGATGTAACATCGTCCTTTTCTTCCATCCTTAGGTCCAGCCTTTCCTTTTGATTTAGTCCCGAAATTATTTATTTTCTTAGCATGAGAAGAAAAGGCAACAGGAGGACCTTTAGGCATGGGCATTTCTTGCTCTTCTACCCGTGTTTCTTCTTGAATGCATCTAGCCATTAATTCCTTGTAACCAAGAATTACATTATTGTTCAGAAGAGTAGTCCTGAACATGTACCATTCAGATGGTAATCCTCCAAGAGTCATGAGTGTCATTTCCCTATTAGTAATAGTCTCCCCAATAGATAGGAGATCGTTCTTGATCTCGGTGATTCTTAAGAAGTATGCTTGCATATTCTCATCTTTACCCTTGTGAATTTCCTTCGGCTTATTTCTAAGAAAGAAAACTTGATTTGCATCATCAACTTTAAATAAAATCACCAGTCTATCGTAGATTTCCTTGGAGGTGTTCAGGTCGGAGATGTAGGCCACCAAGTGCTTGTCGATAGAGTCCCGGATGATCTTCTGTTTTGACTTCTCCGGTTTTCCATTTGTTCCAGGCAGCAGCGGATGCATTTGATGGAGGCTCAACAATATTGCCTCTTACATGGTCCAACACTCCTTGGTCTTCTAGGGTTAGATCGATAGACATCTTCCATCCGTGATAGTCAGCTTTCTCACAGAGCTTGTCTTTGACAAGAAAGAGTGTTGAGGACCCCATAGTTCTTTTAGGATAGCCTTGCTAATCTTCTCTTCGGTGATTGCTCTTGCTCTTGCTCGGGCTTTGTCTTCACCTCAGCTCTGATTCCATGTTAAGTTATGGTATGTTCTATGCTTATAACAATTTACTTCTTTTTCTTATTTTATTCCACAGATTAGCAATCACATGTACATAAAGTAAAGTGCAGATAGAACATTAAACGATCGACAGAAAACAAGCCAAGACAAGAGACACAAGATGTGGCGGCTAGCCAGGGACAAACCCCACAATGTGTGGGGAAACCCTTTGATCAAATCTTCCTTTATCTTCAATAATTCAGCAGAGAGAAATAGTACAATAAATCTGATTCATATCAACAGTAGCAAAGCCTAGATCAACAGCATCAGCATTAGCGACTTCATCATCAAACTAGGGAGACGATATCTCACAAATTGATCGTCGAATTGGTTTGATTCCACCACCAAAAGTTGCGGCTTCCAGAGGAGGTTCAGATGAACCTATAGCGCAGTTCAGATGATGAGATCTTCTAGTCCACGCAGGTCGAACTTTACTTCTGCAGTTGCAGTTTCAGTTTCGACAGCTTTCGGCTTCAAACTAGGGCAGTCGATATCTTGCAAACCGTCCGTCGGATTGACTTTATACCACCACCAAAAGTTGCGGCTTCCAGAGGAGGTTCAGATGAACCTACAACGCAGTTCAGATGAGGAGATATTCTAGTCCACGTAGGTCAATCTTTACTTCTGCAGTTGCAGTTTCAGTTTTGGCAGCTTCCGGCTTCAAACTAGGGCAGCTGATATCTTGCAAACCGTTCGTCGGATTGACTTGATTCCACCACCAAAAGTTGCGGCTTTCAGAGGAGGTTCAAATGAACCTACAGTGCAGTTCAGATGAGGATATCTTCTAGTCCACGCAGGTCAATCTTTACTTCTGTAGTTGCAGCTTCAGTTTCAGCAGCTTCCAGCTTCACATGTGTGAGAGAGAGACCCTTTTCAGCGCAGTAGAGAAGAGACTCTTTTCTGCGCAGTAGAGAGAGAGATGTGATGAGATGAGTGAGTCCAAATGAGGAAAAGTCTTCCTGTATTTATACACAACGTTGGTGTTTGAATAGATGCGACTGTTGGGCTTCTGAGCCTACATGAGTTGTAGGTCGGCTTGATAATAATTCCATAATCATATCTCCATGAATACTTATCGGAATCGGATGATCTTTATATCAATCCTACACCTCTCGACGAGAGGAATCTAATAAAAATATTATCAGCCATGAATAAGATGACCCACATGAAGTTTTGCCCTAGTTGCCAATTTTAACATCCTCTCACAAGGACGTAGTGGAAAGGCTTATCTAAGAGATCTGGACGCAGTCGTCTAAGGTCATCTAGCTGCAGTCATGAAGGAGATCTGGCCGCAGATCTAAGAAGCCCTAGCAGCAGTCTTGTGAAGAGATCTGGCCTTAGTTAAGAGGAGACCAACACGCTATCTAAAGAAGCTCCTATATGCTGCCTAAAGAAGCCCTAATACGCTGCCTAAAGAAGCCCTTATACGCTGCTTAAAGAAGCCCTAATATGCAGTCTAAAGGAACCCTAATACGCAGTCTAAAGAAGCCTTAATCTGCTGACTAAAGGAGGCCCTAACTGCAGTTAAGAGAGACCTAATCCACAGTAAGGAGGAGGCCTAATACGTAGCCAAGGATAGACACTAACGCAGCTAAATGAAGCCTGTTGACAGCGTGAAAGAAGAAGAGAATTTCGGGTTGCTATAGGTGACAACACCGTCATGGAGGCAGGACTGTTTGGGCATCCTTTTGTGACTGCATGAAGCTGATTTCTTCTTGTAGGAGGGCTGAGTTAGTGGAGCTAATGGACAGATCTGTTGGGGTCTCGTTGGAGGGACGAGGAGTAAGGTTTGTGTTGCCTGGAAGCTACAGGAAGACTGTGTGTTAGGCCGCAGGCCATAACACCACAGTCAAGGATTGCATAGAGGTGTTTGAGGGCTTATATATGCCCAAATCAACAGCATAACCATAACACCACAGTCAAGGATTGCATAGAGGTGTTTGAGGGCTTATATATGCTCAAATCAACAGCATAACCATGGAGTTGTCATGTGAGGCAATACCACAGAGATTAAAGGCTGTTTTGATGACTGTTGGAGGACGGTTACAGTAGTGGCTTATGCCCTAACCGGTCATTATGATGACAACAACAGATCTATTGTTGACTGTGTGATGGATCTAAGGCTACAGGACAGCTAACCACCTTTCTAACATGTTGCAGCAGTATTATGTTGAAGATATCCTAAAAAGGGTATGCTTCAGCACTCTTAGTGATTGGTTGAAGACTATCATGAGAATTCAGGGCTGCATCTTTGAACAATCATCATTAGCAGAATGATGGACTTTCTACTGCTGTCATAAAATATCAGTTTTGTATATTTGTACTATCCCTATCTCTCTGCTGAACTATTGAAGAATATAAGAAGAATTGATCAAGGGTTCCCCACATTGTGGTTTGTCCCTGGCTATTGCCACATCTTGTGTCCTCTTGTCTTGGCTTGTCTTCCACTGTTTATGTTTATGTTCTATTTGCATTTTATTATCGTGTTAATGTGATTGCTAATTTGGACATTGATATTGGGCTAATTAAGAAATTGAAGTAAATTGCTCTCAAGCATAGAACATACCTAAAATTAACGCTTTTTCCTCATGCAAGTTCACCATGATCTAGAAAACTTAGCTTTATATGCACAATAGTTTTCAAGACAGCTATGAAATGAACGAGAATGATACATACCTCTTTTGACCTTACCTTATCTCTTCTTGCAAAGATCCGATCATTTGACTTTATGCACCAACTTTCTTCCAACAAAGGTGTCTCAATCCTTCAGCCATTGCACGAACCACAAAAATTTCTTTGAGCTGCTTGCCTTGTCTTTCTCTTGGCTTCATTGGTTCCATTCATTCTTGTATTATGTACAGGAAAGGAATCTTGGTAGCATGGCTGCTTCTTCATAAGACTTTAAATATCTTGTTACTGTTTTTCAGAGTTTTCAAGGTATCAGTCTCTAATTGTTTCACTTTCTACAACAATGTGACTTACGTTCATGTCACCAACTTTTTAGGAACTCACATATAGTCATATTGCTTCATAAATGCATATAGAGAAGAATTTATGGACTTAACAATTTCGGATGTCTTTCTTAATGTTATCATAGATGCTTTGACTCTTAGAAGTATGTTGCCACAGTGAGTTTTTGCCAACATGAACTTGTCCATAGAGATAGTTTCCCACGTCACAGAGATATAAGTGCATTGAGAAGCATGCTTGTAATGTTCCCTAGAGATTCATTGTCCTATATACAAAGTAGCCTATTGATACCCGTAGGCTATAGTCTTTGATAAAGGGGAAAACACCAAAATACCTAATGTCTGGGCAAGTTAGCAAAGAAACCTAAAAATTGGGGATTGGAGTAAAGTTTACTCACTTTTTTTTAAAGGAGAGCCCCCTCTAGGAAATCTATAAATATAGGAGGGATGATTTCATTTTGATCATCATTGGATTAGATCATTATCTCTGTTTTTCTTGAGCTTGAGGTCATGAGGGTTTTTAAAACCCTTTTCCCCTACCAATTTCGGTGGTGAAAGATTCCACCCTAGTCAGCATCCAATTAATCGAGCTGGGTTGAATCTATTCCTGAAGTTATGCGAAGTCAATATGAGGAAAAACCCTAACAGAGTCCTGGAATAGAGAAATTAGACCATACAATTCTATTTTGTGGTAAGTAAAAAAATTCTTCCTGAAGTAGAGCCACATACGAGTTTTCTAGAACGAGATCAAGCCATTGATTTTGTGACAAGTCAAGTTTTTCCTGCGGCGTCCATACAAACTTGAATACTCTGGTGGGAACGTGATTCGCTGAAAAGGTTCCTTGGGGTCCCGCAGCAATACAATCGATAAAGCCAAGTGTGCTTTTCTGAAGTGAACGTGACTTGAGTCTCTTAAAATACTGCATATTCTGAAGCATACATAAGGTTCCATGGGTTTCTGACCACGTTCATCTTTGTATCACTGCATCGGCCGCGTTCATCTTTGTATCACTACATCGGCCGTGTTCATCTTTGTATCACTGCACCAACCACGTTCATCTTGTAGGTTTGACTGAAACATTGAAACTGCCGCAAATGGCAACACGTCCTACAGTTCGGGCCCTGGAAACAAATATTAATTGAAGTTGACCTTCTATAGTGTGATACTAGACCAAAACAAAGGACAGAGATTGTGGACGACTGTATAGAAGAAATACCGAATCTGGCAAGACAAATCGAGCTATAATTCAAGGGTTTTAACTAGTTGTGAGATCGTTGCTGTTGTAGTCATCAGTTAGAGCATTTTCACTTGTCAAATTTGAATATATTGACAATCAACCTATAACTGTCTCATCAAGGATTGTTGGATTATGTATAAATGGTTATTGTTGGATTTCGTATGTATAGTTATTGTGGACAACTCCATGTTATGGAATGGATGCATGATTGAACATTACTCTGTCTGAATTATTTGTAATAGTGCTGAACTGATAAATTACTTTGAAGATTGTATTCACTGAACCCATTGTTACAACAAACCCTAAGGTAAAATTACCCTACCTCATTAGAATGCTTTATTGTAGGAAGATGCATCACTGGAACTCGCATCAGCATTGAGAGATATGCTACAAGAATATGCATCACTTCCTTTCTTTATATATAGAGAGATGGGCTTTATATCTTAATAAACTCGCAGATAGATTTTGTCATGGAGTAGCGCCGATTACTGAAAATTTTTGGATGCGTTTGATGTGTATTATTCAGATGCCATGAATATATCACAAATAACTTGAATACCTCAAACTTTGATCATACTTAGCATTGTTCTGTCATACTTTAGAGATATAATTTGTGCTTGTTATATGCCTTGGAGAGTTCAAATCTTGGACAAGTATTATTCATCTTTTGGAGATGCTACAGTAAGTAAGCTCGGATGCCCTTCTTTGAATTCGGATTTCAACCAAGGAGTAAATCATGGACTGATATAAGTATTTTGGACCTTAGGCCTTTTGACTTATCTTTGGACAAATGCTATAGATCTCAGATCACTGTCTTAATTTTGGATTATGAGTCTGAAATGAATTTCAGAATAATATGTTTCAGAATTATGCTCATGCACAGGGTATGCCTTCGTTCCTTTTGAAACGATTGTTTATTTCAAGGAAACTTCTTTCCTTTATCGGATTCTTCATAGAGGTGCAATTCAGATCTAAGCTTTCACAGGAACTTATGTCATAGAGAGATATGTTGCCATAGAAAGTTGTTCAAATCACCAAAGGATTCAGACTTATGCTTCAGACAAGCTGTTATGACGATGTCTTTTACAATATGATCTTTAGAGAGTGATATAACTACTGCAATGGTGTCTTCAGATGTAACTGCTGCAAGTGAGTCTTGAGAAGGAGTTAATTGTTGTAGGAGTGTCTTCAAGTATGCCAACAAAACTGCCTTCCTTTTACCTTAGCTCTGATACCATGTTGAGAAACCAAGATGCTAGTAGATTAGGATTGATTTCTTTTAACTTGATAATTATTTGTGAATGTCTGTTGGCTTCTTATTAAATTTATATTCTCTTCATCTAACAATTACCAAAATGTATAAAACATGAAGATCACAAAGAGACAAAGGACACAAAAATTAGGTGTCAAGCCAGGGCAAAACCCCCAAGGGGAGAACCCCAAAAATCCTCTTCTTATAGAATCAGATCAAAGTGAGATATCCAAGACCCAAAACCGAGAACAAGGCTGTCACAAAGCTTCCAAGTCAACCCTCCTCCAAGTAACCCACCAAGTCAAAGTCAACAAAGTCAACGCTAGTCAAATCTCTAAAATTTTAGTCAAAACGCAGAGATTCTCGATCTTGTAATGAAAGCTGAATTTTGGCCCTGTAACAGCCTCTGAAAAACCGCAGGAACTTCGCACATATGGACAAAATTTGGGCAGAAACAACTCATCTTCTCTGTCCTTTGACTTCATTCTCTCTCCTTTGACTTTCACTGAATTTTCTTCTTCTTCTTGCATAGAAATCGATGTGATTGGATTGGTGATTAATTGGCTTCTCAAGTGATTGAATTGTCTCATATTTATAGCTGTCCAGGAGGTCTCTCCTTTGACTTTCACTGACTTTTCTTCTTCTTCTTGCATAGAAATCGATGTGATTGGATTGGTGATGAATTGGCTCCTCAAGTGATTGAATTGTCTGTTGATTTGTGTAGCTTGGGAGGTACTCCAAGCCCTAGGGTTTAGGGTTTGGAGGGAAAAGCGCCACAAGAGTCACTTGTGGGATTGGAACCCAATTAAGGGGTTTTGCACCCATTGGGATTTGGGTCAAAACCATGATGAATTTGAGCTTAGGAAAATTTGAGGTGATAGAACTTGGCGAGCTGATTCCAACTCTCCAAAGATCACTCAAATCAGAGCTCTAGAAACGAAGTTATGAATTTTTGAAGTTGACAAGTAATTATTGGTTTTCAGGTCATGTAGGCTTGATGTAAATTACTCCAATAGATGTGTTTCTTCATCTATTCATTGGAGCCCATTTATTGACTATAAATAAAGGGTGAATGAGATTCATTTGAAGCATCCAAGTGTGCAACATTCTACAAGGGATAGCTCTAAAATTGGGACAGCCTAGCCGCAGCAAGAGAGGGGTCTTGGACAACGTGGAAGTAAGGGTCCAAAACTGCTAGAATAGCCGGAATTGCCGGAACTGTCGGGAATAGTTGAAATTGCCGAAACTACCGGAATTGCCGGAACAGGCGGGAAAGCTGACGCAGAGGGCAGAAGTGGAACTGCCGGGAACAACCGGAATTGCCGGAACTGCCGGGAACAACCGGAACTGCTGGAACTACTGGGAACTACCAGAACTGCCAGGAACTACCGGAATACAAGGGACAACTAACTAACATTGGGACAGTTGTATGGTACTTAGCAGCAAATACATCAAGCATGCAATGTTACAGCTAGCATGCAAGGGAAAGCTAGAATGCAACAACAAGCATGCAAAGGACAACAAGCATGCTAGGGACAACAAGCAAGCTAGGGACAATAAGCAAGCAAGATGCAGCCAGCACATAGGTCAGTATGGCAACATGGTGCAGCAATGACACATAATGCAGTACAATGATGATTAATGAAGCATGATGAGATGCAGCATAGTGATGATGGGTGCAGCACGGTGAGGTGCAGCATGATGACGAAATGTAGCACAACAATAGGTGAAGGGGTCACCTTGGAGAATTAGTTGAAGCAGCGTGTCTTCAACTGATCTCATGTATCATCTTCTTAGAGATGATCTATGCTCTTATCTAGATAAGTCAAAGTGTTGACTTTTGTTGTAAATGTACTCTCTCTCTCTGCTGAACTATTGAAGAACATATAAGAAGAATTGATCAAGGGTTTCCCCACATTGGGGTTTGTCCCTGGCTAGCGCTACATCTTGTGTCCTCTTGTCTTGGCTTGTCTTCTGCAATTTATGTTTATGTTCTATCTGTAGTTTACTTTAATGCTGATGTGATTGCAAATCTGGAAAAGATATTGAGCTAACTGTGAAAATTGAAATAAATTGCTCTAAGCATAGAACATACCTAAAATTAACAAATCTGCTACAGGAGGTTGAGGAGCTGAGGTAAGTGCAGACTGGTTAAGGGTGTGTTTTGGGTTGAAATATTGTTGTTTCAAGTGCGGAAGAGGCAGGCAACAAGGTCGAGTACAGGAGGAGCAGAACGCTGGTGTTGGGTGATTGTTTGGGCACATTTTGGAGGAGGTCGCAGCTAGAACAAGCTGCTATGCTAGGTCACGGGCCATAGCAAGCAGCTGGAGGTGGTTTAAGGGCTGTGTTAAGGTGGACAGGACCTTAAGAGGACAACGTAGCATAGGAGGAGCCTCTCCAAGGTGGACCGCAAGCCTCGAGGGCTTAGATTGCTGACTGTGTGGTGGGTTAAGGGCTGCTGTACATGCCCTAACCAGAATTGCAGGAACAACAATGCAAACAATGGTGACAATAATGTTTTTGTGGAGGATTGTTGGGTCAAAGTATAGACAAGAATGGGATCGTGACATTGTAGCCTTTAGGTGCCATGTGGAGGATCTTCTGAGGAGGTGAATAGTCTTCCTAGGAGCAGAATTGACAGTGACGTGATTGGGTGCCATTCATCTGATTGGACGACAGTGTGTTGGCTACCCGAAGTAGCCCTAGAGCAACATACAAGAAGGATATTGTTTGTTGTGTGATTGGGTGAAGTTTGGAGCCTTATGAGTAGCTCTTTGATGGACGAAAGAGGCTACTAGAAGGCAGATTGGAGCTCAGGCATGGCCAACCTAGAGAGCAGTTTGATGAGCCCGCGTACATGCAGTAGAAGTGACATGCAACATTGTTAGGTGGCAACCCTCTTGGAGTCTCGATGTGTAGTGGCCTTGATGGACTAAGGCACTACTAGTGAGTAGTACGAAAGTGAAGGACCGACATGACAAGATACGGCATCGAAGCTGCAACAAAGTTTGTAATTGTAACTTGTATACCATAGACTGTTGTATTATTTAGATTTGGTTTAATATAACGGAGATTGGGATTGTACAATATTGCACAATTTTGTTAAAAACTATGTATATTTGTGCATATGTGATTTACTACTTTATATTTCCGCTGTGCATAATAGTTTATGGTTGAGATTCTTGGTTTGGTAGCGTCAGTGATTTTAAGACTCTAACCTAGACCCAAGGTCGTGGAAATTCAACATGGTATTAGAGGCAGGTTCGAGCTACTTTGGACGTAAGTAAAGTAGAGTTGTGTGCAACGAAGTACAATGTGAGAGGGAGTTGGTCACATTGTGAGTGAAGGGTTCACTACAATGTCGAAGTTGCAGGCAAGTTTCCGTTATGAGGACAGGTTGGAAGGGCTGTCCAACTATAGTCCTTGGAAGGAAATGATCAAGTTGGTCTTGTAGGTCAATAGGATTTGGGATTTTGCCGAGAAAGAGGTTAAGAAGCTAACCGACCGTAAGGAGCTGGAAATATGGGATGATTTGGATGCGAGGGCGAGATTGATCATCCTAGATGGTGTGAAGGATGCCCTAATACCTCATTTGTCTGGGAAGAACAATGCACATGAGATGTGGATGGCTCTTTAGAATTTGTTCCAGAATAAGAACGAGAACCGGGTACTAGTATTGGAGGATAAGTTGAAGTCCACCAAGATGATAAAGGGTGAAAGTGTGACCTCGTATCTGATGAGATTGTCTCAGGTCAAAGATGAGCTTGCTGCCATTGGTGTGTCTACCTCAGATGGAGATATGGTAAGGATTGCCTTGAAAGGGTTCACCGAGGATTGGAAGCCCTTCATCAAAGGGATCGTTGCCAAGGAGAAGCTTCCAGATTGGGATAGGCTGTGGGATGACTTCATTCAAGAAGAGTTGCGAGATGAGGATCTTCATCCGAAGAAGAAGGCTTCATATGATGACATGACACTTGCAATGCGAATGAAGGGTAAGCAGAAGAAGGACTTGAGTAAAGTCAAGTGTTTTAACTGTGGCGAGATGGGTCATGATTCGTCGAGATGTCCAATGAAGAAGAAGGGAAATGATGAGAAGAAAGGAAAGCAGGTCGCCAGTGTTGCCACTTCAGCTGAGATAGATGATCTCTCCAGGAGATTGGAAGAGGAGGACTTTGCTATGATTTCTCATTTCTCGCAGGGTACTGTCACTGAGGATGGATGGTACGTGGACAGTGGTGTGACGAAGCATATGACAGGGTCACAAGAGGTTTTTGAGACTCTAGCTGAATGGGACTCGAAGTTGCACATGGTGTTGGGTGACAAGAGTCAGTTGGAGATCCGAGGATCGAGTGTTGTGCCATTCAGGATGGAGACAAGATGTGTGATGCGGGTCTAGGATGTACTGTTTGTACCAGGACTCATATATAGTGTGATTTCCGTCTCGATGATTGAGAGGAAGGGGTTTGAGGTCTTGTTCCAGGATGGGAAGGCAAGACTCAGGCCCAAAGGCTCTAAGTTCGATGGGATTGTACTCAGAGTTAGAGAGCATGGTCTCTACAGGTTGACAGACAAGCCTGTGGATCATGGAAAGAAGCAGATGGAGCAAGTCCAGGTTCCAGAGAAGCAGGAGCAGGTGCAGGTGAAGGCTTCAGAGGAGTAGGTACAGGTTCCCAAGAAGGTCCAGGTTACAGAGACTCAGAGGGAGTCTAGTTCGAGAGGGAGCTTGCGGATTCAAAGGAAGACTCTGCAACCCAAGAAGAGCGCGTGGTCAGTGGGGAGCAAGGGTGCTCCTACAACTACCAATAAGGAATTATGGAAAGAGTGGAAGACGTTACAGGATAAGAAGAAGAAGCAGGGTGCTTCCAACAATGACAACGACACTTTCGAGAAGGGCGTAGTTCACCGTACAGGGATTGCTGCGATTGTGAGCGCCAGGAGTTGGGCAAGTGTTATGAGCAGTGATGATGATGACGAGAGACTTCCTAGTCTTGGAAGTACCTCCCTCACTAAGAGGGAGTGTTGATTTGTGTAGCTTGGGAGGTACTCCAAGCCCTAGGGTTCAGGTTTTGGAGGGCAAAGCGCCACAAGAGTCACTTGTGGGCTTGGAACCGAAGTAAGGGGTTTTGCACCTGTCGGAATTTGTGTCAAAACCATGATGAATTTGAGCTTGGGAAAATTTGAGGTGATAGAGCTTGGCGAGCCAATTCCAACACTCCAAAGATCACTCAAATAAGAGCTCTAGAAACGAAGTTATGAATTTTTGAAGTTGACAAGTAATTATTGGTTTTCAAGTCATGTAGGCTTGATCTAAAATACTCCAATAGATGCGTCTCTTCATCTATTCATTGGAGCCCCTTTATTGACTATAAATAAAGGGTGAATGAGATTCATTTGAAGCATCCAAGTGTGCAACATTCTACAAGGGATAGCTTTGAAATTGGGACGAGGGGTCTTGGACAGTGTGGAAGCAAGGGTCCGAAGTTTGCTACAGGAGGCTGAGGAGCTGAGGTAAGTGCAGATGAGTTAAGGTTCTGTTTTGGGTTAAAATATTGTTGTTTCAAGTGCGGAAGAGGCAGGCAGCTAGGTCGAGTACAGGAGGAGCAGAATGTTGATGTTGGGTGGCTGTTTGGGCATATTTTGGAGGAGGCCACAGCTACAAAAAGCTGTTGTGCTAGGCCACAGGCCATAACAAGCAGCTAGAGTTGGTTTAAGGGTTGCATTGAGGTTGACAGGACCTTAAGAGGGTAGCATAGCATAGGAGGAGCCTCTCCAAGGTGGACTGCAACTCTTGAGGGCTTAGATTGCTAACTACGTGGTGGGTTAAGGGCTGTGCTATACATGCGCTAACTAGAATTTTAGGAACAATAATGCAAATAATGGTGGCAACAATGTTTCTGTGGAGGATTGTTGGGTCAAAGTATAGACCATAGTTGGATCGTGACATTGCAGCCTGTTGGTGCCATGTGGAGGATCTTTCGAGGAGGTGAAGAGTCTTCCTAGGAGCAGAATTGATAGTGACATGATTGGATGCCACTGATCTGATTGGAGGGTAGTGTGTTGGCTACCCAAAGTAGCCCTAGAGAAGCATACAAGAAGGACATTGTTTGGTGCGTGATTGGGTGAAGTTTGGAGCCTTATGAGTAGCTCTTTGATGGACGAAAGAGGCTACTAGATAGCAGATTGGAGCTCAAGTATTAGCCAACCTAAAGAGCAGTTTGATGAGCCCGTGTACATGCTGTAGAAGTGACATACAACATTGTTAGGTGGCAGCCCTCTTGGAGTCTCGATGTGTAGTGGCCTTGATGGACTAAGGAACTACTAGTTAGCAGTATGGAAGCGAAGGACCGACGAGACAAGATACGATATTGAAGCTGCAACAAAGTTTGTCATTGTATCTTGTATACCATAGACTGCTGTATTATTCAGATTTGGTTTAATATAATGAAGATTGGGATTGTACAATATTGTACAATTTTGTTAAAACTGTGTATATTTGTGCATATGTGATTTACTACTTTATATTTCCACTGTGCAAAGTAGTTTATGGTTGAGATTCTTGGTTTGGTAGCGTCAGTTATTTTAAGACTCTAACCTAGACCCAAGGTCGTGGAAATTCAACATTGTCTCATATTTATAGCTGTCCAGGAGGTGGTATAGCTGCCTCTTTAGGCTAACTTGACCAAGGAGGGCCAACTTGGTCTTGTTAATGACATTTTGACTCCTTGACTCAAGACAAAAATAATTTTCCTTTTCTTACAAGAAGTCCAAATGGGACTTTGACTCAATTACATTTCTTTGACTCATAATAAATTTTCTTTTGACTCAATTGACCCTATAAGCATGAAGAACATGCTTTGACTAGAAATAAAATAATAATAATGAATATAATAAATACATCAATAGTACATTTGAATTACATTATGAAGACCGACACTAGTTACATTTCCAATAGTTTGCACAACTAGGTGGCTCATGGGGTGTAGGATGTATGGTTGACTTGGTTCTATTATCAAAGATGTGGATGCTGAGAAGTTGTTAAGTATGTTGAATGCTGGAAACACTCCAAATTTGATTTGTACATATGAGGGCTAGTGGTGTTGAATCCACCACCAAATGTTGTGAAATGGGGGTCTCAATTTAACTTTGAAGGGTAAAATTTATGTTAATGAAAGTATTGTGTAAGTTAAGGTAATTAAGATTAAAAGTTACAATTTCAAGAATCAAGAGTAGTGTTTTTTTGCTTGAAGTGCCTCAATTTGCACCCAATATATTTCCTTTAATTGTGTAACATTGAGAGGGAATTGAACTGCCAATATTGGCATTTCCGAAACCTAAAATGTTGTTTCAGTAGTCCAAAATGCCACTGAAATATTTCATTGGCATTTCCAAGGCGTTTCTCATTGAATTTGTTTCTAATTCAATGAATGATGTCTCAAATAAGCACAATCCTCGTCAATTGGGTTGGTGAAATCGGGCACTGTTATAGCCACTACTTGGATTTGATTTCTTAAAAAGGTGGTTGGCAATCTCTCATAAGAGGGTTATTATTTAGTGGTTGAGTTATCATGGCTGTTAAGTTTGGCCAAGTGGTCACACGCCCCACAGTATTTGTCAAGCATACTTTGTGACAATGTTGACAACTAATAGTCATCATGTGCATACACTATAGAGTATAGATAAACATTAAACTATACCTTGTTATAATGGTTGGGTCCTCAACTTCCTTTGAAGTTTGAAGACTAGCTTGCTATCCCTTTCTGGTTGCATCTTCTTGCAAATGTGTAATATTCCTAATGGAAGTATACAATGATAAACAAAGCAAACATAACAGAAACACATACAAAAATTTACAGCACATTTAACAACTAGAAATCTCCATGAACTGCGTTGATCTGAGCCATTTTATTAATAAATAAGAGGGTACAATGAGGTGTTGGAAAGAGTGCACCTAGGCTTGCTCAAGGCAAGCTAGCTAAGCCCAAATGAACAATAAGAAATCCCTCTCAAATCTGTTGTTTCTCTCTCATGGCTCTGTGCTGAAACTACCTAGAAAATATGTTGTTGGTTGCAAAGAATTGCTGCTAGGGCCTCCTCGGATGCTCAGAAAATTTCGGGAAGTTTACCTCGAACTCTCCACCAAAAACCCACAAAAACCACGAAGGAATTGGCCAAATCTTGACCTTGGAATTTCAACCCAATTCTCCCTTAGCTCCTCTAGCTGGTAGCTGAGTTGAGGCCCCTGTTTAACCCCTCAAAACTGCCCAGAAAATTCTGCCAAATTATTCTTGGCCTCTCCTCAATAAACCCAGAAAAATCTAGAAAGGGTTTGTCCTAGTTTTGACGCTCCAAAATTGACCCCCAATTGCTTGACCCTCCTCCATAAGCAGAAAATGCAACCTATAGCAAATTTTATGTTTGTTGCTCCGCCAAAACGCTGGAAAAGCTCCCACAACACTTCCTTGAGCTCCACCTCAAGTTTCAGCCCCTATCTCGCTTCACTCCTCAACCTTCAAGCGTGCCTCCTCCAAGCACTGCGCAGTCCCTGAGCTGTCGCCGCCAATCCTCTCTACAAACTCACGCTCCTAGTTGCTAGTACGAACTTGTATAGGTAGGACTCCCTCCCTAGGCTGGCACTCGAAGTCCACTGAAGCAAGGGTTGAGATCTCCGCGCGAAGATACTTGTGCACTAAACAACACTGCAGACTTGGCTTCAGCTCAAGCGTGCTATGTCAAAGACACAATTTCAGAATAGATGAATGCATGCCCAAAATGAGCGCCTCTTGCTCTATTTATCAAAGAGCCTCCAAGATGCCCATGTGGGCCCAGCGCGACTTTCTCCACCAACTTTGCTCCAATGAGAGCATCTTCCACACGTGGGTTGTAATTCTCCATGGGGTGGCCCCCACGCTGGAGTAGAGCCGCAATATTTCCCTTCCTTTGTAATGTTTGGGCCCCCACTTAATCCCAAAATTCATGTGGGACCTCTGAACCCACATCTCCTAAGTGCAAACATGAAATAAGACAAAATTGGGCAAGATTGATATTTCCCTTAGCAATATTGCTAAGTGGGAATATCACAGTCCTCCTGCCAAAACGTTGCTTGTCCTCAAGCAACTGCCGAACAATGCTCTCTCTAGTTGTTGCTCCCCATTGTCACTGCAAAAATGTGCCAGGGTCCCAGATGTGCCACTGATTCGTCCTTGACCTCTGCACTGTCCTGACATGAAAGAATCCCTCAATACCAGGATCCCAAGCCATCCTGTCCCACCTGAAGCTCCCCTCGCTCCACTCACTATCCTGCCTGGTATAAGTACCAGAAGTCCCCTGTATACCATCAATGAGTAGGGGATCATGATAATGTGGCACTATGCCCAACTCCTCATGAAGCTTTCCTACTGCGTAGTCCATCCCATGTACTCCAGGAGTATACTCTCGAAGATACCACCCAATCCCTGTAGAGATAGTGTCTCGCTCACGTGAGCTTCTCCTGATATCGTCCTGCTGGACCACCTGCCATGCTAATGAAGTTTCCCATGCCATCAGCGAGTCACCAAAGCCCAATGGAAGATCTGAATTATCTTCCCCTGTAGAAATCAACTCATCCCCAGGGGTAGCTGTACCGCCAATTCCATGATGCCTGGATCCCACGCTGGTCTAAAAGGGATGCCACTATGCTGTCACTATACAACAATGATCACGACAGTCTTCCCCTCATGCTCAAGTTGTATCCACCTCTCTTGTGACCTAATGGCAAAACATCTATGGAGTTCAAACACATCTGGACCAAGCATCTCCATCATGTCACCTCCTACCCATCCAACACTCACCCTAATCCTTAGCGATAATAAGGAAAACCAACCTTGCCATGCAATCAACACCTCAACGCTCCCCCACATGTCAAACCAAGGGTGAGCTGGGTCATCCCTTGTCTTGATCCCACTCACCACGAAGTAGAGTGTCCAATCGACCAACCAAATCCTTGAATCCCATAACCAGAACGACTGTGGCATAGTCCTGACAACTGATTGAACCAACCTATACCACGTCTTAGGTCCCTGCGTGCAATCAATATATGAATTCCATGCATCACGAACCAATCTGGTGCGTGCAACACAACCTTGCACCGACCATACCACAGTGGGATTTGTCATCCTGCCTCCTAAAAATGCTCCCTAATATTGCTCAGAGTCTAAACATCCACTCGTAAGCAAGGTCCACCAACTGTTGTAGATGCTCCAGAGACAACTCAGAATGTCTCACCAAAAGGGGATCATGTATCACCATGAGTGTGGGCTCAAGGGTGGTGCAAGTGCTACCTTTGTAGGAGATCAGACTACACCCAAGCCTGCATCCACAAAATCGCATCCTGATTCCTGACCATATGCCACAATTGAAAAGCCTCTCTCCCAATGCGCTGTGTCCCGTCCAACTGTCTCAAATGAACCTCATGGGTCCTGTTGCTCGTGATGAGAGCATCAAGAGATGATATCCAAGTCCCTTGTGTCAGTGTGCAATGCTGGAGAGTGATAAATGGAAGCTCACGATTGACCTTGTGATCTACTCGTTCTCCCACTCTGAGTGTGCCAAACCCAATGGTGTGCTTGATGCCCTCATCAGGAGATCTCTCTGGCGGCAACGTTCTGACAACCTGTTGTGCATCGTCATGCTTGGCTACACACAAGTACGTACCCCTACACTCCTCTGCATAGCACTGAACTCCATGGCACAACTCCATGCACCACTGGATACCAACTCTCAATACCATGCCCCCATGTACCATAGGGAATCTCATATGTGCCCATGCATCTGCTACGTTGCTAGTACACACGCCACGAAGTGAACTACACCTCCTCATCTGCTCTGGTAAACTTGAGCGGCCTAACTCCACACCTGCTAGAGGGGATATCTCTGCTGTGCCGATCCTCGGTGACTCCTATACCCAATACCCCAATGGGAGAACATCGTCTCCATACAATGCCCAGTCCGGTGGCCTACCCATGCCACCTCCTCCCACCAGCTCCTGCCAGAGAATGCTAATCATCTTGCGACCCCATGCGCAACCAACATCCATGGAGCCTGCTCACAAACCGCATGTCTGCCAATGTCGACTGGAGTTCCCCTAGGGAATGTATGTGCTAAGTCACTGTGTTGACTACCTCATCAATGCCATAGCCATCCCGCATGTCTGATATCAAATAGGGAGCTCCACCTGGATCCCAATGCCAACCTGGGCCTCTAGTGCCCTCAGTGTCTAAGAGCTCCCATTGAGCTTTACTTCAGACTATGACGATCACCATGAGTCTAGTCCACTCCACCGGATACCAACTCAGAATCTCTCGCTATCCAACTCCAAGAGAGGGATCGAATGCACGAAGTCCCGCACATATAACAACCTCGACATGCGGATGTTGCACCTTGTGCAACTCCGATTGTCTCATCCCGCTATCTAGGTCAACACATGAAATTTGACTCGGTAGCTTCGTCTCCCTATATCCAATGGGCAAAGGTGACCCAATAGTGCTGCTAACCTGGTCATCCCTTATGGTATGTCTAGGCAACTCTGCCTCCCTCAACCCAATGCATAAGGGTGGGCTAATAATGTTGTAGATCCCATCAGTGTGCCTCTGAAGCGAACTGTGCTGAAATCCCAATGTGTGGTATCTATGCTGACCCTCATCAATGGCTAGCCCAAAGGATTGCTATGTTAAAGAAAGTGTAACTAGGTTCGATATTCACAAATGTATTTTTGATCTTTGTACTTGTCAAGAAAAAGAAATATTATTTTTGAATTATAAGAATGAGTTTCTTGCTTATTTCATTGGTCTAGGAAAGTCAAAGAGTCAAAGAGCTCTTCTTGAGCATATATGTAATGTAATGTATATAAGTCTACCTAGTGACTAGATTAGCCCTTTGTAACAAACTAAATTTATATAAAAATAAATAGAAATAATGTAAAAGACAACAAATAAGATTAATGATTAATTAGTTAGCAATTAATGAAAAGGTATGTCCCCAATGACATAACCGTTAAAGGGTACTTACCTGGCTATATATACATGACCCTCATTCTCATTTATATCATCCTATATCAATTTTTTTATACATATACAATTACTATCCTACGATGGATGTCTTTGTCTACAAAGTATTTTAATATTTTCGTTGTGTATACGACTAGTGGTCGTTACATTGGTATCAAAGGATTCCAACGTCAGTTTGAAGTTCCGCAGTAGCATTATTGACAATTTGAGACTTGGGCCCTATTGACTCTGTCGCCTACACCTACCCACAAGTCAGTGAGAAAAGCCTTCAACCCCACAATTTGTGGTTGGTGGCAGGGAACTCAGAGAAGGGGCTGTCACACTAATCCCGACTCTCTACGTTTTAGCTATCTCCTAGGTTAGCTAAGGGGGGTGGTCCCTAATGAAAAGCTAATTTAAAAAGGATGTGAGTTTCTCGGAGAATTGTTAGAGTTAAATAGATTATCTCTTTAATATTTATAAGCAAAAAATTGATATGAGCAATAACCATCATAAGATAAGCATGAAATACATAAACAACCAGTGCCTTCCAAGTCTTTGCTCTTTAAGAAATGAAATTGTATTTTGCTTAAAATGACGTAAAATGCTTTCAAATGGAAAGCCAAAATAATCCTGAAAAGTGAAACACTAAATTGTTAGCACAAGATATTATAATGCTTTCAAGATGAATAAGTCTGCAAATCAAAGCATGGAAACTATCTTGCTCAAAAAGATACGAAAATAACTCAAATGTTAGACCAAGATGACAACAAAGTATGTTACAAAAATAATCTACAAGAGGCTAGGCCAAAGAGTATGAGCAAACTCTCCTCTTTGACTAGCCATGACTTAGCTCTTTGAAATAGCTAGATATCGATAAATGAAGTACAATATGTAAAAAATATTTTTTTTCCAAGTTTGATATTTTGATGCAAGAAATAAAAGCTTTAAGAAACTTGAAAGAATCCCTGCAAGATACAAATAAGGTATAGATGAGACTTTGGAATTCAAAACATGCGGGTTCTCCTTGAATATTTTTCAAGAATGGGTTGATTCCTCCGAGAATTTCCCCTCACGCTTGAAAAGCTTGACCAAATAATGATTTATCTACAAAACTTCACCACAAATCATTAAATCGACATGAAATTAAATAAGTGCAGTGGAAAGAATTCCTAGAGATACATCTATTATCCACTAGAAGATTTCTTTTCCTAAAGCAAATAATTAATTCTTATGTTAATATGAGATAGATGCATACTAACATAACTTGAAACAAACATGAAAGAAGTAATGACATGAGGAAATAAATAGAAGCATAACAACAAGTCAAAAATTTACCACACATGCAAGGAGAAGAACACCATCACGCTTTACCCCAAAGACTGTTGTATTATATTGCAAGTAGTGAATATAATCTCGCAGAGTCTCCTCAAGCACAATAGCTCGTATTACATGATACAATGTGAGAGCCCATGGCTCTATTATATAGAGAGTTGGGAGCAAATTGCAATGAAGAATGACAATGACAAATGGCATTGGAGCCAATCCCAATGTAGAAATGATTAAACAAGTGGCATGATGTGACAATCCCAAAGAGAAATTCGAATTTGTTGAATGGAGCTCAAATGCCAAGTGTAAAAATCGAATTCTGGCAAGTGGACATCATTTTCTTCTTTCCTTATGTGCCAAATTCGAATTTTATGATAGAATGACAAGTGTATATTGGTGGTAATCCATGTGGAGACAACTTCCCTTATGTGCCAAATTCGAATTTTATGATAGAATGACAAGTGTATATGGGTGGTAACCCATGTGGGGACAATTTCCCACAAAAATCTCCACCAAATATTCTTCCAAATACTCCCAAATGTGCATTAACTTCACAAATTCGAATTTCCAAGTAAGCAACTCTTTCCTTTAATGCCAGATATTCGATTTTATTTTAGCACATGTCCTTTCTTTGATTTTAGGAGTCCACATCATCTTAGAACTTCACTTTAACTCCCCCATAATTTTCCACTTCATTTCCACAACATTTAGCATGTGTGGATATTTTTTTTTCTCCATTTATTTAATTTCTGGTTTAATTAATTGCTAAATTTCCCACTAAACTTAGGAAAAGTGGGTTTGAAGAGTTCAAAACACATTTTTAACCCATCAAAGTGTGTCATAGTAGAAAGTTGAGGGTGAGAGGTGTAAATTTCATTACTCATACCCCATACAACTTCTCTAAACATCACTTATTACATTACAAATACAATTTTATTTGTAATTTTTGAACTGCGGAAATCTAAAAATTTAAAAAATGACTACCTAAACCTAACCAAATGCCACAGATTTTTTTGTGTGATCTAGTATGGTAATATACATCAACTCTAGACACTAAGATGTGTTAGGGGCTCAACCTTCAAACCGTCACCCCAACTTTGGGGTAAAAAGTGAGTGACAAAACCCATAAAATTATCCGCCTCTGAAAAAGAAGGGATAATTAACCAAATAAAAAAAAACACTTCAAGGTGTATTCATTTGCTGATCGAGTCTCAACATCCTAAGCCTATTACAAACTCAAAACTTATCATTACTAGTATCACTTATTACACTTCCCCGTAGGGTGTGGAATCCGGGTACAAGAAAGATGATGAGAAGATTGAAGTAGAGTTAAAAAACTTTGTTGACTGATGATATCTGATGGTACAAATGTTCTCTGGATCATCCTTGTGCATGGAGTCTACATCTAATCATTGGGTGCCAGTCTAGTGGTCAACAAGCCCTCCATTCAATTCCAAGTCTTCCGAATAAGAATCTTCTTTCAAAATAGCCTGTGCTCTCTTGATCGAGAGAGATTCCACTGATACAAGTTTCCCTGCAGTAGTTTGAAATATTGATGCTGTCTTACTAATGTTTTGAGGTACATATCTACTATGTGGTTCCAGTGCCTCTAAGGTGCAATCTTCACTAGAATTGGACTTCACTTCCTGTGTAGAGGAGGTTGCCAACTTTACAAGATTTCCTGTAGCAGCATTAAGCACAGATATGGTATTATCAATTGTTTGAGGCCTGGACCTACCATGTGATTCTATTGCATCTAAAGGAGGAACTATAGACGAGGATGATACTGCCAGGTCATTTTCTGCAGCATCATCACACACTTTGATGGCTTTACCCATTGCTTGGGGTTCATTCTTGCCATGTGATTTCTGTGTTCCTGAATTAACATCTTTGCAAACAATAGACTGTGCTCTTGTGATGGAACATGAAGTTGAAACAATCACGGGATTTCCTGCAACAATGGTTGTTGTCTCATTTGTCATATTAGTTCGTAGCCCTTGCCTACTCTCACATAAAGCTTCAAGGATGGTTGGAGGTGACACTTCCTCCAACACTTCCTTTAGATGTGTTGTAACCTCTGAGATTACAATTCGATCCATGAGACCCTCCAAAATATCTCTTTGCACCTTAACATGATTCTTTTCTTCTTCGACATTTTTCTCTTCATCATCATCAATGTCTTCTTTAACATCGTCCTCATTGTTATGATAGTGTTCATCTTCTTGTTTTTCACGATAGTCCTCATCTACATCATCTTCATTTGAATCATTATCTGGATCTATATTATTCTAATCCATATCAAGACCAACTTCATCGGAATCATTATCTTGATCTATATCAGCTTCATCGGAATCGTCATCTTGATCATTTTCTGCTTGATGTAGGATGATACAAATGAGAATGAGGGTCCTGTAGCGAAGAGTAACATTTAATCAACATTGTCCGATATGCTGGCCCCGTGGACTAACCATGTCCTACTGGGCAAATCTAAATGTCGTCACTCTCTCTTGTCGAGGGCGGGTTGAGCGACGGCTGGATTCGAATAAACACAACACTTCATTTAATTATATGATATAAATGTAATGCTGCCTTTAATTATATGTCTATATCACTGTATAGTTACATAATAAGATCACAGAGAGGGCGAGGTCCGAAGGTTGATGGTCATGTGGTGTCGTGTTGGGGCTGTATGTAACAAGTGATTTAGAGAACCCATGTGCATATACTCAGTAACCATTGAAAGATGAGGTGGCGTTGTGCAGAAATAATATGACATTTGGATGTCTCAGCCGACTTAATACAACTATTTCATTAAATTAACAACATAATAATAAAATTATTTATATAATTAAATTGATTTAAAAAAACTATATATATATATATTATTATTATTATTAAAAAAAAATTCTATTTCAAAAAAAAGGGGGGAAGAAGAAGAAGAAGAGAGCCTTAGTTCAAAATAGTATCTCCAAAAAGCACTAGTGACTAGCTACATCTCAAAAAGCACTAGTGACCAGCTACATGTTGGGGTACCAGTCACTGAGCAAAGTGAAGAAAATTGTCGACAATAAAGCTTTGAGGACAAAGCTTCTAAAGGAAGAGGCAATGTTATGAACATAAATTATGTAAAAATAATGTAAAAATATATAATAACACTATATCAAACAATGATTAATTAGTGATTAGTTTAGTGAAGAGGTGTGTCCCCAAAGGACATGACTGTTCATAAAGGGACACCTTCCTAAGTATAAAGATCAGGTCCTCATTGTAACATTGAACCTGGCTATATATACAGGACCCTTATTCTCATTTGTATCATCCTACATCAATTCTTTTATACAATATACAATTTACAATTACTATCCTACGATGGATGTCTTTGTCTACGAAGTATTTTAATATTTTCGCTGTGTATACAATTAGTGGTCGTTACACCCTCCAAGACCAACACAATCCTCATGAAGAAGACAACAAGCAAAACGATAAGGAGTACAATCATGTCGGCCTATATATATATATATATATATATATATATATATATATATATATATATATAACTATCATGTCGGCTCCATAAACAGTCACAACGATTCACATTGTATGTCGACTCATTTATGGAGACGTGACAACTATAAATACCCCGCTGGGGTTACCACAGGAAACATAGAACTTCGCACAAGCCTCCGCAACTTCAGATACCTTTGAAATCTCGCTAATAATTACAGGACAAATCTCAGACACTTTGTAATTTTGGATAGGTGCAGGAAGCTCAGAATTTCAGATAGTTACAGTGGCTCAGGAAATCTCAGATGAGTGCAGAATTTCAGTATTGTGGAGGGAGAAGAATCTTTGTGTTTCTCAATGATATCTCGGCCTCCTCACAACATTGTCTCAGCATGCTAAGACGCAGTCCCAGTATATGTGTGATGAAGATCTCTCAATACACTCTCGACATACCTCTGTCTCAGCATACAGTCTTGGCATACTTGTGAAGAGGAGAGTCATGGAGAGACACTCTTTGTCTCGGCCTACTCTCTAGATACAATCACAGTCTCGACATAATCATGATGAAAAGGATTCTAGTGATCTCACAATAATGCACTCTGTCTCATGAACACAATTATGACCTCAACATAGTTGCAGTCATGATCCTAATGAAGACAAAGTCAAGACAGTGATGGATCTTGGTGAAGGTACAGTCTTGATGTAGCAGTAATGAAGATCTCCGTAGTGCAGTAGTAATGGACTCAGTGGTGCAGCAATGATGATGATCTCAACAGTGACAAAGAAGAGGATTGGTGTCTTGGTCTTGGAGTGGCTTCATAGGTCAAGGGTCATGGTCTTGGTATTCGTCAATTGGAATCTTTATAAGAAGAATTTTGTGCGGGTTTTCCTCTCAAAGAGTGAGAGGTTTTGGCCCTGGAAGAATGCCAACTTCTTGTGTTCTTGTCTCTTTGTTTTGGTAGCTATTTGATGAACTAAAGAAAACACACTCGAACAATAATAAGTGAAGATTGGTATAAGAAGAAAAATTGAAAACACCTCACAAATAGTTATCAAGTCTAGAAGAATCTTACTAATGCTAACTGCCCTAGATTCTTCAACATGGTATCAGAGCTAAGGTGCTGAAGTGAAAGTAAGGGCGACAAAAGAGATATACAAGGTCCAATCTTCAAGAAGGGCATCAAAGCAAGTTGAAGGAATTGAAATATCAATCTACAACAATAGTCTACAATAACAAAGGATTTTTGTCTGTTTAATCAAGGAGACAACCTTCGACAGTCTATACTACCCACAGTCTTGGTGCTATGCTATTAAGATCTCGGTGCCACAATAAGATAAGTAATCTCAGTCAAATAATGAAGTTTCGATGTTAGATTACAAGTTGATGACAATAGTCTCAATGCCTCTCACAGTGTTAGTCTATGTCATACTGCAGTGATCTCAATATAAAATGAAGGTGTTCATTGATAGGTCTCAATGATCATTACGACAAGCAACATCAAGACCCTATGATTCTACACAATGCTGCATACTACAAGGTTCCATAATCCTCTTATGTGATAGCAAGACAATGCCATCTCAAGTTCATCAACAGTTTGATGTATAAGTCGAAATAACTTGAAGACAAGAAGGCAAGATTCATACCATTACATCAAGGATCTCATCCGAAGGAAGCATCAATGCATCTACTTCAACCATCATCAAAGTAATCAAGTGGACGAGTTCATCTGCTCTTGCCAAGTAAGTATCTTTCATTGTTATAATCAAGTTTGGTTAAAATGACTTCATGATTGCAGGGAGATCTATAGGTTGGATGGGTCATCAAAGGTCCTTGCATGGAATAAGGAGGATTGTCATAATCCTCATAGATAAGAGAAGTTATGTAAACATACCAAGGAAAAAGGTCTCCATTAAGTTCATGGGAGGAAACTCTTAAGGTTCTCTCATCCCTATGTAGCAAGAAAGGAGACATCTCAAAGATGTATCTGATAAACTTAGTCTATTAAAATACAATGAAGAAGGTCACATGGAATCCATTCTTCATAAAAGTAAAAAGAGTATCAAGGGATGTAGGATATCTTCATAAGATCCCATCTACAAGATCTATGAAGGAAGATAATCATCATCGTTCTTACTGATAGGCAAGGTTGGTCCTCAAGCTAGACAAAATAAGTATAGTTAAGATTCAATGCTATAGAAATATTTTGGAAGTTCATATCATTGAGAGATGGAGGAAGTTGAAGAAAAGGGCCAAGGAAAGAGGGAGTAACAAATCTCTCCTATGAGTAAGACAGTATCCCTCACAAGAGGGTCCTATCATAAGCTTCTGTTATAAGATATGACAATAATGATAAGATGCATCGTAGTATCATAGAAGCATAAAAAACAAGAGCTCATGACATCACCATGGGAATCATAAAGGACAAAATCCATTGCAGACAAACATGTAGGATATATCTCTTTAGAACCTCTGTGGACATTGAAGGAAAGGAAGGAGTCATCTAAAGTCAAGGCTCATCATACATCAAGTCAAAAGGGAAAGATCTGCCAGTTGAGGATATACAGATCCTCAAAATTCTCTGATGGAATCCTCATCGTAGGGTTCACTAATCTAGAGAGGAAGCAAGTGTTTCGACAAGAACTCCTACATATGGAATCCATGAGATGATGATATGATGACATAAAGCAGAGCAATGGATTGAAGATCTTCTCAATTGAGGAAGCTGTTGGAAGAAGCCTCGATGATCAGAAGGTAAAATAAAGTATGTATGATTGTGTTTAATATTATAATGTCATGTCATATGGCTGCAGGTAACATGAATCATCACTTCTATCTTAAGAAGCATGATCAAGAGAAAAATGAACTTCTCCGCTGAAAGGATGCAGGAAGGCATAAGTCACACTAGATGAAATCAACATAATATGTCCTCATATGAAGTATGAGGTGATTGACTACAATAAAGAAACTTTGATTGAAAGCTACTGGGAATGGAATATGTGAGGAAGGAGGAGATCATGAGATATGCAACCATGATGAAGGCAATCAACATCCAAAAGACCAAGAAGATTTGACTAGGAAATCTGTTAGAAAGATACGAAGACTGATGAAATTTTGAAAAAGATGAAAATGGATATCTTTGGGGGATGTGTTAATATGTGTGCAGGATGTTGATATCTACAAGATGTCATGATGAAGATCCATCTCGTAAGGTATGATTTAATTTAATATGATGTTTTGATTTCTTGAATAATATCTGGATGAGTTCATGCAGGGCTACTAGAACAAGACTTGTAAGTACAAGTACAACCAACATTCATGCGGTGGATAGGAACCCCTCAAAGAAGCATGGACAGAAAAGAAGTAGCCATATGAAGAAGGTTCCAGATATGTACCAAGAAGGCCACTTTCCATGAAGAAAGGAATGACATGACAGAATAAGAAGGAAAGAGATCGATGATTGTTGCCCTAAAAGGAAGAAGCTCAACTAAATTTCATGACATCAAGGAGAGAAGTTGATCAAGCAGCTGAAGGACCCATGAAGAAGAAGTTGCTGATGTATTGAAGAGTCCCTAGCTAAGAGGAAGCTCTGATAGGTCCTTGATCAAGAGGGAGCTTGAATTAGATCACCTTTGATTACAAAGGAGTGACAATTTTTTTTCTATTTCATGTGTCATACACTAGACCAGGACTTACAACCGTAAGTCTTAGTGAAGGCCATGAAGAGAAATGTAGACACATGGTGGATGTATCCTCCCTAATTGAGAGGGAGAGATAGACACAACATTCTTGTCTTCACCTGGGAAGAAAGAATGGGAGGATTGGGTAATCATCTGGCATCTAATACTCTTTGAGGATGTGTAGGGCATCCAAGATAAGAGTAGGCAAGAGGACCGATATTCTTTGAGGGTTGGGAACCCAAGATAAGAATAGTCCTAGAAGGTCATATTCAGTAAACAACCGGGTGGTTATGTACCTTGAGAGATAATGACAAAGATGTCTATAGTCATTGGTCTCGCCAACATTCTGCTCTGATCTGATGAGAGATAGAGCTGTCAGTCAAGGCCTTGCTGTGGAAACAATGTTGGTTACTATGATGCTATACAGATGGGTTACCAATCCGATTCTTCTTATGAGAAATTCTTCAGATTGAGAATAACCAAGTACCATTATAAATACCTCCCTAGTTAAGAGGGAGTGTTGATGAAAGTGTAACTATGTTCAGTATTTACAAATGTAATTTTGATCTTTGTACTTGTCAATAAAAAGAAATATTATTTTTGAATTATAAGAATGAGTTTCTTGCTCATTTCACAGGTCTAGGAAAGTCAAAGAGTCAAAGAGATCTTCTTGAGCATATATGTAATGTATATAAGTCTATCTAGTGACTAGATTAGCCCTCCAAGACCAGCACAATCCTCATGAAGAAGACAACAAGCAAAACGATAAGGAGTACAATCATGTCGACCTCAAATATATATATATATATATATATATATATATATATATATAGATATATATATATAACTAGCATGTCGGCTCAATAAATAGTCACAACGTTTCACACTGTGTGTCGGCTCATTTATGGAGACGTGACAACTATAATTACCCTGCTGGGGTTACCATAGGAAACACAGAACTTGGCACAAGCCTCTGCAACTTCAGATACCTCTGATATCTCGCTAATAATTACAGGACAAAATCTCGAACACTCTATAATTTCGGATAGGTGCAGGAAGCTCAGAATTTCGGATAGTTGCAGGAAGCTCAGAATTTCGGATAGTTACAGTGGCTCAGGAAATCTCGGATGAGTGTAGATTCAGTATTGCGGAGGGACAAGAATCTTTGTGTTTCTCAATGATATCTTGGTCTCCTCACAACATTGTCTCAGCATGCTAAGACGCAGTCCCAGTATATGTGTGATGAAGATCTCTCAATACACTCTCAGCATACCTCTGTCTCAGCATACAGTGTTGGCATACTTGTGAAGAGGAGAGTCATGGAGAGACACTCTTTGTCTTGGCATACTCTCTAGATACAATCACAGTCTCGGCATAATCATGATGAAAAGGATTCCAGTGATCTCACAATAATGGACTCTGTTTCATGAACACAATTATGACCTTAGCATAGTTGTAGTCATGATATCAGTCATGATCCTAATGAAGACAAAGTCAAGATAGTGATGAAGATCTCGGTGAAGGTATAGTCCTGATGCAACAGTAATGAAGATATCCATAGTGCAGTAGTAAGGGACTCAGTGGTGTAGCAATGATGATGATCTCAACAGTGACAAAGAAGAGGATTGGTGTCTTGGTCTTCGAGTGGCTTCATGGGTCAAGGGTCATGTTCTTGGTATTCGTCAGTTGGAATCTCTATAAGAAGAATTGTGTGTGGGTTTTCCTCTCAAAGAGTGAGAGGTTTTGGCCCTGGAAGAATGCCAACTTCTTGTGTTCTTGTCTCTTTGATTTGGTAGCTATTTGATGAACTAAAGAAGACACACTGTAACAATAATAATTGAAGATTGGTATAAGAAGAAAAATTGAAAACACCTCACAAATAGTTATCAAGTCTAGAAGAATCTTACTAATGCTAAATGCCCTAGATTCTTCAATAGGCTGCACATCCTCCTCCATCATGGACTCAACACGGGCC
Organism: Pinus tabuliformis; assembly: GCA_031772625.1. Taxonomy (NCBI): domain Eukaryota; kingdom Viridiplantae; phylum Streptophyta; class Pinopsida; order Pinales; family Pinaceae; genus Pinus; species Pinus tabuliformis. The sequence continues at coordinate 741,385,949 of CM062820.1, read as the reverse complement.
TCCAACTGCTCCTCCATAGACAACCCAACATGCAAGACATTCTCACCAGTGAACTGTGGGTGGCTGTTGTTCGACAACTCTGTCATAGATCTGAATGCCTATGTACCTATTAGCTCCTCATCAACAGTGGAGATGTCTCTCGACACCTCATGGACCTGTGGTGTGCCACTATCACTTGAGAATTTGGTCACAACTTGGGATACCTCATCAATGGATACCTCAACAATGGATGGTATCTCATCAACGAGTTTATGCTCAACTGTCTCCTTGCCAACCATGGCCCCTTGAACTACTCTCTCATCTTCTTCCTTAATCCTCCTCATCATCCAAGCATAATTCCACTAAATCCCCATTGGTTTGTGCATGCCTCTTAGTTCACAAAACTCCCATAAAGAGAGGGACACCTAAATGCCATGACCCAATGATTGGTATGCCCTCCAATTTGCTTCCAATAACTCCACATCAGTTGTAATTATGTCTTGCCATCTTGATGCATTACCCATAATTTTGGGCATAATGGATATGTTGTATAATTGAAAATGGTCCTGATTCCCAATTACGGAATGAATCAACTTCTCCTCCACATCAATCATCATTTGTTGCATCTTAATCACCTCTTTCAAGGTTACTACCATGTTGTTTGATTCTAATCTTTCTTTAGATCCCATAATTTCTTAGCTTTTTATTTTGGTCTTGTCATAGAACGAAGGGTTTCCCACAGGCCGAGCCAAGATTATGGCTCTGATACCACTATAATATTCGTAATGGAAATATACAATGATAAACAAAGAAAACATAACAGGGACACATTCAAAAATTTACAGCACATTTAACAACCAGAAATCTCCATGAACTGCGCTGATTTGAGCCATTTTATTAATAAATAAGAAGGTACAATGAGGTGTTGGAAAGAGTGCACATGGGCTTTCTCAAGGCAAGCTAGCTAAGCCCAAATGAACAATAAGAAATCCCTCTCAAATTTGTTGTTGCTCTCTCCTAGCTCTGCTTTGAAACTACCCAGAAAATATGGTTATGGCTGCAAAGAATTGCTGCTAGGGCCTCCTCGGATGCTCAGAAAATTTTGGGAAATTAACCTCGGACTCTCCACCAATAACCCACAAGAACCCACGAAGGAATTGGCCAAATGTTGGCTTTGGAATTTCGGCCCAACTTTCCCTTAGCTCCTCTAGCTGCTAGCTGAGTTGAGGCCCCTGTTTGACCCCTCAAAACTGCCCAGAAAATTCTTCCAAATTAATGTTGGCCTCTCCTCAATAAAACCCAGAAAAACTGAGAAAGGGTTTGTCATAGTTTTGACGCTCCAAAATTGACCCCGAATTGTTTGGCCCTCCTCCACCAGTAGAAGATGTAACCTGTATCAAATGTTGCGTTTGCTACTCCGCCAAAATGCCAAAAAAGCTCCCGCAACACTTCCCTGAGCTCCACCTCAAGTTTCAACCCCTATCTCCCTTCACTCCTCAACCTCCAAGCGTGCCTCCTCCAAGAACTGCGCAACCCCTAAGCTGTTGCTGCCAATCCTCTCCACAAACTCACACTCCCGACTGCTAGTACGAACTGGTATAGGTAGGACTCCCTCCTTGGGCTGGCACTCGAATTCCACTGAAACAAGGGTTGAGATCTGCGCTCGAAGACACTCGTGTGCTAAACAACACTGTAGACTTGGCTTCAGCTCAAGCGTGCTATGTCAAAGACACAATTTCTGAATAGATGAATGCCCAAAATGAGTGCCTCTTGCTCTATTTATCAAAGAGCTTCCAAGATGCCCATGTGGGTGTAGCTCGACTTTCCCCACCAACTTCGCTCCAATGAGAGCGTCTTCCACATGTGGGTCGTAATTCTCCATGGGGTGGCCCCCACGCTCCACTAGAGCCGTAATATTTCCCTTCCTTCCTAATGTTTGGGCCCCCACTTAATCCCAAAATTCATGTGGGACCTCTGAACCCACATCTCCTAAGTGAAAACATGAAATAAGACAAGATTGGGCAAGATTGATATTTCCCTTAGCAATATTGCTAAGTGAGAATATCACAAAATGCTAAAACTATTTCTTTTGCAAATTATTAGCATGAACCAGTTTTTCTATGGTCAATCCAAATGAAGGTTACAAGAGTTTGCTTTTGTAAAATCTACTAATAGAATGTTGCAACCAAATTGCACCATAGAATGATATATGCAAATATTAGGAAATGTAATATTCCTTTAGTTCGTCTCAGTTTCAGGGTGTTACCCCTCTTATAGCATGAGGATTGTTCTAGTTTGAAGACCTTTCTTAAGTAGGTTGCATTTTGAGGAACATGGTTTTGGAGACAATGTGTTGGTGCTTTGATGCATATTTGTCTATGGATTATCATCTTGGTGACATCATCATTCCATATGTGGAAGCTTGCATATTTGACCTTGATGGAGATCTAACCTTGATGGGGATCTTGCATTCTTGTTTACTCATTTGTTGACCTCTGGAGCTTGTGTTGAGAGGGAAACCCATCAACTAAGGGTTTTCCCTAAGTATCATGGCTCATGGCTTATTATGTGATTTGGTTGCTCATTGAGGTGGTGCATTGGTTTGCTTGGCATGTTGGCATTCAGATTGGTCTTTATCCATTGTGGAGGGAAACACCCATCAACTTAGCCATTCCTAAGGTTTTGGCATGATATTAGTTTAGTTGTGCACCTTGAAATTTATGATGGTTTACTTGGATGTATAAGATGCTTTCTTGATGAGTGCTCCAAATGTGCATAATTCTTTAGAGCGCCTCCCTTCTGTGTGGCTAAATTACTCAAACTCACATGCCTTGGCACATTTATCCAAAATGCTTCCATTGTTATTTTGAGTATGCTTTGAGGGTTTTGATGAGTTTTAGTGGCCTTGCACATCTATCCATGCTTTCGACACTTTTGAGGAGTTTGATTTGGTCATAATGCATAGATTGAGGTTTCATGTACATTATTTGAGGGCATCCTTGTTTTATTGGATTGTTTTAACAACCATTGCTCACATTACACTTATATTTATGAAGATCCACTTTATGTGGGATTGACTTACATGATTTGACGAGTGTCACGCTTCTTATTGGCACATATGTTGAGGTCACCCTATGTTTGAGGAGTTGTTATAGTAATGAACAGGTGCTTGCACATTTATCTATGTCATTGCCTTTTAGAGGAGTTTGATAGCTTTACTGGAGCGACTTTCTAGGTCATGAGAAGATATCTTTTGACAAAGTGCCCAAATTGTTGCTTGATTTGTGTTAGTGGATTCAAAACAATTGCAAGATTTCATACTTGTGGTCAAATAGAAATTCCAACAAATTTTGAGGGAGTTATGGTGCTTGCAAATATGTTGCCTTAAAACCCTTGGTGTATTTTGACAAACTTTTTTGAGAAAAGCCCTACCTTTTTTGCTTTAGTTTTTTTGTTATTTGGAAAGAATAATATTAGTGAATGCACATGGTGTTGAATGCCTTATACACAACATTAAGCTCTGTGTGTTTTAAGAATATTTCAGGAGGGGCATTTGCATGAGAAGGACAAGTAGCACATCAAGCCTTCACACTTTCTCAAAGAGGCACCTTGCATGGAAGAGGAAACACGTGGGATAATATTCATGTGGCTTCTCCATTTTATCATTTGTGAGGGTAATATAATATTTTAGTATTTTTCTAAAATTTTCCTTGGAGTAATGAGTGGGTCTACAAGCTACTAAATATTACGTTATTGTAAGGGAGATTAAGCTCAAATCCATTTAAGGATTCGCTCTTCCATTGTTACACCTGGTTGGATTTGGGGAGATTCCTCCTTGAGCTAGTTGTTGGGCGATGTATTTGGGTCTACAAGCTACTAAATATTACGTTATTGTAAGGGAGATTAAGCTCAAATCCATTTAAGGATTCGCTCTTCCATTGTTACACCTGGTTGGATTTGGGGAGATTCCTCCTTGAGCTAGTTGTTGGGCGATGTATTTGTTAAGCTAACCTGCATATTTGTGGTTGGGCAATGAATCGTAAGAACATTTAGCGACTTGATTAATATTTAGGGAAAACCTAATGACCAAAGATGCAAGACACCCGCGATTCTATTTACATAAGCATTTGTAGTATGAAATAATATAGGGAACTGTGAAAATGTGTCTTCTATGTTAAGCCCTATGTTAATCCTATGACCCCTTATTAAGCCATAGATATTGAGCGATTTACATTTCTCTTGTTAAATTGTTATATAGGCTAGAACCCCTCATTGTCCCATTTTATTATACTTGTATCCCTTGTCTCCTATATATATATATATATATATATACTAAGGAGACCTAGTCTTAGAATTATCAAATATTGTCTTGTACACTGTACTCATTGTAAAAGGAGGTTTCTCGCTCGAAGAAGATTGTAATTATTGGTTTCCTATCATTTTTAAGTCGCAAGGATCATAACATTTGGTATCAGAGCTCAAGATTCTAGGTTTTTGTGATGAAATTTAGAGAATATTGATTTCGGTAGGTTTCAAGTGATGAAATTTAGAGAATATTGACAAGACATCTCTGGCAATATCTGGTCCAAATTTTAGATCTTGGTTCGCTATATTTTTGGAGATATGTTCCAAGGAAGTTATGGTTTTTGAATGCTCCTGAAATTTCTCTCAAACAAGTCAGTTCAACATTTTCGCTATAATTTTTGTTCTGTGAGGTTTCATACCGTGAAACTTGGACCACGTCGAGGCAAAACCATGTTAAACATCTGGTTCAAATTTCGGATCTTAGTTTGCTATAATTTCATATACATGCTCTAAGGAAGTCTAGGTTCTGAATGCTCCTAAAATCAATTTCCAATAGGTTAGTTTGATATTTTCGCAGTAAATTTGTGAAACCCCAATTATATTTTTTCACCATATAAGATTGCAAAATATGAAAGATAAAAAAATATAGGCATAAGGGCTGAGGCAAGGGACACTGATTCCAGGGCTGGGGGGGGGCTGTTAGGGGAATAATTGATTTCTTCTATCAGGCCATGAATATTGACACACGATAAGCAAAAATGATGATGATTGGCTTACAAGATTGGGCAGGCCAACCAATGATGACAAGGCTAACAACCTTAAAAGAAAATCTGAAACTAAACTATAATTTGGCTTCATATGATTGGTGGAAAATTTTCTGGGCCAACAAGGCAAAAACCAACCAAAAAGGATGACAAAAAGACAAATAAAAAAAGGGAGAGGGGTTAAGGAGAGCCCAGGGAAGAGAAGACATAAAGAATTGGAGGGAGTTTCCATTGGTGGCAGGGGACAACAAGTTCCAACATTGTCCAAAGGTGAGTGCTCTGTCCATCAGGGCGGTATAGAGGCAAAATTGTCCTAGTTTTGACCCCCAGAGCTATCCCTTGGAGTAGCCCCTTACGCCTTGGAGTTTGGCTCGGGGGTGGCAGTGGCATAAGAAAGGGTTATTTTTGCAGTTTGCCTAAGGTTGGGAGGAGAGATCTCATCTCTGGCTCAGTTGCCCATGGTTCAGTGAGATAAGTATTCCTCTCATCTTAGTCATTGTTGTGGTTCTTATAATGTTATGTTACAGAGGATCAAAATGTGTAATGCGCATTCTGTGCTGTGTAGTGAACTTAGTTTAAGTAATGCTAGGACAAAATCTAGTTATGGGTCATGTTACAGAGGTTTAAAAATATATAATGTATTGCTAGTGTTGTATATGGCATGTATATGCGTGTATACAGTGTGCTGGGGTCAATATGAAACAAGCTTATGTATAATATGCTGGGGTAGCAACACCTCGATGCATACATCCTAACTGCTTATAGTAAAAGGGGCTTTTCTTTGAGTATCTCCGTGCAGACAAGCGATTGTTAGCAATTGTGATCTGTAAACTTTGGGCTCTTCGTTCCACATTTAACATTCTTTGGGGATTTTTCTAAATCCCCGAGTCAAAGTTATTGCTGATTGTGTTTCTTCATGTTCGCTGGTGTCCCCACCTTGCCACAGGTTGTACATCATGTTATCACCATTGTTGGGTGTCCACACTTCGTGTCCTAATATGGTAGCATGTGTCCTAATACGGTATCATGTCTATTGTCTAAGTCAGGTTGCGATTCAAACATACATAACACTAAAAATTCAGACTTGAATATTTTCTTTCCATGACAGAGAAACCCGATGTGATGATAATCACATGATGCACAATTGGAGGCATTAACTGCTCATTGACCCTTCTGTTTGCTTAGCAGAAATGCCAAATTGTAGCCACGACTCGATCCCTGGCATCGATGGGAAGCCTTGACGAGCATCTTGGTGTGCACTTGTTAGAAGTCGATGAGTGCTCAAACTGGAGTGCAACCGACGCAGTGCAAGCCGTGATTAACAAATATGGGCGAATAGACATCCTTGCCAATAGCACCGATGTTTACTGTGTCTAGCCCTTTACCATGTTGCCATTGGCTCTCCTCCAGTCCACTTTCGAAACCAAGGGCCAACAGTTATCAAAAGGACGAAATCCGTTTTCCCTGGACTGCATTTTGTAGATATGAAACACCCCACTTTAATTTTAAATCAAGACGTTGGCTTACTACCTAACCAAGGCTCCAATGGGCTGAAGTCTGCTCGGTTTTGGTGTTTTAGATTTGGACCCTGTTGGGGCTAGCCGAGTTGGAAGTTTTATGCATTCAATTTTAAACACGAGGTAGTTGAACCCAATTTTTGATAGAGTTAAGTTGTATTGGATGTTGTTCTGAACCGAGTGATCTCAATTCTAGATATAGTGGCAACATAACTCATGCTAAGTTCCTATTTTAGTCACTTGGCCTTCTTGTTATCCCTTGTCCTCTTATGTTTTATTGTACCTTGGTTCTTGAAGGACATTTGCTTTCTGTTGATCTTTTTGTTTACCACAAGGTGACGAGGCACTGTTGCCATGAATTGCATCGTAACTAGAAGAATTATAGAATTAGACAAATGAGCATTCATTTGAAGCTTGGTTTCCCATTTAATTTTGAGGGTAAAGATCTGTTATCCATTATAGAATTAACTTCTCAACAGTTGAAGAATTGTGGTGAGTTTGATAAAGTTAGGGGTGGTAGGTGTTCTCTTTGTTGATTGTTTGCATCATATCAACACTAGATTGCATTACCAAGATTATAGCACTACTGGAATAGGTGCTATGTGAAAGGCACTGATAACTTAATTCTAATGTGAAGATACAGAAAACAAATCATTGTTCCCTCTGGTACCTAGATTGTAAAGCAGAATTGAACAAACACGTAGCAGTAGTGATATAAGCTTTGAGAGGCCAACCGTAGATGGGGATTTTGAATGCTCAATTTCTAATGGGGACAATGGCTGCCTAGTGCTGAGTGAAGGGTTGCAAACAATGCCTGATTTACTCTTAATACCCAGGGAACTAAAGGTGTGCTCTACATGCAAAACTTGTTTTCTTGAAGTTTCCTCAGTGGCTTCCAAAATGTATACAATTGATCCCTAGCCAAGGACATGAATTGTACCATGTTGCAAATCAAGTGCTTGTGTTCCATAATAATCCAACCAAATTCCTGGAGCAGTAATGACTCTAGGATCCTTTGCCAAAGATCTCCCAATCATCATTCTTTTAACATGAAAACAAATGAATGCCCTTAAAGAGAAGTGGGTGCCCCATACTAATGAATACAACAAGGGAGTATCTTGACAAATAGATCCACCTCTAGGCTATCTGTTGCCAAGAAAAGTCCCCAAAATGGACCTTTTCCTACTGCAAGAAGCCTCTTTACCAACTGTCATTCACTTCTTAGGGAAGAGCTATTCAAACATAGTTAACAATCACAAATAATGGATTCCCCTAGAATATGTCCAAGAAATTCAGAGATTGTCTAGAACAAACTATTACAAAATGAATATAGAGTGAGGACAAGTGGCTATCATGAGTCATGGCTACTCAAAGATGGTGATGCTGCTGTTCAATACTTTAATATTCTCCTTATTTATCTTGGAAATCTGCAACCCTGATTTTAATTAAGGGCGTGTCTGTTCTTGTACAAAACTTGGCTGCGTGCAAAGTCTTAGCCTCACCTTATGTCGTTGGCTTTCTTGTCCTCTTATATAGAGGAAGGAGAGAGCCCTCTTATACATTGTTTTGTCCATATTATCTTAGATATGGGTAACACGTTGGACTTGCTCCTTCTCTTGATACTCTTCATCACCTTATCTTCCTGTCTTGGAGCAGTTCAAAGTTCTACGAGGGATAGTATTTGATCCTAAAGGAGGCAAGAAAACTTGTGATTGTGAAAAATCCTAAAGGATCATAAAGCATTGTTATTTTAACTCTTGTGAGAGAAGAACACTAGAGTAGCGTTGAGGAAACATCTTGGAGTGTGTTAATTTTTTTTTTCTTGTGATGTTTCAGACAGTGAAAATTGGACCATATTAAGGAGAAATCTCGGGGAACGTCTCGTTCAATTTTCAGAATTTGGTTTGCTATATTTTTGCAGTTATACCCTGTGGAAGTTAGGGTTTTTGAATAATCCTGAAATAAATTTTAAGTAGGTCAGTGTGATGTTTTTGCTATATCTTCTTGCCTGGGACTTTTCAGACTATGAAATCTTCGTGGATTTTAGGAGACATATAGAAGTATCTCAGGTACAAATTTTAGAATTATATTTGAAGAATTGGAGACGTGGCACACTATACAAGTTTGCTCGTGGGAAGAGGCCAAAAATAAGCAAGTTTTGGGGAAGTTACCATAACTTTCACCTGACACATTAAATTCAATTCACACTTATGGAATTGCAACAAAGACATGTCATAGTATTGCAAAACAAATCCAAAAGGGCTTAAATATCAAAGATATATCAATAAAACTTCGCCTTTTTGATATTCTCCAAATTAAGGTACATAACATACTATTAACCTAACTATTGATTGGAAGATCCTTCTTTTTGGTCACTGAAAGTTGTGATAAAGAGTAGTGTTGTTATTATTTTGCAACATGCCTCTGAAGAAAGCTACTATGCCAATTAAATCTATTGAAGGCTCATCCTTGACTCATGAAGAAAGTGAAGACTTAGAATTTAGGTTATCTCAATTAGAGAAGAAAGTTAATGAAATGGATGGTAGTATGTTAAAAAAGGTGGATTTATCAAGTTCTCAAGAAAAATTTCAAGGAGAAATGGAAAAGAAGATTAATGAAAATAAAAAAGAGATAGAAAAGAAGATGAATGAAATAAGGAAGAAATACAAAAGTCCATGATTTCCATGGAAAATCTTTTCTTGGATAGGCTTCCTAAAAGGGTGTGGAGATCCAAGGACATTAGGAACATAAGGAGAAACATGGTGTTGAGAATCAATCTTATATAGGTGTTGGGAAAAACACTGAGAGGGGGCGGGGGGAGGGGGGAAGGGGTTGAATCAGTGTTTTAAAACTCACTTAAACCTTTCAATTTCTTATTCAGATTTATGTATGCTATTGTCATTAAGTAAACCAACGTATGTACGCGATTATGATAAATGAAAACATCGTATATCCAGTTATCTATCTTTTCATATATTTCACCGTCTGTTTTACTTTAACCAATGTGTCATTACTTCATTAGCCTTTAATTGAACAATAATAAACCATCACACATAAGCAATTTTTAGGTGAAAACCCAATGTGGGAGAAAACCACCACTGTTGTCGTCTCTATCTTCATCTTTTATTATAAAGGAAAACATCTTACAATCTTGTACTGGCGCAGACTCATACTAGTACGTAGACACCCACCTGCAGAAGGCTACCACCTTCTCTCGTTCTCCAGCACCCACTAGAAGGGAGCTCCAACCCGGTGATTACATTTATCGGAACCCATTGGTAGGAAGCCGCAACCCCCTGATTAAATTTGCCAGTTACCACTAGAAGGAAGCTTCGACTTCTTCACTAGAGGCTCCAACCCTCAACACCTTTGTAGACCACATTTCGTAATATTTCATACTGGATCCACCTAACTCACAACATCAACCCTATAGGTCGCTTTTCATCATATTTTCAGACTAGACTCACAATCACCATTTAAGCCCAATACCAAATAATAATTTTGAAACCAATCACTATATCAAATCACTCAATCATTGAACCAACTGAATCATCAAAGCAATCACTTAATCTTACTCAATCAATACAACTAGGCCAAGGTAGATCATGATCCAGACTTATGCAAGAACGCAACAAAATACAGATATACACATAAAGACAAAGATGCAACAGAAATAAAACTTCATTTCATTAATATCAAAGAACTAAAATATGCTTACATACAAAAATGGAAATAAACTAGCTCAGGCGATGGTAGCTTATCTTTGAGATGAGATGTGGCGGCTACATGCCTCTGAATTGTGTTACAATGAGGCTCAAGGGCCTTTTTATTATTGAACAAGGGAAAACCATAAATAAGGACACTGATGAAACCGACTGGAGGTCTCGGTGGAATAGGCGAGTGACCACCAATATCCACTTGGATCAGTCCTCACTCCTTAGGAAGCAATGGTCCCCATTGCATGCAAAGCCTCCATGAGGTGAGGAAATTTCTGTTGACCCTGGTACCTAGTGAACCACTTGCCTTGGTGAAGGAGTTGGCCCGCTTTGACAACTCGATATAGCTGGATCCTCTGTTTGCCAGTGTTCTTGATCTGCGTGTCCATGATCCGATCAATTGTGGCCTGTTCCATGCAATCTGGGTTTAACTCTGTTGGTGTGAGTTGTTCTGCAATGTCGGATGTGTCCAACAATGGTGGAAAGTATGGTCGAAGGCAGTCCACATTAAATATTGGGTGCAGGCCAAGGAACGGTGGAATGCTGAGCTCAAAGACATTGTCACCCCTTGGTGATGGTGTATGGCCCATATTGGAGCAGGCAAAGCTTACGGTGGGGCCTAGCGAGGTGTTCCTTCTGCAGATGTAGCCAAACTTTTTCGCCCACCTAGGACTTGTGTGGCACTCGACGCTGATCATGTCGTTGCTTGTACTTGGCATTGACTCTATCCAATATGTCATGGACTTGTTGGCTGATGCGCTGAATGCTCTCAATGAAGCTATTAGCCCTGTTAGCTTTGGACTGGACATGTGCCGAATCTGCCTGAGTAGCTGCAAATGGTATGGCCACATCAATGGGACATAGTGGTTGGAATTCCAATCCCACCTGAAGGGTTGTAGCCAGTTGAGCTATGGAGAGATCTGTTGTAGCTGTGATGGACATTGGGAGGCTTTCATCCCATGTGGGGATGCTTGAGTTGTACATGCGCAAAATGTGTACGATCATCCTATTGACGACCTCTGTTTGGCCATCAGTTTGGGGGTGGAAAGTCGTGGACTTAGTGAGCTTGGTATCCAACATCGACCAAAGACTTGACCAAAATGTACTTAGGAACCTGCTGTCCCGATTTGAGATAATGGACTATGGGATCCCAAAGTGTACCCACACTCGTTCAAAGAAGAGCTTAGCAGTGGCTTCTGTTGTGATACTCTTCTTGCAGGCTGCCAGAATGGCCATCTTAGAGAATCTATCGACGATCACAAAAACGTAGTCGTTGCCATGCTTAGTAGAATGAAGGCTTGACATGTAATCCATGGATATGGATTCCCAAGGTCGACTAGGAGTAGGCAAAGGAGTATATAGACCTTGCTTCTTGATGGTCGATTTGGCTATGACACAGGCAGTGCAGAAACTGATGTACTTCCCAACATCCTGTCGAAGGTTTGGCCAATAAAAATACTTTTTCAGCACTGCCACTGTTTTCTATAACCCGAAATGTCTAGCGACCCGACTATGGCATGTTCGCTTGAAGGAACACAAAGGTGTCCCAGGTGGCATAACAGTGTATCCCGAAGGTGAAAATTCGGAACTTGCTTTCCTTCCAGGAGTGTCTGGTACGTCTTGCTGAATTTTGGATCGCTCTTTTAAAGATGTGACCACCCCACAGTCTCGTGCCACAAGAGTCGAGCACAGTGGTTAGCGCCATGACCTGCCGTCGGTTGAGACAATCTGCAACATTGTTGGTGCTGCCCTTCTTGTACTTAATGTTCAAATGGAACTGTTGCAGGTATGTGAACCATTTCTGATGACGATTGTTCTGCAACTTCCCCTGTGTCTGTATGAACTGCAGGGGTCGGTGGTTTGTGGAGATGACCGTTTCCTTCCCCAGAATGTAATGCTTCCATTGTCGGCAGGTCTACACAATGGAATACATCTCTTTGTCATAGGTGGGATACTTTTGAACTGTGTCTGAAAGTGTCTCATTGTGATATGCCACTAGATGCCCCTGCTGAGTAAGAATTGCACCAATAGCATATTCAGAGGCATCTGTCTCGATCTCAAATGGTTGCTGCAGGTCTGGTAATGTGAGCACTGGTGCAGAGCAGAGGCGATGCTTCAACTCGGAAAATGCCTTCTATTGGGATTCAGACCAAAAGAACTTTGCTTTCACTCCTCCCTTGGTGACTTGACTCAAAGGCTAAGTGATATGAGAGAACCCCAACACGAACTTGCGGTAGAAGTTGGCAAGACCCAGAAAGTTGTGGAGCTCTGTTAGAGTGGTTGGGGTTGGCCAATCCCGAATGACTTGTATCTTGGTTGGGTCCACATGCACATCTCGCTCATTAATGATGTACCCCAGATATTGAACTTGGGTCATACCAAAAGTGCATTTCTCCAAATTGGCACACAACTTGTGTTGCCACAAGGTTTGGAGGACTTGTCGAATATGGTGGAGGTGCTATTTCCAACTCTGGTTGAAGATCATAATGTCATCCAAATACACCACCACGAATGAGTTAGTGAAGGGTCACAAGATGCCCTTCATCAACATCATGAAGGTTGCGGGGGCATATGTTAACTTGAAAAGCATGACCAACCATTCAAAAATGCCCTCCTTGGATTTGAAGGCAATCTTCCACACGTCGGAGGGTTTGATCGGTTCCTGGTGATAACCGAACTTCAAGTCAATCTTGCCGAAATATTTGGCTCCCTTGAGTTGGCCCAGAACGTCATCAATTTGTGGGATTGGATACCTATTCTGGTAATGATCTTGTTAAACGCCCGATAGTCAATACAGAGTTTCTAGTTCCTGTCCTTTTGCCCTTTTTGCAACAACCCCTGAATCTGCCTCTTGATTTCATTGTTCTCTAGAACAGAGTCGATAGATTGGTCCATTGGGTAGCAGCACCCCCAACGTCAGATCGATGGAATGCTTGACCTGACAGTGTAGAGGTACCCCTGTGGGTGAGGTGAATATGTACCTGTACTCCTCCACAACCTTTTCCATTTGCTACTGTCGTGCGGAGAAGCCCTGTTTGGAAGTCATGGCCACAATCTTCTTCTTGCCTTGAGGGCGAATCACAAGGAAAAAATATTTCTGGTTTAGGAAATGATTTTACTACATTGCATTGCAGCGATCAAAGAAATGGCGGTAGGTGGTGCTACCTCCGGTATCCTGTACAACTTATTGCCCAAAGTAATAATAATTGTGCGAGGCCTAGACTCATACACAACATGCCGCTTCCACAAGTATGGTTGGCCTAATAATACATCACAAAATTCAAGAGGAGCAACATCACATAGTACCTTATCTGTGAAGGGCTTGATGCTGTAGGGAAGGCGACATTGTTGGTTGATGCAGAAAACTCGCCCTTGGTGAAGTCACCCGATGGTGTACGCTTGCGGGTGTGGTGTGGTCGGTAGGCCTAATCGCTTCACTACCTTTGCTGAAATGAGGTTCTTTTGGCTCCTGTTGTCGACAATGAACTGTAGTGAAGAACCCTTCACCCAAATCTGTGAGTGGAAAAGCCGCTCCCCCTCCTTTGGGTCTTCAGGCTCACCCTTCTGGATCTTGGTGGTGGCGATGGTGGCACTAGGCTCTGCATGTATAATCTTCTTCCCTTTGTCATTCCACTTGTCGGTTTCTGACTCAGAGTCGGAATATGCATCTGATTCAGAAGCCTTCAGCTCGGCCACCAGTGACTGCTTAGCTCGACACTCACTTGTGTTGTGAGTGGGACTCTTATGGAACTCACACCATTTCCCTGTGTCCTTTGTCTTCGGGGTGTTGTTCTTTGCTTGCGGCTTTAATGGGTTGTCTTGGGTCTCCCCGACTTGGCTTTATCCTTTGTTCTGCGGTTTGGGGGCACCTTTCCCTTGCTTAAGATTTGTAGATCCAAAGTCTTGCTTCTTTTGTTTAAATTTCTGCTCGATCTTAACAACATATTGATAGGCAGCGCCAAGCGAGGAGAAGTCTAGGAATTCCATCTTGTCTTGGATGTACTTGTGTAGACATCCGCAGTACTTGAGTACCAAATGCTGCTCAGAATCCTTGATACCTAGCTTCGTGCGAAGGGTATGGAAAACATTTGTGAACTTCGACACATCTTGGTCCCTTCCCTGCCACAATTTGGTCCACTTTATGTATTTAACTTCATAGCTTCCGCCAGGGTAATATTGTTCCTTGATGGCGTCTCAGAAACAATTCCAAGTGGGTGTGTTTGAAAATAGTGAGGATTCCTCTCGTCCTTTTGTTCACAGTGGGTTTCCCACCAGTCCTTGACATGTGGGGTAGCTTTGAGGAGTGAAAAAGTCATATTTCCCTGATTGGAAAAGTCATGAACTGAAAAATATCCTTCCAACAGATTTAACCATCTATCTACGACGTTTGCATCTGTTTGGACTGCAAATATGGGAATGTCAAAGTTAACTTGTACCTTAAAAAGAGTGGCACCTCTAGAGTGATTACTTGATGAAGATGTGTCGCTTGCGGGTAGCCGCGGAAGGATCTGGGCAAAGTTATCCATCATCGCATTCCTTTGTCGCTTGAAGGCTTCCTTGAGCAATATTTTGAAAGGATCTCCCGCCCCATCATCTTTCTTTTCTTTCGCCATGGGAGGCCGTCGGGGTTTGTGAGGTTGGTCTTGCAAAGGTTCAACTAGTTCGAGCCCTAACTCCTTATAACCTGACCTCGTTGGAGACACACAAAGAAAAACAGAGAAATAGCAGACTGCTCTGATACCACTGATCCAGACTTATGCAGGAACGCAACAAAATACAGATATACATATAAACACAAAGATGTAGCAGAAATAAAACTTCATTTCATTAATATCAAAGAATTGAGATATACATACAGAATTGGAAATAAATTAGCTCAGGCGATGGTGGCTTATCTCTTAGAAGAGATGTGTTGGCTACATGCCTCTGAATTGTGTTACAATGAGGCTCAAGGGCCTTTTTGTTATTGAACAACAAGGGAAAACACTAAACAACGAAAACCCTAACCCTAGGAGATGGAATGCCAAGAGTTTGTGGGTCCTGTTGGGGTTAGTTGGGCAACCAACTTACTAAGGTCGTAACTTGGTCATATTATCTCTGTTTGGTGTGTATGATACCTCGTTGGAAAGATCTCTCCAAGTACTATAGGATATGCCATAGGCCCCTGCCTATGGCTATGGACCTATTGCAGACCTGAAAAAACTGCATTTAGGGGGTCAAAATTGCTCTAGAAGTTTAGGACCCGAAAAACTGCTAAAAATAGTAAATGCTGCTATAAACAAGGAAATTGATGAAACCGACTGGAGGTTTAGGTGGAATAGGCGGGTGGCCACCAATATCCACCTGCATCAGATCATATCAATGCATAACTACTCATCAATAAGCCAAACACTGTTACGCATCATAGAAATCAACTGTTGCTACTGCAAACCCTGAACAACCATATGTCAGAAAATATACACTACTGTACTGAGTCATACCCACGTATGTACACGCTTCTCCTTAAGAGGACCTGCATATAGATCTCAAAATACTGAACAACTGAGTCTAGATCACTGCCACACTGAATCAATTATTGAATCACATACTGAACCGATTACAGATCACTGATCCAGATACAGATCATCACACAATAGTATCATCACTTAGTCAACTTCTAATTCATAATCAATTCTGCCGAATCAGTACTGTCAAACACAAATTATTATAAGAGAGATTTCATCGATAGACAACAGCAAACATACCAGAACAAATCAACCATTATCATCAGTTCATTCTGCAAAACCCTAGTAGATGTACACGACTCTTATAAAGCATATCTGCATATGTACGTGCTTATCATTCACCATACCTGTGTACAGATCTGTCCATACCGCAGAATATATACGTAACTACCCAGTAGCAGATCAACGTATGCACGTGACTTTTCAGTGTCAAACCCATGTACAAATCTGTAATCACTGAGACATACCTTTGCTGCAACACAACATCTGTCAAACCCAAATCTCGGCATGCAAACTGTTACAGACACATCATAATATCATCATCACAGATCTATCAAACCATAAACAAATTATTCAATATGTGGTCATTTCAGATCTATTAGATCTGATCCATCTCCATCCTCCCTGGTGCACACTTATTTCAGATCAAATCATTCAAAAATAATCCATCATGTCTCCCTTAACACTTTGATCTTCATCTCTTTATATAGCTTAGGCCTTAGCCAATACCTTAGGCCAATCCTTTAGTAATGCTGATGGCATTTTTTGACGGGATCAAATATCCATTTTCGCGCTTATTACTATGGGCCAATACCATGGTAAAAGACCCCTGATATTGACAATACCATGGTGCGGAAATTGTACGTGACTTTACTTTACCATACCTGCGTATGTACGCAGCCTTTATTCACAGGACCTGCGTATACCTTCCAAACATCACTTTTATCATTCCTCTCTCTTTGAACTGATATTCGTTTGTCTATCTCACCTATAGTATCTGCATAACCATCATATTGATAACTTTGTCAAGTAGGTTGCCATCAAGGACATCACATTAGTCATAATGCCAACAATCTCCCCCTTTGGACTTGATGACAACCACTTTGGTGTTTGGTCACCACTACCTGTAGATACCTGTAAACACATTTGTAGACATACCAAGCTTCTCTCCAAGCATTTTGCTCCAAACACCAAGCTACTCTCCCCCTTTGATATCAAGGGCAAAGGGTTGATCATTGTAGGTTTGATCTGCTGAATATGAACATTGACCATTTTCACCTTGAGCATATGTTGAATCTTCTGGAAGATCTTCAAGGAAGTACATGACTCTATGACTCAACCAAATATGACCTTCTTGACATCAAGGACTCATGCTTACATTAATCACCCAACACAATGGGATTACATATTTGACTGAACATTACATCAAATGCCCAAAATAATGGGATTATATACATAATTGACTGGACCCCAATAGTCCAGACATGACCAAGTATTACAATGATTACATCATGGATCTTTACATGACCTTTACATTAAGAGACATATATGACATTTATGACCAAAACAAAAGCCAAGGACCTCAACCATGAGGTAGCAAGACCATAATAGTCATCATAGGATCTTGCAACATAGATAGCAACAATATGAACAACAACATGCACATCCTCATCATCAATATGCAAGATAAGACAATGTAGCTTCACTATCATCAACATGTGACCAAGTATGCAACATCAACAACATAAGATTGTTCCGTAGAGATCTGTTATCAACTCTTCCCCTTGACCTCATCAAGGTCAACTTGCTCTTTCCCTTTGTACATCAAAGACATATAGATCTTTTGTAGCACAACACCATATCTTTTCATGCATCAACAATATATGTGAGAACCAAGAATATTATCATGAAGTAAGATAGGGCAATGTAAAATCAATTTTCAACATCATCAATATGTGACTAAATATGCCATGTCTCCAAGTATCACCCAACAGTGGTAGCAATAGTATACCAATAACCTTCCTCTTGTCTTCATGTACCTTGCTTTTTCTTCATGTATGAAGAGTTATAATTCATAGGCAACAATATCATTCTCTTGGCCCATTATCTTCGTACACCATAAACAACTTCACCAATATGCAACTCAAGTAACCATCCATCATTGATAACCTATGACATAGAGATAACAATATGTAAGAATTCATCATCATCAACCAATCATAGCTTGAGATTGTACAATCAAGCTCTGTTAGTATCCCATCTCCTTGATCTCATCAAGATCAACGTGCTTTATGTACGGAGAACCACAATCCTCAAGCAACAAACCATATGTAGCATAACATATACATGTATCAACATCATGTAACATATGTGAGTACTATAGGCATCATCCATAACTTCACTAACAAGAAGACATAATGACAACAACATAACATAATCAACTTCACTAAATGCAACTTATGCATTATCCAAAACTTCAGGAGCAAATGTGTCTTCAACAACATCACCAATGATATATACTATTCATGCACAACATCATCCAACAGGGAATTTTGAAGAAATCATAATGCCAACAATGCACCATTAGAAGCATAGCAAATGCTCCCCCTGAACCTGTGCCAACTATTCACTGTCAGTTCTGAAGCCATCAAAAGAATCAAAACAACATGTCATATTGCAACAACTCATAAGCTATCATAAGACAATACTACTTCTAAGTAGTGTCTGAGCATCAATAGACTGTAACCAACCAATGTCAGAACCAGAAATCAAAATAATAAATAATTGAAGCATATCAAAACTTCTCCTTGAGTTTGTCCCACAGTTTCTTCATCTCAGATAAACATACGCGATTGTCTAGACCAAAACTCGCGTATATATGCGACTGTCCTTCATGAGATCCGCGTACAAAAAGTAAAGTGCTGAACTTTCATAGTCACGACTCACAACTCCCCCTGAGTTTGTACTGTTGTCAGTAATATAAGCAACATGAATATCAAATCAACATGGGAATCATCATCAACATATGTATTGCTCCCCCTGAGATCATACATCACTGATCTTGAGGACCTGATAATCATCTTTTGTTTTTATGAGGCTATGTACCTCATATCACTTCTGCAGTCACTGTGAGTGAACAATGTACTGCAGTAGAGACCATCTTCTTTTACTTTGAGTCTAAAGAAGAGGAACTATCCTCATTTTTGCGAGAATTTATCTCTTTAAACACATACAATTTGTCTGGATTTCTATATCCTCTTGCTATGACCTTTCCAATTTCTTCATCTATGACCTTGCATTTGGTTGATGTAAACACAATTACATTTCCTTTATCCGCCATTTGACCTACACTTAGAATATTCTGCTTTAGCCCTTGAACTAATAAAGTATCAGCTGCTCTTCTATGTTTATTAATTTTGGCTCTACCTTTTCCCAGAACTTTTGCTGGAGCACTATTTCCAAGAATAACCTTACCATCTTGGTTTTTCCTAAGAGACTCCATCTTACTCTTATCTCTAGTCATGTGATGAGAGCATCCGCTGTCTATGAACCATTCATCTTCATTTTTGAATGAGCAGAGAGCAAGACCACACCTTATCCTTTCTTCTTTTTGCTTATTATGAGAAATGTTGGTGGATCCATCTTTCTCAGGTCTTTTGACATTATCTGATTGCTTGCCATGTTGTCTTTGGCGATTCATTGATTTGTTCTTACATTTTTTTGCTACATGCCCAAATTTGTTACAAGTTTAACATCTTATATGACTAGAAAAGGAGCAGAGGAATCATAATATTTCTGTCTCATATTCCTTCTATTGCAATCAATAGCTTTGTGACCAAATATGTTGCAAGACAATATCCCTTAAAGAAACCTAAGTACCTAGGAGCAATGATCTTCTAGTGAAGCGACTATTTACTTGAGATCGAAACAATTTTCTTCTACAATTGGCTGCAACATGTCCATGATTATGACATATAAAACATTCAACATTATTGATTAGAGGAGAGAATCGATTAAAGTCTCTATGTTTGGCAGCAAATGATTTATTTTGAAAATTCACCTTCTTTGGATGTTGATCATGTTGACTTCTTATCTCTTTGACATGAATTTCAGATTTCATAATGTTATCTTTCAAGATCCTTGTACAAGCTTGTGAACTAGATTCTCCTTTTACAGTTTCATTAAAACCAAGACTGGATTTAATGGCGGGAGACCTTTGAATACTAAGAATATTATCCAAAACATTAGTACTATCTTGAAATCTCAAATGTTTATCTTTTTCTTCTAATTTACTTTTAGGATGTTTACCTCAACCTCCATTCTTTGGTATTTCTTTTCCTTTTCTAGATACTGCTTCTTCATTCCTTCTTCAACCTTTCTTCATTCTTCCACTTGCTCCTTTAATTTGAGAATCTCTTCCTTTAACCCATTCTTTTGTTCTTCAAATGCTTGAAGTAACTCTTCATTTTGCTTTTCTGATTTTTCAAGATTTGCCCTTAGAGAGACGATTTCAACTTCAACACCTTCAGAATATTGTTTAGATTCTACAACAATATTTACTGATGTAATATGATCCCTTTTATCATATGTCTGCAACTTATCTTTAAGATTAATAATCTTTTTCAAAGCAAGGTCAACTTTTCTTCTTCTGAATCAGTAACTCCAAAGGTTGTTTTATCATCATGTTCGTCTTTGGACATATTAGAAATAAGATTACCTGATAGATCTTTTGATGAACAACCTTCTTTTGGTTTTTCTTCATGGATTTCCTGTAGCTTATTCCATACTTTCTTTGTAGCTGCATAATGCATAACCCTATTTAATGCTGAATCAGGTATGCTATTAGTGATGTCACTTAATGCCTACTGTTCTTTTGTGCTTCTTCAATTGACAGAGGAATTTTGGTGAAGCCATTGCATACTAAATACCAAACATAAAGGTCATTAGATTAGACTTCATCTTTTCTTTCCATTGTTGATAATTATCATTGCTTATCATAGGTACACCTTCATTGTCCATTGTTTTTGACTTGCCTTGTTCTTCTGCTTCTAGGGTCATCATTTTTGAATCTGTTTTCTCTTTAGAGTGCTTACTTTCACTTTTACCCATGAGTGCAAGTTCAGTTGATTCACTGTCATCTTCACTATCATCATTATTACATAGACAAGGAAATGGACCACAATTAGAACAAAAACCCATACCTAATAATTCTTTGTTACCGTCTTCTTCATTCTTGATCAATAGAAAGCGGGGTGCTCCCAAGACTGAATATTTGCTGACATCTGTAACTGTTACTGCATCTGATATATCATTGTCACTGTCATAGTTTTCTGACTCCTTCCTTCGAGCTATCTTCTTCTATCCCATCATCCTTGATCCACTCTGTTGACCACTACGTGTTAATGACCCATAGCAGTACATCCCCTTTTTTCGTAAAAGGGATAGCGCCTGATCGATGTGTTTGTGTCGTCCAGCTATTATCGTCAACGTGAGGATCATGTTATAATGTAAACCAGTGTTGCAAACATCTCGATAACATCCCGATTTTATCTCGAAATCACGATTTTTTGGGCTAGCCGATGTTTTCCTATTCTCAAAATATTTTTATGGTATCTTAAGTTTGCCGATGTTTGCCGATTTTTTACCGATATTTTCTCGATTATTACGATTTTTTGGTTTTCCGAACCCTTGCTGATTTTATCCCGACGCCGATTTTTGCAACATTGATGTAAACCCATTATGCATGTACATGATGTAAATAATCTCAGCAGATCTGTGTCATGTATGTAATTGTCTAGGTAAACCTACTTTTCTAGTGACGACTTACATTCTGGGAGGTTTTTTGTCTCACCGATCCATTCTCTGATAGTCGGCAGAGTTTTCCTTCAGTCTTACCCCAAAGCCGAAATGGATTTTGTCACTGGAATCTTAGGCGAGATCGAGTCTATGTAAAAGTGATTTGGAAATAATCCTAACTATTTGGTTAGGTTATTTTATTACAAATTTCTTGGTCTGTTGGATTATATTTGTGTCACAGAAATGGGTAGTCTGTAAAAAATATGAAAATTATGATGTAAAGTGTCTTGAGGGTTGGAAAATTGATTTATCCCCTCATAAGTTAATTAATTAAATTTTTTGGCCAAAAATTAATTAAAATCCTAAGCCAAAAATTTAATTAATTCTAGGTCCTAGGAAAATTTAAGTTCTCCAAAGGCAAAATTCGTCGGTTCTTAAAAATTAAATTTTAAGAGGTCCCGGGACTAAGGTAAATTGATTATTTTGCTAAATTTTAAGCCTTTGGTCCCTGGGGTTAAGTCAAAGTCAAAATTTTGAAGAAATTGATTCAAAAATTTATTTTTTGAATTAATTAAAATGCATTTAATTGAAAAATTCGAATTTCCTCAAGAATTTAAAATTTCGACGGATGAGATTAAAAGAAATTTTGATCCTCATCAACGGTCGAGATCGCTTTGATGAAGATCACTCGAACTAACCGTTGGAGGATTTATCTTTAAATAGGAGGTCATTTGTCAGTCAATTCATCCGATCTTTTGATCGTGTGCTAAGCAAAATGCTCGTGTAAACTTTTTCGAATAATAAAGGAAGACTTTGGGGTTAATTTTTGCCGGTGTTACTTTTAATGGAAATACTATAAGTTGTGTCGTTTTTCATGCATAATTTTTTTAGCCATTAATAATAGCTTTTGAAGAGTGATTTGAGTACAGGTATCTTGCTCAGTCGCTGGGGTTTAAGTGATAATTTAAATTTTAAATGTAATAGCAGGTATCTCTATTTATTTGAATTTTATTATCATTTTCTCGTTTTATTTTGATGGTTGAATTGAGTTTTGCAGGAAAGTTTTGATTTTAGATCATCGGGCGTTCGTGGAAGTTTTCAGTTGGATCAGCCAATTCCTGATCCGTGTTTTCTGAAGAGCCCAGCTTAATTTAATCCCAGGCTTATCATAAGATTTTTTTTTATGGGTGATTCATGAAGGGTTTTGAGCTCAACACCTCCTTTAAACTTTGAAAATTTAAATTTTTTACGTGCGGAATTGATGAATCTGGCTGTTGAGAGCCTTAAATTATCAGATTTGGGATCGGAGTTGGACTCACACTCCCCAGATCTGATAGATCTGCCATTCTTGTACATAGATCTGTAAATTATTTTTTGGTTTTCTGACTTGGGTTTTTTTGGGTTTTAGTTTTATCATTTTATATATTGTTTGGGTGTTTTTTGTTGTCTTGCAGCTACAGACCTGAAAAAAATCTGTGTAGAGTCTAGATCTAGGCCCTTGAGGCTAAGATCTGGATCTCTAAGGTTTTATTTGCATAATTTTGCAGGGAGATTATTCAAAAAAATTTGCAGTCCAGGGTTTTGATTTTTTTTAAAATATGGAGAAATTTTAAGGGTTTCATTAATAAATCTGAAGCAGAAGAATTTGACATTTTATTCAGGATTGCTGAGGTTTTCTGGCTACCATTTGTCCGAATTTTTGATCTGCTGCCTGGGTTTTTTGGGTTTGCTGCAAAATTCAATTTTTTTTACCCTCTCAGCCCTCAAACCCCTGTTTGTGTTCTCCCTTGGCTGGGTCCTCAAACCCTCTCCTCTATTCGCTTCCATTCTTCTGCATATCTAACAATCCCATTCACCCGATCTGCATTCCAACTAGCTCTCTTCGACTTGCTAACCCTATGATTTCCCCATATCTCCTCTTTTTTTATGCGTGCTGCTCTCAGTGGATTCCCTCATCCATCCAGCTCTCAGTGCTTCCACCTTGCTATCTCCCTACGCACTCCTCTCACCTTTCTCGCCTTTCATTGCTGTCTGTCAGCTCCTTGCTCCTCTCGTTGCTAAGCCCTCAATCGAACCTCCTTGCGTCCAACCCTCATCCATCGATCTGCGTCCTTGCCATCCACTCCGCAACCTTGCTAAACCCTCGGCCCACGTTGCCTCTATTCACCTGCAAAACAAACTGTAGTTTCCTCGGCCTCCTATCACTGCGTCTTCCATCCTCACCGCTGCAAACCTCCACAGCACAAACACTTACATACGAATTTTTGTTTTATTTTGTATTTCATTCGCATGGTATATGGTTAGGGTTAGTTGTATATACATTTTTATTTTTTAATTTCATTTGATTTTCGACTTAGGTTGGTGTGTTTTCATTTGATTTTTGGTTTTTTGTTTTGATTCATTTTAATTTTTTTGTTTTGTTTTGTATTGTTATAAGTTTAGGTTTAATTTTTATTTTTATTTTTTTGGTTTGGTTAGGTTTTAACTTTGATTTTTATTGTTTCAAATTCATTTTATTTTACTTTTCGATTTGTGGTTTTATTTTGATTTTTTTTTTTGGGTCTTGTTTTGATTTCATGTTTCTTTATTTATGATTTTTTGATTTCCCTCTTATTTTTAGATTTGATTTTTTTTTTTAAACATAAAAATTTTAAAAAATCTCAAACATTAAAAAAATCTAAAAAAATTTAAAATCTAAAACATTAAAAAATTCAAAAAATTTAAAATTCTAAAACATTTGGAAAAAATCTTTTTTTTTTGGTGACGAAGGAATTAAATTAAAGGGATTTGCGCTTTTATATTAAATAATTTAATGTGGCCTATGGCCCATTAAAATCTTAAAATTTTAACCTTTTGATTCAATTCGACTTTTTGATTTATCACATTGAAGTTATTGCCTAAAAAATAATTAAAATTAAAATTTGAAGTTCTTTAGTGTTATTTGGTAATTAAACGCATATTTGATATTTCTCTATGGTCAAGGTGCGATAAATGTTTTAAAATTTATATTGGCTATAGGAAAAAGTTAATAATTCTAGATCTGGGTAGTTAATGAAAATCATTATAAATCTGGAGCCTCTTGCATGTTACAGTTCTGGGCATTTTCAATTAATTGTTCATGATTGTCACTATTCGTCACATTTGCAAACTGCTCCAGATAACTTGTATTTTTTACTTAATCTACGGTTAATTGAACATAAAGGCACTGGTCTATAATCATTTCTATCTTGTTGTCGTTTCTTGGTTACATTAGCGTTTAATGTATTCATCTGAGTTAATCAAGACTCATTTACATAGTTGTCCATCTTTAAGTCTCCTAGAGCCCGTGTTCCATAGGCTACCCTCATTCATTTACCTTAGGGACTACCCCCCATTGACTTGTCTAGGAGAGAGTCTAAAAAGAGTGAGTAAGGATTAGAGTGACAACCCTTACTTTGAGCATTGTCGCGCTGCCTAGACACTTTGTGTGGCAACACACTCCAAACGGTTAAGCTTCAACTGAAGTGACTGACTCTAATTCCAATTGTTGGGAAAAACACTTGGGGGGGGGTGAATCAGTGTGTTAAAACTTACTTCAACCTTTCATTTTCTTATTCAGATTTCTGTACGCTATTGTCATTAAGTAAGCTAGCGTATGTATGCGACTATAACGAAGGAAAACAACGTATATCCAGTTAGCTATCTTTTCATATATCTCATCATCTGTTTTACTTTAACAAATGTGTCATTACTTCATTAGCCTTTAATTGAACAATGGTAAGAACAAAATAAACCATCACATATAAGAAACACATCAACACATGAGGACACCAAGATTTTTAGGTGGAAACTCAATGTGGGAGGATACCACCGCTGCCGTCGTCTTTGTCTTCATTTTTTATTATAAAAGAAAACATTTTACAATCTTGTATTGGTGTAGACTAATACTAGTATGTAGGCACCCACCTGCAGAAGGCTACCACCTTCTCTCGTTCTCCAACACCCATTGGAAGGGAGCTCCAACCCCCTGATCTCGTTTACTGGCACCCACTGGAAGGGAGCTCCAACCCTCTGATCAAATTTGCCAGCTACCACTGGAAGGAAACTTCGACTTCCTCATTGAACGCTCCAACCGTCAGCACCTTTGTGGATGATGTTTCATAATATTTCATATTGGATCCACCTGACTTACAACATCAAACTTGTAGGTCGCTTTTCATCATATTTTCAGACTGGACCCACTACCATCATTTAAGCCCAATACCAAATAATAATTTTGAAACCAATCACTGTATCAAATCACTCAATCACTGAACTACCTGAATCATCAAAACAATCACTTAATCTTAATCAATCAATAAAACTAGATCAGAATAGATCATATCAATGCACAACTACTCATCAATAAGCCAAACATTGTTACCCATCACAAAAACCAACTGCTGCTACTGCAAACCCTGATCAACCATATGTCAGAATATATATGCTACTGTTCTGAGTCATACCCGCGTATGTACGCGCTTCTCCTTAAGAGGACATGTGTACAGATCTCAAAACACTGAACAACTAAGTCTAAATTACTGTCACATTGAATCAATTATTGAATCACATACTGAACCCATCACAGATCATTGAACCAGATACAGATCATCACACTAGTCAACTTCTAATTCATAATCCATTCAGCCCAATCAATACTGTCAAACACATATTATTATAAGAGAGACTTCATCGACGAACAACAGTAAACATAACAGAACAGATCAACCATTATCATCATTTCATTATCCAAAACCCTAGTAGATGTATGCGACTCTTATAAAGCATATCTGTGTATGTATGCACTTATCAATCACCATACCTACGTACAGATCTGTCCATATTGTGGAATATATACGCGACTACCTAGTAGCAGATACGCGTATGTACGTGACTTGCCAGTGTCAAACCCGTGTACAAATCTGTGATCACTGAGACATACCTTCGCTGCAACACATTTGTCAAAGCCAAATCTCGGCATGCAAACTGTTACAGACACACATCGTAATATCATCATCACAGATCTATCAAAGCATAAACAAATTATTCAATATGTGGTCATTTCAGATGTATTAGATCTGATCCATCTCCATGCTCCTTGATGCACTCTTATTTCAGATCAAATCATTGAAAAATAATCCATCATGTCTCCCTTACCACTTTCATGGAGCCAAAAAATTCAAATTTCAAATTTCGAAATTCTCTTTTAAATCCGACATGAAGAACATGTCTTATAATAATTCTTTTAAGGGATAAATAATCAAAATGATATGAAGAACATGTCTTACAAATTCTTTATATAGTACATGAGCTAAAATATAAATTATGAAGACCGACCATAGCTACATAATTCAACAATAACTACTACAATCCGTAGATCGATATGAGGAAGTTTGATGGTAAATATCTTTTAACATGGATATTTTAGATGGAGCAATACATTGATATGAAGTTTGATGGTAATGATCTTTTAACATGGATATTTTAGATGGAGCAATACTTTGATCTACGCCAAGTGACATCTTTACAAAAGGTAATTATTGCATCCGTGTTTTAAGAAGGATACCAACATGTATGGTATCAATGCTTTTGTGAAAGGAAAAAAGATTCCATTATATTTTGGTCTATTTTTTCAGAGGAATTGATAGCACATTATGGGGGATATTAAGAGCAATACATTTTTTTTAGAAGAGTTTTCGGCGGAAATCACATTATATGTGGACACGTTTTGAACCAACAAGTGTGGTTCATCGTCAGGACAAGTTGAAGACCCAGATCATGGCTACATGTTAAATAAAGAGAGCAAATCATCCAATGGCTATATTTGACTAGGAAATGACAATAATAGACTAGGAAACGACTATATTTGACTGGACTGGACCAAGGGATAGGGAGAAATCAGTTCGTTAATTTATAAGTTAGTTATGTTATATTTATTACCATAATTGAATAAAAATAATTTATTGTATTTAATTATATAGATAAATAAAAACTTATAATATTAATAGTATATGAAATAATAAAAATTAATAAAGGATTATTAAAAGTATGACTAATTTAGTTAGCTAATTAATGTAACGATTTCTTCTAATTAAAAGTAATTTATTGTATTTTATTTATTTATATAGATAAATAAAAACTTATAATATTAATAGTATATGAAATAATAAAAATTAATAAAGGATTATTAAAAGTATGACCAATTTAGTTAGTTAATTAATGTAATGATTTCTTAAAACCACTAGGAAAATAGATTCAAGTCATTGAAGAATTATTGAGAAAGAATATAGTTGTTACTAATTAGTTAGTTAATTCATAATTAACTTTATTTAATTATATTCAAAGGCATAAATATTAATACTATAATAATAATAGTATATGAAATAATAAAAATTAATAAAAGTTTATTAAAAGTGTAACTAATTTAGTTAGTTAAATAATTGAAAATGCAACAATTTCTTCTAATTAGAACCACTAGTAAAATAGATTTAAGTCATTGAAGAATTATTGAGAAACAAAATAGTTGTTACTAATTAGTTAGTTAATTCATAATTAATTTTATTTAATTAAATGTAACGGGATAAATTAGTGGCCATCTTTGAAATACCTTCATTCAGTTCTAGTGAAAGGATCTTTATTTATTTATACATTATGTTAAATTAAAAAGATTTTTATTTCTTATTTTTAATACTTTCATCTATGTTTATAACGGATTTTTATTAAGAAGAATTTTAGATTAAAATGAATAACTAAATTACAAAAAAAACCAAAGAGAAGAAAGGGAAAAAAGGAAAAGCAATCTAGAGGATGAGGGGGAAAGGACCACCCAAGGGGCAGGGGCGAGGGGGGTGGGAAAAGGAGGCTAGGAGGAGAAGGCAGGGACCCAACAACTGCTAATTTTCCAGCTGTCGTCTCTATTGAGATTGCTCGACCTTTTTTCAATTTCTATGGCTTCCCTAAATTTCCGGTGATGAAAGGGTGCAATCTTGGCAATAACACGGGCCTCCTCAATGCATATGTGATGCTTAGTCTTTTTTACGTGTTCTGCCAGGGCGGAAGATCGGGTCCTCCCATGTTTTATGTCAGCTGAGTGCTCATGAATCCTCTGATTAATAGAGCGACCAGTCTCACCGACATAGGGGGTCCCACAAGAACAAGGAATACCATAAACACCTTTCATGTCCTTGGGGTCAACAGGGTCTTTAACCGATCTGAGGGAGCTACGGATGGTGTTAAGGGGTCTAAAGGTTGAGGGAACACTGTGGTTCCTAAGAATTCTCGCAATCTTATCAGTGGTCCCCTGGATGAAAGGGAGATGAACCCCTGAGAAAAAGTCTCAGGGGTTCATCTCCCTTTCATCCAGGGGACCACTGATAAGATTGCGAGAATTCTTAGGAACCACAGTGTTCCCTCAACCTTTAGACCCCTTAACACCATCCGTAGCTCCCTCAGATCGGTTAAAGACCCTGTTGACGCCAAGGACATGAAAGGTGTTTATGTTATTCCTTGTTCTTGTGGGACCCCCTATGTCGGTGACACTGGTCGCTTTATTAATCAGAGGATTCATGAGCACTCAGTCGACATAAAACATGGGAGGACCCGGTCTTCCGCCCTGGCAGAACACGCAAAAAAGACTAAGCGTCACATATGCATTGAGGAGGCCGAGCAATCTCAATAGAGATGACGGCTGGAAAATTAGCAGTTGTTGGATCCCTGCCCTCTCCTCCTAGCCTCCCTTTCCCTCACTCGCCGCCCCTGCCCCTTGTGTGGTCCTCTCCCCTTCATCCTCTGGATTGTTTTTCCTTTTTTCCCTTTCTTCTCTTAGGTTTTTTCTGTAATTTAGTTATTCATTTTAATCTAAAATTCTTCTTAATAAAAATCTGTTATTCCTAAACACAGATGAAAGTATTAAAAATAAGTAATAAAAATATTTTTAATTTAACATAATGTATAAATAAATAAAGATCCTTTCACCAGAACTGAATGAAGGTATTTCAAAGATGGGCACTAATTTACCCCGTTACATTTAATTAAATAAAATTAATTATGAATTAACTAACTAATTAGTAACAACTATTTGTTTCTCAATAATTCTTCAATGACTTAAAACTATTTTCCTAGTGGTTCTAATTAGAAGAGATTGTTGCATTTTCAATTATTTAACTAATTAAATTAGTTACACTTTATTAAACTTTTATTAATTTTTATTATTTCATATGCTATTATTATTATAGTATTAAAAATTACGCCTTTGAATATAAATAAATAAAGTTAATTACGAATTAACTAATTAATTAGTAACAACTATATTCTTTCTCAATAATTCTTCAATGACTTGAATCTATTTTCCTAGTGGTTTTAAGAAATCGTTCCATTAATTAACTAACTAAATTGGTCATACTTTTAATAATCCTTTATTAATTTTTATTATTTCATATACTATTAATATTATAAGTTTTTATTTATCTATATAAATAAATAAAATACAATAAATTACTTTTAATTAGAAGAAATCGTTACATTAATTAACTAAATTAGTCATACTTTTAATAATCCTTTATTAATTTCTATTGTTTCATATACTATTAATATTATAAGTTTCTATTTATCTATACAATTAAATACAATAAATTATTTTTATTCAATTATGGTAATAAATATAACATAACTAACTTATAAATTAACGAATTGATTTCTCCCTATCCCTATCCCTTGGTCTAGTCCAGTGAAATATAGTCGTTTCCTAGTCTATTATAGCCATTTCCTAGTCAAATATCGCTGTTGGATGATCTGCTCTCTCTATTTAACATGCAGCCATGATTTGGTTTTTCAACTTGTCCTAACGATGAACCACACTTGTTGGTTCGAAACGCGTCGACAAATGAATTATAATGTGATTTCCGCCGAAAACTCTTCTCAAAATATTGATATGGATCATAGAAGCCTAAATTCAGCAATACATTCTTTAGAAAATTGGCAATTCTTTGACAACAAGGTCCAGTGATAGAGCACATTCAACAATTCTAAAAGTTGAGTCTCATAAGTAAAGAATATTTCAGAGGATAATTTGTTAGACCTATTCATGGGAACTTTAAAGGAAAGCATCCAACATGAGGTGCATCTCTTTGAACCTAAATCTCTAGAGTATGCTTTCAGTTTGGAAAGGAAAGTTGAAAGTAAAAATATGGCCACTAGAAAATTGGTCACTAATAACTATAACGAAGATCATGCTCCCTCTCTTAAACCAACAAGGTTGACTCCTTAACAAATGGATGAAAGAAGAGAAAAGGGACTATGTTTCAACTATGACAACAAGTATAGCAAGAGTCATAAATGCAGTGAAAGGAAATTATTCTACATGGATTGCGAAGATGAAGAAGATGAAGAAGTGGAAATTTCACTAGATCTAGAGCTAGAAGAGACTACTCCAACAATCTTTTGTCATGCATTGGCCGACATCAGTACTCCACAAACCCTCAAGATAGAAGGATATATTAAAAAGCAAAATGTTACAATATGGATTGATTCAAATATTACCCATAACTTCATCAATTACAAATTGACAAAATTCTGAATTGCTTTATTTATTCAACACCGAAATTTCAAGTAATGATTGCAGATGGAGGTACCATAAATTTTTCAGGGAAGTGCCATAGTATTAAGCTCAATACAAGGGAATATTTGTTGGATAGTCGCATGATTGCAATACAAATGGGTGGTGCTGATGTTGTATTAGGGCTCCAATGGTTACAATCTTTGGGAACAATGGCCTTTGATTTTCAAGGTCTCTTCATAAGGTTTACCTTAGAAGAAAAGGAAATTGAGCTTAGAGGTATCCAAGGACAACCCTCTAAAGTGATAAGCTCTAATGGAACGACAAAATTACGCAAAAAGGGGCATCGAGGTGTAATGGCACAATTATGTTCAATAAATGTCAAACAACAATATCATCTATGTCAGGAGATCCCCATAAAACTGTCAACTATCTTTCTAAGGGTATTTGGATTCATTTGCAACTGGGAAGCATACTAGAGATAAAGGAAGAAGGGAAAATCATACTAGAAGTAGAAACAATCCTTGAAACAAGGATTAAGCAGTTAAGTAACCCAACAATTGTGTGTGGAAGAGATGACATGGGAAGATGACTTATTTTTGTAGAATCACTAGTAGTTAGTGAAGTGTTTAGGACAACACTTGTTTGAAGCAGAGGGGCATGTTAAGCTCTATATAAGCCCCGTGTTAACCGTATAACCCCTTATAAAGCCCTAGATATCGAGTGATTACATTTCTATTGTTATATTGTTATGTAGGCGTGAACCCTTCATGTTCTCATTTTATTATACTTGTACCCCCTGTCCCATATATATATATATGTATATATATTAAGGAAACCTAGTCTTAGAATCCATTGTATTCATTATAAAAGGAGGTTTTCCCCTTGAAGAGGACTGTACTTATTGGTTTCATATCATTGTTAAGTCACAAGGATCATAACATTCTATTTCCTTGTTTTTGGAATCGTTGGATTCCAATATAGGTAAAAGTTCCGTTCAAATAATTTCCAATGTTTCTTGTATGACCTATAAGATCTATGCACACATACATAACATTAGAGATTTATGGATAAAAAGAAAGAGAGATGTAATTTAATTATTCTATAATGAAAATGATGTACATTATAAAAAGTCTCGATGACAAAGATAATCACTCGTAGAATATATTATCATCTCATAATGCACCCTTGGGAAAGAGCAGTGTTATTGGAATTGGACCAGAATCGGTGGAAATGATCTATCCGACTGATTTCATGCCTAAACTAGTTTGACTAGTGGCACAAAATTGGGAATGGCTAGTTTGGTACCAAACCAACCTATTTTCACCGAACCAATTGATTCTGTACAATGCAACCAAGGACCCTCTAAACTCATTTTTTTTAAACAATAATTTATGAGTGGGGCAACCTAATATTCAACCCTAGGGCCCTAGTAATGCTATGTAATTAATAGTAATGTTAAATTCTTGAAGTAAAAGTGACAATGAAACATTCATTGTCACTTTTACTTAAATTTTTAACATTACCATTAATTGCTTCATGATGTTTAAAAGTGGTTCCAACCTCATTGGATTTCACATGGATAAAGTAGAATTTTAGATCCTACTCAAAATCGAGAAGACTTATTAGTTTTTGGGGTTTTAGGATCGCAAGGGATTGCAACATTTCATTGGATTTTGTTGTGTACGAGAGTATGGTGTTGAGAAATCTAGGGCATAACAATTAGATGATTTCTCTTTCTTTAGATAACTGCTTGTGAATTTTTACTTCTTAGATTAGGTTCTTCTTTTACTTAGGTTATTATAGTGTTCTTCTTCATCAAACAACTACCAATGCATAAATCATAAAGAGACAAGAGACACAAAATGTAGGCGATCATCCAGGGCCCAAAACGCACCCACTTGAGAGGAAAACCCAAACAAATTCTTCTTCTTATAGAGATTTCGATTGACGAATACCAAGACCAAGACGAAGACCCTTGCCCACAACCCCTCAAGATCAAATCAATCTGACGAACCTCTCTTTCTTGCACAAAGTCAACTTACAAGCCTTCCAATGATGATGGATTCTCCTCCGACCTTCTTTTCGGACCTGCAACCTCTTGTATGCACTGTAGAAACCCTAGATAGTCAAAATAATGGGGAGAATGCATTCCTTTCTTCTTCGCTTGATAAGATACCTTTACTTCAACCTCTTGGCCTCCAAGATTACCCCACTGAAATTTAGCCTTCTATGGTGACTGTAATCTTTGTCTCTTGACAGCCGAGAAGTGTGCCCTAGTTGCAGATCACATGTATGGAGCAAAAACCCAAACTGTTCTACTTTTCGTCCTTCCTATCCTTGATAGTCCTTCGTTATAGAATGAGACTCCTTCTCCTTGCTAGATCGAACTTCTGTGTTATCTTCTGCGTGTCCTTTAAGAGAGGCCGAGTTCTCTTTATATAGGCTTTGATGGGCTTCCAAAATAGCCTAACATCTCTTGGCAAGCCGACTTGGTGAAGCTTCTAGGCCGACTTGACTTGTGGTTTGTATCCTTGATCTTGGAGGGGTTTCCTTTACGATTTTAGACTCACATTGACTCAAACAAATATGTAACATACTGTTAAAATTGGCAATTAGGGCCAAATTCCACCTTAGGACAACTCATATCATGGAGATGATTATTGCATTGGATTCCTCTTTTCGAGAGGTCCAATTTTGATATAAAGATCATCTCATTCTCACAAGCAGAAATGGAATTTTGAATTTATTCTCTTTCGTGTACAAATTGTCAAGGTTGGCCTCAGTCAAATGTAGGCTCATAAGCCCAATAGATGTGTCTCGTCACCCTCAACGAAGTGTATAAATAGGAGTGACCTCTCTTCTCATTTGGACATCACTCATCTCATCATATATCCCTCTCTCTCCTCTCTTGATTGGTTCATACAACTTGGAAGCAACGTCTACCTACTTTGCACATGTGAAAGGAGGACGAGTTTCTGGGATTGTCTGCTGGCCGAATTTCAGGAAAACAGAGCAGTGTTGACCAGGGCTCTTTTGACCAGCGTTGACTGCATTTTCTTGGGAATAAATTCGATTTTTGGAGGCCGCATTTATTGGCACAGATATCGAGGAGTTTGGGACAGTTTGACTAGGGTTGACTTTAGCGTTGCCTTTAGATTTGACTGCAGAAATTATAACCGTGTTTTCTCTCTCCTTTGAATGGGTTGACCGAACTATTTTGGGCTGACTTTGACCGTCTTGGAAGGCCGAATTAATTTGCTATTGATCGAGCTGCTTGGAGGACATTTTGGAGCTGCTTTGACCAATGTTGACTTTTCGGTAAGGCTTGCAGTTGACTGCTGATTTTGACAGGACCGTTTTGGCAAGTTAATTTGATATTTGTACTCTCTATTCGCTGAATTATTGAAGAATAATAAGAAGATTTGATCAAAGGGTTCCCCACATTGGGGTTTTTCCCTGGCATTCGCCACATCTTGTGTCCTCTTGTCTTGGCTTGTCTTTTGCACATGTTTTTATGTTCTATCTGCATTTACTGCCAATGTGTTTAAGTTAATTTGATTGCTACTGGAAATAATTGGAAATTGTCATTGGGTTCATAAGGAACATTGAAGTAAATTGTGCTTAAGTATAGAACATACCATTGTTATCTAAATTTAACATGGTATCGGAGCTCAGCTGAAGACAAAGCCCAAGCAAGAGTGAGGAAAAGCAATCACTAAGGGAAGTTGTTGGACAAGGACTTGGAACTAGTCCCAATGACGACTACATCTTACTTCAAATCCGAGGACAAGCTTAAGGACAAATCTGACTATCATGCATGAAAGATGTCTCTAGATTTGACATTGGAAGAAAATGATGCCATGGACTATGTCAAAGAAAGAGTAGTGGAGCCTCCTTCAAATGCATCCGCAACTGCACAAACAAAGTACAAGAAAGGTGAGGTTAAAGCTAAGAAAAGTATTGTTGATTCTATTCACAAGCCCTCAAATGGAAACAATCCTACCGCCTTTCTTGCTCATGCTAAGAGGAAGAACATGTTGGTCCAAGAAATCAAGGTCAAGGGTTCAGGCTGGGATTCAAAGAAGGAAGGAAAGGAAGATGCTTCAATTGTAACAGGTTTGGCTACTTTGCTAGAGAGTGTCCTCACAAGAAGGATGCTCCAAGAGATAATGACAACAATAACAATAACTACAAAGGCAATGGCAATCAAAGGAACAACAGGTTCAACAACAAAGGAAAGAGGAATGTTCCCACTACTCCAATTGGAAATAGTTGTTCTCCCATGAAGTTGAGAAACTCCAGGTATGAAGAATTTAATGTTGTAAAGCAAAAAGAATTTTATCTTGTTTCTGCCCTCACCACTACCTCTTCTCCAGATACATTGGATCATTGATTGATAATGGTGCATCAAGGAACTTCACTGGGTACAAAGAAGCTCTCTCAAACTTGATTGAAAAGAAGACGAATATGGAGATTATACTTGGGGATAATGCCACTTATCCCGTGAAAGGAATTGGGACTGTTACTCTTCACTTAAATCAAGGTCAAAACCTTCATTTACAAGAAGTGTTGTATGTACTTGATTTGAAAAAGAATCTAGTCCCTATTTCTGTGATGGAAGACAAAGGTTTCAAGGTGACATTCATTGATGGGAAAGTTCATGTTGGCAAAGGAACCCAAGAGATGCACTCACTCTTGGATTCAGGGTTGAAGGTCTTTATCAATTTGGAGGAAGTCCTTTGGGAGCAATGACTTGTGATACTTCTCCTCAATCTGAATTATGGCATCGGAGATTTGCTCACCTTCATTTCAAAGCCTTATTTGATGTAAGGAAGATGGTCATAGGTACGCCCGAATTTAACTTAGATCATGAAGGTGTTTGTCAACGTTGTGAAGCTGGAAAACATACAAGGGGACCATTCCCCTCAAGTGAAACTCAAACCACCGATATTCTTCAATTGGTCCATTCTGATCTATTAGGTATGTTGCTCGTGACGTCTTTGGGTGGATATCTGTACTATGCTATTTTTGTGGATGTCTTCTCTCGCAAAACATGGATCTATTTCTTAAATAAGAAGGATGAAGTGTTCAAATCGTTTCGCTCTTTCAAAGCCTTGGTCAAGAATCAAATAGGGAAGAAGATCAAAATATTGAGGATCGATAATGGGACTGAATATGAGTCAAATGAATTCAAAGACTATTGTAGAGAAGTTGGCATTAAGAGGGAGATCACTACTGCATATACTCCTAAACAAAACGGTGTTACCGAAAGGAATAATCAAACTATCATAAAATCCACCTGTGCCATGCTTCATGACCAAGGTCTACCGAAGTTCTTATGGGGAGAAGCTGCCAACACCGCTGTGTATGTTCAAAACAGATGCCCACTCCAAGCTTTGGACTTCAAGACACCCAAAGAAGTTTTCACTGGTAAGAAACTTGATGTTTCACATTTTAGAAATTTTGGTTGTCCTGTATATTTTCATGTGTCGAAAGAGAAAAGAAACAAACTAGATGCATCTGGGAAGAAAGGAATGTTTGTGGGCTACAGTAAAACTTCGAAGGCATATAGAGTCTATGTGCCTGGTCAAAGGAAAGTAGAATTAAGTCATGATGTCACTTTCGAGGAAGATTTTTCTCTTAGGAAGGTCTGAGATCTTGCTATCCCTAGGAAGGACAATGATGATGCTAATGCAGAAAAGCAGGATGAGCCTTCGTCTGATGATCCGATGCTCGATGTTGAAGGTCCGATGGATCCCATTGATCGACCTCTTAGTGAGCCCACTACTTCAAGAAAAAGACCTTTGTGGCTCAAAAATACTCTTGAAGATGCTAAGAAACATATTGCACTGAGGGGACATTTCGTGAAAGCAAGAAACTGAATAGGTACCAAGGGTACTTAACTGCCATGAGTACCATTGTATAATTTGAGAGTTGCACATTTGAAGAAGCCGTGAAACACCAAGTTTGGAAGGATGCGATCTACGAGGAATATGAGTCGATCATGAAGAATGATATATGGGATGTGGTTCCTAGACCCAAGGACAAGTCAATGGTCACTTCAAAATGGCTCTACAAGATCAAACATGGAGTTGATGGGAGTGCTGAAAAGTTCAAGGCCAGATTTGTTGCTCGAGGCTTCTCTCAAAAGGAAGGAGTAGACTATGATGAGATATTTGCACTAGTTGCCCGATATACCACCATCTGTTTGATCATAGCCCTTGCTGCCTCGCAAGGATGGAGCCTATACCAGATGGATGTCAAAACTTCCTTCTTGCATGGTTCGCTTAAGGAGGAAGTCTATGTAGAACAACTCGAGGGATTCGAAGTTCAAGATTGTGAGACACATGTATGTAGGTTGAAGAAAGGCCTCAATGGGTTGAAGCAAGACCCTAGGGTTTGGTATGAGAGGATTGATAGCTATCTTATGAAGCTGGGATTTACAAGGAGCGATGCTGACCCGAACCTATACTTCAAGGTTGAAAAGGACAAGCCCCTCATTCTGGTCCTTTATGTGGATGATCTCTTTCTGATAGGTGATGACCCTCTCATTCATCAATGCAAGGGCGAGTTGGCTTCCGAATTCGAGATGAAGGACCTGGGACAAATGCACTACTTCGTAGGGTTGGAGGTCTGGCAAAATCTAGGTGAGATTTTCCTTTCTCAAGGAAAATACATTGTGAAGCTACTTGAGAGATGTGGGATGGTGGATTGCAAGTCCGTGACTACTCTGATGGAACTCAACTTTAAGAAGCTATGTGGAAGTGCTGCTGGGCCCAGATTAGCGAACCCTTCCGAGTATCGCCAACTTGTAGGGGCCCTAATGTTCTTGGTCAACTCTCGTCCTGACATATGATTCGCTGTGAACACGTTGAGTCAGCTTATGGTCGAGCCTCATCACATTCATTGGATTACTGCTAAGAATCTCCTGAGATATCTTCGAGGCACAATCCACTATAGACTGAGATACACTGTTGGGAACTTGAGACTTCATGGATATATAGATGTTGATTGGGTTGGCAGTGTGGTGGATCGTAAGAGCACATCTAGGTGCTGCTTCTCTTTGGGGTCTGCTTCAATAGCTTGGATGAGTAAGAAGCATAAATCGATTGCCTTAAGCACCATCAAGGCCGAATACATTGTTGCGAGTATGGCCTGTTGTGAAGCTGTTTGGTTGGGAAAGCTCTTCCGTGAGCTATTTGAGCACGTGTTGGATACCACCATGCTCTTCTGCGACAACTAGAGTGGTATTCACCTATTAGAGAATCCCGTGTCTGCGACCGCTCCAAGCACATTGATATCAGG
This sequence comes from Pinus tabuliformis, assembly GCA_031772625.1. Taxonomy (NCBI): domain Eukaryota; kingdom Viridiplantae; phylum Streptophyta; class Pinopsida; order Pinales; family Pinaceae; genus Pinus; species Pinus tabuliformis. The sequence continues at coordinate 741,347,489 of CM062820.1, read as the reverse complement.
CACCACTTTATCCAAGATATGGTACAACAGGCAGTAATAAGGCTCCAACACATCAGGACAGATGAGTAGACATTCTCACGAGGCCTTTGGTAAAGGTCAAATTCTTAACCTTCTGAGAGAGACTTGGAGTCGTGAAATGACCCTCCTATGAGTGTTCTGTATGAGTTGAACACTGAGCCTTAGGAGCTCCTGGGGGCTTTGGGTACTTCTTGGAGCTACAAGCGACCATAGGGTGAGTGGTTCACCTTCCCTTGTGATACCCCATGATGGTTGACATGTGTGTAGGGTGAGTGGTTCACCTTCCCCTACAATTGACATATGCATAGGCTGAATAGTTCACCTTCTCCTATGGCATATGAGCAGGATGAGTGGTTCACCTTCTCCTATGGCATATGAGCAGGATGAGTGGTTCACCTTCTCCTGCCAATGGCCCAGCACACATCCTACCCATAGAGTCCGACCCTCATGGGAAAGACCTCTCATTTGGCCAATGATTTGGGAAAAGATGGTTAGGGACCATAGCACTACCGATGGACACATCATGTATTGCCGTACTCCCTATGACTAGGATTCATGGTGTTCAACAACTTGATCTGGGATCAAGGACTGACTTTTGTCAGTGGAGAGTGGTATGATCTTATGACCCACTCTCGATCACTTCTTCATTTTTACTTCATGGTTCGCAGAGCAGAGTAGGGCAGTGATGACAGGGATGGTACAGGATGATAGGATGACATGATGACAAATGGATTTTGACAGGTGGAATTCTCCCTAGTTGAGAGGGAGTGTTAAAATTGGCAACTAGGGCCAAATTCCACCTTAGGACAACTCATATGATGGAGATGATTATTGCATTGGATTCCTCTTTTTGAAAGGTCCAATTTTGATATAAAGATCATCTCATTCTGACAAGCAGAAATGGAATTTTGAATTTATTCTCTCATGCACAAATTGTCAAGGTCAGCCTCAGTCAAATGTAGGCTCATAAGCCCAATAGATGTGTCTCCTCACCCTCAACGAAGTGTATACATACGAGTGACATCTCTCCTCATTTGGACATCACTCATCTCATCACTCATCTCATCATATATCTCTCTCTCTCCTCTCTTGATTGGTTCGTACAACTTGGAGGCAACCTCTACCTACTTTGCACATGTGAAAGGAGGACGAGTTTCTGGGATTATCTGCTGGCCGAATTTCAGGAAAACAAACAAGCGTTGGCCAGGGCTCTTTTGCCCAACGTTGAATGCATTTTCTTGGGCAACAAATCGATTTTTAGAGGCCACATTTATTGGCACAAATATCGAGAAGTTTGGGACAGTTTGACCAGGGTTGACTTCAGATATGTCTGCAGAAATTATAGCCATGTTTTCTCTCTCCTTTGACTGGGTTGACTGAACTATTTTGGGCTGACTTTGACCCTCTTGGAAGCTCGAATTAATGGGTTGTTGACTGAGCTGCTTGGAGGACATTTTGGCGCTGCTTTGACAAGCGTTGACTTTCTGGTCTGTGCTGCAGTTGATTGCTGATTTTGACAAGACTGTTTTGGGCAAGTTAATTTGATATTTGTACTATCTCTCTTTGCTCAACTATTGAAGAATAATAGGAAGATTTGATCAAAAGGTTTTCCCACATTGGGGTTTTCCTTGGCATCTACCATAGCTTGTGTCCTCTTGTCTTGGCTTGTGTTCTGCACATGTTTTTATGTTCTATTTGCATTTATTGTCAATGTGTTTAAGTTAATATGATTGCTACTAGAAATAAATGGAAATTGTCATTGGGATGATAAGGAACATTGAAGTAAATTGCGCTGAATTCTTCAAGAACCATCCGGGATACCAATTTCGACAAGGATTTCAAGGATTGGGAAATTCCTTCATATGTCATACACCATAAACCTAACCCTCAAATCCTCCTTTCCTTTCCCTAGAAGACATTGTACCTTGCTTAGAAAGCAAGGAAACTCTATCCTTCTAACTCTTCCAGGAAAGAGATTATTTGGGTCACTCCACATCATTTCATTGACTTATCCTTCATCAGTGACTCCATAATATACTGGGTCTTCTCCCATTGATGAAAGTCCGTAAATAGAATGGAGCCTTAGCTGAGGTGACAGTGGGCTAAGCCTCCATTTGTTGCCCTTGACCTAGCATTTTCCCTTTAGGTCCCCTGCTAGTTTGAGCGGAAATAGGTTTCAAAAGAGAAAATTTTGAATTTTGGCTCCAAAGTTGTCAAGTCAGCCCTTCCTTAAGTCATGTCGGCCCAATTGAAGAGACACCCATTTAGGCCAACCAAAACACTATATATAAGGCATTCGACCCCCTCCTTTAAGCACAATTCGATCTCACACAAGATAAGACATCTTCTGGGCATCCAAACAAAGGAAAAGAAGGATGAAGACATCTCAATTATCTTTTCTATCTCTCCTTGACTTTGCTCGTGTGGTTCTCTCTCCTGTAGCTTTGCATGTGTGGGTTTCTAGGCATATTTTGGGCAGCATATTCTAGGCAGTAGGTTCGAAGGGCAGCACAAGTGAGTTTATGGGCAGATTCTGGGAGGCTGAATTTCAGCCTATGTAGATCATGCAAGGCCGAGTTTGTTGGGCAAAAGATTGACTTAACAAGAGGGTAGTTTGACCAGGTTTGACCATAGTATTGTTGGTTAGTTTGACCATCATATTTGACTTGAAGATCTAAGTGCATCTCTTGTTGAACTAAAGAATTTCTCTAAGGAAAAGGTTGCTAGGTTCTTCCCCCAAGTGGGTTTTCCCAGGGTAAATCTTGTGTTATCTTTGTGCATTGTGATCTCTACTATCCTTGTACATTTATGGTTGAATTTCTGAAGTGTAATTGCTTAATGATAAACTGGAAGTGCTAAAAGAATATCTACATCATTAGAAGTAATTATCATATTTTCAGAAAGTAGTGCTTGTATCTATGATTCTATTGCACTTGAAAAATCAACATGGTATCAGATCTTTGGTGAAGGAAAGGATATTGAGATCACTCTTGAAGAGCTTTGGCGAAGGAAAGGAAATTGAGATTACTTTTGAAGAGGTTGGGTAAAGGAAAGGGCATTGAAGATCACTCTTGAAGAGACCTACATCTGCAATTTGCTTGTTTATCTATATCCATGGGTTCTTCTATGAAGTCAGAGAGGAAGCTGGAAGGAGCTACAAATTTCATGGCTTTGAAGACAAGGATTGACCTCATTCTCGCAAAGAATGATGTCTTGCATATTGTGAAGCGCAAGGTCACTAAACCTTCAGATAATGAAGGAAAAGTAAAATATGAGAAGGATGACATCACAACCATGAGTATTATTGTAGATTCGATCCAAGATCATTTATTCCATATGTCACAAATCTTGACACTTAAAAGAAGATATATGATGCCCTAGTGGAATTATATACCACCGGCATAGATCCATCTTAAATACGGATCTAACATGAGCCGAGAGGGATCCAATTTCTTCCTGTGCAATTTTTTTTATGAGTAGACACTATTTAAATGTTTTATATAGTTATTTTTATTTTTTTTTATTTTTAGATTTTTTTTTTTTTTTTTTTTTTTTTTTAAATTTTGGCCAACATGAGGGTTACACATCATACTGGGCTGTAGAATGAGCCTCTCGGCTCAATCAACAACATTAGTCAAGGAAGAACAAGCTTCGTGATTGTAGAATGAAAAGAAATGATATTGTGGCCTCATATTCATGAGGATCTTTCAACTAAGAGATCAGCTTGAAGCAATTGAGGAAATCATTTATAATAGAGAACTTGTGACTACAACAATTAATGGCTTACCTGACTCATGGGATTCATTTGCATCTACTATACACGGCAGAAAGGAAACTCCAAGTTTTGAAGAACTATGGACGTCATGTACTCAAGAAAAATCTAGACTTGTGTCAAAGCAGAAGATTCCAAGACCTCAAGATGATAAATCTCAAATGTTTACAACCCACTCTAAAAATGGCAAAGGAAGAAGAAATTTTGGAATATTTCAAAGGAATGTAGGTAGAAGACCAACTCCTCAAAAGAAGGATATTCAATGTTTATGTTGACACAAGTTTGGTCATTATAAAAATCAATGCATTGAGGGGAGGAATGATAAGAAGAGGAAGGGCGATGATGATGATGACCATCCTCATAAGAAGAAATCCAAGAATGATAGTACAAAAGCTTTACCAACTAATGATAAGGACATGTTTGACTAGAATTGCAAATAGACCTTTGATTTCTGCAAGTAGGCTAGGAACAAGAGGAAGCTGAAGGGGTCTCTCACATAAAAAAGAAGTCATAACACTTATGCTATGTGCCCTTCTTAGAACTGATTTGTAAACCATAGAAATCTAGAATTCTTGATAAGAAAGCCCTAGGGTTTGTGGATAAAACCCTAGAGTTAGACCTAGATCAATGTTTCCACTGAAAGAAGAAATCCTAGCTCATGCAAGAAAGCAAAGGAAAGCATCACATTGATGATGAGGATAAGGATGAAGATGATGAAATTGCATATGGATTTCATTCTTTCAAGAAGACAAGGATCAAAAGGGAGTTTGACAATTCCCTACAATCCTCAAAAGATAAGTACTTTATATCTCTCTTCCTTGATTATTATTTGTTGGCCTCTTGTCTTTATTTCTTTCTTTTTAGGTTATAATCATTTCTTCCATGATCTCCTAGTGAGGGTTGCAGGTACATCGTAAAGGTTGCCAAGGATTTGGCAGTAGATGAAAGCATTGGGAAGAACGAAGCAAAGCTTGCGACAAGAGGATTCTCCCAGAGTGATTTGTGTTCAAGAGGGAGAAGTTATATTGGCATCTAGAACCATGTTTGATGACCATAAGAGCTCCTAGTTCAAAGGGAGCAGGTAGGCCAACAAGTTTGAAGGATGCCATAATGAAAACTGTGTCGAGATTTGAGGAGAGTCAGTGGTGAATTCCAAGTGGATCTACAAGTATGCAGTAGATGGCAACATAGAGAAGTACAAAGCAAGATTCAAGGATTCTCCTAGAAAAAGGGAGAAGACTATGACAAAATGTTTGATTCAATTGTCAAGTACACTATTGTTAGAATTTCTATTTCTTTGAAAATTGCACCGCTTGCTTTTCTCAATGACTGAAGAAGAAGTGTACATAAACATACCTCAGGGCTTTGAGGTACATGAGAAGAGGTCTCTTGATTACAGACTAAAGAAAATTTTGTACGATCACAAGCAACCACATTGGACTTGGTATTCTTGGATTGATGGATGTTGGTTGATCTTGTTATTATATGACTTGTTTCTGACGGGAGCAAAAAGAATTATGTGACAGAGGGAGCAACAGTGGCAAGAGGATTTGCTTCAGTGATAGAGAGAGTTGCCAAGTTCTCTACTTCAGTGTCAGAGGGAGTTAACATATGAGTTCGAGATGAAGGATCTTGGTTGAATACATTACTTCTTAGAACTAGAAGTGTGGAAAAAGTCGGGTAAACATATATCACAATCATATAGAAATTTGGGATGAAAGATGGCCAATCCATGACCACTTCCATGATAACTAATTTGAAGAAGGTAAGTGACAAAGGGAGCAACCAGATTGATACGTCAAGGTCAGCTTCAGTGTCAAGTAACTGTGGTGATGGTTCTAGTGAAGGAAGCAAATGCAGAGATATACAGATTCAGATTGGGTAGAGAGTGCTGAAGACATGAAGAGCACATTAGGATGATGATTTTGCTTGGATTATGCTTGGGCAGGAAGCAAACATCTGTCGCACTCAGGACTGCAGGAGTTGAGTGTATTATAGCTAGTTTGGCAAATTTTGAGGTAATGTGGCTTAGTAACTGCTCGCAAGATTGTTTAATTAGGTGCATAAGATGACCATGATGACAGAGCGAAGCACATATTGAGACATGGTACAAAAGGGAGCAATGAGGCTTACAAAGCCTCTGTCCCAGGGCAAAGTTTATATATTCCAGGGACAAGGCTTAGAAGTTTATATACTTCAGGGACAAGCTTGAGAAGTTTGTATATTTTAGGGACAAGCTTGAGAAGATTGTATACTTCAGAGACAAGCTTGAGAAGTTTTTATACTTCAGGGACAAGCCAGAGTGGTTGAGAATATTTTCCTTGGTTAGAGGGAATGGTGATGTTGTTGCATCAAGGGGCAGACATTCTCCCTAGGTCAAAATATAAACAGGTCAAAGTATTGACTAGGGGCCACAAAATGTGGCTAGGGAGAATGGCCCAGAGAGCATCAAGGCCTGGAGTGCTCCCCAGGTGGGCGAGTGAGTGCCTCTAACATTGGGTAGGAGAGTTACCATTCAATTAGCATGCAGGAATGGTAATAGCCTAGGTTTTCACCATAGATCACGGGTGTTGATCAGGTTCCAAGTGATTACTTGGATAATTAGTGAATTGCTCCAACTGATGACTTGGATAATTAGTGAATTGCTCCAAGTGACAACTTGTTGATCATGATGTTGATGCAGGTTGCTTTCCATAGGGAGTGGATTGAAACATCAACATAGCTAGGTCATTCAAGGACATTCATTCTGTCTGAGTCAAGTATGTTGACCATGATTAGGGAGAATGGTCTGGTAGAGGACAAACATTCTTCCTGAGTCAAGTATGTTGACCAGGATTTGAAAGAATGGTCCTAGAGGCCCAAAATCACTCAAGCATAGAGTTGAGTAGGTGCCTTTCAACATCAGGCTTAGGATTACTCTCTAGATAGGTTGAGCGAGGCCTTTGGATTTGGGACTAGAATACTCAAATGGGTTGAGTGTGTCCCTAGGGTTTCACCATGAGTCAAAGAGATTGACTATGATGATGGTGAACCGGGACTAGTCAAGTATACCATGTGTTAGAAGCATCATCCAGAATCATGGTGACTAGTTGATGCTAATGATGTACCATAGGCCACAGATGTTGACCAAAATTATGGTACGTAGTTGACGTTGTAGATTCTTATCATAGGTCAAAGATATTGACCAGAGTTATGGTAATCAGATGATGCTAATGCTGATGATAAATGAAGAACCTTTTCTTAGAGAAATTTGTCAACAAGAGAACATCTAGATAGTCATTATGAATACCTCTATAGCTAAGAGGGAGTGTTGAATTTTGTAGTTATGGTCGGTCTTCATAATTAATATTTTAGCCCTTGAATTATGTAAGACATGTTCTTCATGCAAGTTACAAAAAGAAAAATATATATAATGATTAATATAAGACATGTTCTTCATGTTGGTTTCAAAGGAGAAATTTTTGAATTTTGAATTTTTGGCTTCAAAGTTGTTAAGTCAACCCTCCTTCAAGTCATGTCAGTCCCAATTGAAGAGACATCCATTCAGGCCAGCTTGAACACTCTATATAAGGCATTTGACCCTCTCATTTAAACACAATTTGATGTCTCACAAGATAAGACATCTTCTGGGTATCCAAGTAAAGTAAAAGAAGAAGAAGGACGAAGAAGGATGAAGACATCTCAAGTATTTTTTCTATCTCTCCTTGATGTCGCGCGCGTGATTCTCTGTCCTGTAGCTTTGCACGTGCAAGTTTTTGGGCATATTCTGGGTAGCAGGTTGAACTTTTGAGCAACATATGCTGGCCAACATATTTTGGGCAACAGGGCCGAGTTTCTGGGCAAATTCTGGGAGGCTGAATTTTGGCCTAAGTAGATCAGGCAAGGTTGAGTTTGTTCGACAAAGGGTTAACTTGACAAGAGGGCAGTTTGACCATCATATTTGACTACAAGATCTAGGTGTATCTCTTGTTGAACTAAAGAATTTCTCTAAGGAAAAGGTTGTTGGGTTCTTCCTCCAAGTGGGTTTTCCGAAGGTAAATCTTGTGTTATCTTTGTGCATTGTGATCTCTACTATCCTTCTACATTTATGGCTGAATTTGCGAAGTGTAATTGCTTAATGATAAACTGGAAGTGGTAAAAGAATATCTACATCATTAGAAGTAATTATCAAATTTTCAGAAACTAGTGCTTGTACTTATTACACTTGAAAAATCAACAAGCATGACCCTTTTCAAATCTCAATGTTCAATAGAGCTCTTTCCTTATGTTACGCACCAAAAATGGGTGACCCCATAGAAGAATTCTTCTCCTAGGAATCTCTTTAGCAAACAACCAACAACCCCTGACAACCATCGATGTAACTAATACATTGCGCTGTTTGATCTCTGGTTCCTGAATTAGTCATATGTCCCCTCACCCATCTATTGAGAGAATATGTTGGAAGATGGGCAATACAACTCAGAAGGTATGTTTTTCATTTTGCAATCGAGTGCTTAAGCTTGTTTTTCATTGGGCTTTTTGGGCATGGATTATTGGGTGACTTGGAAGAAGGAAGGGCTTTGACTGGGGTTTTGTTCCCTCACCTTAAATGGGGAGTTAATCCTTAGCCCTAGTCCTCTGGGATCTCTCCTATTGTCTTATGGCTTTAGGAAGGGCACTACTTGGGAAACCTCGATTTTGGTAGCGCGGTCCTGTTTTCCGTTTCACATTTTTCACTCCACTCCCCACATTACAAGCCCTATTTCATCATATTCCCTCTCTGGTTCCACATGACCACTGGGTTCACAAGGCATTGGCACACCCCCGTCCCCTTGTCCACTTGTCTGGGTTAGGCCTAGAAATGTTGCCTCAGAGGTTGATGCAACTAAAAAAAATGGTTAAAACCATATCATGGCCACAAGCAGGAAACAAAAGAAAAGAATAGTATAAATTGCAAAAGATGGCTGGGACAGTAAAATACCATGTGGGCAAAATCCAAACATGAGCTCTACCCCTTATCATTATGGCCATCACCTTGGTTCTTTGTTAGGTCCCTATAATACTAGTGATTACCCCATTACCATTGTAGGTGTATCCCTTATTAATATTGTTGTGCCCCTATTGTCCCCATATTGTTATTACTGTTCCCCATAGAATCCCTCTATTGTTATTTTTGTGGTTTGTTAGGTCGGTTGGGTTATATTGTGACTCCTTAGACTCCTATATATAGAAAGGAGGTTTTGTCATTTGAATCATCAAAGAATTGTTCATTTGTGTAATGTAAAGGAGGTTGCCCCCTCGAAGAGGCTGAATTCTAAGGCATTCAACTCTCTTTTCTATCTTTTTGTGAGCTGGTTTCATAACATTTGGTATCAGAGCTTTGGATTCTAGGGTTTCTCTACTTCAAATAGGTCATTGTGGCATTTTCGCTATAACTTTTTACTTTTTACTTTTTTTTTTTTTTTTACTTCTTCTTCTCTTTTTTTTTTTTTTTTTTTTTTTTTTTTTTCTCTGCGATGTTTCAGATGCTAAAAAAAAAACCCATTTGAGACAAAATTACACTAAATCTCGGGTCCGAATTTCAGAGCTTTTCGCGCTATATTTGTGGAGATATGATCTGAGGAAGTTGGTCTTTTTGCAGACTCCTGAATTACATTCCAAACAGGTGACTTGGGGAAAATCGTCATAACCTTCTCTCTGAGCATCGGATTGAAATTTCGTAAGAAGGTATAGAAAGAGGACGGATTGTAGTTTCTTGTATATATTTTTTAGAACCAAAGGTCGAAACAGTGACTCGTGGCACGTCGTACAAGTTCGCTTTACTAAACTAGTCTATAATCAGATCACTGTGGGAGATTTGGCATAACTCTTCCCTGGAGAATCTAATTTGGATAAGACTGGTGGCATTGGAAAGAGGATGTAGAGGGCTACTGTAGGTCGCAATTTCAAAACTGGATGATCTGAAATTACAGAGATACATCAGATTCAATATCAAGCTCCTACAAAGTGAAAAAAGGCGTGTAGTTTTTTTTAATTTTTGCATAAGCTTGGTTTGAAAAATTAGTTTGAAGGAACTCAAAGGGCATAGTAAACATTATTATCAGTAATTGATGCCCTGCGGAAAGAAAATGCAAACACCTATTAAGCAACCTGAAAGCTCTAGCATGACTCGTGAAGAAGAGGAAGAAATGCAACATGATATATCAAAATTACGAGACCAAGTGCAACAAGTGTCACTTGCACAAAAAGGATCAGAATCTAAGATGAATGGTTTAAAGAAAGATGTAGAAGCTAAGATGGATGGTTTAAAGAAAGGCATAGAAGCTAAGATGGATTGTTTAAAGAAAGGCATAGAAGCTAAGATGAATGACGTGGAAGCTAAGATGGACGATTTGAAAATAGATTTGAAGACAGGCATGGAAGATTTGAAGACAGATTTAACAAAGTTTCTACAAGAAATGCTTACTAATGGTGAAAGGGTAGTAAAGGAAACTCATGATGAGAACAAAAGAAATGTTAATCATGATTTCATAGACTCTAATGTTGGATCGAAGACCCACCGTATTCCAAAAATTGATATGAGGAAGTTTGATGGCACGGATCTTGCAACATGGATATTACAGATGGAGCAATTTTTCGATGTCAATAATGTGCAAAACACACAAAAGGTATGTATTGCAATTTTATATTTGGAACCAAATCAGTTTGTATGGTATCAATGGCTTTGCTCTCGTAAACAAATTATCACTTGGGCAATTTTTACGGAAGAATTGACAACACATTATGAGGATACAAAAAGCAACACTTTTTTTAGCCAATTGATAAGTCTCAAACAAAAAGGTTCAATAATGGAGCACATTGAGGAGTTCCAAAAATTGAACATAAGCGTAAAAAATATTCCAGAGGAAGATAGGATTGATGTGTTCGTAGGGTCTTTAAAGGATAATATCCAACATGATATTCGCCTTTGGGAACCAGATTCATTAGAGAAGGCATTCAAGTTAGCAAGAAAAATGGAAAGCAAAATTATGGCAACCAGGAAGCATACCACTCACAACTATAAATATGGAAGTGTCGTTGCCCCTAGTCTTCCACAACCTATAAGGTTGACACCACAACAATTGGAAGAAAAAAGAGCAAAAGGGCTTTGTTACAATTGTGATAGCAAATACACTAAAGGTCATAAGTGTGTTGAGAAGAAATTATTCTACATAGATTGTGAAGAGGAAGAAGAAAAGGAGCAAGAAAAGTCAAAAGAAGAGGATATACTCTAGGAATAAAGCCTAGATAAAGAAGAAATGAATGCGACCATATCTTGTAATGCATTGGCTGGAATTACCACTCCTCAAACCATCAAGATAGAAGGACAAATCAAGAAGAAAAAGGTAATAGTGTTGATTGATTTAGGAAGTACCCACAATTTTATTCATTGTAAAATAGCAAAAGAATTGAATTGCTTCCTATATCCAGCACCAGAGTGTCAAGTGATGATTGCAAATGGAGGATCGATGAATTGCTCTGGAAAGTGCCATAATATCAAGCTATCCATGGGAGAATATGTATTGACTAGCCCAATGCTTTCCATTCCAATGGGAGGTGCTGATGTTGTACTAGGAGTCCAATGGCTATAATCCTTGGGTACAATAGCTTTTAATTTTCAAGAGCTTTTCACGAAATTTTCTGCAAAAGGAAAGGAAGTTGAATTAAGGGGTATTGCAGGGAAACCAGGAAAGATAATCAGCTCTAACGGTATAACAAAGCTTCTAAAAAAGCAACAAAGAGGTGTAATTGCACAATTATGTTCGCTAGATGTTTCCACATCGGAATCATCTATTTCTCCAGATCTCCAAAAAGTCTTGGACAATCATTCCAAGGTATTTGAGACTCCCAAAGGTCTCCCACCTATTCGTGATCATGATCATGCTATTCATCTGATTCCAAGAAGTGTTCTGCCAAATAGCAGGCCGTACAAATATCCCTATGCCCAAAAGAGTGAAATTGAACGTATGGTTGTAGAAATGCTAGAGGCTGGTATAATTCAACCTAGTCAAAGTTCTTTCTCTGCTCCAGTAGTATTGGTGCACAAGAAGGATGGATCATGGCACATGTGTTCGGATTATAGGGAGCTCAACAAGCTCACTATTAAAGATAAGTTTCCCATTCCTGTCATTGATGAATTACTGGATGAATTGCATGGATCAATTTACTTCACCAAGTTGGATCTTCATTTAGGATATCATCAAATCATAATGAAGACTGAAGACATTTCGAAAACAACATTTAGAACTCATGAGGGTCATTATGAATTTTTGGTCATGCCTTTTGGCCTTACCAATGCACCTTCTACATTTCAAGGTTTGATGAATTCCATTTTCAAACCCTTAGAAAATTTATGTTAGTATTTTTTGATGATATACTAATTAGTAATCTGCAGCAAGTCTTGGAAGGATCATGTTGAACATGTTGACAGGGTGCTACAACTATTGGAGGAGAAACAATTATATGCAAAAAGATCCAAATGTTTCTTTGGAGTACAAGAGGTGGAATTTCTGGGTCATATTGTATCTCATGAAGGAGTTAAGGTAGACCCTAGCAATTAAAGCCATTAAGGAATGGAAAATCCCCACATCCATAAAGCATTTGCGAGGATTTCTTGGGTTGACAGGGTATTATCGCAAGTTTGTTAAGAATTATGGGAGAATAGCAGCAAGTTTGTTAAGAATTATTAGGAGAACTAATGTGGGAATCCTTATAGGTGATGCGAATGACAAGGTGCCAAATGTTCCCCTATGATATTCAATGAGCTGTATGCAATCTAAGGGAGGGTTTCAAATGTGTTTTAATGAGTGAAATAAAGCATAAAAACAAATTAATATGAGACGAATTCTTTAATTTAACAGATTTCATTTTTTTAATCAAATATATATTTGAATATGATGAAAGCGTGTTAATTTTAGGTATGTTCTATGTTGAGAGCAAATTTACTTCAACTTTCCATATTAGCTCAATATCGATTCCAGATTAGCAATCACATTTAACATAATAGTAAAATGCAGATAGAATGTAAAAATAAATCGCAGAAAACAAGCTAAGGCAAGAGGACACAAGTCTCGATGTGGCGCTAGCCAGGGACAAACCCCAATGTGGGGAAACCCTTGATCAATTCTTCTTATGTTCTTCAATAGTTCAGCAGAGAGATAGTACATATACATCAGAAGTCAACACTTTGACTTGTCAAAATAAGAGCAGAGATCTTCTCTAAGAGGATGACACATGAGGTAGCAGATTTGAACTCAGGTGATTCCATCACCATACTATACCTATCACTGTGCTGCACCATGCTGCACCACGCTAGACCATCACCACTGTGCTGCGCCATGCCGCACGATCACAACATGTCCATCATTACTATGCTACACCATGTTGCACCATCACCACTGTGCTACACCATGCTGCACTATCACTACTGTGCTGCACCATCACACCATCTCCATCATCACTGTGCTACACCATGCTGCACCATCACACCATGTCCATCATCACTTTGCTGCACCATGCTGCACCATGCTACAACATCACACCATGTCCATCATCACTGTGCTGCACCTTGCTACACCCATCCTCACTTTCACATATGCTGCAAATTGCAATACATCATGCTGCTGTAATACTTATTCTCTTGCTGCAAATGCATACCAGCCTTAGCTGCTTGCTATGGCTTTCAACCTAGCAGAGTAGCTAGGCTATAGTTAGCTGCTTAGCCCTCTAATCTAATGACAGCTGCTCCCAACTGAACCTCATCCAAGCTTAGAACAACAGTCTAGAGGCATCATATAGCTGTGGTATTTCCAGCATACATGAATCCATCTCTTACTTCTTAGAAACGCTCAATGACTGCGGATTATATCTCCTATGAGGGCTGCGGTTGGAGCCCTTCTTTTACCGTGGAATAAGGCCAACATTTAGAAACGTTAGACCTTTATTGATCCGCAACCATGATACTTCTAGGACAGAGTTTAGGCAGCGTCTTAGGATCTCTACGTTTAGAGCATGACAGTGTTAGAACCCTTGCTCCATGACAACATTTAGGGCAGCGTACTTAGGCTTCTTATTGCTGTGTAGAAAGGTCCCATTTAGGACAGCGTGGAACCTTGTGTAGACTCCACCATAAGAGCTGTCCTCCATGACAACGTTAGGCTTCTACTATATTAGCGCTGAGGCTTCTCCTTAGTGCCTCTTCTTGTTGCGTATTAGACTTCTTCGTTAGGCTGTTAGGGCTTCTCCATAGGGCAGCATATCACCTAAGGCACTCTCTCTAGATCTCATCTTCATCAAACCCAAAACATAATGAAGAGAGATCACAAGAGTGTGATTGTCCAAATGACTAACAAGCCACCTCTTTTTATACTAAAACGTTGAGCACAAGTGGGGGCAATTTGGTTGCTGGCCGACCATGACAAATTGTCGCATAACACAAATAAATTCACATCTCCATGAATACATGTCAGAATCGGATGATCTTTAGATCAATCCTACACCTTTCGACGAGAGGAATCCAAGAAAAACATCAGTTTCCATGAATAAGTAGAACCACATGGAGTTTGGCCCTAGGTGCCAATTTTAACAGTATGAAAATGTATGAAGCCCTAAAAGAACTAGCATCCTTCCACTTTAAAAGTCAATTGGATTTTCAGAAGTTTAAAATAGTAGAAGTTGATTCCATTGGAAGAAAACTAATTAAAGTTGAAAGAAGCATTATAATGAAGGGTACTGGGGAACATCCCAGAGTGGCTAGGGTAGTTGTGGCTGGTATTCTTTAATTGCATTAGCCCTCAAAAATTAAAAAATAATGAAAATGTGAATTTGAATTCAAGTCAACTCCAAATAAAAGAGGGAAAATTTAAATTCAAAAATTTCCTCCAAACATCAAGTTGGCCGCAGCTAAGAATCACACCAATTTAGGCTCCTTCAACCACTATATATTCCCATTCGTCCTCAATCATTTGGCACCAATTAAAATCACTCAATCATTTGTTTTATGTGCAAGAAGACTTAATTTTGACTTGTGTTGATCAATGCACCTTTTTGGGCAACAGATCGAATCTTTATGGGCAACAGAGTGAGTTTTTTGGGTAGTAGCAGGAGGTTGAAATTTGGCTAGTTTCTAGGTAGTTTGATCGTAGATTGACTGAGGCCATTTGTGGGTAGTTTGACCAGGTTTGACCTTTCCTTTTTTTTTTTTTAATTTGCTAGTCGGTTTGACCTTGTTTGACTGGGAAAAATCAAATTGTATCTCTTGTTGAATTGAACAATTTTTCCTAAGAAAAGATTGTTGGGTTTTTCCCCAGTTATGGTTTTCTAGGGCAAAAATTTGTCTCATGTTTTGCCAGTTTTCTTATGATCCTACTGTCATTATGAAATTTATGGTTGAAATTTCTGAATTATAATTGCTTAATGATAATTTGGAATGTGTTAAAGTAATAACAATATCATTGGAAGTAACTATCAATTTCATAATTTGTGCTTGCTTATATTGCACTTGAAAAATTAACATGGTATCTAATCTTTTGGTTAAGAAAGGGTTTTTGGAAGATCAATCCTTGAAAACACCTATTCTACAATCAACTCCTTAACCTGGAAGAGGGTCAAGTTTATTCAAGGATGAGTGCTGGTCAAAGCCCTAAATAAGGAGGCCAAAATTTTGTTGAGGGATGAAGCCCTTGAATACTATGACAAGAATGAGTCGAAAGGCCTTAGACAAAGACTAGAAATGATTAAAAAAATCTTAGTGGTGATGCAAACTTGTTCTATTACTAGGGCACTGTCCTAGGAGGAGGTCAAGAGCCTTAGCTAATGTGAACAAGGATTCGAAATACCTCAAACCCTAGAAATCACAAGTCTGAAAAAGACATTGTCAAAGTGTGGACAACACAAATTTTAGACGAGGTTTCTTATACAGTTGAAGCAAAGGATTGCATGCTTGTTTTCAAATTGAGGAAGTCTATGATTAGAATTTGGAAGTGATAGCAAATGAAATTTTTTTGTTTGAAGTTTTTGGAAATAGTGGTGTTGAAACCATAGTAAGTAGTTTGTAGTTGCTAACACAATATTTTGACAGTTGTATAATCTGAGTTCCTCAAGTTGGTTAAGGACCCTAAAAACTCTTGTTTCAAAAAGGGGTTTATTGTATCCATGTCTTTGAAGACAAATCTATATAGGGGAACTGAAATAAATAACAAGGTTAATTTGAGGAAATTGTTTTGCTAGACATGTATTTGTGGAAGACTGACATGATCTCAAGAAAGTTTGACCAAGTCATAGACTTGGTAGGTTGGTTGAGCTGGACAAGGTATTATATCCATAATTGGATTGAGAGACCTCAAGGAAGAATATATTAAAGCTGATAAGAAGGTGAAGTCCCTTTGTAAGCATTTGGGAAGAAAGACAACCTGTATAATATGCTCATAATTCTCAATGGTCAATGATTTTAAACTTGTTTGGGAAGTTACTCCAGAGAAAAATTCAATATGATAAGTTATACTTGAAGATATGGGGAAAGGACAAACAACAATTTTTATTTCAAAATGTTGAATTGATCCTATTGAGGTCTAGCCTTGGGGATGCCTAGGAAAAATTCGATCCTAGAGCTAGGGCTTGGGATTCCCGGAGATTCCACTTTTAGAATTGCCTCAGATTTGGAGGAGAGGGAGGAGACCCACCAACGTAGTACCCTGTAGGAGACTGAAGTTTTTCCTTGGGGCAATTCTCGGGAAATTGATACCTAGATGACCTAATAAAGTTAGACTTGGGGAAAAAGGGGAAATGGTAAAAAGAGGGTTAAAATGATCACCCCTTTAAGGTACTAGTCCCTAATTCACTTGGGGATATGGAGTCAAGGATGATGATGAGTAAGAACTTGGTTTCTTGATCAAGGAGCCCCAAAAAATCAACTTCATCCAATGTTGAGAGAAAGAAAAGAAAAGTGACATTCTAGCATTTATACTAAGCAAACGATGCAAGCTTATTGAGACAAATAATCTCTAGGACATTTCATTCATATAGCATTGGCCCATACATTAAATTAGCTAAAACATGCTCAATTCCACATTTCAATTATGTAGCAACAAGCCCTAATTTTAGTAGTATTCAACAAGAAGAATAATAACATAAAAAATTCACTTACAATGTTATAGAGTATATCCAACTGACATTTCATTCTCAAGACAAAGCTCCAAAACAAGATAAATAGCCCAAATACATACGTCAAAATTCATCCATCTCAAGAAAATATCCTCTAAGGAAAAAATGCAAAGTTCTCTATGATTACAGAGATCCCAAGTCAAGTGATGATACAAATGAATGTATCTAACATCAATATATAGCCTCCTAAGGAGTTCGAATTAGCCTATGGGTCTACGTTAGCCCCTAACGATAAAATAATGTGCAAATAATAGCCCCCATTGGTGACAAGCCCACCAAACTAGCTCATAAGTGTAAAACTAAGCTCGCAAAAGGCCAAATAATAAAATGTGCATGTTATAGGGCCCTCCAAAGGCTCAATAATATCCTGAAGTGCCATATTGAGGAATAAATTCCTCGGAATATGATGGACAAGGGGGTGACCCCTTGTTCTCCAAGTAGTAGACCTGTGGTGCTCCCAGTGGGTCTGAGGGCACATCAATCACCCCATGGGTCTCCATATGAATCATAAATGCCTGTAAATCCTCTGCAATGGTCCAAGTGGTGAAATGAATTCTGCCATGACATCATACAAGTGCTGGGACACCTGCCAAGAGTGTGGGGCTCCTGTGGGGACCTGCTGGGCATAGTGTACTAAGCATATCACCATCATCCCAAAAGTGTATCATTAGTAGTCTCTGAACATCCATGAAGATCTGTGGAGTGTTTTCTGCTACTGTGGAGGCCCATGGCTCTCTATGCACACCCTACATTTGCCAATGTAGACCTATGGGGGTTAGGATCCCATATAGGGAGACCAAACCCAAATGGAAACCAACTTTAATCCTGCATGAGATCCAATGCATCCCCTAGGCTTTTAGTAAAACCAATCACTAAAATAATTGGGTAAAAGAGCTTACAAATCATGGATAACAAAGTGGGCACTTCATAATGGCATTCCCTTTCGTAGTGGGCTTTGGCATGTGCTAGTGTCTCCAAGCTCCAAAGGGGGTTAGCTAAGTACCTTATTAGGTGGTTTCAACCCTTAAAAGGGAGAGTATGTCCAAGGTACATCCCTCTAATGGGGGTGGAAAGTGGCAAATAAGTGGAATGGAATAGGGAATGAGAGGGGCAATCCTGGGCCACATAGTGGGGCATAGGGGTAGCTAGTTTAGGGGAAGCCCACACTTGGGTATGTAATATGTAGGAGGGATAAATCGTGGTACATGAGGTGCCCCAACTTTGATTTTTCCACCCTTCTTTATATGCCTATTTCCTTTTATGAATTTCTTTAATTATCTGCTTGGGGCTCAAAGGACAAGAGCATGATATGTAAGATATAACAGTGATTACCCCCTTTTAGGATAGGGCGGTTCATTTCCCTCCAAGAGTTGGGACAATCATGGGTTCCTGAATGATAAAGGAGGCTCATCTAGGGCCTATGGAACCGAGGTGAGGGCCATGCATTGAGGTAGAGCTCATGCATTGGATTTTGCCCACATGCTGATTATTTTGTCCCGACCATCTTGTGCATTTTGTGGTACAATTTCCTATTAAATTTTGTCAATTATGCTTTTCACTTTTTCTTTTAATTGCTTCAACTTCCGGGACATCATTATAGGCTTGACTCAAGGTTGGGGCAAGGGGATAGGGAGAGTGGCCCTATGTGGACCCAAAATGGAAATGTGGACCCAGGTGGGAGAAAAGATGAATGGGGGTATAGTGAGTGGAAAGGGAGTAATATATGCGGGTAAAAGAGCAGGACCACACACCCAAAGTTGGGGTTTTCCAAGCAATACCACCCTAGAACCAACTGGTCAATAAAGGAGATCCCACGGGACTAAGATCCAAGGGTAACAACCAAAAGTGATCAAGGGGACAAGAGCACAAACTAAGCCCACTCTTTGTGCCAAATCCCCTCATCAATCCTGACCCAGAAGTATCCATGATAAGTAAACCCAATACTCAATTACCAAATGACAAGGCATACCTTTAGATTCAAGAGGCTCACCTTCAAACATACGATCAATACAGGTGGGTAAGGGACCACATGGTTGGCTTAGGTGGCAGAGAAATGGCACAACAAGCTAGTAGGAGGCATCAAGGGGTTGCCAGCTGAGGCTCATCATGGAGAAATTTTTTCTCTAGCTGATGTCACCCAAAAAGTGGTGGGTAACATGTCCACTTCGTCCCGCGTGGTCCCATACCTTTCAAAAGTCAATTCTTCAAGAACCACTTGGGAAACCAAGTTCAATAAGGATTTTAAGGATTGAGAAACTCCTTTATAAGGCATATTCCTTAAACTTGACCCTTAAATCCTCACCTCCTCCTAGAAAGCTTTGTACCTTGCTTGAAGTGCAAGCAAGCTCCATTCTTAACCTCCTTCTAGGAGAAGGATCATTAAGGTCACTTCACATCCATTTGTGGATTCATCATTCTTAGACGACTTTCCACATACCGGGTCTCCTCCCTTCGGTGAAAATCCGTAAAGAATAAGGAGTCAGAGCTGAGGTGACAGTGGACTAAGTCTCCATTGTTGTCCTTGATCTAGCAGTTGACCCTTTAGGAGTCCCTTTTAGGCCCTGTGCTAGTTTGAGCGGTAACAGTTTTTAAGAATCCTCCATTCTGCAAGCTCAACATTTTCTTCATTTAGGTCTTCATCGGGATCTTCTAAATAGGTAATCATGGGGGCCGAAAATTCATTCCTAGGAATGGATGCGTAAGAATTTTCACTCATAGGGAGATATGCACTAGACTTATTTTCATCGACGGACATTTTCAGATCCTCTATCAGTTGCTTGGATAAAATCATTCCCCATGTTGGATTCATTTCTACTATAATTATGCTCATGGTCACTTCCTTCTCAGGATACCCATGGAAGTAGACTCTTTCTTCCTCCACTATTCCATGTACCTTGACTTCCTCGAAATTTAGGATCAACTTATTAGTGCATTCTTTGGAAAATTTAAGTCCAAGCCTTTTCATAATACTTAGGGGCATGATATGGACTAGGCTTCCAGAATTCAAAATGTAATTCCTTAAGATGTGACCATTGATACTTAGAGCTATGTAGAAAGGGTCATGCATATCCAAAGCTAGCCTAAGAGGAAGGCCTAAGGTAGCGTGATCTGGAGGTCTTTCCTTGTACTTCTTTCTTTTTCCTTTTTTAGTTTTGGGCAATGTTTTATCTTCGTAAAGTGACGAGTCTTCACTTTCTGCAGGAATGTCAGGGTCATTGATTTGCACCATGTTAATGGAAGTTTCTTTCATGGCTTGGTCAAGGTCAAAGGTAATGTTTTGAGCTTGAAGAAGGTTGGCAGGCTTCTTATTCCTGACATCAAAAGCTAATTTCCCAGTAAGGGCATTGAAATATGCAACCAGGATCACTTCCTTTGGGGGCCTTAGTTCCTGGGGAATTAAGTGGATCATTGTGTTAAATCTTTGGTTGAATTCTGCAATGGATTCATTCCCATCCCTTTTACTAGAAAGGAAACCCTTGTACAACTCAACCACATCTCTTTCATGAAACCATTTTCTTTTGAATGCATTAAAAAAATCATCCCAGGAGGAAATAGAGGATGGGGTTAAAGATTGATACCATATGCAGGCATTGCCTTGAAGTGTCATGGCAAATGAGATCATGCGGATGTCTTCACTATAGGATTGATCACATACTCGATACTCAAACTTTGTGAGGTGCTCCTGGGGATCTTCTCCTGTAAATATTGGTCTATCTGGGTTTTTTGGGGGAGGACAAAGAAGGGCCCCAAGAATATTGGAAAAATCGAAAGGATCGAAAAACCCATGCTTATGGCTCTTTCGATTGAGTGCCCTGTCAAAGAAAGGAGTATGAGGTGACTCATCACCTCTTTGATGATAAGTCAAGATTTTAGGGCTCTCCATTCTAAGAAGTACGTTGTGGATTCGCTAGAGGAATACTTACATTGTCGTTAATGAATCAATTCCTCAATGATTCACTCGGGAGGTAGACCTGCTTCCTCCCTGACAATGACACCAAAATGTTACCACTCAAACTAGCAGGGGTCCTAGGAGGTGTTCCTATAGAGCGAATACTAGGTCAAGTGTCAACAACTATGCAATAGCCTACTGTCACCTCAGCTAAAGCTCCCTGCTCTTTATGTACTTTCACTGACGGGAGGAGTCCCAGTATTAGGGAAATCGCTAGGAGAAATAAGTCAATAGAATGAAGGTAGTGATTTCAAGAGCATATTCAAAGGAGAGACTCTAATGATAGGGATTGCGTGCTTTAGAAACAAGATGGATGGCTCTCCAAGAAGAGCTAGAAGGAAACCTAGACCTAGGGTTGTGGAGTATCTCTTGGTAAGTTATGCCCTAGACCGAAGAATCCTAGTAGAATAAGGTTCCTAAGAAATCCTTGTGAAATTGGACTGGTAAGGTTGTGTACCACAAAAGAGCCGTAGTGGACCTAAACAAGGTCAAGGTTTCAAGATGAAATATCAAACAAAGGATCTTGACCAAGTGAGGGAGAAGAAAAGGATCAAGGAGATAAGATTTGACTTGGGTTTTCAATGCAATGATCCTTAATGAAGCCACCAACCAAACGAAACCTAGGGAGAAATGATCCTCGAGCTAGGGCTTGGCACAACTTGAGATTCAATCATCAGAATGGCATGGAAATTGGAGGACCTCTCAAGGACACACCAACACAATTCTACGCCGAGTTTCATCAATTATGGATGGCTACAATTGATTTCGTGTGATGCCCTAGGAAGCCTACTAGGGTTAGGGCATAGAAAAGAGAAAAGGAGGTGAGAATGATTTTCGTTTGTGTGATCACCGAAGACTAGACCAGTGCCTAGCCTATTGGGAGAATGGAGTCAAGAATGAGATCGATTCCAGGTCTTCGCTCTATCAAGGAGCTTAGTTACAGCTTCGCATGCCCTAGTGAAGCAACTACCTAGCCACAATAAGGATTTATACTTTGACTAGCCAAAAGAATGGAGTTTTAGAGTTAGGTTTCAAAGACAACCCCTAGGAACATTCACTTTCCCTTGCCCAATGAGAAACACATGCAATAGATCAAGGCTAGAAAGTAATTTAAGAATTTTGCATAATTTAGAGCACAAATAGCTTCATGATGAAATATTTCATACATTAAACATTTAATAAATATTTTGCATAAAAGAGAAACTTACATGGCAAAAAAAGTATATCCATCCATTACATTTGCAAGAGAGAAGCTCGAAAATAGTATAGCATCAACCTAAACATCAAAATGCATTCAAGAATCTCCAATTCGTTCTCCAAGAGCTATAGTGAAAATCTCAAGAAGAGATACAAGTCCCAATATGTGCCATCACATAAAATGAAATGATCATCACATCAATATATATCTTCCCTAAGGGGTTCAATTTGCCTAATAAGACCCAATAATGCCCCATCTAATAAAATAATGTGCCAAAATAACATTCCTTGGTGACAAGCCCACCAAGATAGCTCCAAAATACAAAAATAAGCCCTTCCAAAGAGGGAAAAATAGTAGATACAATAGGTTGAAGAGCCATTGAGGAGGCCTAGTGGAGTCCAATATGTGCCAAGATGAATAAATGAACTCTAAACATAGTGATAAAGGGGTTGGCCCCTTGATATTCAAGCAAACAATCTATGGTGTCCCCAAGTGGGTATGGGGGCCCAAAGCATCCTCATGGGTCTCAAAATGGATCGAACAAGGCTATATCCAATCTGAAAGTGCCAGAAGAAGAATGCAAGCCCTCCCATTGTTGCCCATGACGAGAGACATCCTCATCTGGGCCTTGGATCAACTGCCAAGTGTGTTGTGCAGGTGTGGAGCTGACTGGGCAAGGTGGTCCAGGTGCATCATCATCGTCCAACAGGTGGAGCATGAGAAAGCCATGAGTGAAACTGAAGGATCCCATGGAGTGGCAATCTGCTCTCTGCTATGGTGGAGATCCGTGGCTCTCAATGCTCACCCAACAAATGCAAATATGACCCTCTGGAGGGCTTGGACCCCGTATGGGGAGACAAAACCCTAGACAAAGACCCACCTGCAATCCTGTATAAGATCCAATGCGTCCCCTCACCTTCCAGTACAACCAAACATTAGTGCAATTGAGTAAATGAGCTTATAAATCATGGAATCAAGTGGATAGTTCATAGTGGCATGCCCTTCCATAATGGGCTTCAGAATGTACAAGTGTCTCCAAGTTCAGGAAGAAGGTCAACCAAGCATTCTATTAGGTGCTTTCAGCCTCTAAGGGGGTGACATGTCCATGGTACATCCATCAAATGGCAGGTGGTATGTGAAATAATGATGGAATGGAGTGGGGCATTAGGGGAAGGCTCCAAGCCACATGCCACAGTACAAGGGTAGCTAAAATAAGGGAAGCCCACATCTGGGTATATGAATGTAGGAGGGAGTAATCATGGTACATGAGTTACCCATACCATTGTTTTTCTACCCTTCTTCATATGCCTTTTTCCTTTTATAGATTTTTTTTTGTCGCTGCTTGGGGCTCGAGGGGATGAGAGCAGGATATGTAAGATATAACAGTGAATATCCCCTTAAGGAGGGGCAGTTCATCACCCACCAGGGGTTGGGACAGTCATGGGTTTTTTAATGATGTAAGGGGCCAATATGAGGGCCCTAGGAACCAGGGTGATGGCCATGATGATAAGGGTAGAGCTCATGTTTGGCTTTTGCCCACGTGCTAAATTTGTATGTCCCGACCATCTTTTGGATTTTATGGTGCATTCTTGTTGAGAGTGGCCAAATTATGTGTTTTCTTTTCTTTTAGCTACATCAACCTCTGGGGCATTGTTCCAAGCCTGTCCCAAGATGTGGACTAGGGGAGGGGGAGGTGAACTCCTTGTGGAGCTAATGGACAAATGTGGATCCATATGGGAAATATGGTGAATGGGTTTATAATGAACGGAGGGGAGTGATGTATGTGTTGTCCGGAAGTAGGACCACACAACCAAAACTGTGGTTTCCCATGTAGTGCCACCCCTAATGCTAGTAGCCATTAAAAGAGATCCCACGAGATTAGGATACAAGGTTAACCATCAAATTAGACAGAGCAAACAAGAGTACAAACCAAGCCCACTCTTTCTATTGAATCCCCCCACTAATCCATGCCCAAAAGTGTGCATGACAAGTAAACAAAATACTCAACAACACAATGAAAAGCCATACCTTCGGGGTTGGAAGGCCCACCTTCAAATATACGATCATAACAGATGGGCGAGGGAGCATATGGATAGCTCAGGTGGTTGAGATAGTGGCACATAAAACTATCTGGTGGCTGCAAGGGGCTGTTGGCTGCCGGCTAAGGACCATCTAGGAAAAAAATTCTCCTATGGACACTACCCACGGGTGGTGGGTAATAGGATTCACTGTAAAACCCTTGCCTCTTGATGCTAAGGGTATGTCAATGTTGATTATGAAACCCTAGTCCTTTTAGGGTTTGTTGTTAAAGTCTAGAACATATGATGAAATCCTATTCTTTTAAAGTTTAGGGTTTTGGTAATTTCGTGGTAAAAACCCTAGTTCTTTAGGGTTTGCTGTTAATGTCTAGGTGATATAATGAAACCCTAGATTTTTTAGGGTTTGGTGAATTAGGGTTTATGAACAAAACCTTTGTAATAGTGATAGTAAGATCCTAGGAATGAAACCCTAGATGTATATTCTTCGGTATGATAAAAACCCTAGCCTAATTAAATTGTTGTATTTCTTTTGACATGTTAATGTTTCTATAGGGTTTACCAAGCATTTATTAATATGAGATGCTAGTGCATGATAATGAAACCCTAGATATGAAATCTAGGGTATATAACAAAACCCTAGTAGACTCTGTCATGAAATTCTAAAAGCATATTGTTGAAACCTTAGATGTATAGTACCATGATTGGATTGATATCTTGATTGAGTTGCTGATATCTAAGGCTTTATGTCTCGAAGACAGAGTCTAGGGTTTATGACAAAACCCTAGCAAGATGTTGAAGTTTAGTATATAAAAGATGTGACCCTTGTTAATTATAAACCTAAGTAGGTTTAGGTATTTGATGTCTAAAGCTTGAAAGTTTTGATGCTTCCACTGTAATAACATGATTTTGATATTGTGGACTTCATGCTTCGTATATTTGTATTTGGTTGTACTTGCTATTAAAAATTTTGCAGGTATATAATCTTCAAGATGTTGAAGATGTTCATAATTAAAGATGATAATAATGACGAGCATGATGAAGGAAGCTACAAAATGATGCCATGAGAAAGAAATAAAGCCTTGAAAGATTGAAGTCTCTCCAAAGTTATAAAAGAAGGAAGATGTTGAGTTGAGAGGGAGCTTGGATAGAAGAAAGGGTATATCTCCCCAGTCAAGAGGGAGGACATATTATGACAGTCTTAGAAATAATGAAACCGAAGGATGAATGAAAGTACTAAAGATGGGTTTGCAAACAAAACACTTGAGAAGAACTGAGGCTGTATTTGGTGCTATTGGAGAAGTGAAAGAAGAAGAAAGCTTCTGACAAGTTGTATTTGGATAACTTGATGGTGATATAAGTAGCATCAGAATGATTGAGGATCCTGAAGATTGTGTTTACTTGTATATATACTTGAAGGTTTTATATTGATTGGAGTTATGATTGTTCAGGATCTCTCCGTATAAGGATTGAACATTTGAAGCATGCTTGGATTAGTGGATATGTCTGATTTAGTTGATGAGGAGAGATAAAGCATCTTGGGGCGGCAAGATGCTTGGGAGGACATCTGGCCAACTTATTTGTTCCGAAGTAGGGAGGGTGGCATTGGTCTTGGAGCTCTGACCTTGGATACACACCTAGATCTCTGGGTTGGTGTTAGAGCTTAAAAGCCTGGTGGTACCTAGAATGGCTAAAGCTTGAGTACACCTTAGTCCCACCCGATTAGAGTACCTTGGTCAGGTATCTAATCTGTAGCACTGCGTGTGCTGTAACTCTTCATAGAGCATATCATTTTGAGATCTTCCATGTACCTCTGTATATATGTAATTATGAATACCTCCTTAGTTAAGAGGGAGTGTTGAAGAATGTAACTAGTGTCGGTCTTCATAATTGTATTTGAGTCATAATGTAATGTATTTGTCAAAAGAAAGAAAAATAATTTTTCTTGTAAAAGAAATTGACTTATTAAAGCTTGGTTTAATGATTTTTTGGTCAAAATCCTCCATTGTAGGCTTCTTGGGTTTATGTCAAGAGTCCTTGTCCTTGTCATCATGTAAAACACCCTTCTTGGGCTTTATCTATCAAGAAATATTTTTTTTTTGATGTAAATTAGGTCATTTAGGCCTCCTCCACCAAGTTGGCCTCAACCTAGACAAGTCAGCCTAATTGGGAGGAAAAATCCACTATATAAAGGCAACAACTCGACCTCATATGGAGCACATCTCAAGCAAGTTTGATCTATAATAGTTGGAGGAAGAAAAGAGAGCGAAATCCCTAAGAAGAACGAGGAAAACCTAGCAAAGGAGAAGGAAGTTTGTTATGTAAAAATTAGTTAGTTGTAGTTTATTAGGCAAAAGGGCATGTTCAAAGATCATGCCCGTTCACCAAGGGGCACCTAAGGCGGTATATAGCTAGGGCCTCTCACAAAAATGTAATCATCATATATATATATATATATATATATATATATATATATATATATATATATATATATATATATTACATTCAGAATCCTATTTGGTGTCTTGTTTACAGTTTACAACAATTTAGTCATTTTATTGCTAACAGTGGTATCAGAGCCAGCTTCAGATTGGTGACACCCACAAGTTCTGCTGGCCATCAGGCCCCACAGGCTTTCCATAAAACAACAGTGCGTGTGGGCTGTGCGTATTCTGCTTGGAGTAATACGCTGGGTGATACACTGAACCATCGACAGAAGACTGCGCAGGGTACGCTGAACCATTGGCAAAAGACTGCGGAGGGTATGCTGAACCATTGGTAAAATCTGCGTTTTTTCATCTGTGGTGACCTGCGTCATTTTCCATTGTGGTGGGCTCTTCCATTGCGGTTGGCTTTGCGGTGATACGCTGAAGTCTGTGTCGTTTTTCATTGCGGTGGGCTCTGCGGTGATATACGCTCGAAGGGTCGACGGTCAAACAATAGTAAGTGACCATTCGGCACGTCATTGTTGACTAACGTGACCGTTCAGTGAATTAGTTAGAAGACTATGTTATGATATGATATAGCATAGGTGTAGATTAAAGCATATAAAAAGTATATACATAAGTTTAATTAATTAATTTATTTAAATTATTTAATTTTTTCTTTTTTTAAAGCTGGCAGACAAATATACACCCGCACAAACTTGTTCAATGTCAATGTCAATGGCCGATTTCAATAAAAGATTGATTGAATTGGAGAATAGGATTACTAGCCACTCTGATGATTTCAATAAAAAATTAGTCGAGTTCGAGAATAAGTTTAACGGGCATTTTGACGATATCAAGAGGCTTCAGGATATGACAAATCGAATAGAACTACAACTAGGGCAAAACCACATCCAATCCGAAATGAATCATAACCAGACCTTAGCATTGCTGAACCACTTGTGTGGAAAGCGAAATATGACACTTGAACAACTACTCCAAGAAGATGGAGGAAATCAAGAGCACAATTCATCAAACTCAATAAAATCAACAGATTCTCAAGTAAAAGCTGAATCTCCAAAAAAATCAGTGACGCCCCACCAAGGAAATAGTAATGCGACTTTTTCAAATAAGCAACTCTAGGATACATTTACCAATCAACACCCTTTTTTCGCTCAACCATTAGCGACATATCAGTGAAGGGAAAAAGTCGGGATGCCTAAATTCGATGGAAACAAAAAATAGAGTGTTGCATGGATGAATCAAGCAGAAGAATACTTCGAGATTTATGACATCAACGATGATGACGAAAAGCTTAGGCACACATCCATGAAAATGGAAGGAGAAGCATATAATTGGTATATGTGGTGGAAGAAGACGACAATCGCCATCAGTTGGAGAAAATTTAAAGATGCATTCTTTAAAAGATTCCAAGGTGCAAGGGAAGAAGATTTTTTTTCAACACTCATCAAATTACGACAAAAAGGAAGTGTGGATGAGTACACTCAAGGATGGGAGACCTTAGTAACACAAGTACTTGGGTTATTAGAGTCTCGTCTAGTTCAATCATACATCTCTGGACTTAAAACTCATTTACAATTAGAACTTGACCTTCATGACATTACGTCAATAGAAGTAGCAAGACGAAAAGCAAAAATTGCTGAAAAGAAATTTGAACAAATACTATGGTCAAAACCGGAAAAAGTATATTCAAGACGAAGAATGCCCCAGTCTGTGGATTCAAATAATACAAGATATGTTCCACCACATCGTCGTGAAGGTGAAAAATCTAATGTGGAAATACAAAGGATAAAAGAAGGCAAATGAAAACACTGTGGTGAGAAGTGGGACCCCAAACATAGGTGTGCTAAAGGAAAAGAATCAAAGAACCTATATAATTGTGAAGCAACTAATGATTCAAACAGTGAGGATTCTGACATAGAAGAAACAGAAGATGCCCCAGAATTCTCACTAGAATTAGATGACAAAAGTATTCTGCAAGTGTCACTATCAGCTATGACAGGTATATCACAACCTCAGACTTTAAAATTGAAAGGACATATAAAGAAGAACAACGTAGTGGTTCTCATCGACTTTGGTAGCACACACAATTTTTTAGATGCAACATTGGCAAAGAGACTCAATATTTTTTCATTTCCCTTACCAAACATGAAGGTGATGGTAGCTGACGGTAAGAAGATTGAAAAGGTAGGGAAATGCCATAAGGTCAAATTGCAGATTCAAGACTTTAATTTAGAATCTCCGTTCTTCACTGTACCATTAGGTGGAGTAGATGTAGTCTTAGGTATCCAATGGCTACGAACTCTAGGCACTTATGCTGCCAACCATCAAGTACAATTCATAAGATTTAAATGGGGAGGTCAGAGGTACAAATTACACGGATTCCAAGCACCAGAGAATCAAATTGTATCATCATCTCAGATGATGAAGATGATTTGAAAAGGAGCACCCACTTATGTAGTACAATGTCACCAATTAGAAATGTTATCTACAAATATGATCAGTGAAGAGTCACCAGAGATCCAAGATCTAATTCAGAAGCATGAAAAAGTATTTCAAGACCTGCCTATGAAAATGCCTCCTAACAGGGAAATTGAGCATACAATAGAAGTCAAAGCAGGGTCAGACCCTGTCAACATCAAGCCATACCGATATCCACATCACCAAAAGACAGAAATTGAGAGATTAATCCAAGACCTTTTAAAGTGTGGGATCATCTCGAAAAGTAAAAGTCTGTATGTTGCGCCAATGGTATTGGTAAGGAAGAAGGATGGTTCATTCAGGCTATGCATTGATTATAGAGGATTAAACAAAATAACAATTAAAAACAAGTTTCCAATTCCCTTTATTGACGAAATGTTGGATGAGCTACATGGCGCAAAATACTTCTCAAAATTGGACTTAAGGTTAGGCTATTATCAAATCATAATCAAGTTGGAAGACATACCAAACACAACATTCTGAACACATGAAGGTCACTATGAATTTAAAGTAATGCCGTTTGGGTTAACCAATGCACCAACAACGTTTCAAGCAACTATGAACGAATTATTTCGTCCACATCTTAGGAAGTTTGTATTAGTATTCTTTGACGATATTTTAATTTACAGTAAAACTTGGAAGGAGCACTTACAACATCTGGATAAAGTTCTTACACTACTAAAAGAGCATCAGTTCTACGCAAAAAAATCCAAATGCACCTTCGGAAAGGAAGAAGTAGAATACCTTGGACACATTATATCCCATGAAGGCGTAAAAGTGGACCCTAATAAAATCAAAGCTATAAAGGAATGGACCAAACCAGTTAATGTATCCAAGCTAAGAGGGTTCTTAGGTTTGACTGGGTATTACCGAAGGTTTATTAAAAACTATGCGCATATAACTGCGCCTTTGACAAACCTTTTAAAGAAGAATTCATTTCTATGGGATGAGGAAGCAGGAAGGTGTTTTGAAAAATTAAAGGAAGTTATGTCTAATGCCCCGGTATTGGCAACACCAGATTTTTCTAAACCATTTATCATCGAGTGTGATGCTTCCGGATTCGGTATAGGTGCAGTGTTAATGCAAGAAGGGCATCCAATAGCTTTTGAAAGCAGGAAGCTCAATAAAAGAGAATGCCTCAAGTCCACATACAACAAAGGAATGCTTGTTATTATGCATGCACTTGCTAAGTGGAGGCAATATCTTTTGGGAAGTAAGTTCTCCATTCGAACAGACCATAACAGTCTCCAGCACCTCCTTCAACAAAAAACACTTTCCGAAGAACAACAAAAATGGATTGAAAAAATTGCTGCCTTTGACATGGAAATACTACATAAAAGGGGAAAAGACAATGTAGTAGCAGATTCCTTGTCCAGGAAAGACGAAGAACCAACACTACTTGCAATATCAGTTGTTGTTCCTGAATGGCTTAACGAGATTCGAAGTGAGTAGGCCAAGGATCTAGAAATAATGGCGATAATCAATAACCTTCCCAACAACTCAAAATTTGAATGGAAGAATGATATTCTATGGTACAATGGGAGGAATTTATCTAAATGCAAATTCCAAATTTAAATTGAAGATACTCAAGGAGGCACATGATTCACCGTCAACCAAACATGTAGGATTCTTTAAGACTTACTACAATGCACGTCAATCACTTTTTTGGAAAGGGATGAGTCGTGATATTCAGAAATATGTAGCAGAGTGTGACACATGTCAAAGGAATAAAAGTGAAAATATTATGACACCTGGATTACTTCACCCTTTAAACCAATGTTGCACGAAGCAGGGGCGTTTTTTTGGAAGCGGGGACATTTTTTGGAAGCAGGGACGCGGAAGCGTCATTTTCCAAAAATCTAGGAAGCGAAGCGTCTGCTATATATATATATATTTATATTTTTTTGCATTTATACTCAAAACAAACATCCCAAATACCAAATTAGTTGTAGAAGACATGAAAACATGTATATTTTTGCATAAATCAAGATAGATATAGCATCCATTGTACATTAATGATTAATTATTCGAGCATCAACCATTTAGATGCATCAACCATCTAGAATCTAGATTCTTCTCCTCTTGTCTAGCCTTTGCCTCTACCTTGATTGTCTAGGGATATTAGTCAACAATGCCCAATTTTGATCAAACTACCTAATCCAAGATTTAAAATATGGTAGAAAAAGCTTAACATGCTTGATCGATGATTTTGACTTGATTGAAAGGTAATTTTTTGTTAAGGGTGTGACAAAGGAGTTCAACAATTAACACCACCAACACTAGGGTACATATAGGGCTTGGTGCTCTTGATTAAATGCTAATCGCGTACCTTCATACTTGATATAATCTAATGAAATGCCACAATCCCATTGATCCTGAATTCCTGAAAACTGTTAAGTCTGTTGAATTTTGAATAGGATATGAAATTCTATTTTCTCCATATGAAGTCCAATGAGGCTGGAACCACTCTCAAACATCCTGAGTCATTTCATGGTAATGTTAAAAATTTAAGTAAAAGGATGAAAATGAAAAATAAAGGAGAATGTCACTTTTATTTTAAGAATTTAACATTACCATGAGGGAGCATCTGTTATATTTATATTTTTTTTGCATTTTTTTATAATTTTTTTCGGAAGCTTGATGCTTCGTACAGCCGAAGCGTCGTCCGAAATGCGTTTTGGAAAAACCGAAACACAGTTCGGAAAAACCGAAACGCATTTCGGGCAGATGCTTCCTAAAATTTCCAGGAAGTGCTGAAACGCGTTTCTGTTTTTCCGAAGAGCGTTTTGGAAAAACCGAAACGCGGTTCGGAAAAACCGAAACGCGTTTCGGGCGTCTACTTCCTGAAATTTCCAGGAAGCGCCGAAACATGTTTCAGTTTTTCCGAAACACGTTTTGGGAGGCGCTTCCCCCACGCATCCGTACGGACCACGTTTCGGGGGGTAGATTCGGGGGGGGGGGGCATTTCCTGCAACATTGCTTTAAACATTCCGAATCAGAAATGGGAAGAAATTTCGATGGAATTTATTGAGGGATTATCCGTATTTGAAGGCAAGGACAAGATTTTCGTAGTGATCGACAGACTCACCAAATATGCTCACTTTATGGCAATAAAGAAATCATAGTCAGCTAAACATATCGCTGAAATATTTTGCAAAAATATATATAAATTACATGGTTTTCCGAAAGTCATTGTGAGTGATAGAGATGCCAAATTCAAGGGTAATTTCTCGAAGGAGTTGTTCAACCACATAGGAACCTACCTAAATATGAGTTCCGCTTATCACCCTCAAACGGATGGGCAAACATAGGTTGTCAATAAATGTTTGGAGGCCTACCTACGTTGCTACACTACAGAAAAACAAAATAAGTGGGCTCAATGGTTGCATCTCGCTGAATGGTGGTATAATTTTACTTATCATATGTCAGCAAAAATGACGCCATTTCAAGCTTTGTATGGATATGAGCCCCCAAAATGGAAGGATCTAGCTATTTTCCAGACAAATCTACCTGCTGTTAAAAATCAACTAGAAGAAACCCACAAAATCGTCCAAATACTGAAAGAAAACTTGAATAATGCGAGGAATCGTATGAAGCAACAAGCGACCGAAACAGAACCGAAAGAGAATTTGAAGTCGGAGAATGGGTGTTTGTCAAGCTCCAACCATACAAACAATTGTCCTTAAAACAAAAAGGAAAAAACAAATTGGAACCAAAGTTCTATGGACCTTATCAGATCAATAAAAAGATCAGCCAAGTTGCATATGGTTTAAGCCTTCCAGAGAAAAGTCATGTTCACAACGTCTTCCATGTCTCCTGCCTTAAAAGGGCATTAGGCGACCATCAATCAACGCAAACAACGCTTCCCTCTTTGGATGATGAAGGAAGGGTCATTCTAGAACCAGAAGGTATTTTATCTACTAGAGAAAGAAAGCTTCGACGTCGTACAATCAAGGAATACTTGATTAAGTGGAAGGACTTACTAGAAGAAGAAGCTTCTTGGGAGACTGAAGCATTTTGTCAACAACATCCATCGTTACGTATGCTTTGAGGACAAAGCATTCTTTCGAGAGGAAGGAAATGTTATGTAAAAATTAGTTAGTTGTAGTTTATTAGGTAAAAATTAGTGCCCCGTTCACCAAGGGGCACCTAAGGCGGTATATAGCGAGGGCTCTCATAAAAATGTAATCATCAATCAATTTGTATCAAATATATATATATATTACATTCAGAATCCTATCTGGTGTCTTGTTTACAGTTTACAGCAATTTAGTCATTTTATTGCTAACAAAGTCTTTGTCAAGCAAAAGAAGTTGAATCTTCTCTCTCCTTGATTCACACGTGTGAAATTATGAAGCTGTTGGGGAGGCTGAAATTTCAGATCTGTAGTAGGGCCAAAATTATGGAAGCTAAGGGCCGAAAATTTTGTGTTGTTGCTGGGAGGCAAAAGAAGACTACTGATGTTTGTAGAATAATCTTGGAAGGCTGACTTGGTGGAAGAGGAAGGTCTTTTTGTCTAGTCTATAGGTGTTGGATTGTGTCAAGTTTGATTTGAATTTGCTAGTGGAAGAGGAAGGTCTTTTTGTCTAGTCTATAGGTCTTGGATTGTGTCAAGTTTGATTTGAATTTGCTAGTGGAAGAGTTTCACTGGGTTTTCCCCTATAGAGGGGTTTTAGCCCTCGCTGAGTGCCTATATCTGGTGTCATTGATATTCATGTTTTGATTTGATGATTGCTTGATGAAAAGAAGATAAAGAAGAACATAAAGAAAGTTAATAAGACTACAAGGATATCACAAGTAGTTATCAATATAAGAGAATCTTTTTGTCTTTCTGATTTTCTAACACTCCCATCGATGAAACTCTGTAAAGTGCAGGGGACCTTGGATGTGGTGACAGTGCACCATTGTCCCATTGTTATCACTTAATCTAGCTCTTTGTCCTTTAGGGTTTTTCTCTTTAGGCCCTGCTAGTTTGTGTGGTAACACGTTCTTCTAAACATTTTATTTTGTGTCTAATACTAATGTCTTCTAAACATTGTATTTTGTGTCTAATACTAATGTCTTCTTGCCATTGCCGACGATCTTCTTTCAAGTGTATAGGAATGATAGATATAATGGCATATAAGGTGGATGCTGCTTCTATTTTTGAGAGGGTATCTACGACCACCTTATTACTCCTTTTTGTATATTATTTCAAAATCAAACCCTCACCTTTTCTGCACACATTTTTGTTGCTCTCATTAAGACAACCTTTCCTCCACAAAGTATTTCAGCACTAAAGATAAATATGCAAGGATGATTCCCAGAAATGTACAGATGCTGTACACTCATTTGTATTACTATATATAGATTTACAAGATTGTGGGGAGGGTGATCAAAGTTGACCAGGTCTCCAACACAATACGATAAAGTGGGTGAATGATCAATTTCAAGTAAATCACTTAAAAAGGATACAAATAAAGTAGAACACAGAAAAATCTCATATGCTTACATAACACTAGACTAAATCTCATGATATTTTTGACTTCAAAAGAACCCCCCAAAAGTGGGATCCATTGGAGCAAGTATCATGTACGTCACATAAATTGCAAAGAGAGAGAGGCTCACTCGTACAAGTGAATGTTGAGTTAGGACACAATTGATGCCTAATGAACACATTACATGTCTTAACCTCTTTTATTATGTGCCTTGAGCCTCCATTACATGATATCCGAAGACACTTTATTATCTAATATGAACACCTAATAAATACAATGATATGATGATTAGACTATATTAATCCTATCATAACCGATTAAAAATTATATTGGGCAATGCGCCATCTTTTTGCCAACATACTTGCTGTTGCTGCAGTTTATGGTTCGTAATTCATGCCAGTTTGTCTATAAATATGTGATGATAGAACTGTTGTCTTACTGGTTCACGAGTGCCTTCCATTTCACTTTAGTTGAATCAGTGTTTGTTTTTTCTCAAATTTATTTAATTGTTTGATGGACTTATCTTTCAGGCTTTGCAATCTGGGAACCTAGTTAAAGGAGGAGTAGTGACAGAAGGTAGTGCTGGCAGTACAGCCATAAGCCTTGCTATGGTTGCTCAAGCCTATGGATGCAAATGTCATGTGGTCATTCCAGATGATGCTGCTATCGAAAAGGTACTTGTTCTACAAAGAACTAGTGATTATAGTCTTAAATTTGCATAACCTTAAAATAAGTAGTAATCATTTCCCTTGCACATTAGGATATTTAGGGGAATAATCTGGCATGGTTTCTGTGGTCGAAAGCCTTTTTTAAAGATGAAATGAAGGGTTTAAACTTAAATCTAAGACATTAGCTTGATAAATCTTTAGTTGGTGAGGTCTTTACATTTCAAAAGAAGTTTTAAAGGCAAACTGATCATATTTCCTGAAACTGACCATCCCATAGAATATGTAGATATTCTGGGATTTTGAGCAAACCCATACTGTGTGTTGGCTACATTGTTCTTTCATCAGCGCAAATTTTGTCTCTTTCATGTAGTTGGATTTCATCTTCTAACTATTCTTGTATATTTAGCTACAACTGGCTTCAGCCTAATGATACATATGGCTATCACTTTTGTTGACACTGCTTACAAATTGTCATTGCACATGCAAGTGGGACTTCTACTTTTCACATGGTAGGCCATGAATGACAAAAAAAATCTAGTGACCAATGCTCAGTCGCCATCATATGGAGTTTGTTTGTCTATATATGCACTGAACTCTTTATTAAAGTTAACCTCTAACACACTTCTCTCATTTCTTATTCTTGAATCTTGTCACTTCCCTTGAAATGTAAGTAACCATGATACATATGCAGATATGGATAATACCAGACTTTTAGAAAATTTCAGATATGCTATGCTTGGATATGACATATATAAAATTAGATATATACAGGAAAAACAAATATCAGTTAACATATAAAATATCATCCAGGATTTGGAGATAATTGAAGACATGATAGGTAAACGATATGTACAAGTGAGTGTCTCATCACCCTACATATCATCAATTACAATCAATGCACACGTAATGATTAACCAAATAAATTCATCTCTTCATCTTCATCATCCCTGTACTAAATTTTTACATCATTAATATCCACAAGGAGTTCACGTATATGGCAAGATGAGTAAAAATTGGATCCAAAGTTCAAACGCAAATGCTCCATTTAAAGAAGCCTATGTCCAGTGTTCTCTTCAATCAAATTATGGTGAGGAAATGCATTTAAGGATATGTACAAGTCAACTTTTCCTTCTCCACTCTTGCTAGGCCCCTTTCTGTATTCAGCCCTCTTATGTGTTATAAACTTACAACTAGAAGGTTGTAAACTGCAAGCTTCTTTGACTTCATTGTTGCCAATTTATTTCACTTCACCAGTTGGATGAAGCCATAAGCATTCTAGTTCCTCTCAGCTAGTGAAGAACTTGAAAAATATGACTGAAAATTGATTGCTAAATTTGAAGATACATTGGTGTCTCGACTATAGTAGTTTCACTATTCAATTTGCTCTTTGTTCTTCTTGTCCTCCACAATTTCGACATTTACATGCATATTCTGTAAAGATGCAAATGCATGAATTTCCTAGAAAGGCTCCACTGCAAACCTATGTTTTGTACTTGTTACGCACTAAAATGTGGGTAACCCCATAGGAGGAAAATTTTCTCCTTCTTTGGACAGCCAGATTGGTAGGAGCCCTACATTGCTCAGCATATAATGATATGCCATGATCCTCCACCATTTGCACAGGTCAGACACCTCTCAACGTCTGATATTCCTCTTGAAGGAAGGTGGGTCATCATTTGGTAGGTACTTTAACCATAGCGCAAATTATGTGCTTTTACTTAATGTTTTGGGCTTTCTAACATGGATTAACGGGTGATTTGGATGATTGAGCGACCTTGACTGTAAACTCGTTCTCTCACTTTACCAGGGAGGTTAGCTTTTGACCTTAGTCCAGTGGGACCTCCTCTAAGGCCTTTAGGGTTATAGGAGGGGCACTGCTTAGGAGACTTGGATTGAAATAACATGTCCATGATACTCCATACCTACTGCTTGTCATCATTCCCCAAATTTCATCTCCATTCTTTAGGCTTGTGGTCATTGGTCCATTGGGATTGGCACTCTCTTATCCTCATCCTTGAGTTTGGGTTGGAAATTTTGCCCTGGAGGTTAATGCAGCTAAAAGAAAGATAAAAGCATAAAATGGCCGCAATGAAAGGAAAAGAAAGTTAAAATGCAAAATATCGCTGAGACATAAATTAGCATGTGGGAAAAAGTCTAGCATGAGCTCTACCCCCTTTTTAGCCATCGTCTAGTCCCTTGAGCACTTATGCTCCATCACATAATGAAGGAACTCTTGCATGTCCCAACCCTAATGAGTGGTAAATTGATTCATCATTAAGGGATAAATAAATGCTAAATCACTAAAAGCAAGCTTGTGCCTCTACCTAAAGAATTATAAAAAAGAAATAAAAAGCACACAAGAGGGTTGGAAAAAGTAGGCTGAGGAAAGGGGTAACTCACGCCTCCATGATTGCTCCCTCCTTACATCTATACACTTAGGATGATGGACCTCTATCAACTAGTCCCATGGCCATGTCACCTTACCTTGAAGTCATTTCCCTCCATTGCTACTATTATCACAGGCACCTACAGATTGAAGGGTTGACCTAGGACATGTCACCTCCCCTTAGGGGTTGGAACACCTAATAGGGTAGCCCATCTAGTCATCCCTAATGCAAGTAGGGAACACTTGTATGAGACTTGGTCTAGTTAGATATTTAAAGGTGATCTTAATTTGAAGTGTTATTATGCCATTAACAATTAATTATGGTCCACTATGATGCATCTATGGTCATTATCCCTAATGATTGGTGAATTTCACTTGATCATGAGATGGTTTTTTATGTGGTTCTATTGGATTGTTTAGCTCGGAAGGACTTCCACGTTGGCTTGGTGTCTTAGCACATGGAAGATTGCCTCTTTAGATAATAAACTTTGTAGAGTGATTTTATGAAGTACCTTTTGTATTTAATGATTAAAAGTGACTTTATTATAAAGTTGAGTCACTTAAGTGATTTAAGTGATCTCAATGAGAGATTAAGTCACAACCATTGATCTTGAGATGGCAAGATTTAATCTTGGCCATTGAGATCTAGGGTTAGGGTTTTTAGTCATTAAGAAGTTATAAAAGGAGATCTAAGGGAGAGGTGAAGGCACCTTGTACATAGTTTGAGTGTGGAGATTTCACTCAAGTGTGCAGGTTGGGTGGGGGCCTGAGGAAAGGGAGCAAGGGGCAGTTAGGGAGTAGCAGTGAGGCTGTTCAAACTGTTTGTATCTTTCCTCTGATGGGCCATTATCCCTGGTACAAGAGCCCAAGTTCTTAATAGAACAAGTTTGCTACTTTTTCCCCTTTGTGGGTTTTCCAAGGTATATTGTGTGTCCAATGTGTAATGATGATTTCTTTGTGTTTTCGCTGTGCATTTTTCATTATGAACCTAGCTGTGCATAAATTAATAAATCATGTAAGGGTTTGTTTGAGATTTACTGCCAGGTGTTAGGTTCAAGGAAATTTAACATGGTATCAAAGTGGTGAGACTTTGCATAGGGAAAATCGAGTTGGGTCGTGTGATTGCTAGTTCGCTATTTGTTAGGGCATGGTTGACTAGTGAAGCAGTCGGATGTAAGAGGGAGCCGTTGTTTCCGACATAAGCGTAGGAGGTTTCGTGGGGCCATGGGCGGTCGATAGGCCTGAGCCCACCAGCTGCCGTATGTAGCAACCGCTGCTAGGGCAACCGACCGTCGCTAGGGACACCACAGGTTGACAATACAACTCAGCCAGAGTTGTCACGACTGTGGGGCAAGGAGCTGATTGCGTGACAGGTCGAGCAGACAAGGGGCCGACTGACCAGGTGCAACAACGACACTAACAGTAAACTGAGGGCCAATCTATTGTAGAAAACACAAAAGGTGTCAACTTGGTAGAGACGAAGCCCTCAGGGCAGAGCAACAAGGGGCGCAAACTAGTTTGTAGGTTGGTAGCTGGTCATAGGCTGAGACGCAACCATGATACTTGCAGGTAGCCACTGAACGCTAGTCAACAAAGGAATTGTAACGTGCAGTGGATGTGGTCATGGGTAAACACATTGGACAACAATCGATGCCAAAAAATTAAATTCGACTAACCAGTTGTGTGAAATTAGTCTGCAGGGAGATTGTAGCCACAGAGACTGAAGCCAACCACTTCCAAAAGAACAAGAGGATGTGCAGGGAGCACCAGAAGACAGAAACAGTAGCCAACAGAGTAGCACGATGGAACAGTCGCTGAGCCAGGAGGGCGCAGGGAGTTGGGTGGATGGGAGTTGAGCTGTAACAAGTAGTTGAGGTCAGCGTTGGACCAACAGAGAGGTGGAGGGAATGGTGTGTATGCTAGCTGCCGAGAAGAGATGACATAACCATCGGTAGGGATAGGCCTGAGATGGACGAGATTGGCTGTCAATCGAAGCTTGAATGCTAGAAAAATCAGGGATGAATGCGGGTCATGCTGACAGTCCAAGTCGAGCTGTCACCTAGAGCCACCATTGCAGAAGATATGCGGAGGTGGTTAGAGCAACCGACGTTGGGAAAGAAAAGGGCTAAGATAGCCAGACTGGGATGGTCAACAATTGGGACTCCAAGTGTGAAACCTGGAGTACGAGTACCAGGAAGGCTTGTGATCTTGAGGTTCAAAGGGAGTTTCAACAGCCTTAGGGAAGTCATGGTTCGAGATAGTCGTGCAGGATGCCCATGAGCAAGAGGCTTCTAGGAGCATGGCTCTCAACTCAGGTTCCATGTCAGGTAGCGGAACAGGCTTCTGTGTTGGAGGGAGCAACTACAGTGGACGTGATGAGCTTAGAGATGAATCCGAATTATGGAAGTACCTTCCTTGCTAAGAGGGAGTGTTGGATTGTCTAACTCGGGAGGACTTCCACATTGGCTTGGCGTCTTAGCATGTGGAAGATTACCTCTCTAGATGATAAATTTTGTAAAGTGATTATATAAAGTACCTTTTGTATTTAATCATTAAAAGTGACTTTATTATAAAGTTGAGTCACTTAAGTGATTTAAGTGATCTCAATGAGAGATTAAGTCACAACCGTTGATCTTGAGATGGCAAGATTTAATCTTGGCCATTGAGATCTAGGGTTAGGTTCTTTAATCATTAAGAAGTTATAAAGGGAGACTTGAGGGAGAGGTGAAGGCACCTTGTACATAGTTTGAGTGGAGGGATTTCACTCAAGTGTGTAGGTCAGGTAGGGGCCCGAGGAAAGGGAGCAAGGGGCAGTTATGGAGTAGCAACGAGGCTACTCAAATTGTTTGCTTCTTTCCTCTGATGGGCCATTATCCCTGGTACCAGAGCCGAAGTTCTTAATAGAACAAGTTTAATGGTTTTTTCCATTTGTGGGTTTTCTAGGGTATATTGTGTGTCCAATGTGTAATGATGATTTTTGGGTGTTTTTTCTGTGCATTTTTCATTATGAACCTAGCAGTGCATAAATTAATAAAACTTAAGGGTTTGTTTGGGATTTACTTCCAGGTGCTATGTTCAAGGAAATTTAACAGGTTCTTCACCCAAGAACAGAGGCCTTTCAGGGCACATCACATCACTTCACTACACGACATGCCTAGGCTATTTTGTACTTTCCAGAGAGCATTGATGACCTTGCAAATGCAATGTTCCCTCTAGATCAGAGTATTGGGCACTTTGATGGTTCTAGATGATGCTTGACATCCTAGAGCACCCTCAGATGTTGAAACACTAAGCTCCTCTTTCTTGGTGCTAGATTTACTTGATGTTGTACCCAATAGACTGAGGACACCCCCAGGTTGGCCTTGACATTATTTGATG
Organism: Pinus tabuliformis; assembly: GCA_031772625.1. Taxonomy (NCBI): domain Eukaryota; kingdom Viridiplantae; phylum Streptophyta; class Pinopsida; order Pinales; family Pinaceae; genus Pinus; species Pinus tabuliformis. The sequence goes on along the minus strand of CM062820.1, from coordinate 741,306,500 downwards.
GGCATTGCTTGACCCAGAGTCCAAATGATGATGGTCATCCCCAAGATGACAAGGGAGGACTTATATTCATTCTTGGAGCCCTAGTGTTGGAGAGAGGGAGAGTGGCGCGTCAATATTGTAGCCCTTGAGAGGGTGATGTAGAGCACCTAGAGCATGGTTTTCAGATGTGGAGGCACTTTGAGGCACCTCTTGAGGTCTCTACTCAAGACTTGGAGTTGATTATGATTGTGGGACATCTCATAAGCCCACCCAATGCCTTTTTGTAGCATGTATGTCCCAAAAAGGGCTTGACGTCATGGTTTTTTAGGACATTGATCCAAACGTCTGGGATTTTATGGCATAATTTTATTGATTTGAGCTATGTGGTTGGCGTGTAACCCTTTGTCGTGTCAATCACTCAAAGTCAAACTTGTTTTAGGTTTTGTAGGCTATTATTTTTGTAAAAGTGAAGTGATAGATCTCATATAAATTGAGGATTCCTTCACTCAATCTAATCATCATCACACATGTGAATTCAACTTCTCTTATAAGAGTGTGAATTGCATTGTGTTTTCTGCTACTTGGTAAAAATGTGATTTTATGGAGCATCTTGCTATTCGAGATTGACTATTGCATTGGAGATATCTTTTGGGGATTGAAAGAAGGCTTTTTCTTGGAAGGATTTGTAAGTTTATTGCTAATTTTTCATTATTTTGCGTGTGAATGGATTAATGCTAGGGTTTGTAAATGTTCTCTCACTTGAGGCGTATTGTTTATTGGAAACCTTGGTAAAACTTTGCATGTTAAATATATTCTTCCTTAAAATCCATAGAAGAACTCCTAGTGTGCATCTTCTATTTAATTTCTCCCCTCACAAAAAATATAGCTAGGGTTTTACAACAGGAAAACACATTTTTCCTCACATACTCCATCAATTTTTATTTTCCTTTGAAATTTTCCCTAAAACTCGATTTGTCCAAAGTAGGAATAGGCACTAGCCAAAGATGTGTTGATCAAATTCTATCAAAATCAAAATATTTTCTTTTCTTTTATATCTCCTAGGCTTTTTAAGGTAAGCCAGTAGGGCTTTTCTAGGGCCAAATTGCTTGTATGTTTGTTTAGGATGGGTGTTTATGGACGAAATTATCGGGTTTGCTTCTATAAATAATTTAAATACAAAATCTTGCTATTGTTGTGGTGAATCCTCCCCAAATATGGCTGATCTCATCCTTCCTAATCTATTTTGTGCCTTAGAAACTCTAAGCCCTACCCAAGCTTCAACTTGAAGCTTATTTTGAGGGTTTATCTTGTGCCTTTGTTGATCTAATCATTAAATAAAGCCTTTTTCAAACACCTGCATGTCTAGGTACTCCATCATTGCACATTGATGACCCCTAGTTTGTACTATGTAGTAGTCATTGTTTAGTCTAGGGTTATTATACTTGTTCCTTTATAGAGAAGATTTGAGAGCGTTCAATCATTAAGGTATTTTTCCCTAGCTTACTTATATCACCCGAAGCCCTCCAATAAGAATATCCTTATAGGTGAATATAGGTAAGCGCTGCTTGTGGTGAAACTCTACTAAACAATAGGAGGAAGATTGCTCAAGGGACAATGACAGTCCTTCATCATTGTTGCTACAAGGTTTGGCCCTCGCTTTATGAGTGCCCTCACAAGGCCTGCTAGATTTTGCGACAACAATTTTGGTGCTATTGCTAGGGAGGATTCGAGTCTACCTTCTTGTAATCCAAAGTCTAAACTTCATTTTCTTGATTGAGCTTATCCCATACACAAGGATAAATTTGCTTATTTGGAAACTCCATTGGAAGAACAAAGCCTTATTTCTTCATTGAACTTCAAAGTTTACATGCTTGTAGGGTGAAGCAAGCATTTGTTAAGGCATTTTGAATTCACCCTGGGGACTCCATATTTGCATATTATGAAATTTTTGTGGGACAAGAAATGGCTCACCGGGAGCTGCATAAGACTGTTGCCTCTACATTCAGGATGTCTCTAGATATCCAAAGCATCTTTACCTAGAATGTTATGAAAATTGTCCCAAAGTTAATGGTAATGCAACTTCGACTATTGATCATGTGGTAAGAGTCATGAAATGCGTTGTAACAAACAGGGTTCGTATACACAATAGAAATATTCAAAATATCTGGAATATGTAATTATCCATTATAGGACAAGTAACATTTATATAAGAATGTTTAATGTACAAGAGATATGATATGTTCACAATTGAGGGCTTTGCTTATATACTAGGCAAGGTGCCCCTTCACAAATAGTCACAACCTTTAGGACATGTCTCTTCAATATGCTAATTATTTATTGATTATTACTTATATATTATGTTCGTAACATTGCCTTCCCCTCAAAGCTTATTGTGCAATGTTCCTAATGGAAATTAACAATAAATAATAAATATGTAGAGTGAAATAGACAAACACATTATGAAATTAAAACAAACCATCAGACCATAAAATTGGCTCCCAAACTGCGCTGTCTACTCATTTTATTAAATGGAAGAAGTGTACAATAAGGTGCTGGAATGTGTGCACCTAGGCTTGCTCTTGGCAAACTAGCAAAGCCCAAAACTGAACAATGGAACACTCTCGTCCAATCTGCCGCTTATTCGACCCAAGAGCTGTGCTGTTACTGCCCAAAAAAGTGTTGCTTCCTGGAGTGATCTGCTATTAGAGCCTTCTCCACTGCTTAGAAATTTTTGGGAAATTAATCTTGGCCTCTCCACCAAATACCCAGAATAACCCACGAAGGAATTGGCCAATGCTTGACTTAGAAAATTCGGCCCTATTTCCCCTAGCTCCTCTAGCTGTTGGCTGAATTGGAACCCCTGCTTGACCCCTCAAATCGGCCCATAAGATTTTGCCAAATTATTTCTGAGGTCGTTGTCAAAAACCCAGAAAGGGTTTGTCCTAGTTTTGATGCTCCAAAATTGACCCCAAATGCTTGGCCCTCCTTCACAAGCCGAAGATGTAACTTGCAACAGATTCTGCGTTTGCTGCTCCTCCAAAATGTTGTGAAAGCCCCCACAACACTTCCCCGGACTCCACCTCAAGTTTCAGCCCTTATCTGTCTAAGCTCCTCAACCTACCAATGTGCCTCCTCCAGGAACTATGCAGTCCCTGCGTTGTGACAACTTTCCCTGCTGTTGTAACTCGGCCTCCCTGCTGCTGTAACTCGGCCTTCCTGCTACTACTTTCCTTGCGGCTGTAACTCGGCCTCCTTACTGCTACTATCCCTTTTTCTGTAACTCGACCTTCCTGCTGCTACTTTCTTTGCTGCTGTAACTCGACGTCCTTGCTGTTACTCTCCCTGCTGCTGTAACTCGACTTACAACTGCTGTAACTCGGCTCGCTGTTGCTAGTATGACTTAGGACGAAGAAGAACTCCCTCCTTAGGTTGGCACTCGAAGTCCACCGAAGCAAGGGTTGAGATCTCCGCTCGGAGACACTTGTGTGCTAAACAACACTGCAGACTTGGCTTCAACTCAAGCATGCTATGTCAAAGACACAATTTCGGAATAGATGAATGGATGGCCAAAATGAGTGCCTCTTACTCTATATAAAGAGCCTCCAAGATGCCCATGTGGGCCCAACTCGACTTTCCCCACCAACTTCGCTCCAATGAGAGCGTACTCCATATGTGGGTCGTAATTTTCCATGGGGTGGCCCCCACGCTCCATTAAAGCCGAAATATTGCCCTCCCTTCCTAATGTTTAGACCCCCAACTAATCCTAAAATTCGTGTGGAGGTCCTAAACCCACATCTCCTAAGTCTAATCTCCTAATTTAAATTGAATGGGCCCCACTATCTCCAAAATTGGCCCCCAAAATGCAATAATTAGTCTTGTTCCAAATTAATTTAGGAAGGGACATGACAATCCTCCCCTCCCAAATGTTGCTTGTCCCCAAGCAACTTCAGTGCTGGATGCTCAAGTGTGTGCTCGCCCTCCCAAGTAGCATCCTCATCTGACAAGCTCCTCTAATGCACCAAAAATTGCTTGTCCACAAGCAGTGCCTGAACAAGCGCCTTCTTTGACTGTAGATCCCCACTGTCAGTACAAACCTCACTAGGGTCCCAAATATGCCGTTGGATCCTCCTTGATCGCTGTACTATCTTATAGTGAAGGAGTCCCTTGATACCAGGATCCCAAGCCAACCTGATGAACGTGGAGCACCCCTTGCTCCAGTCACTAACTTGTCCGGTATAAATACTAGAAGTCCCCCATGCCATTGTTGACTCACTAAAGTCTGAAGGAAGATCTGAGTGATCTCCCCTGTAGCAACCAGCTCAACCTTAATGGTCGTTGAGCTATCTTGTACTGTGATCCCTGGGTCCCATGCTAGCCTGAAAAGGTTGCCACCATGTTATCGCTATGCCACTTTGGCTCTAACAGATTTCCCATCGTGCGCACACTGTATTCTCCTCTCCTGGAACCTGATGGCGGAATACTGATAGAGGTGAGACACCTCCTGCCCAGACATCTCCATGATGCCAAACTCTACCCATCTAATTCTAACTTCGAACCTGTGAAACCACAAAGAAAGCCTGCCTTGCCATCTGATGAAGGCCACAATGTACCCCTGTGTGCCAAGCTAAGCATGCACTAGACCACTCTCTGCGATGACTCTGACCATCACGAGATAGAGTGATGTATCAATCAACTGAATCCCTGCATCCCAAAGTTGGACCTGCTGCAACATAACTCTAATCCTTGCCTCATCTCTAGTCCCTGCATGTGATCAATATATAGGCTCCATATATCATGGGCTAATATGATGCATACTAATCGGCCCTGTACCTGCCACTGTGTAGTACCGATGATCGTTGGGAGCCACATGTGCCAAATAGATACCCCCTGAATGCAACCAATAGATGGGAATCCGATATTCGTAATCGAATTAGGGTATGTGGATCCCTCCTGTTCCTGCCAGCCATCCCCCTTGGGTTTGCCATCTTCCCTCTCGATAATGTGCCAATATAATGTCTGGAGCCTGGACACATACTGGGAAACTACCTCGGCCATACCTGATATCCTCTGCTCATGCATGGTCCCGACAGGTCCTAAGAAAAGAGTGACACATGTCTCCCTCGTGACTAGCTCTCCAGACGTAGGCTCGGTGATGAATGATATGCCACCCCTGCAGAGGATCACCTCATCCCCCAACCTGTGGCTATCAAATGGCGCACCAACCTAATGCCACTGTTGATAAGTCTCTCCCTTAGTGCACTGAGTGTCATCCAAATATCTCGGGTGAGCTCCTCCTCCCCTGCTACTCATGCCTAGAGTGCCAAAAGTCAACAGCAAAATCGACTGCGACTGTGAGGGATGTAGAAGAGGGTCAGGTGTGTGAGTCCTTGCGGATACCATCAAGTATCGCTCATTTGTGTCCCCATCGATCCTGGGTGAACTATGCACAAAGGTATGCCCGGTGTCTCTGTCCATGGGTCTCCTTGGAGGCAACACTCCAAGACCTCGCTGTGCAGCACCATACACTCCCACATACCACTGATCATTCCAGTACTCCTGGACATGCCACTGTACACCGCAACCTACCCTTGTACACTGTTGGATACCCCCTGCTACTGCTGCCCCGTCCTGCATCACCTCGTGTGCTGCTTGTGCCATCGTACTGGATACTCCCTGCGGGTGTTCAATACGATGTATCATGTGAGCTACTCCCCCTACTCCATAGTGTAAACCAATAGGATACGACACACCACCCTGCATCTCCATGCTCCTCTGCAGGCCCCTGCTTCTCGCTGCATAACCCCGCACACCGCTGGATGTATGGCCTAACATTGGGTCTGTATGCATCAGACTGCATCCTTCTACATAACACTGGACCCTATGACATAACCCTATGTAGTCTTGTGTATCACTCTGCCCACTGTCATACCACCCTGTAACATACAACATCTTGCATGGGCCAAAATATCCACTGCTCTGCTAGTACGCCCTCCATGATGTGGGCTACATGTCCCCATCTGCTCTGAAAGACCTGGGCGGCTCGACTCCCCACATGCTAACGGAAATGATACTAAGATGCCTATCCGCAATGGTCTCTGCGTCCCATATGCTAGTAAGAGAGCATTGCCTCCATACGATGCCCTGTCTGATCGCCTGTCGATGCCACCTCCTCCTACCAGCTCCTGCCAGAGTAAGCTAATCAGCTTGTGACCCCACACACTGTCAATATGCTAAGACAACTCATGAAATCTGTCTTCTTGCTTGCCAACCCATCTTATCACTAGTGCTGACTAGGGCTCTGATGGAGATTTGAAAATGTGGGTGCGCTCCAACGTCAAATCCATCATGTAGCTACTACCATCACCTATGAGCTCTACGCTATGATGGAAAATCCCACTTGGATCCCAAAAACAGTTCGACCCTCGAGCCCCTCTGGGAATCCATGGCCTCTACTGACACATGACCATGGATGTGTCCAACTGCCTAGCCTGCTCCATCGAGTACCAACTCAGTATCTCTTGCCATCCAATCCCAAAGGAGGTGTTAAATGTGTAATCCTCTGCGGAAGGGACAAGCCCTCCAAGCTGTTGTGGTATCATGCTCAGCTCAGTCCTGCTAATCTGTCCATCACCTCGGGTACATCTAGACAACTCGACCTCCCTCAATCCAACGCGTAAGGGTGGATTGATAATGCTGTAGACCTCGCTAGTGGGCCTCTTAAGCGAACTGTGCTAGAAACCCAATGCGTGTCTCTATGCTGCCCTTCATCAATGGATAGCCCAAAGGATGGTTGCACATCCTCCTCCATCATGGGCTCGACATGAGCCTCTGACTGATCTTCCATAGACAACCCAATATGCACAATATGCTCACCAGTGAGCTGTAGGCCACTGTCGTCTGGCAACTCCGTCATAGATCTGGAGGCCTCTATAGCTATCGGCTCCTCAACAACGACAGAGTCGTCTTCCGACACCTCATCAACTTGGGGTGTGTTGCTATCACTTGAGAACTCGGTCACAACTCCAAATACCTCCTCCATGGATGACGCCTCATCAATGGGTGTATGCTCAATTGTCTCCTTGCCAACCATTGCCCCTTCAACTACTCTTTCATCTTCTTCCTTAATACTCCTCATCATCCCTGCTAAATCCCATTGAATCTCCATTGGTTTGTGCATACCCCTTAGTTCACTGAATTCCCAAAAAGAGAGGGACATCTGAATGTCATGACCCAACGATTGGTATGCCCTCCAATTTTCTCCCAATAACTCCACATCAGTTGCAATCATGTCTGGATTCCCAATTGAGGAATCAATCAACTTCTCCCCCACATCAATCATCATTTGTTATATCCTCGTCACCTCATTCCAGGTTGCTGCCATGTTGTTTGATTCTAATCTTTCCCCACAAGTTGAGCCAAGATTATGGCTCTAATACCACGGTAATATTCCTAATGGAAATTAACAGTAAATATGCAGAGTGAAATAGACAAACACATCATGAAATTAAAACAAACCATCAGACCACGAAATTGGCACCCAAACTGTGCTGTCTACTCATTTTATTAAATGGAAGAAGTGTACAATAAGGTGCTAGAATGTGTGCACTTGGGCTTGCTCTTGGCAAGCTAGCAAAGCCCAAAAATGAGCAATGGAACACCCTCCTCCAATCTGCCACTTATTTGGCCTAAGAGCTGCGCTGTCACTACCCAGAAAAGTGTTGCTGCCTAGAATGATCTGTTGTTAGAGGCTTCCATGCTACTCAGAAAATTCAGGGAAATTAATCTCAGCCCCTCCACCAATACCCAGAATAACCCACGAAGGAATTGGCCAATGCTTGACTTCGAAAATTCGGTCCTATTTCCCCTAGCTCCTCTAATTGCTGGCTGAATTGGAACCCCTGTTTGACCCCTCAAATCTGCCCAGAAAATTCTGCCAAATTATTTATGAGGTCCTTGTCAAAAACCCAAAATAACCCAGAAAGGGTTTGTCGTAGTTTTGATGCTCCAAAATTGACCCCAAATGCTTGGCCCTTCCTTCACAAGCCGAAGATGTACCTTGCAATAGATTTTGCGTTTGCTGCTCCTCCAAAATGCTGGGAAAGCCTCCAAAACACTTCCCTAGACTCCACCTCAAGTTTCAGCCCCTATCTCTCCATGCTCCTCAACCTACCAACGTGCCTCCTCCAGGAACTGTGCAGTCCCTACGTTGCTACAACTTTCCCTGCTGTTGTAACTAGATCTCCCTGCTGCTGTAACTAGATCTCCCTGCTGCTATAACTCGGCCTTCCCGCTGCTACTTTCCTTGCGGCTGTAACTTGGCCTCCTTGCTGCTACTATCCCTATTGTTGTAACTCGACCTTCTTGTTGCTACCTTCCTTGCTGTTGTAACTTGACCTCCTTGCTGTTACTCTCCCTACTGCTGTAACTCGACTTACAATTACTTTAACTCGGCTTACTGTTGCTGGTACGAATTGGGACAAATAAGAACTCCCTCCTTGGGCTGGTACTCGAAGTCCACCGAAGCAAGGGTTGAGATCTCCACTCAAAGACACTCGTGTGCTAAACAACACTGCAGACTTGGCTTCAGCTCAAGTGTGCTATGTCAAAGACACAATTTCAGAATAAATGAATGAATGTCCAAAATGAGTGCCTCTTACTCTATTTAAAGAGCCTCCAAGATGCCCATGTGGGCCCAACTCGACTTTCCCCACCAACTTCGCTCCAATGAGAGCATCCTCCATATGTGGGCTGTAATTTTCCATGGGGTGGACCCCACGCTCCACTAAAGCCTCAATATTTCCCTCCCTTCCTAATGTTTGGGCCCCCAATTAATCCCAAAATTCATGTGGGACATCTAAACCCACATCTCTTAATAAAAATCGAATGGGCCCCACTATCTCCAAAATTGGCCCCCAAAATGCAATAATTAGTCTTGTTCCAAATTAATTTAGGAAGGGACATGACATATTGATGGCAATGCTTCATATCTTTTTCTATCTCGTAATGTCTTTTCATTTTCCCAATTCTCGAAACTGTCATCTTCAATGATACAAAACGATATGAACTTATAAGTGTGGTATAGGATTTTTTTATTGTGAAATGATCTTATCATCCCAAATTAACCTTCTGTGGAATCTTGCAATTACTGGAAACATGAGATGAATTGTTATCATAAGACAGGATTACGGTGACATCAATATCCTTTGGAATATAATCCACTTGTTTCTAGTCTATGGATATGCAAATTGGTTGAGATGTCTGCTTTTATGATTTCAGTGTTGATAAAGAGTTCTTGTGATCTGATTTACGATTATGTTGTTTGTGGTGATTTCTTGATTTACTTGAGGTATCTGATTTCCTTCAGATATGGAAGTCGCTTGGTTAATTGCTGGATCTTTACTTGAAATTTTTCTCATTTGAATTGCAACCTCTAAGTACGTCTTCACTTCAATTGGATTAGGATATTTCTGAATCGTGATATTATTTGGATTAGTGTTTGTTCTTTTTTTCTTCAATTCAAACTGTTTTTTTTGTACGCTGCGGTGGTGCCTTTCTTTTTCTATTTATATAAAATCAAGTTGATCCATATACAGCATTTTGGTGGCCTCAACTTGCCCAAATGGGAAACCAAGTCTGTTGGCCACCTAAAATTATTATAGGCCATCCAGTAGCAAAAATTAATAAGTCTTTCAATCCATGCTAAGTAAACCTTGCAACAAAAGTCACTAATCATGTTCCAACCTAACATAAAACTATTGAAAAGAAAATGCTATCCTAAAAAATAAACAGACTATAAACTGCATGAATTAATCCTTTCGGTCTTCCACATTTTCAGGTGCTGCTGTCGAGTCCCCCGGTGCTGGAGATAGTTTCTTCAGTTGTTGCTGGATTTCATCCAGCTTGCTGTCCTGCATAATCATTATGATTTGCAGGTTTTTCATATCTTTCTTGATATTTGGCATACCTTGGGCGATTTCTGCCATTTCGCCCGCCACTTGCTCCAGCGCCCTGGCAAGTAAGCGCTTCAACACCCAGTACACATGCAAAGCTTGCTTGTAGAGTGTCATCCTTCCTCTGGTATGCCTCGGGTCGGGGATGATATCTCCCCATTCCCCCATCTCGGGCTCAGAGTCTTCTTCCATGACATTGTCTTCCATTTCCTGTATGAGCTGACAAATGTCAGCGTCTGTTCCTTCTTTGTATGCATGTGTAGCCTCTTGCACAGTCGTCCTCATGGTTTTCCTGCTACGCCTCTGATATACTGGTGTGGAGGTCGTCGGGTCGTTTTTGCTTGGCTGGCTTTGCCGCCCTCTTCCTCCACGACCCCTTCCTCTGCCCAGGCGAGCCATCTTTCCCTCTACAGCTGCCTGTTTACAATGATCAACATCAAAAGTTAGTTTATCAGAAATTACACTTATCCCCAACGCCTGCATATCCTTGTCGCTGGGCTTGCCCTCCCCACTCCGGTTTCTCCCGTTGGTCTGGATACTCCCTGGTCTCTCTCCCCTTGGGCTAGACAAGGGCGGGCCCTCAGTTGTCCTATCCCCCACCCAGATTGCATGCTTAACTTCCTCAGGCTGCCCCTTTGCCCTGCTCCTACAGTACCCCGGCAAGCCATTGTTCTGGTCCTCGTGCTTCCTTACCATACAAACCTCTGCCCCATTCAGCACCACCCCTTCCTCTGCATTTCCCATCTTGCCCCCCTCTGCCACCTTACTATGCATTACAGTGTAAATTGCGGACCTGCTCAGACGCCTCCTTCCCTCAGCGATTCCTAGCTCCCCCCTCCTCCAACATACTATGAATGGTCGAAAGAGATGCAGGAATTGATACTAAGAAAACATACCCGGACTTTCGCTCGACCACTGAAGAATCCGACTCCCGCTCAGCTCCGTTCTCCACCTTCCTTCGCTGCACACTAATCTCTCTTCCCCCCTTAGCCACCTTCATTAACCCTTTCCCACCTGTCCTGCGTCCCATCCCACTTCTGCCGCCGTTTCCTCCTTCCTCTTCCCCCACTCTCCTGTCACCTCGATGCCTCGGAATTCCCTCAGGCATGCAGGATGCCACCGCGTCCCTTTGAATTATTATGAGGGCAGTTGGTGGCCGGCCTGGCCAACCTCTCCCTTGCGCTGTCATTCTGGTCGTACTCTCCACTTCCCTCACCTCGATCGGGGGCCACCTGTATCTGCTAACTTGAGGTCGTGTCCTCATGGTAATCTTGGGTAATGATTGTTTTGAGGGGCTCCAATCTGGGCTCCTCAAGATGTGTCGGCCATATACTATCCAGCTTGCCACCTTGTTCATTACTTCCCCAATTAGCTAGGAAATCCGCTGCTTTGTTACCATCCCTTCTGACATGTTTTATGATCTTATAATCAATTCTCTTTATGAGGGTTTCCAGATCCTGGATTAGGCTAGCCGTCCTCCAACTTTTCGCCACTTTTTCCCAAGCCTTGCCATTATTGAGTTTCCTAAGCATATCTATCACCAGTTTGGAGTTGCCCTCTATTTCCAGGTTGTTGTATCCATTTCTTATCGCTATTCTTAATCCTTGATAAACTGCCATTAGTTCTGCTTCATTATTGCTCATGATACCTCCATGGTCTGCATACACCCATCTTGTCCACCCTTGGCCATCCCGGAAAATGCCTCCGAGCCCTGCTGGCCCCGGGTTTCCTTTGGAGGCCCCATCAAAATTTAGTTTGATGAAACCTTCAGAGGGGCGAGAGAAATGGATAGGGCTATGGCTGTTTGTTTCAGGCGCTTTCCACATCTGGGGAGAAACCATTCCCTGTTCTAAATTTAGTTTGGTCAGGATCTTTTCTTCCTCCGGTGTCGTTTTCCAATCCTCTTGGTTCCAAGTTTCCGCTAAAATAGTTTCTCTTATATGGCTTTGGGTTCTTTTCTAGACCAGCTCTGGAGGCATCTCTTTGTTTTGAAATATTCTCTGATTTCTTTCTTTCCATATCATCCACATATTCATTCCTACCGCTAGACTCCAGGCTCTTCTAACCACCGGGCTCGTGAATTGACCTCGCCCCCATTGTTTAATAGTTTCTTTGATGTTATGAGGATCTTTGTTTGTCCCCCCAAAGAGTCTTCTGATTTCTTCCCATTGCTGCTGGGCCAGAGGACAAGAATTCAGAAGATGTTCTTGTGTTTCTTGGTCCTGCTTGCATAGGCAGCATCTGGGGGGGCCTTGGAATCCACGCTTTTGAAGCTGATCCCATGTTAGAATGCATCCTTTACCTACAAGCCATAGAAAATGAGTCACTTTTGGCCACCAGTTCCTCTGCCATATTTGTTTCCATAGGGGTGCCAGTTCGTCTTGTTCCTGCTGCGTGGTGAGTTGGTAGGCTTCTTTGATCGTGAAGGTTCCCTTCGTTGAATGACCCCATCTCAGTATATCTGGACCTGTTCTGATAGCTATTCTCCTTGACTTCATTTCTCTTGTATACAGCTCTCTTTGTTCTATGTCAATATGTCTATCCCACGCTTCCGGTTTCTTCCAAGTTCTCCAATACTCCTCCTGGCTTTCTTCATTCCAGAACTCGCTTACATAATTCAATCCTTCCTCGCTTACATAATTCAATCCTTCCTCTTTTGCCCTCTGGCATGTGTTTTTGAGACCTTGCACCTCATTCATTTTCTCCCTTTGTTGCCAAGCTTCTTCCCAGAATTTGGCTGAATTTCCGTTCCGAATTTCCCAGAAGACATGCTTGGATACTATGTCTCTGTTTTGACTAGCCAGGTTCCATATTGTAGAGCCTCTTGGTGTTTCCTCAAGTCTTAGGATTTATTCTGTTGTTGTGGGCATGTTGTATTTTTGCGTCCAAATTCTTTTCCATAGGTCTCCTCCTCCCATCATCCATCTCCACCAGAGCTTCACCCCCATTACTTGGTTCAGGGTGTATGGATCTCTCAAACCCAATCCCCCTTCTTCTTTACTCTTTATTAGGCCCTTCCAAGATATCAGAGCCCATTTCTTTTGTTGCTTCGGTCCTCCCCAGAGGAATTTTTTGAATATCTCCACCATTTTGGCGCATGCACCTTTGGGGGCTGCCGTTGCCGAAAGTGGGTAGATTGGGATTGCTTGTAAGACCGCTTTGAGCAGAACTGCTCTTCCTGCTATATTCAGAGTTCGGAAGGACCAGTTCGCCAATCGATTCTTGAGTTTCTCAATGGTTTGTTGCCAATTCGCCATCTTTAGAGGATTTAGGGCTAACGGGGTACCTAGATATTTTGTGGGTAAGTCCCCCGAACGAAAACCCAATATTCTTGTCAGATAAGTTTTGACATTACCAGTAGTGTTGGTTGATTTGAGTACCTGAAGCTTCCATGAAGAGGTCTAGGATCCCTTTTATTCTTTTTACTTCTCTTAGAGAGACTGCGCAGAACAACATGATATCATCCACGAATTGCTGGTGTGTAATTGGCAAGTTGTTTCCCCATATCCGCAGCCCTTTGATTTTCCTCTCCCACAATTCTTTTTTGATATATCTTCCCAGTCCTTCCGCCGCAATGATGAACAGGAATGGGGAAAGAGGGTCCCCCTGCCTCAATCCTCTTGAGGCATTGAAGGTTGAAGTTGGCGTTTCGTTCAGAAGAATGGAGAAATTTGGTGTGGAGATCATATCAGAGACCCACTCTATCCATCTATTGCAAAAACCAAAGGCCGCTAATACCGATTTAAGGTATGCCCAGTTCAGACGGTCATAAGCCTTTGAGAGATCCAATTTGATCATCATTCCAGCTTCCTTCTTAGATTTCAAAGAATGCACAACTTCTTGTGATGCTACCAAGCCATCCAGAATTTGCCGACCTTCCACAAACCCGGTTTGTTCCGGAGAGATAATGCTTGAAAGTATTGGCTTCAGTCTTTTGGCCATAAGAGTAGCAATAATCTTATATATTACATTACATAGAGCAATGGGTCTAAAACCTTGGGCATTTTCAGACTTAGCAGTTTTAGGAATAAGAGACAAGAGAGTCGAGTTTAGGCCTGGACATACCTTCTGATTTCTCCGCGATTCTTCTACCACATCCAAAATGTCTTGCCCCAAGAATTTCCATCCCGCTTGGTAGAACTCCACTGTGAATCCATCTGGTCCAGGAGCTTTATTCTTCTTCATCCCTTTCATGATCTCTTCCACTTCCTCCAGGGTTGCGGCTCTCATAAGAGCTAGGTTTTGGTCTCTGGTGATCATACTTGGGATCTCATTGCAGATTCTCCTAATAGCTTCTCTTCTATCCTCTTGGGGTTCCGTAAGGAGGTCTTTGAAGTAACCAACGAGAGTTTGTTCCATTTCCTCGTGCTGGGTTAGGCAAAGTTCGTCTTCATTTTTTATGAAGAAGATTCTATTTGTCTCTGCTGAATCATGGCCTGATGGAAGAACTTCGTGTTCCTCTCCCCTTTTCTTAACCAATTCACTCTTGATTTTTGTTTCCAGAGAATCTCCGCCTATTTCCTTTGTTCTTCAATTTGGCTTATCAACACCCCTTCCTCTCTAGCCTGTTCCTCGTTTCTGCCTTCTGATATGATTTCTTGCTGCAAGTTCCTCATTTTTTGGTCTAGAAGCTTCTGGTCCTTGAAGATGTCCCCAAATTCCTCCTTGTTCCATTTTTTAATTTTCTCCTTGAGTTCCTTTAATTTTAATTGGAAGGTCTGCATCCTACTTCTTCCCCTCTGTTGGCTTTGTTTCCACCATTCTTCCACTTTCGCCATGAACTTCTGATCTCTAAGCTAGAAGCCTCAAACTTGAAAGGGTGTTTTTTGGGGCTAGCTTTAATGTCAATTTCTAGTTTGATCGGCCAGTGATCAAAACCCATTCCCGGTAGAATCATTGCTTCAATGAATATATCCCTGTTTATTATTTGTTCTGATATTAAGAATCTGTCTAGCCTTGAGGCAATTTGGTGTATGCCTCCTCTTCTGTTGTTCCATGTGTGAATCCCATTTATTGTGGGTATGTCAACCAGTCTTTGTTCCGCTATCATATCACTGAAGGCTTCCATGTCCGTGTCTGGTCTTCTCAGGCCTCCTCGTTTTTCCCCTAGGGATGTGATCATGTTGAAGTCTCCTCCTACAATCCATGGAGTATTTGGGAAGAAGCTTCGGATTTTTCCCAAGTTTTGAAGAAAGATCCTGCGTTCACCTGGTAAATGAGGACCATATACCCCAGTGAGAAGGACCCATTCTCGTGAACCTATATTCTTGAATTTTCCCGAAAGAATTCGAGGCACGCTTACCCAATTTTCAAATTGGATCTCCTCTGGGTTCCAAAGAATTGCCAGGCCCCCTGCACTGCCTATGGCATCCTGACCAATTATTTCATATTGCGGTTTAAATTTGCTCATTATCTCTTTCAATTTCTGTTCACTAATCTTTGTTTCTTGGACTATCATTATGCTGGGTTTATCTCTTTTCAATTGGTCTCTCAGATATCTCTGTTTCCCCTTACTATTCAGCCCTCTAATATTCCATGTTGTAATTATCATTTTAACAGTTTGAGGGGTTGTTGGAATACCTCTGACAGAGGTATGACTCGTCCTGAGTTGACCAACATTTCGCCAACCATTTGGATAGTCTCGCTCATAGGTCTTCTTCCTCGTTTTCTTCCGCCTTTTCCTGCATTACCCGTTTCTGTGCTTTGTCCTCCTTGCGATCCTAACTGTTCTGGTTGGTTTATTGTGGCTGCCCCTCCTTTCTCCTTGTACTTTTGGAACATGTCTTTGTATAATTGCTTTTGTTCTTCTGGTATGAATCTTTCGTCTAGATGCCTCCACTCATGTAGAAGTCTCTTCATGACTTGTTCCTCTTCACTCCCTTTGTCCTTCTGGGGGTCTATCTCCATTTGGGTCTGGTCTTGAGGGATTCTGGTGCTCTCACCTTCCTTCTCCTGTTCCAGATTTGTTTGCATTGTATCTTTTCCCTTGTCTACCTTTATAGGTTTCGTTGGTTCTTCGTCACTGTCTTCCCTTTCCGCTTCCATTTCCTCTTCTTGTAATACCCCGAACTTGTTCTGGTTTTCCTGGGTTACTACTTTAACAGATGGTTTCAGATGAATCGGTCCTTTTTGAGGTTTCCTTTAGATAGGAACTTCTGTAAAACCTTCTTCGTCCTCCCTGCTTGCCTCTGCCTCCTTCCTCGCTTCCTCTCCCTTTCCTGCTGATGCTCCAGTTGTGTTCATAGGGCATTGTTTGAAGAGATGACCATATTCATGGCATCTTCTGTAGCAGAATGGAATATGCTCGTAATCCACTGGTTGTTGCCAGACCTCATCATGGTACTCCACTTCAATATAGTCCGGAAGCGGTTCTGTGATATTCATGTATACGCAAATCTTGGCGTAGGATGTATATCTTCCTCTTCTGGTGGTCTCGGCTACTTTGACAAATGTCCCGATTGAGTTCCCGATACCTTCCAGAATCTTTGGATCCCAGAACTCAATTGGGAGTCCAAATAGCCTGACCCATATAGGTGCCGCTAGCATTTTTTCCTTGTCTGGGTTGTAGCATTCTTCCCAGTGCCTCATAAATAGACCAGCGTTGTTCAAGAAGTAGGGTCCTTCCTCAAAAATCCTCTCCTTATCTTCCAGATTGGCAAAAATGACTATGAAAAAGCCCTTTGCACCTAGTTTTAGGTCTATGTGTCCCTTGGGCTTCCATCTTTGTTGTATCCATTTGGCCAGATCTTTCTCAGATGGCCAGGTCCCCACAAACTTACAAATCAAAGCATGATCTTTCATGTATCCTCTATATTCTTCAAGTTTGTTGTTTTGGATTACAAACCTGGGTTTTTTTGTCGCTCTGGGTAGGCATCTGCTACCAACCCGCTTGCCAACGAGCCCCCATGACCGACGTGTCCTTGTTTGGTTTCCCCGTGCCTCCATTCGCTCCATTCCTGCTTGTCTCGCCCGCTGCTGTGTTTTTATAGGAGGGGATCTCTCCCCTCCCACCCACGTCTGTCATTTCTCTATCAGCCCCGCCTGTGTTCTGTCCACCGTCCTCCACTCGTCTCAACACTCTCGCTTGTCCTGATCTGGTGCAGATGGCTGCAAGCTGCCCCTGCACCCTGTCCAAGGCTCAAGTCTGCTTGAGGCTAACCGTTCCGGAACCCTAACCCTAATCGTCTACCTTCATCACTTTCGCCGCTGCATCCCCCCGTTTTTCACACTCCTCAACAACTCTCTTCAATTCAAACTGTTACATTTGAAGACTTCGATGCTTTTTTTTGATAAGTTATTCGAATTTGTTTTTCAATGATTTCTTATCACATTTAAGCTTCTTGATTTGTATGAGGAGATTTTGATTATGATTTCTGAGACATAAGAGTTCTTTAGTTTCAGTGTTTTGACGCTGAAGCTTTTCATCCTTTAAACCCCTCTAATTTGTTCTAATATCCTTTGATTAGGGTCTTTTAAGCACAACTTTTCTTCTTCCTAATTCAAGAGATTCTCATTGAATGTCTTCTCGAGACATTCATTTTCTTGCTGTAATTTTTTCTTTTTAGCCTTGGACTTCTTGACCTTCGCAAGAAATTTTTGACTATGGTCCCTTAGACAAAAAATTTCCGCGCCTTTTGCTATTGACTCTTTGTAAAACATATCTTTGAGATATTTATATTTCTATTTCAACGACTTGTTTTTATGTTGAAGTTCTGTGAGTTCTTCCTCTAATCTCTTTATTTGTGTTTGAGTATTGCCTTGATATTCTTCCATAATAAATAATTTTCTAATGTTTTGCAATTTTAAAAATTCGATTGATACTCAAATTTCATTTCACAAAATGAATTTTTAGTCCAAAATGTTGATTTATTTATGGAATCCGTAGTTCATGGTTCCCCTTATTCTCCAACTCACTTCTTTTAAAAAAGACAATTCCTTTATATTTCTGCTCTATTATATGTGTGTGTGTGTGTGTGTGTTGAAGTTCAGTGAGTTCTATTGAAATAAGTAACTAGGTTTGGTCTTCATAATGACACATGTAATCATGATTTTCGGTATTTAATGAAAAGAGGAAAATAAATTTATTATTGTTATTCTTGAAGCATGGGTTTCATGCTCAAAGGAGGTTTATTTTTAGGTCAAGCATCCATTGAGTACTTCTAGGGCTTGTCATTGAGTCTACAAGTCAATTGAGTCATTGTCATATATGAAAGACCCCCTTTGGGCATGTTACATATTGTAAAGAAAATTTATTTGAGTCAAAAGACCCTCCAAGAACTCGTCATGGTGCAAAGATCAAGTCGGCCTACTTGAAGGGACAAGTCGGCCTAAAGATAGAAATTCGTACCCCTCAAAAGCTTATAAATAAGAAGGAACTCGACCTCATTTGGACACACACTCAAGCAAGTTCGATCTCCTCAACAAAGTAGCTGGGAAAGGACAAAATAGAAGAAGAAGAGCAAGATCGAAGTTTTTGGGTCTCTCTCTCTCTCGTGTTAGGGTTTCTACATTTGCTGGGCAAATCAAAGTGCTGGAAAGTTGCTGGGCAAATCTAAGTTCTAGAAAGTTGCTAGGCAAGTCGAAGTGCTAGGAAGAAATTGCTAGGTCGAAGTTCCAGAAGAATTTGCTGGGTAGGTCGAAGTTCCAAAAGAATTCGCTGGGCATGTCGGAGCTATAGAAGAATTCGCTGGGTAGGTCGAAGTTGCCGAAGAATTTGTTGGGCAGGTTGAAACTGCAGAAGAATTTGCTGGGTAGGTCGAAGTTGTAGAAGAATCTGCTGGGAGGTCGAAATTGTAGAAGTAGCTGGAAGAAAAGCTCGTCAAGGAAGAAAGGTTTGACTTTGTCTTGGAGGGTCTTGGTCAAGGGTCATATGTTAAAATTGGGAACTAGGGCCAAACTCCATGTGGGTCATCTTATTAATGGCAGCTGATATTTTTCTTGGATCCCTCTCATCGAGAGGTGTAGGATTGATCTAAAGATCATCTGATTCCGATAAGTATTCATCGAGATATGAATTTATTTGTGTTGTGGGAGAATTCGTCAAGGTCGGCCAGCAACCAAATAAACCCCACTTGTGCTCAACGTTTTAGTATAAATAGAGGTGCCTTGAAAGTCATTTGGACCCACATCCTCTTGGTGATCTCTTCCTCTCCAATTGTCTTTGGGTTTTGGTGGGAGGAGAGATCTAAAGAGGATACGCTGCCCTAGAGGATGCCCTAGATCCTAACGCTATCATGGAGGAGATTTTAATGTAGTGAAGAAAGGGTTCTACGCAACGAGTCAAGGTGCCCTAGACACAGTTGAAGGGAGGAACACCTAGCTGCAGTTGAAGGGGATTTAGCCATGCCCTAGCCGCAACAAAAGAGGGTCTAATGCACCCCTATATTCGCAGTTGAAGGAGGCTCCTATACATTGTATAGAGGAGGCCTGTCTGAGATCTTAAGAAGCCCTAGCTGCAGACAAGAGGGAGGCTCCTATACACAGTAAGCCGCAGTCAAGGGGAAGCTACATACGCTGTATAAAGGAGGCTCAACCGAGATCTAGAAGAAGGCCCTAATCCGTAGTTAAGAAAGGTCCTAATACGCTATCCAAGAGATACTAATACGTAGTCATAAAGGAGCCCTAATGCACTATCAAGAGAGCCCTAAATCCACAGTAATAAAGAAGCCTAAAGCTGCAGTCTATGGAGGCCTAATACGCAGCAAAGGAAGAAGACTTAGCAGCAGATTTGAGGAGCCATAATCTGCAGCCATTGACTGACCCTAGGCCACAACAAAAGTGTCCTAAATGCAACAAGAATAATTCTGTTAATAGCATGAAAGAAGGCTGTTCCTAGGCATGGGTTTAGTCATCGTTTTGCCTGTGTTTTCTTCTTATAGGAGGGCCGAGTTAGAGCAGCTCTAGATCAGGTCTATTGGAGGAACAAATATAATGTTTTTGCTGCTTGGAAGCTACAGGAAGATTGTGTGTTAGGCCGCAAGCCATAACACCATAGTCAAGGTTTGTTTATGAATGTTTGAGGGCTTATTTATATGCCCAGATCAGCAGGATATCCCAGGAGCTGTCCTAGGCTGTTTTGATGACTGTTGGAGGACTGCTTGGTGCCCTAACGAGTCATCATGATGACAGCTGCAAACTATTATTGACTGAGTCCAATTTTATGAAGCAAAGACAGCTAGTGCAGCAACATGATGATATGGTGTAGCAACATGATGTGTGCAGCATGCATTTGGATGCAGTGTAGTGCAAGCTCAGCATGGTGCAGCACGAGGAGTGCAGATCCGTGATGAAAGTAGCTTAGTGATTGGAGCAGCACAGTGACAAGAGCAACAACATGAAGTGCATAGCATGGTCATTAGGTCCAGCACTGTGATGATGAGTGCAACATGGTGCAGCATGATGAGGTGCAGCATGTGGATGAGATGCAACACAATGATAGGTGAAGGAGTCACCTTGAAGAATCAGTTGAAGCAGCATGTCTTCAACTGATCTCATGTAGATATGAATCTAGAAAGTCGAAGTCTTGACTTCTGTTGTAAATGTACTATCTCTCTCTCTCTCTCTCTCTGCTGAACTATTGAAGAACATAAAAGAAGAATTGATCAAGGGTTTCCCCACATTGGGGTTTGTCCCTGGCTAGTGCCACATCTTGTGTCCTCTTGTCTTGGCTTCTTTTCTGCGATCTATGTTTTATGTTCTATCTGCAATTTACTTTAATGTTGATGTGATTGCTAATCTGGAAAAGATATTGAGCTAACTGTGAAAATTGAAATAAATTGCTCTAAGCATAGAACATACCTAAACTTAACAGAAAATAACTTGTTAACATGAAGAACACAAGTAGGTAATGCAAATCAGTTTACTGTAGTAGGATTTCTGATTTGTTAGATTCAGAAATTTTTACATGGTATCAAAGGTGAGGTGAAGACAATGCCCAAGCAAGAGTGAAAGAGCAATCACCGAAGACAGCTGGGAAAGGACAAAAGGATCAATGGACTCCTCATCCCTCTTGAAATTCACCAAGGGTGAAGTTGAAGCAGAGAATATTATCAGAATGGTGCAGCGGAAGTTTCTGATGGCCTACCTAAAGATTACTCCAATGGGAAGTCTGGATCTAAGGGTGGAAGGAAAGGCAGATGCCTTGGTTGTAATAAGTTCGGCCATTATGTGAAGGAGTGTCCAAGGTAGGGACACATCACTTGATGATGATAACAATCATTCCAGGGACATCTTCAATGATCAGAGGAATGACAGGTAATGCAGGTCATCAAGGAAACGACCGACTCTTCAGAGAAAGCAAGGAACTCTAGGTATGAAGAATCAAATGTTGTTTTTGATAAGATAAAGAAGCATTATCTTGTATGGGCCCTCTCCTTCAGATTCTTTGGGAATCTGGCTTATTAATTGTAGTGCTTCAAGGCACTCCATCGGATAGAAGGGTGCTCTCTCTAATTTTAGCATAAATGGAAACAGTCGTGGGATTATACTTGGAGCCGATGCCACCTATCCCGGAAAGGGTGTAGGAAATGTTACCCCTCAATTGAATGAGGGTAACTCGATTCATTTACATAATCTCTTTTATGTACCTGATCATAAGAAGAACCTGGTGTCCATTTCGGCAATGGAGGTCAAAGGTTTCAGGGTGGCATTCATCGATGGAAAGGTACGTGTTTAAAAATAATTATTTCTAAGATGCTTTTGAGTTCAGGGTTGGTAATTTGTATCAAGTTGTAGGATGGTCCATTGGGGGATCAGATCAGTTGACACATCGCACCGATATCTAGTTATGGGGCCCTACCCAATGTGAGTCAGATGGTGAGTCAAATGCCTGAATTCAAGAAAGAGCATGAAGGTACATGGCTGAGATGCACCGAAGGAAAATCTTACATGGGGACCATTCCCCTCATGTAGCAGGTCCACAGGTTTGGAACAACCCGTGGAGTTTTAGATTCATGATTGGGAATCTCATGTATACAGGTGGAAGAAAGCCCTCTATGGCTTGAAGCAAAACACCCCCGGGCATAATATGAGAGGATTGATAGCTGTTTGATCACGCTGAGATTTACTAGGAGTGAAACCGATCCAAACCATTGCTTGATGGTTGTGGATGATAAACCTCTCATACTGGCACCTTCTAAGGACGACCTATTTCTGACAGGTGCAGATCCTCTCATTTGCAGAAGTAAGAGGGAGTTGGATTCCGGATGTGGAATGGTAAACTGCAAGCGCGTGACTACCTCGAGGATCTTAACTTTTAGAAGTTATATGGTGATGATGCTGAACCAGACTTGGGAAATGCCTCTGAGCTTCATAAACTCATTTGCATTGATGTTCTTGGTGAACTTCCGTCCGGACATATGTTTTGTAGTTAGCATGGTGAGCTCATATTTGGTTGAGCCTCACTGGATTGGTGCCAAGAATCTTCTGATATATCTTCGGGGCACAACCTCTCATGGATTGAGATACATTGTTGAAAATATGAAGCTGCATGATTATTGGAATGCTGACTAGGCAGTCAGTGTGGAGGATCACTAGGGCACTTCTCAGTGCTGGTTCTCTTTGGGTTCTGCTTTGATATCATGGATGAGCAGGAAGCAGAAGTCGGTTGCAATAAGCGTCGCTGAGACTAAATACATAGCTACGAGTATGATCTTGTATGAAGCTGCCTGGTTGTGGAAGCTCTTCAATGAGCTGTTTATGAATAGCACCGTGATCCTCTGTGACAACCAAGGGGGGATTCAATTGTTGAGGAATCCTGTATTCGATGATTACTCCAGCAGATAGACATCAAATACTACCTTATCTAGGATATGGTAAGTCGATGAGCGAGGAGGCTCCATCGCATTGAGACTGATTTACAAGTCGCAGACATTTTGTCAAAGCCCCGTGGAAAGGTCAAATCTGTGACTTTCCCGAACGACTTGGAGTCGTTGAGAGACCTTCTTCTAAGGGTCCTGCATGTTGCATGCATTGAGCTCTGGGAGCTCTGGGGGGCTTGGGGTACTTACTGGAGCGACATACGACCACAGGGCGACTCACCCTCCCCTGGTGGTGTGCTATGTACAGGGTGAAAGGTTCAACCTTCCCCTATGATACCCTGAGGCGACTTTGGGACATGATGATTTGTTCTCCTGTGAGCCAGGATGATTAGTTCTCCTATCGAGGCATCCTACCCATGCAGTCTGGGACCCATGGGAAGTACCTCTCATTTGATCAATGAGCAGGGAAATGGGGTTAGGGACCATAGTAGTACTATAGGACGCATCGTTGTATCTACCGTACTCCCTATGCTAGGATGACCTCCAACTCATATGGGATCAGTAAGAGTGATATGACACTCTCTTAAGATGAAACTGACTTCAGGTCAGTAGAGAATGGTATGAGACATTCTTGATCAATTCTTCTTCTTCATGGTTTAGCAGAGTAGAGCAGAACTGAGCAGAGCCTAGCAGAGCAGAGCAGTGCAGGGCATTGATGCCAGAGATAGTACAGTCGGACATATAGATTAGCGGATGGAGTTCTCCCTAGTTGAGAGGGAGTGTTAAAATTGACAACTAGGGCCAAACTCCATGTGGGTCATCTTATTAATGGCAGTTGATATTTTTCTTGGATCCCTCTCATCGAGAGGTGTAGGATTGATTTAAAGATCATCAGATTCCGATAAGTATTCATGGAGAAATTTATTTGTGTTATGGGACAATTCGTCAAGGTCAGCCAACACCTAAATAAACCCCACTTGTGCTCAACGTTTTAGTATAAATAGAGGTGCCTTGAAAGTCATTTGGACACACATCCTCTTGGTGATCTCTTCCTCTCTACTTGTCTTTGGGTTTTGGTGGGAGGAGATATCTAACGAGGATACGCTGCCCTAGATCCTAACGCTATCATGGAGGAGATTTTAACGAAGTAATAAAGAAGCCTAAAGCCGCAGTCTATGGAGGCCTAATATGCAGCAAAGGAAGAAGACTTAGCAACAGATTTGAGGAGCCATAATCTGCAACCATTGACTGACCCTAGGCCGCAACAAAAGTATCCTAAACGCAGCAAGAATAATTCTGTTAACAACATGAAAGAAGATTGTTCCTAGGCATGGGTTTAGGCATCGTTTTGTCTGCGTTTTCTTCTTATAGGAGGGCCGAGTTAGAGCAGCTCTAGATCAGGTCTGTTGGAGGAACAAACATAATGTTTTAGCTGCTTGGAAGCTACAGGAAGACTATGTTAGGCCGTAGGCCATAACACCTTAATCAAGGTTTATTTATGAATTTTTGAGGGATTATTTATATGCCCAGATTAGCAGGATATCCCAAGAGTTGTCCTAGGCTGTTTTGATGACTGTTGGAGAACTGCTTGGTGCCCTAACCAGTCATCATGATGACAACTGCAAACTATTATTGACTGAGTCCAATTTCATGAAGCAGAGACAACTAGTGCAACAACATGATGTGTGCAACATGCATTTGGATGCAACATAGTGCAGCTTGAGGAGTGCAGATCCGTGATGAAAGCAGCGCAGTGATTGGAGCAGCACAGTGACAAGAGCAGCAACATGAAGTGCATAGCATGGTCATTAGGTCCAGCACTGTGATGATGAGTGCAACGTGGTGCAGCACGGTGAGGTGCAGCATGTGGACGAGATGCAACACAATGATAGGTGAAGGAGTCACCTTGAAGAATCAGTTGAAGTAGCATGTCTTCAATTGATCTCATGTAGAGATGAATCTAGAAAGTCAAAGTGTTGACTTCTATTGTAAATGTACTCTCTCTCTCTCTCTGTTGAACTATTGAAGAACATATAATAAGAATTGATCAAGGGCTTCCCCACATTGGGGTTTGTCCCTGGCTAGCGCCACATCTTGTGTCCTCTTGTCTTGGCTTGTTTTCTGCGATCTATGTTTTATGTACTATCTGCGATTTACTTTAATGTTGATGTGACTGCTAATCTAGAATAGATATTGAGCTAACTGTGAAAATTGAAATAAATTGCTCTAAGCATAGAACATACCTAAACTTAACATCATAGTTCTTGGAATTTGTCAATTGAAGATTCTATAAGAAGAGAATAATTCTTGCAGGTTTTCCTTTCAGTTGGAGAGGTTTTTGCCCTGGCTAATTGCCTATATCTTTTGTCCTTTTTCTTATTGTTCTTTATGGTTTGGTAGCTGTTTGATGAAGAGAATACTAATAATAATCAAGTGAAAGAAGAAGCTAATCAAGTTAAGTAAAAATACATCACAAGCAATTAACAAAGTAAGAGAAATCCCTAATCTAGCTGCCCCTATATTTCTCAACAAGTTCTTCCTCTAATCTCTTTATTTGTGTTTGAGTATTACCTTGATATTCTTCCATAATAAATAAATTTTCGATGTTTTGCAATTTTTAAAAATCAGCCGATACTCAAATTTCATTTCACAAAATGGACATTTAGTCCAAAATGTTGATTTATTTATGGAATCCGACCTGAACCTTGAAGTCCCAGAAGAAAACCCACACTAAATACCCCAAAGGCCTGATTCTACGACCAATATTTTCACCTAGCAGAACAAAATAGGTTACACTGTGCTTATAGCAAGACGACGGTTAGGAATGGAATTTTTGTAAGTAAGACTGAGAATATATTAGATTTGAGAATCAGAAAAGCATATATCATTGTTTTTCAGTGGTCGGGCGGACTAAAATCCAAACCATTTGTAGAGGTTTTCAACCTTTAACACTTTGTATTGTCTAAAGTTGGTGACTCTACTAGACCTAAAACTAGATTTAGATACAAAATTAAGGGAAAAACACTGCATAGGGGAGCTGCCTGAGGAATGTTTGTGTAATTGGTAGTCAGGGTTGGCAATAACTAGGCCCCGTTTAAACTTTTGAGACATAAATTCTAGTGCCCTCTGGGCAAAGATAACAAAAAGTAGACAAATATTCTAGTCCATTCTCATCATTCTCCTAGACTCCATTCTCCATAAGGGATTAGGCACTGGCCTACCAATAGGTGATCACTCAAAGAACTGTTTTTCTTCTCCTTTCCCTCTTCATTCTAGGTCTAGCCACGTTGGGCCACCTAGGGCATCACTTTCCTGACAAAGTAGCCATAAAAAAAGTTCGATCTTCTAGCCTGTACTGTGCTGGTGTGCCCTCAAGGTCTCCTCCAAATTTGAAGAAATTCCGATGGTGGGATTGTGAGATATTCCAAGCCCTAGCTCTGAGATCAAACTTTACCCTGATGTTCCCCTAGGCTAGTACCTCATAGGATCAATTTGACACCTCTAAGTGAAAACTCTTGTTTTGATCCTTTCCCCTTCCTTGTCTGGGTTAAGCTCATCATTGGTTGCTAAACTCCCTCCCCTTAACCTAGGTTGGGTCCACTTGGTCCCATGTGGTCCCATACTTTTGAAAAGTTGATTATTCAAGAACAACTTAGGAAACCAAGTTCAATAAGGATTTTAGGGATTGGGAAACTCGTTTGCAAGACACACTCCTTAAACCTAACCCTTAAATTCTCACCTCCTTCTCCTAGAAAGCTTTGTACCTTGGTTGAAGAGAAAGCAAGCCCCATTCTTAACCCCCTTCTAGGAAAAGGATCATTAAGGTCACTTCACATCCATTTGTTGATTCATCCTTCATAAGTGACTTTCCATATATCGGGTCTCCTCCCATCGGTGAAAGTCTGTAAAGAGTAGGTAGTCTTAGTTGAGATGACAATGGGCTAAGTCTCTAGTGTTTCCCTTGATCTAGCAGTTGCCCCTTTAGGGGTCCCTTATAGGCCCCCTTGCTAGTTTGAACGGTAACATTTTGGCGCTGTTGCCGGGGACACGAAACATGTGTTTTGTTCCCTATACGACATATTGACATATCATTATTGGCGACTTCGTTGGGAGAACAAATCCTTAGTTCTTCATTAAGCTTTAAAGTTAATGCTTGTAGGGTGAAGCAAGCATCTATCAAGGCACTTTAATTCACCGTGGCGACTCCATTTCAATCCTAATATGCAAGATCATAGAAAATGGACTATAGTAAAAGAGAGATTAATCTTGGTTCTACATTTGCAAAACTCACTGACCAAGACATTCAAGAACTGCAAAAGAATGGGAATAAATATGCAGAATCTTATCAAAATGTATTGGAAGGTATGGATATGGAACTCATGCTTGGGTTTTATAGATCACAACAAGTGCAACTCGACATAATGAGGGATTTCTATGAGGGGGATCCTAGTCACCTCTTTGACCTTGCTCGCCTAACCTATGCTTTGAATATTCTGACTGACCTAATCAATGATAAATGTTATAGTCAACTGCAAAGTCCCACAATGGGTAATCAATTGGATGACATTGAAGAAAGCTCAAGTGTGAGTGAGGATGATGAGCAAATGTCAGTTATAGAATTGGAAGACAATGGTGATGAGAAGAGGAACATCTCCTCTGATGATGAAGAGTTGGATCCTCTAAGCCTCCAAATCACGCAAGAAAGAATGGATGAATATAGTAGGTCATGTTGAAGAAAAGTGTAACTAGGTTTGGTATTTGCCAAAGTAATTTTGATCTTTGTACTAGTCAAGAAAAGGAAATATTACTTTTGTAAATTATAAGAATGAGTTTCTTGCTTATTGCATAGGTCTAGGAAAGTCAAAGAGTCAAAGAGCTCTTCTTGAGCATTTATGTAATATATATGGGTCAACTGTATGTCTAAGAGCAACCCTCCAAGACCAACACAATCATCTTGAAAACAAGCAAGCAAAATAATGAAAAACATAGTCACGTCGGCAAACAAACGAATTAAAAGGGAGTCATGTTGGCTCACAAGATGAGACACATCAGTTCATAGGTCAATGTTGGCTTGAATACATGGTCAAACACCTATATATAGGCAGCTGAAGTCAATGCGAAAACACAGAACAAAATCTCACATTCTCTCTGAAATAACTCGGATAAGAACAGGGTTTGCAACTTCACATGTCTTGAAGAAGAACACTGTCAGATGGGATAGTTAGGAGCAGAATCTCGGTGATAAGGCATAGTGATACCTTCGCATTCCATTATGAAATCTCGATCAAGCTCAAGGTGTTGAAACTCGGATGGATACAGGACTATGTCTCTTCGCATAAGGATCATACTCCAGATAGCATGACAATGATCACAGATAAGTGCTATACATTCTCGGCATAAGTCTAAATATAAAGGTCTCGGTGCTACTCTCTGCAATCATAACCATAAGCATAGTTATGATCTCAATGATGAATTTGTCTCGAGGATGTAATCTCATCATAGAAACCTCATCTACATAATGATGATCTCGATAAGTAGCAAAGAACTAAGTAATGATAGGATATGGTGCAACAGTGTCTCTCATGAATATCTCAGTGATGTTACAGCAGTAATGGATGTCTGAATGATGTAGTGACGATGATGATCTCAATAGTATGAAGAAGAGGATTGGTGGCTTGGTCTTGGAGTGGCATAGTTAGTCAAAAGTCATGGTCTTGATGTTCGTCAATTGGAATCTCTATAAGAAGAATTGTGTGCGGGTTTCGCTCTCCAAGAGGGAGAGGTTTTGGCCCTGGCAGAATGCAAACATCTTGTGTTCTTGTCTCTTTGTTATGATAGCTATTTAATGATCTAAAGAAGAAACACTAATGTTAAAGAATATGCTAACAAGTTAAACATTAATAGTTATCATGTAAAAGAAGAATCTCATTAAGCTCGTACCCTAGATTCTTCAACATGGTATCATAGCTATGGTTGTAGTCTAAGGAAGGGCATAAAATGGACACTTAAAAGACCAATCTTTAACCAACAACAACAAGACAAGTCAATATCAATCTCAGTTAAGGTGAAGGAGGACTTCTCTACAACTTTGTATGAAGAACAAAATCTGGATAGCATACCTCCGAAATCTCTATGCTAATCACAGTGACACCCTCGTACATATCTCAAAAATCTCGGACAAGGAACATTGGTACAGTCTCTTCAACATAATGGCTTAGGGTTCAGAGGGTCATTGTAGTTTCAGATGGATGTCACTGAACTGGCTAAAGTCTTGGCATAAGCATCATGATAAGGGTCTTGGTACAAGAAGGAAACACTCTGTTTTATCATACTAAACAATATTATGGAAGTCTCGGTATAGAAAGGAAAACACAATCTCTGCATAACAATGATGACAAGGATCTCAGGGATCCCACATCAACATACACAATATCGGTACAATTCGAATGGAGAAAGTCTCATAGTAACACACTATGCAGTCCTGATCTTAAGCATAAATATGATGATGATGCTATGATGAAACAATCATGATCTCAATGGATCTAGGTACAAACCTCATGAAGACTTCAGTAATATAATGAAGCTCGGGTGGGGACAGAGTATACAGTCTCGCATAGATGAAGAGGATCATTGAAGCACTCATGGTCTCGGCATAAATTATAATCTCAGTTTTGATGCTAAATTACAAGAGTAAGTCTTGGGTTCCTTACTACCATGATATCAGTCAAACAAAATATTGTTGAAGAAGACAATCTCAGTAATAAGACAGTCTCTCTATACACAATCCAGTTACTATCTTTGTCTATGTTATTTGGTGGCAAGTTCGGGCTCACATCATAGTGCCTCTCTACATACTTCTATCACGAGCATGTCAACAATGTGTTCAAATGTAGGAGTCAAAATTACCAAGAAGATGAATTAGGAATCAAGATGATCTCAAGATCATAAAGCAGTTTCGGTGATGACAAGATCAAAAATGTCGTGGTGCTAGAAGGTCTCCAAAGAAGTCTTGGTAAAAGGATACTAGCAGTTCATGATGGGTAGCTCAAGCAAAGGAAGCATCAAGGTGAAGATCTCCTCTTCACATGCCAAGTAAGTATCTCTCATGTTTAATCAATTTTTGATTTAATGACTTCGGTTTGCAAGGGAATGGAAATGCTAGAGGATAGTCATAATCCTCATAACAAGGTCCTTGCATGAAATAAGGACAATAGTTATGGTCCTCATAGATGAATGAAGTCATTGAATAAGGTCTCCTTTGAGTTCATGAAGGTAGGCATTAGGGAAGCTAGTAGAGGAATCATGAACATTATAAGAAAATTCATGTCACTGGATAGGATGGAAGGAGCTGAATAAGAGGGAGTAGAAATCTTTAAGTTAGTCTCTCTCTATAAGTCTCTTTTTAGGCTCCTAGATCCTACATAGAATGTGACTACAATATATTATAGGATGTGGTGTAACATCATGAAAGAAACTAGATCTCGTGACATCATCACGAGGGTGACTAAATTTTCAAGGATAAGTAAGATACCTCAGTCAACATCTTAGGGTTTCTATGAAAGAAGGCAAGTTGTAGGCAACAACTTTGCAGAAGTCAAACATTTAAAGAAGGCTCATCATACAACAAAAGGGAAACATCTGTTGGATAGGGATCTTTAAGATCCTCAAGATTCTCTGATGGAATCTTCACTAGAAGATTCACTGATCTAGGGATGAAGCAAGTGTTTCAATAGAAATTCCAACCTGTGAAGTTCATGAATAATGATATGATGACGTAAGAGCAGTTCAAGGGGTTGAAGATATTTCAATCAAGGAAGCTGCTGAAAGAAGCCTGGACAACCTAAAAGGTAAAATGAGGTATGTATACTTGCATTTAAGTTTTATAATGACATGTCATATGGTTGCAGATCAATACCTCTATCTTGAGAAACATGATCGAAGGAAAAAGATCTCCTCCTCTGAAAGGATGCAGAAAGACATAAGTCACACTAGATGAAATCAACATAATATGTCCTCATATGAAGTATGAGGTGATTAACTACAATGAAGAAACTCTGATTAAAAGTTGTTGATGGAATGTGTGAGGAAGGAAGAGATCGTGAGATATGCAACCATGATAAAGACAATCAACATCCAAAAGACC
Source organism: Pinus tabuliformis (assembly GCA_031772625.1). Classification (NCBI taxonomy): domain Eukaryota; kingdom Viridiplantae; phylum Streptophyta; class Pinopsida; order Pinales; family Pinaceae; genus Pinus; species Pinus tabuliformis. Next base: position 741,275,670 of record CM062820.1, on the reverse strand, counting down.
AAGAAGATTTAAATAGGAAATCTCTCGGAAAGATATGAAGACTCTGATGAAAGTCTGAAAAAGATGAAGACCCTTGACAATGGATATCTTTGGGAGATATGTCAATATGTGTGCAGGATGCTGATACCTACAAAAAGATGTCGTGATGAAGAGCCACCTAGTAAGGTACGATTTGATTTAATGATATACTTGATTTCTTGAATAATATTTGGATAAGTTCATGCAGGGCTACTTACAAGTACAACTAGCATTCATGTGATGAATGGAAGAAGCATGATGAGAAAGAAGTAGTCATATGACGAAGGTTCCAGATATGAAGAAGACCACTTTCCATGAAGAAAGGAATGACATGACGAACTAAGAAGGAAAGTGATTGATGGCAGTTTCCCTACAAGAAAGAAGCTCAACTAAATTTCATGACATCAAGGAGAAAAGTTGATCAAGCAGCTGAAGGACCCACAAAGAAGAAGTTGCTGATGTATAGAAGAGTCCCTAGCTAAGAGGGAGCTCTGATAGGTCCTTGATCAAGAGGGAGCTTGGATTAGATCACCCCCGATTACAAAGGGGTTTCAATTGCGTTTTTCTATTTCATTTGTCATGCACTAGACCAGGACTAACAACCGTAAGTCTAGGTGAAGGCCATGGATGGAAATGAAGACACATGATAGACACAACATTCTTGTCTTCACTTGGGAAGAAAGAATGGAGGGTTGGGTAATCATCTGGCATTCGATGCTCTTTGAGGATGTGTAGGGCATCCAAGACAAGAGTAGGCAAGAGGACCGATATTCTTTGAGGGCTCGGAAACCAAGAGAAGAAAAGTCTTAGAAGGTCATACTCAGTGAACTCCCGGGTGTGTATGTACCTTGAGAGACAATGATGAAGGTGTGTATAAATCATTGGTCTGGTCATCATTGTAGCTCATGGTCTCGTGGAGAGATGGAGCTGTTAGTCAAGGCCTTGCACTGTGACAATGCTGGTAGATATGATGCTATACAGATGGGGTTACCAATCTGATTCTTCTTATGAGAAATTATTCAGATTGAGAACGACCAAGTACCATTGTAAATACCTCCCTAGTTAAGAGGGAGTGTTGAAGAAAAGTGTAACTAGGTTCGATATTTGCCAGAGTAATTTTGATCTTTGTACTTGTCAAGAAAAGGAAATATTATTTTTGTAAATTCTAAGAATGAGTTTCTTGCTCATTCCATAGGTCTAGGAAAGTCGAAGAGTCAAAGAGCTCTTCTTGAGCATTTATTTAATATATATGGGTCAACTGTATGTCTAAGAACAACCCTCCAAGACTAGCACAATCATCTTGAATACAAGCAAGCAAAATAATGAAAAACACAGTCACGTTGGCCAACAAACGAATTAAAAGGGAGTCATGTTGGCTCACAAGATGAGACACATCAGTTCATAGGTCCATGTCGACTTGAATACATGGTCAAACACCTATATATAGGTAGTTGAAGTCAACGCAAAAACAGATAACATAGTCTCGCATTCTCTCTGAAATAACTCGGATAAGAACAGGGTCTACAACTTCGCATGTCTTGAAGAAGTACACTCTCGGATGGGATAGTTAGGAGCAGAATCTCGGTGATAAGGCACAGTGATACCTTTGCATTCCACTCTAAAATCTCGGTCAAGCTCAAGGTGTTGAAACTTGGATGGATACAGGACTATGTCTCTTCGCATAAGGATCATACTTCGGATGGCATGACAGTGATCTCAGATAAGTGCTATTGTAATGGTTACATTCTCGGCATAAGTCTAAAGATAAAGGTCTCGGTGCTACTCTCTGCAGTCATAACCTTAAGCATAGTTATGATCTCAATGATGGCTTTGTCTCGAGGATGTAATCTCATCATAGAAACCTCATCTACATAATGATGATCTCAATAAGCAGCAAAGAACTAAGTAATGATAGAGATATGGTGCAACAGTCTTGCTCTCATGAATATCTCAGTGATGTTGCAGCAGTAATGGATGTCTCAGTGATGTAGTGACGACGATGATCTCAACAATATGAAGAAGAGGATTGGTGGCTTGGTCTTGGAGTGGCACAATTAGTCAAAAGTCATGGTCTTGATGTTCGTCAATTGGAATCTCTATAAGAAGAATTGTGGCTGGGTTTTCCTCTCCAAGAGGGAGAGGTTTTGGCCCTGACAGAATGTCAACATCTTATGTTCTTGTCTCTGTGTTATGATAGCTATTTAATGATCAAAAGAAGACACACTAATGTTAAAGAATAGGCTAACAAGTTAAACATTAATAGTTATCATGTAAAAGAAGAATCTCATTAACCTCGTGCTCGAGATCCTTCAACAGGTCATGCAAGGGGTTAGTAAGGGAATGTAATTCTAAAGAAGTATTCTTTCGTTTTCACGAAGAAGAGGTGAAGCTTCATAAGATGAAATGTGAATATAAAGAAAACCCCACTAATGCTCTCCTCCTAGAAGCATATTACCAAAATCATGTAACAAATACCTTAGTAGTTGTTCTTCAAGAGAAGAGGGAAGAAGAGACGTCTCGCTTGTCAACCAACCAAGATGAAGATACCCTTGAGGATCTGTCTAATGAGCAAGAAGATGAGTCCTTGTTGGGGATGAGGCTATGGAAAGTAAAGTTGAGGTTGACTTTGAGAACGAGATGATTTTGAGAACACATGTATTGGGGATGAGGCTATGGAAAGTAAAGTTGAGGTTGACTTTGAGAACGAGATGATTTTGAGAACACATGTATTGGGGATGAGGCTATGGAAAGTAAAGTTGAGGTTGACCTTACCTTTCTTAAGGATATCACTCCTGATGAATCTCCTTTTGAGAACCTTGAGGAAGGTGATCCCATGAGCTCCTTGAAAGCAGTGTTTTAAGATTCGGCTGGCTCGGAACTGATTTGACCTAGTTGGTCCGAGTCAAGGCCTCACCGGGTCAACTCGGCCAGTGAATCGGTTTGGTCGGCTGGGTTATTACCGAGCTGGCCGAGTCCAAGCCTACTCGGTCGGGTTGGATGACAGCGCCTGTGAATTAAAAAACGTCGATTTTTTTTTTAATTTTTTTGCTTTTGGGGGACTCCAAGGTTTTCACGATGATACTTTAATGGTTTTTTGTCCCTAAATAAGTTTATCTTGCTTGATCTTGAGAGGTTTGTTTAGGTGGCATCACATATGTAGTAGAGATTCCTTAATGGATAACTTCTTTCTTCTTCAAAACCTTCCAATAGGTTCTTTGCCCCTTTCTTAAAGTAAACCTAACTTTGTGGCCCCAACCTTGGCTCTCCAAAGATGAGCATTGAGCCTTGAGTTGATTCCACGTGATTCTACACCCTTTGATGAGCCTCCAAATGCTAAAACACTAAACTTAAAAGCTTGGACGCTGGACTATTTGATGATATGCCCAAATGGACTGAAGATGCCCCCTGGTTGGCCTTGACCCAATTTTGGTGGATGGTGCCTTCTTCCAAAGCACAGATGAGGATGGTTATCATTGAGATGACTTAGGAGGGCTAGCACATCCCTCTTTGATGCCAATGCTTACCCTTAGGGGTGCCATGTCACTCACATGCTTGAAAAGGGTGACATAGGGTTTCTCTTAGATGACATCATGGTGGAGGATGCACCTTTTGAAGATGTACACATGCACTTTGGGACTTTCTTGGAGTGAGGAACACTCTTGGACCCTTGTATTAGTTCCTTGATGACTTACAATCTTTTTTGGAGGATAACGCCATTTCTATCCTCCTTGGTTGTGTGTTTTTGTTTTGATCTCTATATCATCATCATGTATGTATTGGACAGTGCACTGGTGCCATTTTGATATAATGGATATATTCATGAGCCTACTTTGATCATGTGTTGTCTTTTATCTATATTCTAATGCTGTGTGTTTGGAAACATGAATGAAAATATTTAAAATTATGTTTTTTTTTTATAAAAAAACAAATATTTAATGTATTTTTACAACGATCGAGTCATTGAAATCGAGCCGACCGAGTCGATACCGATTCGGAGTCGGAGTCGGAGTCGACCCTCGGCCGAATCGGAGTCGGAGTCAGAGTTTTAAAACATTGCTTGAAAGATGACATTGGAGATTATTTCCGCATTGAAAAGGAGAAATGGGAAATTGTTGGGCCTTAATTTGATTCTGCTCCCATTTATGATACTGAAAAAGAGGATGAGGCTGAGAGTAGTTTTCCCTTTCTCCCAGGCATTACTTGCGATGACATATCCATCGATACCCCTGGGAAGGAGAATTATTATTTTCCCTTACATGAAGAAAGACAGTTGGAAATAATCAATTCTCCTTTTAAGGAGAACCCGACCTTTGATGCTTATAATGAGGAAAGCAATAAGGTTCCTACCTACCTTCCTTATGATTCTGGGAGTATATTCAAATCACTTGAGCCTCTAGAGTTGGATTTTCAGGATCCCGTTGAAACTTCACCTTCCCCTTTGCCCTTTTCTATTGTTCATCATCTTGAGTCTTCATCGAGTGATTCCCTCACCCCTTGTCATATGATCTCAAGCGATCGTGAGCCCTTTGCCCCTTCTGAGTATATTGTCGAGGAAGAGTCCCTCATTGATTATACATTACCTCCTTGGACACACCCTTAGGGTTTTGATCACTCCATGATCTCCCCTCTTCGATGTGACCATCACATTGAGAAAACTATTTGTTGCACTCCTTTCCCTCACCCTTCGTTCCCCTCTCATCAAAGCCTTGTGACATCTTCAAAGCACAATATTATGAGCAATGATTATGATAAGAGGTTCTCAAGGATAACCATTCATTCCACCATTGTGTATTTAGAGGGAAGGCTCTGCATTTCTAGATTGACTCGCGTTCCTTCTTTTATGGATTCCTCTTACCTCACATGGAAACCATATTTTCCCAGTTCCTGCCCGCAACATCCTCCATGTGTCTGGGTTTGCATTCACTTTGGGATTTGCTGCATGAGTAATCATGTAGGCAAACATATTTATATTGATTTGATGATTTGTTGGTTGCACTGTGTTGACCCTGTCGCCTACACATACCTACAAGCTAGTGAGAAAAGCCTTCAACCCCAGAAGGTGTGGTTGGTGGTAGGGAACTTAGAGAAGGGTTTGTCACACTAATCCCAACTCTCTCCGTTTGAGCTATCTCCTAGGTTAGCTAAGTGGGGTGGTCTCAAATGAAAAGTTAAGTTAAAATATGTGAGTTTCTAGGAGAGTGTTATAGTGAAAATGGATTCCTTTTAAGGATTTATGAGAAAATATGAAGTGAGCAACTTGAAATAACAATGTCAATCATTAATATGATTAAAAACCATAAAACCAATGCCTTATAAGGAATTTTCTCAACAATTTAAAAATATATTTACTCAAAGTAAAATGCAATGCTCTCAAAAGAGAAAACAAGGTAACCCTAAAATGTAAATAAGAATTGTTAGCACAAGATATGTAAGATACAAAAATCATTTTAGATAATAAAATTTATAAATCAAAACATGTGAAACATATCTTGCCAAAACCCAAAAATTAGTAATTAACTTGCAAATGTAAAAGAAAGGAGGTGCTAAACCAAGACATCAATATGCAATTAGACTTGAAGCATGAAAAGAAAGCACTTGTTTGAAATGATTACAATACTTGCTTTTGGAATAGACTTTGCATATGAAAACTCAGACCATCAAGAGACAAGTAAAGTAAATGTAATGGAAATTGCTTTTGGTTGATTTTATTAATTATCTTTGCAACAAGATTACAATTTAATTCTTGAATCCTCAGACTTCACCCTCGCCCAAATATAGGGATCTCACAGTGAAGAGTCAATAGAGGAGTAGAGGATACCTAAGATGTCTACTTCAACCAATTTATGTTGGTAGTAAAATTCTAATGAGGCTTGGGGCCTTCCTACACTAAAATGCCAAGATGAAATGCAAATTGTGTGAATTCCCCAAATTAAAATAATGATACATGTAAATGCTTCAAAGAGATTGATTTGCAATGCTTGAAAATGAAATAGTGTTCAACATAAGTTGCAATTATAACTTCAATTGGAGGAATAAAATTAGCTTACAAGTGTTGCATGTGTTTTATCAATGAATTAAAATGATACAAGTAATTTGCTTGAAAGTAAAATTTGTTTCAAATAGAAAATGAAAATAAATTGCTCCAATATTCAAGATAACAATGTAGCATAAAAATGAAGCATGTATTCAAGTGCTCATGAAACAATTTACCAAGGTAAATGGTAACAAATCAAAGTTTGTTAAGAATATAAAATGCTTGCATGTAAATGATGAATTGCCCAAAGTAAAGTGTAAGCTTGTAGCTCCAAACAACAATGAGAAAGAAAATGCAAAGCTCAAATGAAATTGTAACAAACTTTAACTTAATGAAATGTGATAGTGAGGTTGTGCTAATTCCCAATTAAAGCATGCATGTAAGTGAATGAAGTGTGAAAGTTTAAACCATGCAAATGTCAATCCACCCAAGAGAAGTCTCCCTCTAAATGGGGAGATAGGATACCATGGGAGAAATCCCAAGCTCCCACAAGCAAATTAGATCTTTTATTAATATTACAATGAGAAGAGGGCCCTTCAAAGTCCTCAACTAAACTTCAAGGAGAGTCCTCACAATAATTGCTTGAAACTTGGACACTAGACCTCCTTTCTTGAGAAAGTAGTGACAAGATCTCACAGAACTTATGCAAGGGAAACAAGGTGTGAGTTTCCTCCAAATGCCCATGGCTTAGAGAGGAAAATGGGCAGCCCTCTAGTGAACTCGACTTTGGCCAAAATAAGCCTCAAAAGGGCTCATGGCATCCTTGGAAATCGAACCCCCAACACTTGCCAAAGGTCTTGCAAACACTTGTTAGATGTTGCGGGAAGTTGCTCTTCAAAATCTGCCACACAAGAGTTAGCAAACAATCCAAACAATGATGTGAAAATTCTATCACTGCAACAACCGATTTACTTCACCTACTTATTTTCCAATAAGTTATTTATGAAATTCCTTCAATAAACATTAAAATAAATTTTGCTGCAGATATCACACCATAATACAAAAACAAACATATGCACAAGAATCAACACATCGACACAGATATTTTGGAGAACAGTCCCCGGAAAAACCCAATGTGGGAAAATCGGTGTAGCAAGGAAGGATTTTATTATTCAGCGATTCTTTAGTACAAGAGGGTGCCAAACTGGCTTACCCAACAGAGAGAAATTCTCCAGCACTTCTCCCAGTCTCAGCATCAGCCTGGCTAACCTTTGCTTAGCTTCCAGACACTCTACGTCAACCCCTGTCGCTCTGCGTCAGCGCTGGGCCTCTCTGCGTCACCCACGCAGCCCCTCCAGTGACTGCGCAGTCTGTTGCTGCCTCTGCGTCTGCCTGAGAAGCTCTGCGTTTGCCTCTCCAACCTCTGTGCTGGTCTTCTGGTGCTGCTCTTGATTCTCTGTTCCGTACTCGCTGCCTCCTGCTACTCTCCAGACCACTAGTTCGAATTTCTCAACTAACCCCTCTCCAGAAATTGAACCGACTAGTCTCCCTCAGTGTGTCCTCCAACTGACCCTCAAGCCTCTTCTTATACTTTTCTCGTTGGTCCATCAACGATCGAGATTAAATCTGTAATCAACGAGTAAGAATAGATTTGGCTTGATCCATGACTTTTGGACCCTTCTAACCCAATTTTATATTAATACCCATTAATATTTTATTTTTCCGAAGTTTAGACTTAGGAACTCCATTAAAAATATTAATTATTTTAATATCTCCCAAACCGGTTAGAATATGCCCAAACCATTTCTAGGTCTTGGAGATCTCATGTGCTTTAGCTTCTCTACCAATTTTCATGGCTAGAGCACATCCGATGCTACCCCAAATCAACACTCCCTCTTAACGAGGATTGTGCTCTAGTAATACTCCTCAATGAGTATCACCCTGATCATCCAACATCGGTCCCTGTGATGATGCTAGGCCTCCTTGCCCAACATCCTCTGCACTGTTGCATCTTGTACTGCTGCCGATGGTCTTGCCACTGCCACTGCTGCATCTGTACGACAGCTCCGTCTGCATCTGTGCTGCTGTTGGTCCTTTTTTCCAACACTGCATTTGCACTGCAACTCCCTCTGCCACATTGCACTGTGCTACTGCTAACTGCTATTGCATTGCAACATCACCCCCATTTCTGCTACTGAAATGGATACTTTATCATCCCCATCTTTTCCCTGAGATAATCAAACTTTGCTCTTCCAAGGGCCTTGGTGAGGATGTCTGCCACCTGTTCTCCTGTAGGAGTGTAGCTCAACTGTAAAGCTCCTCGTTGGACACAGTCTCTGACAAAGTGACACTGGATATCAATATTCTTTGGCCGATCATGAAACACTGGATTCTCAGAGAGCTTGATGCAACTTTGATTATTGCACATGATCCTGGCCACCTCCATTTTTCTTCAAAATAGGTTCACAAGCAGTTTTCTGAGGCATATGGCCTCACACGAAGCTGTGCTCGCCACCATATATTTTGCCTCAGATGAGCTTAGAGCCACAAACTTCTGTTTCCTATTGCACAAGGAGGTCATTCCTGATTCAATGTTGAAATACTACCCAGAGGTACTTTTCCGATCCACTGAACTTCTTGCCCAATCTGCATCAGTAAATCCACTCAATTTGATATCCTTACTCTTGGTGTACAAGAGTCCATAATCGACTATTCCCTGTAAATACCTCAGAACATGTTTGGCTGCTGCCCAGTGCGCCCTCTTCGGTTCCACCATGAACTGACTAAGAGTGTTGACAGCATAGCAAATGTCTGGCTTGGTATTGACCAGATACCTCAGGAACCATATGAGCTACCTGTATAAGGTGGGATCAACATCCTTGTCTTCTGATGCATCAATATTCTTCCAGTTGGTGATAACTGGAGTAGCCATGTGTCTACAGTCCTCCATCCCGAATCTCTTCAGGATTTTTGTAGCATATCTCCCTTGCCCAAGGAAGATCTCGCCCTTTTGCTACCAAACTTCCAACCCTAGGAAATAATGCATTCGTCCCAATTCCTTCATATCGAATTCTGTGGCTAGATTCTTCTTGCAATCCCCGGTGAGCCTAGATGATCCTGTCAGAAAGAGATCATCCACATACAATACTAAGATTAGCAGTTCATTTTCTACAACTAGATAGTAGAGATTTGGATTTGCGTCACTCTTGACAAATCCCATCTTCTGCAAGTAGCCATCGATTCGACCATACCATGCTCTAGGTGCCTATTTTAGCCCATACAAGGCTTTCTTCAACCTGCATACATGAGACTTCTTCTCATGTGTCTCAAAGCCCTCCGGTTGTTCAATGTATACCTCTTCTTCTATCACTTTGTTCAGAAATGCCGTTTTGACAACCATCTGATGAATCTCCCACCCCATTTATGCTGCAAGAGATATCAATGTTCTAATAGATGTATACTTGGCTACCGGGGTGAAGGTCTCTTCGTAGTCAATTCGTTCCTTCTGAGCATACCCGTTAGCCACAAACTTGCCTTTATATTTCTTTACACTGCCATTTGCAGTGTATTTGATCTTGTAGATCCATCTTGAACCTACCACTGATCTGTCTTGAGGCCTTAGCACTACCTCCCAGACATCGTTCACCATTATGGAGTTGTACTCCTCTACCATCGCATCTAGTCAAACCTGATGTTGAGCTGCCTCCTGGAAACTTGTAGGCTCCCCATTTTGAGCTACTAATGCCTAATATCTATCTGGTTGTTTTCGCTCCTCCTTATTGTTTCTTGGCGCACTGATGAAGTCCTCTGCATCTTGCAGAATCTGACGAAGTTCCTTGCTAGTTCTTCCTCTGCTAGCAGGTGCTTCCATTAGCTCCTCTTCACGCTGTGAATCTTTCTGATCCGAGGAAGAATTCTTTACTTTCGTTGGTTGAAAACGTTTAACCAATGGCTCCTCTTTTTACTGCTCCTCGGAAGGCATTTCACGAGATTTTCTGAAGGCCCTGTCCTCCATGAACTTCACATCTTGTCGAACCACTACCTTCCTTCTCCCTGGAAGATAGTTTCTGTATGCCTTAGCGTTCTCGCTATATACCACTAGATACCCTTTTTCCATAGTTTGATCCAATGTTTTTGTTTTTTCCTCGGGTACGCAGCAATATGTTAAACTCCCAAATGTCTTGAAATGACTGACTTTGGGCGTTTTCCCTGTGAAAACTTTCTCTAGAGTAATCTTGCCAAATGCCTGATGAGGAGACCTGTTCTGCTGTGTTGCATGCCCTGTTCTGCCCACATGAATTTTGGCATATCCTGATCATACATCATGGCCCTAGCTACTTCTACAATAGTCATGTTCTTCCTTTCTACTACATTTTGCTTTGGATTGTAAGGAGCTATCCACTCTCTTCTGATCCCTCTATAGCGCAAAAATCAGTGAAGTTCTTATCGACATACTCTCCACCATTATCTGAGCGCAAAAATTTTATTTTCTTCCCCGTCAGATTCTCCACCAGAGCCTTGAACTCTTTGAATCGACAAAAACCCTCGTCCTTGGTTTTCAGAAAATAAATTCAAGTTTTCCTTGAGTGGCCACCAATGAAGGTAAGGAAGTACTCGACACCACTAAGAGCTTTAGTGGACATAGGTTTGCAGAGATCTGAGTGTATCAATCCTAGTACACTCTTGGCCCTGTTTTTACTTCTAGGAAACGCTACTTTGGCATACTTTCCTAGAGCACATCCTCTACATACATCATCTCGTTCCGTACTAAGATCCGGAACTCCTGTTACAGTGCTCTTGAGAATTCTCAGAGCCCCATGGTGCAAATGTCCCATTCTTCTGTGCCATAGTTTGTTCAAATCTTTGTCTCCATGACTACCTATTAGTGCCATTGGTGATTGTAGTTTTAGTCTATACAACCTGTTACTTTTGATCCCGATCTGCACTTTCTTTTTCCAGCTCGGGTGTTTGACGTATGCTTTTTCCTTGATGAAGAAGATGTCATAGCCTTTGCCTTGAAGTTGCAACACGGAAAGTAAGTTCATCCCCAATCCTGGTACATGCAGCACATTGGTAGCACGGAACCGCTCTCCTAATTCTTTTTGAAAAACTATGGTACCCCTCCCTACTGGAGTACACTTTGCCTTGTTCCCCATGGTGATCTGAAAGTTCATCTTCTCCTCCCGATAATCTGAGAAACATTCCCGGATTCCCATCATATGCCAAGAGGCTCCATTGTCTATATACCATACCTCTGATGATGCATAACTAGTCATACAAGCCACTTCTTCTTCCAGCTTGGAAGCCAACATAGAGAAATCGAAATCACTCTCTTGTGCAATTTTCTGAAAATCTGTGCGAGTCTCCTGACGTAGATGCCTCTGCATCATGGTCTCGACCCATAATTGATTTTCCCTTCCTGTCTTTGATTACTTGCTCTGATACCATGTGAAAATTCTATCACTGCAACCACTGATTTACTTTACCTACTTATTTCCAATAAGTTATTTATGAAATTCCTTCAATAAACATTAAAATAAATTTTGCTGCAGATATCGCACCATAATACAGAAACAAACATATGCACAAGAATCAACACATCGACTCAGATATTTTGGACAACAGTCCCTGGAAAAACCCAATGTGGGAAAATCGGTGGAGCAAGGTAAGATTTTATTATTTAGCGATTCTTCAGTACAACAGGGTGCAAAACTGGCTTACCCAATAGAGAGAAAAATTCTCCAACACTTCTCCTAGTCTTAGCGTCAACCTGGCTGACCTCTGCTTAGCTCTCAGACACTCTGCATCAGCCCCTGCCTCTTTGTGTCAGCACTGGGCCTCTTTACGTCACCCACGCAGGTCCTCCAGTGACCGCGTAGTCTGCTGTTGCTTCTGCGTCTGCCTCTTCAACCTCTGTGCTGGTCTTCTGGTGCTGCTCCCGACTCTCTGTTTCGTACTTGCTGCCTCTTGCTGCTCTTCAGACCACTAGTTCGAATTTCTCCGTTAACCCCACTCCAGAAATCGAATTCACTGGTCTCTTTCAATGTGTCCTTCAACTGACCTTTAAGCCTCTTCTTATACTTTTCTCATTGGTCCATCAACGACTAAGATTAAATCTCTAATCAACGGCTAAGAATAGATTTGGCTTGATCCATGACTTTTGGACCTTTCAAACCCAATTTTATATTAATACCCATTAATATTTTATTTTTCCTAAGTTGAGACTTAGGAACTCTATTAAAAACATTAATTATTTTAATATCTCCCAAACCGGTTAGGATCTGCCCAAACCATTTCTGGGTCTTGGAGATCTCGTGTGCTTTAGTCTCTCCACCAATTTTCATGGCTAGAGCACATCCAATGCTACTCGAAATCAACAAATGACTGCAAAATAAGTTAAGTATTAGTGAAAAAATCAACAAGATAAAATGTATATGTACAATTATAACTTACAAAAGGCTAAGTTAAAGAGTGAGAGTAAACTTTCGTCTTTGCTTAGCCATCTTCAAGCTTTTAGATATCAAATGAAATAAATGAAGTACAATGTCTTTTAAAAGAGATTAAAATTTATAAGTGCTCGACTTGTGTACAAGCTATGTGCCAAACCCATGCAAAACCACTTTGTAAGATAAGACTATAAAGGCTCAAAGAACAAATGAGAGCTCCTTTAAGAATGTTTCAAGAGTGGGTTGGTCTCTCCAAATATTTCCCCTCATGCTTGATTCTGTGATCCCAATAAGATGTTCCCTCTACAAAACTTCAATCAAGAATTAGTTCCATATAGATTTAGCAATAAATAATGATAAGAAACTCTAGAGATTTATTTAAAAACAACTAGAGCATTCTATACCTAGAGCATGCTTCTAAATCAAATGTCAATGCAAGATAACTCTACATGAATAAATCTACAAGAGCATATGGAAACAAATTAGATGAAAGCATGAGTAAAAGGAATTATCCGAATGATCAACAATTTATCACACTTCCAAAGGAGGAACACCTCATGAATGAAACCCCAAAGTCTTTATTGATATTTTTGAAAGTGTACAAGGCACCAACGCTTCCGCAAGCACAATAGCTAGTAACAATATCATACAAATGAGAGCTCAAGGCTCTATTATATAGAACTATGAGAGCCAATCCCAATGTAGAAGTGATTAAACAAGTGGCATGAGGTGACAATTCCAAAGAGAAATTTGAATTTGTTGAATGGAGCTCCAATGCCAAGTGTAAAAATCGAATTCTAGCAAGTGGACATCATTTTCTTCTTCCCTTATGTGCTAAATTCGAATTTTATGATGGAATGACAAGTGTATATGGGTGGTAACCCATGTGGAGACAATTTCCCACAAAAATCTCCACCAAATATTCTCCCAAATCCTCCCAAATGTGTATTAACTTCACAAATTCGAATTTCTAAGCAACTTTCTCATTTAATCCCAGAAATTTGATTTTATTTGAGCACATGTCCTTTCCTTGATTTTAGGAGTCCACATCACATTGGGACTTCACTTTAACTCCATAATTTTCCACTTCATTTCCACAACATTTAGTATATGTGGATATTTATTTTTCTCCATTTATTTAATTTTGGCTTAATTAATTGTCAGATTTCCCACTAAACTTAGAAAAATTGGGTTTTGATGGTTAAAAACACATTTTGACCCCTCAAAGTGTGTCATAGTAGAAATTTGAGGGTGAGAGGTGCAAATTTCATTACTCATACCCCATACAACTTCTCTAGACATCACTTATTACATTACAAGTACAATTTTTATTGCAATTTACGTAGCGCGGAAAATCTAAAAAATTAAAAAATGACTACCTAGACCTAACCAAATTCCACAAATTTTTTTGTGTGATCTAGTATGGTAATATACATTGACTCGAGACACTAAGATGTGTTAGGGGCTCAAATTTCAAACTGTCACCCCGAATTTGGGGTAAAAAGTGAGTGAAAAAACTCAGAAAATTATCCGCCTCTGAAAAATAAGGGATAATTAACTAGATTAAAAAAACACTCCAAGGTGTACTCATTGGTAATCAAGTGCAAACATCCTAGGCCTGTTATATACTCAAAACTCATCATTACTAGTATCACTTATTACAATTCCTCGCAGGGTGTGGAATCTGGGTACAAGAAAGATGATAAGTTAAAAGTAGAGTTAAAAAATATTGTTGACTGATGATATCTGATGGTACAAGCGTCCTCTGGATCATCCTTGGGCATGGAGTCTTCATATAATCATCAGGTGCCACTCTAGTGATCAACACACTGACTTTATGATTGCACTTAATATTAGCTTTGTCGTATGCATGTTAGGGTAGCATGCATTGCATGCTCATTTTGCATTAGAACTAATGTCATATGATATTTCTCATGATAGATTAGCTGCATCTAGACTTAAAAACTGCATTTGAAAGATTACTTCTATGAGTTGATTTTATGGGTCTAATACAAGCATGTGCGATCATGAGACGCCGCAAAAGCATGTTGCCTCGTATTTTTCAAGTGCAGGTAACAGGTCTGCGGTAACCAAGAGTTTGCTGGAGTTTTCGTGACCTCCCGTTCGAGTAGCTTTGTCCAAATTTCCGAGAGATCACGTCCCAATTGGAGCCAGATGTTACCCATCATTTATGGGTGATATCCCTAGTAGAAATTTTTTTTCCAAGATGGTCCTTAGCTGACAGCTAGCAGCCCCTTGCATCCACCAACTAGCTCGTTGATCCATTTCTTCACCATTTGAGCCAGCCATGTGGTCCCTCACCCATCTGTCATGATTGTACGTTTGAAGGTGGGCCTCTCGAACCTAAAGATACGCCATGTCATTTGGTAATTGAGTGTTGTAGTTTGCTTATCATGGGTATTTGTAGGCATGGATTAATGGGGGGATTGATGAAAAGAGTGGTCCAGGTCTGTGCTCTTGTCCCCTAGACCTCTTTTGGATGTTAACCTTGGACCCTAGTCCCGTGGGATCTCTTTTACTGACCTTTGGGTTTTAGGGATGGTACTACATGGGAAACCCTGATTTTGGTTGCGTGGTCCCTCTTCCTCATCCACATATATCACTCCCCTTTCACTCATTATAACCCCATTCGTCATTTCTCCCTCTAGGTCCACATTCCTTTGCTGGGTCCACATAGGTTAGCCTTCTCCCTACCTTTGCCCACACCTTGGGTCGGGTCTAGAATGATGCCCCAGAGGTTGATGCAGCTAAAAAGAAAAGTAAAAGCATAATTGGCCACATTCAACAGGAAGATGTACCACAAAATGCAAAAAATGGCGGGACAAACACATTTAGCAGATGGGCAAAAGCCAATGCATGAGGTCTACCCCATCATCATGGCTATCACCTTGGTTCCTATAGGCCCTAGATGAGCCTCCTTTATTATTTAGGAGCCCATGATTGTCCGAATCAATGTTGTTAAAAGCGCGATCGGGATTAAATCGGTGCCGGGAAAAAAGCGGAAAAAATCGGCAAAAGCGGGAAAAAAGCGGAAAAAAGCGGGAAAAAAGCGTTTGGCACAAAAATATTCATTTTTTTTCATTTTTTTTCAATTTTTTTAATATCTAAACCATCTACAACATAAAATAAATACATTGACACATAAATATGATAAAAAAACTAATATATAAGATGTTTAATATCATTTCTAGCGCTAAAATCACACATAACATTGAATAATGTCCTGAATAGTAAGTCCTGAGTCCCAACTCAGCCTCAAAATATCAACAAAAAATATGATAATGTATCTCATCATGTCATAATGTCATATACAATAAAATGAAAGTCTAAGACTCTAATCCTATTGATTTCCTCTGCCCCTCTTGCGAGAAAATGTCACTGCTTTCCCTTTCCCCCTAGATGAAGATGCTGGTGCCTGTGCTGGTGGAAATGGCAGTGGAGTCAGAAATGACTAATAAAAAATCGATTTTCATAACTTAAAGCCCGCTGCCCCGCGCCTCGGCGTTTTTTCAATAAAAATCGCGATTTAAGCGGGATAGTGATAAAATCGCGATTTTTTGAAAAAATCGCGATTTTATCGCGATTTTAACAACACTGGTCCGAATGCCTAGTGGGCAATAAACTGCTCTACCTTAAAGGGGGTGTCCACTGCCATATCTCATACATCATGCTCTTACCCTTTGAACCCTGAGCAATTAATTAAAGAAAAATCATAAAAAGGCAAAAGATATATAAAGAATGGTGAAAAAATTAGGGTCGGGGCACCTCATGTACCACGATTGCTCCCTCCTATACATTATATGCCCACATGTGGGCTTCCCTTTTACTAGCTTTTCTTGTACCCCAACATGTGGCCTAGGGCTGCCCCTTTTCATTCCCTACTCCATTCATTTTTTTATCACATGCCACCACTTTTGAAAGGATGTACCTTGGACATATTATCCCCTTTAGAAGTAGAAACCACTTAATGGGATACTTGGTTAACTCCATTTGGAGCTTGGAGATATTAGCACATGCCAAAGCCCATTATGGAAGGGCATGCCATTATGAAGTTTCCACTTGTTGTCTAAGGTTTGTAAGCTTTTTTACTCGATTTCCTTGATGACTTGTTGTACTGGAAGGCTAGGGGACACATTGGATCTTATGCAGGATTGCAGGTGGTCTCCATATTGAGTTTGGTCACCCTATACACGGTCCTAACCCTCTAGAGGGCTACATTGGCACATGTAGGGTGTGTGTTGAGAGCCATGGGCTTCCACTATAGTAGAAAACACTCCATGGTGTTGAAGGAAAGTGTAACTAGGTTCAGTCTTCATAAATGTACTTTTGATATCTGTGTTTATTCAAGAAAAGAAATATTATTTTTATAATATATGTCAATGAGTTTCTTGCTCATTGAAATAGGTCTAACACTATTTAAAGTGCTATAGGTGAGTCAAATAGTCAAAAGAATAATTTGAAGACCTTAAGGGCATGTTATACCTTATATGTATATGTATTATGGTCAAGAGAATACCTCCAAACCAATTCACAAGCATCCTCCAAGCGACGACATCGCTGAAAGAAGAAACTTGTAGCATAAAAGCAGTCCTCAAGTCGGCCTAAATGAAGTTGACAAGTCAGCCTAAATAGAGTTGGCTAGTCGGCCTAAAAGAAGGAGTAGACTCCTATATATAAGAGTCATTTCACCCTCCAAGAAAGCATAATTCATCTCTGAAATCAACGCAAAACAAAAGTAAGTAAAAAGGTTAATAAAAGGACAAGAGAAGGAGCCTCTAGTGCAACGTACAAGGAAGAGACTAGACCGTCATTCTAACATGTTATTATGCGCATAAAGCACTACTCCCAAATGGACCTGGGCTCTTCCTCTTGGTGCATTATAATACTCGTTATTATGCATCCTTGCACTTCCTTGTCCAGCAAATTCTAAGCATGGTGCTGGAGTAGACCAAGTGTCTAGAACATCTTAACCTTTACAACCCTCGTCAAATTTATAGGAAAATTATTTTTAGTGCCGAAAGTTGTAGCTGTAGTATTCCTTAATTCTTAAACTAACAACATAAGTTTATAAATTCCCACCAGTTAAGGTTTCTTCTTCCATTAAATATTATAGAATAGGAATTGTCCCCTTTTATAAATTGAAATAGGAGTTATAAATGGACGTAATTTCATGTTTTTTCCTTTCAACATTAGTCCACCTTGTGAATAAATTCCACATGAACTCCAAGCACACATGCTCCAATGCCTTTGACATTTTAAGTCTTAATGATGAACTTGGAACACCACTGATTTTATAGGGGCACCGTATTTAGTTTTTGAATATTAATCTTAAAACATTATCAACTTTGTTAGTTCCATGTTGGCAATTTATATGATTATCTTTTGAACTTGAAAATCCCTCCCACTTGACATGTTGAAACATGTCTAACTTTGATTTTTAAAATATGTGAAACATAGATTCTTTTTCTGCCAACTTGGTTTTATGCTAGAATTCACCTTTAAAAACTTTGACAATTTGGTTGTGCTAAATTGAGCTACAACAGGTTTCATGCTTGGGTCAATTATTTTTAGGTCAAAGCCTCCATTTTTGGCTTTTAGGGTTTGTGTCAAGTGTCCTTGTCCATGTCATAATGTAGAGAACCCTTCTTGGGAATTATTTGTCAAGAAAGAAATTTATTTAATATTAAAATGAGTCCTTTAGGCCTCCTCTACCAAGTCAACCTCAAAAATGGACAAGTCAGCCTAAAATTGGGCAGCAAAATCACTATATAAAGGTAGCAATTCGACCTCATTTGTCACTCACACAACAAGTTCGATCTGTAGTAATTGGGCCAAGAAAAAGTGCGAAATTCAAGGAAGATGGATAGCGAAGAAAGAAGATTTTTTCAAGCATAGAAATCAAAATTTTCTCTCTTTCTCACATGTGTGAAGTTGTGGCACTGATGGAAGGGGACCGAAATTCTACAGCAACTGGGAGGCCAAAATTCTGCTATAGGAGGTTGAAAAACTGCAATTGGGAAGTCTTATTTTTGGATTGTTGCTGAGCTGGAGCTACTGGATAAGAAGAGATTGCTATATCATCTTGGAAGGCTGACTTGGTGGAGGAAAGTTTGTTGGTCTAGGGTCTTGGTCTATCTCAATTTGAATTACTGGAGGAGTTCTTGACTGGGTTTTTCCCTATATAGGGGTTTTATCCCTAATTGTCTGCCTACATCTGGTGTCCCTGATCTTTATATTTTGTTTTTGATAATTGCTTGATGAACTAAGATAAAAGAAGAACGTAAGATACAAAGAATTCAAAGATATAACAAGTAATTATCAACTAAAGGAAATCTTTCTGATTTTCTAACATGTTATTAGCGCTAAGGTAGAAAAAAGGCAGGTTAAAGGATCTATTGAGGAAAAAGGAGATCAAGAAAAGGGACATTAAAAGGGGATCACGTAAGAAGACAAGCCTACTATTTATAGAAACAATGACAAACTCAATGAAGGGAGAAAACAAATTAGAAGAGGCCTCCAACTACAGGGCTTGGAAAAAGAGAATAGATCTCATTCTCGAAAAGAACAAAATTTTAGATCTTGTTCAAGGAAAAGTCATGAAGCCACTGATGAATTAAGTAATGCAGAAAAATTGAACTTTAGAGAACTTGAAATCATGGCTATGAATCTAATAGTGGATGGAGTTCAGGATAACTTAATTCCATACATATCCAACATAAATTTCGCTGTAGGAATCTATGAGGCTCTCTCCAAGTTATTCACAATCAATAACATTGGTCAAATAGCAATACTCAAGAATGAACTAAGAACTATTAAGATGACAAATGATGATACTGTTTCATCATACTTTATAAGGATATGTAGAATCAGGGATGAACTCCAAGCAATAGATGAAGTTGTCCTAGAAAAGAAGGTTGTAATTATTGCCCTTCTAGGACTACGTAAATCTTGGAGTGCTTTTGCATCAGGGCTTAACAGTTGGAAGGATACTCCAACATTTGAGCAAATGTGGTATGCATGTAGTCAAGAAGAAACCAAAATATCGATGGTAAACTGTTGGAAATACTAAGGGGGAGGTGAATCAATATTCCTTAGCAATTAGCACTTAAAAATCTTTTTAGAGCATTAGTTAATCTTCAATTATTATTAATGTTTATGCAGTAATAACAGTAAATAAAAGAACACAGTAGACTCGAGAATTTTAGGTGGAAAACCCCCTCCGGGTCGAAAACCATCGAACATTTTTCTAATAAATTCTTTAATCTTCAGCCCCAACTGAAATGAAAGCAACAACATCCTAGAATTCTGGAAAAGCATTCTTCTCCAGCTCCCACTGGAAGGACACCCCAACGCCCTGGGTTCTTTAGTAATCAACTGAATGGATGCCCCAACACCCTAACGAGGCATAACTCGCCCTAGCACCACCCTACCACCCTGAAGTGTTCACAGGCCCCAACCTGTAGGCGACTTCATTCACCTGCCTAGTACCACACTACCACCCTATAAAGACTAAAATTAAATACAAAAGTGTGGACTCCTGTACCAAGGACAATGATCCACGATACAATATGATTTACAATGATTTTGACCAAACACCCAATCACACTATGACTTGCAACCCAACCATGACATCATCCCAACAGAGACTCCTATACCTCCCAATAATGCCTTTTTGACTCTAGGCATATTGACTCTTTTACAATAATGACTCTTCCAATGATGACACTTTTACAAATGTCTCTTTTGCAACTTTACAGTGATGACTCTTGGTCTTGACACTTCTTCACAATACACAGATGGCTGTCATGTCTTCAAAGGATGTCCCGCTGCAATGCTTCCTTTGATTTGATACTTCTGCTCTTGAATTATTGCTTGAAGTTGTACATGAATCTTCTTCTATCTACATGCAAAATTTGCCCGGCGAAACCAATCCCAAAACAAAACAAAATACCCTTCAACTTACCTCTGCTAGCAAAACACATGTAAGTGCATAATAATGAATAAATACAAATTAAAAATACAATGCATACCTGAAGTGTGCCTGTCACTTTTGTTGTTGACTTGTTGCAGCAGTAGAAAAGGACTCCCACTCTTGATATAGGCCTGAACTCTATGCAAGACTATATCCAAAACTGACCTAAAGATATATACAATAAAAACTGATGACAGACCCTATACTTGTGATGGACCAAGTTCTAAGTACAACAACAAAGACCATTCCATCAATTATGACAAGACAAGTAAGATGAACTTACAACATCATATAGATTTAGCAAAATTGGTGTAGCATCAAGAATATGTACCATAAATGTGTAGTATCAAGAATAGGACATCCAGAAAACTAATTGTGACATATCGAGACAGAGATATAACTGAGACACTGTATATACTTATGTTGTCCTACAAAAACATATGTCAGAGATGATACTCAAAATTCAAATGTAAACACTAATCATATATACCTTGTTGTCGGAGACTTACCCTTGACTGTTGATGTGTGGTCCTTACTGCAGTGATCCTTGAATGCATGTTTTTTCTTGCCTTCTAGGAGCTCGATATTGAATCTGTTGTATCTATGTAATTTCGGATCTTCAGGGTCTGAAATTCCATCCTGTGGTATCCCTCTGAGTCCTCTTTCCAACCCCACAGGTCTGATCAAGATTGGATTCTTCAAGAAAGAGTTATGTCCAATCTCCCACGATGACTAGATTATAGACTGGTTTAGTAGAGCGAACTTGTATGAAGTGCCACATGTCACTATTGCGACCTTAGGTCCTGAAAATGATACTCAACAAACTACAATCCGTCCTCTTTCTGTGACTATTTACGAAATTTGAATCCAATGCTCAGAGAGAAAGTTATGACGATTTTCCCAACGTCACCTGTTTGACATGGAATTCGGGAGCCTACAAAAACCCTAACTTCCTCAGATCATATCTCCGAAAATATAGCAAACCAAGATCTGACATTCGGTCACGAGGTTCATCAGTAGTTCGGCTCAAATGGGTTTAAATTTCAGCTTCTCAAGCTTCACAGAAAAAATGTTATAGCGAAAATGCCACGATGACCAGTTTGAAGCCATGAAATCCCTACTAGAGGAGGATATGAGGGTCATTATTTATATGAATGTCTTGAGTTGAGAGGGTCCTCAACAAGTGAATGTTGGAGGGATTTTAGAGGAAAAAAAGAATTATTAATTGTTGACTATTCAATGACCACAACCAATTATGAGTGCCATGACACAACCCCATAGGGTTTTAGCCTACTAACTGGGGTTACTAACTTCAAACATGAATATCTCTCAAACCATGAAGAATTACTTGGTGTGCCATACATCAACGGAAACATCTCGACGAGTAGAATCCCCCTAGAAGATCCTTGACTCAAAATAGAGTAAGTTGTCAAGTAAAAATTCCCTTGCAAGATTGGGGTAGCCCCTGGTGTTGCTTGGGTTGACATCAATGACAACCACTGATCAACATAAACAACAAGAAGGAGAATGAAGAAGAAAGCACGTCAAATGCTTATTTTGCTCATCACAAGAAGAAGGGGACCTTCAAGAAGTTCAAAGGACCAATGAAGAAAATGGACCTATCTAAGGTTGAATGTTACAATTGCCACAAGATGGGACATTACAAGAGTCATTGTCCTAAGAATCTAAGAAATAAGAAGAGAAATAGGGCTGAAGAAAATGTCACTGATCTAAGAGAAACAAGACTGAAGAAGAATTGGAAGTCAAGGACTTATACTACTAAGTCCTCCCTTTCACATATCCTCCCTTGGTCTTCTATTCTAAGTTCTAAATTTCCTTTATGTTTTGATTTCTAAAATTTGTAGGTCTAACATGTTGTGTTAAGACATTTTTAAATTATTTCTATAAGTTGTAGGTATCCCTCAAAGATTGGATTAAGAGGGAGCCTCCATCATTTACCAAAAGATAAGTATTTTATTCCTTGTCTCCTCTTTTGTGCTTGGTTTCTCTCTCATATCAAAGTATGTCTGTATTGTATGCTAATAACGTTTCTCTTTATATTTTTCTTGGTTATGAAAGCTTGTTGTTTGCTCAAGGGTTATGGAGGAAACTTTAAAGGATAGACTTGAAGCATGAAATATTTTCTATTGAAGTCTGTCAAGATTTGATGTCCTACAAGGTTTATTAAGGAACAACTCAAAGCTTGTTGTTTGCTCAAGGGTTATGGAGGAGACTTCAAAGGATAGACTTGAAGCATGAAAGAAGTTCTATTGATGCCCGTCAAGATTTGATGTCCTACAAGGTTTGTTAAGGAACAAATCAAAGATATGCCTTAGACTATAAACTTCGTTATAAAGTTCTTTTCATAAAAGGTATGTTCATTCTATTTTAATTTTTCTTTACATCACTGACATCATTATGTCTAGGGTTTTGAATCACAAATATTCTTGTTAGTGTGATTAATCATTAGATTGAATCTACCTTCATTATATTATCATTCTTGTGGAGCCCTAAAAAGGTTCATTGTAAAACCCTAACCTAAGGGTACGTCGATGCTAATGTTGAAACCCTAGTCTACTTAGGGTTGATGATGAAGTCTAGAAATTCTATTCTCTTGATGTTTAGAGTCTTGGTATTGTTATAGAAACTCTAGTCCTTTAGGGTTTGTTGTTAATGTTTAAATAAAACCCTAGATCTTTAGGGTTTGAAAAATTAGGGTTTATAAGCTAGACCATTGTAATAGTCATAGTAAAATCCTAGGAATGAAACCCCATGTGTATATAAGTCTGATCGAAACCCTAGTCTGAATGAAATTATTGTATAGCTAATTTTGATTTTTGTGTCTTGGGTTTACCTAGTAGATATTGTTGTGATATGCTAGTACATGATTATGAAATCCTAGATATGTATATGTGAGTATGCTAACCTAATTATTGATGCTCATAGTTTGTGAATTCTAGGATTTGTAACAAAACTTTAGCAGAAGATTGATATTCTAGGATATAATGATACTATTTCCAATACCATTTAGTTTTGTCAATAAAATTTAGGGTTTGCAACAAACCCTAGTAGAGTCTAACGTATAAATTCTGAAAATTGTTGATCCCTTAATTTGCATTGTAGAACTGATATCTAAGACTTTATGTCTCGAAGATGGATTCTAGGGTTTGCAATATACCGTAAAAGAGGCTGCCGTATATATTTGAAAGTAATATTGTGGCCCTAGATATAATGAGACTAATATCTTGATTAAGTTGCTCAAAGATGAAGTCTAGGGTTTATGACCAAACCCTAGCAAGAAGTTGATCTCTAGCTTATGTGTCTCATATCTAGGTTCAGGTATTTGATATAATTAACTTCATGCTTCTATATATTTGGTTGTACGTGCTATTAAAGTTTTCCAGGTACATAATCTTCAAGATGATGAAGATGCTCACAAGCACGATGAAGGAAGTTATATAAATAATGATGATCAAGATAACCTTGATACCGTAAGAAGGAATGGAGCCATGAAAGGTTCTCCGATGTTATAGAAGAAGGAAGCAGTTAATCTCCCTAAGTTGAGAGGGAGTCAGGATAAAAGAAAAGGTATATCTCCCCAGTTAAGAGGGAGGGCATATTATGACAATGAATACCTTGGAGTAAGAAAAAGGTACTATTGATGAAAATGGAGTTGCAAACAAAATAATTGAGAGGATTTGAAGATGTATATGGTGTTGCTGAAGAAATGAAAGAAGAAGAAAGCTTTTGACAAATTATATATGAAAGGAGGATCAAGATTATTGAGGTCCTCGAAAGTTTGTGTTTCGTTGTATATCTATTTGAAAATTTCGCTAATTGGGGTTTGTACAAGTAAATCTCTCCGTGAAGATGGATGAACACTTGAGAAGCATGCTTGGAGAAATGGATATATCTAGTTTATTAGGGAGAGTTGAAGCATCTAATGGCGGATGCTTGGGAGGACATCTAGCCGACCTGTGTGTTGATGTCTAGATCCTGAAGAGGGAGGGTGGCATTGGTCTTGGAGCTTCGACCTTGGATACACACCTAGATCCCTGGGTTGATGGTTAGTTAGTAAGCCTGATGTGTTATGAAAATAAATTCCCTCTATGGACAGAGGCGATTAGTGAACTCCAGTATTGCAACAATAATGCTGCAACTCCTGGGGCTTCCTTCTTTACTTTTATCAACCTGGTAGTTTGTAACAAACTTGGAAGCGACGGTGCTGTATGCACAAGTACTAGCTCTTACTGCATGCTGTCACTTGATTAGCTGGCGCATGTTCGCTAGGAGCTTAAGACAACTTCTATGAGTTCTCAGAAGAAGCTTTTAACTGTGATGGAAGAAAGCTAACTCTACAGAGGCTATTCTACTTGCAAAAAGTGAAGGAAAACTGAAATGAAACACAAACCCTAGCAAACCCTAACAAACCCTAGTTTACCCACTAACCCTCCTTCTGCAAGAAAAGAGATGGAAACTACTGAAATGGGTGCCATTGACTACTGAAAAGGTAAATTGCATTTATTCAAGCTACTTCTAAAGAGAAATGAGAAGAAATCATCTTTTTGTACTTTTGAGCACTTTTATGTAGAATTATTATGCTTGTGTTTTGACTGGTTGTGGCTGTGCAGAAGTTTGGTGGCAAAGGAAGATGGAGTTGGCCTTTGCAGAAGGTAAGGAAGGTGTGGAGGGGTCCTAAGAAACCCCTAGTACCCTTCTGAAGACTTCAATTGCGATTAGACTTCGAAAAATCACTCACAGGAAATTCTATAGGAGGCTGCAGGGGATCTACAGGAGGTTCTACACGAGGATCTACAGGAGGAGGCCGAAAGTGGTTTTTGGAGGTTTGAAGGTGGAAAAATGATGGGAGAGAGGAATGAAGGCTGGAGGAAGGTGCTGAGAGGTCTAAAACTTGTCAAGGAAGATCAGGAACGAAAGAGATGGTTGGATTTATTCAAAGGGCAAAGAAGAAACTTCGTGAAAAAACGTAGAAATTATCGAAGATTGGCGAAATGCGACGAATGAATGGGGAAATCTTGGAAAAGTGAGTTGGTGCTGGTTGTTTGATGGAGGGATAGTGCGCTGAAACAGTCTACAAGAGAGTTGAACGCTTACTTCTCAAAATTGACCAAAGCAAGAACCGAAAAACAAAGTTTTGTCTATTTTAACCTAATTTCTGACCTAAAACTAGAAAAATTGCTGAACAGTATCTTATGAATAGAAATCATGCGAGAAAACCATGGTAAATGAACATAAAATGATCTAAGCATGTGAATCCAAACTAATATCAACTTCTCCAACTCGAAATATCACACTAGCAATTGCACTGGAAAAGCAAAAACAATGTTTTTGGTGGTAGCAGTAGTGCCTTGATCTCAAATTATGGTCCCAAGGAGGGAGAAAAGAGATCAAGACCTGCTGTTGACCTTTTTGGATCTTTTTCTATCACTGCAGCAAACTACTTAAGCAACTTGAAGCAAAAACAACTATTCTAGCCATAAAAAACAACCTAATCTAATGAAGCAAAATGAACCTAAACAATAGAAATTAGCTCATGAATGAAAGCAAAAGCATATAAATACACAAAGGAGGTGCTGGGCAACTTGGGTTGGGCCCTAACCCAAGAGCTTCAACGCTCTAGAGAAGATTAGTGCTATTTCAAAACTTGGTTCATCTTCATTTATTGAAAAATAGCAGTTACATCACAAAACTGTCTTCAAAAAGAGCTCGAAAATGAGCTGAGTACAAAGCTACACAAAAGTGTGAAAATATACTATGAAATGGCTAACCTACTGAGGCTTGAAGCCTTCTTATTTATACAAGTGAGGACTCCCAACAATCCTCCTAAACTTAAGGAAATCGGCCGTCTAGAACTGAAGATAACAACAGCCCTACTTGACTTGCTCGGCTACCCCTTGGAATCATCAATGTGGGCCTTTGTACTTTGAGCTGCTGATGGAGAATTCGAGGAAGGGGTCATTAATGAAGGAGACACCCCTCCTACAAGTCCTCATCCCTGTTTCCTCGAGTTTCGCTGCCATCTTGCTCATAAGTTCCTGGTCCTTGTCCAAAATTGTCCAAAAGATCTGCAATAAACACTCATTAGACTACGTGGGAAAGTGACTATCCCCATTCACTCTATTGACATAAATATATTCAAAAACATGCACAAAACTATTGAGAATGGTGGATTAAATGAAAATAATAGGCAAGATGAGCCCATATAGTTACCCATTTCTGGGGCTCATCATCGCCCCTTGCTGAATGGGTTGCTCATCCTCTGAGCAACTAATCTAGCTCTTCATCTTTAATAGCTCTAACAGATTCCTTGACATCCCAAGCCTCTGATGTGATGTCTTCCTCTCTGTCATGGAAACCTTCTTTCCTGTCCACTTCCTCCCATTGTTTCCATTCTTCCTCCTCTTTAACTCCTTCCAAAAGTCATAGCAGCAGTGGAGGACTGAATTTAAGACCAATCCAGTTGGCTTTCAAGTTCTGCATTGACTGTTTATATAGGGGCACTCTCCTCATAGATTCCATCATTCTGATTGGGGAGTGATACTCCCTGATCTTTAGGCTATGTGATAATGTATTCCACCTTCTCATGCAGGCATGAAGGCAGTCATCACCAAACAATCTCTCCATATCTTCAAAGTGAGCAATAGCCTATGCTTGCCTGTCAACATAGTCAGGGGCAACTTGAGGATTGGCTGCAAGGTGCTGGTGGGCATAGACGAGATCCAATGGTTTTGTTGGTTCTGCCCTTATCATCAGGGCCTCACTTAGCTCCTTTGTCATGATTTTCTGAATTTCCACTGCCCTCTTTTCTTCATGGTTCAACCAAGAAGCCATAGCCATGAGCTGTAGGTCTCCCAATGCAGCATTTGGATCCCATAAATTCATGTCAGGAAGTGCCATGTTGTGAAGGTAAAATTCTGCTAGCTTGGCTTTATCCTGCGTTGAACTATTATCACATAAATGCATAAACTGGCCATAATCTTGAAATGGTGTTATGCCCCTCTAGGCCAATGTGTTAATTTGGAATTGGAGCCACTGATCTTTGAGATACAGTGCATATGGTCTAGTTGGTTGTTTGCACTGTAAGGCCTCTATTGCCCAGCTGGCCATGTAGGCCATCTGGGCTTCCTTCTCCTGCAGCTGCCTTTTCAAAACCAACACTTCAGTTGTTGCCTGATATTCGTTTTCTTGCTGCTGTTCTTTGTTGCTTCACTATCTGTCTGTAGTTCTTCTCCTTGTTGCTGTTTCTCTGCTGCTTCACTATCTGCCTGGGGTCCCTCTTTTTGTTGTTGTCCTTCCAAAATTTGTAGCTTATCTCCTCCTTGAGGTCCCCTTTCCTGTAACTGCTTTTTCAACAGTTCATTTTCTTCCTGTAGTTGAGCTCTTCTAATGCTCTCTGTGTGCCTTACCATGCCCAACTCTCTGCTCATCTCTCTCAACCTGTTTTCCATGTGCCCTATATCTTCGACCCCTTTAGATTTGGCAAACTGCATCCAGGTGTGGGTCCTGAGTCGTTCCTTTTCTAGTTCAAAGAAGAGAGGCACTGCGAATTTTTGTGGGATGATCTTCCCACCTTCT
Organism: Pinus tabuliformis; assembly: GCA_031772625.1. NCBI lineage: Eukaryota > Viridiplantae > Streptophyta > Pinopsida > Pinales > Pinaceae > Pinus > Pinus tabuliformis. The sequence goes on along the minus strand of CM062820.1, from coordinate 741,247,643 downwards.
AGAAGATTGTAATAGGAGCCTAAATTAGGCTGAGGGCTTGGCTCAGGTATTTCTTTGGCCTTACCTTCCTCTTGGGACTGTTCTTCTGCCTTCTTTTCCAATTTTTCAGTTTCCTTGAGCTTGGCCAGTGTCTCCTGTAGAGAGGTTTGTGCCTCTTGTAGGACTACTTTAGAGTCCATCAATTTGATCCTTTCCTTCCAGGTGGAGGTCTTAGGACTCCCTCTCTCATAGGTGATAGAGATTTTGGAGGGAGATTCCTCTCTTGTCACAGTAGGTGCATCTTCAATGATAATGGGTTCTTTTGATGGTGGATGTGGCTTGCCTACCTTAATTTTGGTGCTCCTCCCGGCTTTGAAATACATAAATGTATGTCTTTTTCTTTTTCCCTTTTTCTTAGCCGGAGTGCTCAATGCAATAAGAACAGTTGTTGCTTCCCTTGCTAGTGTCTCAGGAGACACTTCTTCTTGCTGTTCTTTCCCTTCATCCTGTTTTTCCTGTATTTGCTGTTTCTGGTTTTGTTTCTATTGTCTCTGGTGGTGTCTTCTCCTTTTCTTGTTGAGTTTCTGCCTTTCGTGTGGCAGTCTTTTTCTGAGCTTTCTTGGGCTTGTTCTTCTCAGCTTTTGTCCTCTTCCTCTTCTCTGTTTTTGATGCTGTTTTCTTTTCTACCTTAGGTTCAACTGTGGTTTGGTCCGGTTTCTCTTCTTCTTTCTGTTTTTCCTCTTTCTCTTCTTCTATTTGAATATTTTGTGCTTCCTCATGAACTTCCTTTCCAAGTTCCTCTGTCTGCTCCTCTTCACTGCTAGATGGGCTAAGATCATCAGTAAGAGTTTTGATGTCATCTTCTCTGGACATGTTCCTGAAAATTTCCTAGGCTATAGGGATGGTGTATGTGTGTAGGGCATCCTCTACCAACAATTTGATGAGCCCATGATGGGCCAGTTGGTCTGGAACCCCTGCATTCAACTTGGTGCCACACTCTATCAAAGACTGGAGGAGAAAATATGGCAGACTGAGTTTTCTAGCTGCAGGTAGGTCCATTCCATATCTTAATTCATGCAATAATCTGAAGTGATAACCATAAATTATACTGAATCTATCTTCATAAGAGATATATTTCATGATTTGGTAGCTGACCTCACCCCATGGATGAGGTAAACTTGTGCTTCTGACCCCATTCTTATCTTCTACAGGATGTTCGTCAGGCTGAAAAAATGTATTTTTAGAAACCTGTTCTAGTGGTTTTTCCTCTTTGCTCCAAGGGAGCCCAAGTGGAAGATCTGTGACTCTGCTGATGAATTTTGGTGTAAGCTATATGGTCAATGCCCTGAAATTCACTGTAGCATGGGTTTTTGAATGTGGTCTTAAGGACATTAAAAATTCCTCAGTCACCTCCTCATCATATCCATGAATCTTCTCGAAGAAAGACATCTAGTTTGCCCTGGTGAAAAGGGCCACCATTTCTAGGTGCTCATGCAATTTGTTGGAGTTCAAAGGCTCCTTTCTCATAAAACCTCTGGCATGGTGTTTAGTGACCTCTGAAGATGCTCAGGTGAGGAAGAAGGCAACAACTTTCAAAACTGGAAATAGAGGAATGGCTGATGTTTGTATTTTTGCAACTAGAGAGGGGATTCGTCGTGTTCTTCTTCTTTTCCCAACAACAATTTGCAACCTTTCCCTCCCTTCAAACTGTTTTCACCCTGAATTTACTTCTCGGCTTTTGGAGGAACTTCAATATTTTGACAGAACAGAGAATATATAAAACATTGTTTTTTCACAGAGTAGATAGACTTGCAAATTCGTTTTTTTTCACAGGCTTGGTTTCTATTGTTGCATCCCTTTTATTTACAGGAGAATATGGGAAAGGGAAAAAAACAGATTTTTGAGTGCAGAGAAGAAAATTGAAAGACTGTATGGAATTCAGGAAACATAGGCAAACTTTTGAGCTCTCTTTCCTTTCTTTTTTTCAACCCAATACTTTGCTTCTCATCCACCACCTTGTATAGATATATCACATGCAGAGTGGGTTTTTGAGCTTACCTCTTTTCGAGCTCGAATTTGGCAAAAATTCTAAATTTTTCCTCTGCAGAGTTGCTCTCTGGCCTTCATGTAGAAAACCTCCTATAGATGGTGTTCCTGCTCTTGTAGATTGTGTTTGCCATTCCTGTAGAACCTGATAAGTAGGAGGGTTTTGAAAAACTGGCAGAAAACGACTGGTTCGCTGTTCTGAAGGTGGTAGATGAGTGCTGCAGTTGAGAACACGACAACGCAAATGAAACAAAAGGTGGTGAAGGCTTAGACCGCACTGTACTTAAGCTGATGGCGTGATATGCGGTGACGAGGTGAGGTGGCCGGATGGGTATGTTATCCCCATCCGGACTGTTGGTTCTATGCTAGTGTCATTATGGTTTTTCATGTCGCCTGACTGTCATCACCTCCATTATTCTCGTTATATGCTGCCACCACTACCGGTTCTGAGTTTTTCCTTCCCGAGTTGACAGGCCACACGTGCTGATTACGTATCTGAACTGCGGTTTGAATGGGACGAAGCATGTTTGCACTGAACGAGGGTGATTTGAACTGAATGAGGGTGGCCATTTAGCTCACCACTGATTTCATTTAATCGTGACCATCCCAATAGTGCATGCAATTCCTAAATAATATTCATTCAACAGAGGAACAAGTTTAGCCAGTTACCTGTTAGTTGCTGCTGTGCTCTGCATGCTTGGACTCTGGCACTTCATTTTCTCATTGCCACTGCTCTTGATGCTTTGCATGCTCGGACTCGTGGCTTACGCTGGTGATTTTTCGATTAGGCTCTGCTCCTTGCATGTTGCATACATCTTGGCTGCGCCGACCCTGTCTCTGGAGCTTGTTTTTTAAAGGGATCAGCTGCTACAGGAATCCTGCAGGATTTCCTATAGCTGCTTCTCCCTCTGAAATTTCAGGTTGATGCCTGAGCAGGGGCTGAAGAGACAGCTGAAGAAGGTTCTGAATGAAAGGAATAACAGTTGGAAGGCATCAGGTAAGAACAAGTGAAGAATGCTACTGTTTTATTCATTATTTTTTCAAAAAAACAAAAGAAACAGAATTCTGTGTGTGTGTGTTTTTTTTTTGTGTGCAGGGAAGAAAAAGCGAGTGGAAATGTGGATGTGCAGGGATGGAATGGAGAATCAGGAGGGTGAATGGTGGCAGGGAGGTCCACAGGCCTTCTGAACAAATTTCTAGCCTGCGGATTCTTTCCAAAACTCGATTTTGAGCTCTCTGTGATTTCTACAGGAGTCTCCTGTAGAATGCACAGAGTTTCTTGTAGGATGCGAAATTTTCAAAACCAGTGAGACCAAGGCCTGGGAAAAGATAATGGTGATGGAGGAATGAACTATCAAGGGTGTATGCAGCCTGGCCATGTCCTTTTCTTCTTGTGTGACCCTCTTGCAATTTGCAATGCATTCAAAAGAAGTTAGGTTGTTTTCTGTTTTTTTCTCTTTTTATTTTTTTTAGACAGCTGGGGCACCTCCAGGAGGTTTTCACCCTCACTGCTTTCCCTGGGTACCTCCAAGAGGTTTTCACCCAGGGATCTTTTATTCCTTTTCAGTTTTTTGTTTGTTTGTTTGTTTTAACTCAGGGTGTGGGTGGAGTGGAGGCAGAGATCTGCTCCACTACCAACACTCTTTTCCTCAAATTCTCAATGAATTCCTACTTGGAAAGGGGCTTCCTGTAGATCTTCAACTTATGCCCATTGACGAGCATGGGGATGGCTTCTTCATCAATGGTCCGGATCAGGACTGAACCATTGTCATTGCATTTTTCTACTGTGTATGGTCCCAACCATCTTGTCTTCAATTTGTCCTTGAAATCCTTATATCTTGAATCATATAGCAGCGCCCAATCTCCTTGCTGGAATTGTTTTTCTTTGAGGTGTCTGTCATGCCATATTTTTCTTTGAAGTTGGACTACCTCTGAGTGGAGAAGGGCCTGTAATCTCTGCTCATCCAATCCATTTCGTTGAAGCTGTCTTTCCTTTTGTGCATGGCTGAGATGTAGGTCCAGCTGAGCTGCCATCCTTAAGGTGTTATATTCAAATTCTATTGACAGCAGAGCCTTCTTCCCATAGACCAGCTCATAGGGTGTGAACCCTATGGTGGTTTTCTAGGTGGTGTTTTAAGCCCAGGTGGCCTCAACTAATCGATCTGCCCAATCTTTTCTGCTGCTGCTCACTACCTTAGTCAAAATCCCTTCCAAAGCTTTGTTAGTGACTTCCACCTGTCCATTTGCTTGCGGATGATAAGGGGTGGAAGTTCTGTGCTTAATTTTGTGATGTGTGAGTAGGTCTTCAACCAGATTGGAGGTAAACTGACTCCCTTGATCTGTGACTAACTCTCTTGGATAGCCAAACTTGTAGAAGATATTTTCCCTCAAAAACTCAGCTACTTTTTCTTCTGTTACTGCCTTGATCGCCTTTGTTTCTGCCCATTTTGTCAGATAATTAGTACACACAATGATGTAAGATTTCTGTTTTGAAGGAGGGTTGATAGGACCCACAAAGTCCACGCCCCATTTCTTAAATGGCTCGAAAGTCACTTGAGGCTGTAGGGGCATCTCATCCCTTGGAGTAGGTTTCCCCATCCTTTGACATTGGTCACATTGGCTGATATATCTCCTGACATTTTGATGAAGAGTGGGCCAATAGTAATTTGCTTGCAGAATTTTGAAGGCAGTCCTCTTTGTTGCAAAATGGCCCCCACATGGCCCATCATGAGAGGTTAGGAGGATGTCAAAAACTTCCTCCTCCCTGACACATCGCCTCAAAATCTGATCTGGGCCAAGTTTAAAAAGATTGCCCCTAACCCAGGTGAATGGGGCGCTTTTCCTCACGATCTTGCTCTTCTCTTTTGAGGACAGGTGTGGCGGAAACTGTGCTGAAACCAAATAGTTTGCTATATTAGCAAACCATGGAGAGAGTACTGAAATAGCAAATAGGTGTTCATCTGGCATTTGATCATCCACCATTCCTTCTTCACCTGCAGGCAGATCTAGTCTAGACAGAAAATCAACAACAACATTTTCCTTACCCGGCTTATCAACAATGGTCAAATCAAATTGCTGCAATAAAAGTAACCATCTAATGATACAAGCATTTACATCCGGTTTATTCATCAAATACCTAATTGCAGCATGATCAGTGTGTACGAATGTTTGATAGCCGGTGATGTAGTGTCTGAACTTATTTAGGGAATGGACTATAGTTAGGAGCTCTTTTTCGGTTACAGTGTAGTTTAGTTCTGCCTTGGACAAATTTTTACTTACAAAGTATATAGCATAAGGCAGCTTCTCATCAACTTGCCCTAAGGCTGCTCCTATCGCTTTGTTCGAGGCATCTGTGTGAATGTGGAAAGGTAGGGCCCAGTTTGGACCTCTCAAAATTGGGGCAGTTACCAGTTTACCTTTCAAGGCATCTAGAGCCTCTTGACAGTTGTCAGTGCATATGGACTTAGCATCTTTTCCCAAAAGACCAAACAATGGAGAGGCTAACTTACTAAAATCCTTAATGAATCTTCAATAATACCCTGCTAAGCCTAGAAAACTCTGAACATATGTTACCTTTTGGGGAGGTGGGACCCTTTGGATGATAGCAATCTTGTTGGGATCCACTTGTAATCCTTGCTGAGAAATTGTATGACCTAGCACGGTCCCTTTACTCATCAGGAATTCACATTTTTTAGGACTGAGGGACAGGTTCATTTCAATACACTTGGCTAAAACTTTTCCTAGGTTAGTCAAAGCTTCTTGGAAGTTAGAACCATAGGGGTAAAGTCATCCATATAGATTTCCACTGAGTGATGAACCAGTTCAACAAATATGCTCAGTATTGCTCTCTGGAAAGTGGCGGGAGCATTGCACAACCCAAAAGGAAGGACTCGGTATGCAAAAGTACCCCAAGGACAAGTGAAAGTGGTCTTATCTTGGTCTTTCGGGCTGATTTGGATTTGGTTGTACCCGCTAAACCCATCTAGGAAGGAGAAGAACTTCTTCCCTGCCAAGCCATCTAACACTTGATCTATGAAAGGCAAAGGGAAATGGTCTTTCTTGGTGGCCTTGTTTAGTTCCTAATAATCTACATAGATTCTCCACTTCCCATTTTTCTTTGGCACTAGCACCAAAGGAGAAACCCATTCGCTGTTAGAAATGGGGTAGATGAATCCTGCATCCAACAACTTTTGCAGTTCTTCTTTGACAATTCATCCTCCTTTGAGGCCGCCTGACTGGTTTACAATCTTCTTTAATGTAAATGTGATGAGTACAAACTGAAGGGTGGACTCACTTCATCTCCTTATAGCTCCAAGCAAAAACATCCAAGTGGTTTTTCAATAAGCTACACAATTCTTTCTCCTGAGAGGTGGATAAGGATGAGTTGATCTTCAAGGTTCTTTCTGGGCCGAATTCCACATTCTTAACTCAGAGAGGGGTTGGATCAACCACACAGAGATCAACTAAAGGATTGGCTTGGGCTTCTTCCACCAGCTCTTCTAATGGCAACACACTGGGGGGTGGATTCTGGATCAAGTTTTCAATAAGGTCATCCTCGGTTTATGGATCCCCCATGGTAGCTTCCACTGTGCACAATGGTGCGGAATGGACTTCATCCTCATCTTCCTCCTCCAACCAGAGAGGTAAATCATGTTCTAGCAGAGGTTGGGCAGGAGGATATAGGACTAGCTGTTTGGACATATGCTCGTGCTTGTTTGTCATGTTCCCAACTCGACAACTAATGTTGGCTTCTGCAGTAGCCAACCAAGGTCTTCCTAGGATGAGAGGATACCCAGTGAGCTTTGCCTTTGGCTGGAGAACCAGGAAATCAGTAGGGTACTCCCAAGAATCAATAGAAACCATTACATCTTCCACAATCCCCTCAGGGGTCACGGTGGAGCGGTCTGCTAACTGCAGTACTGTTGAGGTTTTTCTCAGGGAACCCTGAAGGTTGAGTTTGAGGTTAGTGTCCCTGGTCATCACATTAATGGCAACCCCTAGATAAATCAAGGTATGAGGGATTACAGTGCCATTGATGTGGACATCGACTATAGGACTCCCAGGGTCTAGATATTTCGGACAGATCACCTGCCCCAACATCAGGTTGGACAGTTGTCCTATGACATTAATAGTTGGGGCATCTCTCCTGCGCTTGCCTGGGTGCCTAAAGCACTTCTCCTTGATCATCTTGTTGTAGATAGGTACATCTTTTATGGCTCGGAGAAGTGGTACCTTTACACATAACTGTTTTAGTTCTCCTAGAAGTTCAGTTTCCTCTGGGATTGGTTGTGTGGTTCCAGTTAGTCTCTCAGGAAAGGGTGGAATGACTTTTGGTTCACTTTCCTGTTTTTCTTCCTCATCTTCCTTAGGAGGAGGTTGGTTATCTGGGAGAACCTTCCCAAATTGTAGGTTAATCTCCTGAATCTCCATAGCATAGGTCGGGCATGATGTTTCTCCAGTATATACCTGTTGGGCTTGTCTGTTATTGGGGTTCGGGTTCGGTTGAGTAGGTATTTGGGGTTTTCTTGGAGGAGCAGGAGGTAATGGTTGTGGTTGAGCAGGTGGTGGAGGCAAAAGAGCGGGAGGAGAGTTGTACTGGGGCCTCCACCTTTGATGAGGTGCATTCCACTGAGGCTGTGGCTGAGCATAAGAGTGAAACGAATGAGCAACTGGTGGAGCCTGATAGTGAGGAGGATACGACCAAGGAGGGGGTGTGGACCAGGAAGGATGAACAGGTGGGCCCCAAGAAGGCATGGAAGTGGCTTGATTGGGGTTGTAATAAGTCTGGGATGTCCCTTGCATTCCCTGCTGGTAAGGTCTAGGTCCATGAGGCCTCTTTTGGTTCATGAAATAGAGTGGTTCAGTGGCTCCTTCAGCCCCCTGATATGCAACTTTAATTCCGGGCAAGGAAGGGCATTGATTCGTAGGATGGTTTTCTTCACAGACTAAACACACTTTTATAGAGTGCAATGGACATTCGTTCCTAGGATGCTTCCTAGTGCACCTGGGACAAAAGATGGCCAAAGCCCTCTCGGCTTCCTCTTGTTTCCTTTTGATATGCAAGGTATCCATTTGCATGGCAAGAGTCTGCCTCACCTTGCTCTTGAAATCTTCCAGCCGATTCTCAAGTTCGTTTCTAAGGGATGAACTAGATGAGGGTGTACTGGCTAAAGGTTGACTTCCCCTACCTCTCTTTCTAGCTGACCTAGAATGGTTTCTAAACACAGTCTTTATGTCATCATATGGCATTTGGTAGATGTCTCCCCTAGCCAGCAAATGGAGGGTATCTAGAAGGTCTTCAGGGACTCCTCTGAGCAGGACCAACTTCAGAGATTCGGGGTCAAGTGTACACTGGCCCTTTTATAACTGAGTTGAAACCTCTCTTCATAGTCTTCTAAAGATTCATCACTTCCCATGGTCATTCAGAAGATTTCTTCATTGGTATCCTTTGACCTACAGTAATCTCGGTGTTTGTTGTTAAAGGCTCGCTGTATCCGAGCCCAAGTTGTGATACTGTTTCCGGGTAATCCCATGAACTAGCGCAAGGCTGCATCCTTGAGGGTAGAGGGAAAGAGTTTCAACTTCTGCTCGTCTTCTGCATAGTCATAGGTTCGACAGAGAACAACAAATTCAAGCAAGAAGGTATCAGGATCTTCAGTAGTCAATTCATGGAAGCGAGGTAAGGTTGAAGGGCTTATGTTTTTCATTTTTATGTCCCCATTGGTCTCTCGGATAGGAAAGGCACCTTCTTTTTTTTCCCATTTCCTCTAATGTTTTTGTTTTCAGCCATGGTCTAAGGAGGAATTGTTTCTTGCTCTTCTTCTGTTATAGGATTCTCGTATATCTCTAGAGGTTCACCTATAGGTTCTTCTGGATCACTGCCACCAAAGAAGAGAGAAGGGTGACTTAATGATGTGGTGGGGGTGTTGGGTAGGAATTTTCCTGAATTGTCTCTGTTTCTATGAGGCATGAAAGGAAATCTTTCTTTTTTGTGATTTTTGTTTTGTTTTGTTCTGCTTGTACTTGCAAAACTTAAATGGATTGAACAACAAATTGCAACTAACTGGAATGAATCTCGCTGAAATGGAAATTGTAGAATTGAAATGAAAGCCAGAAATGTAATCTACTTTGCTAAAATGGAAATTGCAGAATTGAAATGAAAGCAGAAAATCCCTAATTTACGCTTGCTGAAATGAAATTGCAGAATTGAAATGAAAGCAGGAAATGCCTAATCTACGTTAGCTGAAATGAAATTGCAGAATTGAAATGAAAGCAGGAAATGCCTAATCTACGCTTACTGAAATGAAATTGCAGAATTGAAATGAAACAATTACTCTACTTTTGCTGAAATAAACTACTTAGTAGAATGTTTGTAGTAGAAAATAGAAGAAAAACAGTAATTACAAAATACTCTGACGATTCTTCGGCAACGACACCAAAAAGAGTGGTGAGCTCCAGTATTGCAGCAATAATGCTGCAACTCCTGGGGCTTCCTTCTTTACTTTTATCAACCCGGTAGTTCGTAACAAACTTGGAAGCGATGGTGCTGTATGCACAAGTAGTAGCTCTTAGTGCAGGCTGTCACTTGATCCGCTGGCGCAAGTTCGCTAGGAGCTTAAGCCAACTTCTATGAGTTCTCAGAAGAAGCTTTTAACTGTGTTGGAAGAAAACCAACTCTACAGAGGCTATTCTACTTGCAAAAAGAGAAGGAAAACTGAAATGAAATGCAAATCTTAGCAAACCCTAACAAACCTTAGTTTACCCACTAACCCTACTTTTGCAAGAAAAGAGATGGAAACTACTGAAATGGGTGCCATTGACTACTGAAAAGGTAAATTGCATTTATTCAAATTACTTCTAAAGAGAAATGAGAAGAAATCATCTTTTTGTACTTTTGAGCATTTTTATGTAGAATTATTATGCTTGTGTTTTGTTTGGTTGTGGTTGTGTAGAGGTTTGGTGGCAAAGGAAGATGGAGTTGGCTTTTGTAGAAGGTGAGAAAGGTGTAGAGGGGTCCTAAGAAGCCCCTAGTATCTTTCTGAAGACTTCCATTGCGATTAGACTTCGAAAAATCACTCACAGGAAATTCTACAGGAAGCTGCAGGGGATCTACAGGGGGTTCTACGGGAGGATCTACAGGGGGAGGCCGAAAGTGGTCTTTGGACGTTTGAAGGTGGAAAAATGATGGGAGAGGGGAAATGAAGGCTGGAGGAAGGTGTTGAGAGGTCTAGATCTTGTCAAGGAAGATCAAGAATGAAAGAGATGGTTGGATTTGTTCAAAGGGAAAGGAAGCAACTTTGTGAAAAAATGTAGAAATTAGGGCAGATTGGCGAAATGCGGCGAATGAATGGGGAAATCTTGGAAAAGTGAGTTGGTGCTGGCTGTTTGATGGAGGGATAGTGGGCTGAAACGTTCTACAAGAGCGCTGCACGCTTCTCAAAATTGATCAAAGCAAGAACTGAAAATTAGAGTTTTGTCTATTTTAACCTAATTTCTGACCTAAAACCAGAAAAATGCTGAACAGTATCTTATGAATAGAAATCATGCGAGAAAACCATGGTAAATGAACATAAAATGATCTAAGCATGTGAATCCAAACTAATATCAACTTTTCCAACTCGAAATATCACACTAGCAATTGCATTGGAAAAGCAAAAACAGTGTTTTTGGTGGTAGCAGTAGTGCCTTGATCTCAAATCATGGTCCCAAGGAGGGAGAAAGGAGATCAAGACCTGCTATTGACCTTTTTGGATCTTTTTCTGTCACTGCAGCAAACTACTTAAGTAATTTGAAGCAAAAACAACTTTTCTAACCATCAAAAGCAACCTAATTTAATGAAGCAAAATGAACCTAAACAACATAAATTAGCTCATGAATGAAAACAAAAGCATATAAATACACAAAGGAGGTGCTGGGCAACTTGGGTTGGGCCCTAAGCCAAGAGCTTCAACCCTCTAGAGAGATCAGTGCTGGTTCAAAACTTGGTTTATCTTCATTTATCGAAAAATAGTAGCTACATCACAAAATTGTCTTCAAAAAGAGCTCGAAAATGAGCTGAGTACAAAGCTGCACAAAAGTGCGAAAATATACTATGAAATGGTTAACCTACTGAGGCTTGAAGCCTTCTATTTATACAAGTGAGGACTCCCAACAGTCCTCCTAAACTTAAGGAAATCGGTTGTCTAGAACTGAAGATAACAGCAGCGCTACTTGACTTGTTCGGCTGCCCCTTGGAATCATCAATGTGGGCCTTTGTACTTTGAGCTGCTGATGGAGAATTCGAGAAAGGGGTCATTAATGAATGAGACACCCCTCCTACAAGTCCTCATCCCTGTTTCCTCGAGTTTGGCTGCCATCTTGCTCATAAATTCTTGGTCCTTGTCCAAAATTGTCCAAAAAATCTGCAATAAACACTGATTAGACTACGTGGCAAAGTGACTATCTCCATTCATTCTATTGACATAAATATATTCAAAAACATGCACAAAACTATTGAGAATGGTGGATTAAATGAAAATAATAGGAAGAATGAGCTCATATAGTTACCCATTTCTGGGGTCATCAATGATCTCTCTAGCCCAATGAATGGGTCTAGCAACAAACTGAACAAACTAATGCCGACTTTCCTAGGCTATGTTTAAAAATGCAGAGAGAGAGAGAGAGAGACCTACCTCGCTTTGATGCTAAACACTCAATTCTTTGATGATGACTTTGATCCCTTAGCTTACAAGCTTGCTCTTTGCTTGTTCCTTATGTCCGAGGACCTACAAGAGAGATCAAAAGACAATACAAGATACAAGAGCATACATAGTATATATCAAACATAAACTACTCAATAGATCAAGGAGTATTAAGCTAAATGCATAAATATTTAGACATTTATGGAAAGTGAACATCAGATGTATATATTAATAAATAAAAAAGGGAAGCATACAACCATTGCCTTGATGTTGGAGACCTCCTTTTGGATGATGTCCAAGTCCGAGCCAAGACTCTTCAAGCACTCTTTCTCCAAGTTAGATGGGCAACATTTGAGCATAATCTCAGCATAGGAATGCAGGCAATCAATTACCAACCATTTGGGGATGGAAGGGAGTTGATTTATAGGAAGGGAGAGGGAGTTAGGGATCCACAAAAGAGGGAGGAAGGTCCACAACTCAAGGGTAAGGTTGTTAAAGGTAGGATCAAGAGCTTCAAATGGGAGAGCTCGACCATATCTGCAACCAACAACATCCAACTCGCTGTTTCTCGAAGTTTCTAGCATACAAAGCTTCTCCTCCATTTTTGGAAAACCTGCCAGAAGAGGTTTAGCGTGGGTTTTCATATTAAAACCCGCGCTGGCAGTGCTAGGTCAAAGAACTGCAACTTGCCATTAGCACGGGCTAGCAGTGGAGCAAAGAGCGTTGGTCCTGGAAACTAGGGTTTCAGGGAAACTTTTCCAGAATTGACTTAGGGCAACTTTTCTTCTATTCTTTAGGGATGTTTTTGTATGTGTATGATGATGAACATACTTCACTATTGTCAACATTTTGGCACTTCAGGATATGGAATAGGAAGTGAATAAGAGGTGTGACAAAACACTGTGTAATAGGTGCCCCCTAAAGCATTAAGGTAGAACAGGGAGTGATGGCTGAAATTCTTTACAAGTCAAGGCAAGGACCAGAAAAACATTGTCAAGAGGCCTGCAAATCAAGCATGATACAATGTACATATCTGACATCTTTGATACAAATATACCTAATGATACATCTCTGAATAGGCATCTAACAATACATGAATCCACAACATGGATGCAACCATCCGACTAGAAAGGATCATGTGCATGGATCCACGGCATGGACGCAACCATCCGACTAGAAAGGATCATATGTATAGATCCACGGTATGGGCGCAACCATCCCTATGAAAATGATCATGTACGCAATCATGAATACTCATTAACTCCTCGCAGCCTAGATTTTAATAGATGAGATCCAGTGTCTTCATCTATAACTTGACCAAAGTACGAATCTAACCATGTGAATAAAGATGTGTTGATGTCGATTAACAAAGCACGAGAGAAACCACCAATAATGACGATGGCCCTCAAGGTACACCAGTACAATATACAAGTGTGAATATGTGGGTTGAAGTTGAACATTTGCAGAATCATTCGATCGAAGGCCAATGATGTAAGCTTGTCGTCGAACACAAAGAACTTACCATTGATGGATGCAAGCTCCAAGGTACTGAAAGGGCGTTTTTAAATCATCTTCCTAGATAATGAGTTGAAGTTGACAAAAAGTGATCTGTCGAAGGAGGGCCATAATGTGTCCCAGATCATCGACACGAAACATAGGATATCTCAAAAGAGTCATTCATGACTGTGGCAGAAAGTCAGACAGTGTATAAGCGGTAAAAGACTATAGATGGGACTTCTCTTGAACATATTAGTGACACGACTCCGGAGTTTGGTAGCATTTGACTCAAAATGGGATCAGAGATCATGATGACAATGCAGTATAATCAAATGAGAGGCAAAATGGATTCCCAAAACCCAGGAAGGCAAGTGATGAAGTGAGGATAGACCAAGCCCGACACGAGCAATAGATAAGCGTTATGTTCAAGAACGACATGCTGCCTTTACACAAAATACAATAGATGTTCGCTTTCATTTTTCCCCCACTATTTCTAGCGAGTACCTCTTTATTTTTACGCAAGCTTGAAGAGAATAGCATATGCTTGTTGTATAAGTTCATCCTTCGGATGAATCCATCCTAGTAAGTTTAACAAGTCCTAGGAAGGAGAAACTCGGTCTCATCATGGTGACAAGTTCTGCGTCGTTTAAGTGTTACGAGTCTGATGAAGGGGTAACTCGATGTCTTTTTCATGTTTAGAGACTTTGAAAAAGAGGCAAAAAGGAAACTCCAAAGGTCCTGTTGACCACTACGTGTCAACGACCCATAGCAGTACACCCCCTTTTTTGCAAAAGGGATAGCGCCTGATCGACGTGTTCCTGCCATCCAACTATCATTGTCAGCCTGAGGATCATCTTATAATGTAAACTCAGTCTGCATGTGTATAATGTAAATAATCTCAGTAGATCCGTGTCGTGTATGTAATCGTCTAGGTAAACCTAGTTTTCTAGTAACGATCTACATTCTGGGAGGATTTTTGTCTCACCGATCCATTCTCGGATGGTCGGCAGAGTTTTCCTTCAGCCTACCCCAAAGTTGGAATGGATTTTGTCACTAGAATCTTAGGGGAGTCCTAGTGTTCTAGATCGAGTCTATGTAAAAGTGATTTGGGAATATTCCTAACTATTTGGTTAGGTTATTTTATTACAAATTGCTTGATCTAGTAGATTATATTTGTGTCGCAGAACTAGGTAGTTTGTGAGGGTCTTCTGCAAATGGGTTTTCCCCCTTGAGATGTGAAACTGTAAAAAATCATGATATAAAGTGTCTTAAGGGTTAGAAAAATAATTTATCCCCTCATATGTCCTAGGTCTTAAGTAAATTTAAGTTTTCCAGAGGTAAAATTCGTGGATCCTTTAAAAAATTAAATCTTAACAGGTCCAAGGACTAAGGTTAATTGATTATTTTGCTAAATTTTATGCCTTGGGTCCCTGGGGTTAAGTCAAAGTCAAAATTTTAAGGAAATAAATGCAAAATTTTAATTTTTGAATTTATTAAAATGCATTTAATTGAAAAATTTGAAATTTCCTCAACATTTAAAATTTCGATGGATGAGATTAAAAGAAATTTTGATTCTCATCAACGGTCGAGATCACTTTGACAAGGATCACTCGAACTAGCCATTGGAGGATTTATCTTTAAATAGGAGGTCATTTGTCAGTCAGTGGGATCTGATCTTTTGATCGTGTACTAAGCGAAAAGCTCTCTCTTGTAATTTTTTATGAGCAATAAAGAAAGACTTTGGAGTTAATTTCCGCTAGTGTTACTCTTCATGGAAATACTGTAAGATGTATTATTTTTGTGCGTAATTTCTATTTTGCCATTAATAATAGCTTCTGAAGAGCGATTTGAGTACAGGTATCTTGCTCAGTCACTAGGGTTTGAATGATAATTTAAGTTTTGAATATAATAGTAGGTATCTCTATTAGATCTGAATTTTATTATTGTTCTCTCGCTCTATGTTGACTGCTGAATTGAGTTTTGCAGGAAAATCCTTGATTATTAGATCATCGGGCGTTTGGGGAAGTTATTGGCTGAACCAGTCAACTCCCGATCCGTGTTTTCTAAAGAGCCCAACTTAAATGTGATCCCGGGTTGATCATAAGATATTTTTTTTATGGGTGATGCATGAAGGGTTTTGAGCATAGTACCTCCTCTAAAATTCAAAAAAATTTAAATTTTCTATGCTAAATTGTTAGATCTGGCTGTTGAGAGCCTCAGATCATTAGATCTGGGAGCGGAGTCAGACTCACACTCCTTAGATCTGATAGATCTGTCATTTATGTACATAGATCTGTAATTAATTTTAGTTTTCTGACTTTGGTTTTCAGGGTTTTAGTGTTTTTGGGTCATTGTGTATATTGTTTGGGTGTTTTTTGTTGTATTGCAGCTGCAGATCTAAAGCTGAAAGCTGTACAGAGTCCAGATCTAGGCCTTGGAGGGTAAGATCTGGATCTCTGGAGGTCCATCAACACCATTTTTTGCAAGGGTTTAAATTTAGTTTTTCAGATCTGGAATTTCAGTGAGGGTTTCAGGGTCAAATCTGAAGCACGCTGATTCAAAATTTTAAATTAAGATTTCTGGAAAATTCTTAAAGGAGTTCTGGTAAATTTTTAGGGGTTTTTCGGCCATCAGTTTGCTGATTGGTTTCTGGAATTGGTTGCTTGGTTTTTGGGTTTCACTGTGCATTTCGAATTTTTTTTAAGGCCCCGGCCGTGCTACTGCTTTCTCTTCGAATCCACGCTGCTGGCCGCCATTCCAAACATGCAAAAGGAGAACAGAAAACCTCCTCAAATCCCTTTCTTTGCTGCCCGAAATCCTCACGCTGTTCTCAAGCCCTGAAAATAAAAAATAAAAAAATATAAGGGAGAGGCCCGCAGGCTAACCTGCATTGTCCATCGCTCATACGCATCTCTTTAAGCTCTACACGCTGCATCCTCTTTCTGCTCTCCAAACCCTCGCATCTGTCTGCCCTACCCCTCGCTTGGCTCTCTTCTCCTTGCTGCGTATCCAAGCTACCCTCTCCTATCCGTATTTCTTTTCCTTGGTCCGGCTCTCCCTTGCGTCCTCCTCCCTCTGCGTGATCTGCCTCAAACCCTCCTTCACGCATGTCTCTCTTCAGCCGTCAGCCTGCCATAGCATCGCTCAACTCTTCCTTTCCCTCATAGTCTTCCTTTGCTCCACACGCAATCATCATCTCCTTCCTCCCGCAGTCCACCTTCATACACTGCCTCTCCACGCCATTCCTCCTACGCTGCCACTGCTACCCGTTCTGCAGCTCTCATCCCTTAACTCTCCACGCTGCTAGAATGTCGTCCCCCTCTCATCGTTCTGACCTGCGCTGCCCTTCGATTCCACCTTGTTGCTGTTGTCCAGCTTCTTCCATCTCTTGCTGTCAACCTACGTTCCACTCCTACGTGCTCTCACCATTGAATTGCCATCGTTGTTGTTGTTGCTCAACCTACGTAACAAGCAAACGATAAAACGTGAGCTTCCCTTATCTCCCTTCTTCTTCAACCTATCTGTCCTATCCTCTCTCACCATTTCCGCCGACACGCAGCACCAACCTGCACAACAGATTTACGCATTTGATTTTTTATTTTGATTGTGTGTTTCGTTTGGTTAGGGTTAGCATATGTACATATTTTAGTTTCATTGAATTTTGACTTAGTTTGTTTTTACTCTGTTTCTTTTTTTATTATTATTTTAATTTTCTTATTTTGATTTTGTTGACATTCGATTTTGTTTTGATTTTATACTTTTATTTCACTCTTTGATTTTATTTTGTTTCATATTTTTTAAATTTCTTTTTCTTTATGATTTTGATTTTAATTTTTATTCACATTGAAAAACATAAAAAGTTGACATTTGATTTTTTTTCCTCTTTTTTTTTTGATTTTTAAAATTATAAAAATTAAGAAAGTTAGAAAATCCAAAAAACATTAAAAAGGGTCCTAAAAATCTAATAAATTTAAAAAGAGTCTTAAAATCCTAAAAAAATTTTAAATTTTCAAAATATAAAAATGAAAAAACTTTTAAATTCTAAACATTCAAAAAATTTAAAATTTTCTAAAAATTTAAATTTGTGATTAAGGATTTAAAATAAAATAAATTAAGGGGTTTTTCACTTAAACGTTAAATTTTTTTAATGTGGCCTATGGCCCATTAAAAAATTTCGATTTTTTTTAACCCGTTGATTTGTTTACTTCATCAATGTTTATTGCCTAAATTAAAGTCCTTTGGTGTTTTTGATGTTAAATGCTAAATCTCAAATTTTATGATTCTTTTATGGTGAAGGTGCGATAAAACATTTATAATCATATTTGGTTGATTGAAGAAAATTTATTAAATCTAGATTTGGGCAGTCAACGAAAATAATTTTAAATCTAGAATTTCTTGCATATGGATTATTTATGATTGTCACTTTTTGTTGGGTCCCTATAATACTAGTGATTACCCCATTACTATTGTAGTTATACCCCTTATTTATATTGTTGTGCCCCTATTACCCCCATATTGTTATTTCTGTGCCCCATAGAATCCCTCTATTGTTATTTTTGTGGCTTTATATTATTATTGTTAGGTCGGCTGGATTATATTGTGACCCCTTAGACTCCTATATATAGAAAGGAGGTTTTGTCATTTGTATCATCCAAGAATTGTTCATTTATGTAATGTAAAGGAGGTTGCCCCCTCGAAGAGGCTGAATTCTAAGGCGTTGATCTATCTTTTCTATCTTTTCTTGAGCTGGTTTCATAACATTTGGTATCAGAGCTTTGGATTCTAGGGTTTTGCTGCTCCAAATAGGTCATCGTGGCATTTTCGCTATAACTTTTTTTCTGTGACGTTTCAGAAGTCGCAAAAAAAAACCATTTGAGAAGAATTCACGCTGAACCTTGGGTCCGAATTTCAGAGCTTTTCGCGCGATATTTTCGGAGATATGATCTGAGGAAGTTGGTCTTTTTGCAGACTCCTGAATTACACTCAAAACAGGTGACCTGGGGAAAATCGTCATAACTTTCTTTCTGAGCATCGGATTGAAATTTCGTAAGAAGGTATAGAAAGAGGACGGACTGTAGTTCTCTTTTATATATTTTTCAGAGTCAAAGGTTGAAACAGTGACACGTGGGACTTCATACAAGTTCGCTCTACTGAACCAGTCTATAATCAGGTCACTGCGGGAGATTGTGCATAACTATTTCTTGGAGAATCCAATTTGGCTCAGACTTGTGGCATTGGAAAGAGGACGCAGAAGGCTACTACAGGTAGCAATTTCAGAACTGGATGATTCAAAATTACAGAGATACATCAGATTCAATATCAGGCTTCTATAAAGTGAAAAAATGTGTGTAGTTTTTTTTTAAATTTTTGTGTAAGCTTGGTTTAACGGAATTCAAAGGGCATAGTAAAGCATTATTATCGGTAACTGATGCCTCGAGGAAAGAAAATGCAAACACCCAGTAAGGAACCTGAAAGCTCTAGCATGACTCATGAAGAAGAGGAAGAAATGCTACATGATATACCAAAATTACAAGAACAAGTGCAACAAATGTCACGCTCACAAAAGCTAACAGAAGCTAAGATAAGTGGCGTGGAATCTAAGATAAATGGTGTGGAATCTAAGGTAAATGGTGTGGAATCTAAGATAAAGGGCATGGAAGCTAAGATGGAGGATTCGATGGCAAATTTGAAGATAGATTTGAAGACAGACATGGAAGAATTGAAGAAGTTGCTACAAGAAAGGGTCACTAATGGTGAAAAGATAGTAAAGGAAACTCATGATGAGAACAAAAGAAATGTTAATCATGATTCCATAGACACTAATGTTGGATCGAAGAATCACCATATTCCAAAAATTTATATGAGGAAGTTTGATGGCAAGGATCCCGCCACATGGATATTACAGATGGAGCAATTCTTCGATCTCAATAATGTGCAAAACGCACAAAAGGTACGTATGGCAACTGTATATTTGGAACCAAATCAGTTTGTATGGTATCAATGGCTTTGCTCTCGTAAACAATTTATCACTTGGGCAATTTTTACGGAAGAATTGATAGCACATTATGAAGATACAAAAAGCAACACTTTTTTTAGCCAATTGATAAGTCTCAAACAAAAGGGTTCAGTGATGGAGCACATTGAGGAGTTCCAAAAATTAAACATAAGGGTAAAAGATATTCTAGAGGAGCATATGATTGATGTGTTCATAGGGTCTTTAAAGGATAATATCCAACATGATGTTCGCCTTTGGGAACCTGATTCATTAGAGAAGGCATTTAGGTTAGCAAGAACAATGGAAAGCAAAATTATGGCAACCAGGAAGCATACCACTCACAACTATAAAGACGGAAGTGTTGTTGCCCCTAGTCTTCCACAACTTATAAGGTTGACACCACAACAATTGGAAGAAAAAAGAGCAAAAGGGCTTTGTTACAGTTGTGATAGCAAATACACTAAAGGTCATAAGTGTGCTGAGAAGAAATTATTCTACATAGATTGTGAAGAGGAAGAAGAAAAGGAGCAAGAAAGGTCAAAAGAAGAAGATATACTCCAGGAACAAAGCCTAGATGAAGAACAAATAAATCCGACCATATCTTGTAATGCATTGGCGGGAATTACCACTCCTCAAACCATCAAGATAGAAGGACAAATCAAGAAGAGAAAGGTAATAGTGTTGATTGATTCAGGAAGCACCCACAATTTTATTCATTGTAGGGTAGCAAAAGAATTGAATTGCTTCCTATATCCAGCACCAGAGTGTCAAGTGATGATTGCAAATGGAGGAACAATAAATTGCTCTGGAAAATGCCATAATATCAAGCTATCCATGGGAGAATATGTATTGACTAGCCCAATGTTTTCCATTCCAATGGGAGGTGCTGATGTTGTACTAGGAGTCCAATGGCTACAATCCTTGGGTACAACAGCTTTTAATTTTCAAGAACTTTTCATCAAATTTTCTACGGAAGGAAAGGAAGTTGAATTAAGGGGTATTGCAGGGAAACCAGGAAAGATAATCAGCTCTAATGGCATGACTAAGCTTCTTAAAAAGGAGCAAAGAGGTGTAATTGCACAATTATGTTTACTAGATGTTTCCACATTGGAATCATCTATTTCTCCAGATCTCCAAAATGTCCTGGACAATCATTCCAAGGTATTTGAGACTCCCAAAGGTCTCCCACCTATGCGTGATCATGATCATGCTATTCATCTGATTCCAGGAAGTGTTCCTCCAAACATCAGGGCATACAGATATCCCTATGCCCAAAAAAGTGAAATTGAATGTATGGTTGCAGAAATGCTAGACGCTGGTATAATTCAACCCAGTCAAAGTTCTTTTTCAGCTCCAGTAGTATTGGTGCACAAGAAGGATGGATCATGACGCATGTGTCCGGATTAGGGAGCTCAACAAGCTCACTATTAAAGATAAGTTCCCCATTCCTGTTATTGATGAATTATTGGATGAATTGCATGGATCAATTTACTTCACCAAGTTGGATCTTCGTTCGAGATATCATCAAATTAGAATGAAGATTGAAGACATTCCGAAAATGGCATTTAGAACTCATGAGGGTCATTATGAATTTTTGGTCATGCCTTTTGGCCTTACCAATGCACCTTCAACATTTCAAGGTTTGAAGAATTCAATTTTCAAACCATTCCTTAGAAAATTTGTGTTAGTATTTTTTGATGATATACTAATCTACAGCAAGTCTTGGAAGGATCATGTTGAACATGTTGACAGGGTGCTACAACTATTGGAGGAGAAACAATTATATGCAAAAAGATCCAAATGTTTCTTTGGAGTCCAGGAGGTGGAATATTTGGGTCATATTGTATCTCATGAAGGAGTTAAGGTAGACCCTAGCAAAATTAAAGCCATTAAGGAATGGAAAATCCCCACATCCATAAAGCATCTGCGAGGATTTCTTGGGTTGACAGGGTATTATCGCAAGTTTGTTAAGAATTATGGGAGAATAACAGCACCTCTAACAACATTATTGAAGAAAGATTCATTTTCATGGACTCCGGAAGCAACAAAGGCCTTTGAACATCTTAAAGAGGCAATGTGCCAAGCACCGGTCTTAGCTACGCCGGACTTCACAAAAACCTTTATTGTGGAATGTGATGCTTCAGGAAATGGAATTGGTGCTGTTCTAATGCAAGATGAAAGACCCATTGCTTTTGAAAGTCGTCCAATCAAGGGAAAGTTTTTAAGAAAAGCTATTTATGAGAAGGAAATGTTGGCAATACTCATGCACTTAAGAAGTGGCAACCCTACCTAATGGGAAGACACTTCAAGGTAAAAACGGATCATGATAGCCTTAAATACTTTTTAGAACAAAGATTATCCTCTGAAGAGCAACAAAAGTGGGTCACAAAGATGTTGGGTTATGACTTTGAAATCATCTACAAAAAAGGGAAGCAAAATGTGGTGGCAGATGCACTCTCAAGAAAGGATGAGGATGTAGAAGCATTGTTGTGTGCCATTTCTATTATCCAACCAGATTGGATAAACGAAGCAAGGGAGGAATGGAAGAATGACGAAGAAGTGTGGGCACTTATTCAAAAGCTACAACAAGATTCCAGTAATTCTCATACATTTAGCTGGCAAAATGATTCGTTATGGTACAAAGATCGCTTATACTTCTGTAAGAATTCCCAGCTAAAACAAAAGATTTTTATGGAATTGCACACTTCTCCCTTAGGAGGGCACTCAGGATTTTTAAAAACTTACCACAGGGTTAAGAAGGAATTTTTTTGGGATGGCCTTAAATCAAATATTCAAAAGTTTGTGGCGGAATGTTTGGTTTGCCAGCAAAATAAAGTTGAAACAATTAAGACACCAGGTCTATTACAACCTTTATCCATTCCAAGCCAACGTTGGGAGGAGGTTTCAATGGATTTTATCACAGGTTTACCCAAGTCTGAGGGAAAGAGTGTCATCATGGTGGTAGTTGACAGACTTACCAAGTATGCACACTTTTGTGCATTATCACATCCATTTAAAGCCAGTACAGTTTCTACTGCATTTATGGAAACAGTTCAAAAGCTACATGGAAACCCAAAGATTATTGTAAGTGACAGAGATCCCATTTTCACTGGAAATTTTTGGACAGAATTATTTTCTTGTCTTGGTACTCAGTTAACTCATAGCTCATCTTATCATCCTCAATCTGATGGGCAAACTGAGATAGTAAACAAATGTTTGGAAGGATATCTTCGTTGCTTTGTATCTGATAAACAGACACAATGGGTCAAATGGTTGCCTCTGGCTGAATGGTGGTATAACACATCTTTCCATACAACAACAAAAATGACCCCATTTATGGCACTTTATGGGTATCAACCACCATCCATCACATCATATTTAAGAGAAAATTCTAAGGTTCAGGCAGTGGAACATCACATCGAACATCAACAACAAGTCCTCCAACTCTTAAAGGATAACCTCGTGTTGGCACAAAATAGAATGAAACAACAGGCAGATCAACATCGCAGTGAAAGAAGTTTTGATGTAGGTGATTGGGTATTCCTACGGCTACAACCATATAAGCAAATGTCCCTAAAGCAAGCTAAGAAGGATAATAAATTATCACCAAATGTCCCTTGAGCTGGTTTCATAACACTTTTCATCGTTCTGGATAACTTTTTAATTCAAATATCGAAGGCACTGATATATAATTGTTTCTATCTTGTGGTCATGTCTTGTTTACGTTGGCATTTAATCTATCACTCTGATTTAATCATTTAGATTCATCAAGTTATCCATCATTAAAATCTCCTAGAGCCCGTGATCCACAGGGCTTCTCATCCATTTACCTTTGGGACTACCCCCCTTAACTTTCCTAGGAGATAGTCTAAATGGAGTGAGTAAGGATTGAGAGTGACAGCCCTTACTTTGAGCGTTGTCGCGCTGCCTAGACACTTTGTGTGACAACAGGTCTCTTTTCGTAGATAGTACCTCGAATCCGAAAAGGTAGAAAATGATATTCGAGAGAACCTCTTAGCCATGTTTGACTAAGGTATTCCATTTTCATAGCTAGTCTATCTCAGTCCGGAAATGGGTTAAACTTATACTGAGTAGATGTCTCTTCATTTACTTTTACGAGTTAAAAAAAACAAGCGCTCGACAATCTTTTCACATTTTTGGAGTTTGAAAAGTGCTGAAAGAGGACTCCTCCTGCAGGAACGAGTGGTATAAAAGGATAGCAATTATTTCCGATGATGATGGAACTGCTCAAAACATGTAAAGGTCAAGAGGCTGGCTAATAAGACCACTCATAGCAGGTGTTCCCCAGGCAAGGGTAAAACAACCAAGTGAGAGTGTATGATTGGTCAAAGAGATGGTGACAATGGAATGAAAAAACTAAGGCTCATGTGTCAAAAATAAGCTGATAAAAATGGCAATCACGAGAGGTAAAGTGGGAATGGTTTCATTTTTACACAATCTTGAAACATGGGAAACTGTGCTTGAGGATACTTGAAGATGGTTTCATTTTTCACAAGTCTGAAACATGGGAAAAAGCTATGCTTGGATTTGGTTTCATTTTTACACAAGCTTGAAACGGAAACAAACTATGCTTGGGTTTGGTTTCATTTTTAGAGAAGCTTGAAACAAAGATAAACTATGCTTGAGATAAGTTTGCATGCCCCCAACATAATGACTCAATTCGAGGTACATGCCCCCCAAGCTTCATTTCATTCATCTAAGTAGACTATTGGTTACTAACATGTGGATGGATAGGTTTACTAACGAGATCAAGTGAAAGAATCGACTGGGATTTAATGAGATCTAATCAAAGACTTGAATTGAAAGGGGATTTGTTTCATTTTTTAACGAGCTTGACACAGGAAAAGAACCATGCTCATGACACCTTGTTTCATTTTTTTAACGAGGTTGACATAGTAAAAGAACTATCCTCATGGGAACTTATTTCATGTTTTAACGAGGTTGACATGGTAAAAGAACTATTCTCATGGCCTTTGTTTCATTTTTTAATGAGCTTGACACAAGGCAAGGAACTCTGCTCCAAACCCTTGATTACAGACCAAAAGAGGCCATGGCTTCCAAGAGGTTCTCATTAGATGGGATAACAATACTCTGGAAGGGATACATGTTTAGGGATCCAAATGAAAAATTGGGCTCCAATGCCCCCAATACATGATGTACTACATAACCTACTAGATCATCAGTAGATGTGGGTAATGAACAAGTGGCCACGTAATTAACTTGTGGCGGGGGAGATACCGCTTGCACAGAAGAACCCTTTAGGGATGATGGTTGATTGGGAGTTGATTAAGGACCAATGAATGTAAGATGATCAATGATCACAATTCTTCCTTCACGCAGGAAACACATTACCCGAAAGAGGGAAGAGACAAGAGCTCCCATGACGTAAAAATAGTCGCGGCCAAGGAGTAGATTAAAATCCAACGGACCTTGGACAACCATCACGACTATATAGACAATCTTTCTTGCCAAAGTAATAGGCAACTTAGGGAGGATCCCTAACAGTTGATTGGTTCCTCTGTTAATAGCTAACAGATTCTGGGTGACGGGGACAAGCTGTGGAGAAGCTAAAGCTTGCCAAGCAGTTAAGGACAAAATACTAACAGATGCACCCTCGTCTATTACTGTGCTAGGTACAACCATATTATAACCCTGTACTGTAATCTGGAAAGACACATAAGACGGAAGGCGATATTCTGCGAGTTGACTCCAATCAAAAGAAGTGACTAAACTACTCAGAGGGAGTGTCGTAGGAATGTGAGAGTTGCCCTCTTCCGCTATGGGAACAGGAGAACTGCTCTCATGCAGCTTGGGAACGGGAGGATTTCCCTCTAGTTCATTCGAAACTGAAGAAACTAGAAGAACCTGAGTGGTATGAGGTTCACTCTCTACCAGAAAGTTACAGTTAACTGAAGGTGAAACCACCAGGTCTACCGTTTTCTCAACCAATGGTTGGTCGAGAACAGATTCATGAGACTCACTTTCAGAGAGAGCAGGGTTGACCAAATATGACTTTTGATCAATCACTGCATCAACTAGTGAAGGATCAGGAGAAAACTTTCGATAACCAGCTGGAAGAGGAGGATGGGAAGCTGTAAGGTTTTCCAAATCTTTGGAAGCTTCATCCATAAGAGGACAAAGGTGAATGGGATGATTACCTTCACACAACTTACAGGGAAATTTGACTTCTCCCTTTTTCCCTTGCCCCCTTGCATATTTTGTTTCTTCTTCTTCGTCCTCTTCTTCTTCTTCTTAGCTTCTTGGTTACTAGAATCCAAACTTTCACTAGGTGAAAAGGAAGAATGGGGTGAAGAAACAGGCAAAGAAGGCGAGGGATCAACTATAGGGTCAACATGAGGTTGATGTTATTCAGGTGGAGGAGAACTCGGTTAAAAAGCAGTTTGGACACTCGGAATCACCGACGCTGAAAATAACTAAACTGGCAAACCAATGGTTAATCTAGGAAGGGGAAATGTTGCCATATAGGGAGCACCAACATTTCCAAAAGAAGGAAAAAGACTAGGATTCCCGTCAGGGAGCTTTCCTTGGTTGGTAGACTCGGGAAATGTTGTCATTGGTATGATGTATCAACCTAGGATCTACTGAAGAGTATTTCCACAGGAAGGGCGTTTTTCAGTGGTTAATTAATTGATTTTAGAAATTAACAAAACAAAATAAAAAAAGGGGTAAGCTAGGCAAGAGGGTTTACCAAGTATCCATTGACCACTATATACACCTTAGCCGAAACCAAGGACTTAACCAACGGCGGCCAATTTCCCCAAATGCTGTGTTCGGTGTATCATGTCTACAAGGCGGCTAACTCGGTTACCTGTGGTTACAAGATAACAACTTAGTGGAGTCTCCCAATATATACGCGAGGATACAGGTGGCACAAGTCCGTGTTAGTGCTGTCTAATGCATAACTGTTTGATGAGAGCATTCTCATATACTTGCCATACGTGGATCGCCTCCGATATACTCGAGAGTACTGGAGAACGATCCTATATACTTCCATATGTGGAACGGGATGTCACCCCTGGGATACAATGCTGGAAGATAATGACAGTTGCTAGGTTTATAGACGCCGAAACACATCTCTAGCCTAGACGTATAAATGTTTGTGTTAAGTGAAGTTCCAAATGCTTAGGTTGATTGAGTAAATTTTAATTTTTATCTTGAATTATGTTTCAGTTTCGGGCTTAAAACGATGTAACCTGAACGTCTAGATGCAACTATATGAGAAGGAAAATTTTCGTTTCAATGAAAGCTAGATTAATCAAGGGAAGAAATTTCAATTAATAATGCATCAAACAACATGCCTTCCACTAACTTTCACTTTTGCTTTTCGAATGCAATATCTAAAAGTAAAAATGATCTTCACTTTTCACTATTCCTAAATGCAACTTTTCAAGAACAAAGTGTTTTTCACTTTTACTAAGATGCACTTATATGAATGATATTTTTTCTTTGATTTTTGAATGCTCTAATGCAACTAATGCATCAACCAAAGCAAAATGAAGATTTGATTCAAATGCTCTAATGCAACTAATGCATCAACCAAAGCAACACCAAATCCAATTTAAAAGCACCTAAATGAAAATATCTTTCACTTTTTCCTCTTTTGAACAAATAAATAATGCACTCTTTTCAACTTGAAAATCAAACTCTGTAATCTATGGTTGATTAAAAACAAAAATGATTTCCAAATGCAAATAACCTAATGCGACTTGAAAACCAATTTTTGAAGAACGAGCTAAAGCAAATGTAAGATGATGTTTTTTAATGATTTCCACAGAAAACAACACTCAATCAATCAGCAAACTAGTACCTTAGTGACACAAGCAAGCAGCAAGTGATGACCAATTGACTAGAAACCCTAGAAATCAATTAGATTTCACTTCAGGCACTTGAAAACATAAGAGACAAATTTGCTAATTAGCCAAGACAACCAGACAAAACACTGGCAAATCCAATCACAAAGGACAGGAAAAAGACCTTAGGGGCTAAGACATGTTAGATTCTCTGACATAAACCCTAATTTTTCTGAAATCTCTAAGATCAATGTGGCTGTCATAGCCAAACGCACGCTGAAAAGGGGTTCAACGCGATTGTTTTAAATAAAAGCGTGCTGGCAACGCGGCCGTGCAAGGCAAAAACGTGTTGGGTGAGAAAATTTGGAAAAAATAAAAAAGATTTCAACAAGCAATCCATACTTAGCATTCTCAAGCAGTGATCATTCGATGTGCAAACCTATACAGGTGCAAACTAGCAGATAATTCAGTGGTCGGTCAAACTGATCTAAAGACCAAATTGAAGGAGGGTGATGAGGCTATAGGCTTCCCAGTATGGTCGCCATTTTGTTATGAAGATAAATCCCCTCTACGGACGGAGGCGATCTCTCTAGTTCAAGGAGTGGGTCTAGCAACAAATTGAACAAAATAATGCAGACTTTCCTAGCTTATGTTTAAAAATGCAGAGAGAGAGACCTACCTCACTTTGATGTTAATCACTCAATCCTTTGATGATGACTTCGATCCCTTAGCTTCCAGGCTCACTCTTTGCTTGTTCCTTACGTCCAAGTACCTGCAAGAGAGATCAAAAGACAATACAAGATACAAGATCATACATAGTATATATCAAACATGAACTACTCAATAGATCAAGGAGTATTAAGCTAAATGCATAAATATTTAGACATTTATGGAAAGTGAACATCATATGTATATATTAATAAATAAAAAAGGGAAGCATACAACCATTGCCTTGATGTTGGAGACCTCCTTTTGGTGGATGTCCAAGTCCAAGCCAAGACTCTTCAAGCACTGCTTCTCCAAGTTAGATGGGTAACATTTGAACATAATCTCAGCATAAGAATGCAGGCAATCAATGACCAACCATTTGGGGATGGAAGGGAGTTGATTCATAGAAAGGGATAGGGAGTTAGGGATCCATAAAAGAGGGAGGAAGGTCCACATCTCAAGGGGAAGGCCCTTAAAGGTACGATCAAGAGCTCCAAATGGGAGAGCTCGACCATATTTGCAACCAACAACATCCAACTTGCTGTTCTCGAAGTTTCTAGCATACGAAGCTTCTCCTCCATTTTGGGAAAACCTGCCAGAAGAGGTTCAGCGTGGGTTTTCATGGCAAAACCCGCGCTGGCAGCGCTAGGTCAAAGAATTGCAACTTGCCATTAGCACAGGCTAGCAGTGGAGCAAAGAGCGCTGGTCCTGAAAACTAGGGTTTTAGGGAAACTTCTCTAGAATTGACTCAAGGCAGTTTTTCTTCTATTCTTCAGGGATGTTTTTGTATGTGTATGATGATGAGTATACTTCACAATTGTCAAAATTTTGGCACTTCGGGATATGGAACAAGAAGTGAACAGGAGGTGTGAAAAAATACTGGGTAACATGATGGTACCTAGACTAGCTGAAAGCTATAGTCGATCTTAGTCCAACCTAGATAGATAACCTTGGTCAGATATATACTTTGTGGCACTGAGTGTGCCTGAACTCTTCATAGTCCATTTTGGAGATCTTCCATGTACCTCTATATAGTTGTAGTTATGAATACCTCCCTAGTTAAGAGGGAGTGTTGAAGAATGTAACTAGGGTCGGCCTTCATAATTGTACTTGAGTCATGATGTAATATATTTATCAAAAGAAAGAAAAAGAAATTTTATTATTAATAAAATTGACTTATTAAAGCATGGGTTTCATGCTTGCTTCTTTATGTGGGGTCCCCAAATTTCTGACATTAAGGATCAGAGGCACTATACAGGGGCAACGAGTGTCGGTCTTAGTTGACAGTGGGGCTACCCACAACTTCATAGATGCCCAGTTGGTTCAGAGGAGGGGCCTCACCACGTCTGAGTTTGAGGGCTTTTCAGTCTTGGTACCAGGTGACCGTACCACACAGTGCACTTGGTATTTGCCCGCTTTGACAATAGTTGTGGGGAACTACTCTATGATGGACCATTTCTTTGTGGTCAACGTGCCAGACACCAACGTAGTGATGGGTGTCCAGTGGTTGTACTCCCTTGGGCGAGTTACTACTGATTGGAAGAAACTGGAGATGTAGTTCACTGGCCCAGATGGCAAATCGGTGTTCCTTAGAGGTATGCATTCATACCCACCACAGAAAGTCTCAGTGCATAGGATGGAGGCAGATCTGCGACATGGGGACATAGCATGGGCAATGGAGCTGAAGGCTTGAGAGGTTGGAGGGCAGGCCCAACCACCACCTCCAGACATACAAATGAAATATCTTGTGATTTATGCCGAAAAATCTCTCATAAAGCTTGATTTAGTTAGTAGATTGCCTAATGAAGGGAGGGTGTTAAAGTAAATGTTAGGTTAAAATGGCCAATTAAATATTAGACATAGGCATTAATAAAGTCACTTTCGCTTTAGGTTATTTTATGCTTAATGCTTTATCTCATTGTAGTGTGTTTCTTGGTCTATTCCACGTTCATCAAGTGGATTGAATTGACTAGCTTGTAACCCTTAATAACAATTGCTTTCTCATTAATTAATGCAATCTTGCTCTTCATCGTGTTCTTGTTATCATGATGTTTGGGACATGAATGCATTTAAAATTGTTAAATTTCCTTAAAACCCAATAAATTTATTTGTAATTTTCTAAGTGTAAAAACCTAGAAATATAAACAATTGATGTTCTGGAAACTTAAATCACAAACGCACTGAGTTTTCCAACGTGCATAGCGGAAAGTAAATTAGAAGCAAACAAATCAACCATAGAACACATAATATACCTAGGAAACCCCAACTCCGGGGAGAACTTGCAACACTATGTGAATTTTATTATTCTTTTGTAGCAAAGGATTTTTTCAAAGAATTATGACAAGGGAAAAATTCCTAGTTTATCACAAATAAAATAATTTCCCAGTCTCTAGTTAAATCGATTTCCTTCCTGCACACTGGATTTGCGAAATTCCTGTGAAACAACAATTCGACCCACACATGTGCCCGCACTTCCTGTCTCCTGCGTGGACCTCTGCGTTGGGCTGTAAAGGATTGACCCTCACTCGATTTCTTCTGCTTGGATGCTGAGTTCTGTGATTTGTTGAAACTCTTACTCTTCCTTCGTTGCTCTCTCAGAGTTGCTTGTGCTCAACTGACTTGCCACAACTCGCTCTATCTCCTCTTGCAATTTCAATCTCAACCCTAATCTCCTTCTCAATGGCTGAGATTAAATCGTGATCAATGGTTGAGATTAAATCATAAGTTAACTTAGGAACTTTTACTATTTCCCAAGTCTAATTTTAGGAAATAGTTAAATAAATTAATATTTTGCTAAAGTGGTGTTATTCTATGTTCTTCTGCTACTCTTAGCACTTAGACAAGCATAACACTTCTTCTCTACTCCAATCAATACTCCTTGTTAGAGAGGAAGGTGTTTTACACTACACCCATCTTCTCTTTGACATAAACAAATTTGGTCCTTGGCAACGCCTTGGTCAGAATGTTTGTTGTTTGCTCCTCTGTTGGTATGTACTGGAGTGAAACTATACCTCTTTGAACAATATCTCTACTGTGGTGATAATGTATGTTGATGTGCTTAGAGCGTTCATGAAACATTGGATTTTCAAAGAGCTTGATGCAACTTTGATTGTCACAGTGTATCATTGTAGGCTCCATCTCTATCTTGAACAAACCAACAAGATGCTTCCTCAACCAGATAGCTTCGTAGAACGCCAAACTGGCAGCCATGTACTCAACCTCGACTAAACTCAATGTGACTAATCTCTGCTTCCTACTGAACCAAGAATCAACTGTTGATCCAACATTGAATGTGCATCCCAATGTGCTCTTATTGTCTGTGGAGCTCCTTGCCCAATCTGCATCGGTGGAGCGCTCAAGCCTCAACTCATCAACTTGTCTATACCACAATTCATGATCTACTGTCCCCCTGAGATATCTCAACACCTGCTTAGCCACAACCAAATGCACTCTGGTAGGCTCGACAAAAAACTAGCTCTCAGAGTTGATTGCAAAACATATGTCTGGCTGCGTGTTCACCAAAGACATCAGCGACCCATCCATCTGTTGGTAAAGTGTGGGATCTACTAGCTCCAATCTAGATGTATCCACCTTCCTCTAGTTTGTGACTTGAAGCGTGGTTATGGGTCTGCAATCTTGCATGTGAAATCTCCTCAAAATCTACAGAGCATATTTGTCTTGCTCCACGAAGATCTTTCCATCACCCTGCCAAACCTCAAGCCCAAGGAAATAATGCATTAGCCCCATATCCTTTATCTCAAACTCGCTTGCAAGATCTTTCTTGCACTCTCGGATGAGCTTATCTACGCCTGTTAGAATCAGATCGTCCACATATAACACCAAAATAAGCGGATCACCTCCAACAACAATGTAATAGAGGTTGGGTCCACTTCACTCTTGGTGAAGCATCCCTGAAGATAACTGTCTATTCGAGCATACCATGCCTATAGAGCCTGGTGAAGCCGATATAAAGCTCTCTTGAGTCTACATACATGTGTCTCTTTGTTGCATGTCTCAAATCCCTCCGATTGCTCAATGTAAATCTCCTCCTCAACAACCCCATTGAGGAAGACTGTCTTCACGTCCATCTAATGGATCTTCCACCCCATCTGTGCTGCAATAGCCGCAACCGCCCTAACAGACAGAGTACTTGGTAACTGGACCAAAGTTCTCATGATAGTCAACTCCCTCTATTTGTGAGAATCATTTGGCCACAAGTCTTACATTGTACTTCTCAATACTCCCATCAGCTCCATGCTTGATCTTGTAGACCCAGCGAGAGCCTACCACATATTTTCCCTCTGGCATCGACACCACCTCCTAGGCATCATTCTTCATGATGCAGGCATAATCCTCCATCATGGCATCTCTCCACACTTGCTGAATGGTTGCCTCATGATAACTAGAAGGCTCTGCATCTATCGACTCGGTCATAAGTGCCATGTATCCTGTGTACCTCCGTTTCTGTTTGCTCTGTTGAACTGAAGTACTTGGAGTACCAACTTGCTCCTACGTCTCTTGAATTGGATAATTTTCCCATCTCGCTCTCCTTCTCCTTGTGTTGGGAGTCGCTGCCTGAGTGGGCTCCACTCACTATTCCATCTGTGTGTCCTTGTCGTCCTCATCCTGTCCATGCACAACTGCGGTCTAAGGTACTGGCTGAGGTGCTTGGGAGCCTGCTGCTCCTCCACCTGCATTGTAGTTTGCTCACACTTTAAGGACTTTTTCAAGGCCCCATCCTCCTTAAACTTCACA
Source organism: Pinus tabuliformis (assembly GCA_031772625.1). Taxonomy (NCBI): domain Eukaryota; kingdom Viridiplantae; phylum Streptophyta; class Pinopsida; order Pinales; family Pinaceae; genus Pinus; species Pinus tabuliformis. Next base: position 741,215,151 of record CM062820.1, on the reverse strand, counting down.
TCTTTCTCGGTGATTGTCTTCCTGTGTGCTGGAATGTATACCTTGTACATCTTGAATGTCACACTGTAGCCCACAAAGATTTTCTTCTCTGCTATGGGTTCCAACGTCTTCCTCTTCTCCTCTGATACATGGTTGTATACGAGGCTACCAAATATGCGAAAATGAGACACATCTGATTTCTTCCCTATAAATGCCTCCTTTGGTGTAACTCGCCCTTGTGTGGGCTCCGATTTTGCAAGAATACTGCTAGATTGCATGCCTTAGCCCAAAGGAACTTGGGCAACTCCTAGTCATGCAACATGGCTTTGGACGCTCCAAATATGGCCCTATTCTTGCGCTTCTCCACCCTGTTCTGTTGAAGATTATATGGCGTGGTCAACTCCCCGTTGATGCCCTCCTTGGCACACAACTCCTTGAATGTGTTTGAGGGATACTCCTGACCATTATACGACCTTAGTGCCTTGATCTTTTTGCTAGTCTGGTTCTCAACCAATGCTTTAAACTCTAGAAACTTCAAGAAGACCTCATCCTTCTTCTTCATGAAAAATATCCAGGTCTTTCTCGAATGATCATCTATGAAGGTGACATAATACTTTTACCCACTAAGGGATACTTTAGAGAAAGGACCACATACATGTAAATGAACAAGGTCCAAGATGTCCTTGGCCCTGTTATTGTTGAAATTTGGTACCGGAGGATAGGTGGTTCCCTAAGGCTTTGATCTTTGGCCTAGGGAAAAGTGTCCAAAATAATTTAATTTTTCTCCTAAAGTGACTTTATAATTTTTATAAAGTCAAATCTAATTTAAAAGTGACTTTAAGTGATAAAGTTACTAAAATCTAATTTTAAAGTGACTTTAATAAAGTCAATGTAAAATTAGAAAGGAAAAGTGACTTTGGACATAAATGACTAAGTAGGTTTTTATTAAAGTGGGGTGAATTAAAAAATAGAAAGTGAGATTTAAATGAGCATTTAATCTCAGCCCTAGATCTCAATCTATTTCAGCCATTGGATTTAGGTATTCCCCAAAAGTCACTTAGGGTTAGATTAAAAGAGGAAAAGGTCATTAATTCTTTCATGAGCAGATTGAGAGAAGGAGAGCAAGAGAGCAAGGGAGATTTCTGGACAGTGAGGAGAGGGAGGCAGCGACTTCGCACACATTCCAAGGCAGTGTTTCAGCAAGTCCGTACAGCTGAGTTAGCACACAGTGAAAGGCAGATTTTGGGCACGATTTTCTAGAAAGGCCGTACAATAGTTTTGGTTCAGATTCCAAGGAGGCCGTACAACAAGTTAGCACAGAAATCGAGGAGCAGAAAATCTGAAGTTTGCTGGCACGTTTTTCAAGGGAGGTCGTATAGCAAGTGGCTGTACCTTGGCACGCTTTTCTAGGCAGAAATGCGTACAGTTGTACTGTTGTTTTTTTGCACAGAAATCGAGGAAAACCGTACAACAACATTTATGGCAGCGTGCACGCTTTTCTAGGCAGTCCGTACAACAACGTTTAAGGCTGAAATTTGGGCACAAAAATCGAGGAGGCCGTACAACATTTATTGCTGTTCTGTTTTGCTGTTTGCAAGTTTTTTCCAGTTGGCTGTGAGACACGGAAAACGAGATAAGTTGTAAAAGTTTGCTTGCTGATTTTTTGTTGAATATTTCTCACTCTAAAAAGGATTTTCCAGAAATAAGGAGCTTTCAAACTGGTTTTCCCCAAGAGTTGTAGGGGGTTTTTCCAGGGTCACCTTGACCAAAAATCACTGTGTTTAAATCTGTTGAATGGCTGTTTGTATGTGCTGATATTTATTTCCGCATTTTCCAGCATTCTGTAATATTTCCAGAATTTGTGTTTTCAGCAAAATTTATTTTCCAGTTGTTGAATGTATGGATATGGGAAAGGACATTTAACTATTTTGGAGAAATAAGGTGAAACTGAAAATCGGGGTGGGAAATGAGAAATTTCTACATGGTATCAGAGCTTCAGTGCTGAAGTGCAGTTTGGGACAGCAAGGAGGAAAATTACAGCCTGCTGATTTTTCACTCAGAAAATTCCAGCAAGTTGATTTTTTACAAACAATAGTTTTATCTTTACTACAGCAGTGCTATTTTTCGGTTTTAGGACAGCAGGATGTCATTGGGATTGAGGGTGGAGGATACGTTGGATGGACATACCAATTACTGCGTTTGGAAGGAGAGAATGCATAGTATCTTTGAGGAGGCAGAAGTCTGGGACATTATGGTGCATACCACACAGAACCCTGTTGTTGTGCCTACTGATGCTACTCAGTTGGCTGCTTATAGTAAAAAGAACAACAAGGGTAAGAGACTGATTCTAGACAGAGTCAAAGACCATTGCATTCCTCATGTGAGAGGAAAGAGAAATGCCCATGAGATGTGGACAGCATTGTTCAATCTCTACCAGAGTACTAATGAGAACTGGAAAATGGTCCTGAAGGAGAAGCTAAAGACCATTAAGATGGGTAATGATAGTGCAGCTGGATATCTCACAAAGATTACTAATGTGAGAGATGAGTTGGCAGCAGTTGGAGAGGTCATTCCACCCACTGAGTTGGTAAGGATTGCAGTGAATGACCTCCCCCATTCATGGATGAACTTTGCTGATGGGGTTTGTGCACGTGAGACTCTTCCCACATGGGAGAGGTTTTGGGATGATTGCATTCAGACAGAGATCAGGAAAGGTCAGCTTGGGGCAGCCAAGCCAGTTGAGTAAGATGAGGATGTAGCACTGTTGGCAGGAGGCAAGAAAGGCAAAGGAAAGAAGCAGGCTTCCACAAGCAATGGTGGGGGCAAAGGCAAAGGTAAAGGTAAACAGGGTAACACACAGAAGGACTATTCCAAGGTGAAGTGTTGGAATTGTCAAAAGATGGGACATTATGCAGTTGTGTGTTCGGAGAAGAAGAAGGGGAAGAACCAGAGCATGCAACTTCAGCAGCGGTTGAGGACTTTGCAGATTGTTTTGATCGGGAGTTTGGGTTCACTGCGTGTGAGTCCTCTAGTGCAGGATCACCTGCCACACAGGTTCAAAGAGAGCATGGTTTTCCCTCGATTAGCGGAGCATCTTCAGGTATCTGGTATGTGGACAGTGGGGCTTCATGTCACATGACATGAGTCCGTGAGTACTTCTCAGAGCTTTCAGAGAGTGGCACTGATATAGAGGTAGTACTCGGTGATGACAGAGTTGTTAGAGCGGTCGGTGTGGGGAAACTGACATTTCAGAGGGAGTCCAAACCTCCCTTGAAGGTGTCAGATGTTCTTTATGTGCCAGGGATGAGGAAGAACCTCATATCCGTCTCAGCTTTGGAGGACAGAGGATATGAGGTACTGTTCAGGGGAGGATAGGCGTTGATGTATCGCAGGGGCACTCCAGCTGATTCAGCTAGAGTGATAGGTGTACGCCATGCAAAGGTGTACAAGTTTGCATTCCAGCCCCTTTTGGCATTGAGCAGTAGTACCGACATCAGAGCTAGCAGTTCTGAGCTGTGTGAGATTTGGCACCGCAGGATGGGGCATATGTATCATGGAGCCTTGAGGACCTTGCAGGAGATTACTACAGGTGTGCCAGATTTTAGTACTTATCACTTTGATACTTGCAGAGGATGTGCGATGGGCAAGTTTGCCAAATCCCCTTTTCCCAGCAGTGACAGCAGAGCGATTAGGATACTTGATTTGATTCATTCCGATGTGAGCGGTCGGATGTCTCATCTTTCCTTGAGTGGATATGAGTACTATGTTTTATTCATTGATGATCACTCCAGGAGGACCTGGATTTATTTCTTGAAGACCAAGAGTGAGGTCTTCAAGCAGTTTCAGGAGTTTAGAGTTCTTGTGGAGACACAGACAGGTTGGAAGATCAAGTCCCTGAGGTCGGACAAATGGGGGAGAGTACACCCTTGGAGAGTTTGTTGACTATTGTGCGGAGGTAGGCATTAGGAGGGAGTTCACTGTTCCTTACAACCCCAGCAGAACGGGGTTGTGGAGAGGAAGAACAGATCCATCGGAGGGGCTGCCAAAGCCATGTTACATGATCAGGGGTTGCCATTGTTCTTATGGGCAAAGGCCTGCAACACAACTGTTTATTTGCAGAACAGGAGTCCGCATCGTGCCTTGGGGCACATGATTCCGGAGGAGGCTTTTTTGGGAAGAAGCCTGATATTGGTCATCTTCGTATCTTTGGGTGCATTACATACTCCTACATACCCAAGGAGAAGAGGACCAAACTAGAGCCCACCACAGAGAAGGGTATCTTTGTGGGCTACAGTGAGACCTCAAAGGCCTTTCGGATTTACATTCCTGCACAGAGGAAAGTTGTTGTCAGGCGGGATGTGAAGTTCGAGGAGGACAGGGCCTTTAGGAGGTCACGAGAGTTAGAGTATCTGGATCAGCCAGACCCTCAGTAGCAGTTGAGTCAGTCGCAAGTATCCAGTGGGCAGGGATCAGGAGGATCCGGAGGGACATCTATGACGGTGTCAGGTCTGTCAGTTAGCAGTGGCTCGCCAAGCCAGAGGGGTGGTGCTCCGGGCAGCATGCAGAGCCGTCCACAGAGCAGTTCACTAGGGAGTCCACTGATGGACAGTTCACACGGTACCTCAGCGTCTACAGGTTCAGGTGCAGGCAGGAGGACAACAGATAGACAGTCAGGAGTTCAGGCTCCTAATGATGAGGAGGAGGAGGAGTTTAATTCTCCAATGGAAGAAGTATGCTCAGGGAAGAAGAAGCCCAAGTGGCTTCAGGACACCTTGAGAGATACCACATCTGTTGCTGAGCCTAAGAGGTCGGTCAGAGAGAGTAGACCACCTGAGAGGTTTTGTAGCTATATGGCAATAGCTACTACCATCCTTGACTCTGAGCCTTCTAGCTATGAGGAGGCAGCTAGCTAGCAGGTCTGGAGAGAGGCCATGTAGGAGGAGGAGTATTCTTCTATCATGAAGAATGATGTTTGGGAGGTGGTGCCGAGGCATGAGGGCAAATCCGTGGTTACTTCTAGATGGCTTTACAAGGTAAAGCATGCTGCAGATGGCAGCATTGAGAAATTCAAAGCGAGGTTTGTGGCTAGAGGGTTCTCCCAGGTAGAGGGAGTTGATTATGAGGAGACCTTCGCTCCCGTGGCTCGATATACTTTGATCCGCTCCATTATATCGATAGCAGCAGAGATGGGTTGGAAGATCCACCAGATGGATGTGAAGACTGCATTTCTCAATGGCTTCATACAGGAGGAGGTGTACATTGAGCAGCCACAGGGCTTTGAGGTGCATGGGAAGGAGTCCCATGTGTGCAGACTAAGGAAGGCCCTTTATGGCCTGAAGCAAGCTCCCAGAGCTTGGTACTCTAGGATAGATACATACTTGCAGGGGATGGGTTTCACAAAGAGTGAGGCAGATCTGAACCTTTACTATATTGTGATAGGTGAGGAGCCTCTCATTCTGGTGCTGTATGTGGATGACTTGGTCATTACAGGTGCAGAGAGACTCATAGAGCACTCCAAGAGAGATCTTGCGGCGGAGTTTGAGATGAAGGACATCGGCTTGATGCATTACTTTTTGGGTTTGGAGGTGTGGCAGGAGGAGGGGCATTTCTTCCTGGGGCAGGGGAAGTATATTGTGGACATCCTTGGCAAATTCCACATGAAGGATAGTAAACCCATGTTGACACCGATGATCACCAACTGGAAGAAGCTTCATGCTTCGGATTCCGAGTTGGTGGATCCCACATTGTACAGGCAGTTGATTGGTTCCTTGATGTATTTGGTCAACACTAGACTAGATATTTGTTTTGCAGTCAACACGATGAGTCAGTTTATGTGTGAGCCTAGGAAGGTTCGCTGGGTGGCTGCAAAACACATTTTGCGGTACTTGCAGGGGACAGTAGATTATGGTCTGGACTACAGGCAGGGGGATGGAGTGAGATTGACAGGTTATACTGATTCTGATTGGGCAGGTTGTGCTTCTGATAGGAAGAGCACTTCAGGGTGCTGTTTTGGGTTGGGTTCGGCAGTAGTGTCATGGTTCAGCCGGAATCAATAGTCAGTAGCGTTGAGTTCAGCGGAAGTAGAATATATGGCAGCCAGTCTAGCTAGTTGTGAGGCCATCTGGCTTTGCAAGATGTTGTTTGGCTTATTTGGTCAGCTGTTGAGACTTTCAGTGATTTACTGTGATAATCAGAGTTGCATTAAACTCACGGAGAATCCAATATTTCATGACAGGTCAAAGCATATCGGGATCAAATATCATTTCATTAGAGGCTATGTTCAGAAGGGAGCTGTGAAGCTTGAGTATATTCCCACTGATGAGCAGGTTGCAGATATTATTACCAAAGCCTTACCACGGAGCAAGCATGTCTACTTCAGAGACAAGATGGGTGTGGTGAGGAACACCTTCCTCGGTAAGAGGGAGTGTTGAAATTTGGTACCGGAGGACAGGTGGTTCCCTAAGGCTTTGATCTTTGGCCTAGGGAAAAGTGTCCAAAAGAATTTAATTTTTCTCCTAAAGTGACTTTATAATTTTTTTTTTTTTTTTTTTTTTTTTTGAAATGATCGGAGAATCCACAGTAGAATTATTTTCGAACCAACGTTTCGAATCCCAAGTGGGATCCATCATCAGGGTAAAAGAATGATGATAAAAGAAGAGCAAACAGGAAGAATAAATACTAAGGAGGAAAAATTCAAATGGAAGAACAACAGTCGGCTAGAACCCTAAATTTTATGAAAAATTAATTTTTATTTCATATTAAATGTTATATATTATTAATAATTATCATTTAAAATAAAATAAATTAATATAATAATAACTTAAACATTAATTAATATAATGTTAATAGGATAATGATCAACTATTTTAATTTATAAATAAACCAAATTAATAAATATTTGATTTTATGACAATGAAATATAATTACTTATTAATATATTCATTTATATCTTAATAAAATGGCTAATATATAAATCAATAATAATTATTTTGTAATAAATAATCATGGATTACCCCAAGGTAGATATTATATTAAAAATATTAATTTTATATATTAATTAATTAATAATATTTATTTAATATAATCAATTATATTTATTTATTTAATACATTAATTAAATAAATTTATATAATTATAATAACTTATATTTATTTAATAAATTTATTAAATATATTTAATTGAATTTATTTAAAATATTATATTATATTAAAATATATATCTATCTCATTATATTAAATTATATTTATTTAATATATTAATTAATTATAATTATTAAATATATTTAATTTAATATATTTAATTATATTTATTTAATATATTAATAAATTGTATTTATTTAATAGTATTTATTTAATATATTTAATTAATATATTAATATATTAATTTATTTATATTTAATTAATATATTTAATTAATCATATTTATTCACTAATTAAAACCACTTATTATCAAATTATTATTATTATTATTATAAAAATTAATATCATATTAATAAATTAATTAAAATAATGATACATAAAATAATTATTATAAAGAAAAATTAATACATTTATTTATATATTTATTACATTTTATTAGAAAACATGTAAAGTCAAAATATAGTTAACTAATGAAAGGAATATATTAGGGTTAGCTAATTATGGAAAGAAAATAAAATATTAGAATAACAAAGGACAACGTACCTGAGGACGCATTACCTGAGGATGGGTTGACTAATTAGGGTTAGCTAATTATATTAAAATATAATTTTTATAAAGTCAAATCTAATTTAAAAGTGACTTTAAGTGATAAAGTTACTAAAGTCTAATTTTAAAGTGACTTTAATAAAGTCAATGTAAAATTAGAAAGGAAAAGTGACTTTGGACATAAATGACTAAGTGGGTCTTTATTAAAGTGGGGTGAATTAAAAAATAGAAAGTGAGATTTAAATGAGCATTTAATCTCAGCCCTAGATCTCAATCTATTTCAGCCATTGGATTTAGGGATTCCCCAAAAGTCACTTAGGGTTAGATTAAAGGAGGGAAAGGAGGAAAAGGTCATTAATTCTTTCATGAGCAGATTGAGAGAAGGAGAGCAAGAGAGCAAGGGAGATTTTTGGACAGTGAGGAGAAGGAGGCAGCAACTTGGCACACATTCCAAGGCAGCATTTCAGCAAGTCTGTACAGCTGAGTTAGCACACAGTGAAAGATAGATTTTGGGCACGATTTTCTAGAAAGGCCGTAGAACAGTTTTGGTTCAGATTCCAAGGAGGCCGTACAACAAGTTAGCACAGAAATCGAGGAGCAGAAAATCTGAAGTTTGCTGGCACGTTTTTCAAGGGAGGCTGTACAACAACTGGCTGTACCTTGGCATGCTTTTCTAGGCAGAAATGTACAATTGTACTGCTGTTTTTCTGCACAGAAATTGAGGAAAACCGTACAACAGCATTTATGGTAGCTTGCACGCTTTTCTAGGCAGTCCGTACAGCAGCATTTAAGGCTGAAATTTGGGAACAAAAATCGAGGAGGCCATACAACATTTATTGCTGTTTGAAAGCTTTTTCCAGTTCGCTGTGAGGCACAGAAAACGAGATAAGTTGTAAAAGTTTGCTTGCTGATTTTTTGCTGAATATTTCTCTCACTGTAAAAAGCATTTTCCAGAAATAAGGAGCTTTCGAACTAGTTTTCCCCAAGAGTTGTAGGGGGTTTTTCCAGGGTCACCTTGACCAAAAATCACTGTGTTTAAATGTGTTGAATGGCTGTTTGTATGTGCTGATATTTATTTCTGCATTTTCCAGCATTCTGTAATATTTCCAGAATTTGTGTTTTCAGCAAAATTTTTTTTCCAGTTGTTGAATGTATGGATATGAGAAAGGGCATTTAACTATTTTGGAGAAATAAGGTGAAACTGAAAACTGGGGTGGGAAATGAGAAATTTCTACAGTTATGTCTGCTAGGAAACGATGACTTGGTATACTTCCCAAGTGTGCAACCCTTGCACACCTCATGTTGATCGACGCTGCACTATGGCAACCCTTTTGCTATCTCAAGAATTTTCAGGGCTCCATGGTGCAAATGCGCCCCATGCACTTATGCCACAACTCTCCAAGTTTGTTGCTCGAGTCACAACCTCCTCTGCTAGTCAGTGTTGTTACTGTCTCAAACTATAGTCTGTATAGGCTCTTGTGCCTAACCTCGATCTGCTTCAGCACCTTGGACTCTGGAGTCAGAGGGTTTTATAAAAACCCTTCCTTGTTTGAAAGTCACCTTGTACCCGTTATCCTCCAAAGCTGAAACTAAAACGAGATTCTTATTAAGCCCCGATATGTAAAGAACATCTTTGAGATATAGAGGGTTTCCATACTCCCTCTCAAAATGAACTATACCAGTACCCTCGACCTGATACTTCCCATCGTCTCCCGTCTCGATATCAAACTGCATGTCCTTCTCTGACAATTTTCTGAAATATTTTTTGTTTCTCGTCATATCACAGGACGCACTGTTGTCCACATACCATAACCTAGTGGCCACTGAACTTTCCATACAGGGAAGAAGTGAAAACTCCTCAAAACGAGAAGAGAACTCATCTATCTTTGTAGAGGCTGCTACCTGGTCCTTCTTGGATCCTTTCTTCCTATTAGGGCATTTAGTAGCATAATGCCCAAAGTTCCAAACTGGTAGGATGAGAAACACTTGATCTTGTTGAGATCCTTTTTCTTCTTCTCGCCCTTAGAACTTGGCTCACCACCACCACTACTCTTTTGACCCTTGTAATTAGTCCCTTTGTTGGCTAGAGTGAAATTTTCTTCATCGTCCTTGCTTTTAACACAAGATCCAACATGAGCTTGTTTGCGAATATCCTTCTTGCCTTGGCATCCAATTTATTATGCCGAGCCAACTGCTAAGGATTTGTTAGTGTGAATGGGAGGTTATTAACACAATCCCAAACCCCTTATTCCTCCAGCATCACTGCTATCCCTTCTCACCATGAATAGAAGTTGGACGCACCGTCCAATGTGCCTTCAAATCTGAAACCCTGATATGCCATATTGCCAAATCAAACTGCTGAATACAATTCACACTGGTAGAATCAATGCACACTGCTTAGAACCCTAATGACCAAATCGATTTGATAACTTGCTCCCTCTGAATCACAGACACTGCTCGTGAAGATAAAATCTGTGCTTGTTCTTCAATCACAAACTTGGCTTTGATACCATGTTAGTTTTGCTTAAAACCCAGTAAACTGATTTGTAATTTTCCAAGTGCAAAACCCCAGAAATATAAACAATTGATATTCTAAAAACTTAAATCACAAACACACACAGTTTTCCAACATGCACAATGGAAAATAAACTAGAAGACAAACACATCAACCATGGAACACAAAATATACCTAGGAAACCCCAACTCCAAGGAAAACCTGCAACGCTGTGTGAGTTTTATTATTCTTCTGAGCAAAGGATTATTTTATGAGAATTACAACAAGGGAATACTTCCCAGTTTATACTTGTCCACTCTCCCACTAAAATACTCGTCCACTCTCCAATTAGTAAAATACTCGTCCACTCTCCAATTAAATCGATTCCCTTCCTGAGCATTGGATCTGCAAAATTCCTGCGTAGATCATCACTTTGACCCCACACACGTGCACACGCTTCTTCTCTCCTGCATCAACCTTTGTGCTGGGCTGTAAAGGCTTGGCCCTCACCCGATTCTTCTGCTTGGATGCTAAGTTCTGTGATTTGCTAAAACTCTCTCTCATCCTTCGCTGTTCTCTCACACCTGCTTATGCTCAACTGACTTGCCACAACTTGCTCCATCTCCTCTTATAATTTCGATCTCAACCCTATTCTCCTTCTCAATGGCTGATATTAAATTGTGATCAATGGTTGAGATTAAATCATAAGTTAACTTAGGAACTTGTACTTTTTCTCAAGTCTAACTTTAGGAAATAGTTAAATAAATTAATATTCTGCTAAAGTGGCAGTCTTCTATGTTTTCTGCTAGTTGTAAAGATTTGTAGATGTTCTATGCTAAGAGCAATTTCACTTTACAGCAATCATACAAGTAGATAAGCAAAATGCAGATAGAACATATAAGCAGATCTTACAGAAGACAAATCAGAAACAAGAAAAATGTATGTGTTCGTTTCGGCGGTCAACAGGATGCTTCAACCAGCAAAGTCTCCTTTGGTCAGCCAGCCCAGCATGTGTCACAACAACCCTCCAACCAGTAGATGAGTCAACCCAAGTCAGTTCTACAAAAGTCAACGCTGTCCTGAAAAATCAACGCAGGGGCAGCAAGCTAAAAGTCAACGCAACAGCAAAACGGTCAACCCTTTGACCTCGATTTTTGTGCCAGGTAGTACGGCCTTCAAAAATCGAACCTCCCACAAGTTTTCAGCTTGTTTGGACCAAGCGTTGACCAAAGTTAACGTTGGTCAAACTTCTGCGAAACCCTAGCAGCAGAAACCCTAGCAGCAAAAAAATCCTCTTCGTCCTTCCCACGTGTGGCTGAAATTCGTCCTCCAGGTAGCTCGTACTTTTTAGGATGAGAGAGGAAGATGTGAGTTATGTTCAAATTCTCTCCAACTTTTCCTGTATATATATCCATCAATGAGGGTGTGTGACACATCTGTTGGGCATGTGAGGCTACATTACAAAACTGGCTGACCTTGCACATATAATTTATTAAGAATAATAAATTCAAAATATAAGTTCTGCTTATCGGATTAAGACTATTTTTATATGGATTTTACACCTCTCAGAAAGAGGAATCCAACAAAAATATTAGCCTCTTAATCTGAGCATCAGAACATGGAGTTTGGACCTAGTTGTCCAAATTTAACACTCCCTCTCAACTAGGGAGAACTCCATCTATTAGTGCAATTAACATCGTGAGTCATCCCGCCGAAACTTGCTTTGCTGGCTTCTTTATTTCAGAACAGAAGTGGGTCAGTCACAAAGACATCATTCCCCGACTGACATAATCAGTCCAGAGGTCCCAGACCTCACAAATCTTGATCCCAGATCAAGTGGTTGGACCATGCCATCCTAGATAGAGAGTACGGCAATCTCTGATGCGTCCATCAGTCTTTGCTAATAGTCTCTAGCTTTTCCACACCTCATTGGCCAAATGAGAGGTACTTCCCATGAGCCCTGAACTCAATGGGTAGGATGCATACAGGGCACAGATTAAATGAGTGGCGAACCAGCTCAATAATCACAAGGGTGGGGTAGAAGCATTATGAGTGCTTATAGCTCCGAGAAGCTATCCCCAAAGCCCCCCAGAGCTCCCAGAGCTCATCGTCCAACAGGACCCACATCATAGGGTCTTTCCACGACACCAAGACTCTCACGGAAGGTTAGGAACTTGACCTTCCCCAGGGGCTTAGTGAGAATATCCGCGACCTGCTCATCAGTTCCTATATGATCGAGCCTTACGGCGCCTCGCTGTACCATATCCCGGATAAAGTGGTACCTGATATCAATATGCTTGGATCGGTCGTGGAACACAGGATTCTCAGTCATACGAATCCCACTCTGATTATCACAGAGTATTACAGTGGTATCTAGCACATGTTGGAACAACTCACTAAAGAGCTTCCTCAACCAAACTGCTTCACAACAGGCCATACTAGCAGCAATGTATTCGGCCTCCGCGGTGCTCAAAGCCACCGACTTCTGCTTCCTGCTCATCCATGAGATCGAAGCAGAACCAAGATTGAAACAGCATCCAGATGTGCTCTTACGATCCACCACACTGCCAGCCCAATCGGCATCAGTATATCCCCGGAGTATTACACTCCCGGTAGTGTATCTCAGCCCATGGTTTATCGTGCCCCGAAGATATCTCAAAAGATTCTTGGCACCAACCCAGTGAAAATGATGAGGCTCAACCATCTGTTGACTCAAAGTATTCACTGCAAAACATATGTCCGGACGGGTGTTCACTAAGAACATCAAAGCTCCTATGAGTTGACGATACTCAGTAGGATTGGCCAAGATAGGCCCTGCAGCGCTGCCACTCAACTTCTTAAAGTTGAGTTCCATTGGTGTCGACACGGACTTACAGTCCACCATCCCAAATCTTTCCAGAAGCTTCACAATATACTTTCCTTGAGAAAGGAAAATCTCTCCAGGTCTCTGCCAGACCTCCAGGCCTAGGAAATAGTGCATCAGTCCTAGGTCTTTCATCTCGAACTCAGTAGCAAGCTCCCTCTTACATTGATGAATGAGAGGGTCATCACCTGTCAGGAAGAGGTCGTCCACATACAGCACTAGAATGAGAGGCTTTCCTTCCACAACCTTAAAGTAAAGGTTTGGATCAGCATTGCTTCGAGTGAAGCCCAGCTTCATCAAGTAACTATCCATCCTCTCATACCAAGCTCTGGGTGCTTGCTTTAACCCATAGAGGGCTTTCTTCAACCTGCAGACATAAGTGTCTCGATCTTGAACTTCAAATCCCAGAGGTTGTTCTACATACACCTCTTCCTTTATTGCACCATGCAGAAAAGCGGTCTTGACATCCATTTGATGAAGACTCCATCCTTGCGTAGCAGCAAGGGCTATGATGGATCGGATGGTGGTATATCGAGCCACAGGTGCAAATATATCGTCATAGTCAATTCCTTCCTTTTGAGAGAAGCCACGCGCAACAAATCTTGCCTTAAACTTTTCAGCACTCCCATCAGATCCATGTTTAATCTTGTAGAGCCATTTAGCGGTGACAACAGATTTGTCCTTCGGTCTCGGGACCACATCCCAGACATCATTCTTCATAATAGCCTCATATTCTTCATGCATAGCATCCTTCCAGACTTGATGCTTGATGGCTTCCTCAAAAGATCCAGGTTCAGATTGTATAATAGTACTCATGGCAGCTAGATACCCTTGGTATCTACACGGCTTCTTGCTTTCTCGGAATGTTCCCCTTGGGGCAGCATGACCCTCAGCATCTTCGAGGGTGTCCCTGAGCCATGATGGCCTCTTTCCTAGAGAAGGGGAAGGATCAATAGGGTCCATTGGCCCTTCAACATCAGGCATAGTCTCATCCTGGGGTTCTTCCAGATTTCCAGGTCTTTCTTCATGATTTTCTTCAGATCTAGGAAGATCTACTACTTTCTTCAGGGAAGCATCTTCGTCAAAAGTGACATCATGGCTTATCTCTACTTCCCTTTGACCAGGTACATAGACTCTATATGCCTTAGAAGTCTCACTGTAGCCCACAAACATTCCTTTCTTCCCAGTAGCATCCAGCTTACTTCTCTTTTCTTTCGGCACATGAAAATAGACAGGACATCCAAAAATTCTAAAATGTGAGACATCAGGTTTCTTACCAGAGAAAACCTCTTCGGGAGTTTTGGAGTCCAAAGCAGAATGAGGGCATCGGTTTTGAATGTACACAGCAGTATTTGCAGCTTCTCCCCACAGAAACTTTGGAAGACCTTGGTCACATAGCATGGCACGGGCAACTTCCACAATAGTCCTATTCTTGCGTTCAGCAACACCATTCTGCTCAGGAGTATATGTAGTGGTAGTCTCCCTCTTAATGCCAGCTTCTCTGCAAAAGTCTTTGAACTCATTTGACTCATATTCAGTGCCATTGTCAGTCCTCAAAATCTTGATCTTCTTTCCGGTCATATTTTCCACCAAGGCTTTGAAGGTACGGAACCACATGAAAGCCTCATCCTTCTTCTTCAAGAAGTATATCCAGGTTTTGCGAGAGAAGTCATCAGTAAATGTCATATAGTAAGAACATCCCCCCAGGGATGTTACAGGCAACATACCGGAAAGATCAGAATGGACCAGTTGCAATATCTCAGATGTCTTTGTGACACTTGAGGGGAAAGGTCCCCTTGTATGTTTTCCTTCAGCACAGCCCTTACATACACCTTTATGATTATTTCCAAAATCAGGCATCCCTGTCACCACCTTCCTTGCTTCGGGAAGAGCCTTGTAATGAAGGTGTCCAAATCTTCGGTGCCATAGTTCGGTTTGACGGATAGTATCACAAGTCATAGCTCCCAACGGACTCCCTCCAACCTGGTAGAGTGTACCAACCCTAAAACCAATTGAGATAGCTTCCTTGAAGCTCTTCTTCCACATGAGTACCTTTCCATCAGAGAAAGTTACATTGAATCCTTTGTCTTCCATGGCAGATATAGACACAAGGTTCTTCTTCAATTTGGGTACATAGAGTACATCTTGTAGATGGAGGACTTGTCCTTGAGACAAGTGGAGGGTCACAGTCCCGGTCCCTTTCACAGGATAAGTGGCATTATCCCCAAGGATAATTTCTAGATCAGTATCCCTTTCAACCATGTCAGAAAGTGCTTCCTTGAATCTGGTGATGTGTCTTGAGGCACCACTATCGATTAGCCAGACATCCATAGTGTCGGGCGGAGATGCAGCTGAGAGAGCAGATATTAGAATATACTCATTTCTTTTATCAACAACATTAGACTCCTCATACCTGGTATTTCTGGTCCTTTTAGAAGGTGGATTGTTTCCTTCAAAGTGAGCCTTCCTCTTTCCTTTGGATTTGTCATTTCTTCGATTCCCATTCCTTCGGTTGTTGTTGTTGTCGTCACTATCGGGAGAATTCTTCTGGAAGGGGCATTCTCTAGCATAGTGTCCAGTCCTATGGCAGGTGAAACATTTACCCTTCTTCTTTTGAGTCTTAGTCCTTCCTTTGTCCTTGGAACCACCAGAGTTCTTCTTTCGGGAATGAGCAACATAGGCAGCATTTCTTTCATTATCAAATTCCTTCATCCTTGTTTCTTCTTGCATACATCTAGACAGAAGCTCATCAAAGTTAGGGATGGTATTATTGTTGAGAATGGTAGTTGTGAATACTTGCCATTCATATGGAAGTCCTCCAAGTGCGGTGAGAACCATCTCACGATCAGCTATTGTCTCCCCAATAGCTAGCAGATTGTTCCTGGTTTCGGTCAACTTCATAAAGAAAGTTTGAATAGACTCGTCTCGGCCCTTCTTCATATTCTTCAACTTGTTCTTGAGGAATAGCACTTGGTTCACATTGTTTACTCGGAACATAAGTATCAGTTTGTCATACATCTCCTTGGATGTGCCTAGTTCAGATATGTAGGCAACCAGACTCTTATTTATGGATTCCCTGATCAGCAGCTTTGCTCTGATTTCTCCCTTCTTATACTTGTGTTTAACAGCAGCAGAGGCATTTGATGGAGGTTCTTGAATCTTCCCTGTCACATGATCTAGGAGATCATGATCTTCTAATTTGAGATCTAATAACATCTTCCAGGCATGGAAGTCATCACTTCCAGTCAGCTTGTCATTCTCCCTGAATTCAAGCTTAGAGGAATCCATTTCCTTCGATGATGATTGCTATAGATAGAGTTTGTCTTCACCTCAGCTCTGATACCATGTAAAGATTTGTAGATGTTCTATGCTAAGAGCAATTTCACTTTACAGCAATCATACAAGTAGATAAGCAAAATGCAGATAGAACATATAAGCAGATCTTACAGAAGACAAATCAGAAACAAGAAAAATGTATGTGTTCGTTTCGGCGGTCAACAGGATGCTTCAACCAGCAAAGTCTCCTTTGGTCAGCCAGCCCAGCATGTGTCACAACAACCCTCCAACCAGTAGATGAGTCAACCCAAGTCAGTTCTACAAAAGTCAACGCTGTCCTGAAAAATCAACGCAGGGGCAGCAAGCTAAAAGTCAACGCAGCAGCAAAACGGTCAACCCTTTGACCTCGATTTTTGTGCCAGGTAGTACGGCCTTCAAAAATCGAATCTCCCACAAGTTTTCAGCTTGTTTGGACCAAGCGTTGACCAAAGTTAACGCTGGTCAAACTTCTGCGAAACCCTAGCAGCAGAAACCCTAGCAGCAAAAAAATCCTCTTCGTCCTTCCCACGTGTGGCTGAAATTCGTCCTCCAGGTAGCTCGTACTTTTTAGGATGAGAGAGGAAGATGTGAGTTATGTTCAAATTCTCTCCAACTTTTCCTGTATATATATCCATCAATGAGGGTGTGTGACACATCTGTTGGGCATGTGAGCCTACATTACAAAACTGGCTGACCTTGCACATATAATTTATTAAGAATAATAAATTCAAAATATAAGTTCTGCTCATCGGATTAAGACTATTTTTATATGGATTTTACACCTCTCAGAAAGAGGAATCCAACAAAAATATTAGCCTCTTAATCTGAGCATCAGAACATGGAGTTTGGACCTAGTTGTCCAAATTTAACACTAGTCTTAGCACTTAGACAAACAGAACACTTCTTCTCTACTCCAGTCAACAAAAATGTGGTTGAAATTTGCTGCTCTCCATTCTTTTCCTCCTGTAATTTTTTTTTGTTCACAAAAGTCACTCTGCACTACATCCTCTTTGGTGTGTCATAGCTAGTGAAAAATGAATGCAATGAGTGTTTGGGTGCTTTAGAGATGTCAGAATTAGGGGTTGGGAGGGCCCCACCATCTTTTTCTTCGTCTAAAAGTTAAACACAATTTGAAACATTATATTAATTATTTTTATGTTTATTAATTGCTGTGGGCTGTATTTGAGGGAGGGAGCTTTCAGGAATACCCGTCACTATCAGGGCACTCTTGGGAGTCCCTGGTACTTGAGAACATCACTCCAAGTGTTGGGGTTGACCTCCAAGTTTGTAAGTTAACTTAGGAACTTGTACTTTTTCTTAAGTCTAACTTTAGGAAATAGTTAAATAAATTAATATTCTGCTAAAGTGGCAGTCTTCTATGTTCTTCTGCTAGTCTTAGCACTTAGACAAACAGAACACTTCTTCTCTACTCTAGTCAACAAAAATGTGGTTGAAATTTGCTGCTCTCCATTCTTTTCCTCCTGTAATTTTTTTTTGTCCACAAAAGTCACTCTGCTCTACATCCTCCTTGGTGTTTCATAGCTAGTGAAAAATGAATGCATTGAGTGTTTGGGTGCTTTAGAGAAGTCAGAATTAGGGGTTGGGAGGGGCCCACCATCTTTTTCTTTGTTTAAAAGTTAAACACAATTTGAAACATTATATTAATTATTTCTATGTTTATTAATTGCCGTGGACTGTATTTGAGGGAGGGAGCTTTCAGGAATACCCGTCACTATCAGGGCACTCTTGGGAGTCCCTGGTACTTAAGAACATCACTCCAAGTGTTGGGATTGGCCTGCTTCAGCAGGGAATGTTCCCACTGATGCCCCCTGCCATCCACTGGACATTGAGATGGTGAGGAATGTTTTCAAGGATGTGCCCATGTTCTTGGAGGGTGGGGAACACATCTCCGTAGAAAACTTGTATTTTTCTCTGCTATAATTAAAATCAGTGAAGAATAGCACATGTAGATTCCTGTTTATTGCAATATGAGTTTGTTTTCAATCTAGATGATTGTTTTATGCTGGAATTTTTTTTTGGTAGGTAAGCACCCACGGGGGATTTGAACCAGTGACCTATCGCAAGGAGTGTCTTAACAGTGCACCCATTCACCGTCAATCCAAAGCCCTGTGGGCTATGCTGGAATTTTGTTATATTAGTTTTTTAATTTTTTGCTAGTTGTTTTTAATTTATTTCTACTGATTTTGCAAGGGAGGATTGTGAATGAGAAATATGTTGACCCTAAGCCTTATGTGGTTGATGAGGGAGCAGACACATGTAGTTTATAAAGAGTGTAATGTCCAGTTTAATTGCCCTTAGCCTGGTTGATAGACTAGTGGACAAGTCATTATAGACAAGGTTCATTGGAATGAATTGTTTTCGGACTCTAATGAAACCTGAACCTCTAACAATCAAAATCCTTATCAAGTTACAAGTTTATTTTTGTTTGAACTCACTTAGTGAGGGATGTCAACCTAACTTTTCCAACCTAAGAGCATATGATCATAGGTGAAAACACAAAACAACTCTCTCTTCTAAGGGGACTCTGAGTTCATTACAAGAGACTGAAGCTGTAGATAGAGTGGTGCTGGAATTAGACTCGTGTACTTTTTTGTGTACATTGTAGAAAATGAAAATTGAGGATTTCAAATGGGTTGTCTAACCTGAAAATGTGTTTTGTGTCTATTTCATGTACCTTTTATATTTTACCAGGTTTCTTTTTCCTACAATGCAAATGTTATCTATAATATCAATATTGTGGTTCGATATTCTATTCATGTACATAATTTCAAACTTGTGTATGATGCAGGCACAAATATTGGAAGCACTTGGGGCCACTGTAGAAAGGGTGAGACCAGTTTCTATCACTCATAAAGATCATTTTGTAAATGTTGCAAGGCGGAGGGCTGTTGAAGCCACAGATTATGCAAAGGAAAGAGAATCTCAAGAGGTCAAAAGAGAAAGCAAAGGAGAAGTCAAACCTTATGAAAATGGTGAATTCAAGGAAATTTCTGATTGCTACCCTTATCCCTGTGATAGTATTGGATCTGCATTAGATGACACTACCAGAGGTGGAACCCAAATCAACCATAATGGACAAGTTAAAGAGAGTTCATATTCAAGGACGGACTGGTCTAGGGATCAATGTAAAGGAGGCTTCTTTGCGGACCAGTTTGAAAATCTTGCCAATTTCCGGGCGCATTATGAAAGTACTGGTCCTGAGATCTGGGAACAGACAGGTGGCAATTTGCATGCTTTTGTTGCTGCAGCAGGGACTGGAGGCACACTTGCTGGCATTTCTCGCTTCCTTCAGGTTTGTTAGTTTGTGTACTTTCTTTTCGGTAAAAATCAGTTCTGTTTGTTTAAAGTATTTACAATTCTCCATCTTCTGTAGGATCAAAATCCAGATATCAAGTGTTTCTTGATTGATCCACCTGGTTCTGGCTTATTTAACAAGGTTACAAGAGGGGTCTTGTATACACGGGAAGAGGCTGAGGGAAAAAGGTTGAAAAATCCCTTTGATACTATAACAGAGGGTATTGGAGTTAATAGGCTGACAAAGAATTTTCAGATGGCAAGGTTAGATGGAGCTTTCAGAGGCACTGATATTGAAGCTGTTGAGATGTCTAGGTATCCATTTATTCATTTTGTTTGGGAATGTCTAATCTGTTTCATTCAGTTGTGGGTCTCTATCAAAATGTCCTAGAAGTAATTATTTTATTGTTTCTTACAGGTTCCTCATGAAGAATGATGGTCTCTTTGTTGGGAGTTCCTCTGCTATGAACTGTGTTGGGGCAGTCCGTGTAGCAAGCTTGTTAGGTCCCGGCCACACGATTGTGACCATCCTGTGTGACAGTGGAATGAGACATCTCAGTAAATTCTACAATCCTCAGTACTTGTCTGCTCATAACCTCACGCCCTGTGCATCTGGGCTGGAGTTCCTTGGTTAAACATGATGCTGGGTATTCACTTCGATGTTAATTATTTAGTATGATTAATGAAGTATGGCATTTTGATTTGGGTTATAATTTGTTAGATGGAGACAATGGGCTCTGTCAATCCTTGGAGTGATGCCTTTGGTGCATGATATTTAGTTCTGTTCTAGTTCTAGGCATTGTTGATGCGTTGTATTTGGAAAATTTCTTTCCAAGGGAACACTTTATGAGAGTTCATTTCAATATCATAGAGGAACGGTTTGATAACTTAAATGAATCTTTGTCAAAACTTGAAGTACCGATATCATTATCTTTTATTGTGTCTGTTTTCTTAACATTTCAGGCAAATCTCAGGAGTAAAACAAGCACAGTGCCAAATCCAATTAACAATAACAAACACAATCACTAGCACTATCAGTTGCATTGTTAACTGCTAAAGCCTAAAAGTACTTACAGAATTACTTTTAGTTAGGATACTGTTCCTTGGTAATGCGACGCTTCACGGAACTTTCAATTTATGATCTCAAGAAGGCATGACAAGGTTTAATCTAACATCTCAGTCTGCCAAGTCTCATCTCACTGGACATCGGAGGTACCATAGAGTAACTAGCTTATGCTAGGAGGCAAAAGTAATGCCTTTATTGTAAAAACAATGATAATGAATGGAAATTTTCAAATGCTTCTTGGGTGGTTGATCAGTGATAGGAAAATTGTTATGTTCTAATCATATTGACACACTCCCAATTTTTCTGAGTTGGCAACGTTGGAATGTAAGCTGGTGTTGCCGAAGGTTGTCTGCATGGAGTTGGTGTTGCAGAAGGTTGTTTGCATGGAGCTGGTGTTGCAGAACGTTCTTTGCATGGAGTTGGTGTTGCAGAATGTTGTCTACACAGAGCTGCTGTTGCAGAATGTTGTCAGCAAGGAGCTGGTGTTGCAAAAGGTTTCCTGCACGGAGCTGGACTTGAGAGGAAGTATGAGCATGATAAGCTTGTAACAGTAATAATATATCTGTTTCTTGTCCTTCTGCAACTCCATGTTTGAAATGATGCTGTGTGATGCAAAGGGTATATGTCTATATGAGCCTGTGTGGCATTCATAACCCCTGAATTTTTGGTCCTGTAGGGTATCTTTGTAAGTCCAGTGAAGCATGATTGTATCCTTATTGTATAAGAGTAGGCATGTTGGTGAGCCGTGTTATCGGAACCAGAGCAGAACTGGTGGAACTGGCTTGTCAGACTGGTTTGGGCATCAAACTCGACCAGTTCAAGGTTTGGAACTGGAAATGCCAGTTCGGTACTGAACTGGCTGGTTCCATACAATGTTACCAAGAATGTTCCAAACTTGATTTTCTTTATAAAAGCAAGAATTTTTGAGCGGGGCAGTCTAATAATCAAGTCTATGGCCCTACTATTGCTATGCAATTACTGGATTAAATTTTTAGCATTACCATTAGTGCTAGATTGTTCTCCGTTGTAGATGATTGTAATTTTTAACTTTTTCAATATTTTCATATTACTTTCACTTCATAACATCATATCATCATTAGCAATTATGTAGAGAGAACAATAACATAAAAAATGCAACGGAACAATAAGGAACAACAGAAGAAAAAGTATACACAATAGAGACACCAGGATTTAAGTCCAAGATCAGGGCAAAACCCCACAAGGGGGAAAACCAAACCAATTTATTTTTCTTTAGATGTTCATCAAATGTTCAGTTGAGATACACATTACAATAAGTATGAGACACATCTTTCAACATCCAATATAGTAGGCCTCCTAGGCCAAACCTGGTAGCAAACAAGTATAGGGAGATAGATCTCCAAGTAGCATATTTCTTTGTCAAGTCGCTGCCATAGAGATAAGCCATTCATCACAGATACACTGCCATACATCAGTGTCATTTCCATATCAAGTTCACTATCACTGTCTTTTATCAAGGTCACTATTATGTAACAAGGTCATTGCCACTGTCTTTCATGAGGATCACTGTTATGTATCAAGGTCTTTGTTATAGTCATACGTGGTCACTGCTATATCAAAGGTCACTGCTATATATACATCACATTGCCACAACTCTCATCAAGAGTAAGGTTGTTATTGTCATCAAGATTACTGTCACTAAAAGTTACTTTGCCATAGAATATTATCACAACCTTACTATCATAAGTATCACTTGCTAGCGTATATAATTGCCATAGGTCACCGTCACACTGTCATATCGATCATTGTCTCATTGTTATATAGATCATTGACTCACTCTCAAGCTATTTGAGAGTGGTTTTGACTTCTTTGGATTTCATATGGAGAAAGTAGAATTTAGATCTCATTCAAAATTCAGTGGACTTAACAATTTGCGGGATTTTAGGATTGGGGGGATTGCAACATTTCCATTGGATTATGTCTTGTATGAGGGTATTGAACTAACATTTAATCAAGAACACCAATCCCAACAAGGACCACAGAGTTTTGGTGCTTCATGTCTTAGGGTTAGGTTTTTGAATGTTTAGGATTTTCCATTGTTTCACAATAATAAATAGGCCTTCGAGCCTCATTGTAACATAATTTAGAATGATGTAGCCGCCACATCTCTTCTCAGAGATAACCTACCATTGTTTGAGCTAATTTATTTCCATTCTGCATGTAAACAATTTTCAGTACTTGGTTTTAATGAATTGAAGTTTTGTTTTTGTTGTATCTCTATGTTTCTGTTCATATTGTTGAAGAATGTAACTAGTTTCAGTCTTCATAATTGTATGAGTCATAATGAAATGTATTTATCAAAAGAAAAAAATAAATAAATTATTATTATTATTTTTTTATGACTTATTAAATTATGGGTTTCATGCTTGGGTCATCATGTTTTAGGTCAAAGTCCCCATTGAGGACTTCTAGGTTTATATTAAGTCATTAGAGTCATTGTTCATTTAATGAGACCTTTATTGGGCTTTTGAATCATGTAAAGGGAATTATTATTGAGTAAAATAAGTCATTTGTCACCTCCACACCAAGTCGGCCTACATCAGGGTAATTCGAACTCCAGAAGAGGCTATACATAAGGGAAGTTGGATTCATTTGAAGTAACACGCTCACAAGTTCGATATACAAGCAGTAGAAGCAGAAAAGTGCAAAATTCCAAGAGAAGGAGAATCGTAGAAGGATAAAACTCTATGTTTTGGGCTATCTCTCTCTCATTCATACGAAGTTACTGGGTTACCACTGGGCTCAAAGACCTTCTACTGGATAAGTTGAAGTTTTGCTGCTGGGGAGATTGAAATCCTACTGCTGCAAGATCGAAGTGCTAGGTCAAAGTTGTTGTTGGAAGGTTATCATCTGCAGAAGAGAGGAAGGGATGACTTGGTGATTGGAGGAAGTCTGTGTCTAGGTCAAGGAGTCTTGGATCATCTCGTGAAACTATTAAAGAAAGAGTTGTTCACTAGGTTTTCCCCTAGATAGGGGTTTTTCCCTAATTGTCCGCCTACATTTAGTGTCTTTGATCTTCATGTTATGGTTTTTGATAATTGCTTGATGAACTAAGTTAAAAGAACACAAGAAAGTTAACATGAACATAAGAATATCACAAGTAATTATCAACATAAAGAAAATCTTTCCGCCTTTTTGATTTTCTAACATGGTATCAAAGCTAAGGTGAAGAAGAAGGAAAAAGGAAACCTGAAGATCTATTGAAAGAAGAATAAGGAGTTTTAAGAAGTTTGAATAAGGGTCATCAAGGAAAATGATCATATAAGAAGTCAAGCCTACTATCTTCAAGAACAATGTCTAACTCAATGAAGGGAGAGAACAAATTAGAAGGAGCATCCAATTACAAGGCATGGAAGAAGAGAATAAATCTCATCCTCAAGAAGGATAAAGTCTTAGATCTAGTCAAAGGAAAAATAAAGAAGCCTACAAATGAATAAAGTGATGTAGAAAAAAAAAATTCAGAGAAACAAAGATATTGGCCATGACCCTAATGGTGGATGAAATAAAGGACAACCTCATCCCATATACATCCAACATAGATTTCGCTCAAGAGATGTATGAGGCTTTATCCAAATTGTTCACAATCAAGAATTTTGGTCAAATTGCAAGTCTTAAGAATGAATTAAGAACTATGAAGATGACAAAGGAGGACACTGTAGTATCCTTCTTTGTAAGGTTAGTTAGTATTAGAGATGAACTCCATGCAATAGATGAAATAGTACCTGAAAAAGAGTTTGTAATCATTGCACTTCAAGGATTACCAACATCTTGGAGTGCCTTTTCATCAGGTATTAGCAGTTGGAAGGAAACTCGTACATTCGAACAATTATGGAATGCATGTAGTCAAGAAGAAGTCAGAATTTCATTACTAAGCAACAAAGAGAATGAAGAGGAGAAAATTTCAAATGCCTATTCCGCTCATCAAAAGAACAAATGAACCTTCAAGAAGTCTAAAGGGTTTAGAAGGAAGATAAACCTATCCAAGATAGAATGCTACAATTGTCACAAGATGGGTCACTATAGAAATGATTGTCCTAACAATATGAGGAATAAAAAGAGAAACAAGGATCAAGCAAATGTTGTCGAAGAAGAATCTCTAAAGAAGAACAAGACCAAAGAATAAAAAATAAGGGACTTATATTACTAAGTCCCTCTACTCTATGTTATGAATATAATTCATAACAAGTAAATAAATAAAATAAATATTAATATTAAATAATTAAATATTGATTATGTTAAATAGTCATTAAGTTAAGTGAAAAGGCATGTCTAAAAGACATGCCTAGTCATGAAAGGACACCTTCTTAGGTATATATGCAGGTTCTCATTGTAACATTCATCACTTGTACATTTATATATATAATAAATTATTAGTACAAATACCTCATGTATTTTTACATTCAAGCCTACAAGCTATCAGTTTTGATGCTTCAGTGGTATCAGAGCCATGGCACACAATATAATTATGTGGGTCTTTGAATGTTGTTCGGCGCACAATGTGACATTATGTTCATGTCTTGATTGCGTTGAGCAGTTTAATAAAATTCAAGAAGTATTTCAGCGATTAGAAAAATCATGTGCAGAAGTTAAAGCTTGTCGAAAGGAAATCGATAACAAGGAAAATGATCTAGATGATGATTTCGATAAAGCTTATACAGATCAAGATGAGGATTTAAATAAAGCTGATCTTGATTTGAATGAGGATGATCTAGATCAAGATAATGATTTTGATGAAGCTGATATAGATCAAGAAGATTATAAGGTTGAAAACCCAGATGAAGTTGATCTTGATGTGGATGATAATGATATAGATCAGGATGATGATCCAGATGAAAATGATGTTGATGAAGATTATGTAGATCAAGATGATGATCCAGATGGAGATGATGTGGATGAGGACTATAGTGAGAGACAAGAAGATGAACAATATCTTAACAAAAAGGAAGTTACTGTGAGAAGCACTTTAAGCTTTCGTCAACAAGCATTTTATCAGGCCATCAAGAATAAGATCTCCATGGCTGAATTATTTGATAGCATTCAAACTTGTCCTAAGAAGAACAATGTTTGTAACCTCATCAACATTGTTATGCAGTTGAGGAAAGTATGCAATCATACGGATTTATTTCAAAGAAATGAAGGCCTCACATTCTTACATTTTGCACAAATTCCAAACTCTCTTTCACTGCCTCCTTTTGATGAATTGGAAGAAATACATTATAGAGAGGTTACTCTAAGCCTGTCTACGTCCTGTAATAGATCAGCGCAAGGGTTTTGACATAAATGGTTGGACAACTTGTTGAATGTGTCTTCTACGCAGTATGTTCATACATCAGGTTTTCCACCACAAACATATTCTCTTGGATCTGTTTCACCTATTAAAAGTGGTACATTTGATTTTTCTCTCATGATTGGCCTGTCATTAGGGGAAGTGGCTTTTGTCGCTAAAGCTTCATATGTGGAACATTTGTTATTTTCTTGCACAAAACAAGATTGACAAAAAATAAATGAAATCATTGAACATTTTCTAGAAAGTGAGGAAGATATATTTCAGTATGATTAGGTGGAGGAGGGAAAAGTTAGAGTTGTCACTAGAATGTTGATGTTGCCAACATGTTCAAAAATAAGCTTATTGAACACAAAGCATGTCGCAAGGCCTAAAAATTCACCCTATGAGGGATTGGTTGTCTCCCATCATGACCGGTTTCTTGATAATGTTGTGTTGCTAAAAGTTATTTATTTCTTCATTCCACTAGTCCATCCACCGCTAGGTCATGTTGTATGTCCAGATAGGGGTTTTGCATATGAGAGAATAGAAGGACTTCACCATCCATGGATTAAAAGGCTATTATTAGGATTTGCTTGCACATCTTAGTTCAATTGTTCGACCATACCACAAATTCCTCAACATCTAATTCTAGAAATAGATTCAGAATTGTTTAACCAAAAGCCAATCCTGGATCTTACTAATATGATATTTGGATCATCACCTCCTTTGAAACATGTTGATGCTTCAAAACCTAAAAAAAGTCATAACAATCATAGTCCTACAATATTTACACTGACTGTAGAAAGTAGTCCTGACGGAGAAAATAAAAGGGAGGAAGATGTCACCCAATCTCAGCTGAATCTCAGTGACCTCGCGAGCTTTGAAAGCTCTAAAACGGAGACCACTGGGTTGCAAAGGAAGAAAGTTAGGCAGAAGGATGAGTATGGAATGTTTCGACGTTTGTTGAATAGTAAATTTCAAAATTTGGTGGATCAACACTCAATTCTTCATACAATCATGGTAGAGCTAGCTCGGGTTTTGTGTTTGGAAGATTTTGTTATATGGATGCCCAAGGATAATCAACATCTTCTCCGGTCTTCCCACAACTTTAAGCTTCGAAAAAGCAACTGCAATATTGTTCAAGATGTTATAAGTTTTGTTGTTATAAGTTTGGCTAATGAAACAATTGAGATGGTTATGGTGAAACCTCCA
The DNA here is from genome assembly GCA_031772625.1 of Pinus tabuliformis. Lineage (NCBI taxonomy): Eukaryota > Viridiplantae > Streptophyta > Pinopsida > Pinales > Pinaceae > Pinus > Pinus tabuliformis. The sequence goes on along the minus strand of CM062820.1, from coordinate 741,187,917 downwards.
AAAACCAGAGGAGAATTGAAACAACAAAGTATTGCCCTCCAATTTGCCAAGGATCAATCGAAACCCACAACGAATACACAAAAGAATCCGATTAACAAAACATAAACGACATTGGAAGATCCACAACGTTCAGGAGGAGATTTTGGGCGTGAAGGAAAGGTCAAAGTTCATTTCGATGTTGGCTGCAGACCGGGCCACTGTTCCCAAAACCCGAAAAGCAAGAATCCGCCAGCCATACAGTGTAACACCTCTGCTCTTCCGACGCTATTGCCGTCATTCCAGTCTCCATCGAATAGTCGACTGTATAATCTTGTCACTGACCACGAAACTCTACCACTTCCGCTCCACACCTTGTGTAAGCCCCGACATCAATCTGCCTTCCATTTTCCCAACACATTCGATGTTGCTCGTGCGGTTTCCAACGGACAAGAGGAGCGAGTGCTAGTTGTGCGTGTAACATCCGTAGTGAAGTTGACGCCTGCAGGGTCACCGTGGAGTGGCTTCGTTGTTTTAGGCAGGTAGGAAGGGAAGCATCGCAGAGCCACGATCCACTTGTTGTTCGCAGGTAGACAGACATCGTAGGAGCCACAGGCCTTGTCTGGACGTAGCTGGAGCCGTGGAGAGCATGGTATTAACGCCGGGAAGGCATGGGCAGGGTCACGATCAACAGAAGCAACTTTCTCTAAGCGGATCCGTGGCCAGTTAATTGCCATTTTTTAAAATTGAATTTATATTAACGTTAAAAACTATATGGTATAGTATTATAGTTTAATTAATTAATTAATTAAAAAAAATATTTAGAGTTTTTTTTTTTTTTTTTTTTTTTTCCTTTTTTTTTTTTTCAAAAGGTGGAAAAACCTATCAAACTCAGTTTGTTAAACCGACAGTGAGGACAGCCATCTCTGGCTGCTATCCGCAAATGTTAGTTGACACATCACTGTTATCAAGGAAAACCACGCCACCTGAAATAACCCGCTGGTGGTCCGTAAGGGAGCAGGCTTTCACTCCTGCCAGATGCCTCTGGGTCTTGGGCCGTTAACCTGTTTCCTTACGTCCGAGGAAGACGAGCTCTTAGCCAAGCAGAAGCAGTTTTAGAGTTATTAAAATAAAAAAAATAGTTATTTAAAAATAAATAAAAAAGTAGAGTTATAATATATATATATATATATATATTTTAGAGTTACTAAAAAAAATCAGATATAACCTTGGGTACAAAATAAAGTTACCTACCAACGAATTATACAACATGAGTTACCATTGACAACATATTACATATGTCGGGATGACAAACACAAAATGAAGAAATTATTAGCAATACAACTTTGAGGACAAAGCTTCTGAAGGAAGGGGCTATGTTATGAATATAATTCATAACAAGTAAATAAATAAAATAAATGTAAATATTAAATAATTAAATATTGATTATGTTAAACAGTCATTAAGTGAAAAGGCATGTGTAAAAGACATGCATAGTCATGAAAAGACACCTACTTAGGTATATATATGTGGTTCCTCATTGTAACATTCATCACTTGTACATTTATATATGTAATAAATTATTATTACAAATCCCTCTTGTGTATTTTTACATTCAAGTCTATAAGTTATCAGTTTTGATGCTTCACTCTAAGTTTTTGGATTACTTTCCTTTGTACTTTGATTTTTAGTACTTAAAGATTTAACATGCTTTGGAGAAATATTTTTGAGTTGTTTTGATATAGTTATAGGTATCCCTCGAGATTGGATTGAGAGGGATCCCTCACCATTTTTCAAAGATAAGTATCTTACTCCTTGTATTATCCTTTTTATATTTGGTTTCTTTCTCTTATCTAAATGAGGTTGTACTAGATGCTAATAACATTTCTTTTCATATTTTCCTTGTTTAGGAAAGACTTGCTGATATGCTTAAGGGCTACGAAGAAGATTCTACAAGACAGAGCATGATATAAGTTCTATTGGAATTGATGTCTTGCAAGGTTTGTCTAGAAAACAACTCAAAGGTATGTTCTAGATCATAAGTTTTGTTATCTTCGTGATAAAGGTATATTCATTCATTCTAATAAGTCCGCTTTACATTACTAACAAGTGTTATGTCTAGGACCTTTGAATCTTAAAGATTCTTATTTGGGTGATTAATCATTGGATTGAATTTACCCTCAACAAAATCATCATGTTTATGGAACCTAAAAGGTTCTTTGTAAAACCCTAACCTAAGGGTATGTCAATGTTAATGTGAAAACCCTAGCCTAATTAGTGTTAGTGATGAAATATAGAAAATACTATTCTTTTGATGTTTGGGGTTTTGATGGTAATGTCATGTTTGGGGCTTTAGTATTGTCGTGGAAACTCTAGTCCTCTAGGGTTAGATGGTAATGCATTCCTAGACCTTTAGGTTTTGGTAAATTAGGATTTATGAACAAAACCCTTATAATATCTAGAGTAAGCTCCTCGGAATGAAACCCTAGGTGTATGTTTGTCTATCTGATCAAAGCTCTAGCCTAATCAAGATCATTATATGTATGACTTTAAATGTATTGATATTTGTGTCTTGGACTTACCTAATGGATATTGATATGCTTGTGCATGATTATGAAATCCTAGATATGTATATGTGCTAACCTAATCATTGATGCTCACAGTATGTAAATTGTAGGTTTGTTACTAAGCCCTAGTAGAAGTTTGACATTCTAGGATATGGTGATATTGTTTCCATTATGATGATAAAATCTAGGGTTTACAAAAAAAAGATTGGTCATATTGTTGAAACTTTAGATTGTGTTGCGATTGGTTTTGATTAATGAAGCTTAGTGTATGGAATCTAGGGTTTGCATTAAATCCTAGTAGAAGTATATCATATGAGTTCTAAAGTTGTTGGATGCATTAAAGAACTATACTTGTTTGAATTGATTCTAGGGTTTACAATAATAGTGTCTATCATATCTCTGAAAGAAATATTGAGGCCCTAGATATAATGAGACTAATGTGATCTAGGGTTTGTAACAAAACCCGAGCAATAAGTTCAAATTTAAAGTATGTGTCTTTTGTTGATTATGAACCTAACTAAGTTCAGGTATTTGATCATCAAATACCTTGATTTGATATATAAAGTCTAATGCTTCAATGATTCTAATATAGTTAAATTCATGCTTCTATATGTGTATTTAGTTGTACTCGCTATTTGAGTTGTACGGGTACATAATCTTCAAGATGTTGAAGATATCTGTAAGTAAACTTGATTTGATTGATAAAAATGATGAAGGAAGTTATATGAATAATGATAGTCAAGATGACTTTGATAAAAATGGATGAAGCCATGAAAGATTCTTCGATGCTATGGAAAATAAGTTAATCTCCCTAAGTTAAGAGGGAGTCTGGATAGAAGAAATATTCCAAGTTGAGAGGGAGGGCATATTATAGTCATGATGGATACCTTGAAGAAGAAATTGGAGAATATATATTGAGATGCTGCTAAATGAAGGAAAGTAGGATCTAGTTGTAGAATATGCTCCTGCATGTGGAGTAGGAAAGAACGTTGTATGATTGAGGAAAATTTTGTCAAGATTTGTTGGGAAGCCTCTAAGTCCTATTGTGATAAATTTTGAAGTAACATCAAGTTGTTTGGAGACGCTGAATGTTTGTGTTTACTTATGTGTATTTGAAAAGTTGTTACTAATGATGAGCTTCGGTATTGTAACAAGAATGATGCAACTCCTAAGGCTACCAACTTTAATTATCAACTCGGGGTTCGTACAAACTTAAGAGGTATCGGCACTATATGTGCAACATACAATGTGTTCTTCCTTTTCTGTCATGATGTAATGGAGTGCATGTAATGAAATCAAATCCTAAACTAATTGCAGAAAATGAAATGCTCGAAATGAAAACTTTAACCTATTTCAAGAAATAAAATACAAGGAAATAAACTATTCTAATTGCATAAAGTAAAGATCATAAACTAAATTTCAATCATTATATTTCAAAGAGTTTAGGTGTATTAACGAAGTTCATTGGATGTGGCAGTCATCATTGTATTATCCATTTCATAAATCTATCCATTAGCCCAAATTGCTGAAATGTTTTGCATGGGTAAAGAGGCAAGTCCTAAGTGGTATTTATTCTTCCCTAATCATTGATTTAAAGCTTAGGGGTCTTGATTCAACCCTAAGGGACAATAACCAATCTTTTTGAGTGAATCTGGGCAACTATATATATGTTGGAAGACTGCTACAAGAGATCCTGTAGTTACTACATGAAACTGCAGATTTACTACAGGAAAGTATAATTCACCAAATGAACAAGCAAATCAAATCCAAATTGGATGGGACAAATTTTTTTATTGACTAAGATGTCTTAGGTCTCCATGCCAAGTGGAATCACTCAAAAAGACCTCTGTTAACCCATATTAAAAAATAATAGAAAATTACTAGTCTAAAATCTAGAAATTCACGAACTAGTGAGTTAGTAAATCTATCAAATGCCCAACCTAATCAAGTGAAAATGCAATTGGTTAATTTTTGTTATTAACTAGAATGTTTTTGTGATCTAATGCAAGTGGAATCAATTTGATTGAAGCTTGTTAGCATGCTCTATAAAATATCATAAATTTACTTTTATTTTCCATAAAAGACTTCCAGAAATTTAGATTTGGGAATAAGCAAACTAATCCAGGTAACTCAATGATTATTATGACCTTCCAAAGTTGTTCCAAAGATGAAATGATGCTTGTGATCTTGAAAAAGAACTTACTTCAACCATTTAACCCAATCCTACAACAATAAATCATCAATATTAAATGCAAAAATAGAAAAAACAAGAACAAGAGATGCATGTGAATAAAAAATGAAAAGAAGAAAAGTAAATGATACAAAAGGGCTCTGAGGCTCCTGGGGTGGCCAAGCCCAAGGAAAATCAAAGTCCTATGAAGGAGACCAAGATTGAGACGCTGAACATGGCATCAATATTCATTATTCCCATCAATACAATTACATCCTTGCAACAAATGAAAGTGGAGTTGCAAAAATACGAGTTCTCTCCACAAGAAGACTAAGAAAATCAACCCTTAGAGGCAAATTCGAGTTGGTACTTATACAAAATGATTATGAAGCATTCCCCACGAAAGAAGGAAGCATTCTCCACCAAAACCCTTAATTAGTGGATCTAGTTTCCAATACTATGAATCTGCATTAAATGACATGGAACACATTCTTAGATTTTCTCAATCATTGGAGCTCCAGAATCTATGCAATTATTCAGAATATTTTCTTGATTTATTATTTAATATTGATCCTCCTAAAGTAGGGAGAAAGTCCCTAAATTATCTTCCTTTCCAAATCTTTATAATCTGCCCAATATTCTCACAATATTCCACAAAAATAAATAATATTAGGCAAAAATATGCAATTATCCATAAACCTTCCTAATGAACATATTAAAGTTAAAAATACATTATCTAATACAAAAAGAGAGGTTTAATGTGTTGAAGGATGGTTAGATGAACTTTAATTTATGTCTAATTTAGAGGCACATCGTACCCCCTGCTGAAAGTGTTTCTTGTCGTCTGAGCAACTTAGTGACCTCATTGTGCCTCATTCATGGACTTGGTGGCCTCTCTCTTGTGCATTCCTTAGTCCTTTCCCTTAAGAATCTTGGCTGTAACTTCTGCAAGGACAAGCACAAAAATGTAGTTGTTCTTTTCATGATTGTTTAACAATCTTTCAAGTAAAAAATAAATATAACTTTCCTCTTTGCAAATGAACTTTGTTGCCTTGTAGATCCATTTCATTCATATCCTCTCCCTTGAAACCTTCATTCCATTTTCACTCATTTTTCCAAAATTGTTTGTGCATAGAAAAATCACAGTGTTTCTTGAGACCATTAGCTTGCTTTCTTCCCCTTATTCAAGATGGGTTCTTGAATATTTTTCAGTTTGGCAAGGTCTTCCACATCCTTTTCCAACCACCTGTTACCTTTTTCCACCATTTGGACACCTTTGAAACCTTCAAAACACCTTTAGATGAGAACTAGGACATCTTGTAGTAATTCCTGTAGTAACCACAGGAAACCCAGTAGCAGCTTGTTTAAACCTATTTTGAGCATAAATGATAGCTTGAGCCTAGGGTAGGCCCTCAACTTGACTTCCATGCCTTTCTCCCCTTTCTAAAACATCTTTTAGGCCTTGGACAAAAGCTAGAAAAAGATTAGAGACCTTTTGGAAAACCTCTTTTCATCAATGCAATTTGATTTCTATTTTGATGGTGAATGCCTTCTTGTATTTTGTTGCCTTCTTCTTCTCTTTTGTGGCCTAGATGATTGCCTAATGACGTTGGAGTTTTCTGTTTTGATTATGTCTCTCTTAGACACTGCCATTTTGTGTTTTAGCATAATTTGTTCTTTTTTCCCTTTTTGTAGCAACATTTTGCCTTCCTGTAGCAGTCATTCCTTCTCTTTCAAAGCCTTCTAACTGTATGGGAGTGATGAGAAATGATGTAGAGGGATTGGAGGATGATGCTAGGGCTCAGAGGGAGTAGAGTAGGTTTGTGAAAATGGAGAGGATGTGCTTTGTGTGTTTTTTTCAAGAAAATTTCAGGGTGAAACGAAGTGTAGGGTTTGTTCCTGAGAAATATTATTTTTTTCTTATGAAATGGGATGGATGAATGATGGATATATAGTAGATATGAAGTGGATGGATGACTTGGAGTGCTATGGTGACTTGACCTTTGCACAAATTTCATCTTTTAACCTTTGTCCCCATTCCTCGAAATCATCACCCTTCCTAATTTGGTTTTTCCACATTGCATGAGTGAAGGAGTTAGTTGTATTAACTAGTTGAAGGTGGTCGAGACTGCTGACCCATCCTTAGCTTATAAAACCTCATTTCTCATGCATTGACAACAAATTTCTAACTATAATATGCTCAAGAGAAAAGGTCAAGAATATTGCATAATTGTACCTACCTGATGATCATTGGAGAGGTATGCATGTTGCTGCTAAGTTGATGATCGATCCATGGTCCTCTGAAGGTGATAATTTCCTTTGTTTGCTTCTGCATAGGTCTTCATAGCTTGGTGATTCCAAACCTTTGCCTTCCAATTACCATGAGCAAGCTATCTTAGTCAAATCCAGCTTTCTTGGAGTGTTGGGTTGGGCCATGGGTGACGTTCACCTTCCCTACGCTTTTCACAACTGTCATACCCCTTACTTGCACTTCATTTCACCTTCCCTACCTTCCTATAGCCTTCAACTAGTTTCCTGTAGAAAAGCAAGTCATCCTGTAGTAACTACAGAAAACCCTGTAAAAGTTTGTTTAAGCCAATGTTGTAGGAACCATCCACCCCCAAGGATCCAAAGGCAGATCCGCGTCCCGTACGGATCCGCCACCGATCCTTCAGCAGAACTATGGAGCGAAAAATCGGATCCGCGGATCGTCTTTTTTTGGCGGTTCCTGCAAAAATGGATTCGTGGGGCCCCGATCCGCGGTTCCTACTACCTGATCCGCGATCCCTATTTCCCGATCCACGGATCCAGAAAGGATTGGGTGTGGATCTGTGGAGTTTCAGGCGTGTATCCACCGCGGATAGCGAGCGGATCCAACAGAAGGTGGATGGTTTCGTGGGGCTTTTTCTGTTTTTGGAAATTTTGAACTGTTCTGTGAGGAACTACACTTTCTGAATACTCCTAAGCCGCTCCATAATGGTAATGTTAAATTCTTAAAGTAAAAGTGGCATTCTCCTTTATCTTTCATTTCCATCTTTTTACTTAAATTTTTAACATTACCATGAAATGACTTAGGATGTTTGAGAGTGGTTCCAACCTCATCGAACTTCATATGGAGAAAATAGAATTCCATATCCCATTCAAAATTCAGTAGACTTAACAGTGTTCAGGATCAATGGGATTGTGGCGTTTCATTGGATTATATCATGTATGAGGGCATTTGATTGGCATTTAATCAAGAGCAACAAGCCCTATATGTACCGCTCCAATGTTGGTGTTATTGATTGTTGAACTCCTTTGTCATGGCCTCAACAATTATGTACCCTTCACTCAAGTCAAAATCATTGATCAGGCATGTTAAAATTTCTCTACCATATTATAAGGCTTGGATTAAGCTGTTTGATCCAAATTAGGCAATGTTGACTAAAATCCCTATAGAATTGAAGTAGAGGCAAAGGCTAGACAAGAGAAGAGGAATCTAGATTGTAGATGGTTGATGCTGGAATAATTAATCATTGATGTACAATGGATGCCATATCTATCTTGATTTATGTAAAAATATGCATGTTTTCATGTCTTCTACAACTAAATTGATTTGGTATTTTGGATGTTTTTTTAATATATATATATATATATATATATAGTAGACACTTCCGAGATGCTTCGCTTCCTAGATTTTTGGAAAATGACGCTTCCGCATCCCCGCTTACAAAAAACGTCCCCGTTTGGTCTCCGCTTCATGCAACATTGGTTTAAGCACATATCTCCCAAATGGTACACTAGATTGACTTGAATTTTTTTGAGCATATTGTCATCATCCTTATGCACCTCTCCATAAAAAAAATTTGGCCAATGGATGCACGAATCTCGAGAAAAATAAAAAATGGCTATAAGTGATGGAGGTCAATTTCTTGAAAAATGTGCACTGGAATTTGCTGAAATTTCTTGGGCATGTTACCATCATCCATATGCATCTCCCCATGAAACAACTTTGCAAATGGATGCATGAATATTGAGAAAATTAAAATATGGTTGTAGGTGATGGAGGTTGATTTCTTGAAAACTGTGCACTGGAATTTGTTGAAATTGTTTGAGCATGTTACTCATGCATCTCCCCCTAAGACAAATTGGAAAACTGATGTATGGTTTTGAAGATATGGCAAAAATAATTTTATGCTCTATTTATTTCTATTTCCTCTAGTAACTATAGGGTCTTCCTATAGTAATTTAGGACAACAAGGAAAATGAGTGGTAAAAGCTTGGGAATGATGAGTGGATGGTGGAAATAGATGAGGGTGATGGATTGACATGGCCTTGGTCCTTCTGGAGTATCTGAACAAAAGAGGAGAAAGTGCAAGTTTGACTTCCTTTGACTAGGCTTTTGATCAATTTTTCCTTTGGTGGCTAACTTGTTTTTGTTGCTTGCAAAGGTTGTAGAACACCTGTATTCATGAGAGAGAGAGAGATACATGGAGCAAATATTTTTTATTTTTCCCTTCTTTTTTTCTTCAAGGCCTACTAGCCGTCTCAACGAGGTTTTCAACTAGTAGGTTTGCCTAAGCGCCTCAAATGAGGTTTACACCTAGGATATATATATATATATATATATATATATATATTTTTTTTTTTTCCAACCCATTGATCGCCTCATGGAGGTTTTCAATCAATGAGCCAATTTCAGATGTCTCAAAGGAGGTTTTCAACTGATATTTTTTTTTTTTTTCTTATTTTTCATTTTTTATTTCTTTTCCTATCTTACTCTACTGGAAAAAACAAAATCATTTTCAAGTGTAGGAATACTTCCAATGGAACCACTTGCATAATTGGATGACAGATAAAATAATGTGTAGGCTCGAAGCATATTCTTTGACATGTACTTGAATGTAAGAGACCAAATGCTTTAACTTTGATGATATCAAGCACAATTAAAGAAGAGAGTAGTGCTGCAACTTAGTGATTGCCTGGAACCATATTTCAATATAGTTGTGATGCCCTTGGTCCACTCGTTGATTTGGATCATCTTGAATGTCTTCTTCTTCCATAAAATTCATATCTTCTTCTTTTTGTTGATTATTCTCTTGAACACACAGAGGATCTGATGGTAAACATGAGAACACTTTTCTAATCTCTGATTCTGATGTCTGCTCTTTGTCAAGTGCAGTCGATGATTCTTTGGTCTTCTCATTTGAATCTTCTTTTTCTGCATGTTGTCCTTCAATGATATCAAGATAATCTCTTTTTTGTGATACTCTTTCCGAGCTTAAGATGAATACGATTTAAATCAAGAGGATATGTTTGGAAGTTTTGTGCCTCAACAGTGTAAGTGCGCTGCACTACTTCCTTGTGTGGGTTTGGAAATGGTTGTACAGGTAGTTAAGTGGGAGTGGATATTTGAGAATAATGTGGTTGGGGATGTGGTTGTGGCAAAGGTGGATGGTAGGGATAACATGGAGTTGAGTATGGAGGATATTGAGGAAAATATCAAGGATATTGTGGATGGCTCCCATAAGTTTCTTGCCAACCTTGTAGCCAAGATTGGTTTTGGATTTGAGATGGCCATTTTTTCCAAGAAAAGGGTGTGTTCCAATTACTTTGAAATGGATGTGCATAAACTTGAAATTGTGAATTAGGCTCTTGCCTCATATCAGGTTGAATAGGCTGCCATGGTCCTCTTGGAGCTACATAACATAGTTGCATTGACAATTGATTTGCTCCATTGTCCTCTTGGTAAACTTCCTTCAACCTTGGTAATGAGGGGCAATATTTAACATGTGATTATGCATGGACAACACAAATATCATTGTCTTATTTTTCCTCATCTTGCATTCTTAACGTTTCTACTTGTTTGCTTAGATTGCTAAGAGTTTTTGTTTTAAAATCACCAAACAAATTTCCAAGTTTAGCTTGAATTACCGATCTTGATGCTGATTTATTTACCCTTTCCCTTCCTCTTGACATGTGTTTGCATGTTTCACAAATTCCTTCAAATGATAATTGGTATACATCACCTTTACTCATGAGATCAAAGAGATCAATCTACTCATCCCTAATTGTTCTAAGTAAGAGGGTTTTAGTGTGTCAGATCCTAAATGATGTAATTTTTCCCTCTTAACATTATACACAAACATCTCTAGTAGATCCTCAAGGCTCTCATCTTCTTTCTGATTCATTCTAAATATTTATACTTTAAGATCATGATATTTATATTTTTCTAGAAATATTTTTTGCATATCATTCCATGATCTTATTGAATTAGTCCATAAACTCATGAACCATTTAAGAGCTCTATCCTTCAATGTTGCCAGAAACAATCTCATTTTTTGAGTGTTTAATAAGTAACCATAAGATCTACAAAGGATTTCAAATTCAAAGAGAAAGGTTTCCAGATCTTTTGACCTTAGACCATGAAAGTGTGGAAGAAAAGATGGAAGGATGTTCTTCATATGCACACTGACATTTGTATCTTGAATGGGAAATCCAAGAGGATCTTCTTCATTGTCATCATTTCCATCCATTTCTTTTTCCTTCCCTACCACCTCTTCTTTTATACCCACAAAAATGAATGGTGGTGTGGCTCTTATTGCACCATGTGATCAAATGGGGGGCGGAGAGGGGGTTGGAGTTGGAGAAGTATTTTTAATTTTTTTTGAATAAAAATGTTAATGTAATGCAATTTTCCGTTTTTGAATTGAAATATGCTTAATGCAATTTTTTTGCTTATATAGAAAGTAAAAGAAATGAATCAACTAGGGAAGAAAAAAATGCATACTTTGACACCTCCCTGGCAATGGCGCCAAAAAGTGATGAGCCTCGGTATTGCAACAAGAATGTTGCAACTCCTAAGGCTACCAACTTTAATTATCAAACCGGGGTTCATAAAAAATTAATAGGTATCAACACTCTGTACAACATACAATGTGTCCTTCCTTTGTCATCATGATGTAATGGAGTGCATGTAATGAAATCAAATCCTAAGCTAATTGTAGAAAATGAAATGCTCTAAATGGAAACCTTAACCTATTGTAAAAAAAAATACATGGAAAGAAATCTATTCTAATTGCGTAAATTAAAGATCATGAACTAAATGTCAATCATCACATTTCAAAGAGTTTAGGTCCATTAACAAAGTTCATTGGATGTGACAATCATCATTGTATTATCCATTTCATAAATCTGTCCATTAGCCCAAATCGCTGAAATGTTTTGCATGGGTAAAGAGGCAAGTCCTAAGTGGACCTTAGTCTTCTCTAATCATTGATTTAGAGCATAGGGGTCTTGATTCAACCCTCAGGAACAATAACCAAGCTTCTTGAGCAAATTTAGACAAGTAGATACATGTTGGAATGCTGCTATAGGAAAACCTGTAGTTGCTACAGGATATTGCAGATTCACTGCAAGAAACTATAATTCACCGAATGATTAAACAAATCAAATCCAAATTGGATGGAAAAATTTTTGTTATTGACTAAAATGTCTTAGGTCTCCATTCCAAGTGGAATCACTCAAAAATATCTTTGTTAACCCATGCTAAAAAATATCAAAAAATTACTAGTCTAAAATTTAGAAATTTGAGAACTAGTGAGCTAGTAAATCTATCAAATTTCTAACCTAATCAAGTGAAAATGCAATGGGCTAATTTTTGTTATTAACTAGAATGTTTTTGTGGTCTAATGCAAGTGGAATCAACTCGATTGAAGCTTGTTAGCATGCTCTAAAAATAGCATAAATTTATTGCTATTTTCCATAAAGGACTTCCAGAAATCTAGATTTGGGAATAAGCAAACTAATCCAAGTAACTCAATTATTACTATGACCTTCCAAAGTTGTTATAAGGATGAAATGATGCTTGTGATCCTGAAAAAGAATTTACTTCAACAATTTAACCCAATTCTACAACAAGAAATCATCAATACTAAATGTAGAAATAGAAGAAAACAAGAACAAGAGATGCATGTGAATAAAAAGTGAAAAGAAGAAAAATAAATGATACAAAAGGGATTTGAGGCTTCTAGTATGGCCAAGCCCAAGGAAAACCAAAGTCATATGAAGGAGACCAAGATTGAGAAGCTGAACATGGCACCAATCTTCATTATTCCCATCAATACAATTACATCCCTACAACAAAAGAAAGTGGAGCTTGCAAAAATACGAGTTCTCTCCACAAGAAGACTAAGAAAATCAATCCATAGAGGAAAATTTGACTTGATACTTATAAAAAATGATTAGGAAGCATTCCCCATGAATGAAGGAAGCTTTCCCCACCAAAATCCATTAATTAGTGGATCTAGTTTCCAATACTAGGAATCTGCATTAAATGACAAGAAACACATTCCTAGATTTTCTAAATCACTAGAGCTCCAAAATTTGTGCAATTATTTCAGAATATCTTCTTGATTTATTATTTAATATTGATCATTTTATAGTAGAGAGCAAGTCCCTAAATTATCTCCTCCAAATCTTCATAATTTGCCCAATATTCTCACAATATTCCACAAAAATAAATAATATTAGGCATAAATATGCACTTATCCATAAACTTTCCTAATGAACATATTAAATTTAAAAATACATTATCTAATGCAAAAAGAGAGGTTTAATGTGCCGAAGGATGGTCAGATGTGCCTTAATTTATGTCTAATTTAGATGCCCATCAACTAATTGAGGTTGTGATTGTTTAGGTAAATCTCTCGAAGTTTTGGAAGCATGTTTGATGTTATCGATTTGTTTGATCGAGAGAGACTTGATGTGTTGAGGCATTGTGTGTAATACATAATGCCTAGGAGGAACTCTGACTGACCTATGTGTTGACGTCTAGTTCTCGAAGTAGGGAGGACAACGTTGGTCATAGAGCCCTGACCATTACTCACGTAGTTCCTTGGTTTGGTGCTTAACAATTAGGTCTGGTGGTACCTAGAGAGGTTGAAAGCTTTAGTCCATATTAGTCCCTCCCGGATAGATTGCCTTGGTCAGGAATCTAGTCCGTGGCACCATGTGTGCCTAAACTCTTCATGGTTCATGTGTTTTGAAATCTTCCATGTACTTGTATATATATGAATACCTCCCTAATTAAATGGGAGTGTTGATGAATGTAACTAAGTTCGGTCTTCATAATTTTATTTGATTCATAATGAAATGTATTTATCAAACGAAAGAAAAAAAAGAAATTATTATTATTATTATTATGACTTATTAAAGCATGGGTTTTGTTATTAGTAAGAAATTTCCCTGTATGTAGGAGGAAATAATTAAGGTAATCTCAATCCAATCTTGTACGTTGAAGTTGGCCCTTCAACCCAGAGAGGGCTCTTTCCGTAAAACTCAACTACCCTATGGTCACTGTAGTAGAAGGTTTTGTGCAATTGAGTTAAGGTGGCCAGATTTTTCATTAAGGATGAATTGGTTGGGTGATCTTCAAAACCATTGGGCATGGAGTCCAACTACTCTAACAATTGAGATCACAACTCTAATGTGCAAGTTGTATAAAGCATGAAAACTCACAAGTCCTTTGACTGTTTGGAAATTAGAAGAAAGAGAGACTGAAGGAAACAAAGTTTATAGAAGGATGGAGCAAAAACTATTAATGCCTAATAATTTAAGAGAGGAGCATCAATGAAATCCAATCTCATAAACTAACATTCTTAGGCATGGAAGAAGACAATTATATAGCAGAGCAAATAATGATAGGGAGAAGAAACACATGTGTTTCCTATTAACAACTCATAAAACACTGTGAATACATTCAATATTGCTCAAATATATTTGGATTACAAGTGTTTATTCAATAATTTCCAACCCTTATTATATATTCACAAACTGTTTATATAGTGCTCTATATAACAGTTTTACAAAATAGTAGTCCTTACATTATTACAAAAACAAAGATATTTAAAATATCTCTCAAGTTCATGTATGCGAAAGATAAACTCTAAAATAAACTAAATGTCCTAGAAAAACTATAGGAAAACATGCTTGCTTTCAAACAAAAGAAATATCTAATCAACTACTTCCCTTGAAAGTAGAATAGGTCCCTAAAATTGCAGCTTCAAAATTTATGCTATCAAACAAGTCTGCCTACAATATTCCCTCAACACCATTCGTTCTTCTTCTTTAAATATGTTGGAAAATATTTAGCCTTTTAAACTGGGAATTGGTTCCTTAATGTCGATCCTTTACCTCATAATCTGGAGTGGATGTAGTTATTTTGGCAGAGACTTGTTGACTGTGCATTTCAAACCAATATTCCTCTCTTTTCTGCGTTTAAACAATTGTTGACCCATACATTTGTTGACACGTTCACATGGTTTATCAGAGAAGTCCCACATCACCAATGCTCAAATACTTCACAGTCCTTTGCGTTTTGCTTGTAGCTGTCGAACCCATTCATGCTCTAACACTTCCACTTATTTCACTATGGGAGCCTTTAAGCCCTATAATATCGTCGTGATGCTACTTCATATAGTTTGCCTCATCGGAATTTTTACTTAAGAAACATTAAAATGACAGCGAATTCCAATATTCCCTTGGCCCTTTTTGTGTTTAGCCCCTTCCTGTATTTCTTCACATAGGACCAAGGGTTGTGACCCGGTGTGTAGCTTCAAGGCGTTAAGTTATTTAGGTTCTTGCCGGGGCTATTTTCCTTTGTAAACTACTTTAGGCCTAAGGTTCCTTTAAACTCTAAAGACCGCATGCCAGTCCCAATATTAGAGTTTCCTCAATCAACGGATTTTTAAGTGGTACATATCACAAATTGCCGATCTGCGGTCGTCCATTTCAATCGCCCTTGGTTCTCAACCCTACACCTTGGCTTCTTTGCAACCGCGTGCCAGTCCCCTTATCGGAGCCCCTCAATCGATGTCATCATTGCCACATGTCGCCCTTTGAGTGGTGATACATGTTTCTCTTTTTTAGTCCCATATGATCCCTCAAAATGCCGAATCCCCCTGCTACGTGTCCACCATACAACCACGTCATGATGACATCAGCTGCCTCGTGGATTATCCAAACCAATCACATTGCGACACGCGTCTTGCTGGAGGAGAGAGAAAAGGCCTGACCAAGCTTAGTTTTGCAATGAATTTCTTTGTTAACCTGTTTCTATGCTTCCTGGAAATTTAGGACTACCAACCCCTTTTTCCGACAATTTAACACTTTATCGCAACATTCATATCTCACTTTCTGCAATATGCCAATTTTCCTTGTTTGCAATTCGCCAATCGTCAAACATTGATATGCTCAGTGCCATGTACCTCTGATTGTTGATTGCCCATGACCTCCTATCTCCGATTGCCGATATCGGCGATTGCTAATTGGCAATGTTCTTTGACTTACACTGTTGCTGCTTCAAAAAACATCGATATGTGGGATTTGAGACTCTTCATACTTAGGCATTTTCCCTCTATTTTCTAGTTTTGAAGAGAAAACTTCAAACTGCAACAATGTAAACTTTGAAATGGGAACTATAAACTCAAAACGGGAACTCTGGCCCAAAAACCTCAAAAAACCCACAAAAACAGTGCTCAAAACGAAAAGTGTGTATACTGGAACGATGTTTTTTTTTTTTAGGTGTCAATTTTGCGGCTGTTTTAAAAATGGCAGTGACTACGAAATTTTCTACGAAATTTTCCTGCAAAATATAGCTTCAGAACGAAAGTGTTGATACTGGAATAATGATTTTTTTTTTTAGGGTCAATTTTCATACTTTTTAAAAAATGCTAACTGAGTGAATTCAAAAGTCTTTATCACTGAATGAATTCAAAAGTCTTTATTTGTATACTGAATAAAACAGACATTATATCTCTAATTTGATATTGCATTGTAGATATTTAAACAATAAAATTTATCATACTTAAGACATAATCCAACAACATAAAAATGCTGCATAACTTCTCATTTAACAAAATATGGAAAACATTAATTTTATTTGAAGATACGATGCATACATCAGTTATATAAACTATCTTAAACAATTATTCAAAATCACTCATATTTTCTTGCACACCATCAGAATTCACATCTTCAAATGAGTGACTGGATGCTGACGAAGATGTTCCATATTCTTCTCTTTCATCAACTAGTGCCCCATCTGAGTTCACATGCATGCCCAACATTCCAGGTTTCAAAAGTCTTCTAAATCTACGACTGGTTTCAGCAGACTCCCATGTCAACACTGTTCCTTCTGGTAACAACCTTTTTAGAATCTCTGTCGTCTTGAAGCGAAGAGTTCCTCTCTACTTCCATGGTGGATTTTTGCAAACAATACTAATTTTTTTTATATATTTTTTCTCTACACACTAACCATAACATAACCATACTTATTTGAATGAAAAAGGGACCAAGTAAATTGATTGTTATCCCCCACTCTACGTATTTAGTGGTTTAAAATTTAAAATTGTTCTTTAACTTGTTTGTCTTTTCATTATTTTCAAAAAAAATTCCACGTGGTGCATCAACTCGCAGTGATCATTGATGCTTTTACGAGCCACACTATGTACAAGGGGTTAATATATAGAGCATATTGTTGGTTTATTATACTTGTTAGTATACTTAGAAAGAAAGGACATACCATTTATGGTGATTTGGTACATCTTAACTCGCTATTGAGTTAAAATTTCCTGCAATTGTCGGTCAATTATTATTATTAAATGTAGTAATGCACCTTTAACAATGCTCCAATAGATCTTAAGTACATTAATAAACAAATTTCATGGCCGTATTGATGTGCCCTTAATTTCTATGATGCACTACTGGTGGTGCTCCAGGACATTAAAAAAAAACCATGAGATAATATTTTGAAAAATTATTGTGCCAATGAATGCATGATACTTAAGAACACCAATGTTCTAAAAATTATTACAACGCACAATTGATGATCCATTATAATAAATTGGGAATCAATGACTTTTACTCATTATTTTGGCAGAAAACTTTAAGTTTAATATTCAATGAATATAACAAAGGGTAATTTAGACTAGATTTTTTTTATTTTCCACCCGCCCCCCACGCCCAGAAAGATCTAATAAGCACCTTCAAATTACCGAGCTTGATATTGCATACTCTAATCATAATATTTGACTACCTACACCATATCTATGTGTGAAAGCTCTGCAATGTTCATCCATCTGGAAACCTGCCAAGAAGTAGTGGAAGATATGACGGATATATATATATATATATATATATATATATATACCATGGATTTGGCACCCTAGATCACTCTTTCTACAATATAATAGCATAGAATGGATATATGAATACTTTCATATGAAACGTGATAAGACTTCATTAATAATACCCTGCACTGAATAGATGAACCTTTTAATACATCTCTTAAACGAAAGGAACGGTGTGAACGAGTCTTTTACGACGTTTCAGGGAGGAACGCTGTGAATATCTAGAGGAAAGTTGTCAGTGAATCTTTTAATATTTAGGAATGCTGTGAAAGAATCTTTTAATGCATCCTTAACCAGACTGTATGTTCGGGTCATCCGAGAACAAACTGCAAGGTCAACCGTTGAATTTCTTGCTGGGAAGTTCCGATAACCAAAGTTACAATCGGGTCTAGGTCTTCTGTAAAATACTATTGGATATATATTCCTGGAAGACCTGCTCAGAGTTAATGGATGATATGACCGTCACCTATAAAAATTAAATAACCCATAAACATAGGGATTCACAGCCTTTCTCCAACGAATGTGTTACAAAGGTTCATTTATTAAACGAACGCGACTCCATCTGGATTTGAGTGTGACTCCTCTTTTAAACGACTATATCGATACATGGCATTGGCCCTTAGGCAATTGGATGTGAACCTATTGTACTCTACGAAAATACTATATGTGACCACTGAATACATTGTTAAAATATTGTCATCTATTATAATTTATGATGTTTCCATTATACATTTTGACATTTATGACTTTGTTTCCTTAAATATATCAATTACCAATTAGAAATCATAACATGGTATTTAAATTTTAATTTCACTATGAAGATTCTTCACATCTATCTATCCCTATTTAAATTATAAATTGTAGTTAATAATTATATTGTATAGTAATTTCTCGACAAAATTACAAATTCATTACAAACTTGAAAGATAGATGAGAATTCGCTTTTTTGTTCATCCATAACTTGATATTGTATTGTAGGGTAATGTCTCAACAAAATTACGAATATTGTATAGTAATTTCTCGACAAAATTACAAATTCATTACAAATTTGAAAGATAGATGAGAATTCGCTTTCTTGTTCATCCATGACTTGATATTGTATTGTAGGGTAATGTCTCAACAAAATTACGAATTTGAAAGATAGATGAGAAATCGTTTTTTTACTCATCCATGACTTGATATTCAGAAGCGGTTGTATGGATAAATTAATGAGTGGACATTGAGAAGTACCTGTATGGATAAATTAATAATGTTCAGACTGCATGTGCACTTTTGGTTTTCCATGCATAGATTTGTATTAACTATTGGGTTCGAATTGTTCGCTCGATAAAATTAATTGCCTTGGAAATAATATGTATAGAATTGATAAATTTTAATAACAAGAAACCCTTGAAAGTTCTGGCCCTACATCGTTGTCTTTAGGAGTTTGGTTCGTACATGTATTAGCTTATTATAAACTTCAGTTTGGTTGAGACTGAAGCAAAAAAAAGTGAAATATGCGCTCAAGGCAGGGAGTTGCTGCCGTGCAGCTTTTCTGGTTTATTAATTACATATTGCTATCTATGTTTCCATAAGCCGGTTGATCATTTCACAAAAATTGACAAAACCGTTATGATGATCTCTGCAAAACCGTTGAAGATTCTCTTTCGACCAATGATATTGTCTCTTCACATAATCCGCCCTAATTTTATGAAACGCCTATCACTTATCCAATGGAAATTCTGCTCTTTAATGTTCTTTAGGTACAAATACCAGCCAAGTAACCATTGATCTAGTAGAAATAACTGCGTAGAGGTTCTGGGTATATTTCATTTGGGATACTATTGGAGGATAGAAACCAGATAGGGAAAAACGAAAAGGCTCAGGTCCTAATCTCATACCGTAAAGGAAAAGGCTCGCGTTCTTATTTATGAAAATGGAATTTGATGATGATATAAATGTTTACGATGATAACAGCCGCGACGAATCAGAAGCAGAAGAAAATGATATGGTGAACATAGCAGCAGGCGATGCGAATAAGTACACCGTTTTAAGTTTGAACGACATTCGTGAGCGTCAGCACAATGCCATGGCAAGCGCTTGTAATGTGCTTTCAGTCTCTGAAGTTGAGGCAGCCATTCTTTTGCGTCACTTCTATTGGGATATTAATACTGTGTATGATCAATGGTTTGCAAATGAGGAGAAAGTGAGAAATGCTGTGGGGTTATTGTTACAGCCCAGTGTAAAACAAGAAACCCAAGAAGGAAAAAAGGAGGAGTTAATCAGCCTGCGTAGCGCCCGTCGATTCCCGGAATCGACGCTCCGCCCCTCGGGCGGGGCGGGGCGGCCCGGCGCCCGCGCAGCGCCACCCCCGCCCCGCCCGAGGGGCGGAGCGTCGATTCCGGGAATCGACGCTCCGCCCGATGATGATATAAATGTTTACGATGATAACGGCCGCGACGAATCAGAAGCAGAAGAAAATGATATGGTGAACATAGCAGCAGGCGATGCGAATAAGTACACCGTTTTAAGTTTGAACGACATTCGTGAGCGTCAGCACAATGCCATGGCAAGCGCTTGTAATGTGCTTTCAGTCTCTGAAGTTGAGGCAGCCATTCTTTTGCGTCACTTCTATTGGGATATTAATACTGTGTATGATCAATGGTTTGCAAATGAGGAGAAAGTGAGAAATGCTGTGGGGTTATTGTTACAGCCCAGTGTAAAACAGTCAACATGGATAGAGTCAGGTTAAAATGGATATAGCATAAATTGAGGGAATATATATACATAAAGAGAGAGGCTTTAGCCCTGAAGGTTAGAGCAGTCTATCAAACACTCGCCACATTGAGTCTATGGCTTCTGCATAACACTCTATTCCATTTCAAATTTTCTCAAAAGTTATGTTAAGAATTTTGAATATGCTATCATCCTAAATGATGTCATGATTATCCATTATTTTACGCTTGAGTCATGTAATTTTTGTTTGAATAGACACAAGTCTCTGTCTCACCAATAAAAAGTGTCATACACCCATTTAACTGGACCATAATCTGATTATGATGAATACCTACCATGAGCCTAAAACTACCAGATTTGACACAAGACATTGTTATTAGCTCATTTGCACAATTCATTCTATGCCTATAATGGTGATGGTTTATAATTATATGGTGATGATTTATAATTGTTGAGGATAGAAAGCACATTTGCCTAGAACTTATCATCCATTTATTTTGAAGCTTGTTCGTTTTGTTGGTCTACTTGCAACTCATGCTGGAAGAGCTTGCAGCTTGCACTCCTACAAATCAGAATTGTTTGAGAGAGCAGTGATGGTCTACGGAAGAACAGTACCACATTAAAGGAAAAACACACGGAACTAGCCAACGCTTAGTTAATGGAAGGACAAAAAACTTAAAAATCCCAGAGTCACAAGGACTCTTTTGGGACTCCTCTCACTGTTTCATTCAAATTCAAATTCAAATTCAGAGTTTGATACCAACTGTTACTTTGGTGTTTTAGTGTCGAAGCAGCGCATTTAAGGCGCTGGAGCGGTCTTTCCTAGTTACTTTCGTGTCAGGTCTTGAAACTTCACGCATTAATCTCGGAGCTACAAAAGAGCGTCCATGGGACGTATGGCTTCATCCATAACGTGGAATCCCGTGGATATGGTGCATATATTAGGCTGAATAGTTAAAATAGAAGCTTCATGGATTGTATTAAATAATTTTCAATATGTATTGAATTATTATATAGGTATTACTTTTTAGTTTACTTTGAATTCAATTATTTCTTTCTAGAGGATGAACCAAACGAATGGTCGAGTATTCTATTGTAATTTTTAGGCTAATACTAAATAGTTGGGAAGGAATGGTTGTTTTTTCAAATTAAGAAGGTTCAATTCTTTATTACTATTCCAGATTAGTGCATGCGAGTGATAATATGTGCAAATAGTACTCTAGTGATACATCAAAGTGATTGGTTATGGAACTAATTTCTAATATTAACAAAACTTAACTATTATATTAATTAACGAAAAATACAAATTGAACTTGATGGCTGTGGTGTACGAGATGCAATGCTTGGTGCTTGTATAATCCATGGGGACGAAAAGCTAAGATTACATGTATTAGAATATCTTTTGGAATGAGAACCCCACGCATAAATGGAATGTTGGAGAAACTCACTCTATGGTTGAATTATCTTCGTGTATGTCATGACTATTATATTATTGTCAATTTAATCTCTAAGATTGTTTTACCAAAAATAGTTAGGGATTCCACTCATTTTCACCATATCAAGGATGGGTTGCATTCTTGTCTCATTTTCACCATATCAAGGATGGGTTGCATTCTTGTCATGATTATTGATGATGGCAAGTATGAACAAGTTGTTGTCATTCAACTATAGCATATTGGGATTTTCAGCTACCAAGTACTAGGGTGTTGAGTGAGAAAGAGATGTGCAAGTGCAGAAAAGTCTCAACACTAATGGTTTATGGAACCCATTAAATGTGTAAAAGCCTATCAATTGTGAAGAAAGTGTATTGCTTGGATGAAAAACTATTGATGATTAGATATCGGGTTTTCGAGATGTTGAAAATCAAAGATTGAGTTATTCATGCAATCCTCCAATACAATTGTCAGGCCTTAATAAACCATAATAAGTAGACAATCGACGGGGATTTCTTCGATAATCGACAATTATTTCACACATTAGTGGGTCCAATTAGTATAAGAGTTTCAACACTTCCCCTTCACCTCCTATTCACTCAATCCTTGATGCCTCGTATCACAGTGAAGCAATACATAATAGGCATTAAACAAGAAGAACTCCATGTTAAGTAATAACCTTGTTGCTTACTACTTGCATTTGGAGGGGGGAAATTGACATGATATCTTGTGATTGTAATAACGTGTTGTATCGACAACCTATCATTGATAGGCCAACTACATGCTGCCTTGTGCACTTAAGAACCTTTCGTCCAAGTTGCTAGTTACCACTCCCATCGACCTTGTGACTCGGTGTTAGGGCTAAAACCTTTAAGTCCCAATATTTTGAAACGCTTAACAAATCAGAAATGTTAGATTTAAATGTTTAATTTAAAAAACAAAAAACAAAAATAAAAAATTCTTTGAACCTGTAAGTATCCATCAGGTTAAAAAAGAAAAAAGAAGAAAAAATGAAAAATTCCTTAAGACCTCCATGTATCCATCACTTAATTCTATCAATTAATTTGTGAATTAAGAAGTTTGTAACAAAAATAATTTTCTTTTTTCTTTTAAATGTCTGATGTATTTCATGTATTTTATATAATTTTATTCAATATCCAATGTTGATTCACTCATTTTAAGACCATTTACATAATAAATCACCAAATGTTTTCACAGGTGATAAGTATGATAAATTTTATTGTTTAAATGTCTACAATGCAATATCAAATTAGAGATATAATGTCTGTTTTATTCAGTATACAAATAAAGACTTTTGAATTCATTCAATGATATAATTTGTTCATAATGTCAATGTTCAACTTCTGGAGACTGTAACTGCTTTGATACTTGCAACGTCTTCGAGATGCAATGCAAGAAATTGGGTTGAAGAAATGGGACTTTAGTGAATCACGTGTGGCAAAAAAGGCAAAGGAACCCCAACCACCATTACATGGAATGTTTGGAAAGACATATATTGGGAGATTTGCAAACATCAAAGACCCATTAGAAGAGGAAAATGAGCAAAATGAAACAGAAAATATTGTGGAAGAGGACAATGATGAAACTCTAGAGGACGAAGAATTTGGATTACGTGACATTGTTGATTAAATTTAAGTTATGCTTGTAAATCAAGCTTTGCAATGTTTTGACTTTGACATTTTATGAGAAGAATAAACACTCAATTAGGGTTGCTATATGTTCAATATTGGTAATATGTGATTTCTGCATTGATTTTTAAGTTAATCATTATTTTTTGAAAAAAAAAAGTAGTTATTATTATCTTTTTGACATGTAATTCATAAAAAAAACTATTATTTGACCATTTTTAGTTAATATTTTGTATAAAAATTGTGATTTTGACATGTTAATTCAAAAAATTATCAAAACGTTTAGTTTTTTTGTTATATTTATGTTAAAAATGGTTATTTTTTATGTCCATTGTTAAAAAATGTTGTTTTTTAGAAACAATTATTTCATGTGGATTGAAAAATTAATTAAGGATGTCTAAACATGTAGATTATCTAAAATTCAAACTATCGACTTTCTAATTTAAAAACGCAAAACAATAAAAACCCCACTAAAAAAAAAAAAAAAATTAAGATAGAGAACAAGAAAATATGAATACAATGACGACTTCAAAAACTATCAAATTTAGAAAATAATTTTTTACATTTCACACACTAGAAAATTTAAAGTCAAAAAATAGGTCTTTTAAAAAAAGGGTGTGATGCAGAATACTCACTTTTTAAAATCAGGATGAAAATCACTACCATTCACTACCATTCTAAAACTTAATGCACATGAAAAAAATTAAAGTTCCAAAAACCATGTTCTAAAAAAAACATGTGTATTCTGCATCACCACTTTTGAAAATCGGGTCATTTTTTTGCCACCTCTACAAAACGGGTAACAGTATCAGTTCCCGTTTCAAAGTTTACATTGTTCTGCTATAAATTTTGATTTCAGGGTCCTTTTGGGAAGTTCTTTATACCGTTGGAAAGATGCTTCAGAGAACTTTCCAATGGAAAGGGTTCGATGAAGCTCTAGATCCTTCCAATGGTTGAAAAATGACTTCAAACTTCCTTGTTTATTACAAATTTGAACGCTGGCACTAAAACTATTAGCATTTTCAAAAAAGATTTAAAAATGCGAAAAATTTATTACGATAATAGCTGGCTTCACAGGGATGTTGTCAATGAATATGTTGGAAATACTTGGGGGGGGGGGGTGAATCAGTATTCCTTTTGAATTGTTATTTTTATCAGTTAAATCATTTATATTTAGAACACAAAATGAACAACAGGAATAAATGTTTTTATTAATATAATCTTTACAATAAATCAAGTACAATGTATATAAGGCTTCAACCAGTTTCTAAGCACCAACTTGGACTTTTTATGAGGCTCCAACCTCCAAGGCACTAACCCTGTCTTGTCAAGGCACCAACCCTGTCTTATCAAGGCACCAACCTTGGATTAAAGAGCACCAATTCCAAGGACAC
The DNA here is from genome assembly GCA_031772625.1 of Pinus tabuliformis. Taxonomy (NCBI): domain Eukaryota; kingdom Viridiplantae; phylum Streptophyta; class Pinopsida; order Pinales; family Pinaceae; genus Pinus; species Pinus tabuliformis. Next base: position 741,162,844 of record CM062820.1, on the reverse strand, counting down.
CAATCCTTCCAATTCTGAGGCAACAACTCCAAGGGCTCCAACCCTCTGCTATATATTGAGCACCAACTCCAAGGACCAAACTCACAAGTACTTCAATGCTTATGTTGTCTACTGCTCCCTTCAATTGATCACTGATGAAATCTTACTTGGCTGGTTCGAGGTCAAACAGATCTTCGTCTTTCGCTGGCCGTTCGACTTCCACTTTTGTCCTGCTGGACCTTCGGCTTCCTTCTGTCCTGCTGGACTTTCGGATTCCTTCTGTCCTGCTGGACCTTCGACTTCCTTCTTTTCTTGGCCTTTGGCTTCTACTGCACCTTTTGCGTCTGCCAGACCTTCAGCTTCCTCTGTTTCTTCCGCATCTACCAGACCTTCGACTTCCTCTATTTCTTCCAGTGCAACCATAGTGAACTTTTCCTTGTTCTCTGTTATAGATGCCTGATATGCCTGACTTTTGGCTTCCTTTGTCACTGGACCTTTCGGCTTCTCAATCTTCGACTTCTCGATCTTCGGCTTCCTCTGTCTCTTCGAGTTCACCAATACTCAAAAGACACGTTCATTTGGAAGAGAGGCGACTTATGATGTCGCATATTAAAATTATATTAGAGAGGCCCTTTCATCCACAGACTTAATTATTCACGAAAATCGCATCAAAAGAGAGGTTATTCCCATATTGGATATCCCACATGCTACATCATTCCTTTAATCCCACAATTGCAACTTTCGGAGGTTTGCACATAACATAGTGATTCCACTATTGTCGACAGAGTGGATGCAATACGATCTTAAGCAGTTGTTAATAAACCTGTCGGGTCCACAACCTTATCACAATCGGTGGTTTTCCATCGTTACATCTCTTCAAGACTTGCAATATGGGACGAATGCGATATTTCTATAGAGTTGTTACCATAAAATGATTTGGTCCGCAGTACATATCGCAATTGGCAGATTTCAATGTGGCAAGGCTTTAAAGAGGCTTGCGATGTGGCAGATATGATGTTGTATTACGACGTATTGTAATGGTCTTGTGGGTCCATATATATATATCACAATCGTAGATTTTCTGTGTGACATTCCTTTGCATTACATAACTTCTGATGCGGTAGTTCTAGTATGGCGGATGCGATATAACAATAGAGCGTGTTCTATTGGAGCAGTCGGGTCCGCATCTCATCGCAATCGAAAGTTTGCGGGACTTCGACTGGCACATGGATTAACAATGGCCTTAACTCCCGCAGTTGATTGTGATCTAAGGGTTGACTATGAGATCGACGGCTAAGATTGAGTGCGAGACTTCAGCCATGATCAAGGAAGTTTGTCCTTTCCTACCCCCGCTCTTCCTGTAGCTGTTGCTCCTGTGACTTCTCTTCACTCTTCCACTCTTTCGATAGTTTTCTTCTTTACTCCTCTGTTATCGCTATTGCTCTACTGGATCTAATACGTCATTTGCTGTTCAATTGACCTCCTACATCATTTGTTGTTCAATTGCTGTTCAATTGACCTCCTATGTCATTTGCTGTTCAATTGACCTCTTGCATTATTTGTTGTTCAATTGCTGTTCAATTGACGCGCCATTTGTTGTTCAATTGCTGTTCAATTGACGCTTCATTTGCTGTTCAATTCGCTTGTGTCCTCCATCTCATCATATCATCATATATCAAACTTTGAGCATTATGATCAATGGGCATCAATGGGAAATCATGTATCAAAGAATTTTCCATCACAAACACTGCTATATTGACATCAATGAAAACCTAGATTAACAGAATAATGGAAGCAAGAACCTCCCATAGATTAGTTGCCTCATCCATTACAAAACTTAGCTAAGCTGACTAAAAAATAAAACTTCATCTTTTAAAATATGGTTTTACAGACTTTGAACTTGAAAGTAAAAATTGCAATTGCTTCTAAAAAACTTCTTATTTTTCTGATCAATATCAGCATAACCTTAGGGCCTTGACTTCAAGCTTCAAGTCCTTTATAAAATTCATCCACATCGGCAAAATACTTTCAAAATATATGGATATGTACAATGAAACTTGAAAATCATCACGTGCTCAAGAAATATAGTGTTTCAGGAAACGTCCATTAACTGGACCTCCTGGTAAAGATTCTCCATGTGGAACTTCCAAGATGAAACTGCTCTTTGCTCGGAAAGTTGCAATTCTGTATGGCCCCTTTAACACATTTTCAAACTTTCGGTGTTTACCTTTATCTTCAATGCGAGCATCCTATTTTAGAACTAGGTCTTGGCATTTGAAATCATCCTTGGTTTTTCTGCCAAAAAGCTTTTTGATTTGATCTTGTACTTCTTGAGATTTTTCGTATACCCTTTCTCTGGTTTCTTGTACTTCAATTCGTTGATTTGGTTCTTCTCCCAGCTCTTGCAAATATTTCATAACAGACATTCCAATTGAAACAAAATAATGCATCAACACCATATACTAACTGAAAAAGAGAAGTACCAATTGACCTTTTAGTGCTAACTCTATCTGCCCATAAGGCAAACTTAGGCTTTGTGTGCCAAGCCTTTTTGTTATCTTCTAACAACTTTTTAATGATTGTCACTAAACTCTTATTGGAGGATTCTGCAAGTCCATTACCTTGAAAGTAATAGGTTGTGGAATGGTTGAGTATAATATGGTAGTCTTCACAGAATTTCATTAACTTCTTAGACTTGAAACATTGGGCATTATCAATAATTATCCTCTATGGGCAACCAAATCTAGAAAGAATATTTTCTAAGAATTGAATAACTACAAGATCAGCAGCTTGCTTTCATGGAAGTGCTTCAGTCCATTTAGTAAAGTAATCTATCCTTGTCAAGATCCATCGATGATGCTGGATGAATTTCACCTATAAAGTCAAGGCCCCATTGTGGGAAAGGTGCTTCTACAAAAATAGGTTTCAAAGGTAAAGACATTAGCTTTGACTTATGCTCGAACAACTGACATTTGTGACACACTGCTACTTCTTTTCTAACATCAGAGAATAAAGTAGGTCAATAGAAACCAGCTCTCAAGATCTTATCTGTTGTGGCTTTCCAATAATGATTTCCTCCACATACTCCTTCATGAAACTCTTTACTCATTCTCTTAGCTTCATTTTCTAATAGGTAGTTCAATAAAATACCTTGAGGATCCTTCTAGTAAAGATAACCATTCAAAAGACAATACTTAACAGATTTCAATTTCAAGAATCTAACTTGGGTTTTATCTATTCCTTGTGGCACTTGGAAATTTTTCAGAATGTAAACAATATCAGTATACCACAAACATTGTTTAAAGCAATCTTCAGATTCAGTCACTAATTCTTCATTTGGGAGATCTGATAAATCAAAAACAAAATCTATACCAACAACATCAAGATTTGACTCAGACATAAGCCTAGCTAGACCTTGTCCTTTAATCAACTTGGTAGGTTTGATTTCCATGTCATACTCCAAAATTTTAGCAATCCAGTTCCCTCTTCTGCCATCACTGTCTGGCTGTACTAAAATACTCTTTATTGCAACATCTGCTACATATGCAATCACATGAGAATGTAAATAAGCACTCTAAAATCCTTTAGTGCTTTGATCAATTCATATGCATGTTTGTCTAGAATATTGTATTTCAATTTAGTATCCCTCAATGCCCTACTGAAAAACGATATGGGTCGTTCTTGTCTTGTATCATTCTTCTAAAGCAACACGCCAAAAATAGTGTGTTAGGAAGAAAAAGAAAAAATTATGAAATCTTTTGAAGAATCGGGACTAATGAGTAGAGGCGCTTGCCCTAATGCTCTCTTGATATCATCAAAGGAACTATTCGCTTTTTCAGTCTACTTGATTTCACTCCCTTTCTTAAGCATTCATGTTGTTACTTTCAGGATTTCTGCAAAATTCGGAATGAAACACCTCAGAAAGTTCACATTACCTAAGAAAGATTGCACTTCCCTTTTACTTCTTGGCTGGTCAATCTTTTGGATTGTTGTCACTCTGCTGGGATCTATGTTGATGTCGTCCTTTGACACTATATGCCCCAACAACTTACCTTCTCTCATTGCAAAATGTGATTTCTTCGGATTAAGAGAAATTCTGAGTTTCCTACACTTACTAAAAAATGTTCTAAGATGTTTCAAATGGTCAGATTAAGACTTTGATAAAACAATAATATCGTCTAGATAAATCACCACAAACTTATCTCTTTCGTTAGCAAAGCTGATGTCCATCGTGCATTGAAAAATGGCTCTTGCGTTCATGAGTCCGAATGGCATCTTAGAATACATGAACATACCCCATGGTGTGGTGAAGGTTGTTTTCTTTTGATCTTTTGGGTTAACCAAGATTTAATTGTATCCTAAAAACCCATCCAGCATGGAAATCCTTTCTGAACCAACCACCTTTTGGAGAATGTGATCCATTTTAGGTAAAGGATAATTATCCTTCATTGAGACTTTATTTAGATCTCTAAAATCCACACACTGGCAAATTTCCCCACTTTTCTTTCTTACTGCTACCATGTTTGCCACCCATTTGGAAAATCTGAGTGGAATGATAATCTTTGCATCCATCAACCTCTTCACTTCTTTCTCAATCAATGGCAGTAGTTTCATATTTATCCTCCTCAACTTCTATTTGAATGATTTCTCATTTTCCTTAAGTGGTATGGTATGTTGGATAATGGATTGATCATAAATTTTCAAATCCTCATACCTCCAAGTGAATATATCAGTGAATTCTTTCAATAATTCTGCACACTGAGTTTTTTGCTCTTTCTTCAAAGTGCTGGAAACTTTGACAACTTTTGGGTCGATTTTGGTTCCCAAATTGCCATCCTCCATTTCCCCCTCAACTGGCAGAATTCTTGGCTTCGATGCTACATCATTAGAATCAAATAATCTTTCTAAACGTACTAACCCTCTAGGAATCAAATTATTACTGAGATGAATAATTTCCTTTCCTACTACAACATTCAAAAAGTCTATTGTTTCAAAATTTTCATCTGCAATTTCATCTTCATGTCTTTCCATCAGAGTGCTGGAGAATTCATTTGTTCTCTCCAGGAATCTCTTGATTTGTTGGTCATCTTCAAAAACCTGCCAATACTTTGTATTATCTGGAATTGAAGGGCAGAGTCTAACATTTATCTCATAACTTTCATTTGAATACAACAAAGCTCTGAATGTACTAGCAGCCTTTGCCAGAGCATCTACAATTCTATTCTTCTCTCTTGGTATCAATGAGATTTCATGTTCAGTAAAGAAGTTATCAAACAAATCCCAAATTTCATTTATGTAAGTTCTCATTCTCGGATGCTTAGTTTGATAGACAGACTTTACTTGGTTCACAACCAACTCTGAATCTCCAAAAATGTGAACTTTCTGCGCCTTTTGCTCTCGTAACAGATTTAGACCAATAACGAGAGCTTCATACTCTGCCATGTTATTTATATACTCAAACAACAATTTATAAGAATGAAATTGACCTATACAATTTGGTGGATAAATCCACATACCTTCTCCTTAACCCTTTTCACATGTAGATCCATCGAAGTATAATTTTCAGACTCCTCTAAAGAGTCTTGAATCTGTTTCTGTTGAATATCAATTTCATTTATTGTTGACATTTCTCCCTAAACACAACAATCATTGAAGAATATTTTTTACCTCAACTCTGTGTCCACTGCATATATTGGATGATTACCCGACTACATCTTGTTTCTCACCATATAGGCCATTTGAACTTCCTGATATAGTATTTTCATTTCACCAAACAATGGTATAGAAGCATAAGTCATATCCATCTGCGGTGTTCCTCCCAATCTTGCTGCCTAAGATCGGGATAAAATCATATCAAATCTAGCAGGAATGTTTGCTACTACTATATCCATCAAAATACTTTTAGCGGGAATTTGACCTAAGGTGACAAATAAATCTTTAACCGGCCCTAAGCATTTGACCTTTCTGGAATCAAAGGAGAACAAATCTTTATAGGTTCTAGTAATTGGAAGTCCTAGATGGTCCATGAATGATTTGGGCATGAGATTATGTGAGACCCCGAAGTCTAACATTGTGTTATGAGGAATCAAATCATGTACATTTAGACTTACATAAAAAGGAGGCACATCATCCTTTGCACTTGTGACATGTGGGCCAAATACAAATTCGGGAGCATCATCATCTAGGTTCAAAGAATCTTGTGAAACTATGTTGACTTGATCAATCTCTGAATTTTTAATCATAGTAGAAATTCTCTTCCTATATTTCTCATTTCTCAAAAGTTCGGCAAAAGCAATGGATACTTTTAACTTACCGATTTCAGAGTCTAGGTTGAAAGTTGACTATACTTTTTCTACATCTTTGGTCTCTTTCAGATTGTCCTTCTTTGGCTCCTCCGGATTGTCCTTCTTTGGCTCTTCTGGCCTCTTCATTATCTCCTTTCCAGGTTCAACTAGTTGTTCAGTTGATGTCTTTTGTGGTGGAGCTTTGATTGGAACATTCTGGTTTCTGAGATTGTATTGTCTTTGAAAATCTTCCACTGCATTATTGTACCCTTGCTAATAAAGAACTGAATTACAGAGATAAACATTGTCTTTTTCTCCCGAGCATCCAACAAAAAGGTCATGTTCTTCTTTGGTGGCAAAAAACTTGGGTCTCCTCGTCATCAAAGCACCCAATCGAATGATCTTGTTCTTCATTTATATCCTCATCTACAAATGATTCTGGAAAAGGATGTCGAATAGTGAGTTGTTGTTCTTTAGGAGCTTTCTGCTCTCTGGGACGATTCTGAGTAGCCTGGGACCTCCTAAAATTAGGATTTCTGACTTGAGGTTGCTCACAAGGAGGGGTCAATTTATCTACCAGCTTCTCCATAGTCTTCAACGTTACATCAAACTTCAAATCAGGGGATGAAGATGACTCTTCTTTGAAACCTGCTCTTCTTTCAGCCTTCATCTTTGCTTTCTTTGTCGATAATTTAGCCTCCACTCCAATTGCATTACTCTGCATTTGCTCCAAAGTAGTAGGGTTTATTTCACAGAGTTGATAAGCCAACTTGGCATCAAAGCAGTGAGGATAATGTAGAAAAGCTAAACAAGGAGGGGGTTTGATTTCATCTGGGATAGAATTATATATCTTGTTAAATCTGACGGTGAATTCTTGTACAGATTCTCCTCGATTCCTTTTAAGTGCATTATACTAAGCTAAAATATGCAATGGGTTTTTCTTCACCTCCCATCTGGCGAGAAACAACCATTCAAAATCTTGAAAGTTATTAATATTGTTTGCAGGCAAAGATTTGAACCATTTCTTTACCTTTCCAGGCAGACTCTGTGCAAACAACTTCAATTTTACATCATCATGATCAACTTATTCCAAATCTATGAAATCATTGAGTTTGTCTATATGCTGTTGGGCAGTATAATATCCAGTTCCATCAAATGGAATAAGACACTGTCCATAATTTTTTGGGAGAACATGGACCTGTGTTGGAAGATTCAAGGTAGCATATCAGCCAGCCATAGGTTTTTGATGTAAACTTGTACTGATAACAAGGGTAAAAACAACAGAAGTTACAGGTACTGAGATTGATGGAGTAATATTTGATGGAATGCACTGCTGAAAACCCCCAGAGGATGACTAAGTAGTCGAGGTAAACAAAGATGGGATAATATAAGAATGAGTAGGAGACTTATCAACTGCTTCTTGAAGTTCTTGAACCTTTTGTTCCAATTTCTGAAAATGGGACCATAGCTCTAAATCTTGGGGTATTATAACTACTTCAGGGATAGAGGGCCCAAGGGTAAAGGTCTTAAGACCTATTGGATCTAAAATAGTTTCTGACAAATTGCTTTCAGACTTAGATCTGAGTAAGCTACTCTCAAATTTAACATCTAGCACTAAGTCTTCAAAAGTTTCAAGCTTTGGAGGTAAAGAAAATATCTTTCTAAATCAACCGTACTTGTCTCCTTGAGAGTCTTTTTTCTGAACAACTTTTCTGGGCTTGACAATATCTGAGGTGGATTCGGATCCAGGTTCCTCCACGTGTGAACACCCTTATGAGACAGAACACCGTCAATAAGAACCTTTTAGATCACAGTGTGGAGTTGCTAGAGAAAACATCTCTCGGCCAATTTGGAATACAAATCTTTGTTTGCTCTCAGAGATTTGATCTTCAATAATAAAACTGTTAAGGGAAAGATATGCTTTTCGTTCCACGACAACGACGCCAAAATGTTATTACTCAAAAATTTCCCTGGCTGCAAGAGGAAATAACTAAGGTAACCTCAAACCAACCTTGTAGGTTGAAGCTGGCCCTTCAATTCAGAGAGGGCTCTCTCCGTAAAACTCAACTACCCTATGGTCACTGTAGTAGAAGGTTTTGTGCAATTGGGTTTAGGTGGCCATATTTTTCACTAAGGATGAATTGGTTGGGTGAACTTAAAAACCATTGGGCATGGAGTCCAACTACTTGAACAATTGAGATCATAGCTCCAATGAGCAGGTTGTACAAAGCATGAAAATTCACAAGTCCTTTGACTGTTTGGAAAATTAGAAGAAAGAGAGACTAAAGGAAACAAAGTTTATAGAAGGCTAGAGAAACAAATATTAATGACTGATAATTTAAGAGAGGAGCATCAATGAAATCCTATCTCATAAACTAACATTCTTAGGCATGGAAGAAGACAATTATATAATAGAGAAAACACTGACAGGGAGAAGCAACACATGAATTTCCTACTAACTGCTCATAAAACACTGTGAATACATTCAAGATTGCTCAAATATATTTGGATTACAAGTGTTTATTCAATAATTCCCAACCCTTATTACATATTCACAAACTGTTTATATAGTGCTCTGTATAACATTTTTACAAAATAGTAGTCCTTACATTATTACAGAAATATAGATATTTAAAATATCTCTCAAGTTCATGTAAGAAAAAGATAAACTCTAAAATACTCTGAATGTCCTAGAAAAACTATAGGAAAACATGCTTGCTTTTAGGCAAAAGAAATATCTAATCCACTGCTTCCCTTGAAAGTAGAATAGGTCCCTAAAATTGCAACTTTAGCATTTCTTCTATCAAACAGGTTTGTCTGCAATAATCCCTCAAAACTGTTCCTCATTCTTCTTCAAATATGTTGGAAAATATTTAGCCTTTTAAACTAGAAATTGGTTCCTTAACGCCGATCCTTTGCCTCAGAATCTGGAGTGGATGTAATTATTTTCACAAAGACTTGTTCACTGTGCATTTCAAACCAATATTCCTCTATTTTTTGTGTTTAAAAAACTGTCGACCCATACATCTGTTGACACTTTTCATGGTTTATTAGAGAAGTCCCCCATCATCAATGCCCTGATACTTCGCAGTCCTTTGCATTTTTCTCACAGCTTCCAACCCATTCATGCTCTAACACTTCCTCTTATTTCACTATGGGATCCTTTAAGCCCTATAATATCATCGTGACGCTACTTCAGAGCTTTTGGTTCACCAAAAATTTTACTTAAGAAAAATTAAAACGACAACGAATTCCAATATTCGCTTGGCCATTTTTGTGTTTAACCCCTTCCTGTATTTCTTTGCATAGGACCAAGTGTTGTGACCTGATGTTTAGCTTTAGGGCACTAATTTATTTAGGCTCCTGTCGGGGTTGTTTTCCTTTGTAAACTTCTTTAGGCTTGAGGTTCCTTTAAACTCTAAAGAATGCGTGCTAGTCCCGATATCAGAGCTTCCTTAATCAGCGATTTTCAAGTGGTACATGTTACAAATTGCTGATATGTGATCGCCGATTTTGATCGCCCTTGGTTCTTAGCCTTGTGCCTTAACTTCTTTGCAACCGTGGGCTAGCCCCCATATCGAAGCCCCTCAATTAGAGGATTTCAGTCGGAGGCTTTCAATTGAGAGTTGCGACATGCCATAACCTCCAATCGTCGATCTCCGATATGCGAAGTCATCATTGCCACGTGTTGCCTTGTGAGTGGTGACAAGTGTCACTCTTTTTCGGCCCCATATGAACCCTGAAAATGCCGAATCTTCCTGCCACGTTTCCATCGTATAGCCACGTCATGATGACGTTAACTTCCATGTGGATTATCATAACCAATCGCATTATGCCACGTGTCCTGCTGGAGGAGAGAGAAAAGGCCTAACCAAGCTTAGTTTTGCGATGAACTTCTTTGACAACCTATTTCTGTGCTTGTCGGCGGTTTAAAACGATCATCCCCTTTTCCCAACATTTTAACACTTTATTGCAACATTAATATCGCACTTTTCTTCGATATGCCAATTCGCCTTGTTTGCAATTCGCCGATCATAGAATGTCGATATGCTCTATGCCATGTACCTCTGATCGTTAATTTCCTTGGACCTTCGGTCACCGATTGCTGATTGACGATGTTCTCTAACTTACACTACTGCTGCTTTAAAAAGCTTTGATATGGGGGATACATGACTCTTCATACTTAGGCATTTTCCCTTTGTTTTTTGGTTTTGAAGAGAAAACTTCAAACTATGATAACTTTTGATTCAGGAGTCCTTTTGGGAAGTTCTTTATACCGTTGGAAAGTTGCTTCAGAGCACTTTCCAGTGGAAAGGGTCTGATGAAGCTCTGGATCTTTCTGATGTTTGAAAAATGACTTCAAAATTCCCTGTTGATTACAATTTTGAATACTGACACTAAAACTGTTAGCATTTTCAAAAAAATTAAAAAAAGTGAAAAGTTTATTATGATAACAAGTTTCATGCTTGGGTCATCATGTTTTAGGTCAAAGTACCCATTGAGGAATTCTAGGTTTTATATTAATTCATTAGTGTCATTGTCCATTTAATGAGACCCTTCTTGGGCTTTTGAATCATGTAAAGATAATTATTATTGAGTAAAATAAGTCATTTTTCACCTCCACACCAAGTCGGCCCTTACCTAATCAAGTCGGCCACATTAGGGTAATTCGAACTCCATAAGAGGCTATAAATAAGGGAAGTACAATTAATTTGAAGTAACACACTCACAAGTTCGATATACAAACAGTAGAACCAAAAAAGTGTGAATTTCCAAGAGAAGAAGGAGAATTGTAGAAGAAGGATAAAAGTTGAAGTTTTGGGCTATCTCTCCCTCTCATTCATATGAAGTTATTGGGTTACTACAAGGGTCGAAGATCTATTGCTAGATCGAAGTTCTGTTGTTGGGGGGATAAAAATTCCACTGCAACAAGATCGAAGTACTAGGTCAAAGTTGTTGTTGGAAGGTTATCATTTGCAGAAGGAAGGAAGGGCTGACGTTTTGATTGGGGAAATCTGTGTCTAGGTCAAGGAGTCTTGGATAATCTCATGAAACTATTAAAGGAAGAGTTGTTGACTGAGTTTTCCACTAGATAGGGGTTTTTCCTTGGCTGTCTGCCTACATCTGGTGTCTTTGATCTTCGTGTTATGGTTATTGATAATTGCTTGATGAACTAAGTTAAAATAATAACACAATAAAGTTAATAAGAACATAATAATATCACAAGTAGTTATCAACATAAATAAAATATTTCTGCCTTTCATTTCATTCCTTCATAATTCTGGATCATTGGTATTTGAGCGGTTTTCTCTTTCTTTGTTTTTATGTACATGTCCCCAACGAGGTCAGGGTATAAAGAGTTAGGGATCGAACTGGTTGAACCTTTGGAAGACCAACCTCGTCGACCCTAACGACCTCCCATGGTGGAAGAAAATAAAGACAGGGGAGCATGAAATCCTTTCAAAATATTGCTTGAAGAAGTCCTCAAAAGACAAATGAACACAATGATGGACAACTTTGCCTAGATCCTTCGACAGATGCCCATACGCAATGCATATTCATCCAACAACCACCTTGGAGGCACCACTCCCTTTAAGGTACAAGTAAACTTTGACATTCCCATATTTGAAGGCCAGATAGATACAAATGTCATAGATAAATGGTTAAATCTGTTGGAAGGATATTTTTTGGTTCATGATTTTTCCAATAGGGAAAAGATTACTTTTTCACTCCTCAAAGCTACCCTCCATGTCAAGGATTGGTGGGAAACCTACAGTGAGCAGAGGGATGAGAGAGAACCCATACTGTTTTTAGCCACACCCACTTGGAATTCTTTTTGAGATGCCATCAAGGAACAATATTACCCGGTTGGGAGCTATGAAAATAAATACATAAAGCAGACCACATTGCAGCAAGGAAGGGACCAAGACGTGCCAAAGTTCACAATTTTTTTCATACCCTTCACATGAAGTTGGGTATTAAGGATTTTGAGTGGCATCTGGTACTCAAGTACTGCGGCTATCTACAAAAATACATCTAGGATGAGATGGAGTTCTTAGAAATCTCCTCGCTTGGCACCGCCTATTGATATGTTGTCAAGATTGAGCATAAATTTAAACAAAAGAAGCAAGACTTTGGATCAACGAATCCAAAGCAAGGGAAATGCGCCCCCAAACTGCAGAACAAAGGACAAAGCCAAAGTGGGGTAACCTAGAGAAACTTGCCAAAGCCGCAAACAAAGAAAAACACTACAAAGACAAAGAAGGGCATAGGAAAGTGGTGTGAGTTCCATAAGACCCCCACTCACAACACAAGTGAGTGTCAAGCCAAGCAGTGATTGGTAGCCGAGCTAAAGGCTTTCGAGTCAGATGCATGTTCTGAATATGAGTCAAAACTCGATAAGGGGAATGACAAAGGGAAGAAGATTTTTTATGCAGAGCCCAATGCCACTGTTTCCACCATCATTGTCCAGAATACTGAGCCCGAAGATCCAGAGGGGGAGCGTCTCTTCCACTCACATGTGTGGGTGAAGGGTTCTTTGCTGTAGTTCATTGTCGATAGAGGAAGCCAAAAGAACCTCATTTCAGTAGAGGTTGTGAAGTGGTTAGGCCTACCGACCACACCACACTCGCAACCATACACCATCGGGTGGCTTCGCTAAGGACGAGATCTCTGTGTCAGCCAGCAGTGTCGCCTTCCCAACAACATCTGTGATGTTTCTCCTCTTGAAGTTTGTGATGTATTATTAAGCCAACCATACTTGTGGAAGCGTCATGTTGTGTATGAGTCTAGGCCTCACACTGTTATTATTACTTTGGGCAATAAGTTATATAGGATATCATAGGTAGCCCCACCTAACACCATGTCTTTGATCTCTACTAAGCAATGCAGTAAGATCATCTCCCAGACTGAGAAATTTGTTTTCTTTCTGATTTGATCTCAAAGTAAGGGGAAGATCGTGGCCACATCCATAGCCCCTGGGAAATATTCCTCCACGTAGCAAAAGTAGGTGGATAAGGCCGTGGAAGAATACAGAGACATATTCTCCTCACCCACAGGGGTACGCTTGCATTGTCAGGTGAAGCATTCGATTGTTCTGACTCCCGGAGAACACCTACCCAGTGGGCCGATATACTGCCGCTCGATTCTAGAAAATGAAGAGATCAAACGAAAGGTCCAAGAGTTGTTGTAGCAACGGAACATCTGACCAAGTTCCTTACCCTGTGGGAGCCTGATTGTACTTGTACAGAAGAAGGATGGGACCTGGAGGCTCTACATTGATTATCGGGCACTAAACAAAATCATTGTTAATAACAGGTACCCAATCCCACAGATTGATGACCATCTAGACCAACTCAAGGGGGTCAAGTATTTCAGCGAGATCGATCTGAAATTTGGATGTCACCAGGTTCTAATAGAGCCCACAAATGTATGGAAGATAACCTTTAAATCCAAGGAAGGCCTTTTTGAATGGTTGGTCATGCCATTCGGGTTGACAAATGCCCCTACTACTTTTATGAGGCTGATGGATGACATCTTGTGGCCCTTCACCAAATCGTTCATGGTCATTTATCTGGACAACATCCTCATCTTCAACAAGAGTTGGGAAGAACACTTGCAACACATTTGACAGGTCCTTCAAACCCTGCAACAACACAAACTGTGCACAAACTTGGAGAAATGCACCTTTGGCATGACCTAGATCCAATTATGGTTTGCATCATAGATAAGAAAAGCGTGCATGTGGATCCGACTAAGATCCAAGTCATTCAGGATTGGCCAACCTCGACCACTCTATTAGAGCTTTGCAACTTTTTGGGCCTTGTGGATTTTTATTGAAGGTTCATGTTGGGATTCTCCTATATCACTTAGCCTTTGCGTCAAATTACCAAGGGAGGAGAGAAAAAAAAAGTTTTCCTAGTCTGAGTCGCAACATAAGACGTTCGTTGAGCTAACGCATCACCTTTTCTGTGCACTTGTTCTCACATTGCTAGACTTGCAACAAACATTTGAAATTGAGACAAATGTCTCTGACTATGTAGTCCTCACCCAACATGGGCATCCAATGGCCTATTATAGTGAGCCACTTTCCAATACAATTCAAAAGTTCCTCACCTATGATAAAGAGATGTATTCTATCGTGCAGGTTTGCCGACATGGAAACACTACATTTTGGGGAAGGAGATAGTCAGCCACACCGATCACTGGCCTCTTCAGTTTATACAAACACAAGGGAATTTGCAAAACGATCGCCATCAAAAGTAGTCTACATATATGCAACAATTCCATTTGAATATTAAATACAAAAAGGACAGCACCAATCATGTTGCAGTTTGCCTCAATTGACCCCTAGTTGCAACATTGACTACTGTTCTCAACTCTTGTGGCCACAACACTTCTGGATGGTTGCAACTATACAAAAATGATCCAAAGTTCGCTACCACATACCAAATGCTAGTGGATAGCAAGCAAGTTCCTGATTTCCACCTCCAGGATACATTATTATGCTACCTGGGCCACCTTTGTGTTCCTTGAAGTGAGCATGCTAAGATTATTTGGGAGACGCAATACAGTCAGGTCATAGGACACTTTGGTGTGGAGAAAACTGTGGCCATACTACAGAAGTACTTTTATTGACCAAAACTATGACATGATGTTGGAAAATATATCAAATCCAACACCGCCCATGCCATTGCCAAGCCAACCATCATGAAGCAAGCCCTATACACTCCTCTACCTACTCCCAACTAGCCCTGGGAATCCATCTCCATGGACTATCTATCTGGCCTCCCTTCTACCAAGCGTGGTAATGATTGTGTATTTGTGGTCATGTGCAATTTTTCTAAGATGGCTATATTGGCGGCCTGCAAGAAGAGTATCACAACATAGGACACTGCCAAGATCTTATTTGAACAAGTGTGGGTACATTTTGGGATTCGACAAACCATTATACCAGATCAGGATAGCAGGTAGTTGAGCACATTTTGGTGGAGCATTTGGAAACTATTGGACACCAAGATCACCAAGTCGATTGCATTCCATCCCCAGACTGATGGCCAAACATAGGTCATCAACAAGATGATAGTGCACATACTCCACATGTACAACTGCAAGCATCCATGAACCTTGGATGAGAGCCTTCCCTATGTGCAACATAACTATAACAAAACTCTCCATAGCTCGACTGGTCACAATCCCTTTCAAGTGGGTCTTGGATTTCAACCATTGTGTTTGATTGATGTTTCCATTCCTCATGCGACTAGACAGACATAATCCACACATGTACAGTTCGAAGCTAATAAAGCCACCAGGTTTATTGAGTGCATCCAGCACATCTGCCCGTAGGTTCACGACATCTTGGAGAAGTCCAATGCCAAGTACAAGCAACGACATCATCAACATTGGGTGCGACATAAGTTCCAGGTGGGCGAAAATGTTTGGTTGCATTGGTAGAAAGAACGTTGTACCAGAGTCCATCAGAAGCTTAGACCACTTTGATATGGGATTTACACATCAATGTGGATTTCCTTTAGCCATACTTCCCACCATTACTGGACACATCAAACATTGCAGAACAACTCACACCAATAGAGCTAAACACAGACTACATGGAATGAGTCACAATTGATCAGATTATGAACACACAAGTCAAGCACACTCACCAATAGAAAATCCAACTGTATCGGGTTTTCAAAGCTAGACAATTCTTGCACCAAGGCAAGTGGTTCACCAGGGACAAAGTTCAGCAAAAGTTTCCCCATCTCATGGAGACACTCAACGCAATCGGGACCATTTCTTCCTAAGGGGGGAGGATTGATCCAGGTGGATATTGGTGTCCACCCACCTTTTCCACTTTGACCCCCACCATTGTTTCTTTCAATTTCCTTAATTGTAGCACAATTTACTATTTTTGGTAGTTTTTCGAATCCTGAACTTTTGGAGCCATTTTGAGGCCCTAAACGATGTGTTTTTGGAAAACAGGCAAACTTATAGCATGTGATAGAGGTTTGCAGTCAAAATTTGTAGTTATCGGATAGATCTTTCTAACGAGGTTTCATACGTGTCAAACATACATTGTATGCCACAGTTACGACCCCAGGAAGTTGATGTACCAATTTATTCCAATGAGGCTCGCAAACTTTTGGCGCTTCATCTCGTAGGGTTAGGCTTTTGGATGTTTAGGATTTTCCATTGTTTCTCAATAATAAATAGGCCTTCAATCCTCATCGTAACATAGTTCAAAGGCATGCAACTGCCAGATCTCTTCTCAGAGATAAACTACCATCGTTTGAGCTAGTTTATTTCCATTCTACATGTAAATATTTTTTAGTACTTTGTTATTAATGAATTGAAGTTATGTTTTCGTTGTATCTCTGTGTTTTTGTTCATATCTGTATTTCATTTTGTTCCTTCATAAATTTGGATCACTTGTAAAAATGTACCCATCACTCAAACAATATCTCAATTTGACACGTGAAGTTATTTTATCTTATTTTAATGCTTAAAGGGTGATATTGATGATGAATATCCCAACATAGACAATGATTTTGATATGTAGGTATTTTTTTGTATCATGTTTTTTTTTTTTTACACTAGAAGCCATCTAGAGCCTCTTTGTTAATGTATTTTTGGTTTAGAAATGTATTGCACTAAGTGATATTTTGGTTATATGTACTCTTATGAAAAATTTTATATATAAAGGAGAAATTTTGCATGTGTATAAATTTTTTGGATTCATATGGATGCACATCAGTATATATGTTTTTCTATAAAATTTGAATGTTTTATGCATTTTTGTTTGACTTTTTTTTTGGTCTAGTTTTTTCATTGGTTCCGGCGTGGTTCCAACCAATTCTTGGTTCAAAGGGTTTTTTGGTTCGATCACTGGTTCAGTTCCAATAATGTTGTTGGTGAGGATGGGTGAATGTCCTTGGAATATGAAACTTTGGTTAAGCTTGTCTTGGAACTCTAAGTGAGTGTTACCCCTCTATGACATGAGTGGTAAATGTGTCTTTTCAGTGGGTAACATTCCTAATTTTCTTGGCTTCAAGTGGTTGAGCATAATGGTCCTCTTGGATGGGTCATGTGGTGCTGCTAGTGGTTGCTTTCTTGATGTTTTCATACTCTTAGGTTGATAGTCTTGGTTCATGGTACATGGTTACATTTGATGCCTAGATGTTTAATCGTGATATGCTATTGAGTGTTGTGAAATGATCAACTTGGCGATGTTGCTAATTATTATTACATGAGATTACATTTTGCATTTAATATGATGGTCGTGGTTTTGGCTCTCTTCTTATAGTTGCACATTTTTGTGGACGAAGTTTGGTAATGAAGAAATTTTCTCCTTGAATTTACGTTGAAGATTGGAAGCATAGTGGTGTTTTTCCATCCATAAAGAAAACTTCTAGATTGCATGTGGCATTTGCTGGCTTCATTTACCACAAACTTGTAGGCCTGACATGAAAAGCATTGAAGATATCTAGGGAAATTAGGTGTAGAGTGATTTTTTGAGACTAGATAACAATTTGTGAAGTCTTTCTACTTTCCTTGTTAGCTTAATCTTCTTCTTTTCTTATTAATGCATGTGTGTGTGCTTCATCAAACTGCTATCAAAACATAAAACAAGAACACAAGATGTTGGCTCTCTGCCAGGGCCAAAACCTCTCTTCTCTTGAGAGGAAAACCCTTCGGTAAGTTTTCTCTTATTGAAGATTCTTTCTTGATCAATGCTAAACCATAGACCCTTGACTAGAATATCCTCCAACCACAAGTCAAATCCTTCCTTGTTCATGCACTTTATTTCCCAACACTTCGTCCTCCTTTTGGCACTTCGTTTCCTGACACTTCGTTCTCCTACTTCTTTCGGCAACTGGTGATAGACCTTCTTATGCTTAGTTCTAGAAGAGATATTTCTCGTTGATCCTTAGTGAACATTTTCACATAAGATGATGTCTTCCTTCTCTTAACCAACCAAGCTCCTTCTTCATGTGAGGTTGTAGACTTGATGTGAAAGCACTGCAGCCCTAGTTTTCCACATGTGTGGGAGGTTTCCCTTAGATTTTGACTCCTTTCCCCTTTGGTTGTGAGAGTCTCTTCTTTGCTCTAGAGGGAGGCCTTAGTTTCTAGCCCAAACAATGATAAATATAGGACTGGTAAGCTGTTGCTGTTATGACCACAAAGAAACCTCTTTTCCTCGCACGTGTGACTATGTTTGACCCTTAGAACAACCCCTTAAACCTCGGTCTCGTCTTCTCCTTCTTCGCTACACTAGAGTCTCCTTATACTCATATTCTTTCCTTCTTTTCACAACTTCTCTTGCTCGTTGATTTCAGATGTTGGTGAGTTCATTTTAGTGGAGTGGACAACCTCTATATATATAGGACTGTCCCTCCTTTTAGGCTGACTTGAGGATAGTTTGCAGACCGACTTGTTATGCTTGTTTCAGATGGCTTCTTTGGTGGTGTAACATGCTTGAATGAGCTTCTTTGATGGTGCCTTTGCATAGGAGGGGACTTGACTTTGTTTGGAGGTATTCTTTTGACCCTAATACATGGTGTAACATGCCCTTAAGGCCTTCAACATTTCCCTTTGACTATTTGACTTACCTATAGCACTTAACATGTGCTAGACCTATTTCAATGAGCAAGAAACTCATTGACATATATTATAAAAATAATATTTCTTTTCTTGAATAAGTACAAATATCTAAAGCACATTTATGAAGACCGAACCTAGTTACATTTCCTTCAACACTCCCTCTTAACTAGGGAGTTATTCATATAATAATACAAGGTGTTTGGCTATTATCAATTTTTGAAGAATTCACATAAGAGAAACCAGATTTCCAATCCATCTGTTATAGCATCATATCAATCGGCGTTATCATAGTGCAAGGCCTTGACTAACAACTCCATCTCTTCATGAGATCATGAACTACAATGCTAGTGAGACCAACCAATGATTTATAGACACCTTCATCATTGTCTCTCAAGGTACATACCCACCTGGGTGTTCTTTGAGTATGACCTTCTAGGACTATTATTATCTTGTGTTCCCAACCCTCAAAGAATATCGATCCTCTTGCCTACCCTTGTCTTGGATGCCCTACACATCCTCAAAGAGTATTGGATGCTAGATGATTACCTAATCCTCCCATTCTTTCTTCCAAGTGAAGACAAGAATGTTGTGTCTATCACATGTCTACATTTCCATTCATGGCCTTCATCTAGAATTACGTTTCTTAGTCCTGGTCTAGTGATTGACCCATGAGATGGAAAAACAAAAATGTCACTCCTTTGCAATTAGGGGTGATCCAAAACTCCCTCTTGATCATGGACTTGTCAGAGCTCCCTCTTAACTGGGGACTCTTTCATTCATTAGAAAATTCTTCTTCATGGGTTCTTCAACTGCTTGATCTCCTCCTTTTCTTTGATGTCATGAAGTCTTTGTTCGAACATCTTCTAGGTAGGGCACCATCCATTGATGACTTTCCTTCTTGGTTTGAGGACCCCATGAATTTTTTAGGATAGCCTTGCCAACCTTTTCTTCGGTGATTGCTCTTGCTTGGGATTTTTCTTCACCTCAGCTCTGATATCGTGTTAAATTATGGTATGTTGTATGCTTAGAGCAGTTTACTTCTTTTCTTCTTACTAGCCACAGGTTAGCAATCGCATATACATTAAGTAAAGCGTAGATAGAACATTAAACAATCAACAAAAAATAAGCCAAGACAAGAGACACAAGATATGGCGGCTAGCCAAGGACAAACCCCAATGCGGGGAAACCCTTTGATCAAATCTTCTTTTATCTTCAATATTCAACAAAGAGAAATAGTACAAAATCAGAATTCTGTAATTTTATATCAGCGACAACAAACCCTAGATTAACAAAGTCAAACTTGGTCAAACAAGTTGAAATTGACCTCCAATATTCTTGGTCAATTTCCGGTCAACTAGCCCTCGAAAAACTTGAAGAAACAACCCTTGAACAACCCCAAAAACACAGTCAAACTGCTGTTGACTGAAGTCAACCTGCTGACCAAAACTACGGCAGTCAACGCTGGTCAAACCTGTGGACAGGTTGCCTTGATTTTTTGTGCCAAAATCTTCGGCTTGCCTAGGAGAGGCAGCCACACCAAAACTGCACACTTGATGAGTCAACGCTTGGTCAACGTAGGTCAAAGAGACCTTCAGCAGCCTCTGCGTCCTCCTTCTTCCCACATGTGAGCTGCTCCTTGTATAACCCAAAGCTAAGGAGAGAAAGAGAAGAATGAGTGAGATGAGATGATGAGAAAATGAATCAACCTCTCTTGTATTTATATGATTCACTGGGCATGTGTGCCACACAATTAACTGTTGGCTGACCTTAACAATTTGTTAAGTAAATACAAATAAATTCATATCTCCATAAATACTTGTCGGAATCGTATCATCTTTAGATCAATCCTACACCTCTCGACAAGAGGAATCTAGGAAAAATATCAGCTGCCATAAATGAGGTGACCCACATGGAGTTTGGCCCTAGTTTCCAATTTTAACACTCCCTCTCAACTAGGGAGAACTCCATCTGCAATCCATCTGACCGTCGCTACTATCCCAACCATCAAATGCACTACCCTGCACTGCTTGGCCCTGCTTTTCTCTGCCTTGCTCTGCTCGAACTATGAAGAAGAAGAAATGATCGAGGATGTATCATACCATCCTCCACTGACCTGAAGTCAGTCTCAGAGTGTGTCATACCAATCTCACTGATCCTAGATCAGTATCATTGATCCCAAATCAATGGAGGTCATCTTAGCATAGGGAGTACAGTAGATACAATGATGCGTCCATCGATAGTACTACTAATGGTCCCTAACCCCATTTCCCTACTCATTGATCAAATGAGAGGTACTTCCCATTAGTCTCAGACTGCATGGGTAGGATGCCTCGACAAGAGAACTAATCATCTTGTCCAACAGTCACCATAGGAGAACGAATCATCCTATCCAATAGTCACCAAAGGAGAACTAATCATCTTGTTCCATAGTCGCCATGGAGAACTAATCATCATATTCCACAATC
Source organism: Pinus tabuliformis (assembly GCA_031772625.1). NCBI lineage: Eukaryota > Viridiplantae > Streptophyta > Pinopsida > Pinales > Pinaceae > Pinus > Pinus tabuliformis. The sequence continues at coordinate 741,141,516 of CM062820.1, read as the reverse complement.
ACCATGGAGAACTAATCATCTTGTTCCATAATCACCATGGAGAACTAATCATCCTGGCCCACAGTAGAACTAATCATCTTGTTCCATAGTCGCCACAGAGAACTAATCATCTTAGCCCATAAGAGAACTAATCATCCTATATGACAGTGGCCACGGGGTGTCACAGGGGAAGGTTGAACCTTTCACCCTGTACATAGTGCACCACCAGGGGATGGTGAGTTTCCCTGTGGTCGCATGTTGCTCCAAGAAGTACCCCGCACCCCCCTGGATCTCCCAGAGCTCAATACATCATACTTGACCCTCAGACAAGGGTCTCTGAACGACACCAAGTAGTTCTCAGAAAGTTAAGAATTTGACCTTTCCCAAGGGCTTCGTCAAAATGTCAGCGCCCTGTTCATCTGCACCGATATGTTGGAGCCTTATTGCTCCCCACTATACCATATCCTGAATATAGTGGTACTTGATATCGATATGCTTGGAACGATCATAAACTATGGGATTCTCTGATAAATGAATCCCGCTCTGGTTGTCACACAAGATCACGGTGGTATCCAATGTAAATCCAAATAGCTCACTGAAGAGCTTCCGCAACTAGACCGCCTCACAAGAGGCCATACTAACAACAATGTACTCTGCCTCAGCGGTGCTCAAAGCCACCAACTTCTGCTTCCTGCTCGTCTAGGATATTGAGGCAGATGTCAAAGAGAAACAACACCCATAAGTGCTCTTTCGGTCCACCACACTGCCTGCCCAATCAACGTTAGTATATCCATGTAGTCTCACATATCTGGTGGTGTATCTCAACCCATGAGTGATTATGCCATGAAGATATCTCAACAGATTCTTGGCACCAATCCAATGTGTGTGGTGAGACTTAACCATATGCTGACTCAACATGTTGACTGCAAAGCATATATCCGAACGAGTGTTCACCAAGAACATCAATGCTCTGACAAGTTGACGATACTCAATAGCATTTCGTAAAACAAGTCCGGCAGTGTTAACTCTTAACCTCTTGAAGTCAAGCTCCATTGGGGTAGTCACAGGCTTGTAGTCCATCATACCGAATCTCTCCAATATTTTCACCACGTATTTTCCTTGAGATAGGAAAATCTCCCCTAGTTTCTGCTAGACGTGCAGTCCTAGGAAATAGTGCATCAGTCCTAGGTCTTTCATCTCGAACTCGGAAGCCAACTCCCTCTTACATTTGAGAATGAGAGGGTCTGCACCTATTAGAAAGAGGTCGTCAATGTACAGCACCAGTATGAGAGGTTTGTCATCGTCAACCTTAAAGTAAAGGTTAGGGTCGGCTTCACTCCTAGTGAATCCCAGCTTCATCAGGTAGCTATCGATCATCTCATACCACGCTCGGGGCACCTGCTTTAGCCCATAGAGAGCTTTCTTCAATATGCACATGTCAGATACTCGATCATGAATCTCAAATCCTTCGGGTTGCTCCACATAGACCTCCTCTTTGATAGAACCATGCAAGAACGTAGTCTTGACATCCATCTGAAGTAGGTTCCATCCTTCTGAATCAGTAAGGGCTATGATCAAGTGGATGGTGGTATATCGTGCAACAGGTGCAAATATCTCGTCATAGTCTATACCTTCCTTCTAAGAGAAGCCACGAGCGACAAAACGAGCCTTATACTTTTCCGCACTTCCATCAACTGCATGATTTATCTTGTAAAGCCATTTCAAAGTGACAACTTCTTTGTCCTGAGGTCTACGGACCACATCCCAGACATCGTTTTTCATGATGGACTCATATTCCTCAGTCATAGCATCCTTCCTTACTTGATGCTTGATAGCTTCTGTGAATCATGAAGGCTCATTTTGGATGATCGTGCTCACGATGGTCAAGTATCCCTCATACCTGGTCGACTTCTTACTTTCTTGGAAGGTTCCCCTGGGTGCAACGTTCCCTTCAACATCATCAAGTTTCCCCCTTAGCCATGAAGGCCTCTTCCTAGAAGAGGAAGGCTCTTGTAGAGGGGGATCAATAGGATCCATAGGTTCTTCCACATCGGGCATCGTCTCATCTTCCTTTTCCTTTGGTTCCCTGGTGTCAACTTCTTTAGATCCCCTTTGAGTAGGAAGATTGTCAACTTTTCTAAGAGTCGTATCTTCGTCAAAGGTGACATCATGGCTAATCTCGATTTCCCTTTGACCAGCCACATAGATTCTATAGCCCTTAGTGTTTTCGCTATAGCCCACGAAGATTCCTTTCTTTCTAGATGCACCCAATTTATTCCTCTTCTCCTTCGGTACATGAAAATATACCAGACTTCCAAAAATTCTAAAATGAGATACGTCAGGTTTCTTACCAGAGAACATCTCTTCGGGAGTCTTGGAATCCAATGCATGATGAGGGCATCAGTTTTGCACATATACGGCAGTATTTGCAGCTTCAGCCCATAGAAACTTCGGAAGTCTTTGATCGTGAAGCATAGCACGGACAACTTCCACAATCGTACGATTCTTCCTTTCCGCCACACCATTCTACTGAGGAGTATATGGTGTTGTAGTCTCCCTCTTAATGCCAGCTTCTTTGCAAAAGTCATGGAACTCATTGGATTCATACTCAGCCCCATTATCAGTCCTTAAGATCTTGATTTTCTTTTCGGTTTGATTCTTGATCAAGGCTTTGAAGTGACGAAACCAAGTGAACACTTCATCCTTCTTTTTCAAGAAGTATATCCAAGTCTTGCGAGAATAGTCATCTATAAAAGCGAGGTAATATAAATATCCTCCCAAGGAGTTCATAGGCATCATACCCGCTATGTCTGAGTGAACCAATTGCAATATATCAGAGGTCTTGCTTAGGCTTGAGGGAATGGTCCCCTTTTGAGCTTCCCTTCGGCACATCCGGGACATACACCTTCTTGCTCTACTCAGAACTTGGGCATCCCTGTCACCATTTGTCTTGCATTGGGTAGAGCTTTATAATGAAGGTGAGCAAACCTCCGATGCCATAGTTCGGACTGAAGTGATGTGTCACAAGAAATGACATGTAGTGGACTTCCTCCGACTTGATATAATGAATCAACTTAAAACCCAAGAGTGAAATCTTCTTTAAATTCTTTTTCCATACACATACCTTGCCATCGATGAAGGTTACCTTGTAGCCTTTGTCTTCCATTGCCAAAACAGACACCAAGTTCTTTTTGAGATCAGGTACATATAGGACTTCTTGCAAATGGATTGTATTACCCTGATTCAATTGAAGAGTGACATTCCCTACACCTTTCATAGGATATTTTGTGTTATCCCCAAGAACAATTTCCAGGTTGGTCTCTTTCTCTATTAGATTAGAGAGAGCTTCTTTGAAACCATTGAAGTGCCTTGAGGCACCACTATCAATAAGCCAATTTCCCAGCGTGTTCAGGGGAGCAGTAGTAGAGAGGGCCACTGGTAGACAATATTAATATTGCTTATTGTTAACAACGTTAGATTCATACCTGGAGTTTCTTGCCTTCTTGAAGGGTTGTCCTCTTGATTTCCGACATTTCTTTTACCTCTGCCATTGGACTTGCCATTCCTTTGATTGCCTTGAGAGTGATTTTGGTCATCGTCATGGTGTGAGTCCCTTTTATCAGGGAACTCCCTCGCATAGTGGCCCATTTTATTGTAATTGTAACGTCGTCCTTTTCTTCCACCCTTCGGTCCAACCTTTCCTTTGGATTTAGCCCCATAATTGTTTCTTCTTTTAGCGTGAGAAGAAAAGGTAAAGGGATGGTCTTTAAGTGTGGGCATTTCTTGCTCTTCCATCCTTGTCTCTTCTTGAATACATCTAGCCATCAATTCCTCAAATTCTGGGATGATATTATTGTTGAGAAGAGTAGTCCTGAATATATACCATTCAGGTAGCAGTCTTCCAAGAGTTGTGATTGTCATTTCCCTATCAGGAACTACTTCCCCAATAGATAGGAGATCATTCTTGATCTTAGTGATCCTTAAGCAATATGCTTGCATACTCTCATCTTTGCCCTTCTTAATTTCCTTCATCTTATTTCTAAGGAACAGAGCTTGATTTGGATCATTAACTTTAAATAAACTCATCAGTCTATCGTAGATTTCCTTGGAGGTTGTCAGCTCGGAAACATAGGCCACCAGGCACTTGTCGATAGAGTCTCAGATGATCTTCCTTGCTTTGACTTTTCCCTTGGACTACTTGCTTTTGGCAGCAGCGAATGCATTTGATGGAGGTGCAACAACATTGCCTCTCGCATGGTCCAACACTTCCTGATATTCTAAAGTCAGATCGAGAGACATCTTCCATCCGTGATAGTCAGACTTCTCACGGAGCTTGTCTTCGGTGGGGAAGAGTGTTGAGGACCCCATGAAGTTTTTAGGATAGCCTTGCCAACCTTCTCTTCAGTGATTTCTCTTGCTCTTTCTTGGGCTTTGTCTTCACCTCAACTTTGATATCATGTTAAACTATGGTATGTTCTATACTTAGAGTAGTTTACTTCTTTTCTTCTTATTAGCCACATTGTAACAATCACATATACATTAAGTAAAGTGCAGATAGAACATTAAACGATCAACAAAAAACAAGCCAAGACAAGAGACACAAGATGTGGTGGCTAGCCAGGGACAAACCACAATGCGCGGAAACCCTTTTATCAAATCTTCTTTTATCTTCAATAGTTCAATAGAGAGAAATAGTACAAAATCAGAATTCTGTAATTTTATATCTTCCAACAATTTCTTAATGATATTGACCAGGCTTTTATTATATGATTCTGCAAGTCCATTACCTTGAGGGTAATAGGCTATGGAGTGGCCAAGGGTGATGTGGTATTTGTTACAGAAATCTATCATCTTTTTGGATTTAAAGGCAGTTGCATTATCAGTAATGAGCTTCTGGGGGCATCCAAATCTTGACAGGATATTATTTTCTAGAAATGAGATTATGACAGTGTTTGTGGCTTGTCTAGAAGGGATGGCTTCTATCCATTTGGTGAAATAGTTAGTAGCTGTCAAAATCCATTTGTGTTGAGCTGAGGAGGTTGGGTGTATTTCTCCAATGAAGTCTAACCCCCATTGTTGAAATGGCATTTCAGTGGAAATTGGTTTAAGAGGCAAGGGTAAAAGTTTTCTCTTTCCCTCAAATATTTGGCATTTATGACAGGAGGTCACATGTTTCTTAACATCTGTAAACAAAGTGGGCCAGTAGAAACCAGCCCTCAGGATTTTGTCAGCAGGAGTCTTCCAGTACAAGTGTCCTCCACAATCCCCTGCATGAAACTCTTGCATGATTTTATCAACTTCATTTTTCAGTAAACAATTCAAAAGAATACCACTATTGTCTTTCCAAAACAATGCATTATCTATGATACAATACTTTAATGACTTCATCTTTAAAAATCTAGCTTTAGTTCTTGTTAAACCAGGAGGAGCTTGTAAATTTTGTAATACAAATATAATATCTGCATACCGGGGTGAATCAGTGAAAGGTTCATTGATCGGTGGAGTCGCCATCTCTTCTTGATCATCAAGGGCACTAACGAAGTTTATATCAAGGGCCTGACAGTTCGATTTAGCCATGAGTTTAGCTAAACCTTGGCCTTTGATAAGCTTAATTGGCTTTATCTCTATGTCATATTCCAATATCGTGGCAATCCATTTGCCTCTTTTCCCTTCATGCCCATTTTGCGTCAAAATGTCCTTAACTACAGAATTTGGAACAAAAGCAATAATGTGAGAATACAAAATGTATATTCTGAAGTCTTTAATAGTCTTTACGAAAGCTAATGCTTGTTTTTCCATAATATTGTATTTGAGTGTGGCATCTCTTAAGGATTTACTAAGAAATGCAATTGGTTGTTCATATTCTTGGTTGTTCTTTTGCAGTAAGACTGCTGCAATGGTGTGTTCTGGAGCAAAAGAAAAAATTATAAAATCTTTTTTAAAATCAGGACTTATCAGGACTGGAGTTTTGGTTAAGGCTTCCTTGATGACTTCAAAGGATTGTTTAGCCTCCACTATCCATTTAAGTGTTGAGTCCTTTCTTAGCATGTTATTTAATTCTCTAATCAGTTCTGCTAGATTTGAAATGAATCTCCTCAGAAAGTTTATCTTGCCTAGAAATGACTGTAACTCTCTAACGTTTCTAGGATGGGTAATGGTCAAAATGACCTCTATTCTAGCAGGATCTATTCTAATCCCATCTTTAGATATGATATGTCCCAACAGTTTTCCCTCTTCCAGAGCAAAGAGTGTCTTTTTGGGATTTAAAGAAATCCCAAATTTTCTACATTTGATAAATACTCTTCTCAGGTGGTCTAGGTGTTCATTGTCAGATTTAGAGAAGACTGTGATGTCATCTTGGTATACTACTAGGAAGTCATGGATCTCCTTGGAAAAAGCTATATCCATAGCTCTTTGAAATGTGGCACCTGCATTCATTAATCCAAAAGGCATCTTCAAATACATGAAGGTACCCCAAGGAGTAGTAAATGCAGTTTTGGTTTGGTCCTCTGGTTGAACTAAGATCTGGTTATACCCAGAGAATCCATCTAACAATGAAATCTTGGATGAGCCTACTACCCTCTGCAGGATATGGTCCATTTTTGGTAGAGGATAGTTATCTTTTAGTGAGACCTTGTTTAAATTTCTGAAATCTACACAAAGTCTAATTTCACCAGTCTTTTTCCTAGTTGTGACTAAGTTTGAAATCCAATCTAAGTATCTAATGGGGGCTATAATTTGGGCATCAAACATTCTTTTAACTTCTTTCTAAATAGACGGCATAAGAACTAGGTTCATTCTCCTAAGTTTTTGTTTGAAAGGTTTATGATCTTCTTTTAGAGGTATTTTGTGTTGGATTATGCTGGTGTCATAAGATTTTAAATCTTCATAACTCCAGGAAAATACGTCCTAGAACTTTTTAAACAGATTGATGTATTTAACATTTTCCTCTGGAGGTAGGGCTATTGATATTTTAATGAGTTTTGGTTTATCGTTAGTTCCTATGTTACACTCTTCTATGTCAGCTCTCAAAGGTTCCATTTTGGGTTTCCTAGCTACATCATTAGAGTCAAACAAATCTTCTAAAGGGACTAATCCCTTAGGCAAAAAATTATTTTTCAGATTAAGAATTTCTGAATCATCATTCATTATTTCTTCAATCTCTACATTCTCTAAACTATCTATTTCTACTCTAGTAAATTTAGTTGGTTTAACTATATCTAAAATATTTACATCTATGTTACTTTCTATATTATTGTCTACTGTACAGTCTGTATCTATCTTACAATTCTGAAACTCACCTTCATTGTTCATGAAATCGTAAATATGAGAATCTTGGGAGAAAATATGCCAATACTTCAGGTTGTCTAGTATAACAGGCCTATGTCTGACTTCTGTAGTGTACTGATGGTTGGGTTGAAATGGCAATTTACAGGTACTAGAAAAAGTGGCCAGACTGTGGGCCTACATGTTTTGTTTTCTAGGAATGGCAGCAAAGTTTGTTTCCAGGAGGTCTTTGATCAAGTCTAGGACAATTTCCCTATATTGACCAAGTCTGGGATTGTTTACAGAGTATTCACCATTAATCTGTTTAATAATCAGCTTTGAGTCTCCCATGATGGAAACTCTTTTGGCTCCAAGTTTCCTAACCAATTGTAACCCTAGAATTAGGGCTTCATATTCAACCATGTTATTGGTACACTTGAAGTTCAATCTAAAAGCATGTCCCTCAGCATGATTATTCTCCATATTATGGATCCACACTCCTGCACCAGCCCCTAACCTATTGATAGATCCATCAAAGTCTAGATGCCATAGGGACTCATGAAAAATGTTCTCACTGTCAGCTGTTTTGTATTTCAGTTCTTGAGCTGTGATTTCCTTATTGTCATGTTTTGCATTGTACAAGATAAAAGAGTCCATATCTGAATGCTGGGAGTATATGGGAAAGTTTTGTGGTTTTTCATAACTACTCACCATGTATTTCATCAAGGTCTCTCTATATATTTTTCTTGGTTGGCCAAAAACAAATATGGTGGCATAAGACATATCTAACTGCAAGGATCCCTGCAGTTTTGCTCCCCATGAGCGAGATAGCATTATTCCATATTTGGGTGGGATGTCTGCAACTACTATGTCCATTAGAATACTTTGCAGGGCACTGGACAAGAGTTACACATAAGTCCTTAATCAAACCAAGGCATTTAACTTGGCTAGAGTCAAAAGAAAACAAATCCTTATATGGTCTGGTAATGTCTAGGTTCAGTCTCTCCATGATTGCCTTTGGCATCAAATTATGGGATGCCCCTGAGTCTAACATAGAATTATGCAATATTTTGTCATGAATGTTCAAGCTAATGTAGAAAGGAGGAACTCTGCTTTGCTGATGAATACCATTGGCCTAAGGGCCAAACAATAATTCAGGGTGATCATCATTCAAGTTAACGATATCCTCTCCCTCTCCTATGTTTAATGTTTTAGTTATCTGTGACCTATAGGATTCATTCTTTACTAGTTCAGTCAAGGGAACCAATATCTTTAATTTTTCTATTTCAGTTTTGATGTTGAAAGGGAGTTGAGCTTTGTTTGTTTGATAAATCTTCCTTTAACATGTGCATTTTGTGTGTTCTTATCCTCTTTCTCAGTACTAGGAATTTCAGTCTGTGTTTCTATTGTTTTGCCTTGATTTCTCTTATTTTGATTGATTTCAGTATTTGTCTCTATTTGAGTTTCAGTGGAGGTTATATCTACAATTTTAAGGGTAGAGGTCTCCGGTGTTCCCTTAGAGTGGATTTGTAACACTTTGGTAACTGGAGCTTCTTTTATTATCTTAGTTTGGGTCTGGATGGATCTTTTAATGAGAGTCTCATTATTCTTTTTATTTTCTTAAGCTATATTCTTTGTGTACCTCATTTATAGCTGATTCATATCCCTGTTTAAAATCAAATAATTCACCAGAGTCTAACTGCAACTACTGCAACATATATAACTCATGTTCTTCTTGAGTAAGAAAAACAGTGTCTTCATCTTTGATTTCTAGTAAGTTAATCTAGGTGTCATCCTCTCCATCATCTAGGTTTCTTTCGAAGTTAAAGAAGGAAGAAACGTCAAATGTAACCACAAACCACTTTTGGAGATCACAACCTAGCCTTCCTAATGCTCAGAGAGGGCTCTCTCTTTATAATTTAACTTTGTTTTAGTTAAGATGATTTTAGGCTAGTTATTGTTTGCACTTGGGTTTTGGTTTGAATTTGGGTGGTGTGATCAATTTACTTAGATGAACAAAGGTTTTCGTTTACCATTGGGCTATGGGGTCGAATGTCAGACAAACAAGATTGGATTCAGTTCTAAAAGCAGTGTCTACAAGGCAAGATAGATGAGTTACTGTAGATCTCAAAGGCTAAATGGTGAAATGGTTTCAAATTGGATCTAGGGATCAATTAAGGGTTCCCTAGGCTGGACTCTGAAAGGAATGAAAGAAGTCAACTGAGATGGGAGAGCACTTAAGGGTTCTCAAATCCGGGTATTAGAGGAAAACATGTAAATGACTAACTGTGCAAAACAAAGTGTAATTAAACAAATTCTGAGTGATATCTCTAGTTAATTCGTTCAAATTTAGAACACATTTAATATTATGAAACACATAAGAAGGTAACAAAATCAAACAAAGAAGTTACTTCACTGCAAATAGCTTATCTCATGAATCCTATGGAGAAATGCTTTTATTACTTGCTCCAATCTGTTGACTTGAAAGTGGTACAATCACCCTTAGGTTTTAAGATCAAAATAACTCTACAAATGTAAAATAATCCACCGCAATACTTCGAATTATGAAGTATTTACACAAAAATAATTTACAAAATATTTCAAACTGCATTGCGAACTAATCTAGGAAAATGAAATATCTTCATGCAAGAAGATAGAGATAGTTATTGAACTACTTCTTGTTGTCCCTGTTATTTAGGTTCTGCTGACTTTGCTCTTTGATCTTTTTCCCTTTAAGTTGGTTGGCTGTTTGGTCTTCATGCTGGATGTTCTATTTTACTTTAACCTTTCATCTAATACTCTTTCATCTGATACACTTTAACCTTGCTGACTTGTCAATATCCTTTTACTGTGCTCTTTTACTTTTTACTGTAGACTTATATTTTTACTGTGTTTTTCCTACAGTAAATCATTCAGTTTTTCCCATCTCTCATCATCTGGTAATTGGATATTGAGAATCTTTCTGTATATTTCATTTGCCTCTGTATATTTGGAAAAAGTAGGCTTATTAATAAACAAATGTTTTACCTCATGCTGGAGGTAAAACAAGTTTTCAAAAGTTTGATAAAATACTTTGCCTATTGGTAAGCCCTTCATGGATGAAGTGATTACCTGTTCTCTGGCCACTTCCCTAATCTTCTTATTGTAATCCTCATGTGTCATTAACTTATCATTTATAACTAAGGGATTAGGTAATCCCTTTTCCTTCAAAAGTTCGAACTTAACCATGAACCTGTCAACGACTAGTTGCATGTTTTGACACTTATCTTCTAAGTTCAACATCAAATTCCTCTTAGTGAGCTACTTTTATGACTTCCAAAATTTTACTTGTCCCATTAGGTATCTCAAGTTCTTGCAGCTAATACTTATTCTTAGAGTTGATGAAGTGGATGATTCTTGCAACTTCCTCTGGCATATCTCCAAGTTCTTCCTTGACTCTTTGAATGGCTTCTGTGGCCTGCTTTATTAAATCAATTTGTTCAAAAATAACCTGGATGGATGGCCAAATATCATTGACAGAGTCAATGATATTGGCCCACAATTGCTCTTTAGCCTTACCTATAGGTTCACTCAGTGTCAGTTCTTTCTCCAGGCTTTTTATTCTTTCATTCATCCTTGTAGCCTTTTGTTGTTCTTCTTTATGCATGATTTGGGCAAGTCTGCAATCTGTCTCTAGGCTAGTGAATTTCTCCTTAAGTCTGTTCATCTTAGTGGTCTGAATGGACATTTCTTCCATTGCTTTGACCAGCCTGTTTGCTTCATCACCTGTGGAGGCTGTTGCTGTTGATCCTGTTGTTGATGTAGTTGGTGTAGATGCCGGTAGTGCAGTGGCCATTGGAGCAGTGGGAGCTAATGATGCTGCCAAAGTAGAAGGTACAACTGTGGTCACTGTTGGAATGACAGTTGCAGGAGCATTATCAATACTAGCTTGTTTGAGCTGAATCAAGCTATCCAACTCTTTCTCCATCTCCTTTAACTAGTCATTCAATTGCAGCACTAAGTCCATCATTTCCTCATGATTGGTCTGGCTTTCCAGGACTTCCTTTGTTTGTGGGTGCTGTAAATGAGGCAACTTGAGTTATTTCTTGAGGGTTGCTATATCCTCATTCTTCTTCTTGATCAGCTATTCAACAGCCTTAATATCACTTGGGTCATGGCCCAGTTCAATGACCAAGTCCTCCAAGGACTTTATCCTGGTGTCTTTAGCCTGTGAAGAGGCCCTCTCCAATTTGTATTGAGCTGTCACATTGTCCAATGAATCCTGTAGCTTGTAAGCAGCCATGGCCTTTGCTGTGAGGGTGGAGTAAATCATTTCTCCAGCCTGCTTGTGAAACTCTATCTGATCAATGGGATGAACATCCCTGGCCAACACCTCAAAATTAGTCTTCTTGTAATTTGTTGAGGTCTTTGGTTGTTGTACAGTGGGCTGCAAAAATGACACCTGCATTTTTCCTTCTTTGATGTCAAAGGTTGACATCAATCTGTTCCGATTTGGTGGTGTAAGCTTGAGGTATTTGGCATGTGTCTCTGCTTTCAACTTTTCATTCCTCATCTTTATCTATTTGAATCTGTCTTTGATATCCTTTTCCTTGTCAGCTGGCTTGACCAAGGAAGAAACCTCCATACTCTATTGTCTCTCTATCATCTGTGTGTTGGAGGTTTATGGCTGTTGTGTTTCCTCTAATGCAGCTGCTTCTTTACTTCTCTGCCCCATTGCCTTAGTGTCAATTATTTCCTCTGATGCAATGTCCTCCTCCTGTTTAGACACAAGATTCAACTTGGGCCTTTTATTTAGCATAAACAGTTCATCTGAAGTCTCCATGGCAGAGCTAGATGCCCCCTCCCTGTCCTTCTTAGGATTCTTCTCCTCATTGGTTAGGGTCTGTATGATAGGAGGAATGTTCATTGGCTCTCGTAATTCCAAAACCTACAGGAAAGAGCTCTAGTCAATTTGCTTTTCTAGATCAATCAGTATGTTCACAACATCCACAACTGTGATGTCCATATCAATCAATGTGTTCTCCACCCACTCAGTTTGGTTATAAAACTGTTCAATGTCAGGTCGTAGGTGGTGGATGTAAGGTCCCAACTTGACCTTGAGTCTAAGCTTGTTTATGACCCCATGAGGGTCATAGTGCCAGATGAAACTGTTTTTCAATTTCATTTGTTGAAGTAACCTGTAGGCCTCTGGTCCAACCTCTCTATTGTTGCAAATGAATGGGCCCAATTGGTTTTTTACCTTGAACTATGTTTTCTTCCTCACAGATAGGAAGTGGACCTCATTAGAATTGATGATTTGTCTGAAATATTCAAGGGCAAATATCCTCATAGGGAGGTATTTGGGCAACTTATAGGGGGCTAGCTCACAGCCATAAATTCTGATCTCAGTGTGGTTTTGGTACAAGTACCAATCTCCCACCTTGTTGTTCTTGGTCAATTGCAATACTCTCTTGATGTCTTGGCTGCTTTTGAGTTGAGTAGTTGAAGTCAGCATGTTCATGACTAGGTACACAAAGGAGTCTATGAAGTCTTTGTAGGTGAATGTTGTGGAAAACTTCTGGACCAAGGGTGTCCAGTAGATGACTGATCTCTCATTTCCCTTGGTGTCCAATTTCTGGATCTTCACAGGGAACTTGTCTGTCTGGTAATACAAAAACATATAAAACAACACTGAAGAGTATTTGAAAACTCTTTCAGTGGGCAGTTTGGTGAATTTTTCATGCATTCTGTCTGCAATGAGCTCAGCATAATCATACACAATAGCAGGAGGCTTGCCTGGAGTGAAAATGGACAGGAAGGCCATGATGACCTCATCCACATGCTCATCTGATGTGTATCCTAGGATGCATGAGAGCATGGTGATTATGCGCCTTCCAGTCTCTGAAAAATGGTGGCAGCATAGGGTGGAGTGTCTGTAGGAGTATGAAGATTGCAAAAGGAAAATGAATTTTGAAATCATGGTTTGGCAGTAGGGAGATGAAAATTTATGGATCGATTGTAGGCTCAGAATGAGTAGCAATGGTAAAATTGGTATCTGAGAGGCCTTGTTTAGTAGCAATGGTGTAATGGATCTGTTTTGAGATGGAATGAACATGCTCTTCTAAAAGAAACTTGGTCTTTAAAAGACACTCGTGCATAGAGTGAGTTTCTTTCATTGTCCCGAAACTTGCAAAAACTTAGGACTTTTTTGTAATAAAATGTAATATTATCGAGAGAGAGAGAGAGATGTGATTAGTCTCTCTTCATCTGATATATACACAAAAAACTCAGAAATAGTACTAATAAAACATTGAATTCAAGCAAGAAAAATTAAATACACTTTACATGTTTGGAAAACGGTACCTTGGACTACATGTTGGTGTTTTGTTGGTAACTTATTCAATTTTTTTATTGTTTCAAATCTCGATGAAAACTCTTTCATCGCATAGGTCTCGTTGAGATCTTTCCAACGACGTTTGAATCATCGAAACCTTATGTTGTATGAAAGAGTTATGAGTATTTGAAATTTTTGTGAAACAAGAAAAATTTGTGCATGGGTGCCATGTAGTAACACTAGGGAGTGTCACGTGGATGTTGAAGTGGGTAGATGACATGGCATGCAGATGTGGCGAGCTGACTATTCAAGGTGAAATGGTGGACAACGAAACAACGACTGTGTAATTTTGACCAATAATACGCATCCATGTGGACCAATCTAATGTCACCACATGGCAACGAAATTGTTGCGTAGTTAAGGATTTTCAAAATTGTAGAATAGTTAACAACTTTTGGCTTTCATTGGATTTGAACTCATAACCTCTCTTTTACAAACTCAAAGACTTACCAATAAGCCACAATTTGAATTTGTGAAATAAAATCCATAAAAACCTCAATTAAAGCTAAAAATATTGTTAGATGCATACATGGCAGAAACAACAGATGAATGATAAGCATGAGAGAATATCTATTATTAACAAATGATATACATTTATAGTACATTCATATGACCTTTGGTTTCATATTCCAAGGTCTCTTGGACTTCCTTAGACTATTCAGCTTCCACACCAACCCTTAATCTGGAATAGCTGAAGGCGAACTGCCATGAAGGAATCCAGCACTCTGAAACTGAATGGGCTTTGAGTAATCTGGAATATGAAAGGAAACTTTCTTATCATATCCAAGACCTGTGCTGTGCTTGTTGCTATCAAGCTCTTCCCAAGGTCTGATGATGGGCTTGGGAAGTGCAAACTGAACTTCTGCATCTGCATGTGACTTTGTTGCTTTATTGGGCACTGGATCTGAATCAAATGTAACATTATTGTCTTGCTGTTTATGGGAGTCTGTTTCAATCTTCTGAATAGAAACAGGTTCAGAATGATGACTCCACTACTGTAATTCTTCCTACTGTAGTTGAGATTCAAGCTGCAAAAAGGTAATTTTTTCTTGTGCATATTATAGACAAGTTTGAATTTCTGAGAGAGAGACATTGCTGATTTGGAATGTGTCATCAGAAGTAGATAGTATCCAAGTTTTCAAGAACTCCAATATTGCATTAATTCTGGTCATTTTCATTGAACAAATCAAATAAGTCTCTCGAATTATATGGCTAAAATGGTTGCAATTTATAAGACCAAATTCAACAATTTAAATAGTTCTAAATTCAATGACTCTCGCTGACCATTCATTAATGGAGCAAGCTTCCCACATGCGCAGAAACATATGAAGCTTTCAGATACCGGTAGCCTCGTTGACAATATTATTTGTTACAAAAGCTCTCGCAGAGACCAACAACGGTCAGGATTTCAATTTTCAAGATAGAGGTACTCCTCCTTAGCTTGGTGGTGGCTTCCTACGCAAGCGCTGGCGATGCTGATCCTGTTTACAAGACATGGGCGTGAAGATATGTGGATTCAAACTCAATAGTTGTAAAACATTTTGTCATTACTATCCGCCACGATTATAATACCCATATCCAAAATGACACTCGAATGCTTTCCACAACGGAGAATGCTTTCAGCCGGAGACAAATCACCATACAATGCAACTTTTGACAATGATGCAGCCTAAGCCGCACATGCCCACAATATGCATATAAAATGCATATCATATACATGTCCCAAGAATTTTAAAATTCCATACTTAGTAAAACCTTCGCAAGTCAAGGTTTAATGCTCCTTCAATAAACTCTATGTGGAAAACGTTTGATTTAACTATCCAAATTCTAGACCTTTATAAACCTTTGAGCGGAACCTTATAAATCCTTCATAATATTTGGTTAATTCTTATTACCCGCGCATATTAACCATACCATGGATTTTAGACTTTGGTTAAAACTCAACTTAAACCATAATACATTAATCCTGCTTATTTCTATTATAATTCCCATATAATAGAAATATTTCATAAACCACACTTAAACCTTACATTTCTTCCATTCCACAAACCTTTGCACATATATTGATGCTCTCCTTAGCGCATTAAATCTTCGTCGTCAATCTCATTCCTCAATCTGACGGTTATCGTGCAATAACTCGCGCCAACTAGCCTGGCCAATCTCCATCGTTTATTTTTCCTAACTCAATCTAACAGTGATCGCGTAATCTCGTGTGAAATATTGCACGACCGATACCAGGTCGAGAGCACGCAAGAAAAATGGTTTCCTCTTTCCTTGTGTGCTACGTGTCAACCCCTCAAGTTAATCTCGTGAAATTGTAGAATACCATTTATAGCTTTTAGGGCACGCGAGATACTGCTTACCGCCTATGAAGACCACTCCATTATTCTGCATGTTTTCCGCCCTTCTGTCGACATGCGCTTTGATGTGATCTGTCCATTTCTTAACTTAATCTCCTTTGATAAGATCTTCGTCGTTCATCTTTCATTAACCCTGTCCATTGATCCGACTGATCCAACAGTTACTGTGCACTGTTACATTCTTTTGTTTTTCACTATGTAATAGCCTATTCAACTTTCTGCCTATGCATTTGTTCTCGCCTTACGGTCTTCAATTGTTTTGACCTCGATCTCCACTCTGTTTCTTCATTTCTTCGTGCCTTTACGCTTCCTTCATAAATCCTTAAGTTTTAGGAAGCCTTGCAGTTATACCTTCACTGTAACGTTGAAGGTTTTCTCCAATACTGTCTGTGTGCAAACCCATAACACTCTTCTTTGCCTTCTTCTCCGATTCTACACACCTTTGGCAGAGCGCTCAGGTGTAGATTCTAGGCGGGTGCATTTTTGCTATTTGAGGGAGTGGATAGAGAACCCAACACAAATCTAACTGAGAGATGTCAGTCAGATAGTGTGCAGTATGAAATAGGAATGCACACAATAATGGGAGTTCTATATGTAGGAATGCAGAATTGACATGCACAGAGAGGCCATAATACAAGTGGCTCAAATTGGAGCAGGGCAGGAGTACGCCTGCTCTGATACCATGTTAGACACATACATGGCAGAAACAACAGATGAATGATAAGCATGAGAGAGTATCTATTATTAACAAGTAATATACATTTATATTACATTCATATGACCTTTGGTTTCGTATTCCAAGGTCCCTTGGACTTCCTTAGACTATTCAACTTCCACACCAACCCTTAGAGGATTAGGTGTCCAACAAATATTAATCATTCTACAAATTTGACTACCGAGGCAACAATTTGACAAATGCCCAACAAAACAAAATTCAAGATTTTTAGGAGAAAATCAAGTGTCTAAGTGCACTTGTCAATCAATTTCATGCCACCAAAATATTTGATTTTCATTTTAACTCATCATATTGCCAAAAATAATGGATCTCACAACTAATTTATTCTATAAAAATTGGGAAAACATTGAAGCTACAACTTTTTTTTTTTTTTGCACGTTGCTACAATGTGTGTTACAACGTAATTCGTGGGTCATTTTCTCACAAACTGTCTGTTGGATTGGGATGAATTTTTTTCAACATGTTCCTAATATTCTAATGTTTATGCACACCAAAAATCAACATCATCCAATGCACAGATTTCGAGATATAATTGAAATTGTTGTAAATTTCAGAAACAATTTTCTCACAAAATACAAATTGGATTGGGTTAAATTTTTTTATGAAGGTTCCTATGGTCCTAATTCTTCTCCACACCAAAAATCAGATCGATTCAATGCACGGATATTGAGATATAAAAGAAATGGTTGTAGGTGATTATCTTCATTTTGTCGAAAATCATGAAGTGGATTTGGCTGAAATTTTTAGGAAATGTTCATCATAATATTATGCACTTCCTATAAAAAAGTTAACGAAAACCTAGTTCTTGGTTTGTGAGATATCTTTAGTTTAATTTCTGCATTTTTTTTGAAAAAGAAATTATTTTAGCGAATTGAGACAAATCCAATTGAAATTTGCAGATTAAAATTTTCAGTATTTTTAGAATGAATAATCAATTTAGATCTCCTATCCAATTTTTTGATCTATGAGTTTTATTCCAAAATTTCAAAGCTAACTTTATTCAATTTTCCTTTCTGATCTTCCAGGTCGCACAAGGTGCAAGAAGAGAACATACTCAGGGATTTTGTTAACTCTTTATTCTAAAATTTGAAAAACAAAGTAAAAATATTTGATCTCAAACCTTAAATTTTATCTCTCAAAACTCAGTTTGTTCTCCTCTCTTTCTAGATCTTCCGCAAAATAATTAGTGAGCGAGGTGGCTCTTACTGCACCACCAAAAATAAAATTGCAAACAAAATGAAAGATAACTTAAAAAAAAACTTAAAACTTAAACATCACCAAACTTAGTTTTATTTATTGATTCTATCCTACTCTATTGGAAATAGCAAAAATGGTTCAAGTGTATTCATATTTCCAATGTAGCCATGTGCGTAATAGGAGTAAAAATATATTCATGCTTAGGTTTGAAAAATATGCATTAAAGTACATCAAAGCATAAAAGAATAATTGTTTTGATAATGCAATCAAGAAGTAAGGAAGAATGAAAGAGTGACATGACTTGATCCTAATTGGAAAATATATTCATGCTTAGGTTTGAAAAATATGCATTAAAGTACATCAAAGCATAAAAGAATAATTGTTTTGATGATGCAATCAAGAAGTAAGGAAGAATGAAAGAGTGATGTGACTTGATCCTAATTGGAACCATCTTTCAATAAATCTATGACATTCCTAATTCCTTTCATGGTTTAGATCACATTGAATATCCTATTTTATTATGCATTCCTCAATATTACATTCTAGTGGTTGCTCCTCATCAAAAATATTCCACCATTCTTTAGTCTCTTCAACAGATTGACAAGAGGAATCAGAAGAGACTTGAAGATCTTCTTGTGGAGATGGAGAGATAGACAAGTTTTTGAATGCAGTTAAAATATATTCTTCTTGAGAAGCAGATATCTCAAATGTTGCTAGGATTCGAGAAAGTTCTTGGAATGACATTCATCAAACTCTTAATTGTCTGTGAATTACTCCAACTGGTGGATACTTTCTATCTCACACACAAATTAGTACAAAGTACTGAAAAATTATTCAATATTTAATATGCATCATAAATGATTTTAAGCACCTATGTATACCTCCCTGACAACAATGCCAAAATGTTGGATGATTTAATTGTGAGTTAAATCCCTGTCATTAAATTTTCAACCCGGGGTTCGTGAACTAATAAGCTATACGTGTACTAGGTGATTATTTCTTAGAATAGATTAATCTAATGCAAGAAACTTGAAATTAATTACAAAGAAAATTAAATCAATCCAATCCAATCCAATCTAAATCAAACATAAATAAATTGAATCAATCTTAACAAAACAACATGAATCAAAATAACATAAAATAAACTAAACTAAACTTGCATAAATGAAACCACACTTACTTGAAATGAAATCACACTTGCTTAAAATGAAAATCACACTTGTTGAATTGAAAATTACACTTGCTTAAAATGAAAATAAATGAAATAACATAATTACACAATGTTACCAATATGTACAACAAATGAAAAAGGTGTGCAAACTATGGTTGATGGGGCCCTCCACTCAGCAAGCACATCGAACGACTATTGAAGCTTGGAGATCAAAGAAGCAATATCATCAAGAGGGAGAAACAATTATAATTAGGAGATGAAGAATAAATGTGCAAAGTGCTCTACAACGTACATAGGCTCATCAAAAGGAGTATTCAAGATGATGCCAACCTATCCCAATGAGCTAGGGCGCTCTCAAATAGTGGAGTCTCATCATCAATACACAATTGAACCAAAGCGTGATAACCCACATCTACCGGGCTATCTAATCCTGTTGACTAGACCATGATCTTAGATGTTCAAGTTGACATAGAGAGAGCTTATTTCTTTAATAAGAATATAGCATTTCTTCTTCTCCACTAACTCTTTATCCTATTAGTGATTTTATCCATTAGTTCTCTTCTTTCCTTATATTAGTGCTTTCTCTATATTCTCAATATTCTACTTTTATTATTACTTTGATGGAATAATATCCAATATGCACATGTTAATTCTCCCTCCATCAATTGATGAAGCTTAGTTAGTGATTTTTGGCTATCCCATTTATGAGTCCATCCCACCAAAAACCTTAGCTTGACCATTGAGAAGCGTTCAAGTGGTGCTACAACATGCTCAAGCTGCCCTTGCTTGCCTCTACTGCAGGTGAGTTTTTACCCGCACAGAAATGCTAAGTTGCTTAGTACAAAAAAAGACCCTTTCTATGCTCGATGAGCCAAACCCTTATTAGGGGTAGACCGGGCGATAGAACACGTTTTGATTCACAAAGATGGGGTTCCGGAAGTTATCCCAGAACCCGTAGTCTGGCCTTACCCTTCAGCGCTTCTTAATCTCTCCCTCTTCCAGTCTTACTAGTCTAAGCGGTTTCCCCTCTAGGGGGGCTTGTTTGTGCCGCCATCGATTCGCATTGCTCCGATGCGGAAATGCTCCTATGCGGAGATGTTCAAAAGCGGAGATGCAACAATACTGCAGGCTCTGTAATAAACATAGTTGTCATTGGAACGTCACTTTTATGTGTTACCAACTATGTCTTAAGTGACCATAGAACGATCGCAAATGGACTTTGAAGCCATTCTTCTTCGTGCTTAGTTGAACCAGTAGAGTAAGAAGCAAAGGTAGCACCCGTAGCAACATCTCTTACAGTTCCAATTCTAGTTCCAAAACTATCCATCCTAGTTCCTTCTGTAGATTCTGTTTATGAAGTAGCACAAGCTTTGTTATATACGTCTATGTATTCCATAAAATGAAGTGGGAGTAAACCTCCAAATATATTACAACAACTCAACTATCTTCTTCTCTATCTTCACTTTACAAATTACATCTTGGATGGAACTCTAAAATCTGGAACTACTTGTATGAAGGATGCACTCCTATTTATACAAAACTTAAGATGACTAATCAATAAATATGGATTCATAATTATCTCTTGTGGTTACAACCAATTACCTAAAACTATGAGATACAAATATTCTCACGCATCTTTAGGAGACACATACCAAAACATCCATGATTCTTCTGCTTTGAATGTGCTTAGTCAATGATCCAAATCTTCTACAATTATACCACAAATCTTCCTGAGTTGGAATTGAAATTCGAATTTGTAGTTGAGTAGCTAAATATGACCCTTCTAGAATCTTCAAAGATGCCTACAATATCATACAACTCATACCACTTTTAGATATATATGAAAACATGTTAATTTCCTAATATTTAGTTATAAATTTTCTTAAAATACTTAAAATAAATAACTTGGAAAATAATAATAATAAACCCATATGATCATGAAAATGGTTATTAATGTAGGGTTATGGAGCTATATAATATGCTAAAGAGTTACGGAACATGGTAAAATGATGGAAATGAGGGTAAAAGATGATGACATTATGGAGGCCCAACAATATATAAGAATAGTTGTATGTAATCAAAATTCTTGGGTTTCAAGACTTTTTTGGTTCCTTTTGAACTTAGTAGTGGAAGATTTTTTATCAGATGTAAAAGGTTCCGGCCTTCAAACTAGATTGATTGAATAGAAATAACCTACCTGTTTCATTGAAAAAAAATGAAGTGTGGGTGTGTTAAGAGCACAAACAATTCCTCTAGTTTTGCAAGTGTGTTGTGTTTGTTCCCCCTCAAGTAGATTCAATGGCATCTTAAAGGTATTTTCAAGCCCTCTTTGTGGGGTAGTCTCAGTTGGGGTTTCATATGGAAATTTAAGAATTGGTATGTAGTGCGGTGGTTTGTAGTGCCATTGGATTTTTATTTTTATTTGTCATTATTCAACATGGTGAATTGTATTGGGAAGAATCCTTTATTAAATTGTAGTAGGACATATTGCATCTTCAAATCGAAGATAATAAAATTGCATCTTTGTTATTTATGGTTATAGAATTATTGGTGGGACACAAGGTTAAAATGCAAGGCATTGAGGATGAGATGGAATGTATTCAACAACAAATGTTGGATCTCCAATTTTATTTAGGAGAGATCCATGAGGGTGGTTCCTCCCTAACACACTCCTATTCTCTAGCTATGTGGTGTGTCCAAATTTAAATGTTATACCTTTTGAAGAATATGATCAGGGTATTGTTGCTCATCCTTCCCCCTTTGATAATTAACATGCAATTTAAATGTGTTAAACTCTTAGGAGTTTTTTTGGAGACACTGTACTTCAAAGTTTACTAGAATTGTCTACGAAGTAAATGAACATTTTTGGAATGGATGGTTGAATGGCCAGTCCCTTCTTCTAGTTCAAGGACAGAAATACTTTGTTTTCATAATTTTGTTATATGGTTATGTCTCAAAACATAGATTTTCTCATCAAAATAAATATTTTATGTTTCAGTTAAAAATGAGTGGATGTTAATATTAGTATAGATTCATTTTAACTACACGCTTATCATGAGGGATATATTTAGATTCTTGTTGTGCGTGATAGATTTAGATTTAGGGTTAACATGGATCTATCCTAATTTATTTTCAATTACATGAATAGTGATTTAATTAAGGTTAAGGTGATAGAAATAATTGAGAGGGTAATAATGTACATTTAATCATCTAAGAGGAATTTTATCTTCATCCTTCTTTTATAAAATAAAAAATTAAAGAATACAATCTTCAACCTTAGCTAATCGATTAGTTTATTTCTTTCCATTTGAAACATCCCACAAGTTCTTCTTTATTAGTTATATATTGTTCACCAATGACTATTATTTTTTTTAGCATTTAGACATGGGTTTTAGTTGTTTTTCTCAAGTTATAGCTCCTTACGCAAACATTGCTAAAATCCTTATATCCTTATTTATCAACTAAACACATGTTATTATATATGATTTCTAGAAAAATATAAGATAGATAACAACTGATATTTATTAGACACTTAATACATTAGGGTTATTGTGAGGAATATGAACCATCATTGGGAGCCCTACAGACCTTGGAAGGTGAACACAATCATACATCTTGTATTAATATGTGTATCTTTTGAATAAAATACATTCCATGATTATCATCTAATTCTGGTGCAACCTAACTAATTTGGATCTTGGGGAGGACAAGATGCCTTCCATGAAACTAAGCACACAAATAGTGTTAAAATATTGTGCGAATTGAATACATCCCCAACAAAACATTGAAAAACAATTGAAAAGGAAGAGAAAAAAAACCCGATTCTTTATTAATTTGAGAAGAAGACCCTTTCACAACCACATTGTGGAGGACCAATCTGTCCTTTTGCAAGGTGGGGTTCATTATACCCCCGCCCCCCCTCTCCTCCTTCCCTCCCCCCTTAGGAAGCAATGGTCCCCATTGCATCAAGTTTTCTTCTTACAAGCTTTCACTGAATATGAGCCAATGAAGAGAAGGGTTTTGTGTGGTTAAGCCATAACCATGGATTTTTATATGACCCAAAACTAAGTGTTGTCGAAGACAATGATTTTGTGTGGTTGACCCATAACCATGATGAATGAAGGTATGAGGATAAAGTTACCATGTAATTCTTATGGGCTGATTGTGATACTAACAATTTATGGCCTAGAGAATGGATTTTGATGGCAAGGGTTTTGTGTGGTTGACCCATAACCATGGGTTTGTGGGTGACCCATAACCATGATGAACGAAGGTACGAGGATAGAGTTCTCTTATAATGTTTGTGGGCCAATTGTGACACGATAATGTATGGCCTATCAATTGGAATTCGAGATAGTTCGCTTGTCAGTATGCCAAGGTATGGTAGAAATTGGTGGATTAACTTTGTAAATTATCATTATCCAATTAAATATTGTAAAGGATTCCTCCAAGTACTCAAGTTTCACATTTTTATTTCCCATTGCTACGATTTTCCAGTCCCACCATGACATTACCTTAGAATCAGGAGTGGTATTTTTTCGCATCAAAAAGTACACCTCACGATAGTCATCAAAGATAACCTTGTTTCCATGGGAACCCTTAGCAACGAGAATGATAGAGGGAGACAAATATGCCTTTGATGTCACCCAGGTGCAACGGGTGACATATCTCACAAAAAAGTAGACTACACCTGAGTATGATGCCCACGTTAGGAGGTATTGAACCAATGAATCTATTGTGGGATAGGTCAACGATCTTTAATTTTCCTTCAAGAAACTAGCCTTGGTAGAGAATACAATAGTTATAAGTCTTGTAAATTGGATTCAATGGAGATCCAGAGTGTTGAGATCTTGTAGGTTGCGTATCCCCTCTGGAATCATGAATGGATGTCAATATATTGTTTGACAAGTTGAGGGAACCTAATTCTATCATACTTCCTAACCATGGTAATATGATGCCCATGAGTCTATTTCTAAGGAGAGGAAGGCACTCCAACATTGTCAACAACCACTTTGGAATTCTTCCCTCTATGCCACAACTAGCAAGGGAAAACTCATACAAGCCAAAAAGCTTTGATAGCACTATGGGTACACTCACAAACTTGAAATGATTTAATGAAATATCCAAGATTTATAAATAAGAAATCTATGATAATTCTTGTGGAAGGCCGCTTGAAACATTGTTGTGAGATATATATAGAAATACGAAGCTTGGAAATATTTCCTACAGATTTGGGAACCAAACATAAAAGCTTATTATCATTCATGTAGAGCTATTCCAAACTTGAGAGCTTACCCCATGAAGTCGGAATAGGGTCGTTGGTCATGTTATTCGCTTAGAAAAATGCTCCATATTGACCAAATCTCTGATGGAAGACAACATAACTCCACTCAATTCATTTTCCCGACGACAAAGAAATCCTAGAGAAGTGATATTCCCTATGGAGGGTGGGATGCTTCCACTAAGTATGTTTTCATCAAGGAAAATGGTGGACATATTTATTAACATATCGACATAATAGAGTATGCTTCCAATATGCCTATTATTGGACATATCCAACAACTGTAGAGAATACAATTTCCCTAGAGATGGAGGAATCACACCACAAATCTTATTGTTGAGTTAGAGGTTAATAAAACTTGTCAGCTTCTTAAGCAATGAAGGAATGTATCTAGTGATTGTTTAAGACCCCCTAGGTTCAAAATTTGGGGAAATTGGAGATCTCCCAAAGGACTATGACAATGTGCCCTTCATTTGGGTATACGATATGAATTCCTTCCTCAATAGTAGTAGAAGCCCCACAACACATATGGTTCATCTATTGCAAGATACTCTTTTCTAGTGATAACAATTGGAGCTTCTCATAGTTGAAAACCTACACATAACGAATATTGAGCTCGCTGGAAATTCTCTAACACTTTGATGTTGTTTCCACAAATGAGGAATTTCTCTTGCAAGTTTCCATCATGGCTTTTGATATCTTGACCTTGAGCTTGAATCGAACCCAAATAATGATAATGCATGCAATAATGCTCACAACAATGATTCCCATGGCCATCTTTGTTATGATTACCAGAGTTTGTATTGAGGAACGCTTCTTCACAAGCACCATCACTACATCTATCTTGTGAAGAAACTCAAAATCAACCTGTTTCCAGCACATCCCAACCATCTTCCGTGACTCAAAACCTTAAGCCTCGCCTCACATTTCCTTACACTTTACTGATATTTCTTGTTATTATGTGCCTTTAATTGCATCTCAACTGTCAAAGATGATTATCACTGCTTTTATGTGTTTTCTTGCTAAATTGATTTGCATTTTAGTAAATCCTCTTATCTAATGGTTGTGAGACTTTGCAACCCTTCTTTTCCTAAATCCTAGGGTGGATGATCGCTAGTTACTGGATCGAGCATTGCTTCAAAATATCATGGATAGCTACGAGAAGGATGAATGTAATTTTTGGTTTACATGCCAGCTTTGGATACTTTGACCACAACCTGCACAGTCAAATCAGTTGCTATTTTGTTATCTTTTTATATATTGTCTGAGTTTTATTTAAAACAAGACTGTTGGTAATTTGATGCACTATTATTTTTGCAAAAAGACCAGCCGCTTAGTTATAACACTTTTCCTTACTCTACGAACTAGATTGGCTGATAATGGCTTATATATTTGACTGTAACCAACTAAAAAAGTTGGTTGTAATTTTCTTGTGAGACTATTAAAGCGATTGAACTTAGTTCTGGAGTTTGTACTACATTTTTTATGACTTTATAAGACAATTCACATTGTTTCTAATTAATTTGTTGGATTAACACATTTTTTTACCTGCAGTGCTTCCAGCCAGGTAGGCCCCCCTAGTCTAGAATGCACTTGCATAGGATATGCGCGTTAATCTAGGTAGGCCCCCCTAGTCTAGAATGCACTTGCATAGGATATGCGCGTTCAATAGATTAAGTGTGGTGCTTTACAATTTTTTAGAAGTGTAATCTTAATTTTGTAAATCATTATCTCATATTTTTTTCATTGCGGTTGTTTAATGTTATTGATTCCTTTCTGATCATTGCATTTCGATTTAAAGAATTTGGATTGTTACTGCGTGTTAAGGTCCTTGATTTCATGTGTTAGGAGGCTACTAACCTAGGGATCCACTAGAGGGTTGAGAGACATCCCCAGGACTCGGACCTGTAGTCCTCCTAAACCGCATGGTTTTATTTATTATATTCAACATAAGTGTTTATTGATTGAGTAGATGTTACTATTAATGGACTTTGTTGAACATTGATAAATGTAAATTTATTTTGGGATTAATGTATATTGAATATTTTTTAACTAAGAGAAGCATAAAATCATATCTAGTATAAATTAATTGTTAATTGAATGCTAAAATGTGTGATATAATTTTCCAATCTGATCTAATATGACATTTATTGTGTCGGCGCCTCATTAGCTTACGATCCTCGGTTGATAATTTAATGAACTCACAATTGTAATTAAATTGCCCTTCATTTTTGGCATTGTTGTTGGGAAGGTGATAAGGGAATAGGACCTGATTGGTTAAATTTTTTATTAGAATTTTTCATCGGCAATACATGAGCTTCCTAGAACAAAAAGTGGTGGGAGCGGTAAGAATCTGTGCGTCCATGTTTCATGGGTTTCCCACCTCACTATATCTGGATGATGTTGGTCCTGTATGAGTCAAGGGAGAGGTAGGAAAGCTAGAGGTAAGGAAAAAGTTAGTACTCAAATTGGTAAAGAAAAAATAGAAAGATCCATCGGTACTAACTTGGAAGGTAGTAGCACTGATAGGAGAAGAGAAGATGAATCATTAGAGAATTCAAACGAAGCATCGATAATTGGAAGAGGAGATTACTCCACACTTCCTCTCATGGTCCTACTATTGAAACCATGTTGGGAAGAGGAGTGGGGTTATCATTCTATAGTAACCCAATTATTGGACTTCCGCCCTTAGAATATGAATTCAATTTGATTGGAGATAACAAAATGGTTGAAGGAGAAGGTGAGACGAACCAACCAAAGAAGGAGAATGAGACACTTTTGGCTTTCCAATTGTTGATCCAACTGCTAATGTACAAATGAAGGACATTTCTCCACCAATACTTCCACACTTTTAAGGGTTGATAAGTGAGGACCTCGACACTTTTATATTTGAATTCAATGTCTTATGTCATTGTATGGATTATTCAACTGACACATAGAATTTGAAGTTATTTATCGCTACTCTTAAAGATTCTGCTTCGTAGTGGTTCATGGGACTACCAGAAAAGATCATCACCACTTGGAAAGGCATGAGACAAACATTCCTTAAGAACTATTAGGATTATTGCAAGGCCTGTGACTTGAAGGAAGGATTTTTTAGAATCATACAAAGGGAGGATGAAAGTTTAAAAGACTGTCTTGAGATATTTCTATATAATCTTCAATGTGTTAGGAAACATAAGTTGGAACCTAAAACAAAGAAGATTCTTTTCTTAAAGGGCATGACAAAAGAATCAATGAAGGTGTTAAATTTTATGGGAGTAAGAGATATCTTGATGTTTACTTTCAATGATATTCCAAAAATTTGTAAGAGATATTCATGTGGACAAGGATAGTTGTCCTTCTCTATGGGGACTGAAAGTAGTATACCATGGGAATGATCCTAAAATAGAATAGTTTTATTCTGTAGCAACCAAGAAGTCATGGCAACCTAGGCCACAAGGTATGTCTATTGACCCTCTTGCTGCGAGTTTCTCACATTTTTCTAATTGAAAGTATGCACTGTGGAATTTTTCCACGCCATGGAAATTATGGCCGCAATAGACGCCTTAGAGCCAATCCTAGCAACAGGGCTAGAGAGGAAAAGATTATGGATCCCTACCCCTGTATCCTTATTTTCCACAACCTCCATATCCTCCGCAGTCTCAAGAATTCCTACAAAATTACCAGGAACCAAAATATCAACAACAATCTCTGAATACCCAATTACAACTACCTTCCACCCAACCTTCTAGGTCAAGAGCAAGAAGTTTCTACCCCTATAGAAAGAATCAATAGACCCACACCCCCTTAGCAAGAGAACATACCTTCCAAATAATTGTCCAACCCTCCTTTTCCTGAGAGATTGAACAAGAGTGAACTAATAAAACCTCCTGAACTTGATGCGATTAATGAATTAAGAAACATTTGTGTTAAAATTCCCCTGCTGCAAGTTATTCGATATATACCCATTTATGCTAAGACAGTAAGGGAGTTGCGCTCAAAGAAAATAGGGAGGAAACGAAAGGATCCCTCGACTATTCATCTTGTTGGGGAGTGTGTTGATGCAATTACTGGGAAGAATTTAACAAGGAAATTTTATGATCATGGAAGTCTTATTGTTTCAATATATATTAATGGATTATGTATTCCCAACACTTTGATAGACCTTGGAGCGGCCATCAACATCATGAATTCATATACCATGGGGCTACTTGAATCAACTGATCTTTGTCCTACCACATCCGTTCTTGAACCAACTGATTGATCTAGTATTAAGCTAGAAGGAGTTTTGGATGATGTAATTGTTTTTTTGGATTCATGGGAATATCTAGTGGAATTCATGGTTGTTCAAAATAAATTAACAACTAGAGGGCATCCAATAATCCTTGGGAGGTCGTGGCTTTCTACTGTGGATTCATTCATAGGATGTAGGTCCAAAATCATGTTTATTTATCACGATAGAGCTGTGAAACAGATCTCCTTGTATCGACATGAAAAGGGTCCCATGGAATTAGAGGAAACTCCCTGGTTTGATGACTTGACAAGTGGTGAGGAAATGGTTCAACCTATGTGTAAGATTAGTCAAGTAAAGGATTTCTAGGAATGTTATGAAGAAATTCAGCGTAATTATGTTCTAGGAAATTCAATTTCTTATGGTTCTGATAATCATCCATTTGAGCAGGTTTTAAAGAGTGACACACATTAAATGGATGATTTGACAACTTTGTCCTTAATAAGTAATGCTGCTGAAGTACCATCTCAAGAAAAAGAACCATGTTGTATCTCTACTAAAGTAATTCCTGGTCAATTTTTGAATATTAGTGTTGGACTTATTGATGAGAAGCGAAAAAAATTGATGTATACTCTATAGGAACAGATAAAGGCCTTTACATGGCATTACCAGGACATGAAAGGGATCGATCTTGCAATTTTCTCTCATCATATTTATACGCAGGTCGATGCTCATCCTGTCCAGAAACCCCAAAGGCATATGAACCCAACACTCAAGGAGGTAGTAAAAAAATAATCGCAAAATTCCCTTGATACAAACTTAATCTACCAAATATCTGATAGCAAATGGGTTTCCCCCTTAGTTGTTGTCCCTAAATATTTGGAAAAATGGAGAGTGTGTGTAGACTTTAGGGAATTAAACAAAGCCACTATCAAGGATTATTTCCCCTTTCCCTTTATAGATCAGTTCCTAGACACCATAGTAGGGGAGATACTTCTCATTTTTGGATGGGTTTAGCAGTATAACCAGATTCAGATCGCTCCATAGGATCAAGATAAAACTACTTTCACTTTCACTTGTCCATGGGGAAATTCTTCCTATTTAGTTTTACCTTTTGGGTTGTGTAACACCTCAACCACCTTCCAAAGAGTAGTGTCAGGAATTTTTTCGGATTTGATCCATGATTGTGTTGAGGTGTACATGGATGATTTTCACCGTCTACAGGGATTCCTTCAAGGAAGCTTTGGAGAATTAAAAAAAAATATTGATTCAATGCCAGGAAGCACACCTTGCCTTGAGTAACATAAAATGCAGGATGATGATGACTAAGGGTGTTTTCTTGGTGATGTTGTTTATGTTGCATGTATCAAGGTTTCTCTTGCCAAGATCAAGGTTTTGTCCCAATTAACGGTTCCCACAATGAAAAGGAGATGAGGATTTTCATTGGTTTTGTAGGTTATTATTGATGTTTCATCAAAGGATTTACAAATATCACTATGCCTTTGTTGAGGTTATTATCTAAAGATGTTGTTTTCTTAAGGATTAACCAATCCCATTTAAAACATTGAAAGAAAAAATATTTGTTGCTCCTATTTTGAGGGGGCCCAATTGGGATTTACCCTTTCATATCTCCACAAACAATTCAGATATGGCTTTGGGAGTTGTCCTTGGGTAAAAATATGACCATTGTTATTATGCAGTTCATTATAGCAGTAAACATCTAAACCCCACTGAATTGAATTATATGGTGACAGAGATGAAGTTCCTCATGGTGGTGCACCCTGTTAACAAGTTCCAACATTACATTACATTTTATGAGATCTTCATTCACACATACCATGAAGATATTCCATACCTTATGAATAAACCTATAACCAATGAATAGAGCACGAGATGGCTCTTGTTGTTACATGAACTTAAATACAATTATGGATCGACTTGGTAAAGATAATTTGGTTGTTGATTTATTTTTTAGGTTAGAATTTGAAGAAAATGATGTTCTTGTAAATGTAGATTTTCCTAATGAACAATTATTTTTGGTTTCTACTTACCTGTCCTGGTTTGTAGATATTGTAAATTATCTAACAATGAGAAAACTACCAACGAATTTGCCTGCTTGTGAAAAGCATAATATCATAAACAAAATTGCTTATTGTTCTTGGGTTAATGGTTATTTGTTTTACATAGGTGCAAATCTTATTATCTGGCCCCAATGAACCCTATCGAGACATTTTTTCAGAGAAGTGTAGTATTGTACAAAGTATTGTAGATTATATATTATTGGCCCAACATGTTTAAAGATGCAAAGAAGCATGTTCACCAATGAGACAACTGTTATTCGATGGGGAGGCCATTTCAGGAAGATAAGATGCCATTGCAGCCATAGGTATTGGTCGATCCATTCGAAAGGTGGGCCTTGGATTTCTTAGGTCCAACCACACCAATATATACAAAGAAGTATATTTTTGTGTGCACAAACTATGTTACAAAATGGGTGAGGCCAAGGCGCTAGCTCATGCAAATGAACATGCGGTTGCAACCTTTCTCTACGAGGAGATATTTACTCGGTTCGGGGTGCCACGTGAAATAATTGCAGACTAAGGGATGAAATTTACATCTAACCTAATTAAATCTATTACAAAACAATATCAAATTAGATACTCAACTTCAACACCATATCACCCTCAAGAAAATGGGCAAGTAGATTCGACGAATAAAGTGTTGGAGGCCATTATTACTAACATTGTTCAGTTATACCATAAAGACTGGGAAGACCGATTAATTGGAGCTCTCTAGGCCTGAAAAACAAAGTGGAGAAGTACTACGAGATGCACACCTTATGAGTTAGTCTACAGGAAACAAACCTTGCTACTGACTGAATTTCAAATTTATACTTTCCGAACCGCTGCTAAGTTGGGACTGGATTTGAGTGAAGCACATGAAAATTGATTGTTGTAGCTAAACCAATTTGATGAAATTAGGTAGGATTCATTCCAACATACAGTTATGGTATAGGAACATAGGAATAAGTGGCATGATAAATTCATTTGACATAAGAAATTCCGACAGGGAGACTAGGTTCTCCTTTTTGACTCCAGATTTAAGGATTTTAAAGTAAAACTTACAACTCATTGTTTGGGGCCATATGAAGTGGAAACTATTTTTGAAAATGGGTTAGTTTGGATTAAAATCATTGATGAACAACATATGTCTTTTATTTTCAATGACATAGTCTGAAGTTCTAGTGGAAGCCGATATCCAAGGAGGAATTCGTAGTTGAAATTTGCAAGGACAATGGGATGGAAGTAGTGAAGCCGAGAGATTCTCTTTCGATTGTTATTTCTTAATTCTTCTCTTTATGTTTGACTAAAAAATGGCACCTAATTATGAAAACTACCTTGTGGCCTGATTAGGTTGTTAAGATATTGTTGTCATTTTATTTTATTTTCTTATCACAAATCTTCCAAAATTCTTTACTTATCTCACATTAGTTGATGAGAGATTTCTTAAGGCCCTTGTTTTAATGGTTCTTCCCCCATTCACTTAAACACATTATCAGGGGAGGGGAACTAGGGGTTATTATAGTACCTTTGAGGCTTGCATACATCAATGCAAGGTTCTCTCACCAGAAATAAACAAGAATACATTAATGTATTCTAGTTACCAGATCTTGCATGTGCCTCAACTTCAACTCATTTATTAATACCTCGCAAAATGCACTGAGGTACCTTGGATTCCATTGACATTAAATGTGGAAAACCTCGAATTGGTTAAGAACATACATCAATGGTTGGTAATCCAACGATTCTCCCACATGCTCAACCTCAACTCCATTCGCATGCTGGCAGATTGTACCTAAAGTGAAATAACGAGAGAAGACATGTGATTTTGTTTGTTAGGTCCCTATACTACTAGTGTAACCCCTTATTGTTATTAGTACAAACCCCTTATTATATTGTTGTGCCCATGTAGTCCCCATATTGTTATTATTGTGCCCCATAGAAGCGCAGTAGCAGTTCCAAGACTGACAATGGCAAACTCAGAAGCTAGAAAGGAGCAGAGTCAAAAAAAGGTAGGTTCCAAGAAAATAAAGAATGAGTCTCATGATTGGAGAGAAGTGTTGATGATGTATGAGGCTAAATCACAACCTACCCAGAAAGCTAATAGAGATCCCAATTGGTCAACTGAACAAATCAGTTTATATGAGGAATTGTTAAAGTGTTGTTCAAATAACCCTCAGGCATTTTGGACTACAAAAAGTCCACAGCAAGAAATTATAACATTACATGATAATGGGGTAACTGGTAAACTAATACCATGCACCCCTGCTGAAGAGAAAGAAATGAGAAAGCAGATTCAAGAATTGTTAGATCTTCAGTTGATTGAAAGAAGCGAATCTCATTACTCCTGTTCTGCATTCCTTGTCAGAAATCATTCAGAAATTGTGCGTGGAAAGGATAGGATGGTTATTAACTATAAGCCATTGAATGCAATAACAAAAAGCTTTAATTATCCTATGCCTAGACAGGAAACCATTCTACAGAAAATTCAAGGAAGTAAAATCTTTAGCAAATTTGATATGAAATCAGGTTATTATCAGATTCAGATTGCAGAAGAAGATCGACACAAGACTGCTTTCACATGTCCTGCAGGTTTCTTTCAATGGAAAGTTGTTCCTTTCGGGCTGAAGAATGCTCCTGCCTTCTTCCAAAGAAGAATGGATCATATATTCAGCAAATATGATTTCATCGTTGTATATATTGATGATATTCTTGTACATAGTTCAGATTTAGAATCTCATTTGAAACATTTACAGATATTTCTTGATGAGGCCAAAGCACATGGTCTTGTTTTGTCAGAAAAGAAAATGATCTTGTTTCAAGAAAGTATTGATTTTCTTGGAATACATGTCAGCAATGGGAAAATTCAGATGCAGCCTCATGTGTTAACAAAACTTTCTGAATTTCCTGATCAGCTAGCAGATAAACATATGATTCAGAGATTTATAGGAATTTTAAATTATGTACATAAATATATTCTGAATCTCTCTGAAAAAACTTCTCCAATTCGTCAATTTACTAACGGAGGTTGGTCTAATGAAGCTACTAAAGCGGTTCAGTTGCTTAAGCAAGAATGCCAGAATCTGCCAGCATTAAAACCGCCAGGTAATGGATTTTTGATTTTACAAACAGATGCATCAGATAACTTTTGGGCAGCCACTCTTCTTGAGAGAAAAGGAGAAGGAAAAGAAATTGAAGAAGTTCTTTGTGCATATGCCTCGGGAGAATTTTAGAAACATCAAAAAGGTTATTTCCCTGCTGAAAAAGAAACCCTTGCTATTTTTAATGGAATCCAAAAGTTTGAAATCTATTTGGCTCCTGCAAAATTTTTAATTCGGACTGATTCCATGAATTTTAAATATTTCCTGAATGAAAAGATTTCAAAACAGCTAGCTCGAGGAAGATTGTTAGCATGGCAAATGTGGTTTCAGATGTATGAGTTTGATGTTGAATGGATCCCAGGAAATTCAAATTTTTTAGCTGATGCTCTGACAAGAGAAATGAACAAGGTTCATGTACATAAACATAGTATGTTTGATATTTCAGATAAATCTGCTCTTGATGATAATTTTGAAACTTTTGTACAGAGGTTTAAGATATTAGAATTTCTCTTACCTGACCTTGTTGAAGAAATAAAGAAGGTCATTGGTTTACGATTAAGAAGAAATCAGTGGATTCAAAAATGCCAGGCTTGGTAGCATAAAAATGTTGGTATTTTTCTTAATCTCAATGAAGAGTTGGTGAAGGTTTATCCTCTACCAAATTTACAGGTGAAAATTTATTTCAGATTGCTTGATGACACATGGGACAACCATTACACTCCAGAAATGATCAAAGTCTTAAAGACTTTGAATTATTATCAAATAATCGGTGGAGTTGATTTCTCTGTTGCTGTTTATGTCTCTGCAAAGATGTTAGATCTTGAGGAAGTTAATATGAATGGGTTAGTTGAACGATTTCTAAAATCCCTCAAGATTCCTGATATGTTTGAAGAATTAGAGGCAGCCTTTTTGCAACAAGCAGATGAAAATTTTGTATCGACAGATTCTTTTCCACAATATGAATTGTTTCAGCCTTTTGCTGATTGGGAAATAAAAAATGGCAGATGTCAAAAGAAAGCTCAGATCAAAGCTTCCCAGTGTGTAATGCGAACCCTTCAATATCTTAGAACTTTTACAGAACCTTGGGATTATCAGAGTATGGAATTTCGCAATCCAATAGAACCTAATCCATTCGCACAAGTGTATGGCACGGATAGCATTCTAGAATCTACATTGGCTGAAAATCCAGAGCAAATAAAAAAGGTTTCTTTGTGGCTTCAAGAATTCCACTCATTAAAATTACCAGAAAAGATCTCGATGATTAAAACACTGGAGCCAATGCAAGGAAAAAGAGGAGTGTTAAGGTTAATCATTAATAAAAAAGCATTAATATCTATCAGTGTTTCCTCAGGGAGCTGGACATAAGATTCTGTATGTCTGATAAATTTGCTATTATCAAATCAGGTATGTTCAGCAATGATATTTGAAGTTGGGTGGCAAGATCAAGGACATGTCAGTCATCAGTGCAAATTGTGGGTTCAAGCAGCCATCGAGTAGTCAGTCAGCATGTTTCAAATTTTTAAGTGGGATTTGTTAGATGGGGTTGAATTGGCAGTCCAATCCTTGCCAGATTTTAGAAAAAGTAAGAAAGATTCCTTCCTTGGGATTGAAATAGATCCATTCGCATATGTGAACAGATGGAATAAAGATGATTATCTCTTTCCATCAAAGAGTCTACGGAAGACTGCAGATTCCATAAAATTTTCGTATGACATAGGCCAAAGTTCACATGCACCACAAAAAGAGGCATCTTCAATAGCAATCCATGACTATAAAGGAAAAGCAAAAGTTGGAGAAGAAAAAGAGACCGTATTTGTCAATGTCCATCAAGATGCTCAGGTACAAAATGACCCTACCTGGGAAAAGGAATATTTATCATGGCTTACGTCTTCATGGAAAAATCCACAGGAAACGCTTTCAAATTTAACATACTCTTGGCAAAGAATAAAGACCCCACTAGATTCAGAGTTTGAAGCAGATTTTGATAGTGATAGGAGTCCGCAAGGTTCATGGTAAAGAATCTCTTGTCAGCAATGTGATACTGTTGATCACATGTTGTGACAGGAATCTTTGTACAAAAAGAAAAATTGAGTAGACACCGTCGGTGGAAAAAGATACCGACAGGACCCTCAATTATTTCTATCTTATGACATGACTTAGCTAAGTTAGATTCGATTTTAGGCTATTTAAGAAAGAACTCTCAAGGAGTTCTACATCGTGTGTTTTGTGAGTGAGTGTGTGTATATTCAAAGCTCTCATACTTGAGGCTATCTATGGTGTGTAATCTTATTTTGAATTAATATTGAAGCCTGCTGGGCCGCCAGTCTGAGGACTGTTCTGTTCCAAGATCATCGCATGGAATGAGATTGTAAGGCGCGTTGGAGAAGCGAAAGGGTCGCGTAAGTCTGCGCATTTCTCAAATTGATGTGAGGAAATCTGCCTGAAAGCGTCCACTTTAGTTGGTTCAAGTAAGTTACTGAGTCCATCATCTATTTATTAGTATAAGAGCCCTGTTCTAAAATCCTGAGTCTATAATCTACAGACAGAGCCTAGAGAAAGCCAGGCAGCCTTCGAAAGGCATCTCTGTTGAACATTGTGCTGAGTAGATAAACGCTTTCTTTAGTCAATCTCTGGTTTAGATTATACAATATGGCCAATATTTTACGCTCATTCTCTTTGATAGATCATAAAGTCATTACTGAAGTTTCATCAAGGTCTAACGAGTCTGAAGTTGCTGAAAACGAAAATCATGAGATTGTTGAGAATCCTGAAAATTGGACTCCTCCTGCTTTGCATGCTACTGATGTCTATAAACTTCCTATGACCTTTGTTCTAAAGAGAAAGACTTTTCTGAAAGAAGTAGAGATAACTATAAAGATTTCTGGACCCTCTACTCAAATCCTTGCTTTGAACTTATTTTCTGATGATGAAATTAAAAAGTTCTGTCAGTATGCTAAGGATGGAAAATATTTTTATCTTCATTTTGGAGGTATAAGGATAGGACTTGCACCACTATTCCGTCATGGAATAAATACTCCTTGCATTGCTGAACTGTTTGATACCCGTCATCAAAATTATGATCATGCTAGAATTGGTACTATTATAGGAAACCATGCTACTGGTTGTCAATATGGAACAATGTATCCTGACTATGCCATCAGCTTGAATGATGTACATTTGAAAGATTGTTGGAAATTATTAACTGGGGTTCAAGGGTTAACTATGGCAGAAGAAAGTGAATACCTCTCTGTGATAGGACAAGCTTCATTTCAGCTTACTAACACTGCACATCCAAAGCTGAAACAACCTGTACTTAAAGACTGTGTTACTGTTGGTCTATCTAATGCTCAAGTTGAAGGAGTACTGTATGACCCTACTGAATTACCCGGAAATTGGTATTTCCAATATAAATCTATAGCTGATGAAAAGAAGCCTGAACTGAAAGTAAAACGAGTTGCTATTGATAATGGCCAAGACAAACTGATTCCTCCAAGGCCAAAGGTACCTCGTCCTATTACCAAGCAAAAAAGATATGTGTTTCCTATTGCTCCAACTGAAGTTCCTTCAAGTAGTCATAATTTGTCTACTATCCAAGAAGCCAGTCAGAGTCAGACTGAGCCTGTAATGTCATCCACTACATTGTACATACCAGATTCTAAGCCTTTTTTACCCACTGTAAATAAAATGCATCGCATAGGTCGTTTTCCTCCTGTTGAAGAATGGCAATATGCAAATCGCAGATTTGTCAAGGGTGGCAAATGGCCTCCTCGCACAAAGTTCTGCACTACTTCTTCCTCTTCTCGACAACCAATCACTCGTGCAGATTGTGCTCCCCTGATTGAACATAATGCACAAAATACAAATGATCTCGATGAGACATATTAGATCGGCAACTATATAACTACATGGTGTGCACATGCAGAAGAAGTTTTAGATGATTTGGGTTGCCAAAGTGAATTAATTCTGGAAAATCTTAAACTTCTACATGATGAACAGACAGCCGATAGACAGCATAGAGAAGAAAGAGAAAGAAGAAGAAGAGAAAAGAAAAAGAAAGAATCGCAGCCTCCAAAGTTTTCTAAAACTATGGAAATTCCACAAAAATGGGAAACTAGTGATTCCCAAGAAGAAGTAGCTGAATCTAGCAACAGCCAAATTGGTTTCAAAATAGAGAAGCCCAATTCAACTACAATTCATAGAAATAAAAGTGAATTGGCTACCTTTGAAAATGCTGCTACTCTATTTCCATCATTCATAATGCCCTCCCTGCAAAAAGCTAATAGGTATAAAGAACCAAAATATCCACAAGTTGAAGAGGATTTATTTGCTACTAATTCATCTGGATAGTTCTAGATTTGGATAAATCTAAAAATCCAGCTGAATCGATTCGAATATGGATTGGTGCTTTGTACCAAATGCAAGTTGTGTCTAAATTAGATAATTTCTCAATTTTCTTGCTAGCAGAGAAACGTATGGCAGGAATTGTGTGGGACTGGTGAATGTCTGCTTCTAATGAAGAAAGACAGAATGTTGCAGCGTTGGGTTTAGCTACTTTAGAAGTTTTGTTGCTTACTCAATTTGTTCCAGAACCTACAGATCAAAGAAAGCAAATAATTACTGATCTAACAAGAATGGAGTTGAAAGACTTAAAAGATCTAGATCAGTTTGGGTCTGAGTACATGGCTAAAGTGTTTAAAGCAAATTTAAATAATGACCCTACCCAGAAGGTTACTTTCTTATCAAAATTACCTGGAAATTTAGGAGATATGATTATGAAAGATATAGAAGTTCAAAATAAAACGATTGAACAAATCTATTGGATAGATCTCCTATTCAGGTGTCAAGAAAAAGTTAAATATTTGTGCTGGCAAAAACAGGTTCATAATGTTTCTCCAAATCTGAATGTGTGTCGTTCTGTATTACCCTGGACTCCTTTTAGAAAAAGACGAACTAAGAAGTATGGTAAATACAGACCCAAAAGAGTTTCTAATCCTAGAAGGCCATTCAGAAAATTTAGATATGTTAAAAAGAGGAAACAACCAAAAAGAGATAATGCTTGCTTCATCTGCAAGCAAGAAGTACATTTCGCCCGAAAATGTCCCAAGAGTTCCTCTAATAAATTGAAAGCCTGTTTTGAAATTGAAGAATTTGCAGATGACTGGTCAGTGGTTGATTCAAATGATGAAGTATCTGATGTATATATTTTGACTGATGCTTGTCTATCTGACACTGAATCTATGCATGAAGTCAGCCAAAAAATGAATATTTGTTATTCTGGTTTTGAAAGTGAACCAAGTGAATTTGAAGAAGAAGAACATCATTATAGTGATGAGACAGATACAGAAGACTTTACAGAAGAAGAGTCAGATCATTTTTCTATTGAAACTGTTACTATAGCAGACTTAAAGGACTCATTTCCCAGTTTAAATTCCTTGCCTCCACAGCCACCTGTGAGTTCTTTATGTCCTTATCCTAAAACAGTCGCATCTTCATCCTCATCACTCCCTGTAAATAATTCTGCTCTAGATGAAGAAAATGCTTTTCTTAAACAGATGGTCAAATCAAATAATCTTTTGTACATTCCAGTTGAAGTCCAAGTTCATGGTGAATGGGTTAGTGTTGATGCTTTTATTGATACCGGTGGATCCAATAATCTTGCACGCCCATCTCTTTTCAAAGGCTTATGGAAGCCATTGCAGCATATTATTGTCTCAGAAACTATTGGTGGATCTGTTAACCTTACCCATTATGTCGACAATGTTTCTTTGAAACTTGGGGGGGTTACTATCAAAATTTCTGCTATTCAGCATTATGATGCTTCTGCAAGTCTATTTTTAGGAATGCCATTTATTAATTCAGTACTGCCTGTAACAATAAGTGAAGACAAAATTATTTGCAATGTCAAAAAGAAAGCAGTAGCAGTTCCAAGACTGACAATGGCAAACTCAGAAGCTAGAAAGGGGTCCTGTCGGTATCATTTTCCACCGACGGTGTCTACTCAATTTTTCTTTTTGTATAAAGATTCCTGTCACAACATGTGATCAACAATATCACATTGATGACAAGAGATTCTTTACCATGAACCTTGCGGACTCCTATCACTATCAAAATCTGCTTCAAACTCTGAATCTGGTGGGGTCTTTATTCTTTGCCAAGAGTATGTTAAATTTGAAAGCGTTTCCTGTGGATTTTTCCATGAAGACGTAAGCCATGATAAATATTCCTTTTCCCAAGTAGGGTCATTTTGTACCTGAGCATCTTGATAGACATCAACAAATACGGTCTCTTTTTCTTCTCCAACTTTTGCTTTTCCTTTATAGTCATGGATTGCTATTGAAGATGCCTCTTTTTGTGGTGCATGTGAACTTTGGCCTGTGTCATACGAAAATTTTATGGAATCTGCAGTCTTCCGTAGACTCTTTGATGGAAAGAGATAATCATCTTTATTCCATCTGTTCACATATGCGAATGGATCTGTTTCAATCCCAAGGAAGGAATCTTTCGTACTTTTTCTAAAATCTGGCAAGGATTGGACTGCCAATTCAACCCCATCTAATAAATCCCACTTAAAAATTTGAAACATGCTGACTGACTGCTCGATGGCTGCTTGAACCCACAATTTGCACTGATGACTGACATGTCCTTGATCTTGCCACCCAACTTCAAATATCATTGCTGAACATACCCGATTTGATAATAGCAAATTTATC
Source organism: Pinus tabuliformis (assembly GCA_031772625.1). Lineage (NCBI taxonomy): Eukaryota > Viridiplantae > Streptophyta > Pinopsida > Pinales > Pinaceae > Pinus > Pinus tabuliformis. Next base: position 741,101,069 of record CM062820.1, on the reverse strand, counting down.
AGACATACAGAATCTTCTGTCCAGCTCCCTGAGGAAACACTGATAGATATTAATGCTTTTTGATTAATGATTAACCTTAACACTCCTCTTTTTCCTTGCATCGGCTCCAGTGTTTTAATCATCGAGATCTTTTCTGGTAATTTTAATGAGTGGAATTCTTGAAGCCACAAAGAAACCTTTTTTATTTGCTCTAGATTTTCAGCCAATGTAGATTCTAGAATGCTATCTGTGCCATACACTTGTGCGAATGGATTAGGTTCTATTGGATTGCGGAATTCCATACTCTGATAATCCCAAGGTTTCGTAAAAGTTCTAAGATATTGAAGGGTTCACATTACACACTGGGAAGCTTTGATCTGAGCTTTCTTTTGACATCTGCCATTTTTTATTTCCCAATCAGCAAAAGGCTGAAACAATTCATATTGTGGAAAAGAATCTGTCGATACAAAATTTTCATCTGCTTGTTGCAAAAAGGCTGCCTCTAATTCTTCAAACATATCAGGAATCTTGAGGGATTTTAGAAATCGTTCAACTAACCCATTCATATTAACTTCCTCAAGATCTAACATCTTTGCAGAGACATAAACAGCAACAGAGAAATCAACTCCACCGATTATTTGATAATAATTCAAAGTCTTTAAGACTTTGATCATTTCTGGAGCGTAATGGCTGTCCCATGTGTCATCAAGCAATCTGAAATAAATTTTCACCTGTAAATTTGGTAGAGGATAAACCTTCACCAACTCTTCATTGAGATTAAGAAAAATACCAACATTTTTATGCTGCCAAGCCTGGCATTTTTGAATCCACTGATTTCTTCTTAATCGTAAACCAATGACCTTCTTTATTTCTTCAACAAGGTCAGGTAAGAGAAATTCTAATATCTTAAACCTCTGTACAAAAGTTTCAAAATGATCATCAAGAGCAGATTTATCTGAAATATCAAACATACTATGTTTATGTACATGAACCTTATTCATTTCTCTTGTCAGAGCATCAACTAAAAAATTTGAATTTCCTGGGATCCATTCAACATCAAACTCATACATCTGAAACCACATTTGCCATGCTAACAATCTTCCTCGAGCTAGCTGTTTTGAAATCTTTGCATTCAGGAAATATTTAAAATTCATGGAATCAGTCCGAATTAAAATTTTTGCAGGAGCCAAATAGATTTCAAACTTTTGGATTCCATTAAAAATAGCAAGGGTTTCTTTTTCAGCAGGGAAATAACCTTTTTGATGTTTCTGAAATTCTCCCGAGGCATATGCACAAAGAACTTCTTCAATTTCTTTTCCTTCTCCTTTTCTCTCAAGAAGAGTGGCTGCCCAAAAGTTATCTGATGCATCTGTTTGTAAAATCAAAAATCCATTACCTGGCGGTTTTAATGCTGGCAGATTCTGGCATTCTTGCTTAAGCAACTGAACCGCTTTAGTAGCTTCATTAGACCAAACTCCGTTAGTAAATTTACGAATTGGAGAAGTTTTTTCAGAGAGATTCGGAATATATTTATGTACATAATTTAAAATTCCTATAAATCTCTGAATCATATGTTTATCTGCTAGCTGATCAGGAAATTCAGAAAGTTTTGTTAACACATGAGGCTGCATCTGAATTTTCCCATTGCTGACATGTATTCCAAGAAAATCAATACTTTCTTGAAACAAGATCATTTTCTTTTCTGACAAAACAAGACCATGTGCTTTGGCCTCATCAAGAAATATCTGTAAATGTTTCAAATGAGATTCTAAATCTGAACTATGTACAAGAATATCATCAATATATACAACGATGAAATCATATTTGCTGAATATATGATCCATTCTTCTTTGGAAGAAGGCAGGAGCATTCTTCAGCCCGAAAGGAACAACTTTCCATTGAAAGAAACCTACAGGACATGTGAAAGCAGTCTTGTGTCGATCTTCTTCTGCAATCTGAATCTGATAATAACCTGATTTCATATCAAATTTGCTAAAGATTTTACTTCCTTGAATTTTCTGCAGAATGGTTTCCTGTCTAGGCATAGGATAATTAAAGCTTTTTGTTATTGCATTCAATGGCTTATAGTTAATAACCATCCTATCCTTTCCACGCACAATTTCTGAATGATTTCTGACAAGGAATGCAGAACAGGAGTAATGAGATTCGCTTCTTTCAATCAACTGAAGATCTAACAATTCTTGAATCTGCTTTCTCATTTCTTTCTCTTCAGCAGGGGTGCATGGTATTAGTTTACCAGTTACCCCATTATCATGTAATGTTATAATTTCTTGCTGTGGACTTTTTGTAGTCCAAAATGCCTGAGGGTTATTTGAACAACACTTTAACAATTCCTCATATAAACTGATTTGTTCAGTTGACCAATTGGGATCTCTATTAGCTTTCTGGGTAGGTTGTGATTTAGCCTCATACATCATCAACACTTCTCTCCAATCATGAGACTCATTCTTTATTTTCTTGGAACCTACCTTTTTTTGACTCTGCTCCTTTCTAGCTTCTGAGTTTGCCATTGTCAGTCTTGGAACTGCTACTGCTTTCTTTTTGACATTGCAAATAATTTTGTCTTCACTTATTGTTACAGGAAGTACTGAATTAATAAATGGAATTCCTTAAAATAGACTTGCAGAAGCATCATAATGCTGAATAGTAGAAATTTTGATAGTAACCCCCCCAAGTTTCAAAGAAACATTGTCGACATAATGGGTAAGGTTAACAGATCCACCAATAGTTTCTGAGACAATAATATGCTGCAATGGCTTCCATAAGCCTTTGAAAAGAGATGGGCATGCAAGATTATTGGATCCACCGGTATCAATAAAAGCATCAACACTAACCCATTCACCACGAACTTGGACTTCAACTGGAATGTACGAAAGATTATTTGATTTGACCATCTTTTTAAGAAAAGCATTTTCTTCATCTAGAGCAGAATTATTTACAGGGAGTGATGAGGATGAAGACGCGACTGTTTTAGGATAAGGACATAAAGAACTCACAGGTGGCTGTGGAGGCAAGGAATTTAAACTGGGAAATGAGTCCTTTAAGTCTGCTATAGTAACAGTTTCAATAGAAGAATGATCTGACTCTTCTTCTGTAAAGTCTCCTGTATCTGTCTCATCACTATAATGATGTTCTTCTTCTTCAAATTCACTTGGTTCACTTTCAAAACCAGAATAACAAATATTCATTTTTTGGCTGACTTCATGCATAGATTCAGTGTCAGATAGAGAAGCATCAGTCAAAATATATACATCACATACTTCATCATTTGAATCAACCACTGACCAGTCATCTGCAATTTCTTCAATTTCAGAACAGGCTTTCAATTTATTAGAGGAACTCTTGGGACATTTTCGGGCGAAATGTCCTTCTTGCTTGCAGATGAAGCAAGCATTATCTCTTTTTGGTTGTTTCCTCTTTTTAACATATCTAAATTTTCTGAATGGCCTTCTAGGATTAGAAACTCTTTTGGGTCTGTATTTACCATACTTCTTAGTTCGTCTTTTTCTAAAAGGAGTCCAGGGTAATACAGAACGACACACATTCAGATTTGGAGAAACATTATGAACCTGTTTTTGCCAGCACAAATATTTAACTTTTTCTTGACACCTGAATAGGAGATCTATCCAATAGATTTGTTCAATCTTTTTATTTTGAACTTCTATATCTTTCATAATCATATCTCCTAAATTTCCAGGTAATTTTGATAAGAAAGCAACCTTCTGGGTAGGGTCATTATTTAAATTTGCTTTAAACACTTTAGCCATGTACTCAGACCCAAACTGATCTAGATCTTTTAAATCTTTCAACTCCATTCTTGTTAGATCAGTAATTATTTGCTTTCTTTCATCTGTAGGTTCTGGAACAAATTGAGTAAGCAACAAAACTTCTAAAGTAGCTAAACCCAACGCTGCAACATTCTGTCTTTCTTCATTAGAAGCAGACATCCACCAGTCCCACACAATTCCTGCCATACGTTTCTCTGCTAGCAAGAAAATTGAGAAATTATCTAATTTAGACACAACTTGCATTTGGTACAAAGCACCAATCCATATTCGAATCGATTCAGCTGGATTTTTAGATTTATCCAAATCTAGAACATATCCAGATGAATTAGTAGCAAATAAATCCTCTTCAACTCGTGGATATTTTGGTTCTTTATACCTATTAGCTTTTTGCAGGGAGGGCATTATGAATGATGGAAATAGAGTAGCAGCATTTTCAAAGGTAGCCAATTCACTTTTATTTCTATGAATTGTAGTTGAATTGGGCTTCTCTATTTTGAAACCAATTTGGCTGTTGCTAGATTCAGCTACTTCTTCTTGGGAATCACTAGTTTCCCATTTTTGTGGAATTTCCATAGTTTTAGAAAACTTTGGAGGCTGCGATTCTTTCTTTTTCTTTTCTCTTCTTCTTCTTTCTCTTTCTTCTCTATGCTGTCTATCGGCTGTCTGTTCATCATGTAGAAGTTTAAGATTTGCCAGAATTAATTCACTTTGGCAACCCAAATCATATAAAACTTCTTCTGCATGTGCACAACATGTAGTTATATAGTTGCCGATCTAATATGTCTCATCGAGATCATTTGTATTTTGTGCATTATGTTCAATCAGGGGAGCACAATCTGCACGAGTGATTGGTTGTCAAGAAGAGGAAGAAGTAGTGCAGAACTTTGTGCGAGGAGGCCATTTGCCACCCTTGACAAATCTGCGATTGGCATATTGCCATTCTTCAACAGGAGGAAAACGACCTATGCGATGCATTTTATTTACAGTGGGTAAAAAAGGCTTAGAATCTGGTATGTACAATGTAGTGGATGACATTACAGGCTCAGTCTGACTCTGACTGGCTTCTTGGATAGTAGACAAATTATGACTACTTGAAGGAACTTCAGTTGGAGCAATAGGAAACACATATCTTTTTTGCTTGGTAATAGGACGAGGTACCTTTGGCCTTGGAGGAATCAATTTGACTTGGCCATTATCAATAGCAACTCGTTTTACTTTCAGTTCAGGCTTCTTTTCATCAGCTATAGATTTATATTGGAAATACCAATTTCCGGGTAATTCAGTAGGGTCATACAGTACTCCTTCAACTTGAGCATTAGATAGACCAACAGTAACACAGTCTTTAAGTACAGGCTGTTTCAGCTTTGGATGTGCAGTATTAGTAAGCTGAAATGAAGCTTGTCCTATCACAGAGAGGTATTCACTTTCTTCTGCCATAGCTAACCCTTGAACCCCAGTTAATAATTTCCAACAATCTTTCAAATGTACATCATTCAGGCTGATGGCATAGTCAGGATATATTGTTCCATATTGACAACCAGTAGCAAGGTTTCCCATAATAGTACCAATTCTAGCATGATCATAATTTTGATGACGGGTATCAAACAGTTCAGCAATGCAAGGAGTATTTATTCCATGATGGAATAGTGGTGCAAGTCCTATCCTTATACCTCCAAAATGAAGATAAAAATATTTTCCATCCTTAGCATACTGACGAAACTTTTGAATTTCATCATCAGAAAATAAGTTCAAAGCAAGGATTTGAGTAGAGGGTCCAGAAATCTTTATAGTTATCTCTAGTTCTTTCAGAAAAGTCTTTCTCTTTAGAACAAAGGTCATAGGAAGTTTATAGACATCAGTAGCATGCAAAGCAGGAGGAGTCCAATTTTCAGGATTCTCAACAATCTCATGATTTTCGTTTTCAGCAATTCAGACTCGTTAGACCTTGATGAAACTTCAGTAATGACTTTACGATCTATCGAAGAGAATGAGCGTAAAATATTGGCCATATTGTATAATCTAAACCAGAGATTGACCAAAGAAAGCGTTTATCTACTCAGCACAATGTTCAACAGAGATGCCTTTCGAAGGCTGCCTGGCTTTCTCTAGGCTCTGTCTGTAGATTATAGACTCAGGATTTTAGAACAGGGCTCTGATACCAATAAATAGATGATGGACTCAGTAACTTACTTGAACCAATTAAAGTGGACGCTTTCAGGCAGATTTCCTCACATCAATCTGAGAAATGCGCAGACTTACGCGACCCTTTCGCTTCTCCAACGCGCCTTACAATCTCATTCCATGCGATGATCTTGGAACAGAACAGTCCTCAGACTGGCGGCCTAGCAGGCTTCAATATTAATTCAAAATAAGATTACACACCATAGATAGCCTCAAGTATGAGAGCTCTGAATATACACACACTCACTCACAAAACACACGATGTAGAACTCCTTGAGAGTTCTTTCTTAAATAGCCTAAAATCGAATCTAACTTAGCTAAGTCATGTCATAAGATAGAAATAATTGAGGGTCCTGTCGGTATCTTTTTCCACCGACGATCTCTACTCAATTTTTCTTTTTGTACAAAGATTCCTGTCACAACATGTGATCAACAGTATCACACTGCTGACAAGAGATTCTTTACCATGAACCTTGCGGACTCCTATCACTATCAAAATCTGCTTCAAACTCTGAATCTGGTGGGGTCTTTATTCTTTGCCAAGAGTATGTTAAATTTGAAAGCGCTTCCTGTGGATTTTTCCATGAAGACGTAAGTCATGATAAATATTCCTTTTCCCAAGTAGGGTCATTTTGTACCTGAGCATCTTGATAGACATTGACAAATACGGTCTCTTTTTCTTCTCCAACTTTTGCTTTTCCTTTATAGTCATGGATTGCTATTGAAGATGCCTCTTTTTGTGGTGCATGTGAACTTTGGCCTGTGTCATACGAAAATTTTATGGAATCTGCAGTCTTCCGTAGACTCTTTGATGGAAAGAGATAATCATCTTTATTCCAGCTATTCACATATGCGAATGGATCTAGCACGCCCATCTCTTTTCAAAGGCTTATGGAAGCCATTGCAGCATATTATTGTCTCAGAAACTATTGGTGGATCTGTTAACCTTACCCATTATGTCGACAATGTTTCTTTGAAACTTGGGGGGGTTACTATCAAAATTTATGCTATTCAGCATTATGATGCTTCTGCAAGTCTATTTTTAGGAATGCCATTTATTAATTCAGTACTGCCTGTAACAATAAGTGAAGACAAAATTATTTGCAATGTCAAAAAGAAAGCAGTAGCAGTTCCAAGACTGACAATGGCAAACTCAGAAGCTAGAAAGGAGCAGAGTCAAAAAAAGGTAGGTTCCAAGAAAATAAAGAATGAGTCTCATGATTGGAGAGAAGTGTTGATGATGTATGAGGCTAAATCACAACCTACCCAGAAAGCTAATAGAGATCCCAATTGGTCAACTGAACAAATCAGTTTATATGAGGAATTGTTAAAGTGCTGTTCAAATAACCCTCAGGCATTTTGGACTACAAAAGGTCCACAACAAGAAATTATAACATTACATGATAATGGGGTAACTGGTAAACTAATACCATGCACCCCTGCTGAAGAGAAAGAAATGAGAAAGAAGATTCAAGAATTGTTAGATCTTCAGTTGATTGAAAGAAGCGAATCTCATTACTCCTATTCTGCATTCCTTGTCAGAAATCATTCAGAAATTGTGCGTGGAAAGGATAGGATGGTTATTAACTATAAGCCATTGAATGCAATAACAAAAAGCTTTAATTATCCTATGCCTAGAAAGGAAACCATTCTGCAGAAAATTCAAGGAAGTAAAATCTTTAGCAAATTTGATATGAAATCAGGTTATTATCAGATTCAGATTGCAGAAGAAGATTGACACAAGACTGCTTTCACATGTCCTGCAGGTTTCTTTCAATGGAAAGTTGTTCCTTTCGGGCTGAAAAATGCTCCTGCCTTCTTCCAAAGAAGAATGGATCATATATTCAGCAAATATGATTTCATCGTTGTATATATTGATGATATTCTTGTACATAGTTCAGATTTAGAATCTCATTTGAAACATTTACAGATATTTCTTGATGAGGCCAAAGCACATGGTCTTGTTTTTTCAGAAAAGAAAATGATCTTGTTTCAAGAAAGTATTGATTTTCTTGGAATACATGTCAGCAATGGGAAAATTCAGATGCAGCCTCATGTGTTAACAAAACTTTCTGAATTTCCTGATCAGCTAGCAGATAAACATATGATTCAGAGATTTATAGGAATTTTAAATTATGTACATAAATATATTCCGAATCTCTCTGAAAAAACTTCTCCAATTCGTCAATTTACTAACGGAGGTTGGTCTGATGAAGCTACTAAAGCGGTTCAGTTGCTTAAGAAAGAATGCCAGAATCTGCCAGCATTAAAACCGCCAGGTAATGGATTTTTGATTTTACAAACAGATGCATCAGATAACTTTTGGGCAACCACTCTTCTTGAGAGAAAAGGAGAAGGAAAAGAAATTGAAGAAGTTCTTTGTGCATATGCCTCGGGAGAATTTCAGAAACATCAAAAAGGTTATTTCCCTGCTGAAAAAGAAACCCTTGCTATTTTTAATGGAATCCAAAAGTTTGAAATCTATTTGGCTCCTGCAAAATTTTTAATTCGGACTGATTCCATGAATTTTAAATATTTCCTGAATGCAAAGATTTCAAAACAGCTAGCTCGAGGAAGATTGTTAGCATGGCAAATGTGGTTTCAGATGTATGAGTTTGATGTTGAATGGATCCCAGGAAATTCAAATTTTTTAGCTGATGCTCTGACAAGAGAAATGAATAAGGTTCATGTACATAAACATAGTATGTTTGATATTTCAGATAAATCTGCTCTTGATGATAATTTTGAAACTTTTGTACAGAGGTTTAAGATATTAGAATTTCTCTTACCTGACCTTGTTGAAGAAATAAAGGTCATTGTTTTACGATTAAGAAGAAATCAGTGGATTCAAAAATGCCAGGCTTGGCAGCATAAAAATGTTGGTATTTTTCTTAATCTCAATGAAGAGTTGGTGAAGCTTTATCCTCTACCAAATTTACAGGTGAAAATTTATTTCAGATTGCTTGATGACACATGGGACAGCCATTACGCTCCAGAAATGATCAAAGTCTTAAAGACTTTGAATTATTATCAAATAATCGGTGGAGTTGATTTCTCTGTTGCTGTTTATGTCTCTGCAAAGATGTTAGATCTTGAGGAAGTTAATATGAATGGGTTAGTTGAACGATTTCTAAAATCCCTCAAGATTCCTGATATGTTTGAAGAATTAGAGGCAGCCTTTTTGCAACAAGCAGATGAAAATTTTGTATCGACAGATTCTTTTCCACAATATGAATTGTTTCAACCTTTTGCTGATTGGGAAATAAAAAATGGCAGATGTCAAAAGAAAGCTCAGATCAAAGCTTCCCAGTGTGTAATGTGAACCCTTCAATATCTTATAACTTTTACAGAACCTTGGGATTATCAGAGTATGGAATTCCGCAATCCAATAGAACCTAATCCGTTCGCACAAGTGTATGGCACGGATAGCATTCTAGAATCTACATTGGCTGAAAATCCAGAGCAAATAAAAAAGGTTTCTTTGTGGCTTCAAGAATTCCACTCATTAAAATTACCAGAAAAGATCTCGATGATTAAAACACTGGAGCCGATGCAAGGAAAAAGAGGAGTGTTAAGGTTAATCATTAATCAAAAAGCATTAATATCTATCAGTGTTTCCTCAGGGAGCTGGACAGAAGATTCTGTATGTCTGATAAATTTGCTATTATCAAATCGGGTATGTTCAGCAATGATATTTGAAGTTGGGTGGCAAGATCAAGGACATGTCAGTCATCAGTGCAAATTGTGGGTTCAAGCAGCCATCGAGCAGTTAGTCAGCATGTTTCAAATTTTTAAGTGGGATTTATTAGATGGGGTTGAATTGGCAGTCCAATCCTTGCCAAATTTTAGAAAAAGTAAGAAAGATTCCTTCCTTGGGATTGAAATAGATCCATTCGCATATGTGAACAGATGGAATAAAGATGATTATCTCTTTCCATCAAAGAGTCTACGGAAGACTGCAGATTCCATAAAATTTTCGTATGACACAGGCCAAAGTTCACATGCACCACAAAAAGAGGCATCTTCAATAGCAATCCATGACTATAAAGGAAAAGCAAAAGTTGGAGAAGAAAAAGATACTGTATTTGTCGATGTCTATCAAGATGCTCAGGTACAAAATGACCCTACTTGGGTAAAGGAATATTTATCATGGCTTACGTCTTCATGGAAAAATCCACAGGAAACGCTTTCAAATTTAACATACTCTTGGCAAAGAATAAAGACCCCACCAGATTCAGAGTTTGAAGCAGATTTTGATAGTGATAGGAGTCCGCAAGGTTCATGGTAAAGAATCTCTTGTCAGCAATGTGATACTGTTGATCACATGTTGTGACAGGAATCTTTGTACAAAAAGAAAAATTGAGTAGACACCGTCGGTGGAAAAAGATACCGACAGGACCCTCAATTATTTCTATCTTATAACATGACTTAGCTAAGTTAGATTCGATTTTAGGCTATTTAAGAAAGAACTCTCAAGGAGTTCTACATCGTGTGTTTTGTGAGTGAGTGTGTGTATATTCAGAGCTCTCATACTTGAGGCTATCTATGGTGTGTAATCTTATTTTGAATTAATATTGAAGCCTACTGGGCCGCCAGTTTGAGGACTGTTCTGTTCCAAGATCATCGCATGGAATGAGATTGTAAGGCGTGTTGGAGAAGCGAAAGGGTCGCGTAAGTCTGCGCATTTCTCAGATTGATGTGACGAAATCTGCCTGAAAGCGTCCACTTTAATTGGTTCAAGTAAGTTACTGAGTCCATCATCTATTTATTGGTATCAAAGCCCTGTTCTAAAATCCTGAGTCTATAATCTACAGACAGAGCCTAGAGAAAGCCAGGCAGCCTTCGAAAGGCATCTCTGTTGAACATTGTGCTGAGTAGATAAACGCATTCTTTAGTCAATCTCTGGTTTAGATTATACAATATGGCCAATCTTTTACGCTCATTCTCTTCGATAGATCGTAAAGTCATTACTGAAGTTTCATCAAGGTTTAACGAGTCTGAAGTTGCTGAAAACGAAAATCATGCGATTGTTGAGAATCCTGAAAATTGGACTCCTCCTGCTTTGCATGCTACTAATGTCTATAAACTTCCTATGACCTTTGTTTTAAAGAGAAAGACTTTTCTGAAAGAAGTAGAGATAACTATAAAGATTTCTGGACCTTCTACTCAAATCCTTGCTTTGAACTTATTTTCTGATGATGAAATTAAAAAGTTCCGTCAGTATGCTAAGGATGGAAAATATTTTTATCTTCATTTTGGAGGTATAAGGATAGGACTTGCACCACTATTCCGTCATGGAATAAATACCCCTTGCATTGCTGAACTGTTTGATACCCGTCATCAAAATTATGATCATGCTAGGATTGGTACTATTATGGGAAACCTTGCTACTGGTTGTCAATATGGAACAATCTATCCTGACTATGCCATCAGCCTGAATGATGTACATTTGAAAGATTGTTGGAAATTATTAACTGGGGTTCAAGGGTTAACTATGGCAGAAGAAAGTGAATACCTCTCTGTGATAGGACAAGCTTCATTTCAGCTTACTAATACTGCACATCCAAAGCTGAAACAGCCTGTACTTAAAGATTGTGTTACTGTTGGTCTATCTAATGCTCAAGTTGAAGGAGTACTGTATGACCCTACTGAATTACCCGGAAATTGGTATTTCCAATATAAATCTATAGTTGATGAAAAGAAGCCTGAACTGAAAGTAAAACGAGTTGCTATTGATAATGGCCAAGTCAAACTGATTCCTCCAAGGCCAAAGGTACCTCGTCCTATTACCAAGCAAAAAAGATATGTGTTTCCTATTGCTCCAACTGAAGTTCCTTCAAGTAGTCATAATTTGTCTACTATCCAAGAAGCCAGTCAGAGTCAGACTGAGCCTGTAATGTCATCCACTACATTGTACATACCAGATTCTAAGCCTTTTTTACCCACTGTAAATAAAATGCATCGCATAGGGCGTTTTCCTCCTGTTGAAGAATGGCAATATGCCAATCGCAGATTTGTCAAGGGTGGAAAATGGCCTCCTCGCACAAAGTTCTGCACTACTTCTTCCTCTTCTCGACAACCAATCACTCGTGCAGATTGTGCTCCCCTGATTGAACATAATGCACAAAATACAAATGATCTCGATGAGACATATCAGATCGCAACTATATAACTACATGGTGTGCACATGCAGAAGAAGTTTTAGATGATTTGGGTTGCCAAAGTGAATTAATTCTGGCAAATCTTAAACTTCTACATGATGAACAAACATCCGATAGACAACATAGAGAAGAAAGAGAAAGAAGAAGAAGAGAAAAGAAAAAGAAAGAATCGCAGCCTCCAAAGTTTTCTAAAACTATGGAAATTCCACAAAAATGGGAAACTAGTGATTCCCAAGAAGAAGTAGCTGAATCTAGCAACAGCCAAATTGGTTTCAAAATAGAGAAGCCCAATTCAACTACAATTCATAGAAATAAAAGTGAATTGGCTACCTTTGAAAATGCTGCTACTCTATTTCCATCATTCATAATGCCCTCCCTGCAAAAAGCTAATAGGTATAAAGAACCAAAATATCCACGAGTTGAAGAGGATTTATTTGCTACTAATTCATCTGGATATGTTCTAGATTTGGATAAATCTAAAAATCCAGCTGAATCGATTCGAATATGGATTGGTACTTTGTACCAAATGCAAGTTGTGTCTAAATTAGATAATTTCTCAATTTTCTTGCTAGCAGAGAAACGTATGGCAGGAATTGTGTGGGACTGGTGGATGTCTGCTTCTAATGAAGAAAGACAGAATGTTGCAGCGTTGGGTTTAGCTACTTTAGAAGTTTTTTTTCTTACTCAATTTGTTCCAGAACCTACAGATGAAAGAAAGCAAATAATTACTGATCTAACAAGAATGAAGTTGAAAGATTTAAAAGATCTAGATCAGTTTGGGTCTGAGTACATGGCTAAAGTGTTTAAAGCAAATTTAAATAATGACCCTACCCAGAAGGTTGCTTTCTTATCAAAATTACCTGGAAATTTAAGAGATATGATTATGAAAGATATAGAAGTTCAAAATAAAAAGAGATGGGCGTGCAAGATTATTGGATCCACCGGTATCAATAAAAGCATCAACACTAACCCATTCACCACGAACTTGGACTTCAACTGGAATGTACAAAAGATTATTTGATTTGACCATCTTTTTAAGAAAAGCATTTTTTTCATCTAGAGTAGAATTATTTACAGGGAGTGATGAGGATGAAGACGCGACTGTTTTAGGATAAGGACATAAAGAACTCACAGGTGGCTGTGGAGGCAAGGAATTTAAACTGGGAAATGAGTCCTTTAAGTCTGCTATAGTAACAGTTTCAATAGAAGAATGATCTGACTCTTCTTCTGTAAAGTCTCCTGTATCTGTCTCATCACTATAATGATGTTCTTCTTCTTCAAATTCACTTGGTTCACTTTCAAAACCAGAATAACAAATATTCATTTTTTGGCTGACTTCATGCATAGATTCAGTGTCAGATAGAGAAGCATTAGTCAAAATATATACATCAGATACTTCATCATTTGAATCAACCACTGACCAGTCATCTGCAAATTCTTCAATTTCAAAACAGGCTTTCAATTTATTAGAGGAACTCTTGGGACATTTTCGGGCGAAATGTCCTTCTTGCTTGCAGATGAAGCAAGCATTATCTCTTTTTGGTTGTTTCCTCTTTTTAACATATCTAAATTTTCTGAATGGCCTTCTAGGATTAGAAACTCTTTTGGGTCTGTATTTACCATACTTCTTAGTTCGTCTTTTTCTAAAAGGAGTCCAGGGTAATACAGAACGACACACATTCAGATTTGGAGAAACATTATGAACCTGTTTTTGCCAGCACAAATATTTAACTTTTTCTTGACACCTGAATAGGAGATCTATCACTTATTGTACTGATTTCTTTTTGACATTGCAAATAATTTTGTCTTCACTTATTGTTACAGGCAGTACTAAATTAGTAAATGGCATTCCTAAAAATAGACTTGCAGAAGCATCATAATGCTGAATAGCAGAAATTTTGATAGTAACCCCCCCAAGTTTCAAAGAAACATTGTCGACATAATGGGTAAGGTTAACAGATCCACCAATAGTTTCTGAGACAATAATATGCTGCAATGGCTTGCATAAGCCTTTGAAAAGAGATGGGTGTGCAAGATTATTGGATCCACCGGTATCAATAAAAGCATCAACACTAACCCATTCACCACGAACTTGGACTTCAACTGGAATGTACAAAAGATTATTTGATTTGACCATCTTTTTAAGAAAAGCATTTTCTTCATCTAGAGCAGAATTATTTATAGGGAGTGATGAGGATGAAGACGCGACTGTTTTAGGATAAGGACATAAAGAACTCACAGGTGGCTGTGGAGGCAAGGAATTTAAACTGAGAAATGAGTCCTTTAAGTCTGCTATAGTAACAGTTTCAATAGAAGAATGATCTGACTCTTCTTCTGTAAAGTCTTCTGTATCTGTCTCATCACTATAATGATGTTCTTCTTCTTCAAATTCACTTGGTTCACTTTCAAAACCAGAATAACAAATATTCATTTTTTGGCTGACTTCATGCATAGATTCAGTGTCAGATAGAGAAGCATCAGTCAAAATATATACATCAGATACTTCATCATTTGAATCAACCACTGACCAGTCATCTGCAAATTCTTCAATTTCAAAACAGGCTTTCAATTTATTAGAGGAACTCTTGGGACATTTTCGGACGAAATGTCCTTCTTGCTTGCAGATGAAGCAAGCATTATCTCTTTTTGGTTGTTTCCTCTTTTTAACATATCTAAATTTTCTGAATGGCCTTCTAGGATTAGAAACTCTTTTGGGTCTGTATTTACCATACTTCTTAGTTCGTCTTTTTCTAAAAGGAGTCCAGGGTAATACAGAACGACACACATTCAGATTTGGAGAAACATTATGAACCTGTTTTTGCTAGCACAAATATTTAACTTTTTCTTGACACCTGAATAGGAGATCTATCCAATAGATTTGTTCAATCTTTTTATTTTGAACTTCTATATCTTTCATAATCATTCTCCTAAATTTCCATGTAATTTTGATAAGAAAGCAACCTTCTGGGTAGGGTCATTATTTAAATTTGCTTTAAACACTTTAGCCATGTACTCAGACCCAAACTGATCTAGATCTTTTAAATCTTTCAACTCCATTCTTGTTAGATCAGTAATTATTTGCTTTCTTTCATCTGTAGGTTCTGGAACAAATTGAGTAAGCAACAAAACTTCTAAAGTAGCTAAACCCAACACTGCAACATTCTGTCTTTCTTCATTAGAAGCAGACATCCACCAGTCCCACACAATTCCTGCTATACGTTTCTCTGCTAGCAAGAAAATTGAGAAATTATCTAATTTAGACACAAATTGCATTTGGTACAAAGCACCAATCCATATTCGAATCGATTCAGCTGGATTTTTAGATTTATCCAAATCTAGAACATATCCAGATGAATTAGTAGCAAATAAATCCTCTTCAACTCGTGGATATTTTGGTTCTTTATACCTATTAGCTTTTTGCAGGGAGGGCATTATGAATGATGGAAATAGAGTAGTAGCATTTTCAAAGGTAGCCAATTCACTTTTATTTCTATGAATTGTAGTTGAATTGGGCTTCTCTATTTTGAAACCAATTTGGCTGTTGCTAGATTCAGCTACTTCTTCTTGGGAATCACTAGTTTCCCATTTTTGTGGAATTTCCATAGTTTTAGAAAACTTTGGAGGCTGTGATTCTTTCTTTTTCTTTTCTCTTCTTCTTCTTTCTCTTTCTTCTCTATGCTGTCTATCGGCTGTCTGTTCATCATGTAGAAGTTTAAGATTTGCCAGAATTAATTCACTTTGGCAACCCAAATCATCTAAAACTTCTTCTCCATGTGCACACCATGTAGTTATATAGTTGCCGATCTGATATGTCTCATCGAGATCGTTTGTATTTTGTGCATTATGTTCAATCAGGGGAGCACAATCTGCACGAGTGATTGGTTGTCGAGAAGAGGAAGAAGTAGTGCAGAGCGAGGAGGCCATTTGCCACCCTTGACAAATCTGCGATTGGCATATTGCAATTCTTCAACAGGAGGAAAACGACCTATGCGATGCATTTTATTTACAGTGGGTAAAAAAGGCTTAGAATTTGGTATGTACAATGTAGTGGATGACATTACAGGCTCAGTCTGACTCTGACTGGCTTCTTGGATAGTAGACAAATTATGACTACTTGAAGGAACTTCAGTTGGAGCAATAGGAAACACATATCTTTTTTGCTTGGTAATAGGACGAGGTACCTTTGGCCTTGGAGGAATCAGTTTGACTTGGCCATTATCAATAGAAACTCGTTTTACTTTCAGTTCAGGCTTCTTTTCATCAGCTATAGATTTATATTGGAAATACCAATTTCCGGGTAATTCAGTAGGGTCATACAGTACTCCTTCAACTTGAGCATTAGATAGACCAACAGTAACACAGTCTTTAAGTACAGGCTGTTTCAGCTTTGGATGTGCAGTATTAGTAAGCTGAAATGAAGCTTGTCCTATCACAGAGAGGTATTCACTTTCTTCTGCCATAGTTAACCCTTGAACCCCAGTTAATAATTTCCAAAAATCTTTCAAATGTACCTCATTCAGGCTGATGGCATAGTCAGGATAGATTGTTCCATATTGACAACCAGTAGCAAGGTTTCCCATAATAGTACCAATCCTAGCATGATCATAATTTTGATGACGGGTATCAAACAGTTCAGCAATGCAAGGAGTATTTATTCCATGACGGAATAGTGGTGCAAGTCCTATCCTTATACCTCCAAAATGAAGATAAAAATATTTTCCATCCTTAGCATACTGACGGAACTTTTTAATTTCATCATCAGAAAATAAGTTCAAAGCAAGGATTTGAGTAGAGGGTCCAGAAATCTTTATAGTTATCTCTACTTCTTTCAGAAAAGTCTTTCTCTTTAGAACAAAGGTCATAGGAAGTTTATAGACATCAGTAGCATGCAAAGCAGGAGGAGTCCAATTTTCAGGATTCTCAACAATCTCATGATTTTCGTTTTCAGCAACTTCAGACTCGTTAGACCTTGATGAAACTTCAGTAATGACTTTACGATCTATCGAAGAGAATGAGCGTAAAAGATTGGCCATATTGTATAATCTAAACCAGAGATTGACTAAAGAAAGCATTTATCTACTCAGCACAATGTTCAACAGAGATGCCTTTCGAAGGCTGCCTGGCTTTCTCTAGGCTCTGTCTGTAGATTATAGACTCAGGATTTTAGAACAGGGCTCTGATACCAATAAATAGATGATGGACTCAGTAACTTACTTGAACCAATTAAAGTGGACGCTTTCAGGCAGATTTCCTCACATCAATCTGAGAAATGCGCAGAATTACGCGACCCTTTCGCTTCTCCAACGCGCCTTACAATCTCATTCCATGCGATGATCTTGGAACAGAACAGTCCTCAGACTGGCGGCCCAGCAAGCTTCAATATTAATTCAAAATAAGATTACACACCATAGATAGCCTCAAGTATGAGAGCTCTGAATATACACACACTCACTCACAAAACACACGATGTAGAACTCCTTGAGAGTTCTTTCTTAAATAGCCTAAAATCGAATCTAACTTAGCTAAGTCATGTCATAAGATAGAAATAATTGAGGGTCCTGTCGGTATCTTTTTCCACCGACGGTGTCTACTCAATTTTTCTTTTTGTACAAAGATTCCTGTCACAACATGTGATCAACAGTATCACATTGCTGACAAGAGATTCTTTACCATGAACCTTGCGGACTCCTATCACTATCAAAATCTGCTTCAAACTCTGAATCTGGTGGGGTCTTTATTCTTTGCCAAGAGTATGTTAAATTTGAAAGCGTTTCCTGTGGATTTTTCCATGAAGACGTAAGCCATGATAAATATTCCTTTTCCCAAGTAGGGTCATTTTGTACCTGAGCATCTTGATAGACATCGACAAATACGGTCTCTTTTTCTTCTCCAACTTTTTCTTTTCCTTTATAGTCATGGATTGCTATTGAAGATGCCTCTTTTTCTGGTGCATGTGAAATTTGGCCTGTGTCATACGAAAATTTTATGGAATCTGCAGTCTTCCGTAGACTCTTTGATGGAAAGAGATAATCATCTTTATTCCATCTGTTCACATATGCGAATGAATCTATTTCAATCCCAAGGAAGGAATCTTTCTTACTTTTTCTAAAATCTAGCAAGGATTGGACTGCCAATTCAACCCCATCTAACAAATCCCACTTAAAAATTTGAAACATGCTGACTGAC
The DNA here is from genome assembly GCA_031772625.1 of Pinus tabuliformis. Lineage (NCBI taxonomy): Eukaryota > Viridiplantae > Streptophyta > Pinopsida > Pinales > Pinaceae > Pinus > Pinus tabuliformis. The sequence goes on along the minus strand of CM062820.1, from coordinate 741,082,753 downwards.
TGCTCGATGGCTGCTTGAACCCACAATTTGCACTGATGACTGACATGTCCTTGATCTTGCCACCCAACTTCAAATATCATTGCTGAACATACCCGATTTGATAATAGTAAATTTATCAGACATACAGAATCTTCTGTCCAGCTCCCTGAGGAAACACTGATAGATATTAATGCTTTTTGATTAATGATTTACCTTAACACTCCTCTTTTTCCTTGCATCGGCTCCAGTGTTTTAATCATCGAGATCTTTTCTGGTAATTTTAATGAGTGGAATTCTTGAAGCCACAAAGAAACCTTTTTTATTTGCTCTGGATTTTCAGCCAATGTGGATTCTAGAATGCTATCCGTGCCATACACTTGTGCGAACGGATTAGGTTCTATTGGATTGCGGAATTCCATACTCTGATAATACCAAGGTTCTGTAAAAGTTCTAAGATATTCGCATTACACACTGGGAAGCTTTGATCTGAGCTTTCTTTTGACATCTGCCATTTTTTATTTCCCAATCAGCAAAAGGCTGAAACAATTCATATTGTGGAAAAGAATCTGTCGTACAAAATTTTCATCTGCTTGTTGCAAAAAGGCTGCCTCTAATTCTTCAAACATATCAGGAATCTTGAGGGATTTTAGAAATCGTTCAACTAACCCATTCATATTAACTTCCTCAAGATCTACCATCTTTGCAGAGACATAAACAGCAACAGAGAAATCAACTCCACCGATTATTTGATAATAATTCAAATTCTTTAAGACTTCGATCATTTCTGGAGTGTAATGGCTGTCCCATGTGTCATCAAGCAATCTGAAATAAATTTTCACCTGTAAATTTGGTAGAGGATAAACCTTCACCAACTCTTCATTGAGATTAAGAAAAATACCAACATTTTTATGCTTCCAAGCCTGGCATTTTTGAATCCACTGATTTCTTCTTAATCGTAAACCAATGACCTTCTTTATTTCTTCAACAAGGTCAGGTAAGAGAAATTCTAATATCTTAAACCTCTGTACAAAAGTTTCAAAATTATCATCAAGAGCAGATTTATCTGAAATATCAAACATACTATGTTTATGTACATGAACCTTATTCATTTCTCTTGTCAGAGCATCAACTAAAAAATTAGAATTTCCTGGGATCCATTCAACATCAAACTCATACATCTGAAACCACATTTGCCATGCTAACAATCTTCCTCGAGCTAGCTGTTTTGAAATCTTTGCATTCAGGAAGTATTTAAAATTCATGGAATCAGTCCGAATTAAAAATTTTGCAGGAGCCAAATAGATTTCAAACTTTTGGATTCCATTAAAAATAGCAAGGGTTTCTTTTTCAGCAGGGAAATAACCTTTTTGATGTTTCTGAAATTCTCCCGAGGCATATGCACAAAGAACTTCTTCAATTTCTTTTCCTTCTCCTTTTCTCTCAAGAAGAGTGGCTGCCCAAAAGTTATCTGATGCATCTGTTTGTAAAATCAAAAATCCATTACCTGGCGGTTTTAATGCTGGCAGATTCTGGCATTCTTGCTTAAGCAACTGAACCGCTTTAGTAGCTTCATCAGACCAACCTCCGTTAGTAAATTGACGAATTGGAGAAGTTTTTTCAGAGAGATTCGGAATATATTTATGTACATAATTTAAAATTCCTATAAATCTCTGAATCATATGTTTATTTGCTAGATGATCAGGAAATTCAGAAAGTTTTGTTAACACATGAGGCTGCATCTGAATTTTCCCATTGCTGACATGTATTCCAAGAAAATCAATACTTTCTTGAAACAAGATCATTTTCTTTTCTGACAAAACAAGACCATGTGCTTTGGCCTCATCAAGAAATATCTGTAAATGTTTCAAATGAGATTCTAAATCTGAACTATGTACAAGAATATCATCAATATATACAACGATGAAATCATATTTGCTGAATATATGATCCATTCTTCTTTGGAAGAAGGCAGGAGGATTCTTCAGCCCGAAAGGAACAACTTTCCATTGAAAGAAACCTGTAGGACATGTGAAAGCAGTCTTGTGTCGATCTTCTTCTGCAATCTGAATCTGATAATAACCTGGTTTCATATCAAATTTGCTAAATATTTTACTTCCTTGAATTTTCTGCAGAATGGTTTCCTGTCTAGGCATAGGATAATTAAAGCTTTTTGTTATTGCATTCAATGGCTTATAGTTAATAACCATCCTATCCTTTCCACGCACAATTTCTGAATGATTTCTGACAAGGAATGCAGAACAGGAGTAATGAGATTCGCTTCTTTCAATCAACTGAAGATCTAACAATTCTTGAATCTGCTTTCTCATTTCTTTCTCTTCAGCAGGGGTGCATGGTATTAGTTTACCAGTTACCCCATTATCATGTAATGTTATAATTTCTTGCTGTGGACTTTTTGTAGTCCAAAATGCCTGAGGGTTATTTGAACAACACTTTAACAATTCCTCATATAAACTGATTTGTTCAGTTGACCAATTGGGATCTCTATTAGCTTTCTGGGTAAGTTGTGATTTAGCCTCATACATCATCAACACTTCTCTCCAATCATGAGACTCATTCTTTATTTTCTTGGAACCTACCTTTTTTTGACTCTGCTCCTTTCTAGCTTCTGAGTTTGCCATTGTCAGTCTTGGAACTGCTACTGCTTTCTTTTTGACATTGCAAATAATTTTGTCTTCACTTATTGTTACCACTATTGTTATTATTGTCCCCTTACATTATTATTGTTATGTCGCTTTGATTATATTATGACCCTTTAGACTCCTATATATAGAAAGGAGTTCTTGTCATTTGTATCATCCAAGAACTGGTAATGTAAAGGAGGTTTCCCCCTTGAAGAGGCTTATTTTGACGGTGTTTATCTATCTTTTCTATCTTTTTGTGAGCTGGTTTCATAACATTTGGTATCAGAGCTTTGGATTCTAGGGTTTTGCTGCTCCAAACAGGTCATCATGGAATTTTCGCTATAATTGTTTCGGTACAAAGTTTTAGAAGCTAAAAAAAACCCATTTGAGCAGAAATCGGTCTAAACCTTGGGTCTGAATTTCAGATCTTGTCTCGCTATATTTTCAGAGATATGATCTGAGAAAGTTAGGGTTTTTGCAAGCTCCTGAATTTCATCTCAAACAGGTCATCGTGGAATTTTCACTATAATTATTTTTCTACACAATCTCAGACTTTGAAATTAAAACCCATTTGAATAAAAAATTTGGTGAATCTCGGGCCCAAATTTCAGATCTTTTTTCGCTATATTGTCAGAGATACAGTCCAAGACATTTAGGGTTTTTGCAAGCTCCCGAATTATATTACAAACATGTGACCTTGGGAAAATCGTCATAACTCTCTCTCTGAGCATCTGATTCAAATTTCATAAAACCTGACAGAAAGCAGACAGACTTTAGTTTGTTGGGTATCATTTCAGAACCTAAGGTCGAAATAGTGATGCATGCCATGTCGTACAAGTTCGTTCTGCTAAACCAATCTATAATTAGGTCATTGTGGGAGATTGGGAATAACTCTTTCTTCGGGAATCCAATTGCAATCTGACTTGCGGAGTTAGAAGGAGGACTTAGAGGGCTAGCATAGGTTGAAATTGCAAAACTTAAAGATCCGAAATTACAAAGTTACTGTAGTTTCAATATCAAGCTCCTAAAATCAAGAAAAAGTGACATGAGGAAGTTTGATGAAAAGGATCCAGTAAATTGGATACTATAGATGGAGCAATATTTTGATCTACATGAGGTGCAACTGTTACTAAAGGTACATATTGCATCTTTGTATTTAGAACCGAATCAATTTTTATGGTATAAAGGGATTTGTTCTCGTAAAGCACTTGTCACTTGGTCAATTTTCACGGAAGAAATGATAACACATTATGAGGATACAAAGAGTAACACCTTCTTTAGCCAATTGATAAATCTCAAACAAAAAAGTTCAATGGCAGAGCACATTGAGGACTTTCAAAAATTGAATATAAGGGTAAATGATATTCTAGAGAAGCAAAGGATTGATGTCTTCATAGGGACTTTAAAGGATAACATTCAACATGAGGTTCATCTTTGGGAACCTGATTCATTGGAGACGACATTCAAGTTGGGAAGAAAAATTGAAAGCAAAATTATGGAAACAAGGAATCCCACCATTCACAACTATAATTATGGAAGTGTTTTTTCTCCTAGCCTTCCACAACCTACAAGGTTTACACCACAACAATTGGAAGAAAAAAGAGAAAAAGAGCTTTGTTACAATTGTGATAGCAAATACACTAAAGGTTATAAGTGTGCCAAGAAGAAATTATTTTACAAATATTATGAAGAGGAGGAAGAAAAGGATCAAGAAACATAAAAAGAAGAGGAAATACACTAGGAACCAACCCCAGATAAATAAGAAATGAATCCGACCATATCTTGTAAAGCATTGGCAAGAATTACCACTCCTCAAACTATCAAGATAGAAGGACATATCAAGAAGAAAAAGGTTCAAGAAGTGAAAGATCACATCGAGAAAGAAGAAATGAATCCGACCATATTTGGTAATACATTGGCCGAAATTACCACTCCTCAAACTATAAAGATAGGACATATCAAGAAGAAAAAGGTTCAAGCAGTGAAAGATCACATCGAGCATCAACAACAAGTTCTCCAACTTTTAAAGGATAACGCCACTTTGGTGCAGAATCGAATGAAACAATAGGCAGATCAACATCATAGTGAAATAAGTTTTGATGTAGGCGATTGGGTATTTTTATGGCTACATCTCAAACAAGCTATTTATGAGAAGGAAATGTCAAAAATAACACATGCACTTAAGAAATGGCGACCTTACCTAATGGGAAGACACTTCAAGTTAAAAATGGATCATGATAGTCTTAAATAATTTTTAGAACAAAGATTATCTTTAGAAGAACAGAAAAAATGGGTCACAAATATGTTGGGTTATGACTTTGAAATCATCTACAAAAAAGGGAAGCAAAATGTTGTTGCAGATGCACTCTCAAGAAGGGATGAGGATGTGGAAGTGTTGTTTTGTGTTATTTCTATTATCTAACCAGATTGGATAAACAAAGCAAGGGATGAATGGAAGAAGGATGAAGAAGTGTGGCCACTCATTCAAAAGTTGTAGAACATCCCAGTTCAAACAATATTTCCAGAACTTGGCGAGGAAGGAAAAATCATATTGGAACCTGGAGCAACCACAGAAAAAGAACCCGACAGCTACGAAATCGATCAATTTCAGAGTATCTCATCAACTTGAAGAACTTATCCGCTGAAGATTCCACATGGGAGGACAAGAATTTTATACAGAAGTATCAAGAACTACTCAAGTGTTGAGGACAACACTTTTTGAAGGAGAGGGGCATGTTAGGTCCCTATACTACGAGTGTAACCCCTTATTGTTATTAGTACAACCACCTTATTATATTGTTGTGCCCATGTAGTCCCCATATTGTTATTATTGTGCCCCATAGAATCCCACTATTGTTAGTATTTTCCCCTTACATTATTATTGTTATGTCGGCTCTAATTATATTATGACCCCTTAGACTCCTATATATAGAAATGAGGTCTTGTCATTTGTATCATCCAAGAATTGTTCATTGGTGTAATGTAAAGGAGTTTGCCCCCTCGAAGAGGCTTATTTTGAAGGCATTTATCTATCTTTTCTATCTTTTTGTGAGTTGGTTTCATAACATTATTCGACTGGTTAGGGTAGTTACTAGAATTCAGGGTGATAATCATGACCAAGTCCTCTACCCATAGAAACATTTTATCTTGTAGAAGTTACCAGTGGTAGACAGAGAAACAAATAGAAGCAAAGCCATAGAATAAAGTCCAACACAGTGCTAGGTTGATCTCCAGGGTCATCAAGTCCAAAAATTTCTTTTCAGGAGATAGTAGTTACTAGCTGAAGAATCCCATACTTGCTAGTAATGATGAGCCAAAATTCTATGGTCGATGCAACTTGTTCTCATAATTTCCAAACAAGTGGAAAAAATCTCAAAGTTTGTGCCAGTAGCTATCAAGACACGAAACTCCCAGCAAAAATGCGTCGATAAGCAAGACTCCCAAGGCACTTAAGGTCATCATTGTAAGGTTTTTTTTACTTTAATTCATGACTCAATTAGGTAAGGATTTGCTAATCAGTTAGATATCACCATACTCGATACTGTGAGCCATCACCCCATCCTACCAGGATGGATTGTGCATGCATAATTTCCCCGTGCAATCTAATGATTTGAGTTTTCCCTATCTACACAATCCTTTTTCATAATAGAATTTTTTTATTCCAATTTATCCATTTACCTTCTTGTTCGCTTCAACTATATGAAAAATTGAGGTTTTTGGTTCTTCCCCACAAAGGACGGTATGGCCCCAAAACCTCCAGTCTTGGGATTTGAACCTACCAGTTCTGAATATCTCGACATATTTTCTTAGGGCCGTAAATAATTTGAGCAGGTTGGTCGGATTAAGTTTTTTCAAAAGGTTTAGGATATAAATTTAAAGTAAAGAGAGCCTTTGCAGAGAATTTCAATGGGAGGGTGGCTCGTTCCAACTAGCTCAAGTTGTTTGTCTAAGAGGAATCCATTGCACAACGTACATGTCTTTTGTAGGGAGGAAAATGTTGGTTCAAGGGAATAATGAAGGAGTTTGATTGTGACTAGTTCACGATCCTTCATAAACAAGGCCTGAATTGGAGCAAGGGCATACCTCGAGAATGGGTGAATAAGGAGTGGCATGAACCTCTATATTTGGTTCAGAAATACATCACTTGTGAAGGTAGATATACTGTCACTTTATGGTACCATATCAAGTTTCTGATTTTTTTTAAAGATAAGCAAAATATGAACCTTCCATTTTACTTGTAAAATATTTTGACCAAAATGGCCAAAAATGTTAAGGCTTGACCTAAAAATGTTGAGAATAACATGTTCCACCATGGCGTAATAAAAATTATAGTAGAAGTGGAATCACATAAGTAGGGTAAGACATTGGAACAATTTCTTTAGTATTGAGGGTTTTTGTAATGCATTATATTAGATATCATTTTGGATTCAACTATGTTAAGTAAGTCATTCATCTATGACCATTTCCATGAGAGGTAGTCGTAACTGACTAATTTCTCATGATTTTTGAATAGTCCACTTAGCACTCATTGCATCGGGTGATGCTCATAGGGGTGAAGAAGTGGGATTAAACTAGTGAAATGAATCACATAGCGTCAATCATCACTTCCGGGGCTTGCATGCGGTAACCAAGACTTCTCAGGAGGTCACCCATCCCAGATCGCCTCTGGCTCAAGCGTGCTTAACTATGGAGTTTTCCCCACAATCAAGCCCACTTAGCTTGCTACCCCATTTGCAGAACCTTAGCAAGTATTGTGCCTCATGAAGCATTCAAGTAGAGTTCCCTTCACTCTTTTGAAAGTGTTGGGGGTTTTCGCGGTGCATTATATTAGATATCAGTTTGGTATTCAACTGTGTTAAGTAAGTCATTCGTCTATGACCATTTCCATGAGAGGTAGTCATAACTGACTAATTTCTCATGATTTTTTAATAGTTCACTTAACACTCATTGCATCGGGTGATGCTCATAGGGGTGAAGAAGTGGGGAAGTAAGTCATAGATGAATGACTTACTTAATGCAGTTGAATCCCAAAATGATATCTAATAATTTCTTTTCTGGGGTGGATATGGGAAGACTTCCCTTTCATCTCCCTCAAACTAATTTTTATCTACTTCTCCGAGGAAATGAGACTTAGAAGATGAGTGTTCATATGAAGACCTAGTGTGGAGAAAATGAGTAGGGCACCAATGCACAAGAGAAACCTCTGTTTCTAAGAAGAGTAAAACCCTCTAAGAAGAAACCCTAGATGACCCCCTGTGTAAAAAAGAAGAATAAATAACATATGAGAAGGGGAAATAACCTTCATTTGAAGAGGAGGACATCCTAGCTGTAGAAAAGAATAAGCCTAGAGGGAAAGGCCATAAACAAAATAAAAGAAGGCACTCATGCAGAAGAAGACCAGGAAGAGTAAAAAGGTGTTTAAGGTAATTTCTCCTACGATTGACCATGATGAGTTGAATTCAAAAAGAAATATAAGTCTGAGGGAAATTCATATGAGGTGGTGGTCGTTAAGAGTGTACCTCATCGTCCCCACACCTGTTCATCGCTTAGACAGTCTACATGTTGGGAAGGGACAAATGAACCAGTGATAACCGCAAAAAGTTCAACCAAGGAATTTAATTTGTTAAAAATGGTATCTCATGTATGTCATGAAGTGAGTTAAAGTCTGTTTCATTTACCATATTATGATTCTAAAGAAGAGGGAGTGGGAATCCCTAGTTCCAAATTGAATTGGTGAAGGATGAGGATAATGTTGTGAAAAATGTTGTTAATGAGAATGTTGAAGATGTCTCACCCTTAGATGGTCCTAATATTGAAATGGGAAAGGAATTCCAGGCACTAAGTGCCTCTGGAGATAAATTACCATGAATAGTTCCAATACCAAAGTTACCTGAAGCCGGTATCAAGGAAAAGGTGGGAGTTGCTAAATTAGAGAGGTTTGCTAAAATTGTAGAATTAAACTCATAAATAGAAGCTTATAAGGAGGATGTGGAGTCTTTCTTGGGTGAGCCTGTGGGTTTGAAGTTACCATTTCTAGTTATAAAAGCGAAAATTTCTAGAAAGGAGAAAGTGTTGAGTTCTCCTAAGCTAGAATAACTCAAGGATACCCAAGAGTTTTGATAATGTTGGCATTGATGTCAAATGATCATGTTAAGGTCATTAATCTAATTGATGGGTGTTGATTGTGTTAAGATTAATTTACGTTGCTTGGAATGAAAAGGCTGAAAGTGATGTGAAGTGCAAAGACTATGATAATTAGTGTGAAGGATGAACATTGTTGATTGGTTGTGCATAGGCTATGATAATTAATGTGAAGGTTGAACATTGTTGATTGGTTTTTGATTGATGAAAAATGAGACATGATACATTGAGATAGAAGCTGGAGAACATATGCTTTCATTAAATAAGAAAACTATGTGGTACATGGTTGGAAAAGTAGCCAATACAAATCTAATTTGTCTCTTGTAATCATTACTTTTGAGCTATATTATTTCAACTCTATTTTATATTACAAAATTCAGTTTCAGATTTGGAAATAAAGATATAGGTAGGGAATAGTTTTAGAAGACCAAGAGACAATGCCTCATTTCATATTCCTGTAGAGAATAAAAACAACCAATAAGACATGCTTATAAAATATACATTGTTGAATGGAAAATGGAATTGGGTGGAGTTAAGCAATTTTTGTGAGAAGGTTCATGAGCAACAACAGAAGAGGAAACAAATTAAATAAGAGAGGCAGAGAATATGTGCAGTAGACTTGAAAACATAAATTAATGTCAGGTAACTAGAACACTTGAATTGGTATTATGATTGGGAAATTGCAGTCTCTTTTCATGTTGTAGCTTGATAAAGAACAGGTTGTACTCTATTGAGATAGGAGCCTCCTGTGGGTTGTAGCCTGCATAAAATTTGTGGGAGCTGGAACTTCCTTTGAGGTAGGAGCCTACAAAAATATTATGTAATGGGGAAGTAGGAGCTTTTCTTCACATCACTTTCAGCCAAAGGTTCGTCGTTTTCTCCCTTATGAGTTTCCACTTATATCTGATGTCTTCATGAGTTTTTTCTTGAATATTGTGTGAATTCTCTTGAATTATGAATAAGTACATATTCAAATATATCTCTCTAGTAACTGCAAAAGGAAACCATTAATAATTGAGTATATACATAAACCATTAGTCTCATAAGAAGAAATCTAAGTTAAGCAAAAAACAAAATTGAAGTTTTAAAATTACTGATTCCCCCCCTCTCAGTAATTTCCAAACATAAATATCAACTGGTATCAGAGCCAGTTCCTTCAATATCAGATTAACAAATGGAAGGAGGTCCTAAGTCAGTAGGATTGCTAGACTTCAGGAAGGATGCTCAACAAATAAAGCCCCCCTGTTTATTTGTACAAATTATGCCTTATGGAAAGTGAGAATGAAGACATATTTAATGTCTCTTGGAGTAGAAGTTCGGGCTGCTCTGATGTTAGGGTATGAAGAACCAAAGGAAAGGACTAGTGATAAATATGACAAACTAGATTTTATAGCTAATTCAAAAGCTATGAATGCAATTCTGAGTGGATTATGTGAACCTGAATTTATTGAAGTAATGCACTGTGGGACAACTAAAAATATCTGGGTTAAATTGGAAAATATTCATGAAGGAGATAAAAAGGTAAATATGTCTAAACTGTAAGTATATTGAACACATTTGATACATTAAAAATGAATGAAGATGAAGATATTGCTAAGTTCTTTTTAAGGGTTGATGAAGTTGTAAATGTCATTATGGGTGTAGGAGAAACAATCAAATAAAGTGTAAAAGTTAAAAAATATTGAGGTCATTACCTTCTAAGTTCAATCCCAAGGTTTCAGCTATAGAGGAGACAAAAAAATTTGAGACTTTGAACAGGAATCAACTACTTGCTTCCTTGACAACATATGTCATGATAATTCCAAAATGGAATTCAGTCACCAAAGATGCAACTTTCAAGGCAGACAAGTCTATAGAAGAAAAGGAATGTTCATTCTTAGGTTCTGATGAAGAAGAAGAAAAATTTGTTAGAAGGTTGAAGAAGAGTACATGTAAGTACAAAGGAAAACTTTCATTTAAGTGTTTAATTGTGGAATACTGGGGAATTATGCTTCAAATGTCCTCATAAGAAAGAAGAAAATTAGCCTAAAGGGAAAGAAAATAACAAGTCTAATAAGGTGCAAAAAGAGAAAAAGTTTAAAAGGAAAATATTCTATGCTTAAGAAGATAGTAGTATATCTAAAAGTTCTAATGAATTCTCTAGTGAAGACGGAACTAGTGAATTCATGTTGATGGCCTTGGAATAACTTGAAAAATATTATGAGGAATATGAAGAAGAAGAGGAAGGTAAGGTAGATATTAAGGGGGAGTTGATCCGTTCCTTCGATGAAATAGATATGCTTAAAAAAAACTAATAGAAAACATAAAGAGATATTGTTGAAATATTTAAAAGAAGAATCAAATTCAGAAGAAATTATCAAGTTGAAAGTTGAAAGTTGAACTTGAAGAATCAAATAAGTTGGAAGGCATTATGATGCAGTAAATAAAGGAGAAAATCTAAGAGTGTGAAAGATTGGAAGAAGAGGTGGTAAGTCAGAAAAGGAGGCTAGAAAAGGCACAAACTAATTTAAACATGAATATTCAACATATAAAAGGATATGAAAAACTAGATGTGATATTAAATGCTTAGAGGTCTCCACTCATGAAGGTTGGGTTAGGCTATGAAGGAGAATCCAGTGAATCCAAGGCAGAGGACAAAAAGACAATTAATTTTGTAAAATTTTTCAAGGGAGACAATGATAGTTCGCATTAATATGAGAACAAAAATTTAAACAACACTCAACATTAAATGAACAACTGCAAAGAAACACTACCCAAAAAGTGTAGAAGACAAAAGGAATGAACAATCAAACAACAAACTATTAGAGACCATACTTCTTTAGGAGACAAGATTATCAAATGTTAAGATGGTTATATCCTCAAACAACGTCCACTACCAGGTACATAAATTTTTTCTATGGGTATTGTTACTGTTGTAAAATTTTTGGACATAAAACCATAGGTTGTAGAACTTATGTCAAAAGAAATGATCTGGGGAATTCTAAGAGAAGTGAGGCTAATAATAGATTCAAAAACATCAAAACAAACATGAATCTATACAAAAAATCATTTTCTCCTCTCCTTAATATCACTGAATGTTTCTACTGTCATAACTTTGGGCACAAGTCCTATGAATATCTGTTTAAAGACAATAGATTACCATCTCAGAAGAATTGTAGAACAAATGACTGCATGCAGCGGAGAAAGAAGAAGGAAGAGAAGAAATTTAATAAGTGTGACCTAGTTATATATGCTCAAGATCAAAACAGTAAATGGTACGTGGACAGTGGCTGCTTTAGACATATGATAGGAGATAAAAGCAAGTTTGTATCCCTAGATGAAAATAAAACTGGAAATTTCACATTTTGCAATGATGAAGCAGGAAGAATTAGAGGAAAGGGCACAATTAGTCTGAATAATGGAAGAGGAAAGGCTTAGAATGTAATATTTGTAGATGGTCTAAAAAATAATTTGATGAGTGTAAGTCATATGTGTGACAAAGGCTGTGATGTTCTATTTAGAGCTTAAGACTATGAAATTAGGTCAAAAACTACTCGGAAGATTTTGGCTAAAGGATTTTGAATAGAGAATAATGTATATATTTTGAAGGAAGAGAATGAAGAATGCTACATCAGCAAACAAGATGAATCTTGGCTATGGCATAGGAGATTGGGGCATCTCAATTTTGATCACATCATCAAGCTTAGTAAGAAGAGAGAGTCATAGATCTACCAAGAATAAAGAAGCCTCAAACAATTACATGCAAGTCATGTCAAATGGGAAAACATACATGGATGTCATTCAAAGTCAAAGATAAATTGTCAAGTAGTAATCCTTTACAACTAGTTCATATGGATTTGTGTGGACCTTCCAGGACAAAAGCACCAGGAGGAGAAAAATATTTTATGTTGATAATTGATGATTATTCTAGATTGACATGGGTGGCATTTCTTAGAAATAAGTTAGAAGCATTTGAGAAGTTCAAAATATTCAAGACATTAGTAGAAAAACCAAACAGGTGCAAGATAAAGTGCATAAGGTGAGACAAAGGAGGTGAATTTACTTCAGATGAGTCATAAAACCGCAATATACTATTGTAGACACACCTCAAAAAAATGGAGTTGTAGAGAGACAAAAGAGATCTGTTCAGCAAATGGCCAGAGAAATGCTGCAAGAAAGAAACATTCCTCAAACCTTTTGGGCAGAAGCGATACATACAAGAATACATATTCTTAATAACGCACATCTCAGACTAAACTATGATAAGACACCTTATGAATTGTGGCATGGTAATCCAACTTCAATCAAACATTTTAAAGTATTTGGGAGTAAATGCCATATCAAAAATAATGATGAAAATCTAGGAATGTTGATTCTCCATTAGATGAGGGAATATTTTTGGGATATTCATAAAAAATTAAGGGATACAAGTGTTATAATAAAAGACTGCATAAGATTGTGGAATGCATAGATGTAAAGTTTGATGAAGAGTTACCTGATAAGAACAAGAGCACATGTTTTATCAATCCTCCAGACATCATCATCATGAAAATAAATAAAATGAAGTACAAGATGAAGAATTAGACAATACAAAGGCTCATTCAAAAGGTCCCTCAAGACACACACAAAAGAATCATCCCGAAAGTCAAATTATTGGAGATAAAAGTGAGGGAGTGCAAACAAGGAGGAAACTTGCAAAGAAATTAAACCAAGTTCATATTGCTATGTTGTCACAAATTGAACCAAAGAACTTTGATGAAATAAGTAAAGACAAAAACTGGATAGATGTTATGAACAAGGAGTTAGAACAAATCGAAAAGAACAAGACTTGGGAACTAACACCAAGACCAGTTAGAAAGAATTTCATTAGCACAAAATGGGTATTCAAAAACAAGATGAATGGACAAGGTTAAATTTTTAGAAACAAAGCTAGACTAATGTGCAAGGGTACAAGTAGAAGGTATTGACTATGAAGAAACTTTTGCAAGATTGGAGGCAATAAGGATTTTTTTGGCATTTGCTTGTTACAATGATTTCAAAGTATATGGAATAGAGGTGAAGTATGCTTTTCTAAATGGAGAACTTGAGGAAGAGGTATATATGGAACAACATGAAGGATTTTTATTATCAGATAAGCCTAACTATGTTTTCAGGTTAAATAAGGCATTGTATGGTCTTAAACAAGCACCATAGGCATGGTACTCTAGACTAGACAAGTACCTTCAAAAATAAGGTTTCAATAGAGGAGGAGCTAATAGTAATCTATACATAAAGGTTGCTGGAGATGAATTACTAATTTTGGTTGTGTATGTGGATGATATTATGTTTGACAACAATAAAGATCATCTAGTAAAATGGTTTACTAAAGGCATGAAGTTTGAGTTCTAGATGTCAATGATTGGAGAACAGGGAAAAATTTAAGGATGGAAAATTATCTTGAAGTTTAAAGACATTGGGGAATATCACTAGTCCCTAATATGCAACTAAAAAATGTTTATTGATATATTTGTAAAATAATTAAAATTTATAATGGTTTTATATATAGTCTCTATATAATGTTGGCTATTTCTAAGGTAAAATAATTTTATATTGTAAAATTTGGGCTAATCCTTTTTATAAAAAATGGAAATTGCAAATCTTTTTTGTGGAAAAATAATGGAAAATTAGTCCACCTACAAATATTAGTTCCTAAAATTTTCCATGTTGGAGAACTTACCTTTTATCTAGGGCTACAAATCTTACAAAAGTCTAGAGGCATAATCATTTCTCAAGAGAAATACCTAAGAGATATGTTGAAAAAAAATGGAAGACTATAAACATGCCCTCAACCCCCATGACAACTAGATGCAAGCTATGTGCAAATTATGAATGGATTGATGTTGATGAGAAGCTTTACAAATCTATGATAGGAAGCTTGATATACCTAACAACTTCTAGACCAGATATAATGTTGGTAGTCAGATTAGTGGCATTATATCAATCAACACCTAAAAAAAGTCATCTATTAGTAGCAAAGAGGATATTAGATACTTGAAAGGGACTACAAACTATGGACTATGGTACCTGTTAGGTTCCTATACCAATAGGTTTCATTTTTCATGATTGACTATGGAAGTGCCAAATATGTTCATCCTTGCATGCTGCAATGGTTCCATATTTTGTATAACAAAAGAAGAAAATTAAAAAATGTAAAGAGGGTATGCCCTAAAAGAAAAATCAAAGGGCAAAAAGAAAAATGAATTGGTCAGAAAAAATGATAGAAATGAACCCCAAAGAAAGACCAGGAAAGTGGCCAGTCAAAATGCCACTGCTATCTTGTTTGCAAGTTTACAATGTGAAAATACTGCTGCTTGTCACACTTGATGGATGGCCCAACAGTTCAATATGGACCACTCCATATTTAAATTTGCTGTTGTAGAATAGAGAAAGAATATCTGTCCAAACAATTTAAACTTGGCAGATGAGCAGATAGGTAGAGAAAGTAAAGGAGCCCAACTGCTTAATCTGGGCCCTTGGAAGAGATAAGGGTAGATTTAGATAGGAGGACAGTCAAAGAGGACGACCAGGGTTTGCCAGTTCAAGTGCACCCAATCAAGAGGAAGAAAATATGTTAGGTGTATTAGGCTGGGTAGGCAGTTTGAGGTTGCAGAAGTAGGTTTATGATTACTTTTGTCTAGTTAAGAAGGACTCATTTCATTAATGAAATTGGTACCATGGCAGTTGGTTGGCTGTAGAACAATGGAGGCATGACTAATTTCCCCTTTCACTCCCCCAGACATATTTTACTAACATCCCCTAAAAGAGCTTGGGATCTGCCCAAGGGTCCTGTTTCACTTCATTTCATGATAAAATGTTGAGTTGAGTCTTAACTCCACTTAGTGGAAAGAAGCCACATTTCTTGTGTAAAAATCATCATTACTCCATACCCCTTTCATCTTCTTATGTCTAAGTTCTTACTCCACATACTTAGCATTCACCCATACAATTTCAGTTCATAAGGTCATATTAACCTCTAATTCTATTATTTAGCTCCCTAACTCATTTTCCTATCCCTATAATACAAAAACTATATAAAAAACCCCAAAGAAGTGTAAATATCCCCACCCCTTGGCACTATAGCCAAATAACCTAAGTTTGGGAAATACTAAAGTCCATTTGGGACTTATATTAGCCCTTCCGCGTATATACCTTGGGATTAATTTAATATCCGGTTAAATTAATAACCATGCGCCCCCCCCCCTCACACATAAACCATACTTTATTAACCTTCCGCGCTCATATATTTCGGGGTTTGTTTGATATTTTAATTAAACAAATAACCATTACCCCAGCGCCAACACATACCCATATAACCTAAAGTTTTGAACCCCGCATATATTATAAAACATTAAAATATGCGCGGGCCCCCTCATTCCAGAACCCCGCAGCTTTCAATGTTCCGACCGCCGTTCGATCCAGGGCTTCGAAATCTAACGGTGGGCAGTTATATCGCGCGCCCCGATCTGCCAGAGATTAGCGTCCGGGGGATGGGCGGTATTGTTGTCGTACCCCTGCCACACGTCGATCTCCCAGCATGATTAGAGGCCCTCTCTGCAAAACTACCGCGGGCCAAAAGTGGTGCGGGGAAAACCAGAAACCACCCGCCCCTGCTTAATGACGGCAGGCCCCCGTCACCTTGTGACGTTGCGACACGTTGGCCCGTCGTTGCCCTATACCACTGCCACATCATCCGTCGGCGTCACCGCCCCACCACCGTGTCATGCCATGTCACCTCACACGTCATGCTGACGTCATCCCCGAAAAGCGCCAAAATGACCAAAATTCATTAAAAAGTCGTGAAAACGACTATTTTGTTTGTTTTCTATTGTGCGCCCGTGGAGTCGTTTGCATGCGATTTTACGTTCAAATCGCCCACCAACCTGCACAGTGCGTCCACCCACGAATTCGTCGCCATAGCTCGACTCCACAGTTCAAGGCACCCCTGCAAACTGTCCTCGGCGCCATAAAAAACAGGTATTTACCCGCTGTTGACCTATAAACCTTGTTTTTCCACAGTTTCCCCATTAAAGTTGATTAAACATCTGAAAATCTACACTAAAAGGCACTCGGCCCCCTGAAATTCTACCTGTAAACTCACTTGTCAACCCCTTGTTCAAAGGTAACCTGGAAAACTTGCCTACCTCTGCAAATTCACTGGTAAAAACGCATTTTGAGCTCATTTCCACCGGCAGTTCCCCAAACTATCCTGGCATTCACTTCCTTTGCCAAAATTCTCTGTAAAATTTCACTCCTTTGGCTAGAAATCCCCATTTCCCCTGCAGTTTACCAACAGAGCCTATCAATCCAATGATTTCATTTAAATAAAAAACTGTCTAAACTCTGCAGAATCTGCTCTTTTACCATAAATTACACATAGTGAAGGCCAGTTCCATATCTAAGCCCATTCTACAACTTCCTGACAAAGTTTCCAAGGAAATTCTCACTGTTTAGTTGTTTCACCAATCCAAATTTCAAATTACAGCCATAGAGCATGCAACATGGCCACTCCAGCAGCCTTGAGCATTGCTCCCCTTAATGCACCTCACAAGGAACTTGAAGCATTACCCCTGGCTGATAGGGACCACCTAATTCAGGATTTGGTTGGGGAGAGAAACCACTTGCAGACCTTCTATCAGCTAAGGAACAGTTACCTGAACAACAATGATATTTATGGCATTTGGGAATCAAATTTACCCATCTACTTTCTCCCCTCTGTCAATATTTTCCCTGAAATCATTCGTCTCTGCTGTGAAAACTATGACCCAATTTAAAGAGAAGTCAAGTCTCCATCTGGGAGCACCCTCTTCCAAATAACTCCTGATTCCATTAACCAAATGTTAAACTTCAAGCAAACCCAGCTTCTGGTTCCCCTCTCTATGAAATTCCTGCTTGATGAAGGTCCTAAACTCTCCAGCTCAGAGATAGCCCGAATTGCCAAAGTTTTCATGAGAGCAGACCGCCAGCCTACAGGGCCACCTCCCTTTCTCTATGAATGTTTCAATGAAGTGGGCAAATTGTTAGTAGATATGATATCTTATGTACTGGGCTTCAAGACAAATGAACATATTGATCAAACCATATTGGTCTTACTATCTGCATTCAGTCTAGGACAGCCCCCTGCTGTCAAGTACAATTATGCCAAATTCATTTCCAATAAGATACATGACCAACTGGTAAAACTGGACAGGGAGGGAGTTTTCAAATATTCATCATACATTTATCATCTATTCATGTTTTATCAGCCAGACTGCTTCCAATGCCCCATCAAAAGATTGGACTCTAAAGGAGAAAAGAGGTCTGTGATTTTCTGGACCTCAGTCTTTCATGAAGTCCACAGCTCCCCCTACTCTTACTATGAGTTCATTGACCTATTTGTCTATTCAGTCTCTTGTCTCCTAATGAGAACTCCTCCTGCTAGGCTATCCTATGACATGCATAAAATATTACAGCTTTCAAAGAACTACAAAATAGGTGACTGGTACTTTTACCAGAATCACACTGTCATTAGGATCTATGGCTGTGAGCTCTGTCCCTACAGGCTCCCAAGATATGTACCAATGAGACTGTTTTCGTTGGAGTATTATAGGCAACTCATCAATTCAGATTTAACTCATTTTCACAGTGCCAAGAAAAAGGCTCGCCTGAAATTCAAACACCAACTAGGCCCCTTTGTCATGAACAAGAAAGAAGGTTGGCAAGACGTTGATCAAATATTGGGCAAGAAACTCAAGTTAAAGAGAAGTTTTTGGTGGGTTCCTTATGACCCAGATGGCTTCATTAGTGCCAGAAAAGTAAAATATAGGCTGACAGCCTATGACCATTGTAAAATCCCACAAATTGAACAATATGCCAACCAAGGTGAGTGGGTGGCAGGGAAACTAGTTGAGGAATTCACCCAAGAAGAAATTATGGAGAAAAATGTCAAAAATTTGGAAAAAAACTCTTGACTTGGATTCTTTTGAGCAGGTAACTTTCAAACTGCCACAAAAAGTCAGAGAAGGCCTATCAATTGCTGCAGCTTCACAAGCTTCCCAACAAAGGTCTACACCAGCAACAGGTACAACAAAAGGCAAGGAGCCAATGGATGCAGAACAAGAAAAAATGACAAAACAACCAACCACCTTAAGGGAGCAAGGTCAAGGGCAAGCCCCTCCACAGTAGACTAAGGCACCATAGATTCCAGCTTTACAGACCCCTCTTAATGAGGAAAGAGGTAAAAAGAGGGACAGGGAAGAAACCACACCTCCAAGTGGGTCAATCCAGCAACCAGAAGCCAAAAGACAAAGAGTTGATCCTCAAGTTGAGGAAGAGATAAGTGAAGAAGTCATCGAAAGCCTGAGGAGAGAGAGGGAAACAAGCCAGCAGACACCTACTAGCTCATTCCAGCAAGAACAAGAGAGGCAACATGGTATGGAGGTGTCTTCCTCAAGGCAGCAAAGCAAGCAACCGCCTGGCATCAAAGCAACTTTCATGGAAATCAAGGCTCAGAATGAATTGTTAAAAGTGCAGCTATATGATCAATTCCTCAAGGCAACACCCTCCAAATAGCAGAGATTAATGGCAGCTTATGACTTCAAGGAGGAAAAGATGATTCTGAGTCATTTTAAGCCCAAGATACCACAGCCCCAGACAGCTGTAGATTATATAAAGACAAGCTTAGAGGTCCTCTCCAAGGACATACATTTGATGGACCAGATAGAGCTGCACAAGCAAACAGGTGAGATGGTCTATGCCACCCTAGCAGACAAGGCCATGCTGGCTCATCAACTGAAGGAGTCATTGAAAAACACAAACACTCAATTGGATTTGGAAAGAATGTCTTCCTCTGCCAAAGATAACCGAATAAAGACATTGGAGGAAATCATTGTGGATCTAGGGCATGATCCTAAGAAGGATGCTAAAGCCATCCAGGCCCTCATAAGGAAAAAAGAGGATGATATTGCTGCACTCAAAAAACAATTGAGGCTGCCTTCAACTATGCACCCACAAACTGCAGAACTTGTGCAAGAGAAAGAAGGTGAGGATACAATGGATCTGCTGATGCAAATGAACCAAAGAATAATTCAGATGGAAGAAGAGTTGGAGAGAGCACTACAAGGCAAGCAGGGAGAGTCGACCTCCCAGCCACCTCAAACAACTCCAACTATGGTCACTGTTCCTCCTACACAAGCAGTAGAAATCCCTCCTATTATCCCAACATCCACAACAACTGCAACAACCATAGATGCTACAGCAGCAACAACAACAACACCTGAATCTAGCATGAGCATGGAAGAAATGATGAAAGCAGTTAAAGAGCTAGAAGTTCAGGTAACAGAAGTGAAAGAGGCCAAAGAAAAGTTGGCCAAACTGGAAGTAAGCTACGATAAGTCCAAGATGACAGTAGCTGAAAAAACAAGGGAAATAAAGACCTTGAATGAAAAAATAAAAGCCTTAGAGAAGGAGCTTAATTTGGATAAAACTCTAGCTGAAATAAAGAAGATTTTGTGGGCCAAAATTGGCCAATCAATCACTGACCAGTGGCGATCGATTCAGGCCATATATGAACAAATACAATTGATAGGCCTAGCTCAATTTGAGAATCAAAGGGCCAGAGTAGCATTGGGAAATATGCCTGAGCAGGCCAATAAAATGATTCACTTCCTGAACACTCATACTAAAGAGGAGTTGGCAGCATTAGACATCAGTAATAGGACAGATACTATTCTGACAACAAAGAAGGTGCTGACCCTAAGAAGTTTTGTGCAAACTCTAGAAAGAAAGTGTCAAGAAATGCAAGCAGAAATAGATGACTTCAAGCTAAAAATGGCAGCATTGCAGAGCAGAGGATTGCCCAGCCTATTGACCAGCGCTGGAAGACTGCTGACTCGTGAGCAGTATGCTACCAGGATGAATAATTATATTTCAAATCAGATTACAACATCCTCCAGTACCTCAGAGGAAACAGGGCCTCCCTCGGGACAAAGTCTTTATGACAAGTTAGAGAACCTGTTTTATATTGAACATGAAATAAATCATATTTTTGAGGTTCCACCAAATTTCTATAGATACACTGAAGCTGATGAAACACTCATAAAGATACAAAGACATCAACTGCCTAAAGAATATTGGTGGCAAGCAATGCTGGAGATTTTGCCAAGGTAATTTCGGTCCTTTCCCTCTTTTGATTAGCTTCAAATTTTGGTCAGCTATAGGTCAGCGAAATTGGGTACACAGGCCACCGGTTAAAGCATGAAGACAGCAGGCAAAAGAAGTCAAAATATGACTACAACAATTTTATAAAAGACCAAGTATGCATGCCAAGAGCAGGACAGCAAAGCAATGACTCAGCAAAGCACCAGCAAAGCAAACACAGAAACCGTAAATTAAAGACGCAGCTTCAGCCGACTCAGTTGGCCCAAAAAGTCAAATTTCTCTGACAAAGTGAACAGCTAGGGCACCAACAATTACTGCAGCATTTATTTCTTTCATTTACTTCCTTGAATAGTTGGTGAGGGAACTTATTACATGAAGACTTATCTGCAAGATATTTTGTATCTCATTTTTGTATAAATACCTCCCCATAGAATGTATTTGGGGTTGGTGATTTTCTCTCTAAGCTGCGCTGTAATTTCTGAGACTCTCTAATACAAATGGCGGTTGAAGTTCATGGTTTCTGTGCTATCTGGATGTGTGTTTGATGTTCTGGGACCTGCTACTGAATTCCTGAGTCATTCGATGGAACAATAAGTTATTCTAACTGTGTTATATGTTTTCTGTGTTTACAAATTTCACATATGTTTCATAATCTTGATAACAGGGAGAAAGAATAGCCCAGGATTTGTTTAATTACACCCTGTGCTCAATTTTTGCTATTACTTGTGTTTTCCTCAGAATTAGTCATAGATATGAATTCTTAACTGCTCATGTTTGTGCTAATTCCTTCACTTTGAATACTGTTTAGGAATTCTTAACTGCTCCTGGACAATACTCATACACTTTCCCTCTGTCAGCATAATGAAAGATTCTTGATTGCCTTTCATTTCCTAACTTCATTCCATCAATTCCAAATTTGAAAATTGTTCCTAGACTGCCTACCTTGCTCTGTAGCATTACCATTTACCCCAAGAGACATTTTCAGCTGTACACCATCCCTGAATCCATAGCCTAATGGAACAGACTGTCTTAGACTTTCTCCTCATCTCTGCTTGAAATCACCATCCAACAAACTTAAAACAAAAAACTGTGCATAATAACTAGCCTAAAATACTCCAAAAACAAAGCTAAATTACAAAGAGAGAGCCCTCTCTGGTTGCAGGTAGGCTAGGACCTGCAGCTAAAATATTGGTTAGTGGTTACCTCAGTCATATTCCCTCTAGGAGGCAGGGAACAAACTGAGTGATAACAGTACCCAAAAGGTAATAACTTTACGTTGACGACTTACACTAATGTGGACTTGACCAATTGTGTGGATGACAGAAAAAGTAAAAGTGGTCTTGCATTCTACTTAGGAGACTCTCTGATTGCATGGTTAATCAAGAAACAATCATCAGTTTCTCTATCTACAACAGAAGTTGAATACATAGCAGCTAATTGCACACAAATGTTGTGGATGAAACTAACTCTACAAGATATGAAGTTGACTCTACAATACAAGTACAATAATCATTTCGAAAAATCTTGTGCTTCATTGCAATACTAAACATATCCCTATAAAGTATCACTTCCTTAGAGAACAAGTGGTTCAAAAAATAGTGAATATGGATTACATACCCACAAAAGAACAAATAACAAATATATTTACAAAGCCTTTTGCTAGAGAACCATTTGAATATCTGATAAACAAGTTAGGGATAGTTCTTGCAAATTCTTCTCACTAATGTGACTTCAAAAGGAGAACCAAAAACATTATAGAGAATATGAAATCTAGTGCAGTATCTAAGGGGAGACTATATGAGCACGAAGGAGTAAAGAAGAGGAACAAGAAACGTATGATTATGTCTAGAATTTGAAGCAGTCAAGAAGTAGCAAGAACAAAGGACCATATCAAATTGATCAAGTCATATTCTTCATAAACTAGCAACATCAATCAGGAGGCTCATTATTTGATTCAAGATTTTTTTATGCAAAATTGTGCATATATATGTATATTCTGTATATAAACATGTAAATAAACATTCTCAAATATACATAGTCCAGTTAGGCATATCTAGTCATTCCAGTTAGGCATATCTAGTCAAACCATGTTGAAAGATGAGTTTAGCTCATTGTATATTGGCATCATCTGAATTTTCTCAGAATTATTCAATTTATGATGAATTTGAATACGTATATGGAATGAATCAATGTATATTATGATATCTCATGTATTCAACTGACATTTGATCTATGAAAAAAAACCGAGGTCTATTCAAATATATATACATGCAAGCAACAACAAAGGTGTTGCAATCCCAGGAGAAGATCATATATATTCTTATGTCTAGCTTGTAGAAGCCTTCATCATGAAACATCATGAGATTGACCTCTCAACCATATTATTTGCAAGTACAATATTGGTGTAAAGGATCATTTCAAGCATATATTTTTTATGATAAAAAAAGACTATTGTTGAAGAAATCAATAAAAATGATTCTTCAATTAGAAGTCTGACATGAGATTGAGTCACTAGGATCTATCTAAATCCTTTAGCTTTGTATGTTGAGAACAAATATTTGAATGGTAGAGTTAAATGTATACACATGGTAGATGCTTGAAGTATTGGAGAAGAAATTCCTTGAAAAGCTTCTGTAACATAGAGTTCATTCTGTAAACAAGAAATGACATTATATGAAGAGATCATTCTCCATTTCTCTGGAAGAGACTATCTTTGACATAATGTTTTTGTGTACATCTATGAATAAAATAAAAATCTAAATGAAGATGACATGGAAGAAGCAAGTGCAGAAATCTAAGCAAATAATGAAGAAAAATTCAAAACAATACTATTGCAAAGGCATTTCACTAGCCACGAGTGCATGCCATTGAAAGAAATATTAAGAGCGTTGAATAACCAAATACATTGAAATTATACATATAAAAATGAAGCAAGGAAGAAAAAACCCTAAACATAAATATTTAGATCCATATTATGTGAATCAATCACAAACAAAGACCAATAGACTCTAAATGATCTTGATTGAGATTGTGGGCACAAACCTATGTCACTAAGAAAAAAGGGGATTCATAGCAAGACATTCACATACATCCTATCACAATAGAGAAATTTAAAATTGGGTAAAAGAGAACTAAAGAACAAGAAAATTGGGCATATATATATTTCACAAAAGGATTCTCAAGAATGAAACACAAGGTATGAATGCCAGGTATGAGGTGAAAGTGATAGACTGAACAAAGGCAGAGGTAAAAGGTAACACAGGAGATAGGGAAGCATATAATAATGACTCAGATAAAATATAATTAGTACATTTATTGGTTGATGTTATTCCCTATGCTATGTGTTATAATACTCAATAATATATTGCTCATCAATACTTAATATTGATACTACAAGCATTTCTCTGAGGGACAATACAAATCCTATTGACATATAAAGGAATATGACAATTGTATTTATGAAAAAATATTTTTGGCAATTCACTTTTTGAATAATTCACATTTCATTTATTCTTAACTATCCAACTAAGTATTACTACGAAATTAGGGTTCTCCACATATGGACATTAGTGGAATAATTCAATAAGTAAAATCTGGCTTCAATTATTAGACTTATTTGGAGAGAAAATCTATTATTCATTGGACTCTTATTTATTCTTTTTAATGTATTATCATATGGTATTTAGTGCTCTACATTCCAATGTTCACAATACATTTATTGTAGTGGCATTATTCAATTTTATGACATTCAATTTGACATCCATTTATTTTTTCTGAGCAACAAATTTGAAAATGGAGCAATGTTTACAAATGAAAGATCATTTAGGGTTTTATGCCCTAATGTGGACATTGTTCTTGAACAAATTCCTTAACTCCCACCTCTTGTGATGACTACTTGAAATTATTTTGTATAAGAGAATGTGTGAGAATCAATGTTAATCACATGAAAAACATTGCCAAGCGCAGTCTTCTTCTGATGCTCTGCGATATGGTATTCCAACGTTATTATGTATTACAGTGGTGTCCCCAAAGTTAATCTAGTATTACAATGGTGTGGAGTAGCGTTGATTTGAGTTGATACTACAATTATAGTGTTGAGCAACATTGAATTAAGTGTTTTGAGTTTGTACTAAAATGGCGTGAAGCAACATTAATTGTTGGAGAATCTAAGCCTGTGTAAGACTCCTTGAGAGTAACATAGAGAGACAAGTTTGCATAAGACTCCGTCAGAGAGCAGCAACATGAGTGAAGAGAAAGTGTAAGCCTCTTTGAGAGAGAAGCAGAATTTTAGTGTAAGCCACTTTGAGAGAGCAGCAAAAGTTTGAAGAAAAAGCTTTTTTTTATTCAAAGGAAGGGATTCATTTGAATTTTTTTTTTCAAAAAAATATATTTGTGAAAGTGTTTTTAAAGAAGGTTCAGTGAAGAGGCATAGTCACTATATTTCAAGTTTGATTTCTTTGTTGAGTCGCATTTCATCGGTGATCAAATGGGAAAATCCAAGAGGCTAAGAAAGTCAAACGAAAACATGAGATGTTTGAGATCTTTTTAGACTTAGAAATGAAGAGGAAAAATGACGACTTTGCATTGTGTTGTGTTCTTCAACAACCCCCCATTTATTAATAATAGTAGTTAATATTACGTTAATAAATTGGGACCCTTTAAAAAATCTATCCAAAAAACAAAACTTAGCATCTAGGCATTCCTTTTATTTTTGGAATAAAGCACAGATAACAATCAAAATCCCCCCTTTTTAAAAAAAACTACTAAAAACTTATCTTCTCACATATAGCATGATTAAAACCCTCCAAAAGACCTTTCTAACCCTCCAAAAATGATTAAGTAAGGACTCTATGCTCGAAACTATCATAAAATCCAACATAAACTAAGTCCTTAAGATTTTTAGGCTTAAGTCTCGCATCGCATATCACCATTCATAAAGGACCCGCTTTAAAAAGGTTATTGCGAAACATGCGAGATAAGAAACTACGATGGCATTGTAACCTTTATCACATCTCATTTAGGGAATTCAAATGAACACCGTATACTTACCACCAGCTAATATTGCGAAATGTGATCAAGACCTGGACCCACTCCTTAATATATCATAAGCAAAAGTTTTAGGTCTGCCACTCAGTAAAAAAAGGGTCTTTTACTTGGGATAAACCTGGCAATTAGCTACGTTTTGAAATGACTAACGAGCGGCTCGCATCTTGCATCTCGTAGAAACACATTGAGAGGTAAGAAAGACAAAAGGCATATTGCAATATTGCGATCTGTGATATTGCTTCACAAATCGCACAATCATTATCATCGCAGTTCAAAGGCTCGTCATCCTAGAAGCTTTCTTCCCATTTTACGATGCAAACATTTATGAGCATTAAAGTTAAGGGATAACGAATCATTAGTGGGCATTTAGTAAGAGATAACTGCATTTATGTGTGAAAATCCATTTAGAGTGATATGATATCTTCTTACATGCATTCAAATAAAACTCCTTTTATCACCTTTACAAGCTATCTGCATTATTTCGTTTTACGTTCATCTTTATGTATCCAATACCTCTTGTTCTTCACTTTCAGGAAAAATCCATAGAGCAAAGAGTTGAGAACAATGGTGAAGAAAGGCAAGGTATTCGCCTCTGAGAAGTCATAAATGACTCCTCTGTTTACGGATATTACATGCAACAGAGAGGGAGGAACCTCTACATGGGAGGATATGTATAATTTACTAGAGGAGGAGCAACCAAGGATTATGGAAACAAAAATTACAGTTGACGGACGTGATTCCTCAGACGCTTCCATGTTAGAGATGACATGCTCATTTTTGCACCACATAGCTGAAGATAATCCCTTATACCGACATGGTTAAATGGGTTATTGATGAAGCCAACATCTCAAACAGAGAATTCAAGATAGGAAGCCAAGAGGTTATGGGATCTTTTACCCCAGACAACCTACGACTTAAGTACCACCTTCCAGAGCCACAAGTCATCTACAACAGGAAGTTTGTGGAGAAGTTTGCCAAAGAGAACGATGACCCAGTAGACTACACCCAGACCTGGTCGAATAATGAGGAAAAAATCAAGAAAGACAAAAATGGTATGTACACTACTTCGTCTGTTTGTCCCCCTCATAGTTTTGCAATGGCCATGTTATGTAGACTATTTGACAAACCTGATAGTACTAAGTTCTCCCAAAAGTGGTTGGCATTAATAGATGCAGCTATTAATGCAACTGTAATGAATTGGGCACAAATTTTCTCTGACAATTTAGCGAAAACAATTCTCGAGTATAGAAGGAAAAGAAGCGTTGCTTCAAGGGTTTACCCTCCATTTTTTATGAGCGCCTATGTCATAGATGCAATTTGTTTTAGTTAGAAATTCCCTATCATGGGATGGAAATGGAATGTTCGAAATCCGCGTCCCATACACATATACCATAAGGACATGTGGGAATCCAATTTTCAACCACATTTGTTCATGATTTGTCATGGAGTTATTCTCCCTATTCACAAGCAGCTTTATAATTGAGATGTCCCCAAGTTTTCTCAACAAGCTGAAGTAGACATCCTCCAGGTGGCCAGATGGTTTCGGGAGGAAATATTTACATATATCAGGGTTTGTGGCAGCATCACCTCCCCCCATGTCCTTCCATACTATGTTCCAGATAAATTGATGGCTAGAGAGATAGCCTATCAAACAGCTAGTGAGGGAGGAATGAGCAAGACATTGAAGGAGTAAAAAAAGGCCATCTGGCCTACAGTCCCTGTAAAGTGTGGAGCATTTGCATTACATGACTAAGGGCATGCATTCAAAGAATAAGAGAACATGCTATCTCTGTGATTACCTAAATTCCCTGGAAGGCAATATGACCCGTTTGGCACTGTCGAAAATTTCACCTCTCTGGTGAAAATAAAAGTACTCAGTAATGAGGAGGATGCCTTTGATGACATCTTTTTGCAAAAAAACACCTTCAAAGAGGTGAAGCATATAGCACAACTACTTTTTGACCGTGAAGATCTGGAAAATTTTTACAGTTACAGAGAAAGGAGGTTAGCAAAGGTCCCATTGGACCAATTATTGATTGAACCAATAAGGGAGCTTACTTCTAGTGTGACTATAGAAGGTGACTCCAAAGAAAATTCTAAGACCAATTCTGAAGCGTAATCTCAAGAGAAGCCTACCAAGGAATCACAACAATCATCGCAAAAATGGGAAAGCAGAAGCATGGAGTCAGTAAAGGATACAACCTAGTCTACACAGAAAATAGCCGAAGAAACTTCAGTCAACAAGCACGCTAAAATCCCCACTACCTCTGCACAACCATTAAAACCCTTGGTACTTGATTTAGAGGAAGAATGGGACAATTTTAATAAAAGTCTCAACACAGAGGAATAGATGCCATAGTTGTAAACTCCTCAACAGAAAACAACTCTGAAAATTACAGTGGAAGAAACTGGAAATAGACAAGAGGTAGAGAACATACCTGTGACCCCCACTTCTGAAATAGTTTTGAGAATTGAAGAAATTCCCCCTCTAGATATGTTTTATATCCCACAGCATAAGGCCGTGGTATAAAGACAAAGAAAGAAAAGGAAATTGGACTCTACAGCTGCTACTACCCCTGAAAGTGAACCAATGGATGTTCTATGGAAAGACTCACCCATTGACCCATCCACCAGCCTTACTAGACTCTCACAGTTTGCAGGTGCTTACACTACAACGACCATAGACAAAGAAACAAAAGTAGAAATTTTACTTAGAGAAAAGGAAGATAAAATAACGTCACTTGAGCAACAATTACAACAAGAAAAATTCGACCAGCAGGCAGAGATACAGTTAGCCAAGATACAATGGGAATTCGAGGAGATGAAAATGGAACATTGAACCAGATTAGCCAAGAAGGAAGCATAGATACAGGAAATAACTGATCTACACAAAGACAATTCAAAAATTGATCAGTATGTTATCGAAGCACTTGGTCTTAACTCCCCGCTGATGCACAGAAAGAATTATTTTGCCAGAATATTTCACAGTGGAAATCTTAGTTTGAAACAAGCGATAAACTGACAAGTCAAAACATGGAAATGAGACTTGAATACGATGAGATATTTGAAAAGGTCTTCGATTTTATCGCCTGGAAAAATACATAATATGGGAGAAAGGCCGACCTTCCCAAGCTAGAATAATCGCATAAAGAAATCCTATTTGCGAGCTGGGATTCTCGGCTTAAAGAAGCAGAAAAGGCAACAACAGACGCAATGGCAGCAAAAAACAGTGTCATAGAAAACATAAATGAAAATTTACATAGTGCCAATCTTGTGGCATAGTCCATTCTAGGTTTCCTTCCTAATTCGAGACAACTTGAACAACAATGGAAACAGGTAGTGGAAGAAAAAGCAGAAGTGATAAGGCAAACGACCATGTTAAACTAGGAGGCATATGGGCAACATTTGGTAAAACCTCACAGCCAATGGATGACCCTGCAATGCCTAACCACTTCTATGGAGAAAATGGCGCTAGCACTGACCGATGCCATATTCGTTGGATAGTTGAAAGCTAAAGTCGGCTAACCAACACAGCTTGACAAGCCCATGATGGATATTTGCAATCTGAAGGACCAAATGCAGGATAGTTAATCACCTTGTTTATTTCCATTTTGATTTTATTTTTGCACCAATTGAGGCAGGTCATTTAAACCTCCTTAACTATTTTTGTAATAATCTATTTTTAGTTGTATAGTTTAAGTATTTAAACCCCTCTCATGCACTTAGAGAGGGGTCTAGAATTTTATCAGAAACAGTCTTCAAAACATGCATTTTTGTCCCTTTGAGGAAGTTCTGGTGAAATTAATGGAACAAGATTTATTTTTATCTGATTTAACATCTTCTACTGAAATTGTACTTTTGTACTCTTAGATGGTGTTGAATGGATTGAAGATAGATCAATATTGTTGAAACACATGGGTAGGATGTATTATAAATAGTACTTTTATCCCCTAATTATTTTTACTTGTGTATTAAGCAATGATTTATTTTCGAATTGTTTATGTATGAAAGTCTGAATTTTGATTGCCATTATTGCACTTTTGTATGGTGATGATCTATATTTTATACTGAATACATATATAATTCCTTATGCAATATATATTTCACAATCATTTCGGCTAAATTTTTATACGAAACGATTATTGTTAAAACAGATTCACTTCTCATCACAATTGAATGATATTTATTGCCAATTGCTTTAAGATATTATTGTAGATCGCATACATCAATTTAATCCCAGGGATATTTATAATTAGATAGTGCTTAACTTAGGATAAAATGCATTGGATTGTTAGCTTAGACTAGATTACTTTTAGCTTAGAAATTACTTTAAAACATCACATATCACCTCATTAGAACAAGCATTAAATAGATTGGGAAACTGGTCCTATTATCCCCAATCGGAGCCACTACTCCAAACGGAAAAGGAGCTGCCAACTAAGGTCCGGACCGGGTGGTTTTCCCTCATGTTGAAGCAACAATTTTCGAGGCTTCAACATTTTGGCACTAGAAGGAGGGCCTGACTGTGAATGGTAAGTAAATCTAATTAACAGGCCATTCTAAGAGTAAAACTCCCTCACCATCACCTCCAACTTATTGAAAGTCTTCCAAATCCCCTAATCCTAAGCGAGAAGTTGCACATAATATTATACAACCCGTTGCTGAAATCCCAAACAAGCTAGATCATTCTTCTTTTACTGAAGCCCCTGAAGTCCAATCTTTGATTCATAAATTATAGGGGATTTTTCTATCTCAAGAAGAATATGATTTATCCCAGGATAGTGTTACCTCTCAGTTCACCCCATCTCAACGATTAACTAAGCATAGAGTGAAAAGTTTGGAATTCCTTTATTCGAATTTCCTCTGCTAAGTCGTAAGAAAGCTAAGAAAACACCATCTGAATCTCACAGTGAGGTTTTATCATCATCTTCATTCATTCCATCTATACCCCCACAAGATCAATCATCTACCTCACCACTCCAGATCGTGATTCACACAGGTACAGGAGCTACATCTTCCTTTACCCAATCACCTTCAAACACTACTGTTACACCTTCCCCTACCCACATACTAGCAATGGCACAGAATCTTCCAAGGCCATGGAAAAATCAAGGGGCTGTTAGGATGGTTGGACCTTTACATCAATTACCAGCACACCTAGAGAAATGGGTGCCCAAATTCAATCCTGATAATGGCCTATTAGTTGAGGAACATATAAATATTTCTATGGTGTCCATTAAATTGAATGTAGTGGAAGAAAACAAAATTGTAAGATTATTCCCATATACTTTACAGGGAGCAAAAGAATCATGGTACTTTTCGTTACCATCAGGTTCTATTAATAGTTGGGATGCTTTTCAAGAGCAATTTTTAACTAAATTTGGAGATGATATATCTATGGCTACCCTAATCAATGATCTTTTCAATTTGAAAGCTAAACCAAAAGAACCCATTAAGGACTTCAACTCTCGCTTCAATAAATTATTGAATAAGATACCAATGGAATCTAAGCCTAGTGATGAGGTCCAAAATGAGTGGTACATCTCTGCTCTACCGTCAAACACAACTATCTTCGTTGATAGAGATGCCAAGATGCCAAACCCACTTTGGCAGAAAATATGAAAGAGGCAATAGCTGTGGAAAAACACATTTTAGCTGTGGAAAAGAAAAATGCATTAGAAGAACGGAAATCTAAGAAAGTAACCTTTAGAGATGACTCTAAGAAGAAACCACCAAAAGATCCTTTTGATCTTGAAGGGTTACAGAAAGTCCTCAAGACCATGTCTAACGAAATGGTTGATATTAAAAAACAGGTAGCAGAGACTTCCTCTAAAAAACCATTTACACCATTCAAAAGGAATTCCTTTGTTGATCCTAAACCCCCAAATGCCATACCAAATGCTGAATCAGATGTAGATGAGGACGAAGTTTCAACAAACGAAGAACAAACGGATGATGAAGAAATAGCAGAATTACAAGGAATATGGGATTTTATCCTTCCCAATGAAGAAACTCAATAAGCATTACCTATTGCTACCTAAAGTAAAAATCATGTTGAATTGTCACAAACAAATTTGAAACAAAAGGCTTCAATGACACCCCCTAGGGACAAAGCAACAAGTAAGAAATCTGTACCGAAATCCACTCAAACTACACCTGCTTAGTTGGATCCTTCTCCTTCATCTAAAACTTTGATAATTTCTGTTGAAATGGAATATAATGGTATTGGTGATATGAAGAAGACTAGGGCAAACATCACATTTCATTAGCTTAGTAAATTGAAACATCAGCAGAAGTTACTTCTTAAAGAACTTAAAGCAGTACTTACTGCGCCACTTCCTGCTGCCATGATCTCACAAGCTGCCCAAGAAATGGGAAGAACCCCTAGTGCTTCTTTGAACAAGATTGATCCAAATGATATAGCTTTATTTGGGGGAAGGTGAAAATCCCACACTCCGCCATTTCTTCTTAATTTTGAAGTCTTTAACAAAAGCTTACACAAATGTCTAGTTGATTCTGGAGCTTCATCTAACATGTTACCCAGAACAATTTGTGCAAAGTTGAATGTTCAGCCTTATAAATCTGTTGTACGAATAGTTTAGTTAGATTGATCTCATGTCAAAGTTGTTGGGGAACTTAACCAAGTAACCATTAGACTGTCATCAAACCCTAAAGTTTGCCAAGTCATTGACATACTTGTAGCTGACATTCCTGAGTTCTATGGCTTAATCCTTAGTAGAGACTGGTCAGAAAAACTTCATGGTTATTTTTCAACTAACTGGTCTCACATCTGGCTTCCCTATAATGGAAAACCAAATCAAATAAGGGTTGATCACGAGAAACATCAAAAGTTCATAGCCACAGAATTAAAGGAGAAAATGAACTAGTCGCATATAGCAACAATATCATCGGAAATTATTCTGTAGAATCATTCCTAGGGAATTTCAATGCTCATACTTCACCTTTATTATAAAACTTTGTTTTCTCTCACATTGAAATTTTTTCTCAAACAGACACTTCTAAATGTGTAAATTTTGTAGATAAACCTGTAGTTAGATCTTTATTTTGGAAATCATTATTTGGTGGATCTAAATCCAATGATGGAGTAGAAGCAGGTTGCATCTTAGTCAGCCCAGAGGGGGGAAAAACTATGTTAGCATGTAGACTTGAATTCGATTGCACAAACAACATCGATGAATATGAGGCACTAGTTCAAGGTTTGTATAAGGCAATTAGCCTTAACGTTAAATATCTCCAAGTATTCGGAGATTCAGAGATTGTCATAAAACAGGTGAGAAATACCATACACTGTTTGTCAAGACATTTGAAACATTATAAGTCATTAGTCCAAGACCTGACTCTCCACTTTACAACGTTTAATATTTCCCCTATTCCAAGAATTCAGAATGCTAGTGCCAATCTTCTAGACAATGTCACTTCCAAGCTTATCCCACCAAAATATTATAGCCCAGATCGATTTTCCATTGAATTAATTTTTAGGAATTCTATTCCTGACAATATCACCAATTGGAGAGTCTTTAATAACGATCCGGATATGATAAGCTTCCTAACCTCAGAAGACTCTTACGATGACCAGATAGTTGATGAGGACCAACATGATAACCAACTTAAATAAGAAACAATCATTAATGTTATACCAAAATCTGTAGTAAAGTTGGAAGATTTATATGACCTTAAAGACAAATTTAAACAATCCACCAATTCAAAACTTCAGAGTTCAACTCTGATGTTTGAATTGACCAATCTTGGGACTGATTTAAAACCTCAAAATATTAACTTAGGTCTCGGTCTTACGTCAAACGAAAAGAAAGCTTTTATAGGTTTGTTGAAAAGATACAAGAATGTCTTTGCATGGAACGATGATGATCTCAAGACATATGACACCTCTATTATTCAACATACTATTCCCATGATATCTGATGAAAGACCTATTCAATAGAAATTGAGGAAGATCCATCCTAATTTGGAAATTCAAATTAAATTTGAGTTGAATAAACTACTGAAAGCCAAAATTATTTTTCTTGTCAAGCACTCCCGGTGGGTTTCCAATCTTGTCCCAGTCAGAAAAAAGAACAACGATATTTAGATATGTATAGATTTCCGCAACCTCAATAAAGCTTGTTAAAAGGACAATTTCCCATTACCCCATATGGAATAGATTTTGTAATCAGTAGCAAGCTTAGAGCTATGTCTTTCCTAGATGGATTCTCAGGTTATAGTCAAATCTTAGTACATCCATATGACCCGCTGAAAACTACATTCAAGACAAAGCAGACCACTTACGCTTATCAGAAGATGCCATTTGGATTGATTAATTTCAGTGCCACTTTCTAAAGAGCTATGAATATAGCCTTCAAAGGTTTAGTAAAACAATTAGTAGTGATCTACTTAGATGATATAATGGTATACTCCAAAAAACGCAGTAATCATCTAAGAGATTTAAAACAAATCTTTGAACATTGCCAAAGGTATGGAATTTCTCTGAACCCTAAGAAGTAATTTTTTTGCATTAAATGAAGAAAAGATCGTTGGATTCATTGTGTCCAAAGCAGGAATTCATATTTACCCTAACAGAATTAGAGAAATTTCTGAAATACCTTTACCTCATAACAAAAAATCAATGCAAGCTTTCCTGGGTCAAATAAATTTTGTTAAAAGATTTGTCCCTGAATTCTCAAGAATTGTTTTACCTCTTCAATCCATGATAAAGAAAAATTCTCTTTTTAAATGGGAACATTCGTAACATGAAGCTTTTAGCTTGATAAAACAAGCAATTATAAACGCCCCATCTTTAGCAACACCGAATTTTTCCAATCATTTCATTCTATATACTTTCGCTTCTGAGAAATCATATGCGGCCATATTGACACAAGTAAATCAAGAAAAAGTTGAAGCCCCAATCTCTTTCTTTAGCTCCAATTTGCAAGGAGCTAAATTAAATTACTCAGATGTTGAAAAACAAGCTTTTGTTGTTTTCAAATCTATAAAACACTTCAGACCTTTTCTCCTCAAAACCCACACTAAAGACATAGTACCATTCTCAACAATGAGAAATATTTAAATACAAAGGGATGTAGGAGAAAAGA
This sequence comes from Pinus tabuliformis, assembly GCA_031772625.1. NCBI lineage: Eukaryota > Viridiplantae > Streptophyta > Pinopsida > Pinales > Pinaceae > Pinus > Pinus tabuliformis. The sequence goes on along the minus strand of CM062820.1, from coordinate 741,047,685 downwards.
GAGAAAATTGGGTGACAGCCTTGCAAGAATATGACATAGAAATTAAACCAGCAAAAATTGTAAAAGGTCAAGGTTTTTGTAGGATGTTGGCAGGAGCATCGAATCTATCAGAATTGCAGCATTCAGGTGATGATGTACAAATCTATGAGGTAAGCCTTAATGACACCAAATCAAGGTATACTGATATCATATTTCACTTAAAATATGGATACGCACCAACCCAATTAAATTATACAAAGAAAAGAGCCTTGAGATTAAATGCTAGGCAATATAAAATTGTCGACGATGTGTTTTTTAGAATAAATTATGATTTTATTTTGCTTAGATGCTTTGAAAAATCCGATACAAAGAAGGTGTTGTAGGAACTTGATGATGGACCAGTTGGTGGTCACTTTGGAGGTGATACTACAACACATAAAATCCTGCATGCTGGCTATTACTGGCCAACGATATTCAAAGATGCACACAGTTATGTAAGGAGATGTAATATTTGTCAAATAGTGGCTGGAAGACAGAGAAAACCCATGCTTCCATTATAGCCATTCAACATTGACCAAGATCAATTTATCATCACTAGGTTTGGCTTACCATCTACTTTGATGTTTGATAATGCATCTTACTTTTCAGGCAATGCTATGACAAAGTTTTCTCTTAAAATAGGTTTTAAGCTTAAGTATTCAGCCAATTACTATCTGCAAGGAAATGGATTAGCCAGATCCACAAAAAAAAATCTCATCAGGATTATTAAATGAACTGTTGACCAAGGCCAAAAGCATTGGCATAAGTCGTATTCACTCAGAAAGTCTCTATTGGCACTTCTCCTTTTAATTTGGTCTATGGGAAAGAAGCAGTCTTACCAACAAACGTAGCTATTCCCTCCTTAGCCTTAGTTCAATTCATTGGAGAAACTCCTTTCTCATCTATGCAGGATACACAATTACAAATTCTTAAGCTTGAAGAGGAAAGGGAAAAATTCAGGACCACACATGCACATCATCAACAGTTAGTCAAAGCCTCCTCTGATTCAAATTTTGTAACTTCAAAGTCTTTTCAACTCGAAGACCTAGTATTAAAATGGGATAAAGCCCATGAAGAGAAAGGTAAGCATACCAAGTTCCCATAGATGTGGCTTGGCCCATTTCAGATTATGGAACAAATAAGCCTGTTGACATATCTGCTACAAGATTTATCAAGTAAGAGAGAGTCTCTACCTGTTAATGGACAGGTTCTAAAGAAATACTTTCCATAGAAGATGATCTCTTTTGTTCACTGTATAATATTGCCTTTAGTTAAGAATTTTCTTTTAGAAAGAATAATACCAATTGAAAAGAATTTACTTTTGGTTTTACAAAGGATAGTCTCTTTTTAATTTTGACTTTCCATTTGTTTAAGTAAAGATTGTTATGAAAGTAATCTTCACATATGAAATATATAGTTAAGTTCTGTTGCTCTTAAACTGCCTATTTTCTGCCTCAATTATCTGATTTTTTGATAAAACTTAGCTTTAAGAAAGAAACTTCTCCTTTACATCAGTCCAGAAAAGTATCTATAACAAAGCAAAGTCCCTCTCTAGAAAGGCATCTTTAAAACTCTACAATTGTCGTCCAGAAACTCTTAGGGAGCCAATGATTCTCCCCACTTAATCATCTTTCATTTTTAGAGTGTAATTCTAAAATATACTTAAACTTAAAGGATAAGAGGTCTCATCAAGAGCCAGCTTACCATGATCATAAGATTATAACTAACTGACATTACCAATACTGCATATCAAAAAAGAGTAATGGCTTAAGATTACAGTAATCAAAAGACAAGGGGTCTCATCATGAGCCAGCCTGTTCAGTTAAGTTATAAATCAAGTGAATGGCATAGTCAATATTGGTCACCAAACCAAGACATCATCCTTTAAGAAATAAAAAATGAAGAGCTGAAGCAACAATGAATTACTTCAGAAAATAAGGAAAGCAATAAGTACACTTACGAGCTTATCTTTAAAATTGCATTATGATTTAAGTGGGATACTAGATCATTGTTGGTTAAAAGGTAACCCTGTCGAGGCTATGAACGCCTGTTGGCAGCAAAGGATCTACCTATGACAACTGAGTATACCAAAAACTGATCTGAGGAGAGACTTATTACTTTTATCTTTAAAAAACCGAGTAAATATTGATGTAGCTAGAGTGACTTGTTATGGGAAAGAATAATCAAAAGAACGGTAATTAAGTATATGTTGTTTTATTAATAAAGAGCAGTACTTCTTACTGTATATTCCATGTAACTTATTTTATTTTCAAAACTATCTTTATTATGGAAGTTTTAGAAATTTCAAAAAGCTCTCAAAGATAACTGGTTCTTCCAAGTGAATCACCAGTTGTTGTGGTATTCAACAACCCCCCATTTATTAATAATAGTAGTTAATATTACGTTAATAAATGGGGACCCTTCAAAAAATCTATCCAAAAAACAAAACTTAGCATCTAGGAATTTCTTTTATTTTTGGAATAAGGCAAAGATAACAATCAAAACCCCTTTTTTAAAATAACTACTAAAAGCTTACCTTCTCACATATAGCATGATTAAAACCCACCAAAAGACCTTTCTAACCCTCCAAAAATGATTAAGTAAGGACTCTATTCTCGAAACTATCATAAAAGCTGACATAAACTAAGTCCTTAAGCTTTTTAGGCTTAAGTATCGCATCACATATCACCATTCACAAAAGAACAGCTTTAAAAAGGTTATTGCGAAACATGCAAGATGCGAAACTATGATGGCATTGTAACCTTTATCGCATCTCATTTCGAGCATTCAAATGAAAACCATATACTTATCACCAGAGGAATTTTTGAAATGCGATCAAGACCTGGACCCACTCCTTAATATATCATAAGCAAACGTTTTAGGTCCGTCACTCAGTAAAAAAGGGTCTTTTACTTAGGATAAACCTGGAAATTAGCTACGTTTTGAAACGACTAACGAGCGGCTTGCGTGTTGCATCTCACAGAAACACGGCGAGAGGTAAGAAAGGAAAAAGGCATATTGAGATATTGTGATTTGCGATATTGCTTCGCAAATCGCACAATCGCTATCATCGTAGTTCAAAGGCTCGTCACCCTAGTTTTTCATGGAAAACTAGTGTCGATTTGAACTGCTAGTCCCACTAAGATGGGTAGCTATCTTAGAAACAAACAATCAAATCAATTTGAGATTTCTTTAAGTGTAATAGATAAGAGGGAAGAAAAGAGGACCAACTTGGATCTTCCGCTTTGATCCTTGCTTGATTTCTCTTTCCCTTGATAGAATTTGCCACTCCTCTCCTACTTGTCTCGCTTCAAAGAGTACCTGTAGAGTCAAAGTAACAGAAAACCATCAAAGAATCTCTATCTAAACATCATAAACAATGCAGAATCAGAAACACATTGACCATACAATTGCATTCATAAACAATAAGATTGACAAATACACGATTATATGACAGAAAAGTCAAAGAACTTTATTAATAGTAGAAGAGAGGATTACAACCCAGCTGTCTGATCCAGCATCATCCTCCCAGCATAGAATCCCTCTTCACCTCATGAAAAGCAAGATCACCCAACAATACAATGTCTCTTCTCACAGATAAACCAACAACACTTCCTTACAAATTACAAAATTCTAGCCTCTAGATCTCTCATATGAGGGATCCATTTATAGATGTTTTGCAAGGGTGTGAGTCAGTTCTGCGTTTTTGATTAGTGTCATTCCACTGATAGTTCTTGGTTCCACTTGGAGATTTCATTGATCTCTTACTCATCCCTGGGCAAATTCAGAGAGGCAAGTGTCACAGGAGAAGTTTCTGGAAGATTCCATGATCATCCACTTAGAAAAATGTCTCTACCATTTGTATTTTCTCGCTCATTGCACCCCACAGAAGGCCATTTCAGTATGCATCACACTTGGCTAGTGTGGCAGCCAGTATGCATCGCACCTTGACCATGGAGCAGTCAGTATGGTCCAGTTTTGGCTAGTTCTGAGTAGTTTTTCATGTGGAACTTCTAGGAAATGATGTAATTAGTTGACCATGATCCTTTAGGGTATGAAGCAACACTTTTAGGGACTAAAGAGCCCTTGGTTTATGGACATATGAGTTTGCAGTTGCAGTGCCCAAATATGTCTATAACTGCTACCCCCTAAAGCATGAGGTCATAAATCTTCTGATGTCGGGTGAAATGCTTTATCATGAGGATCTAAGGTATTCGAACTGGAAGGTGACCTATATAAGATACAATACAATACATTATCATCATATTATTTTCATGATCTAGCTGAGGCGGGCATTCCCATGCTCAGCTTCATAAATTCATTTTCATGTACATAGGACAGAGTGATTCTTCATATGAAAAGTCATCTTCTTTTGCTTAGATGACCATCTGTGTAGATTCTATATACACTTGATGTCTTTATGTTCCTTAATATATCGCAGCCCAGATGGATGAAACTAGATCCAGGGTCTTCAAACTCATTCAATCTTTGCCCGATTGTACAAGTCGATCCATGTGAAAAAGATGTTCTGAAGTCGAACATGGAAGGACATCGTTTGATTACTAGCCAATAATGTAAGCTATTAACAAGCGCGAGAGGAATCACCAATAATGATAATGACCCTCAAGGTACTACAGTACAATTCATGTGGCGTGAATATATGAGCTGATGTTGAACACCACGCAAAATCTTTCGGTCGAAGGTCATTGATGTAAACCTGTCGCCAGAAGTGAGAAACTTGCCATTAAGGCATGGAAGCTTCAAAGTACTGAAAGGGTTGTTTCTAAGTCAACTTCTTGGATAATGAGCTGATGTCGACAAGAAGTGACCTGTCGTAGGAGGGCCTTGACGTATCCCACATCTACGATGCGAAACAAAGCAAATGATTTTTCTAGAGGTGAAAACGATATGATGATATAAGGTTCAGGAATGGTGGTCATGAAAAATGAAGGGTGGAGGTATTGCAGTGGATGAGGCATTTGCTGGATGGGGAATTCTCTGAATGACTTCTCTTAAACATGTCGACGACACTGATATGGACTGGTAGCATTAACTCCATGGATGGTATGGAAGACTAATGGTGATATGGTGAACAGAAAAACCAAACCCAACTCAATCATGGTGATGGAGTGAAAGTGTGATTTTCAAGAGTTATTTGTTACCAATAAAATTCAAGTTTTCTTCCCTTTTTCCCCAGTCATTGCTGACCAGTACCTCTTTATTTTTGTCAAGCTTGAGGAGGATAACATATGCTTGGTCTATAATTTTCCCTTCGGGCAAACTTGTCGCTCTATTTTTAGCGAGCCTAGTGTCAGTGAGACTCGTTCTTGTCTAGGTGGACAAGTTTGTCGCTATTGTTTTAACGAGTTTAACGAAAAAGATAACTCGTCCTTTTCTTATTTAGAGTTTGAAAAGGGATGAAAAGGAAACTCCAATAGTCCTTTTTCGTGGCATAATCCCTTAAGTCCAAAAAAGTATAAAATAATATGAAAGGGATGACTTTTCGATCACTTTAACGAGCCGAAAAAGACAAGCGCTTGATCTTTTTGTTTGATAATCCCTCAGGTCCAAAAAGATTAAAATATATGGGAGGGATGGCGTTCCCCTTACTTTAACGAGCTAGAAAGGCCAATGGCTCGACAATATTTTTATATTTAACGAGTCTAAAAAGAGTTTAAAAGGGACTCGTTTTTTAGGAACGAGTGGTATTTCCGGGTAGCAACTGGTTCCAGGTATGTTTGGAACTTCTCAAAACATGGCAGTGTGAAGAGGGTGGCAATTAGAATCACTCATCGCAGTTGTTCCTCAAAAGGGTAAATAATCAAGTGGAAGCGTATGATCGGCCAAATGAATGGAGGTGATGGTAGGAACACAACCAAGGTTCAAAAAGGTTGATAGCAAGGCGATCACAAAGGTTATTTACCAAAGGTGGTTTCATTTTTTAATGAGCTCGAACTAGGAGAAACTATGCTCAGTGGCAGGTTTATTTTTTAACGAGCTTGAACCTTGTGGGAACATTTCTCTTACCAATCGTTTGAATATGTCTCTTGGTAGATTTATTTTTAAATGAGCTTGAACACTACTATAATATGTGCTCATTGCCTTTTTATGTAGGTTAGAAACGACCAAGCTAATAGGCTAAAGGGTTGAGAACCTAAAAAACTAAAAAATCAAAATTTGTTTTTCACTTGCCTACAAAGGTTTGCATGTCCCCAGGTCTTTTAGAAAAGGAGATTTTCCAGGTTACCAAATGGAAGTTCCTGCAGTTAGGCAGGATTGTTCTTGTCGGCAGACAAAAACTCTTCCTTGGCTTTGTTCATCGAAATAGACGAAGGTGAATGGTGTGAGCTTCCAATCACATAACATATAAGGAAATATCTACTTTAGATTGATCAAATATCTGAACAAGGAAATGATTTTTCAATCCAATACATGACCTTCAAGAAAATATCTCTTTTCCTCTGGGTACACTTGCCGAAGCAGACCAGGCTGCATGCCCTCTAAACTTCAGAACATTCACTAAACTACCCGCGGTAATTAGGTGGATGGAATGAAGGTTGAAGAGACATTGTTGATGCAAAGAGACCATTTAGAGATGATGGTTGACATGTGGCTATGTTTGAGCCAGGAAATGAAAGATGGTCGACAAATTGCACTAGTTTACCTTCAAGTGGAAAACACATCACTCGAAAGAGTGTGGAAACAATAGCTTCCATGCTATATATATAGTCACGTCCAAGGAGTAGATTGTAATCTAAAGGCCCTTGAACTACCATCACGTTCAAATGAACGGTTTTCTTTCTCAAAGTTATCGGCAACTTTGGAAGGATCCCTAACGGTCGACTAGTTCCTTTGTTGAAGCCAGACAAATTTTGAGTTTCAGGCAAAAGCGATGGCGAACCAAGCACTTTCCAAGCAGTTGAGGAAAGGATACTCACTAAAGCCCCTTCATCTATAATAGTGCCAAACACGATCATTTTGTAAACTTGTACTATGATTCAGAATGGTACACTAGATGGAAGGCGGGGTTTTGCTAGTTGATTTGAATCAAATGAAATGACTAGACTGCTCGGAGGAGGTACCAGATAAATGGCCGGATAAATCTCATGAACTAGAGGGGTTTCTTCCTGTTGTAAAGGAACGGGTGGATTTTCCCCAAGCTCATTAGACTCTGTATGGACAAAAAGAATTTGAACGGTGTCGTTCTCATTCTCTTTGGAAATTGTATCATCCAAAGGTGGGCCTTGTGAAGGCAAGACTGGGTTGACTGCCATCTCGACCAGTTGTCTTTGGTCTGGTATGGACTCAGAAGGTTTACTTTCAATGATAAGCGATTCGATCGACAATTGAGTTATGCCAATCGGGTTTTCAACTAGCAAAGGACTTGGCAAGAGTTTCCTGTATCTAGGTGGAAGTCACTGTGGTGAAGCAGGACAGTTATCCAAAATGCTTTTGGCTTCATCCAGAAAAGGACAACGGGGAAGAGTATGATTACCTTCACATAACCCATAGGGAAATCAGACATGTCCATTAAGTTTTTTTTCACTAGCTGATGGTATACTGTCAACCTAATGGCTATAGGTTGATGACACTGAATGGTTCAAACGGGGAGACCATTCTCTCAAGATTCGCGAAATTCAAGGGCAATCTTGATGGTAATGGTTTCCTTTGCAAATTATGCATGGAGATTTTGGTTTGGAAAGTTTAGTGTGCGGATTTTCACCGGATGATGCATGGTTGCCTCCTTGTTTAGCTGGATTCTTGTTCTTCTCCTTCCCTTTCTTTTTCTTCTTAGCTACTTGGTTTTTAGTGTCACTAGTTTCACCAAGCGAAGAGGAAGAAGGGGAAGGAGAAACAAACAAAGTAGAAGGTGAAGGGGTAACTTCAGTATCATCTGGCTGCTGATTAGATTGTTGAGAAATTACGGTGTTTTGAACGACGAAGGCCGAGAAAAGCCATACCGGCAGGACGATTGTGATTCCTGGAAGGGACAATGTAGCCATATACGGAGAACCAATATCTCCCCAAGAGGAGAAAGGACTAGGATTCCCTCCAAGAGGGATCCCTTGATTGGTGGACTCCATTATCTCATCCTCAGATCAATGAAGGAACAGGGATGTTATTCCGATTTAAATAAATTTTAAGACACTTTGACACAACTTTCTTTTTCAATTTTTAAGAGTCGAGAAAAAGCTAAAGGTGACTCTAGTCACCTTCGATTTTTAACGAGCTCGAAGTGACAAGTGCTCAAATGGACTTTTTCTTTTAAGGAGTCGAAAAGGAATGAAAGTGACTACTCTGGAAATCTAGACAGAGGGATTACCAAACCAACCGCAAAACTGCAAAATACACCTTGGCGATAAATGGTAGATAAATTACCAAGGACTTATGTACGACAGTCAATCTTCCCGAATGCTGTGTTCAGTGCATTGCGATCGATAGGGCAGCAGACATGGCTTCCTAGGATAAAGGATATCAACCTATTGTGGTCTCCCAATATATACTCAACGGTACGGGGAGCACAAGTTTGTACTGGCACTTGTCATATCAAAGAGGAGGAATCACCCAACCTTCAATGAAAACGATAGTTACTAGGTTTTACGACGCTGGAACACGTCTCTAGCCTAGACTTCTAGATGTGTTGCGTTAGGTTCCAAAGCATTTTTATATTCATTGATATTTATTTTAGAGTTGATCTTGCTTAGAAGTTTGTCTTTCAAGGTTTACCGCGTGATGTAGATGTAAAATTCCTAAATATGCAATCTAAAATGATAATTAGTCATTTATTTTCTTTTAGCAATGAAAATTATAGCTACAAAGGAAAGAAGATTATGATTTTTCTTTCAGCAGAAAGCATAGAGCACACACTAAATGCACTTTCCTAGATCATATTCCGCATGCAGTCAAAATGCAAATGCACATGCATGTATTTGTTTTCCGTTTCCTTAATGTGTGAATGCCAAAAAGAAAAGCTAAGTACATATTTGAACTATTTTCTTTTAAAGCGACATTTTTAACAATTTCTTTCAAAACGAAAGGAAGACTAAGACAACACTTTTCGATTTTGAATTGAAAACTACTTTTGACACTTCAAATATTAATAACTCAAATCAAGTACAATGACAAAAGTACAATCAACTATCTAGAAGAGGAAGACTTTATGACACTCTTCTTTTGATTCAAAATGACAATTACGACACTTGCATCAAAAATGACAGTTCGATTAAGATACTTTTGGCAAAGGAAGACTGTAAATGATAGACAAATACACAAAAACATTTACAATTCCTAACTAATGGAGGCTGAAATATGTGAAGGAAGAAGGTTTCAGCAAGAAGATACTGATCATGAACAGCAAAACTACTGAATAGAGCTGAAAACAAGGAGGAACAAAACAACTTTCAGAGAGAGAAACAGTATCACTCAATCATCGCACCTGCAACATAGGGAAACAGGGATGCATCTCACCTGTAACACATGGGAGGTGCGATGCATACAGGCTGCCCAGTTACAAACAATGCGATGGACTAGGGAGCGAAATTGAGCTTGGTTTTTGCTCAAAATTTGCAGCTAAGTTCAGTGATTTACGTTGAGTTATGATGGCTAGTAAAAGCAAAGTATAGGGGTATGATCTTATGAGGTTATGAGCTACCACAAGGGAACTTAGAATGCTTGTAATTCAGATGTTCAGTTCATAAACCATCTCGGAGATTGACTGAAGTAGCATTCATCTACTTTGCAATTTCATAGCAAAGGCATTTCGAAGGCTAGCTAGCTAACTTCAGGCTCCGTCTGTAGTTTATAAAGCAAACAATAAATAAACAAAACAAACTATTCGTTCCCCAATGGAGTTTCCATTTTGTTTCAGGGAAAATTACTGTCTATTCGAACTGCTAGTCCCACTAAGATGGGTAGCTATCTTAGAAACAAACAATCAAAGCAATTCGAGATTTCCTTTAAGTGTAATAGATAAGAGGGAAGAAAAGAGGACCAACCTGGATTTTCCGTTGTGATCCTTGCTTGATTTCTCTTTCCCTTGACAGAATTTGTCACTCCTCTCCTACTTGTCCCGCTTCAAAGAGTACCTGTAGAGTCAAAGTAACAGAAAACCATCAAATCATCTCTATCTAAAACATCATAGACAATGCAAAATCAGAGACACATTGACCATACAATTGCATTCATAAACAATAAGATTCACAAATACAAGATTATATGAGGGAAAACTCAAAGAACTTTATTAATAGTAGAAGAGAGGATTACAACCCAGCTGTCTGATCCAGCATCATCCTCCCAGCATAGAAGCCCTATTCACCTCATGAAAAGCAAGATCACCCAACAATACAATGTCTCTTCTCACAGATAAACCAACAACACTTCCTTACAAATTACAAAATTCCAGCCTCTAGATCTCTCAGATGAGGGATCCATTTATAGATGTCTTGCAAGGGTGTGAGTCAGTTTAGGGTTTTTGATTAGTGTCATTCCATTGATAGTTCTTGGTTCCACTTGGAGATTTTATTAATCTCTTACTCATCCCTGGGCGAATTCAGAGAGGCAAGTGTCACAGGAGAAGTTTCTGGAAGATTCCATGATCATCCACTTAGAAAATTGTCTCTGTTATTTTTATTTTCTCGCTCATTGCACCCCACAAAAGGCCATTTTAGTATGCATCGCACTTGGCTAGTGTGGCAGCCAGTATGCATTGCACCTTGACCATAGAGAAGTCAGTATGGTCTAGTTTTGGCCAGTTCTGAGTAGTTTTTCATGTGGAACTTCTGGGAAATGATGTAATCAGTTCACCATGATCCTTTAGGATATGAAACAACACTTTTAGGGACTAAAGAGCCCTTGGTATGAACATATGAGTTTGGGGTTGCAATGCCCAAGTATGTCTATAACACCTAGAATCTTTCTTCCTGTTTTATGATGCAAACATTTATGAGCATTAAAGCTAAGGGATAACAAATCATTAGTGGGCATTTATTAAGAGATAACTGCATTTATGTGTGAAAAGCCATTTAGAGTGATATCATATCTTCTTACATGCATTCAAATAGAACTCCTTTTATCACCTTTACAAGCTATCTGCATTATTTCATTTTACGTTCATCTTTGTGTATCCGATAGCTATTGTTCTTCACTTTTAGGAAAATTCCGCAGAGCAAAGCGTTGAGAACAATGGTGAATAAAGGCAAGGAAGTTGCCTCTAAGAAGTCAGAAATGACTCCTCTATTTACAGATACTACATGCAACAGAGAGGGATGAACCTCTACATGGGAGGCTATATATAATATACTGAAGGAGGAGCAACCAAGGATTATGGAAACAAAAATTACAGTTGACGGACGTGATTCCTTAGACGCTTCCATGTTAGAGACGGCATGCTCATTTTTGCACCGCATAGCCGTGCGGTTGAAGATAATCCCATATACCTACATGGTTAAATGGGTTATTGATGAAGCCGACATCTTAAACAGAGAATTTAAGACAAGAAGCCAAGAGGCTATGGGATCTTTTACCCCAGAAAACCTACGGCTTATGTACCACCTTCCAGAGCCACAAGTCATCTACAACAAGTAGTTCATGGAGAATTTTTCCAAAGAGAATGATGACCCAACAGACTGCACTCAGACCTGGTCGAATAATGAGGAAAAAATCAAGAAAGACAAAAGCGGTATGTACACTACTTTGTCTGTTTGTACCCCTCATATTTTTGCAGCAGCCATGTTATGTAGACTATTTGGCAGACTCAATAGTACTAAGTTCTCCCCAGAGTGGTTGTCGTTAATAAATGTAGTTGTTAACGCAACTGTAATGAATTGGGCACAAATTTTGTTTGATAATTTAGCAAAAACAATTATCGAGTATAGAAGGAAAAGAAGTGTTGCTTCGAGGGTTTACCCTCTATTTTTTAAGAGCGCCTATCTCATAGATGCAATTTGTTTTAGTTCGAAATTCCCTATCATGGGATGGAAATGGATTGTTCGAAATCCACTTCCCATTCACATATACCACAAAGACATGTGGGAATCCAATTTTCAACCACATTTTTTCAAGATTTTTGATGGAGTTATGCTCCCTATTCACAAGCAGCTTTATAATCAAGATGCCCCCAGGTTTTCCCAAGAAGCTGAAGTAGACATACTCCCAGTGGCTAGATGGTTTGGGGAGGAAATATTACATATATCAGGGTTTTGGCAACATCACCTCCTCAAATGTCCTCCCATACTATGTTCTAGATAAATTGATGGCTAGAGAGATAGCCTATCAAATAGTTAGTGAGGGAGGAATGAGCAAGACATTGAAGGAATAAAAAAAGGCCAACTGGCCTACATTCCCTGTATAGTGTAGAGATTTTCATTACATGACCTAGGGCATGCATTCAAAGAAGCAGAGAACATGCTATCTTCGTGATTACCTAAGTTCCCTGGAAGGCAATATGACATGTTCGACATTATCGAAAATTTCACCACTCTGGTGAAAATAAAAGTATTTAGTAATGAGGAGGATGCCTTTGATGGCATCTTTTTGCAAAAAAACACCTTCACAGAGGTGAATCATATGGCACAACTACTTTTTGACTGTGAATATCTAGAAATTTTTTACAGTTACAGAGAAAGGAGGTTAGGAAAGGTCCCATTGGACCAATTATTGATTGAACCAATAAGGGAGCCTACTTCCAGTGTGACTGTAGAAGGTGACTCCAAAGAAATTTATAAGACCGATTCTGGAGCTGAATCTCAAGATAACTTTACCAGGGAATCACAACAGTGATCACAAAATGGGAAAAGCAGAAGCATGGAGTCAGTAAAGGATATAGCTGAGTGTACACAGAAAATAGCTGAAGAAACTTCAGTGAGAAAGCAGGCTGAAATCCCCACTACCTCCGCACAACCAATAAAACCCTTGGTAATTGATTTAGAGGAAGAATAGGAAAATTTTAATAAAAGTATCAACACAGAGGAATAGGCGCCAGAGTTGCAAAATCCTCAACAGAAAACAACTCCAGAAATTACAGTGGAAGAGATTGCAAATACACAAGAGGTAGAGCACATCCCTGTTACCCCCACTTCAGAAATAATTTTGAGAATTGAAGAAATTCCCCCTCTAGATGTGTTTAATAGCCCACAGCATAAGGCCGTGGTAAAAAGACAAAGAAAGAAAAGTAAATTGGACTTTACATTTGCTACTACCCCTGAAAGTGAACCAATGGATGTTCTATGGAAAGACTCACCTGTTGACCCATCGGCCAACCTTACTAGACTCTCACAATTTGCAGGTGCTTATGCTACAGTGCCCGTAGACAAAGCAACATAAGTGCAAATGTTGCTTAGAGAAAAGGAAGATAAAATAATGTCACTTGAGCAACAATTACAGCAAGAAAAATTTGACCAACAGGCAGAGATACAGTTAGCCAAGCTACAATGGGAATTTGAGCAGATGCAAATAGAACATTGAACCAGCTTAGCCAAGAAGGAAGCACAGATACAGGAAATAACTGATCTACACAAAGATGATCCAAAAATTGATTAGTTTGTTACCGAAGCACTCGGTCTTAACTCCTAGCTGATGCACCAGAAAGAATTATTCTGCCAGAAGATTTCACAGTGGAAATCTTATTGCGAAACAAGCGATAAACTGACAAGTCAAGTCATGGAAATGAGACTTGAATAAGATGAGATCTTTAAAAAAGTCTCCGATTTTATCTCCTGAAAAAATACAGAAGATAGGAGAAAGGCCGACCTGCACAAGCTAGAAGAATCGCATAAAGAAATCCTATTTGTGAGCTGGGATTCTCGGCTTAAACAAGCAGAAAAGGCAACAACATACGCAGTGCAACAGTAAACAGTATCATAGAAAACATTAATGAAAATTTACATAGTGCCGATATTGTGGTAGAGTCCATTCCAGGTTTCCTTCCTAATGTGAAACAGCTTGAAAAACAATGGAAGTAGGTAGCGGAAGACAAAGTAGAAGTGCTAAGGCAAACAACCAGGTTAAATTGGGAGGTATATTGGCAACATTTCGTAAAACCTCATAGCCAATGGATGACCCTGCGATGCCTAACCACTTCTACGAAGAAAATGGCGCCAACACTGACCGATGTTGTATTCACTGGATAGTTAAAAGCTGAAGTCGACCAACCAACACAATTCAAGCCCATGATGGATATTTGCAATCTAAAGGACCAAATGCAGGATAGTTATTCACCTTGTTTATTTCCATTTTGATTTTATTTTTGCACAAATTGAGGCAGGTTCTTTAAACCTCGTCAACTATTTTTATAATAACCTATTTTTAGTTTTATAGTTTAAGTATTTAAACCCATCTCATGCGCTTAGAGAGGGGTCTAGAACTTTATGAGAAACAGTCTTCAAAACATGTACTTTTTTCCCTTTGAGGAATTTCTGGTGAAATTAATGGAACATGATTTATTTTTATCTAATTTAGCATCTTCTACTAAAATTGCACTTTTTTACTCTTAAATGGTGTTGAATGGACTGAAGATAGATCAATATTGCTGAAACACATGAGTAGGATGTATTATAAATGGTACTTTTATCTCGTAATCCTTTTTACTTGTGTATTAAGCAATGATTTCTTTTTGAATTGTTTATGTATAAAAGCCTAAATTTTGATTACCATTATTGCACTTTTGTATGGTGATGATCTATATTTTATACTGAATATATGAATAATTCCTTATGCGATATATCTTTCACAATTGTTTTGGCTAACTTTTTATACGAAACGATTATTGCTAAACAGATTCACTTCTCATTGCAATTGAATGATCTTTATTACCAATTGCTTTCAGATATTATTATAGATAGCATACATCAATTTAATCTCGGGTATATTTATAATTAAATAGTGCTTAAATTAAGATAAAATGCATGTGATTGTTAGCTTAGATTATATTACTTTTGTCTTAGACATTACTTTAGAACATCACATATCACCCCATTAGCACAAGCATTAAATAGATTGGGAAACTGGTCCCATTATCCCCAGTCGGAGCCACTACTTCAAATGAAAAAGGAGTTGCCAACCAAGGTCTGGACCGAGTAGTTTTCCCCCATGTCGAAGCAATGATTTTCGAGGCTTCAACACATTGAAATATATAAAAGAATCTGTCAATGAAAATATTCTTCCCCTGATTTCAGAATCCAAGACAGCCAAGGAGGCCTGGGATACTCTTGAGAGATGTTTTGGTGCAAGGGGGAGCGTTGAAGTTGAAGATGAAGGTGGATCTACAACAATATATCTACAACGAGATGAAAGGATTGTTGAATCCCACTATGCTTAGCCATAATTGTATGATGTCTGTGAAGAAGTCGTAGAAACAATAGAGAAGGAGCACGTAGATGTTCACGAACCCCACTGTGCACAGCCACAAGTGGACAAAAATTTGGTGATTCCAGCAACAGAGCTTGTTGATGATGAAAATTTGATGATTCCAGCAATAGAGCTTGTTGATGAAGAGTTGGTAAATCCAACAACAGAGCTTGCTGATGAAAGTTTGGTGAATCCAACAACAGAGCTTGCTGAAGACAATGAAACTGCCATTGGAGCAGTCTATGCTATGGTGAATCCAACAATTAATATTGCTGATGTAAAATTTGATTAAGAGAATTTGGCTAATGATGAATCGTTACAGGTGATGCAGAAAAAACATCATATTGACATGATGTTATTTGGTGAGACAGTTGAAGGCAACCTGCTTGCAGTAGTACAAGGTTAGTACAGAAACAAAGGAAGAGGCAAAGAAGGAAGCCCAAAAAGAGAAAACAGAGATAGATGCAGAAGCAGCAGCTCAGAAAGTAGTGCAACAGGAAAAAGCTCTCATTACATAGCAGAAATAATAGAGCCAATGTGGTTATGTAGATGTTTTTAAACTTACCATTGATTTCCAATGTGCAGGTACAGAGAATGATTTTGAAGAACAGTTAAATTTTCTTGAAGCATGGCTTGCAACACCATGTCTAGATGAAGTTTTCATAAACGCTGCAAAAATGATCCTTGAAGAAAGCTTGGATGGTGAACAAATTAATGAAATTTTCAGGTATTGGAGTCTTGAAGAAATATTATTTTATTATAATCTTATGTTGCAACAAATTGATGATGAAAACAACACTATAGAAGATAATATGTGGCAGCAGCCCACATAAAAGTCAGTTCTTGAAGAAGTCTAGGGTATGGTTAGAAAGCCTAGAAGAATGGAAGAACTGCAACAGCAAGTGAAGAAACTAAGATTTGAAGAATACAACAAAGAGAAAAAGTTAAACAATTTAGAGGCTATAGGATCTAGAAAAGGAGAAGAATAAAAGTTGAAGTATTTTTTTAAATTGTAAACCTAGCTAAGACATAGACCAACAAGTATCTTAATTGAATTTTTATGTGGTTGTAGTTAAGGGGGAGTGTTGGAGAATCTAATCCCAACCACATGTTAGGTGTTAAAACCGTCCCTCCAAGTGCTCCAGTTCAGTTTTAGTTAGTTGAGTTTAAGTCGAGTTTAACTCCAGTCATTTATTAGTGATGTTTCCAATGTAATCTTATTTAACTCTTTTGTAATACTGAGAAGAGCAAGTCCTCTGCTCCACATTTTTTTCTCTTCCATTTTTGTCATTTATTAGTGATGTTTCCAATGTAATCTTATTTAACTCTTTTGTAATACTGAGAAGAGCAAGTCCTCTGCTCCACATTTTTTTCTCTTCCATTTTTGTCATTAATGTTGGGTTGTGTTATATTCTTTTCACGTAGTTAACAGGGGGTTTGAAGGGCACCTGTAACCCCACTTTATGGGGTCCGGGGCAGCGCCCCGAAAAATTTTGGTTTTAGACCCTATGTTAGGTTGGGCGGACCCACCTATGGTTTTGTGCATGATTTTCGCACATGTTTTTTTTGGACACAATGGTTTTTCAATCCATGGTATTGGATGTGATGGTTTTTAGTCCATGGTAATGGATACTTCGGCATGTATAAATATGTATTGTAACATTGAAAGGAATATAATGAAAAATCAAGCTGGTAGTCTCGGTTTTGGGATCCAGGGGAAAATCTCTATGTATATGTGTTTTATGTGTTATGCTCTCACATTGTTTATTTTCTATGTTTTAGAATTTGTATGCAGGTAATTTCTGTATGGGGTTAAAACCTACATTTGGTATCAGAGTTGTTTTGGCTTCAAGGGGATGCCTTTGTTGCTGAGGGGTTTCGCTCGGGCCTGTGGTAGACCCTATTCAGTGGGAGATCTGTGAGATTGATTCTGGTGGTGAAAGAAGATGGCAAGTAGTGGAAAGATAGAGATCGAGAAATTTAATGGTCAGAGTTTTGAGTTGTGGAAACTCAAGATGAAGGATCTGTTGTTGGATAAAGACCAGTGGATCGCGGTAGATCCAGGTATTAAACCAACGGGAGTGTTCGATGAAAAATGGAAGAAGTTGGATCGGAAGGCAAAGAGCACAATATGATTGTGTGTCTCAGATTCAGTATTGCTGAATGTATCAGTGGAAGCTACGACGAAGGCTTTGTGGGACAAGTTAGGGACTCTGTACCAATCTAAGTCTCTGGTGAATAAACTGTTCCTGCAGAAAAAGTTGTATAACCTGAGGATGAAAGATGGAGACTTTGTGACAGAGCATCTGAATGCATTTAACACTGTGGTAAGTCAGTTAGCATCTGTTGATATTAAAATTTCAGATGAAGATAAGTGCATCAGTTTTTGTGTTCTCTACCAGATTCATGGGATAGTCTGATTATTGCAATAGGTAGCAATGCAACTGCCTTGCATTTTGATGAAATAGTCTCGTCCTTGCTGACGGAGGAGATGAGACAGAAAAATATGGAGAGCCAAAATGGTGATGCCTTGTCTGTACGAGGGCGAACCCAGAACAGAAACAAAAATAAGTCATCAAGTGAGAGATCTAAATCTAAAGGGAGATCTAAATCTCTAGGAAAACCTGTAAAGGTGGTGTGCTAGAAATGTGGAAAGAAAGGGCACTACAAAAGGGACTGTAAATATAAAGCTCCTAAGAAAGGAAAGGGATCTGACGAGGCTTCTTCTGCAGAGGCGAAAACCACCTCAGATGAAGGTGGGGATGTGTACTTGGCTTCTTCAAGTACACATGTAGATCATGAGGCATGGTTGATTGACTTAGGTGCATCCTTTCACTTCACTCCCCATAGAGAGTGGTTCTGTGAGTATGAGAAATATGATGGTGGTGATGTCTTCTTGGGGGATGATAAGAAGGCTAGAATCGTTGGTCGCAGAAAAGTAAAGTTGAAGTTGCAAGGTGGAAGGGTTAGAACACTTCCAGGTGTTCTACATATTCCTGCATTAGCCAGAAATCTGATTTCCGTTAGCAAGCTGGATGATGCAGGTGTAAAGATAGTGTTCGAGAAGGATACTTGCAAGGTGGTTCGGGGAGCACTGGTATTGATGCGGGGAGTTCAGATTGGAACTCTGTACAAGCTGCAAGGTAGCACTGTTATTGATGGGTGCAATAATTCTGTGGTTCCTGAAAGTCGAGCAGAAAATCTAGTGGTCTCTAGAAAGAAGACCATGCTATGGCATCAAAGGCTTGGACATATTGGAGAAAAGTGTCTTGGAATACTTCATGGTAAAGGTATGGTAGAAGGTATGGGTAATGGTTCTGTGGATTTTGATTTCTATGAAAATTGTGTATATGGGAAACAGAATCGGGTGAGTTTCCCCTCTGGTAGTAAGAGGACGAAATAGATACTAGAACTTGTGCACAGTGATGTGTTTGGACCTATGAAGGTTCCATCACTGGGTAAGTTTGTGTACTATGTATCATTTATAGCTGACTTCTCAAGGAATACATGGATATATTTCCTTAAGAAGAAACCTGAAGTCTTTGATAGGTTTAAAGAATTCAAGGCTCTAGTGGAAAACCAGACAGAGAAGAAGATAAAGGTGCTGAGGACAGATAATGGTGGAGAGTTTTGTAATAAGGAATTTGAAGAATTCTGAAAGAAGTGTGATATAGCACGACAGAAGACTACTCCATATACACCTCAGCAAAATGGAGTTGCAGAAAGAATGAATAAGACGTTGATGGAAAGGGCAAGAAGCATGCTCAGTGGTGCTGGGTTAGGACAAGAATTTTGGGCAGAGGTAGTGGATACTGCATGTTACCTGGTCAACAGGTCACCTTCATTAGCGTTGGAAGATAAGACTCCACAAGAGGTATGGACTGGTAAGAAACCCTCTCTTTCACATCTGAGGGTATTTTGATGTGATGCATATCTACATGTTCCAAAGGAGAAATGAACCAAGTTGGATAGTAAATCAGAAAAGTGCATCTTTATTGGGTATAAGGATGGTTTGAAGGGTTATAAGCTTTGGAACGCAGTAACAAGGAAGGTTGTGTACAACCAAGATGTGGTGTTCAGAGAGGTGAAAGATGTTATTAAACATGAAGTCCAACCAAAGGAACCTGAGAAGATAGAGTTTGAGCTAAAGGAGGAAGAATCAGACTCTACAGCAGAGGAGGAATCAGGAGATGAAGAGCCACAAACTCCGGCTTTGAGAAGATCAGTTTGAGAAAGAAGGTAGCCAGAAAGGTATAGTCCATCTACTTTCTGTTTAAATTTTGCTTTGTTTGTTATTGATGATGATCCCAGAACTGTGAAGGAAGCAACGGATTCAGAGGATGGAAAACTCTGAAAAGAGGCCATGGTTGATGAATGGCATCTTTGCACAAAAATGAGGCTTGGGATCTGGTGGATTTTCCAGCTAGAAGGAAACCCATTGGCAGCAAATGGGTGTTCAAGAAGAAGACAAATGCAAAAGGAAAGGTGGAGAAATACAAAGCTCGGTTGGTAGCAAAATGTTATTCCCAGGTGTCGGGAATTGATTTTGGTGATATTTTTTCTCCTGTTGCCAAGGTAACTTCTATTAGATTACTTTAATCTGTTGCTGCTGCTTTTGATTTTGAGGTAGAACAAATGGATGTGAAGACAACATTTCTTCACAGGGATCTAGAAGAGGAGATCTAAATGAAACAACCTAAAGACTTTGCGGTGAAGGGTAAGAAAGAACTGGTATGCAAGTTAAAGAAGTCTCTGTATGGGTTAAAACAGTGACCAAGGATGTGGTATCAGAAATTTGATACGTTTATACAGGGACTTGGCTTCACTAGAAGCAAAGTAGATCACTGTGTGTATTTTAAATTAATTGGCGACCGTGTTATTTATCTGGTCTTGTGTGTGGATGATATGTTGCTGGTTGGAAACGACAAAGAAATTATCCAGGATTTGAAGACCCAATTGTCCTCCAAATTCGACATGAAAGATCTTGGTGCTGCAAACTATATTTTGGGAATGGAAATTAAAAGAGATCGGGCAAAGAGGAAGCTCTAGTTAAACTAGAGGAAGTATGTTGAGACAATACTGCAGAGGTTTAATATGCATAATAGTAAACCGGTGAAGGTTCCTATTCCTGTAGGTGTGAGTTTATCTGCTGAACAATGTCCCACGACACAAGAAGAGGAAGAGGACATGTCCCGTGTTCCATATGCAAGTGCAGTGGGTAGCCTGATGTTAATATGATATTATAGTGGTATTACAAAAGTGTTGAGGCCAAGCATTGATGAACCAAGCATGAATATGTCGTGTGGCGTTGATCCCTAGCCAAGCATTGCCAAGCCAAACATAAATATGCGGTTGAGTTGGAGTGTTGAGGTGGTTAATGGAATCACCCACAATTGTTTTAGGGTTTATGCCCTAGCAGCGTAAAGTAGCAATGGCATTGAAATGGTGGTATTATGTTAATTTTATGTTTGGGATTAAGACTCATACTCCAACGTTAATATATAAATGCTCCAACAATAATATATATGCTCCATGTTTGATATACACATGATCCAATGTTTAATATACAAATTCTCTAGCGTTAAGATGGAATGGATGGAAGTGTTAATATATTATGGAGGATAGTGTTGCATGGATTGTCTTATTTTAGTGGCAATATTAATATATTCCAACAATGTTAAATCCTGGCACTAGGAGGGTAATTAATTCAACGTTAATTCAAACTCAGCGTGGTATTAATTCAATAGTGGAGATGCAACATTAAGGCCCCTAACTCCTATTCAACGTTAATTACAACTTAACGTTAATTCTAATTCAACATTAATATTATATATGTGTTAACTTATTACAATGCTGCAATTGAGAGTCATGGTTGATTCGTGCTTTGAACTTAACATGGGTATGTCATATATACCAACAACATCATACATGTTATCTTTTTGTTAACATATACAACATATATACCATCATATATCGATCAGTGATTGGTATCGTTAACATATATATTTTTGAGGTGATAATATATGAATAATGATCTATATATACATAATTCCACATGAGGTGTATAATGGGTATGATGAACTTATATATTGTCAATAACAATAGATGGCTAAGAATTAAATAGAGTTATTTTTATTAATTAAGTCAGCAACATTTACTTGGGGTGAAACAACCTTGGAAGTAGTTTAAACACGTAACATTGTCTATATGCCCCATGTGCCCACTTTAATGAAGCAATTGCGTGTAGGAGTGTTAATATTATTAATACTATTTTTATGAGTTGTTTTCCCTAATTAGGGTTCTCCACCAGTTATTTCACATGATCATTCCTAGTAAAAATGACATATACAATGATTTATACACATTGGAGCAATGTTCATTCTTGCAAATTTGTTTCCTATTACATACACCGTTATGTAGTTTTTTTTGGCATAAAACTCAATTTTTTTTGTTACCTATTACATTCGAGATGCCTTTCCAAAAATTGCCTCTTTCTGAAGTGAGATTGGTTGGTCACTACTAATCCTTGTCATTGATGTCAAAGAAGGAGGTAGGCAAAAGTATGAGGCAGTTGAAGAAGAAGAAGCTTCCTTTGTCCATGATAAAAAATTATTGTGTTGTTGTCAATGCCAAAGCGGGAGAATGTTGATAATGTTGGCATTGATGTCAAATGATCATGTTAAGGTTATTAATCTAATTGATTGGTGTTAATTGTGTTAAGATTAATTTAAGTAGCTTAGAATGCAAAGGCTAAAAGTGATGTGAACTGCAAAGACTATGATAATTAGTTGAAAAATGTGAACATTGTTGATTAGTTGTGCAAATACGATGATAATTAATGTGAAGATTGAACATTATTGATTGGTTGTCATTGATGAAAAATGATACATGATATATTGAGACACAAACTCGAAAGCATATGTTTTCATTAAACAAGAAAACTGTGTGGTACAAGGCTGTAAAATTTAGGTAATACAAAGATGACTTGTCTCTTGTAATCTTAACTGTTGAGCTAAATTATTTCCGCTCTATTTTATATTACAAAATTTAGTTTTTCAGATTTGAAAATGAAGAGACATGTAGTGAACAGTGTTAGAAAACCAAGAGACAATGCCTCATTTCATATTCCTATAGAGAATACAAACAACCAATAAGCCATGCTTATAAAATATACATTGTTGAATGGAAAAAGGAATTGGTTGGAGTTAAGCAATTTGTATGAGAAGGTTCATGAGCAGCAACAGAAGAGGAACAAAAATGAAGAAGAGAAGCATAGAAGATGTGCAAAAAACTTGACAACAACAATTAATATAGGTAACTAGAACACTTGACTTGGTATTGTGATTGGGAGATTGCAGTCTCCTTTCAAGTTGTATCTTGATAAATAATAGGTTGTAGCCTGTTGAGGTAGGAGCCTACTGTGGGTTGTAGCCTGCAGAACATTTGTGGGAGTTGGAGCTTCATTTGAGGTAAGATCCTCTTGTAGGTTGGAGCCTACAAAATATAATGTAATGGGGAAGTAGGAGCTTGCCTTCACATCACTTGTAGCCAAAGGTTCATGGTTTTCTCCCTTATGGGTTTCCACTTATATATGTGTATTCATGAGTTGTTTCTTGAATATTGTGTGAATGTTCTTGAATTCTAAATAAGTACATTTGCAATATATCTTTCTAGTAACTGTAAAAGGAAACCATTAATAGTTGAGTGTATACATAAATCATTAGCTGCATAAGAAGAAATCTAAGTTGAGAAGAAAAAAAAAATGAAGTTTAAAAATTACTCATTCACCCCCCTTAGTAATTTCCAAACATAAATATCAAGGAGTTGCTAGAGATTGATCCGAAATGTTAGTAGATATGGAACTAAATTATATACGCTCTGGGAAGCAGTCAAAAGTAAACAAAATCCAAAAAGAAGTTAAGAAATTTGAACTTAAGTGTGTTCAATTGGATTTGGAGAATTGATCTCTCACTCAAAGTAATGATCATTTGAGAAAATCACAAGACCAGTTGACAGTTCGAAATCCATTACTGGATAAGTAGGACGAACCCTGGAAAACTAAGATGGATCGCGTGATGCAACATTTTCAGAGAATGCAAGTAAAATACTCCTAGAGGAAACAATGTTGGAAATAATGAAGGGGGGGGAGGTGAATCAATATTTCCTTTTACAATTGTTATTTTATACGAGTTAAGATCAATTAAAAACAAAATACAAAAATGTACAACAAAATAATAAACTTAATAATAATAATAATAATGAGGACTCCAATCCTATTTAGAACAAATCATGTACAATGATACTTCAGGGCTCCAACCCTAGATGGAGACTCCAATCTTCAAATCAGACAAGCTCCAACTTTTTCTATACCACCAAGCTCCAACTTGGTCTTATTTGAGGATTCCAACCCTCTCAAAAATTCATGCTTCAACCTAGTTTTCCATAACACTCCAACCTTGTGTGAGGACTTCAATCCTATAAGGCTCCAACCCTATCAATCTAGTTCATTTCTTCAAGGTGGATTCTCAAGACTTCCAAAATATTTCTTCAACAAGTCTTGAATAACATGTCACAAGGTATTCAAATAATTACTCCAATGTGTTCTTTAAATTTAGCCTCAAAGGGTTTCGAGGATGTCTTCAATGTGTTTCTCCTCAAGTACTTTTTAATTTGGCTTTTTGAAAGTGTCTCCAAATATTTCTTCAACAATGCTCCTACAGGGGTCCACTATCAACTTCAAAAGTACACCAAAATCTTCCTCCACAAGATCTCTTTCATGCCTCCTTGAAAGATTCTTCAAGGTTTTTTTCAAATTTACATCAAGATTTTTTCAGAAAGGAGACAAAAATTGTTCCAAACAAAAGTTCTCTATTATATTTTCAAGTCCCCTTAATGCTTCCAACAAAGGAAGGTCTTTTTTTTTCACAATGCCTAAGTAAATTCTCAAGGCTGAGGCTTGATGTTTTCACATGTCTGAGACAGGGTTTATAGTAGTTCCTTAACAAGATTTCACAAGCAGAAAAAAACTCGTACCAAAACCTGATCCAACCAAAGGTATTGAGGAATTGATTGAAGGTCTACAATTATGTATGTAAGTATTACAATTATATAAATATAGAGCTCTGTTTTCCCTACGAATCCTATAAAGCATATGTCACAACAAATTTGATTTCCCACCATAGACAATTCACTCTTTTTCTTCACCTCAGATCTTATGTGTTCTTGCCCTTGATCGAATATGTATTGACTAATCTCTACTTATTTATGTGATGTATTCCTTTAGATCCATGAAAACATCCTGTCAAATACACAATTTCCCTTCCTTTTCTTCTTTTCTACACCAATATCACATCCAAATGGAGGAGTATCTTCTTTGTATTTATACACTATCATGTCATTAAGGAAGGGTTGACTTGTAGTTTGAACTGTTGATGTAATATGTGGCCATCTTGTTAAGTTGAGAAACAAGCTCCTTGTCATTTGGAAGATGTAGGATATTGATGTCTCCACAATATGAAATCAGGCTCATAGAGCCATCCTCTGAAATGTCAAAGAATGGATAATCAATGTAAACAACCTTTGTAACATCATAGTTATAGGAGGATGGAAAAATCATGGAAACACTTTTCAGTCTTTGATGTGGAGACTTCAACCACCATGCAAGATATTTTCTTGATAACACTATAGTTTTTTTTTTAAATAGTTCCAACTTTCTTGAGGAAGGACTTAGAAGCCCCCGATTCATCCTTGTGATGAAAGTAATGCTCCTTATCTGACATGGCTATAAATTGAACTCACCTCCTTCTTGTTTATATATTATCAAGTCTTGGAAATATAGCTAGAGTCTTAAATTGTAGACATAAGAGTATGTGGTAATAGACTGAGTTTGCATGTTATTGCTATGAATAAGCATTGTGAAATCTCGAGCTTGTATAACAAATAAATGGATTACTTGAAGTCTTCACAAGTCTAATAGAGTATAACTTTTATGATCATAATATTCACATAACATAATCACTTTTTATGATTATCATGCTTAGGTGTTTTTCATGCATATAGGGTTTCATCTCCTCACTTAGGGTTTTCTTCATCTTTAACAATGTTAGGATCATCAATGACAACTTTATTCAACAATCTCCCCCTTTGTCATTGATGGAAATACTCTCCTTTCTTTAAACATTCTCTCCCCCTTTGACATCAATGGAAACTTCCTCATATGGATCAATGGAAACATCCTCAGTTTTCACTCCCCCTATCATTGTGTTTCTCATACTGCTCTTCCTATCATACTTCCCTTTCGTTAGTTTCTCATGCTACTCCCCCTACACTCTTATTGTCACTTCTTTGATATGTTTTACAATGTATTTTATTATTTTGGTTTTTCTCTTGGCACCCATGGTTTTAATTCGACCCGTCGTATAATTGAGATTGAGGCCAGTAACACCTTCAATAATAATGATCATACTCTTTCACATTTTATTCACCATCATTTTTTAGGCTCGTATGATAGTAGAATGAGTAGTCGTGTTCAATAATCCATAACTAGGATCCCTCAACACTTTATCATTCAGAATATTCACATCAAAATTATTCTCAACAAGTGCTTCACTAGACAAACCACACTGTGATCCTTACTCCGGGAAGCTCCAAGAGAAGTTTCTTCAACATGTTGAGAAAGAGTAACTGGCACATTTAAATTCGAAGAAAAATCAACCATTCTAGCTTCTTCAAATTGAACAAAGAATGCACATTTGGTTCAGTGGCTTCATCGTTAAAAAAATGATTTCCCACCAATTAGATTTCCTCCATATAACAGCTCTTATATGTCCAAAAGCACATGAGATAATACAAGGGGAAATCCCTCAAAAAGTGCCTTTACAAGCTCTTGAAGAGATACTTCATCAACTGCTTGAGGAGTACATAGACCAGCCTTATAAAGCTATGTAGCCCTTGTGCCCTTTACAAATGGAATTGAAGATTGGTTAATGATCTCTACTCTTACACCAAAGAAGACAAAATTTTTAAATTTTTAAACCAATCTTTTCAAATCGTGCAATCCTAGTCTTTGTGTCATGTCCCTTCCCAAATGAATTTGTAACAGGTTTTGGTCTCTCCACAATTTTGTATAAGATTTTGATAAGTAAAGGACCCAAGCAATTTTGAATTAGGGACTTAGGAGAAACGAAGGCTGGATTAAATTACTAGTGGAAGGTGGGGGCCACCCACATGGGAAAATGCATTAGGCATGTGGGAAATTCGAATTGCCTTAGAGGGAAAATTGTATGGCTTATGGAGTGGCCCACATGGGGGGAAAAGGAGGCCCACAAAGTTATAAGGATGAATAGCTCCTCAATTTAGAATTCATTCATACTTGCACATCGAAATCACTTGTATGTTTATTCGAGCTGCTTAGCCAAGTCAACTGGTTATTATCCTCAAGTCTCCCAGGCGGGAGATTCAACCCTACCTTTGGGGGACTACGCATACCACCCTAGGAAGGAATTTTAAGATTACCTTGAGGAGCATTGGGGTGATTATTGGTCATTACACTTAGTTAATAGACCAACATAGTGTATTTCTGGACCACGCATAGAGAGGAACACATAGTTGTGATCAGGGGCTCATCCGAGTAACACTTGTCGAATAAACTTGGAGAGTTGAAGTACATCAGGAGACAAGCCTTTGGGAGGAGTTTTGGAGCAAGTGGGTGCAACATTTGGGCAATTTTAAATTCATCCTTGGAATATTGCGTAGAGGGCCAGACTGGGATCACGTGGGTATTGAGGGAGAGAGCTACAACGGTGGGATTAGATTGGAGAAAGGTGGAAAGTCATAGGGGATAGCATCTTAGTGTTTTGGGGCAGATTTGGAGAGCCTTCCAAGAACATTTTAGATAGAAGAGATTGGCAACTTGAGGAGGAGGATGAGCTCCTTGGGGGTTGATTTTCAGGGGTCTAAACTAGGCCAAACCCTTCTTGGGTTTTGATTGAGGATCCGGGAGCTGAAGTTTCATAATTTTATGAGCAAGGGAAGTAGTGGTTTCAGCACATCCTTTCTAGTAGACAGCACAGTTTCTAGGGCAGTGTGGATCACTTCTAGAGCAGTAGTTGGGCAGGCATCAGATCATCATTTTCTCACCCAGGTTTTGTCACACTTATCCTTGGAGACAAGACCAGGTGCACCATTCCATTCACTGTTGTATTTACCCCATGGCGATTTAATAAAATGGCTCAGAACTTCTCTATTTCTAGCGTTTTCATGGGTGTTTAGTGATTGCATGTCATTTCTGGATGTTGGTTTATCTATTTGCTTTGTTTATCATTGAATTTCCTAGTTAGGAACATTATAGTGGTATTAGAGCCTAGATCTTGGCTCAACCATGGGGATTTTCTCTTGTGAGAGAAGGGGACCAACATAATATTACATACAAGAGGCAGAGGTATCGAAGCAAAGAAGGCGAGCTAGAGATCACTCTAGACACTGGGGATAAGGGAAAGGAAACAGTAGTAGAGGAAGACATGGGAGAACCCAAGAGTATGGAGGAGATGGCCTTTGATAGCCTCTTGAAGGCTCTAAATTATCTAGAAAAGGGAAAGAAGGAAATGTTAGAGGAGATCAAAATGCAGAACTAGGAGAAAACCACTCCTAGGGGATTCCTATTTGGGGAGACTTCAGGGGCCTCTCAACAATTTGACCACCCTTCACCTGCAGCACAATCTGCATTAGTGAGTGGGCCAACTCAAGCTACACTTCCCTCTTTTGTGCCTTTGGCATAGGTTGAACCAACAGGGGCTGAAGACCCTTCACAAATGGGAGAACACTTCAGAGAATGGCAGTCCATGGGAGCAGACTTCAAGGAAGCACTCTCTTTTAGAGATTTCTACAAGCTCAAGCAGAATGAGAAGAGCAAGGGCTATGGAGGACAGGGCACGTAGAGCTATGAGTTGTAGAGGATGATAGGGAGGATGTACTTCCCCACATACAATGGCACTACCAAGTGCATTGCTTGAGCTTGGGTTGAGAAGATGGACACTTATTTCCAGCTTAATCAGATGATGGAGTTGGAAGCCATCAAGATGGCCATGCTACACATAGAGGGGAAAGCCCATGACTGGTGGTTTCATGGCTTGGCTACCTTGGGGCATGCCAATGTGACTTCATATGAGGATTTCACTAGGAGGGTGGTGCAATGCTTTGACTAGAGGGATCCGGAGGCTCACTTCAGGGAGCTAACTGAACTCTGACAAACATGCAACCCATAATATTACATATCAGAGTTCTTGAGAGTCTCAGTGATGATGTCGGACCTATTAGATGCTCAGAGGGTATACACCTTCATAGGGGTCTTACTCGAGCCCTTGCGTGGGCTGGTGAAGTCACACAGACCCACCATGTTGCATGAAGTAGTTATGTGTGCCAAAGGTTTACAGGGGGGCATCCCCAAGACACGAGCACCCTTTCTTGCACATACCCCCAACCCCAGAAGGGGAATGATACTAGACCCCCACCTCAGATAACCACTAAGGGATGGGTCCAGTTGGATGATGAGACACGAAAGGACCTTAGGAGGAGGAAGTCGTGCTTTACTTATCGAGAGCCTTGGGCACCAAGCCATCGGTGCACAACTAGAAAAGCACACTACATTGAGGTCTTCTTAGATAATGACGAGGAGGACGAGGTGAAGCATGGGTGTGGTATGGGAGACATTGAGAGTCCAACAGAGAGGGTACGACCACCACCACCTCCACAGGGGGGGGCATCCTTTTCCCCATCTGGGGGAGTCCTTGCTTCTTTATGCAGGGTCCCCAAATTTCTGACATTGAGGATCAGAGGCACGCTACAGGGGTAGCGGGTATTAGTCTTAGTTGACATTGGGGCTACCTACAACTTCATAGATTCCCAGTTGGTTTAGAGGAGGGGCCTCACCATGACCGAGTTTGAGGGCTTTTCAGTCTTGGCGTCGACTGACTGTACCATGCAATGCACTCGCTATGTGCCCACCTTGATGGTGGCCATGGGGAACTATTCTATGAAAAACCATTTCTTTGTGGTTGATGTGCCAGACACCAACGTGGTGATGGGTGTCCAGTGGTTGTACTCTCTTGGGCATGTTACCACTGATTGGAAGAATATGGAGATGGAGTTCACTGACCCGGATGGAAAATCGGTGGTCCTTAGAGGCATGCATTCATACCCACCATAGATAGTCTCAACGCATAGGATGGGGGCATATCTGCGACATGGAGACATAGCATGGGCAGTGGAGCTTAGGGTTTCATAGGTTGGAGGGAAAGCCCAACCGCTACCTCTAGTTATACAAGCCTTGCTAGACATGTACTCAGTGGTATTTGGAGATATCACGCTAGGGCAGCCACCAGACAGGGGATTCGAGCACACCATCGAGCTGGAGCCTAGTGTGCAGGCAGTGATTACCACCCCTTATAGGTATCCTTAGGCCTATAAGGATGAGATTGAGCGGGCCATCAAGGAACTGTTGGCATTGGGCGACATCAGGCCAAGTTCTAACCCCTTTGCTTCTTCAGTGGTGCTAGTGAAGAAGAAGGATGGAACCTTGTGCATGTGCATTGACTATTGGTCTCTCAACATGAAGACATTGAAGAATCGGTACCCCATACCTCACATCGATGAGTTGATGGATGAGCTTAGAGGAGCCAAGTACTTCTCCAAGATAGATCTACGTTCGGGGTACCATCAAATCAGAGTGAGGGATCAGGATATCCCCAAGACAACTTTTCAATGCCATTTTGGGCACTTCGAGTTCCTGGTCATGCCCTTTGGGTTAACCAATGTGATGACTACCCTTCAGTCATGTATGAACCATGTGTTCTAGAGGCAGTTGAGGAGGTTTGTATTAGTTTTCTTCAATGACATATTGATATACAACAAAACTTGGGAGGAGCATCTCCAGCACTTGAAGGAGGTGTTGTGTATTTTGGAGGAACAATAGTTCTATGCCAAGTTGTCCAAGTGTGAGTTTGGCCTAACCGAGATGCTCTACTTGGGGCATATCATTGGCGCAGATGGAGTGAAGATCCATGAGGAGAAGATATGAGCTATTTGTGATTGGTCGGTACCCAAAGATGTGATAGCACTGAGGAGCTTCTTGGGCATCTGCACATATTACCGGAAGTTCATCAAGGAGTTTTCGTAGTTAGCAGCTCCCCTCACGGATTTGAATAAGAGAGGGGCTTTCACATGGATAACTGGGGCATAGTTAGATTTTGACCATCTCAAGGAGGTGATGAGTAGTTGTCTAGTATTGACACTTCCGAACTTCTCCCAACCCTTCACTGTGGAGTGTGATGCATCCGGGGAGGGAGTTGGGGCAGTACTATTGCAAGATGGGCACCCCATTTCTTTTGAGAGTCGAAATATTTTACCTCATGAGAGTTCATATTCTATATATGACAAGGAGATGTTGGCCATAATGCATTCCTTGGCCAAATTTTGATAGTATTTGGTGGTTAACAGGTTCTGGGTGAAGACTGATCACAACAATCTTCGTC
The DNA here is from genome assembly GCA_031772625.1 of Pinus tabuliformis. Lineage (NCBI taxonomy): Eukaryota > Viridiplantae > Streptophyta > Pinopsida > Pinales > Pinaceae > Pinus > Pinus tabuliformis. The sequence goes on along the minus strand of CM062820.1, from coordinate 741,016,798 downwards.
ACTTCATGGGGTTTAGGGCCTCAACAACATATAGCAAAGATGGGTTGGCAAGGTGTAGGCCTATGATTTTGACATAGAGTATGTCCTAGGGAAACACAATGTGGTGGATGATGCCCTATCCAGGAGACCCGCAAGCCTATCGCTCATGAGCATTTTCCATGATTGGAAGGCCCAGTTGTTGTTTGAGTATTCTAAGGACAGGAGGGCATGTGAGATTCTATAGGGGACCCACACAGATGAGTGCTACCAGGTGATGGACGAGGTTATCTACCACAAGGGGCACATATTTTTGGTCCCCAACTCATATTTGAGGGAGAGAGTGCTCCAGGCAGCACATGACTCGCCATTGTCAGGGCATCATTCAGGAAAACATACATGGTAGTGAGGGGGTGTTTTACATGGAAGGGCCTCAAAGGGTACATGTTGAGGCACATACAGGAATGTGAGGCATGTCAGAGGAACAAAGGGGAGTTGATTCATCTCGCCGAGTTATTACATCCGCTTCCCATCCCTGAGGGGAAATGGAAGAGTATCTCCATGGACTTCATCACTAGGCTCCCCACAGTATAGGGCAAGGATTTCATCTATGTAGTAGTTGATTGGTTAACCAAGTATGCCCACTTTTTTTCCATCCCAGCCTAATATTCAGCTTCACAGGTTGCGTATTTGTTCTTCAGGGAGGTCTTTCAGTTACACGGGCTTCCTAAGAACATAGTAAGTGACCGGGATAACAGATTCATGGGAGGATTCTAGCAGGAGCTCTTTAGGTTGGTTGGTACTGAGCTCACCCTTAACATGAGCTAACACCCCCAGACAGATGGCCAGACCGAGTGAGTTAATCCATGGTTGGAGGGGTACTTGAGGAACTATGTGACTGGGCAGCAGAGGGCTTGGATTCAATGGCTGCACTTGGGCAAGTATTGGTACAACACCACCCATCACATGTCCAGCGGTATGACTCATTTCCGTGACTTGTATGGCTATGATGCATTGTCTTTTGGTGACGTTGTTTTTTGAGATAGCCAGGCCCCAAATTCCAAAGATTGGATCCTAGATAGCCAAGACATCCTCAAGGCTCTCAAGGATAACTTAGTGACAACACAAAATCGGCAAAAGATGTACGCAGATAAGCACCAAACTTAGAGGCACTTTGAGGAGGGGGATTTGGTGTACCTCTGGTTACATCCATACACACCGTCCACCTTGAAGTAGAAAGGACCCGAGAATCTACAACCACATTTTTATGGGCCATACAAGGTAGTCAGACAAGTTGGGGAGGTGGCCTACAAGCTAGAGCTGCCTCCAGGGAGTAGGATTCACAACGTACTCCATGTCTCATGCCTTAATAAAGTGCTGGGACAACAGGTGACAATAGTAGTTGAGTTACCCCTATTGGATGATGAGGGCCATTTGGTTTTGGAGCCTGAGGCCATTTTGGAGAGACATGAGAGGAAGCTAAGGAGCAGGATGATTAGGGAGTTTTTGGTGCATTAGAAGAACCTGCCGGATGAGGATGCCACATGGGAGGGTGAGCACATTTTGGATCATCCAACGTTGAAGTTGCTTGAGGGCAAGCAACATTTGGGAGGGGAGGAATTTCATGCCCCTTCTCAAATGAATTTGTAACAGGTTTTGATCTCTCCACAATTTTGTATAAAATTTTGATAAGTAAAGGACCCAAGCAATTTTGACTTAGGGACTTAGGAGAAATGAAGGTTGGATTAAATTACTAGTGGAAGGTGGGGGCCGCCCATGTGGTTAAACACACTGGGCACTTGGGCAATTCGAATTGCCTTGGAGGGGAAATCATATGGCTTATGGAGGGGCCCACATGGGGGGAAAAGGGGCCCATGAAGTTATAAGGAGGAAGAACTCCTCAATTAAGCATTCATCCATACTTGCACATCGAACTCACTTGTATGTTTGCTCGAGCTACTAAGCCGAGTCAATTGGCTGTTTAGCCACGAGTCTCTCAGGTGGGAGATTCAACCTCACCTTCAGGGGACTATGCGTGTCACCCTAGGAAGGCATTTTAAGATTACCTTGAGGAGCACCGGGGAGATTTGTGGAGATTACACTTAATCCATAGGCCAATAGAGCATATTTCTAGACCAAGTAGAGAGGGGAACACACAGTTGTGATCAGGGGCTCATCTGGGCAGCACTAGTCGGAGAAACTTGGAGAGTTGGAGTAAATCAGGAGACCAACCTTTAGGAGGAGAGTTGGAGTAAATCAGGAGACCAACCTTTAGGAGGAGTTTTGGAGCAAGTCGGTGCAGCATTTGGGCAGTTCGAAATTAAGCCTTGGAGGACTGTGCAGAGGGCTAGATTGGTCTCACTTGGGTATTGAAGGAGAGAGCTACAATGCTAGGATCATATTAGAGAAGGGTGGAAAGTCATAGGGGATAGAATCTCAGTGTTTTGGGGTAGATTTGGAGAGCTTTCCCAACACATTTTAGATAGGCTCAGTTTGCCAGCTTGACGATGAGGATGAGTGCCTTGGGGGTCGATTTTTAGGGGTTTGAACTAGGCCAAACCCTTCTTGGATTTTGGTGGGCTTTGGTTGAGGATTTGGGCGCTGAAGTTTCATAATTTTATGAGCAAGGGAAGCAGCAGTTTCAGCACATCCTTTCCAGTAGAAAATGCAATTCCTGGGGTAGCGTGGATCACTTCTAGAGTAGTAGTTGGGCAGCCCCCAGATCATCATTTTCTCACCTAGGTTTTGTGATGGTTATCCTTGGAGTCAAGCCCAGGTGCACCATTCCATTCACTATTGTATTTACCCCATGATGATTTAATAAAATGGCTCATAAGTTCTCTATTTCTAGCGTTTTCATGGGTGTTTAGTGATTGCATCTCATTTATGGATGTTGGTTTGTCTGTTTGCTTTGTTTATCGCTGAATTTCCTAGTTAAGAACATGACACTTTGGAAGAAAGTAGAATCCATTGAATTTCTACAATTGGCACCAAAGATAGAACAAGTAGCTTATTTTGGATAGAAAAAAATGTGAGATTTTCATGCCTCTAGTTTCTTTTTTAGATGAATTTGATGAAGATTCCTTTGGAAAACACTCATCCTTTACTACAACATCATGCTCAAAGCTAACAAGGGTTTTTAATGAAATATTTAGTTTTTCTTTAACCAATTCATAACAAGCTTGGAAAACACTATATATACATAAAGCCTTTAATAGAATTTTCTAACAGATAGGAAATATGTTTCCTTCTCTCATTCTATTCACAAATCCTCCTCTCTCCTATCATAATCACGTCGAAGCAAAGATCTGTCATCATTATGACAATCAAAACAACTAGATCCAATGCTATATCCTTTATAATTCGATCATGACCCGATTCAGTGTTTGTTGCATCCATAGTGTTCTTTAATTCAATATTCAAGTCCTCTGGAGGGTAAATTCTTTTTAAAAGTAGGAATAACATCTTCAACATTACTCTTTCTAATAAGACATCAGGGTTATTTTGGAAAACATGTGAATATGAGTAATTGAATGATTGTAGGTACATCATCCATTCCTAACATCCAACGCCATGTTCTTAGTGTTGGAAACATTTAGTATGGTAACTATCTTAAGTAATTTTCCTTATCCTTGATAAAACCTTGTGAAATTATATTATCTTATTGTGTTCTTTATTAGATTATTTTCATCAAACAATTATCAAGAGCATCAACCATGAAGATCATTAAATACAATGGATGTCAAGTATAGGCTCCAATCTAGGGAAAAACTCCTCCAAGGGGAAAAATTAGAAAGAATTTCTTATCTTCCTATAGAATTTCATTCAAATGAGAACACCAAGACCAAAACCCTAACATCATCTAAACTCTACATTCTCCATATGAAGAGCCACATTTCACTCCTCTAGAGCTTAATATCTAGCCTAACATCTAAATTCCCTCTCCACGGAGCCTGAAGTCAAGCCAGCTAGCCTTCAAACTGCATTTGCTATGCAAGTGCAAAGTAGATCAATTCTGCTTCAGTCTATCTCCGGGTTTTGTTTATGAACTGAACAATCGATTTACAAACTCTCTAATTGCCCTTGTGGTGGCTCTAGTAACCTCCTTAGATCTACCCCTGTGATTTATTTACTGATTATCACTTGCTCGGCCAAAATCCCTGAACTGTGCTACAAACTGTGATCAAGAACTAGATTAAAAGTCTTGCATTGTACCATCGCACCCTCTCTTCAAGGATATCAGTATGCATTGCACTTCCCGTGTGCTGTAGGTGGGATGAATACTGGAATCCCTGTGTAACAGGTGCGCTGATCAAAAAGGGCTAATTTTGCCTCCAGACCTTGCTTTTTCACTCTTTTCAACTCTATTCAGGAGTTTTGTTGTCTGTAGTCAGTATACCTCTGTTGGAAACCCCCTTCCTTGCCATTATTCCACCTCCATTGTGCAAAGAACTGTAAATGTTTTTATGTATTGTGAGCCATTTTTAGTTCTCTTTTACAAAGAAGTAGCGTAATTGAACTGTCGTTTCTTGATTTGAAAGTGTCGCAAGTGTCGTTTTCAGTCATAGAAGAGAATCTGATTGTTCTTGATAGTCGATTACACTGTTACTCTTGTATTTGATTTGAATTAATAGTTTTTCAAGTGTCGAAAGCAAATTTTCAATTCCAAATAACAATGTGTCGTCATCGTCTTCATTTTGTCTTGAAAAGAAACTTGTTAGTAATGTCGCTTTGAAAAATAATTCAGATTTGCGCTTAGCTTTCTTTCTATCATTCACACATTAAGAAGGCTGAAAAAAAATACATGCATGTGCATTTGCATTTAGACTGTTTGTTGGTTTGATTTAGGACAGTGCATATAGTGTGTGCTCTCTGCTCTATGTTGAAAGAATATTGTCTCTCTTTCCTTAGTAGCTAGGATTTTCACTGCAAAAAGAAGATTAAACTATTGTTTATCATCTTAGATTGCATTTTAGGAATTGTATATTTACATCATGCGGTGAACCTGAAAGGCAAATTTCTTAAGCAAGATCAACTGTAAAATAAATTTAATGAATCTAAAAATGCTTTGGAACCTAATGCACAACATTTAGAAGTCTAGGCTAGAGACATATTCCGGCGTCGTAAAGCCTGGTAACTGTTGTTTTCATTGCTGGTTGGGTGATTCCTCCACTTTGAGAAGATAAGTGCCAATACGGACTTGTGCTCCCACATACCATCGAGTGTATATTGGGAGACCACAATAGGCTTTATCCTTTATCCATAGGAAGCCGTGTCTGCCGCCCTATCGATCGCAATGCACTAAACACACCATTCAGGAAGATTGACTGTTGTACCGTAAAAAGTATTTTGCAGTTTTGCGATTGGTTTGGTAATCCCTCTGTCTAGATTTCTAGAGTAGTCTCTTTCATTCCTTTTCAGACTCCTTAAAGGAAAAGGTCCATCTGAGCACTTGTCACTTCAAGCTCATTAAAATCGAAGGCGACTAGAGTCATCTTTTGTTTTTTCTCGACTCTTAAAAATTGAAAAAACAAGTTGTGTCAAAGCGTCTAAAATTTATTTTAATCGGAATAACGTCACTGCTCCCTCGTTGGTCTTAGAAGTTAGTCTCCCTTCATCGCAAGTTCTTGTAGAATCGCTAGGAAATATTTTGGATAGACTAGATATGTCTAAACAACCATCGACATCCAGGACTGTGTCAACTGACGCAGCAGAAGCAGAACCTCTTGCTGCTACTCCAACAATGTTTGCTGGTCTACCATCTGTCCTGGCAAGTTATCAACAACAAGACGGAGTCCAATTAGGGACTGTTTCGATGACATGGTCAGTTCCTATTTCTTCATCCAGATTATCATCTGGTATTTCTCATGTTGAAACTCAAAAAATTGATCCAATGTGTCTTCAAAGGCCAATCTACCCTTTAAGTACTGGATTGCCACCATATGGAGGGTAGTATGCCTTTTCATTGTTCCCTCCCGGAGAACAACCATATGGGAGTTTACAACAAAGTTCAGGTCAAACTGGAATTACATCCAACGGTTGGGTACTAATATTGCCTCAGCAACCAAGGGTTTTATATTCAATGAAACTAGTCCACCCTGTGTCGAATATTCCCACTATACCTGCTATGGTGACTGCATCGCAAGTACAAGCACTACCTGTTGTATGTCAACCCCAAGTTTTTCAGGTTGCAATACAACAGCCTCTCGTCTCAACGATTCAATCACAACCTCAGGTTAGTGCCTCCGTATCTGGAGTGACTCGGGCTAAAACAAGTACTATGACTCCTCATCTTAGTCAATCATTTAGTATTGGACAACAGCAAATGGTCCAACAACCATGGTTGGTTCAATCTCAACAACCGCAATTCCAGCAATCATATCAAGGACCTGAGCAACAAGTCTTTGTAAGTAATGGGCAACCGCATTTCCAAAGCAGTTATCAACAACCATACTATAATGGTTATGCCCATCAACCTTATCAATGTTACCAACATCAAAAACATTATGCTGGTATGCAAAGACCCACTGCTCACACGATTCCATCTTATCCTGGGTATGCTTCACCTAACCTGAATCAACAGTTGCCCTTTGTAGCAACTCTAGAATTACCAGATCTAAACCAGCTGACGAATGATCCAATTTCTTACGCCCCTTGGTGGCCAGCGATTCCACATAAACTTCTGTAAGATATTCCTAAATTTAATGGAAATCTAGGTGAAGACCCGTCGAATCATGTGATGACCTTTCATCTGTGGTGTTCATCAAACACCCTAAACGATGATTCGATTAGGCTTCGCCTTTTTCAGAGAACGTTAATTGGTCCGGCAGCAAAATGGTATATCAAATTACCTAGAGCTTCGTTTGATAACTTCAGTACCCTAGCCACAACCTTTTTAACCCATTTTCAGTTACCCACAAGGTACGAAACGGAAACAGAACTTCTTACCAATTTCAAATAGACAATGGCCACTCACATATCTGATCATATTCATGAGTGGCGACGTCGTCACAGAATGGTAAAAACATATGTTCCTTATTAGCTGCTAGTTGAATGGTTTATTAAGTCATTATTACCTTCTATCATAGAAGATGTGGCAAAGGGAGGAGTCGTCACTGAAGAGCAAGTTATTGCTCATGCACAATATCTAGACTCGATCTATACTCAGTCTGGCACGCTCTATGATAAAATACCTTATGCTCCTAGACCAGAATTTTTCGTTCCCCCCCTCCTAAATCAAACAAAGACTGTCATGCCGGAGATGGCGTGATAGGTATGACAAGCACGAAATCGACAAAGGCTACATCTAAGAAAGCGCATAATATTTCTGATCAAAATGAAAATGAAGAACTTCTCACCTCGGAGGTAAATGTCGTGTCGATCGACAAGGGCAAACAAATGAAGCAACCAGGGGGCAAGAAGAAAAAGAAAGGGAGGAAAAAGAAGCAGGATTACTCATCTCCTGAAAAACCTTCTGCAAACCCTTCTAGGTAAAGGAAACCCCCTGCGGGGTGTCAGATATGCGATGAGGATCATCGGACGAGAGATTGTCCACATAAAGCTAAAGTTAAGAAACTCTTTAAGAGTTCAAAAACCTCAGCGGTATTAACTGATCCGTTTCCAAAGCCGGGAAACAAACTGGTTGCTAATCAAAATGCTTCACGATCCCAAGTGCTTATGTTGAACATTTCAAAACAGCAAAATGATGCTTTGATATCGACAAGGAATAAAGATTACGGGAATCCACAGCTGTCGAACAACAGGGCTACTGATCAACTGAGTAGTTCGACAACAACTTCAACCGAAGTTGTGCCACCCATCATTCCTGAGCCAACAATAAAGCCGCCAAAGGGAGTAGTACACAAATCGACATTTAATCCTTGTGCCAAAGTAGCACAGAATTATAATATAGTAGAGGACCCAGCCCAATCACCGTCCGTTATGTCGACACTTGAGGTACCGCAAAATTGCCCCTCCCAAAAGCAGGCTCTATTATCAGTAATAGGTGGGATTGACCCAAGGGATTCCAATCTTGTATCCTTTAATCACAAAGGATATGACCCTCAGTTACCAGCTCAACTAGCTTTCCTTATTCAAGTGAAAGCCCTCAACAAAACTGTTCATCGAACAATTATTGATGAGGGGGCATTTACATGTACTATGTCGATGAGTTGCTCGAAAAATTTAGGCTCACCACCCTTGTCGCGATCGTCAACGATGTTAAAAGCATTTGATGGACGATCATACACTCCATACGGGATTTTAAGTAACTTGCAAGTTGAACTGGGGGAAAAACAGTAGAAATTGATGTTGAAGTAATCGACGGAAACCTCGATTACAACATCCTACTGGGAAGGCCCTGGATATATGCCATGGCCACAGTTGTGTCGACCTACTTTAGGAAGATTGCATTTCCCTTTCAAGCGGGAATTACAATCGTCGACCAACAAACATTTCTCCCCAACAGTTCACAAGTTACGGGAAGCATTCCAATGATACATGGAAGCAATCATTTGCTTCAAAATATCAGAGTAGGCCTCCTAAAAGACCCTGCCTTAATGGGTACTTTTGCCCTACCGCCTCTGAGTAATCTGGCGGAAGTGGCCACAGTGGAAACCTGCAATATGAAATCTTCTATATCTAATGGATTCATAAGATTCCTGAACATTTTGATAGCATGGGTCATCACCATTTTAGAAATATTGTAGCAATCAATTTTCTTGGCTTGGGGGACAAACCCAAATCAACGCTCATCAAGTGTTTGGATAGATAGGTCTAAGGAATATGGTACCTCTTCAGATCCTTGGTCGAATCTACATTCTACAGACAAAGGAATCATTCATTCAATGATGTTAGGAGAGGCACCATGGGAAGATTACCACCATCATTCCCATCTTCCGGATCACCACGAAGATTATTCCAGTGACCTTAATCATCCTTCAGTTTTTTATTTTCTATTAAATACTATAAATACAGTGGATTCTGAGGACAATTCCTATCTAATGTCAACCTCATTAAAAAATGAAACAACTCCCTTTCCAAATCGAGTCTTTGATTACGATCTCGTAAAATCCAAGTCGAGTCTTTCAAAGATCTCAAAGGTAAATCTTCATTCCAACCACCGCAATGAATGCAATGAAGCTTGGGGGGCATGCACCTCGATTTGTGTTATTATGCTGGGGGCATGCAAACTTATCACAAGCAGTGTTACCGCAGGGTTCAAGCTCGTTAAAAAATAAACCCGCCTCGAGCAGTTTTTATGTGGAGTTCAAGCTCGTTAAAAATTAAACATAAGCAATGAGCAAATGTTTCCTCCAGAGTTTAAGCTCATTCATTAAAAATGAACCAATTTCCGGTAAATAACCATCGTGAATGAATTATCATCAGCATTTGAAACCTTGGTCGTGTTCTCATCATCACCTCCACTCTATATTGGCCGATCATTCACCTCCATTTGATGGTTTACCCTTTTTGAGGAACAGTTGCGAAGAGTGATCCAGTTAGCCATCCTTGTGACACTGTCGTGATTGGAAAATTCGAAACCTTACCTGGAATTAGTTGCTACCCGAATTTATCACTCGTTCCTCGAAAAACGAGTCTCCTTTAAGCTCTTTTCATCTGACTCGTAAAATATGAAATGATTGCCGAGAAATTGGCCTCTCCAGCTCGTTAAAGTGACCGGAAGTGCTATCCCTCCTTTATATTTTAATCTTTTTGGACTTGAGGGATTATTACACAAAAAGATCGAGCGCTTGTTTTGTTTGGCTCATTAAAATTACTGAAAATCCATCCCTTTTGTATTATTTTATACTTTTTCGGACTTAAGGGATTATATGATGAAAAAGGATTATTGGAGTTTTCTTTACGTCCCTTTTTAGACTCTCTAAAATTGAAAAGGACCAAGTTATCTTTGTCATTAAACTCGTTAAAACCGAATAGCGACAAACTTGTCCATACAGACAAGAACGAGTTTCACTATCGCTAGGCTCGTTAAAACATAGCAATGGGTTTGCCGGAAGGGAAAATTATAGAACAAGAATATGTTATCCTCCTCAAGCTTGACAAAAATAAAGAGGTACTGGTTAGCAATGACTGGGGAAAAATTGGGAAGAAAACTTGAAGAAACTTTGTTGGTAGCAAGTCGCTCTTGAACATGACACTTTCACTCCGCATCCGAGTCGGGTTGGGTTGTTCCGTTCACCGGTCATATCACCATTGGTCCATCACACCATCCATATTTGGCGTTAACGCTACCAATCCATCATGTCAGTGTCTCCGATATGTTCAAAAGAAGTCGCTCAGTGAATTCACCTGTATCTCATCCACTGCAATACATTTACGCTCCATTCTTTCATGACCACCACCCTAAACCTTATGTCATCAGATCATTTTCACCTCCATTAAAATCATTTGCTCCATTCCGTGTCATTGATGTGGGATTCACTAAGGCCCTCCAATGATGGATCACTTCTTTTTGACATCAGCTCATTATCCAAGAAGTCGATCTAGGAACAACCCTTTCAGTACTTTGAAGCTTGCATGCCTCAATGGCAAGTTTCTCACTTCCGGCGATAGGTTTACATCAATGGCCTTCGACCGAAAGATTTTGCGTGGTGTTCGACGCCAATTCCCTTATTCACACCACGTGAATTGTACTGTAGTACCTTGAGGGTCATCATCATTATCAGTGATTCCTCTTGCGCCTGTTAACAGCTTACATCATTGGCTGGTAATCAGGCGATGTCTTTCCATGTTCGACTCCAGAACATCTCTCACATGGATCGACTTGTACTTTGAGTGAAGATCGAATGATATTGAAGACCCCGGATCTAGTTTCATCCATCCATGCTGCGATATATATTCAGGAAAATAAAGACATCAAATGTAAATCATTACTACATAGATAATCATCCAACCTAAGGGACGATGGCTCTACCAGAATCATCAGTCTGCACACAGACGATTGTCTGTCTTATGTACATGAAAATGAATTTATAAAGCTGAGCATGGGAATGCCCGCCTCAGCTAGATCATGAAAATATTACGAAGATAATGTGTTGTATTGTATCTTATTATAGGTCGCCTTCCAGCTCGAAAAAACTTCGGATCCTCATGATAAAGAATTTCACCCGACATCAAAAGATTAACAACCACATGCTTTAGGGGGCAATTGTTATAGACATTTTTGGGCACTGCAACCCCAATCATAAATGTCCATAAACCAAGGGCTCTTAAGTCCCTAAAAGTGTTATTCCAACCCCTAAAAGAACAAGGTCAGCTAATTACATCATCTCCCAGAAGTTCTCCATGAAAAACTACTCAGAACTGGTCAAAACTGGACCATCTCACCTGCTCCATGGTCAAAGTGTGATGCATCCCACCTAATGCACATGGGAGGTGCGATTCATATTGAAAATCCCTTCTATAGGGTTCGATGGATGAGAATAGACAAGTGGTGGAGACAGTTTGCGAGGTGGATGATCATGGAATCTTCCAGAAACTTCTCCTGTGACACTTGCCTCTTAGAATCGCCCAAGGATGAGTAAGAGATCAATGAGATCTCCAAGAACTATCAGAGAGAAGACACTAATCAAAAACCCAGAGCTGACTCACACCTCTACAAATATCTATATATAGATCTCTCATCCCAGAGATCCAGAGGTTGGAGGCTGGAATTTTGTATCTTGTAAGGAAGTGTTGTTGGTTTCTTGGTGTAACATCATAGTGTTGGGTGATCTAAGCTTTTCATGAGGTGAAGAAGGGCTTTCTTACTGAGAGGATGACGCTGGGTCAGAACAATTGGTTGTAATCCTCTTTGCTATTCTTGATTATTAATAAAGCTATTTAAGTTTTCCTCCACATTCTTGTATGATTGATGATATATGCATTTGTGTGGTCAATATATATCTGGTCCTATATTGTTTATGATAGTAGATCTCTGTTCTTGGATAGTGTTATGCTGCTTTGATTCCATAGGTGCTCTTTGAAGCTGGGTAGATGAGGAAGCGAGTGGCAAAGATCTATCAGAAGGGAGAGGAATCAAGCACAAGACAGAGGTTGGTCTCCTTTATTCCCCTCTTATCTACTTCTCATAAAGGAAAACAAAAGTGGTTTTAACTTGTTTGTTTCTAAGGTAGCTACCAGCCTTAGTGGGACTAGCAGCTCTGCATAGACACTAGATTTCCTCATAACAGTTGTATTATTGCAATTGCAACAGGGATAGGGGCCTTTTACCAAGCTTCATATTGTTTTTCCGATGGGATAGACCTAAAACTTTAACAAACACAATCTATAAAATATCGCATCTACCATCTTTATCGCATCACGATCAGAGAGGGGCCTATGTATTACATGGGGGCATAGGATGGACGGATGTGAAACACTTTAAAATATAGCGAAAAATCCTTTCGGATCCATCGCAATCACAATATGGAGGGGGCTTGCGGAGTTTTTTGACATATAGGAATTGTGATTGTGATCACAATTGATAGAATGAGTAGGAGTAATAGGGGCTATGACATAGAACTTTGCGATATGCAATAGCGGGATCGTGTGATAACATGTGGCTAGTGGGTCCCGGGTCTATTTCAGTGGGAGTGGAACCATAAACTCGGACCCGAAAACCTTTCAAATCTAGCCTATAAAAGAGCGCATCCACTGGCTTTCACCTGATCACATCGCAAACGAAGAGGGGATCTACAATTAACTTGCTATGTGAAACATGCTATTGTGATCACGCAATCGCAATCGGCAAAGGGAAGAGGTTTGGGGGCATGAAAATATTGAAACGTGCGACATGGCGACACATGGCCTGTGGGCCCAGTTTATGCTTCCGAGGTGGTGGGTTTTATATAATGCAATATATATAATAAAACGAACTTGCGACCATGGTTTATGAATGTTTTAAAACATTTAAAAGGGGAATAGGGAACACAACTAGAGTTAAATGTATAATACAAAATGGAAATGTGGCTAGAGTTGGACTATGAGACGGATTTCGGCTAGAGTTTGAAGATGAGTTTTTCCAAGGGAAAAATGAGTTTTGGCTAGGATTTAAGGATCTTCCAAGGAAAAAGGGGTTTTAGATAGAATGAGAGGATTTATGAGGGAAGGTTGAGGGAGGTATATGGAGTATGAATAAGGATGTTGAAACAAAATGAAATCTCTTTGAACATTTTTTCCCTATTTACTACTCCCATGATGATGATCTAGGTGATGTCATGACTCTTTTTTGACCATTTTGATGATTTGACCTTAATAATGACACCTAATGGATTTATGAACTGATGATTTGAACCTTGAACCTTGCAATATGACTGACCATGAGATGATGACTGAGATGGTTATTAAGAGATTTTACTGATGACTCATCACAAGGAGTGATGGCATGACCAAGATGGAATTTGGACCATGAAATGAAGGGAGTAGTAAGATACCTAGACACACTAACCAGTGACCAAATTTTTATTTGAAAACCTATTGAAACTATAAAAATTTTACTTAGGACCATATCAACCATATTGAAAAAGTACATTTGGTCACTAGTGACTAGTAGGATTGGCAGACACTAACATTGGCTCCAGCTGGGGATGACAGCTCCTTTAGGCAGTGTTAAGAACATTGTAGACCAGGTAGCCTCATCCATTGGGTGATGGAGTCAAAAATAAAAATCCAAACTCAATACTGAAATGATTGACTGATTGAACTTTAGGAAAACTAAAATTGACTTGACTTGACTGAAAAACTGACTTTACAATTTTAAAAAGGAAACAATAGTTGTTCATAGAAGCCTTATGCCCTTCTCCTTAGGCTTCAAACTTCTGATGGTAACTGCCCACATGCTGAAGATATATATACAATCATGTGATATGATCCCTACAGTGTAACCAATCCAGCAAATGGCTACTTACTTGAACCCTTCTTGTACTTTCCTTAAGCAGGCAAGGAAAACAAAAGATATCCAACTTGAAGTGTCCACTAAACATGTGCTCATGATCCATAAATACAAGAAAAGACATCTCCCTTGATGACTGAAATAAATTAGCAAAAGGATCTTCAAACAAATGTGCACTAAGTTTTAGCTCATCCAACAGATTGTAATTCTACTCTAGATGGTCTTTATACCAAGAATATAAATTTTCATTTTCATCCTTACTCGTGCGATTCTAACTTGTAATTGTCCTGATATGACTACAAATTTTTGGATGAAATTTGTAATGGGACTCTTGTTGAACATGACAATGAAGCCGATTGTCTGATCAAGTTTTTATCATCTCTATTTTTAAGCTCATAGTTAGCTAATGGACAAGGAATTTGACTATAGATATCATCCAAAACATCAGCTATTGGATCATGGAGACCCTAAGAAGACTGTTGCAACTTGTTATACATTGGTTCCAATGAGACTACATGATTTTATATAAGCTTGTCATTCTTTGCTTCAGCGATATTATAAAAAAATTTCTTCAAAAAGTGAAATGAATCAAAACTCAATGGTACAAAATTATCCTGTATCAATTGATATAATGTTTCAGGTTCTAAGCTTTCATCTGCGGTTCGAAACTCAATGTAACTTAGTGGCTGTGATTCTGGAGCAAAAGAAGCTTCCATATCATAAGTGACATCCTCAACCGGTTCATGAGAAAATTTCTCATTTATACTGTTGACCACTCGCTTATCTACTTGCTTATAGTTCTCTCTTATTTTTGCAAATGAGGAGAAACACAAGGGTAAGGAGTCTCGATCAAGAAGTTCATTGTCTTCTTCATGCTCAATATCAAAACTGAAAGACTGCTAATTATTTAGTTTTGGGAAAGTTTTCTCTCAGAAATTGAAATGAAGTGAAACATTAAGGCAAAGACCTTTCACTTACTTTGAAATTTTATACATTTTCTTCATTTTTGTCATGATTGATATGCATAGGCTAAGTGCTATATTTGATTTGTTGTAATTGAGCTTCCTCCTCCCAAAAACATGTTGTTGATTTCCTTGAAGAGTCAGCCTCTATTTCGACAACGTAATCAGCATCATACTGATCATACTTGGGTAACTCATCAATATAAGGAATTTCGTCAAGCATACACATTAGATCAGTAGATTTCTTCTCCGCATGTTGATCTACAAATCCAATTTCATAACTGTCCATAAATGAATACAAAAAACAATCATTCTTTGATCTATGGTAACTGGGATTAGCGGCAAAATGGTTAGGATCAACAACCTCTTATTCTTCTGCAATAAGTAGGACATGGTGTTTTTTAACAAAAAGTTCATCTCTCATGATGATCTTTTGCATCATTTCTTCCATCGTACTTACTAGACTGTTGAGCTTCAATTCTGAAGATGTCAGGTGCTCCTTCTCTATGTTCTCCCTTTCTTCTGCCTTCAACTTTGACCTTTTGACCAACAGATTAGCTTCCACATCTATTGCACTGTCCTGCATTCCTTCGAGTGTGGTAGTGTCCCTTTCTCTCAATTAAAATGCCATTTGTGGATCAAAGGCATCCTAGTGTAAGAGAGCTAAACCGGGAGGCGATTTTATATCAGCAGACATTGAATGGTATACTGTCACACGGAATCTGTCAAGGGTGCGGACACGACTGACCTTCCTAGAAGTCTAAGACATTCTAATGACAAACAAGACAAAATGGAGTGATCTTTCTCTAAATACACCTTTTACAACATGAAAACTACAAGTGTTTAGGCTTACCTTATTCCAAAACGCTGTTGTTGAAGTCCGTTCTTGACGATCCGGATGAGCTCCTCCTTCAAGTCAATTCCTGCAACCACAAACAATCAAACAATTACCAAGCACTTGCATTTCATATAATAAAACATATATTCAACATGCAGACCAAGGAACACATGAAATAACTCATTAACACAAGCTATTGAGAAAAATAAACCAGTTTGTATTAATAACGAAACAAAGAAACTCTTACAACCTGGCCTTGGTGTTGTGCAAGTTCCTCCCAGGGTCCATCAAGGGTTTTCCTCTACTTTGACAAAGCTCACCCTCTCCCAAGTAGAATCTAGTGAAGACAATCTCTCCTCACAAAGGCTCTAATGGAAGACCTAAATCCTGCAGCATTTACCCAAAGAAAATGTATAGCTCCAACCTCCTCTCCTTCTGGCTCAATGCCTTTATTTATAGTGCTGTAAAGAGGTTATTCAGGTCCACTATCAATGGGATCATCCCCCTCTATGGGTGGGATAGCTCCCTTATTGATGGGATAAGTTCCCCCTTAATAGAGATACATGAACCAACTGGAGGCGCATCCATTTCATCAAACCGACCTCTAGAATGTTCTAGAAGTAACCACAAGTAACTTTTTCAAGATAAAACTCGCGCATTTTGCCTTTTACAGAGGGACGCACCTGTCCCTTAACATACAGAGCGTCCATGGACGCAGATTTTGTGAACATGGTCAGCGTCCCCGCAGGTAAGGCTAGAGAGAACCTGCGACCCCAGAGATAAACATAGTTTTTACAAGACTTTCTCTCTTCTTTGAGTTTGAGATGGATAACAGAGGCATGAGACTTGCCTAAGAGGGTAGCATGACTGTTGATTTGAGCCATACTAACTGTAAGTAGTCAAGGTGACATTTTTTAGTGTAACAGATTGCCCCCTAAAGTGCGAAGCCTGGAATAGAATAGGGTTTTGTAATTCTAGGAAGGGTGAAGCGCTTTATCATTTCAAGGATTGCCTTGTGGATGGCCTGGTTGGAACCTGCAATTTTCAACACAAAATACATGGATAAGATTATATCATCACTGAGGTAGGCATTCCCATACTCAGATTCAAAACTTTAACTAATGGACTAACTATTCTGATACAGGAATGATCTTGCAGTACATCATTTTTATAGACTTTTGTAGACAAAGTATGGACGCAGCCATCTGTTTATGATTAGTCTACATAGACAATGAATACAAAACTCCTCGCAGCCTGGATGGTAGAAACTAGATCCAGGGTCTTCACTTCTACTTCCCGAATTGGTACGATTCTAGCCATGTGATTAAATGATTCGATGTCGAACATGGTAGAAACCACTTGATTACCAGTCAATGATGTAAACTGTTAACAAGCGTGAGAGAAACCACCAGTAATGTCAATGGTTCTCAAAGTACCAAGCACAACCCGTGAAATGTGAATAGATGTTTTGATGTCGAACACTTCACGGAATCCTCTGATCGAAAGTCAATGATGTAAACTGACGTCAAAGGCGAGAAACCTGCCATTGA
Source organism: Pinus tabuliformis (assembly GCA_031772625.1). NCBI lineage: Eukaryota > Viridiplantae > Streptophyta > Pinopsida > Pinales > Pinaceae > Pinus > Pinus tabuliformis. Next base: position 740,999,578 of record CM062820.1, on the reverse strand, counting down.
TGCATGCAGACTTCAAGGTACTGTCGATTCCTAAGTCATCTTTCTAGATAATGTGTCGATGTCGATAGAAAGCGACCCGTTGCAGGCAAGCCCACAACACGAAATCATTGTTCAAGTTGAAGAAATGTTGCTGTAAGGACTGACTCAGGGATGGTCAAATGGATGACAAGTATTTTGCAGATGAAAGTTTTTTCTTGCAGACCTCTTGAACACATAACGACACAACAGATGGTTTGGTGACGTATAACTCAAAGTTAACCCCTGGAACCCGGTTAAAGACTTTCAAAGTGATTTGGTCAACTGTGAGGTAAAAGATTTCCCAACCCAGGTGAATGAAAAGTGTCGTGTTCAAGAGTGGTAATAAAGTTTCTTCCGAGACTAAAGGTGACAAACAGGTTCATTCTTCTCTTTTTCCCCCACCATTTCTGGCAAGTACCTCTTTATTTTTAACAAGCTTGAGGAGGATAACATATGCTTGATTATAAGCTCATCCTTCGGACGAGTCCAACCTAGTTTAAATTCGAACCCTAGGAAGGAGTGGTTCGTTCCTGTTTGTAATTGAACAGGTCCTCTACTGTAAAAGTTTAACGAGCCCAGTATAGGAGAAACTCGGCGTTTTTCAATTTTAGAGAGTCTGAAAAAACTAAAGGAGACTCCACGTTGAACTTTTTCGTATATTTGTGTCCCTCAAGCCCGAAAAAGTATAAAATAATACCTGGGGGAACCGCTTGATCTTGCGACCAAGGAGTACTTTCATGATAGTGTCGTCGACCTGAAAAGTAAAAAGCGATCAAGGACACGTCGTTTTATTTCCTTATCGAGTTCGAAACGACAAAAACCCGGCAATCTTTTCCTGATTTTGCGGTCAGAAAAGAGCTAAAAGGGGACCGTCTTTTAATTCCGTTTTAACGAGTGAAAAAGAAACACTCGGCGATCTTTTCATGTTTTAGGAGTCAGAAAAGGGCTTAAAAGATGACTCTGATATTTTGTTTGTGAAAAAATTACAATTTCCCTCGAAATCCCTTTGTCCTGCACAAAAACGACACATTACTCATACCTGTTTAAAATAGGCAAAAATACATTCAAAAACATCTTTTCATGGTAAAAAATGAACTAATTCATCCAAAAAACCTATAAAAAGACCTTTTACCATGTCATTTTTACCGTTTCACTGTTGAGGTTGAAAAAGGAGCTTTTGACAAGAAACTTCCCGTGGTCGCTGCGGAAAATCTGACCGTTGGAATCGAACGCCGTCTCATCCAGGTATTTTACACATCCTACTCTGCATTTCTATCCGTTTAGAATCAATTTTTAGGTTTTAGTTTCATTTTTTGGGGGGGTTTTGGTTTTGGAATGCGCTTCTCGGTGGACGCAGGTGCCCTTCGGGTGACCTGCGTCCCCCGACTTTTTCTCATACGGGAAAACGGTCGGAAGACGCAGCCCGCCTTCAGGCCAGCTGCGTCCGGGCGCCCTGTGCTACAAAGCCGGGGTGCGTCCTCCGAGAAACGCGCATTTCAAAACCCCAACTCTCTCAAAAAACCACCAAAAATTCCCAAATTAATTTCTAATTGCTATTTTTGATATGCAGGGCATTAATCATGTTAGACTGGAGAGAAAGAGAGCATGTAGAGGAAGATGAAGCTGCGATAAATCATCAACCTTCCCTGGATGCCCTAAGAGCATGTGGATTATACAAATATTGGACCATACCGGGCATGAGGGGCCAGGTAAGATTTTTGGAATGGCTGGTTGAGCGATGGAACGTACAAGAACAATGCTTTTACATAGGAGGGCACCAGCTCGAGATAGAGCCCTCGGATGTATACTTTCTCACTGGCTTGCCAAACAGAGGTGAGCAACTCAGTCTTGCGGGGACTAGGCCGGGTGGCCAATCCCTTGATAGTCTCCGCGAGAATTGGTGCACACCTGGGGCTCATCATTCAAAAGGCATAGAAATAAAACACATCACTCTGCCGGAACTCAAAGTCATAGCGTTCACGGTTACCAGAATTTGCGGCGCGGCCGCTTTACACATTGCTTCCGGATCCCAAATGCGGATGGCAATTGACTGTTACCAAGGCACCATTTTCAACTGGTGTGAAGCTGTGTCGGCTCATATGAAGAGCCAACTGACCAAGGCAAAGAACGGACGACTAAAGACTTTTGGATATGGGCCTATAGTCGTGAGCTTTGCCTTGGAGAGAATTCCAATGCTGATCCCTCAGCAACTCACTGTTGATATCTTGGGTCCCCAGCAGCCAAAGCTGATACGATGGGTTGCGGTGATGGCCCGGCATCCTGACGAGGGCGCGACAGTAGTTCGATTCTCAGATAGTTATTTTGACTGGTTAGAGGGCCAGCTTTTTGTGATACAGGACTTTCCGTATGCCGGAATGGATTTCAGAGGTGATCCGGACATGGTTCTTCCACAGGGAGAACAATGGGACGACAGAGGTACTTTTTATTTTCACAAGTTTTCTAGTTATGTATTTTTTGTATTTTTTATATATATCGTCTCAAAACTAATAGTAAATCTTTCAAAATGCAGATGTTGGTCCACAGCGTCCAGCCAACCTCCGGCCTTATGATAGACTACATCCAGCTGCACCGGTACCGGCCCCACAGGATGCGACAGCAGAAGTACTAGCTGAGTTGGAGCATGATCTAGAGCGTCTCACGGCAGATATACCTGAGACTACTATGGACGACATTCCTATCAGGCTTCAGCGCTTCGTAGTCGCGGTCCCTGGACCGTTTAGGAGATTTTTGCGTAAGGTAGCCCGCGCAGTGGTGTCGTACAGAGAGCACCACCAGTGATTGACTAGTCACTTTTGTAGTCGCATGTGACACTTTTGACTTTTTGTACTATCATTTTGCCGATCATAAGGTGTTTTAAACCTATGATCGAAGACGATGTATATATTTTTTGACACACTTCTATCTATATATATCACTATTACCGGCTTATCTTGTTTAACATATGTGATGAAATGTTTTTAAATTTACTTGCATGATTATCGTAAATGTCTGTCCAACATTCGAGAAGCAATTGCATCTGCTAATGTATTCAAAGACCTTGGAATATGTTGATATTCAATGTAATCAAATTCACGTTCCAAGAGACGCACTCTCAAAAACAACCTTAATAACACAGGATTTCTAATGGCATAAACTCTATTAAGCTGTAATACAACAAGTTCAGAATCTAACCTCACTATCAAACGTCGAATTCCAAATGAAATAGATTCGGATAATAATTCAACCACTGCACTGTATTCTGCAATGTTATTCGTTGTTTGACCGAGGCTTACCCCATGCATAGAAACTAACTCGTCAGAGGGCGAATAGATAACCCAAGCTGCGGAAGAGATATTCCGTGTATTACGACAAGCACCATCAGCAAATCCAATGTATGTTTGGAGAGGCGTCGACATCTACAATATCAAGAGTAAAACCAAGATAAGCCAGAATAATGACGAAAAACCACACTTGCTAAGCTAAGCACACTGACTAAACTAACACACTTGCTAGCTAGAAAGAAAATCTAACCTATCTAAAAATTTCTCCATACCCATCATTTTAAGCATAATACCTCTTTAGGTAAAGTCCATTTCTGGGTTTACCCAAAGAGTCCCCATCAAAATCAACTAACTCATAAGCCCCTTTTGCTAACTTTCGTTTTACAATGTAGGGCCCATGCCACATGGGAACGAATTTTCCGGCACCTAGCTTATCGTTAGCTTGATCATATAATAGTACTAGGTCTCCTTCCGAAAAACTTCGAGGGGTTACATTTTTATCGTACTGAGCTTTCATTCGTTTCGCGTGAGTCTCGATAGCTAAAGTAGCGTCACGTCGAGTCTCATCTAATTTAGCCAAGTATAATAACCGTTTCTCCTCTTCGAAAGTAGCTGGAAGTAATTCGACAGCCATTTGAAGTGATGGGATTTCGCATTCAATAGGTAACACAGCTTCTAAGCCATAAACTAGCTGGAAAGGGGTGAAACCTGTTGAATTTTTCACTGAAGTTCGATATGCCCATAGCGCCGAAAATAACATGTTATGCCAATTCGTTCGATGGATACCAATGATCCGTCGAATCATGATGACTAGAACTTTGTTGATTGACTCAACCAAACCGTTGGCTTGCGGATAATAAGGAGTAGAGCTATCGTGGCGCAAACCAAGCTGGCTTGTAAGCTCAGTCATCATGACGTTTCGAAAATGGCTCCCATGGTCAGTAATGATTGCTTGTGGGACACCAAACCTAGTTATGATATGATTGAATACGAAAACTGCAGCTGTCTTGCCGCTTGCGTCGAATGTAGGCATCGCCTCGGCCCATTTTGTAAAATAATCAACCGCGAGGATGATATACGCATGCCCCCCGGCCGAGTGAGGGTTACAAGTAATAAAGTCAATGCCCCATTTGGCGAATGGACCAGCGGCAATTATAGGGTGGAGAGGAGCAGGTGGAGCGCGCATCTTTCGATCAAACACTTGACAGTTGTGGCATGTTCTGACAGCAAGGATACAATCTTTAAACATAGACGGCCAGAAATAGCCAGCGCGCAACACCTTCTGAGCTGTGGCATACCCAGACATATGACCGCCACATGCTCCAGAGTGACAATCATTCAAAACTCTCTCAGCCTCTTCGTGAGTTAAACAACGTCGAAAAACTAAGTCTGCCCCCCGGCGATAAAGTGTATCTCCAATAATTCTGTATTGCTGGGATCGAAACCGAATTTTTCGACGGTCTTCCTTGGAAGCTTCAGGCCGAAAGGTTTGGGTTTGGAGATAGATGATTATATCCCCATACCACGGATCTAAAGTGCTAATAAGAAACAAAGATTCGTCCACAATGGACTCCTCTGCCACAGTCTCTGTGTCAGCACTCGGGAAATCACACATCAATTCCGCAAAAACTAAAGATTTCTTAGACTTGGACTTCTCGAACTCCAAGTCGAACTCTTGCAGGATAACAATCCATTTAGAGTACTTGCCCCCTAGCAGTTGTTTTGTCAAAATATAAATCATAGGGTTGCAATCCGAAATAACTGTAGTCTTGCGGAGAAGAATGTAGTGACGAAAACGCTGGACAGCTTGAACGGCTGCCAGGGCCAATTTCTCCACATGTGAATATTTTAACTCAGTGGGATTTAAGGTTCTACTAAGATAATATATCACATGCTCTGCTTTGAATTCATCTTCTTGAACTAACACCATTCCAATGGTGGAATGCGAAGCTGCGAGGTATAAGAAGTAGTCCTGGTTGTAGTTGGGAGGATGCAATAACGGTGCATGGGTCAACGCGTGTTTTAGTGCATCAAAAGATTGTTGGGCAATCTCGTCCCAAAAGAATTGTGCATTCTGTTTCAACAACCGTGTAAAACCTTTAGTGACCTCGGCGTAGTTTGGGATGAATCGGCGTAAAAAGTTCGCTTTCCCTTGCAAACTTTGGAGTTGGCGCAAACTCGAAGGAGGAGGCAATTTGATGATAGCCTCGACTTTCGAGGGATCGACGCGAATGCCGGCTTTTGAAACAACAAATCCCAGCAATCGACCTGTTTCTATACAGAAAACACACTTGTGGGGATTCAACCGAATTCGATAATGCCTACACCTCATAAAGATTGCTCGTAGGTGGACAAGGTGATCAGCTCGTTATAAAGAATGAGCAGGCAAATCATCGAGATAGGGTTGCACAATGTGCTTGATGTCATGAAATGCATAAGACATCGCCCGTTGAAAAGTAGCGCCGGCGTTCTTAAGCCCAAAAGGTAATTTGCAATAAGCAAATGTCCCCCATGGACAAATGAATGCCGTTTTTGGTTGATCGGCAGGTAGAATATTGATTTGATTATAGCCTGAGAAACCATCCATGAAGGAAAACATCTCACTTCCGGCACAATCATCAATAATTTGATCGATATAAGGCGTAGGATAGTTGTCTTTTGGACAAGCTCGATTGATATCCCTATAGTCGATACAGATTCTTATTGTTCCTTGTTTTTTATTGACGGGAACAATATTCGATACCCAATCCGTTAACGGGATCGGATAAATGAAACCTGCTTTCAACAGCTTTTCGACTTCTGCTTTAATCGCAGCCGCTTTTCGAGGGTGAATCTGACGCAACCGTTGCCGAATGGGTTTAGCATCCGGGTAGGTTTTGATTTCATGAACAACAATGGCAGGATCAATTCCCGGCATTTCCTCGTAAGACCAGGCAAACACGTCGCGGAATTCTTGGAATAGGGCCTTGTAAGTTTGGATTTCTTCTTCAGTACATGCGGCACCTATATGAATGTTCTCCTCGATTCCGGGCTTCACTGAAATATCAATGGGAATAGTACGAGAAATATTCCCTAAATTCAGCTCTGAATCAGAATGTTTCGTTGGATCCTGAGCGTCTTTGACATATTCAGCGGTAAAGATAGATGAAAAATCATTTTCAAATGCATCATCCTTAGGTAAAAACGAAGATCTGTGATGGAGATCTTCCCATGGTAGATCGTCTACACTTAGGATTTCGCGAAGTTGTTCGTCAGATGACACTTCTTCGGGAAACGTTATCCGTTCTAAGGGTGAGGTGAAAAGTGACTCCTCACTGACCACATTCATTTGGTCGGTTGAATGAAAGTCGGTAAAAGACATAAGAGCTTCATAAGCAATCTCATACGGACTCAACGGCATAACATCACCGAGTGAGTCTAGCTCAGAGTCAGAGGGAACATACCAAGGATCATCATAAATAATGTTTTCTGACGTGATCATATGAATTGTTGCGAACGAAGGGTCTGCATTGAGTGGAGGGAGAGGAAAAGTTCCCAGTAAACCGGAATCCTTAACTAAACCTACACCAATGTCCCTATAAGGGATTGTCGTTTTACCAACATGCTGGATAGTTTCTAAAGAGGTTGGGTCGGATGAAAAGTATGTCAGCTGATCAATAGTCACGATCTTACCGTTATGTGGAAATTTAATGACTCTGAAGACCGATGAAACGACCGCTGTCATAGCATATGACCAACTTCGACCCAAAAGAAGGTTGTAGTCTAGAGGGGCATCAACCACTTCCACATCCAGACTAACGGTTTTACCTTCGACCCCTATAGGCAATTCTTGTAGAATACCAAACGGACGGAACCCACGGCCATCAAAGGCCTTAAGGATGGTGGGGGATTGGTTCAACGAAGGAGAACCAAGCGATCTCCAACATTGAATCGACATAATACACGTAGAAGCTCCCTCATCAATCACAGTCCGATGAATAGGCCTGTTTTTGACTATCACTGGAATTTGGAAAGCCATTTGATGGGGGAGACGTGGTGTACTACTTTCTAGATCAAAGATCATTAGGTTCGGGTCCTGAACATCGACAGCTCCAATAGCCGACAAAAGCAATTTTCGTTGCGCTGGACATGATTGCAGCACTTCGAGTGCCGACATTGCTGAAGGTGAAACAGCTAAGTCTTCAACAATGTTGTAATTCTGGGCTGCTCTCGCATGTGGATTGAAAGCAGACCTTCGAAGTACACCCTTGGCGGGCGGCTTAATCACTAAGTCTGGGTTAGGTTTTTCGATTGTAGTGGATCGGAACCAGGAGCTGAGGTTGATGGGTTAGAGTGAGAAGATTCTGCTTCTTTACCATCAACAGGAGCCTTACTACCATAATCTTGCGATCGAGTCGCAATCCTGACATGAGACATCATCAAAATGGGTTCTTCACTGGCATTCGAAGAAGAACCTATCATCTTATTCTCCTGCTCTGGAAATGGATTTTTTAACACAGCAGGAGTGGGAGAACCTTTGACTATTTTCACTACCTCGGCCCGATGAGGGCAGTCTCTCGTAAAATGATCTTCTTCACAAATAAGACAAGGATAGCGAGGTTTGCGCTTTTCGTCATTGGTTTCCGACTTTTCCGTTTTCTCCTTTGGAGCCTTGTCTGCTTTAGCCTTCTTCTTTCCTTTCTTCTTTCCACCGTTTTTGGATTTGGCCGTAGATGACTCTACAGCGTGAATGTCGGCGGTAAGTTCAGGAGGAGAAGACTCTCCTGTCGGAGAATCAGGCAAAGTGATAATTGGAGTATTGGAGGTCTTGGAAGACTTCTTCTTACTCTTCGTAGTCACGATACCGATCATACCATCAGCGGCATGAGATCCCGAAGGAGCAGCAGCGATTTGGTTTGACTTTGGAAGATCCGGAATTTTCTCATGTAACGTACCCGACTGAGTGTAAACTAAGTCAAGGTATTGTGCCTGAGCAATGACTTGCTCCTCAGTAACTACGCCGGCCTTAGCTACATCTTCAGTAATTCTTGGTAATAATGATTTGACAAACCATTCAGCTAAGATTTGGTCCGGGATAAAAACTTTCACTAATCTCCTTCGACGTCTCCACTCATGGATGTGATCAGAAATGTACGTGGATGTCGATTGTTTTAGCGAAGTTAATAATTCTGTACCATTATCGTATCTGACTGGTAACTGAAAATGAGTTAAGAACGAGGTAGCTAACTGGCTAAAGTTGTAAAAAGAGGCCCGTGGTAACTCAATGTACCACTTGGCTGCGAGACCAATGAGTGTACGCTGGAAAAGACGTAAGCGGATGGAATCATCTGAGATGGAATTTGATGCACACCAGAGGTGGTAAGTCATCACGTGATTAGACGGATCCTCTCCAGACTTACCTTCGAACTTGGGTATATCGCTGGGCAACTTATTTGGCATTGGCGGCCAGAACGGAAGATATTGAATTGGATCGTTCGTGAGGCGCGTCAAGTCGGGTAAATCTAAAGTCGCAATAAACGGTAACTGCCGGTTAGGATCTCTAAAACTCTGAGTCACAATACCAGCCCCAGGAGGAGGATATCCAGGATAACTAGGAACAGGAGTCGCATTGGGGATATTATATCCTCCTGGAAAACCAGGATTAACCGGACCGTACTGGGGTTGTTGAGGTGGTTGATAAGTGTACCCAGGATACGGTTGATACTGGTAAACCGGTTGTTGGGCAGCTTGCCCAGGTTGATACTGTCCCTGGTACGGAGGTTGAACAAATTGAGGTTGAGTAGTAACAACCGTACTTGTACCAAGTTGGCCTGCAGGCATCTGGACTGTGGTTTGAACCGTGGGTCCAGACAACGGTACAGATGTCTGAGGAGTGGTTACAGGGACAGTAGAAACCGGAGCTGCCGATACTCCAGAAGTAAGCATGGTAGATGAAGCGGTAGTTGCTACAGCCGTGTGAGGTGGAGTACCAGGTGCAATTGGCGGCTGAGTAACTACAGAAGTTACAGGGGTCTGAACACTTGACTGGACAGGTTGCGGTTGCTGGGGTGGACCAGGAACTGCAGGTTGTCCTGCTTGAGGTACCGACTGTATACTTGGTTGTGACATCTGTTGACCCTGTGACGGATCCCATGTTAACATTCCAGGGTATTGACTCGTAACAGGTTGAGGATACTGAGATCCATAGCCGTATTGAGGATAGGGTTGATAACTGTAAGGTGCAGTCCCATATGATTGCCCTTGAGGTGGTTGATAACCTTGACCAGGGTATTGACCCGTAGGTTGATAACCTTGAGGTAAATACGAATACTGGGGTTGACCTTGACCTTGAGGTTGGTATCCTTGAGGTTGATACCCTTGGGGTTGATACCCTTGGGGTTGCCATCCTTGAGGTTGCCATCCTTGAGGTTGATACTGATACTGAGGTTGACTTTGGGGTACATATTGAGGCTGGGGTTGATACCCTTGGGGTTGATACCCTTGAGGTTGCCCCCCAGTCACGAATGAAGTACCTTGAGGTTGCCCCCCAGGCATTAACGAAGGTTGCCCCCCAGGCGGTAATTGGCCACCTTGGGGTTGGTTAATGGGAGTTGAACCTGACATCATATAAACTTCACCTATACTCAATGGTACATTACCACTGTTTCCAACCAATAACCCATGATCAATGGGTTGAGGAGATGCTCCCACAAAGGTACCAGAAAGTGATTGATACCCAGTAGGAACAGAAGGACCGCCATGTAAAAATGATTCAGGACTTTGTGAAAACACAGATGACTGACCAGACATATTTACAGGAGAATGAATTCCTCTGGGTGGAACCGGAGTACGAGGTGTAGAAAAACCTACTGAGTTGTCTAAAAAATTGGTTAATGCAAGGTACCAAGATTCACTCCTAGGAGGACTGTAAAAGATGGATTCACGCTCCCTTAGATCAAGGGTAATTAGATCTTCAGAATCAGAAACGCCTATTTCTTCCTCTGGAACAAGTTCTTCTATAGCAATTAATCCAACAGGAAGATTTTCGGTGATAATTCTTTCTATTCTTGGTGAATCAGGAACACTAGGAGTTGGAGTAACAGGTTCTGAAATTTCAGGTTCTTCGCCTGTTTCACTGGCAGATGAAAAACTACCAGCAAGCTCGGAAACTGTAACAGCTTCGGGATTGTAACCTGTTTCTAAACTTTGGTAATCTGGATGGACTACCAAGGAAGATTCTCCTTCTTCAGGTGATCCTACTCTACTGCCACTAGGAGGAGTTACAAGGACCTTTAACCCTTCTAAATGACCCGGAATGTCTTCAGGAGATTCACCCCGCGATTTACGGAGTTTTCTTAACAAATCTATTCCGGTAACAATCTCAGGAGACTTGCCCCGAAGTCTACGGGACTGTCTCGATAATTCCGCCACAATTAAAGATTTTAACTACAACACACGAAAACAAAGTAAAAAATTTCAAATCAAACCACCTAAAGTCTTCTAAAGAACCAATCAAATTTGAAGCACACGCCTAAATAATCTAGAGCGTCAAACCACACACAAACAGTAGTCTTCCGGACCAAAAGCGCTAGTTGGTGATTAGGCCCAACCTCGCAGGATTCAGTACAGAAATAGTGGGTGGAACAGTTACCCCGGCAACCTGCTTAATGAATAGACTGGACCAAGTTCCTCCACTTTAACCGTCTCGAAGTGAAGCGAACCCCCCAGAAAATCCAAGTGAGTATAACCGACGTCTGCTCCAGGTACAGTGGGACCTTCCCTCCACCGTCACCTTGGGTAGAATCCTAGATATTATGGCCACTAAGGTTACCAATCACAACAATTACACCTGGGGGAACAGTCTAAACTCCGACAGCACGCAAGGGCAGAGTAGCAAGCTCCAATCCCCTTACCGGCTCCTTGACAACAATCCAAGGTTTACCGATAAGTGACCCCTGGCTCCTCGACAATGGTTAATCCGAGGTTTACCGTTTGTAATACGTACTGCCTGGCGTCGTTCCCAACGAGGGAGGAATGATCCCCTCACTGGTTCGGACACGAGCTCGTGCTTCTCCTTTAAGAGGAGCTTTCCCAGAATGTAACTGAAACAATTGGATTTGTTCTACTCAAGATAGACTATCTGTTTGGTTTTGTAGTCTTGGAGAGTTAAGTACTCACCTACTCCAAGACCCTAGCCTAAGCTATGTTGGTGCTTCAGAGCCCTAGAAAAAATAAAGATTACTAGATTGATTTTAATTTAAGCGTTACTTTTAAGGTTGTTTCTTAAGTCAAAAGGTGATGGAAGTGAAACTAGTGGTGTGTTGACTCGACTCGAAACCACTACAAAATGCACCTAGAATGATTTATCCACTACTTTACTTTTTCGATGAATTGCTTAACTAAAAAGTTGAGAGAATGCAATCTTTATAAAAGCAACTTCTTAATTGAAGACAATCAAAGAAACAATTCGTTTTTCTTTTCCAAGCATAAAAACATAACTTCTCTTTACATGCACGAAAAAACTCTTTTCTTCTTTTGAAAACAAAAAGCTACTTGAAACAAGACTTTTTAAGAAGATGTTTTTGTATTTTTCTTTTAATAAAGCAAGTAAATCTAATGTAACCAAAAATCAATCTTAACAACTCTTAAAATCTATGAAAATGCACTCATAAGCAAACTAAAGGCAAATTTACTCTAAGCAATCTTAACGAGGCCAAAACTAACAATGATTATTTCTAAGGTGTTTTACTTGATCACAATCAAATCAAGGACTAGCTTATTGCAGAATCAAAAACTAGCCAAAACAAAACTCTAATCTTTTTGTTCTTTTTGTAAAATGGAAATCAATACTTTATAAACAAGTAATTCGAGATTTGACCCAAAACAACTCAAATGGCAAGTTGCTCACAAAAGGAGACTTTACGACAGGCCTGACTTCTAAGAAGGTTGACTAACCAGAGAGATCTAAGGCTGGACAACTTTCTACTATCAAAGTCACTACAAAGCCTTTCCAAAAATCAAACCCTAGGTCTAAACTTCGTTGAAAACCACTAAAACACTCAAAGCTCACAAAACAAGTTTAGGTGAAAATTCGTGACAGGGTACTAAAGGATCTGGGCAGAAAACACTAAGGAAAAACAAAATCTAAAAGCAATTTAAAGCAAAAATGGAATTTTCTTAAGTTTTACAGGAAGACGCAGGCAACCCGTTGTCACAGGTGCGGCCCCGCTCTGTGCGGACGGAAACAGCGCGTCCAAAGACGCACTGTGCAGTACTAAGAGGGTGCGTCCTTCTGGAAAAATGAAGAAAAACCAAATCTAACTAAATTTAAAGCTAAGCCACCCAAATACTAATTCTCACAGTCAAAAACCAGAAAATAAAAATGATTTTCTCAAAGCAAAGTTCATATAAAGGAAAAGACTCTCTCATTAATGGAATCCCCAGCGGAGTCGCCAATTTGTCACACGGAATCTGTCAAGGGTGCGGACACGACTGACCTTCCTAGAAGTCTAAGACATTCTAATGACAAACAAGACAAAATGGAGTGATCTTTCTCTAAATACACCTTTTACAACATGAAAACTACAAGTGTTTAGGCTTACCTTATTCCAAAACGCTGTTGTTGAAGTCCGTTCTTGACGATCCGGATGAGCTCCTCCTTCAAGTCAATTCCTGCAACCACAAACAATCAAACAATTACCAAGCACTTGCATTTCATATAATAAAACATATATTCAACATGCAGACCAAGGAACACATGAAATAACTCATTAACACAAGCTATTGAGAAAAATAAACCAGTTTGTATTAATAACAAAACAAAGAAACTCTTACAACCTGGCCTTGGTGTTGTGCAAGTTCCTCCCAGGGTCCATCAAGGGTTTTCCTCTACTTTGACAAAGCTCACCCTCTCCCAAGTAGAATCTAGTGAAGACAATCTCTCCTCACAAAGGCTCTAATGGAAGACCTAAATCCTGCAGCATTTACCCAAAGAAAATGTATAGCTCCAACCTCCTCTCCTTCTGGCTCAATGCCTTTATTTATAGTGCTGTAAAGAGGTTATTCAGGTCCACTATCAATGGGATCATCCCCCTCTATGGGTGGGATAGCTCCCTTATTGATGGGATAAGTTCCCCCTTAATAGAGATACATGAACCAACTGGAGGCGCATCCATTTCATCAAACCGACCTCTAGAATGTTCTAGAAGTAACCACAAGTAACTTTTTCAAGATAAAACTTGCGCATTTTGCCTTTTATAGAGGGACGCACCTGTCCCTTAACATACAGAGCGTCCATGGACGCAGATTTTGTGAACATGGTCAGCGTCCCCGCAGGTAAGGCTAGAGAGAACCTGCGACCCCAGAGATAAACATAGTTTTTACAAGACTTTCTCTCTTCTTTGAGTTTGAGATGGATAACAGAGGCATGAGACTTGCCTAAGAGGGTAGCATGACTGTTGATTTGAGCCATACTAACTGTAAGTAGTCAAGGTGACATTTTTTAGTGTAACATATACTTGATTGAACCTAGCTGAAAAGTGTTGTACTGTTTCTCCTGGTTGTCTTTTCAAATGATTATATTCTTCTAAAATCAGAAAATTATTCCTCTTGATCACCCATTTATCAAGGAAGACTTTCACAAACTAATGGAAATCGAAAATGCTTGTAGCTGGCAAGTTTTTGAACCATTTCTTGCCTTCGCCTTGCAAAGATAGAGCATACTGAAATCATATTCTTCAACCTCAAAAAGGTCGAGAAAATTTTCAAAACTATGAATGTGCTTTTTACGAATGATGTTACTATATTCTCCATCAAACCTGGGAAGATATTTGTAATAATTTTGAGGGAACTCATGGAGTACGAGGTAAGATGAGAGGCTTGTAGCTATCTGGAATTTTACAAGGTATAGGAGTACGTAGAGAAGCTATGGGATTATTCTTGATCTCTTGAGGCTCATCAAGTTGAATATGATCAACATAAGTTTCAGAAGAAGGGACTTGATCAAAATCAAAATCGTAAGGAGAATTTGTATTCACAAGCTTCAAAGGAAAGGAATCAAATGCAAGTCTAAGATCTTTTGTCAAATATAGTATACTTTGGAAAAACTTCTTGACATTCTCAGGAAAAGTGAAGAAATAATTTAAAATAAAGCATATAATGTCTTAGATGAAATTCCAACTTGAATACTTGATCTTTCTATATTGTTTTTTCATGTTTCTGTTGGTAGGGTTCATCCTCCAGTGGAGTCTTCAAATCAGGTTGAAAGTTGATTGGAGTCATCAGTGAATGGTTCTGCTTTCATATGTGTTTGACTCTTGTCCACCATTAGCAAATCGGATCTAAAATTTGATAATGTTTCTCGAGGAATATGAAATTTTTCACTTCCCTAGTATGGTCACCAAAAATCTTAGCACTCCTCAGTGTCCCAAGGCTAAGAAAGGAAGTTTTTATCCCTTACAATTTCCTAGGCTAAGGAGGAGATCGAGAAGGGTAACCTCGTACCACTTTCAGCTCAGTAGCTAGCCTAACTGAGCCAAAGAGAGATATCTCCAATGATTTGTCAATGAACAACTTTAAAGAACAAAGTTTTTAGGCTAGATATGCAAGTTTATTTGTGTGTTTGTGCATTTGAGATTTTAAGGTTTGTTGGACTAGGGTTTAGAGCAAGTGATTAGGTCTAGGATTTAGGAGTGCAGAGACAAGTGTGAAAGGAGCTAGGTTATCAGTAGGTTACGGTGTTACTTGGAATGTTTGTCAATTTAGCATAGATTAGAGGTTTATGAAACACTGATAAGCATAAGTAAATATGATTTCATTAGTCTTAGAAGAAAATTAACATAACTATGAATTCCACATAAACAGAGCTTGAAACTCAAGAATCATGTCTATATATCTGCAAGGAAACTCATAAGAATATGATAAAGAATGTGAAGATAGATGATAAAACCATTATAAAACTGATAGAAAGAATAACAAACACCATGCACTCACTGAACTAGAGTTCCTTAAAAATAGCTGCAACTGCTCCTATATTAGCTGAAGAAAACATAAACATGCAAGCCTCTCCACAAAAGTCCAACCCTTCTCACTGAATGAGAAAACATACATATAGACTCCCAAAACCATTTCCCCACCTTTAGGGGTCGAATCCTAAGGTGGTGGAACAGTTAGCAAAATTCTCTCAACAAACAGGAAGAAGTAAGAAGGTCCAACACAAACTCTTCTTTAAGACTTCAAATTGAGTTTTGCCACCTTTATGAGGCTTTAAATAGACACTAAAACAACCTAGCATGTCTATTAACTTCACAATTACATCAGAAAGTCATTATTACATCCACATTACATCATTAAAAACAAAACTGGTGAATTTACATTAAAAAGTCTACTATAGGAAAATATAAACAGTGTAGGTTTTGCATAAGCATAGTGTCGGTTTACAGACCATTTTTGGAAGTCTTCCAGAGGTCAAATATGAAATGCAAGAGAATGGTTAACTAGAATTTTGAGTCTAGTTTCTTGATCAGTGCGAATTTTTGAAAATGGAGCACGGGAAGGCCTCCAAAATCGATTCTCCCGAGGTGACTCTGTACACACAACACATGTCCAAAACAGTGGCAGAATGTATGTTTTTTTACCTTTTTTGGCTTTTTTTCTCTTAACCAGTTTGCCAGTTTGCTCCCAAAAGTTGATTTCTGACATCCTTATGACAAGATCTATCCAAGCATGTATATTTTTCCTCATTTGGAGCTCTAAGGTGAAAGCGTAGCACCAAAGCGCTGCGCTTATAGAAATCCCTGAATTTGCAAAAACAGTCAAAAATGCCCAAAAATTTGAAAATGACAAAATTTTCCCCAAATTTCTTCAAAATTGTTGAGTAGGAGTAAAATGAAGTGTGTTAGGCCATGAGTGAGGCCTCAGCAAGTATCTCAAGGTTGTCCTTGTCTTTTTGGCCAATTAGGTTTTCCTTGAGTTTGTTCTTTAGCTGTTTGATTTTGACTTGGGATATCTTGTTCTTGGTGCAATAATGCATTGCCATGTGCCTCTGCAAGTTGTTATTCTTGTTGGCCTTCTTGAGGAGCTGCTCCAGGTATCCATTCACCTTGTCAAGCCAATAAACTCTATCTTCATTGATGTTTCTAGCGATTAGGTCATCTACCATAATCAACTTCTTTGGTGGTGAAGTTTCTCTTTGCTGCTCAAAAGCTCTCTTGGTTTCTCTAGTCCTAGGTCTTCCTGATGCAACTTGTTTGCCTTTACCTTTGGACACTTCAATTTGAACCACTACCTTTCCCTTTGTATCTTCCTTCTTTGACATTGTTGCCTTCTTGTCTAGCATCATCTGGTTCACCTTCAGTTGCATGTTCTCTTGCTCTAGGCATGCTATTAGAGCATTTTCCTCTATCAATTTTCCCTCTAACTTCTTGATTTCAGCCTCCTTAACCTTGATTATCTGATCTTTTATTTTTCCCTCTTGTTCTTTCTCTTTTGTTGTCACATGTGTGTCCGGATGAGAGGACTCTTCATGCTATGAGGAAACTACTTCTTTACCTGTTGTAGGCTTGGCCCCTTCAACCACCTCTTGAGAAAACACAAGCCTATCACCTCTAGAGTAGGTCTGAGACCCTTCTGACCTGTCCTTTCTCTTAGTTGATCTGCTTGAGGAAGCTATCTCTTGTTGCATAGGTGAAACTGTAGGCATGGTTTTATCATGAAACCTAGTTGAAGAAGATGAAGGAAATGCTAACTTAGAAAAATGGTCCCAAGACACATTTGCTTGTGCAAGTTGATGACAAACCAACACTTTGACTAGGCCATGATGAGACAAATTAGAGTGATATTTCTCCCCTTGTGATTGCACCTTCTCTGCCATTTTGACCAAACTCTTATACAAAAAATAGGACAAGTTTACTTGTTGTACACCAGTGAAATGCATGAGAAGTTTCATGTGGTACTTGTAAATCCTTGAGAACCTACCTTCACATGTGAAATACCTCATGATCATCTTCATAAGAAGGGTGTATTTATCCAACAAATGTATGAATGGAAAAATATAGGTTGGAGTTGCCTGGTACTGTGGTTTTAGGTATATTTTATAGAGTTGAAGGTCAAGCTATTCCCTTTTGAACCAATTCTCTCCAATGTATGGAATCCTTGTAGCTGAGGAGACAAGTTGGCTTGACACAATGATTTGGAACCCTGCTATGGTAGCTTTGTAATCTTGTAGCTTGGTGGAAAAGGAACTTGTTAGTTGGTCATGATATTTCAATTCTTCAAGATTTTGACAAAACTTAAGGCAGCCAGCATCTTCAAATGTTTTCATGACAAAGAGAGAAGACAAAACTTCATGGTTTGATGTGGGCTCATGCCTAATGACATGCCCTCGTCTATGCTTCTTTTTCTTTGAAGTTTCAAAATCCATTTGGTCTGTTAGCTCTTAGGATGGAAAACTAGGGTTAGACTTGTTGAAAATAAGGGATTTTAAAGGGTTGCGTGAGAGTTTAGGAAACTTGAGTTCGGTGAAAAGTATGTAGGTAGGTATATTTGAGGTAGATAATGGTGTGTGAGCACAAACATGTGAGTTTTATCAACAATTTGACAAGGAAAGAGTAAAACTCTCACAAAATGTAGAAATTTTGAATAATATGACACATATTCAACAAAGATTATCCCGATTATACACTTATAAGCGGAACATGCATAATACGTAACCTCCTCTACGTTGATCATCAATTTACAGAAGCAAAAACATTCACAGGTGCACATAGAAGCATCAATCAAACTCATTAACACAGTATGTATCCCGGGGAAAACATCTCGCTAAAAACCTCATCTGTATATTATAGTGATTGAATCATGTAACATTACAAAGTACAATGCTTATCACAAGCAATCAAGTACCAGCTCCACCTGTTACACACAATATAGCTCAGATCTGATCTCCAAATCTATTCCACTGCTTGCCTGCCTCTCCATCTCAATACCTGCTCAAGAACTGATGAGAATGTTTTACCAAACTCGTATTTCACCTGCAAAGAATCACTCACACTGTGTTGGACGTGAGCACAGGCTACAATTCTTGGTATTGGCCAATTCATTGGCATACTCAACCCCTCTGATTGTGCAAATCGTCATGCACAGCTATAGTCACAACTGATAGCAATCTGATCCTCTAACACCTGTCCCTGCTGAACTGAACATGCACTAACATGCAACTGAGTTAACTGATGTATTCTATAGTTGCATTATGAGTTAATAACTTGTGAATTAATTAATAACTAATTCACCCAGCTCATCTCTAGTCTATTGATCAGTTAGACTAAATACAACTAATTTAACAAAGTTAAATTGAACACAACTCCATCAACTGCACCTCCAGTCCACTAAACTCAACTCACTTGAGTTCTAACTGAAGTCCTGCATGCAAATATTAGTCATCCCATAGGTAACCACGTATTTCCTTCTGGGATCTGCATGTACCACATCCGTAGCTCATCCTGAAGTGCTCCAAGAGAATAAGATCAAGTTTATAGTCCAAATATTATTATGAGACAATAATATTTGACTTTTCTATTTTTGACAGCCAGTCTAAAAATAGACTTTGATCACTCATACTGTGATCACCCATACTGTGGTCACCCATACTGTGATCACCCATACTGTGATCATCCTTGCTGGGATCAAAAATAGAACTTGCGCCATAATTTGCATGCAGGCCCACTTAGTGAAGGCGACTCCTTTCCACTAAGCTCCATCATCTTGTTGCATTCTCAAAAAGCATTTCTTGTTGCACACTTTTCAACACTCCCTCTCAACAAGAAAGTCTTCCTCTCAAACCCAATCTTGTAACTCTGGAATGTTCTCTATGCAACACATCTCGCCGGTCCACTTGCTCTGTCATCAAAGTCTTTGACTGTTATTGCCTCTGTCGACTGAAAACTCTGCATCTCTGTTCTCTTCAGTATCTGACTGCTCTAGCCTCTTTCACTTTGATCTCTGACTGCATCTGTGCTGCTGCTAGTTCTATCTCCCAACATTGCATCCGCACTGCACCTCCCAACTGACCTCCTTGTTGGGCTAGAAACACCCTCTGATGCTGAAGCTCTACCTGCTGCTGACAAGTGCTCCCTCTCTGACATCTGCGCTACTGCAACATCTCCATGCATCTCGCACCATTGCACACCTCTCTGTGCCACCTAGCACTGTGCAAAATACTTGTGCCTTTCGCATTGCTGCAGCCTGCTAGCTATGCGATGTCCTGGGATTCCCTGCACTGTCACTCTCTCTGCTGCTCCATCCGCATCTGTCTCTACCCAATCAGTCAGTTCCTGCTACTACACATCTGGGGCTCCAGTAGCAAGGTCTCATCCAAGAGGTTGGGTACCTCAAGGATCCTACCCCTCCTCCTTGGGACGATCAATCCACATCACCCCACCTCCTACCTGGAGGTATGGCTGCATGCGATCCCTCAGCCCACCTGGCTCGAAGTTTCCCCCTACTGGAGGTCTCTGGATGAGTAGATGTCTCTACTCGATCTCCTCTCAGCTTCCCCTATTGTGGCTCCTCCACAACCTCCTGAAGCTGCTGCACCAATCGTGGCTCCTCCACAATCATCTGAGACTTCTTCTGGCTCTGCATGTTAAGAGGTAATACACACTCCCTCTCAACCACCAAGTCTGAATCAGTTGCCTCGTTGCTCAAGGCTTTGCATGCATCTTGAACCTCAAGAGCATATAGGTTCCCGACCCGTGAACCAATCTCATGACAACGAAAGCATCTCACCTTCGACTTGTCAACCTTCTTCCCATCACTGGAAGAACTAGATTCGGAAAGAGAACCCTTCTCCTTCCCCTTCTTCACCTTACTCGCTAAGGCACAGTTCTCCTCATCCTGCATGGATGAAAAATCGTCTCTAGTGCTCCGTCTAATCTCCTCCTGCACAAGATCCGACCAAAGTCTCTCCCATCCTGGCAGTTTCTCCCTTCCATTCACCGAGTCCTGGTAGCTATGCTAACTCTTAGGAAGGTCAAGGAGTTCTAGACTCACCATCCTCATCCGACAGTCACCCCCACACTTTCCAGCTCATCCCGGCATTTGGTGAACTTCGTGAGATATAGGGCATACTGTCTCCATTCTCACACTTAATGTTTCTGAGTTTTATCTCTTGCTTTGAAATTAAATTCGAATTCCACCAGCACAAAACTAAACCACTTCCAATCTAGAATTCGTGAGAACAAAGTATTTCTTGTACAGAGATCGACTATATGGGCATTCACCGGATATCTCACCTTCCAAAAGAAGGATGAATCTAGAGGCTACCTGGCCTGATTACAGACTCTGCCTGAAGAAATAAAATGTAAACACTTTCTGAATAATAGATCCGATGATCAATCCTCACTTGATATCCTGTAAAAATCTCTTATACAAATCAAGCAACTGATACCATGTAGAAATTTTGAATAATATGACACATATTCAATAGAGATTATCCTGATTATACACTTATAAGTGGAACATGCATAATACATAACCTCCTCTACGTTGATCATCAATTTACAGAAGTAGAAACATTCACAGGTGCACATAGAAGTATCAATCAAACTCATTAACACAGTATGTATCCTGGGGAAAGCATCTCTCTAAAAACCCCAACTATCTGTATATTATAGTGATTGAATCATGTAACATTACAAAGTACAATGCTTATCACAAGCAATCCAATACCAGCTCCACCTGTTACACACAATATAGCTCAGATCTGATCTCCAAATCTATTCCACTGCTTACCTGCCTCTCCATCTCAATACCTGCTCAAGAACTGATGAGAATGGTTTACCAAACTCGTATTTCACCTGCAAAGAATCACTCACACTATGTTGGACGTGAGAACAGGCTACAATTCTTGGTATTGGCCAATTCATTGGCATATGCAATCCCTCTGATTGTGCAAATCATCATGCACAGCTATAGTCACAACTGATAGCAATCTGATCCTCTAACACCTGTCCCTGCTGAACTGAACATGCACTGACATGCAACTGAGTTAACTGATGTATTCTATAGTTTCATTATGAGTTAATAACTTGTGAATTAATTAATAACTAATTCACCCAACTCATCTCTAGTCTATTGATCAGTTAGACTAAATACAACTAGTTTAACAAAGTTAAACTGAACACAACTCCATCAACTGCTCCTCCAGTCCACTAAACTCAACTCACTTGAGTTCTAACTGAAATCCTACATGAAAATATTAGTCATCCCATAGGTAACCTCGTATTTCCTTCTGGGATCTGCATGTACCACATCCGTAGCTCATCTTGAAGTGCTCCAAGAGAATAAGATCAAGTTTATAGTCCAAATATTATTATGAGACAATAATATTTGACTTTTCTATTTTTGACAGCCAATCTAAAAATAGACTTTGATCACTCATATTGTGATCACCCATACTGTGGTCACCCATACTGTGATCACCCATACTGTGATCAGATCTGATCTCCAAATCTATTCCACTGCTTGCCTACCTCTCCATCTCAATACCTGCTCAAGAACTGATGAGAATGGTTTACCAAACTCGTATTTCACCTGCAAAGAATCACTCACACTGTGTTGGACGTGATCATAGGCTACAATTCTTGGTATTGGCCAATTCATTGGCATACGCAATCCCTCTGATTGTGCAAATCATCATGCATAGCTATAGTCACAACCGATAGCAATCTGATCCTCTAACACCTGTCCCTGCTGAACTGAACATGCACTGACATGCAACTGAGTTAACTGATGTATTCTATAGTTTCATTATGAGTTAATAACTTGTGAATTAATTAATAACTAATTCACCCAACTCATCTCTAGTCTATTGATCAGTTAGACTAAATACAACTAGTTTAACAAAGTTAAACTGAACACAACTCCATCAACTGCACCTCCAGTCCACTAAACTCAACTCACTTGAGTTCTAACTGAAATCCTACATGAAAATATTAGTCATCCCATAGGTAACCACGTATTTCCTTCTGGGATCTGCATGTACCACATCCGTAGCTCATCTTGAAGTGCTCCAAGAGAATAAGATCAAGTTTATAGTCTAAATATTATTATGAGACAATAATATTTGACTTTTCTATTTTTGACAGCCAATCTAAAAATAGACTTTGATCACTCATACTGTGGTCACCCATGCTGTGATCATCCCTGCTGGGATCAAAAATAGAACTTGCGCCATAATTTTCCTGCGGGCCCACTTAGTGAAGGCGACTCCTTTCCACTAAGCTCCATCATCTTGTTGCATTCTCAACAAGCATTTCTTGTTGCACACTTTTCAACATAAACTACCTTCAAAAACCCTAGAAAAAGAGCTGGGACATAATGAGCTTAAGCAAAGAAAACCAAAGAGTATAAACCCCAAGGCAAGACTACCAACCTGTTTCATATGCAAAGAAGAGTCACCATGAAGAGGCCAGCAAGTGTAGAAAGCCCACTCCTTGGAGAAACGATAAAGCAGCAAACAGTGAATTCGTAGCAGAGGCAGATTTTTTGTGTAGCATAGGTTTCAGAACTTGGTTTTGAGTGCAAATCACCCTTCTTGGCATGGCATATTTATCTCACTGGAGTGATGTGGATGATTTGGTGCTCTGTGAATGGAGGAAATGACATGAAAAACTGTTAGGTGCCTATAATACTAATGATTACCCCATTACTATTGTAGTTATATCCCTTATTAATATTGTTGTGCCCCTATTGTCCCCATATTGTTATTATTGTGCCCCATAGAATCCCTCTATTGTTATTTTTATGGCTTTATATTATCATAGTTAGGTCGGTTGGGTTATATTGTGACTCCTTAGACTCCTATATATAGAAAGGAGGTTTTTTCATTTGAATCATCCAAGAATTATTCATTTATGTAATGTAAAGGAGGTTGCCCCCTCGAAGAGGTTGAATTCTAAGGCGTTGATCTATCTTTTCTATCTTTTTGTGAGCTGGTTTCATAACATTTGGTATTGGAGCTTTTGATTCTAGGGTTTCACTACTCCAAATAGGTCATCGTGGAATTTTCGCTGTAAATTTTTTTCTGCGATGTTTCAGAAGCTAGAAAAAAACCCATCTATGAAGAAATTGCGCTGAACCTCGGGTCCAAATTTCAGAGCTTTTCGCACTATATTTGTGGAGATATGATATGAGGAAGTTGGTATTTTTTCATACTCTTGAATTACATTCCAAACAGGTGACCTGGGGAAAATCGTCATAACTTTCTCTCTAAGCATTAGATTGAAATTTCATAAGAAGGTACAGAAAGGGGATGGACTATAGTTTCTTGTATATATTTTTCATAGCCAAAGGTTGAAACAGTGACTCGTGGCACGTCGTATAAGTTCGCTCTATTGAACTAGTCTATAATCAGGTCACTGTGGGAGATTTGGCATAAATCTTCCCTAGAGAATCCAATTTGGATTATACTTGTGGCATTGGAAAGAGGACGCAGAGGGCCACTACAGGTCACAATTTCAGGACTGGATGATCCGAAATTACAGAGATACATCAGATTCAATATCAAGCTCCTACAAAGTGAAAAAAGGTGTGTAGTTTTTTTAATTTTTGCATAAGCTTGGTTTGAAAAATTAGTTTGAAGGAATTAAAAGGGTATAGTAAAGAATTATTATCGGTAATTGATGTCCCAAGGAAAGAAAATGCAAACACCTAGTAAGCAACCTGAAAGCTCTAGCATGACTCATGAAGAAGAGGAAGAAATGCAACATGATATCTCAAAATTACGAGACCAAGTGCAACAAGTGTCACTTGCACAAAAAGTAACAGAATCTAAGATGGATGGTCTAAAGAAAGATGTAGAAGCTAAGATGGATGGTTTAAAGAAAAGCGTAGAAGCTAAGATGGATTGTTTAAAGAAAGGTGTAGAAGCTAAGATGAATGATGTGGAAACTAAGATGGATGATTTGAAGACAGACATGGAAGATTTAAAGACAGATTTGACAAAGTTTCTACAAAAAATGCTTACTAATGGTGAAAGGGTAGTAAAGGAAACTCATGATGAGAATGAAAGAAATGTTAATCATGATTTCATAGACTCTAATGTTGGACCGAAGACCCACCATATTCCAAAAATCGATATGAGGAAGTTTGAAGGCAAGGATCCCGCAACATGGATATTACAGATGGAGCAATTTTTCGATCTCAATCATGTGCAAAACACACAAAAGTTATGTATTGCAACTTTATATTTGGAACCAAATCAGTTTGTATGGTGTCAATGGCTTTTCTCTCGTAAACAAATTATCACTTGGGCAATTTTTACGGAAGAATTGACAACACATTGTGAGGATACAAAAAGCAACACTTTTTTTAACCAATTGATAAGTCTCAAACAAAAGGGTTCAATAATGGAGCACATTCAGGAGTTCCAAAAATTGAACATAAGGGTAAAAAATATTCCAAAGGAGCATAGGATTGATGTGTTCATAGGGACTTTAAAGGGTAATATCCAACATGATGTTCGCCTTTGGGAACCTAATTCATTAGAGAAGGCATTCAGGTTAGCAACAAAAATGGAAAGCAAAATTATGGCAACCAGGAAGCATACAACTCACAAATATAAATATGGAAGTGTTGTTGCCCCTAGTCTTCCACAACTTATAAGGTTGACACCACAACAATTGGAAGAAAAAAGAGAAAAAGGGCTTTGTTACAGTTGTGATAGCAAATACACTAAAGGTCATAAGTGTGCTGATAAGAAATTATTTTACATAGATTGTGAAGAGGAAGAAGAAAAGGAGAAAGAAAGTTCAAAAGAAGAGGATATACTCTAAGAACAAAGCCTAGATAAAGAAGAAATGAATCTGACCATATCTTGTAATGCATTGGCTGGAATTATCACTCCTCAAACCATCAGATAGAAGGACAAATCAAGAAGAAAAAGGTAATAGTGTTGATTGATTCAGGAAGTACCCACAATTTTATTCATTGTAAGATAGCAAAAATTATTGAATTGCTTCCTATATCCAGCACCAGAGTGTCAAGTGATGGTTGCAAATGGAGGAACGATAAATTGCTCTGGAAAGTGCCATAATATCAAGCTATCCATGGGAGAATATGTATTGACTAGCCCAATGCTTTCCATTCCAATGGGAGGTGCTGATGTTGTACTAGGAGTCCAATGGCTACAATCCTTGGGTAAAATAGCTTTTAATTTTCAAGAACTTTTCATTAAATTTTCTACGGAAGGAAAGAAAGTTGAATTAATGGGTATTGCAGGGAAACCGGCAAAGACAATCAGCTCTAATGGTATGACAAAGCTTCTAAAAAAGGAACAAAGAGGTGTAATTACACAATTATGTTCACTAGATGTTTCCACATTGGAATCATTTATTTCTCCATATCTCCAAAAAGTCTTGGACAATCATTCCAAGGTATTTGAGACTCCCAAAGGTCTCCCACCTATTCGTGATCATGGTCATTTTATTCATCTGATTCCAGGAAGTGTTCCTCCAAACATCAAGCCGTACAGATATCCCTATGCCCAAAAGAGTGAAATTGAACGTATGGTTGCAGAAATGCTAGAGGCTGGTATAATTCAACCTAGTCAAAGTTCTTTCTCTACTCCAATAGTATTGGTGCACAAGAAGGATGGATCATGGCGCATGTGTCTAGATTATAGGGAGCTCAACAAGCTCACTATTAAAGATAAGTTTTTCATTTCGGTCATTGATGAATTACTGGATCAATTTCATGGATCAATTTACTTCACCAAGTTGGATATTCGTTCAGGATATCATCAAATCAGAATGAAGACTGAAGACATTCCAAAAAAAACATTTAGAACTCATGAGGGTCATTATGAATTTTTGTTCATGCCTTTTGGCCTCACTAATGCACCTTCTACATTTCAAGGTTTGATGAATTCCATTTTCAAACCCTTCCTTAGAAAATTTGTGTTAGTATTTTTTGATGATATACTAATCTAGAGCAAGTCTTGGAAGGATCATGTTGAACATGTTGACAGGGTGCTACAACTATTGGAGGAGAAACAATTATATGCAAAGAGATCCAAATGTTTCTTTGGAGTACAAGAGGTGGAATATCTGGGTCATATTGTATCTCATGAAGGAGTTAAGGTAGACCCTAGCAAAATTAAAGCCATTAAGGAATGGAAAATCCCCACATCCATAAAGCATCTGCGAGGATTTCTTGGGTTGAAAGGGTATTATCACAAGTTTGTTAAGAATTATGGGAGAATAGTTGCACCTCTAACAACATTATTGAAGAAAGATGCATTTTCATGGACTCCAGAAGCAACAAAGGCCTTCGAACACCTTAAAGAGGCAATGTGCCAAGCACTGGTCTTAGCTACACCGGACTTCACAAAAACCTTTATTGTGGAATGTGATGCTTCAGGAAATGGAATTGGTGTTGTTTTAATGCAAGATGAAAGACCTATTGCTTTTGAAAGTTGTCCAATAAAGGGAAAGTTTTTACACAAAGATATTTATGAGAAGGAAATGTTGGCAATACTACATGCACTTAAGAAATGGCGACCCTACCTAATGGGAAGACACTTCAAGGTAAAAACAGATCATGATAGCCTTAAATACTTTTTAGAACAAATATTATCCTCTGAAGAGCAACAAAAGTGGGTCACAAAGATGTTGGGTTATGACTTTGAAATCATCTACAAAAAGGGGAAGCAAAATGTGGTGGCAGATGCACTCTCAAGAAAGGATGAGGATGTGGAAGCATTGTTGTGCGCCATTTCTATTATCCAACTAGATTGGATAAACAAAGCAAGGGAGGAATGGAAGAATGATGACGAAGTGTGGGCACTTATTCGAAAGTTACAACAAGATTCCATTACATCTAATACATTTAGCTGGCAAAATGATTCGTTATGGTACAAAGATTGCTTATACCTCTGTAAGAATTCCCAACTCAAAAAAAATATTCTTATGGAATTGCACACTTCTCCCTTGGGAGGGCACTCAGGATTTTTAAAAACTTATCACAGGGATAAGAAGGAATTTTTTTGGGAGGGCCTTAAATCGGATATTCAAAAGTTTGTGGCGGAATGTTTGGTCTACCAACAAAATAAAGTTGAAACAATTAAGACCCCGGGTCTATTACAACCTTTATCCATTCCAAGCCAACGTTGGGAGGAGGTTTCGATGGATGTTATCACAAGTTTACCCAAGTTTGAGGGAAAGAGTGTCATCATGGTGGTAGTTGACAGACTTACCAAGTATGCACACTTTTGTGCATTATCACATCCATTTAAAGCCAGTACAGTTTCTACGACATTTATGGAAACAATTCAAAAGATACATGGAAACCCAAAGATTATTGTAAGTGATAGAGATCCCATTTTCACTGGAAATTTTTTGACAGAAGTATTTTCTTGTCTTGGTACTTAGTTAGCTCATAGCTCATCTTATCATCCTCAATCTAATGGGAAAACTAAGATAGTAAAAAAATGTTTGGAAGGATATCTTTGTTGCTTTGTATCTGATAAACAGACACAATGGGTCAAATGGTTGCCTCTGGCTGAATGGTGGTATAACACTTCCTTCCATACAGCAACAAAAATGACCCCATTTATGGCACTTTATGGATATCAGCCACCATCCATCACATCATATTTAAGAGAAAATTCTAAGGTTCAAGCAGTGGAACATCACATCGAACATCAACAACAAGTCCTCCAACTCTTAAAGGATAACCTTGTGTTGGCACAGAATATAATTAAACAACAGGTAGATCAACATCATAGCGAAAGAAGTTTTGATGTAGGTGATTGGGTATTCCTATGGCTACAACCATATAAACGAATGTCCCTCAAGCAAGCTAAGAAGGATAATAAATTATCACCAAAGTATTATGGTCCGTACAAGGTGTTGCAAAAGATTGGTACTATGGCATACAAATTGGAGCTTCCTGTAGCTTCTCGAGTGCACCCAGTTTTCCATGTTTCATGTTTAAAGAAGGTTATAGGTGACCAGCTCCCAGTTCAAACAATATTGCTAGAACTTGATGAGGAAGGAAAAATTATATTGGAACCGGAAGCAGTCACAGAAACAAGAACTCGACAGCTACGAAATCGATCAATTTCGGAGTATCTCATCTAGTGGAACAACTTATCTGCTGAAGATTCCACATGGGAGGATGAGAATTTTATACAGAAGCATCCAAAACTACTCAAGCGTTGAGGACAACACTTTTTGAAGGAGAGGGGCATGTTAGGTCCCTATAATACTAGTGATTACCCCATTACTATTGTAGTTGTATCCCTTATTAATATTTTTGTGCCCCTATTGTCCCCATATTGTTATTATTGTGCCCCATAGAATCCCTCTATTGTTATTTTTGTGGCTTTATATTATTATTTTTAGGTCAGCTGGGTTATATTGTGACTCCTTAGACTCCTATATATAGAAATGAGGTTTTGTCATTTGAATCATCCAAGAATTGTTCATTTATGTAATGTAAAGGAGGTTGCCCCCTCGAAGAGGCTGAATTCTAAGGCGTTGATCTCTCTTTTCTATTTTTTTGTGAGTTGGTTTCATAACAAAAACAGTGACCAGGAGCATGAAAAAATGAGCTGATTTTGACCATCTGGGAGGATTATGAATCGTCGATATGGGCCTACTAATCTGGGCCAATTAAATCTAGGTTGTTGATCTGATATGTTGTATTATCACAATTGCAACAAGGAGAGGGCCCTTTTACCATGCTTCATATTGTTTTTCCGACCGGCTGGACATGAAACTTTAACAAACACAATCTATAAAATATTGCATCTGCTAGACTTATTTCATCGCAATGGGAGAGGAGCCTATGTATTACAAGGGGGCGTAGGATGGACAGATGCAAAATACTTTAAAATATAGCATAAAATCCTTTCGGATCCATCGTAATCGCAATGTGGAGGGGGCTGGTGGAGTTTGTTTACATATAGGAATTGCGATTATGATCGCAATCGGCGGAATGAGTAGGAGTAATAGGGGCTATGACACAAAACTTTGCGATAACACGTGGTTGGTGGGTCCCGAGTATATTTCATTGGGAGTAGAACCATAAAACCAGACTCGAAAACCTTTCAAATCTAGCCTATAAAAGAGTGCATCCGTTGTCTTTCACCTGATTGCATTGCAAATGGAGAGGGGCTCTACAGTTTAATTTTTATGTGAAACATGTGATTGCAATCGCAATCAATGAAGGGAAGAGGTTTGGGGGCGCAACAATATTGAAACTTGCAACATGGCAACACATGGCCTGCAGGCCCAATTTATGCTTTGGATGTGGTGGATTATATATAATGCAATATATATAATAAAATGGACTTGCGGCCATGGTTTATGAATGTTTTAGAACATTTAAAATGGGAGTGGGGAACACGGCTAGAGTTAAATGTATAATACAAAATGGAAATGCAGCTAGAGTTGGACTATGAGATGGATTTTGGCTAGAGTTTGAAAATGAGTTTTTCCAAGGGAAAAATGGGTTTTGGCTAGGATTTAAGGATTTTCTAATAAAAAATGGGTTTTGGATGGAATGAGGGGATTTATGAGGGAAGGTTGAGGTAGGTATATGGGGTATGAATGAGGATGTTGAAACAAGCTAAAATCTCCTTGAACATTTTTCCCGAATTACTACTTCCATGATGATGATCTAGGTGATGCCATGACTCTTTTTTGACCATTTTTATGATTTGATCTTAATAATGACACCCAATGGATTTATGAACTGATGATTTGGACCTTGAACCTTTCAATATGACTCACCATGAGATGATGATTGTGATGGTGATCAAGAGATTTTATTGATGACTCATCACAAGGAGTGATGGCATGACCAAGTTGGCATTTGGACCATGAAATGAAGGGAGTAGTAACATACCTAGACATACTAACCAGTGACTAAATTTTGATTTGAAAACCTACTGAAACTATAAAAAAATGACTTAGGACCCTATCAACCATATTGAAAAAGTATATTTGATCACTGGTGACTGGCAGGACTGACGACACTGACACCCTCTGCGCCTTCGACTATATGGTAACTTTTGGAACCTAGGGTTGGGGCCAAGCCCAAGCCCTCGACTCCCTTTCTCCTGTGGTCTTGCGGGTGTAAAGGTGACCAGGGGCTAGGGGCTTAGCCCTGACCCCATCCCCCAAATGAAATCCATCGGAACTTTATATAGCATTTGGGGCCTTTGTATGTTAAGACCAACCATAGGCAGACTGATAGAGCGCAGTGTTGTTTTTTGTGAGGTTGGGCGTTTGAATCCTATGGAGGCTTGCCCAACCATAACCATATTATTGGTCTGCCTCAAATGACCACAAACTAATCAAATTCTCCCAAATTCAAACGAACTGGAGGATGACACTTAGAAGCCTCTAATTGGCTCGTACCCTACATAGTCATTCTACTGACTCGACAATACGGTCAACCCAGTCAACTACCCAGTTAATAGACCTGCTCAAATTTTACATGTTTGGCAAAACGATCAGAATATGATATCTGGAGCATACAGTGTCAGATTGAGGTGAAATGAATGTCATTGGATTTTGAACAATGAGCACTTCAAATTGACACTGGTTTCAATACTTTTTGTGCACTTTCATTTTTGAGCAAAAAAATGATCACCTGATCACACCTCCCCACTAGGAACTTTTGGACTCCAAATGTTTACTTCCCTAGTCAATATAATGAGGCGGAAACTCAAAAACACCTAAAAACTCAATCCAAAAAGCTTACTTTTCAATTGGTGCTCTTCAAGCTCCAACTAAGGCACTTCACCTATCTTCTTCGTGAAGACCTTCTGTCCTATTAAGAATTGAGCCAACATTCTTATCGCTTGATGTAGGAACAAAATACTTATGAGTGGAATACGACCATTCTCTTTAATCTCATCTTTACATGGCTCAAAAACACTTCATCTTGAAGTTAAACTATTGAAGACAAACTTGAATCCATCTTGGAATTCATAAGCAACATAAACTTGATTTAACGTCTTCAAACTGAGCTTGTACATAAAAAGTACATTGTTGCAAATTTTTCAATGATATAATTGTCCTTGCCTACAAAACATAGTCATCTTGTACAATATTGAAAATAAAGATTCTATTCACACAAATTTCATATCGAATACTTGCATCAATGAACACATGACAAACTTTTAAGACAACTTTGAACGACAATCTTGTACATTCACAAGAAGTACTTGAACATGTGGACTTGTAATCTAGCAAATATATACATCAATGAAAAACACATACTTGTTGAACATAGTGACATTAATTATTCACTTTACAAAAGTACCTAAACAGGTAAACAAAAAGAAGTAATTACAAGATTTACAAAGCAACTTTACAATAAGTCTACCCAAACTTTTCCTGTTCTATTCCTATCGGTTCTATTTTTGCATCATATTTACCTTGAAGGTTTCTTAGGATTGCGGCGAGTCCTCTTTTCCACCTCTTTCTTCCCTTGCATTATGTTGCCCAATCTCTTTTCCTTTCTTTGAATGGATCTTTGGATGTAACTTCCAACATTGTTCAGTTCCATGTCCATGCATCTTGCAATGGGTACAGAAGAACTTTCTCTTGTTTACTGATGCAGAAGTTCTCTCATGCAAAGGAGAATCATTATGCTTGATGCCTGAAATATGATCCATCCTTTTAACCATTATCATACATTTCTCACATACATCCACAAAATGTTCAAATGCATCATAGAAAGTACAAGGGTACTTATTCCACAAGTATTCAAAATTATCATGCATTTGAAAACACCCATGAGAATTATACTCGTCTCTAGGGTTGTAGCTTTAACGAAGTGGAGTGGATGATGCCATGCAAGGTACCTTCAATCATTCATCTCACTGGGAGATGAATTAACATTGTCACAAGGTGGTGACATCTCATCCTCGTATGGTTAATGTACCTCAAGACGTTTGGAGCATTCTCAAAACTCCCTTCGACCATATCCCAATCCTTGATACTTCAATCTCTCCTCAACCATGATTGGATTGGTAATACCTTGGTCATTTATGATGAGGCCTCCACCTTCATAACCCATATTGGAAAGAAGCTTCATACCTATGCGTTTGGTATGAAGCTCAAATGCTGCAAAAGAGGTGCTATACACATAAGTAGAAGGAATTGTACTTGAAATGATAATTACCTCTTTAAACTTGCCATTCATCTTTTCATCTTCTAATGATGATGACAATGATATTGCATATGACTCTAGCCACCCACTCTTATCAACTAGCATATTACATGCTTCTTGAAGATGCTTGCAAAATGCACATGCATCATCTTCCTCATATGGTCCATAACCACTGTTTGAACCATGAACACGTACTAGTTTCATTATGGAGGTTTCTCTTGCTGGCACATGAGTAAAAATTTTAGCAACTTCTTCTTCTACCACATGCTGCAACTGAAGTCACATGTTCCTTTTCTCCTCTTCATCCATCTCTAGCATCCTTCTCAACTCTATGTTCTCCATATGAAGAGCCAAATTCCACTCCTCTATCTCTTGGAGACTCTTTTTGCTGCCCATTCTTACAACTTGGTCAACTGGTGCTCTTATACCAACCTGATATGAAAATGGAGTATGTGACTTCTTCCTCTTCTCCATAATGAAACAAAATAAAAATAGGACCATTCTAACGTTTTTCAAGGTAAAATGGGTCTTGTCACAAAACAAGTTTTTCTGTTGTTTCTTCAAGTCATGAGTTAGTATTCACATGTAAACTTAACATACGAAACATAATAGCACATAACTAATACATGCATAATGAAGAGCATAACAAAATATTTGTTAACAAAGTTCACCCCTCCTGGGCTACATCTTTGGGTCTTCCAACATAGCTAGACTACTCATACATTCAATAGAAAAAGGAAGTACATAAATGTTTTCTGATGGAAACATGTGGTTATTAACCCTACAAGGTAATGTTCTCCTACAAATAACTCTCACATACAGCAACAACACAAAGCATCTCCTACAAAGATTCCATACTCCAACTAAAATGAGCTAAAATGAGCATGTGAGCACTTCAATTCCATATTGAAGTACATAAAAAAAACTTCCCTCAACATAAAATAATGAGAAAAGTAAAACTGAGATGAACCTTGCAAGTAAAAACTGTTGCAGTAGACTTCTGAAGGTGAGAATACCCTTACAAGGTCTTCTCCATGCTCAAACACCTTCCACAACTACTTCCAAACCCTAATTGATCCATACACCCTTAGTCTCAAACATGCAAAATACTACTTAAATGTGCTCAAATAAGAAATTAGAGGTTACCAATGGATTCATAACATCCAAAACCCCTAAGTGGACTCTTTTTAAGCTCAATTTGGCCCAAAACTCCAAAATATATGGCTCCCAAGATCTCATATGAGTTTCACTATTAATTATTCTACAAATCGGACCAACACTCTAACTGTCCTACAAATACGTCATATTTTTCACTAACCGAGTGACAAATTTGCCCTTCGCCAGTGCAGTTTGTTGGAATTTTAATTTCACCAATAACCCTCAAGTCTGAAAAATAGGGTCACATTGGCACATAAGGTCATGGGTTGGGCCTTAACGCTTGCCCCCGCTGGCCTAGCCCTTATCCGCCATGCCACAGTTCTAACTTCTCCATAAGACCAGCGGCTAGCCCCCGAATCTTTGCGCCTACTCCTTTGCCCCTTCCGCCTTACACTATCAGTGGTTCTATGTGCCAATGGAACCAGGATATATGACTCCTCCTAAGTGCCCTCTGTAAGCACCCTCTGACATGGTCCTATGGTTACAGGTGACTAGGACCTGAGCTACCACCGAGCCCCTTTGTAGTTGGCACCTTCCCTTCGTGCCTCTAACTATATGGTAAGTTCCAAAACCTTAGGCCAGGTCTAATCCTGAGCCATCAAATCCATTTCACCTATGGTCTCGTGGGTGTAAAGGTGACTGGGGGCCAAGGGCTTAGCTTGACCCCAACCCCCAAATGCAATCCATCGAAACTTTATATAGTATTTGGAGCCTTTGTATGTTAAGACTCACTGTAGGCAGATAGGTAGAGCATAGTTTTGTTTGTTGTCAGATCAGGGGCTTGAATCCCATGGAGGATTGGCCGACCATAAACAAACTTTTTCATGACACTAGAATGCCACGTGGTAGCCCATGACTGGGCCATGTGGCACCATATTACTGGTCCACCTCAAATGACCACAAACCAATCAAATGCACCCAAATTTGAATGAACTGGAGGGTGACACTTGGTAGCCTCTCATTGGCTCATACCATCCACAGTCACCCTATTGACTCAATAGTACGGTCAACCCAGTCAACTGCCCAGTTAATAGATCTACTCAAATTTTACCTGTTTGGGAAAATGATTAGAACGTGATATCTGGAGCATACGGTGTTAGATTGAGGTGAAATGAATGTCACTGGATTCTGAACGACGAGAACTTTGAATTGACACTAGTTTCAATACTTTTTGGGAACTTTCATTTTTTAGCAAAACTTTAATCACCTGATTAGTGAATAATAACAATACTTCCTACTCCCTCTAAAGCATAAAGGAGATTCTTTTACTTCCTTTCAATTTGGAAGTCATAATCACAATATTTATAGCTTCTCTTCATAAATGTATCAACTACCAGTTCTTCCTGGGGATAATTGCATGGCTCCCTTTTTCCTTTGCGTATCATCATGTTGAGCTTCTTTCTTCCAAGATTTTCTAGAGCCATTCTTCCTTCAATATTGTGACAGGGTTGAGGCCATCTTCCTTACATATCACTTTCCTCTTTTTATCATTAATGGAGGCATTTTATTGAGCCTTATCAAACTTCAAGCTAGTAATAGCTTCTTCTAAACATTAAAGTGAACATGTACATCAGGTTATCTTCTTACACTACTACCTTTCAATCCCAAGATGATGATGTAAACATCTTGACTACATAGTTTCCAATATTCTCAATCCATATGTTCTTTGAATTGATTTCTACACCAATAATTGAACTTGCCTCAACTATCATCATGTATTCTTGTAATATCTTTCTAGACAACAAAAAAATATGTTAACAAGATAACCAATGTCAAAATATTCTTATCATGATGGTCCCTTTAATCATAGTATTTTATTAATTGAGTCTTTTGAGATCAACATCCTTTTGTATGATCCATCTCCATGCATTCATTTAATGAGAGTGCCAATTGATGAAACTTGATTACCAAGTTAAAATAACTTCCTTGGAGTTGTCATGGTTAACTCCCTTTCTTTCTTTCAAAGAATATGCTTGATGTTGATCAATATTGTCATATTTATGCCATGAAATCTTGTGTGAGAGTCTTGATCGCTTTTCATTCTAAAGCATGTCAAATTTCTTCTTTCAAGCATAATACAACTATATGGAAAACTTATCAAGCACACTTTTATAGCCAACTCCTTCTTAAGATTCTTGTAGATATGAACCCTACCCTAGAGAAGAGTTTGCATACCTATGCTTCCATACAATCATCTAGTCATCGTTTCTTGAACAAGCTTGATTCTTATACCTGTAGAAGGTAACTTCCTTTTCCCAGAAGTAGAAAGATTTTAATTTTGTCTTTCATACTGTAATTTGGCCATCTACATTCCTTCATCCTTCAATAGTATTGTTTCCATGCTAGATGGAATATATACCAGTCATGTCATAATGCTCCTTCCAAGAACCTTCCAAAATGATTGTTCTTATAGGATCTTGATGATCCCTCTTGACAAAATGATTACCTTTATCATTGTGTTAGACAATGATTGGATGAAATATAATACGCAATATGATCCTGTTCTTCTCATTTTTGTAAGCTATATCATTTCTATCAAAGAAACTTGATCATGTAGACTCTAAATCTTCTGATGTCATATGATTTTTTCTATGATGCCATGCTTCATATTTTGTTTTTCCTAGAGAATATAACAATGCATACTACATTATTAATGAACTTAGTAGCATCAATTCCTTCAAGGTCCTTACAATTCCCTCCTTTCATCATGCTTAGCAATTTCAAGGATTCATCAACAAGCATGAGTGTTTCTTGTTTTGTTCTTTCATCCTTCTTATTTTTCTTCCACAGTTTTGATGGCCTTCAAAATATACATGCAATTCTCAATAGAAAGTACAACCAAGAAAAATATACAAAGAGCATGATGTCAAATTTTTCAATCTAGGGTTTCTGTGATTTCTTAGAAGGTGAACTTCTAGGGTTTTAGTTACAAACCCTGTATATCTTGATCTAAACCTTGTTATGATTTTAAGGGATATCAGCCCTAGGTATTTGAATTTCAAGACCTAGTATTTATTCAATCCAACCCTTGCTAGGGTTTTATCGCATACCCTAAATTATCTTTTTAAAAATTATATTTGCAAACCATATATGTTAAGAGCTAGGGTTTTCTTAGAGGGAACAACCAATTAGGGTTATGGTTTTCGCTCCTAGGGTTAATTCAATATAAACAAAGAGTCCTCAAGACTACACATATATACAAACCCTAACAACTCTATAGTTATCAAAATCTACCATAAAGGAATTTCCAAAACCCTAACTGCAAGACCTCAACCATACAATAGACATATCTTGTATGCATGGACATATATTACATGAAAAAAGTACATACCTCTCTCTTCCATGATTAATGGGAGTTTCTTCAAAGATCTATTCGAACTTCATTTAGTTCCCAAATCATTCATTTCTAACAATCCTTAAATTCCTTCTTAATTATCAATGTTATGTTGTCCTTCTTTTTCTTGGTTCATGTAGCTCCCTTCTTCAATTTCAGCCCTCTGATTAGGGTTGATTGTAACTATATTCATAGTCCTACAATTAATGACAAAATTGTCTCCAAACATTGGGGCTTAGCAATTTTTGCAAGTCACTTCCTTTTAATCCCATTGCCAACCCACTGTAGGCTTTTTCATTCTTACAAATAGTCACCTACAGGTCTTCGACCTACAACTAGGGCACGCTTCAAAGAACTAGGATATGTTTCATATGGAAAGCAGTCATAAAATAGGCATATAATTGTCCTACGTAACTCATATTCTTCCATGTTTCTCCTCCAATCTCAACCCAAACAATTTATGAAAAAACTATCCCAAACATAATTTTCTCCTCCTTTGCTTGGCCTCTTTAGATCTATAGCTATTTCAAAGGTGATTTCTCCTTGTTTCTTTCAAGATCCTTCAAAGATTTCCTTCCTTCAAGATATATGCTCTTCTTCAAAATAGTGGAATGCACTTAGAGAACCTTTAAATAGAGCTTATAGTCTTCTTCCTCCTAGGTCGATAGATGTTCTTCTAAAGCCTTTACTTATGTCCTTTTGAAAATGGTTCCTTTTGACAAGTAATCTCTTCTTATGCCCATAAGATGATTTTCAAGATACCTTCTATTCTCGCTTTTGTTATGTTACCATGTTGGAAAAATTAAGTATGGCAACTATCTTAAACAATTTTCCTTATCCTTGATAAATATTGTGAACTTATATTATCTTCTTGTGCTCTTTATTAGATTATTTTCATCAAACAATTATCAAGAGCATAAACCATGAAGATTATAAAGAAAATGGACACAAAATATAGACTCCAAGACAGGGAAAAACCCCTCTAAGGGGAAAACCCAGAAAGAGTCTTTTCTCTTCTTATAGAATCTGCTTCAAATGAGGACACCAAGACCCAAAAACCTAGACCAAGTCCTCCTCCAAGCACCAAGTCATCCCTTCAAGAATTGCTTCCTCAATTAAGATCAAGTCAACAAGTTCAATGAAATTCAAACTCATTTCAATATGCTCTAAACTTAGATTTCACCCCTTTGCATCAAAATCTCAGCCTCCTATAATAGACCTGCAACTTTAGCCTCGCTGCAACTCTGATTTTTTACACATGTGAGATAGTATAGGGAAGATTTCTTTTCTTCTGGAATTTGGTTTCTTCTTATTCTAACCTTGACTTATTTTCTTAATTTTCTTTCTAATTTCACTCCTTATTCAAGAGATTGAACTGCCTATGTGTGTCTCAAATGAGGTCGAGCTCCTCTTATTTATAGTCTTCACATGAGGTTGAATTATCCCTCTCTAGGATGACTTGTCTTTGACTAGGTCCAACTTGGTATTAAAGGCATATTTGACTCTCTAAACTCATAATTTATATCTTTTACATGTTACAACTTGCCCAATAGAGTCTTATACATTTGAAAAATACTTTCTTAACTAAAGAAAATTATTCTTTTGACATGACAAACCCTAGAAGCATGAAGAAAATACTTTACCTAGATGACCATCAAAATGGAACATGAAACCAATGCTTAAAAATAATATTTTTCTTTCTTCTTTTTCTTGTAGCATAAGATATACATAATGATTTGAGTACATTGACAATTATGAAGACCAAAACTAGTTACATTTTCCAATACCTGGAACCTATGTGAATCCATAATTTACAACAAACTAGAAATTGGTGACCATAAGAGTATTTATGCTAAGAAATGCTCCTCCTAACAGTATGCATCATATTCCTTTTTCTAAGAGGAAGAATCTTGCATCATGGTTTCTGCCTATGATGCCTATATTTGATCAGCAACAAGAATCAATTCCCTGGTCATTCAAGGCACACCCAAGATGTTATTTTTTGCTTCAACATGCTTCCTTCTCCAAAATTCTCTTTTTCCATGTTGGAATGATGATTCTTCATATTTTCTAGGAACCCAATTTAAGTTACAATCATGAGCCATATGTCCAATATTATGACATTTGAAGCATTCAATTATGTACATGAATGAGGGAGCATAAGTTTTGCTGGTGAACACTTTGGAGTAACTTCCTACAACTTTCCTTTTGTGGAAATGATAAGAATCCTTATAAATCTCTTTGCTATATAACTTGCAATCCTTTTCCATGTGCCCAAAATTTGTACAAGAGTAACAATAACCAAAAAATATAGTTTGATACCTGGAAGAGGAGGTTTGCCTTGGTGCACTTTTGAAGTTGTTTTTCCTTGAGTTTCTTTGATGATATTCATTGATGCTTGCATAATATCTTCTTGGAGCAAAGGTTAGTCGAGTGTTATTTTGAATCATCTCCTTGGTTCTACTGGAGTTGGGGGAATTTTCACAACTTTCAAGATTCTCCACATTCTTGTTCTTTCATGCTTTAGGGTTTGCATCACTTTTTCTATAAGGCTCACTTTCTTATCCAAGACTAGATTTGTTAAGTGGTGATATTTGATGACTTAGGATTTCATCCAAGGCTTGATAACTTTTCAGACTCTTAGATAGCTTGTCCGCTTCATTTCTCAAGGAACCAATCTCTTCTTCAAGCCTTTAATAGTTGTATTATTTATTTGTTAGTTGGATCTTCATTACTTGTTCTTCTTTCTTTGATTCCTTTATCTAAACATTTAGGAAGTTGACTTCTTCTTCATGTTTACCAATTTTTTCTTCAGATTTATTCAAGTCCTCATATGTTTGGTTGAGATGACTTATCAAAATGTCTTCCATTTTCTTTGCTTCTTATAGTTGAGTTGTCAAAAAGGCTACTTCTTCATTACATTTCTTCTCATTCTGATGCAATTATGTCGTAATCTTGTTGAGATCCTTACCTCTTTCTTGTAACTGATACCTTAAAAGGAAAAATTCTTCCTTTATTTTGACAAGGTCATGATCAACATTTTCTACCTATTTCTTGATTTCCTCATTTTCCTTTTCAAACTACTTATCTCTTCTAGAGTAAACACAAGTTTTCCCTTAAGGACTACTTCAAATACCACTTCAATGTTCTCTTCATCATCATCCTCTTTTATGCAATTGGTTCCTTCATCCTTGTTTTCAGCTATCTTCTATGGTTTTAGATTATATTTGTGCTCTTTACCACCATATTCTAGATCCGAGGTAATGAGAAAAATTCCTTTTGTGTTAATATATTGAAGATTATCCCAAAGATATTTTGTTGATGAAAATTTATCCATTTTGAATTTTATGTGATATGATATTCCACTCAAGATTGCTTCCATTGATTTTGTATTGGAATCATCTGACTCATTTGTAGTAGTATGTTCAATAATAACTAATTCCCATACTTCACATCCTAGGGTCATCAAAAATTTCTCCATTCTTCTCTTCCATATTTCAAAAATTTTTCCATTGAATATGGGGGCTTTTCACATCTGATTGTCTTCTAATTTCTTAACTAAGGAGGAGACATATTCAAAGGGTTTGGAGCCTTTCTTCCTTGACTTTTCCATTTGTCTTCTAAGGATATACCTTCCAGTTATTAGGCTGAGAGTGAAGGTACTAGCTCTGACACTAATTCTTGGAAATATTAAGGGGCAGGGGGGTGAATCAATATTTCGTTTTACAATTATTATGCTATACCCGTTAAGATCACTTAAAAACATTACACAAAAATGTACAACAAAAGAATAATTTTTTAATAATAATAATGAGGACTCCAATCCTCTTTATAACTAATCATGTACAATGATACTTCAAGGCTCCAATCCTAGATGAAGACTCCAATATTCAAATCAACTAGGCTCCAACTTGTTCTATACCACCAAGCTCCAACTTGTTCTTATTTGATGACTCCAATCCTCTCAATAGTTCAAGCTCCAACCTAGTTTTCCACAAGGCTTCAAGATTGTGTGAGGACTTTAATCCTCTATGCTACAACCCTCTCAATATGGTTCAATTCTTCAAGATGGCTTCTCAAGAATTACAAAATATTTCTTCAACAAGTACTGAATAATATCTCACAAGGTCTTCAAATAATGTCTCGAATGCGTTCTTCAAATTCAGCTTCAAAGGGTTTCCATGATGTCTTCAATGTGTTTCTCCTCAAGTCATTTTTAATTTGGCTCTTTGAAAGTATCTCCAAATCTCCCTTATAATTAGCTTCAACAATTCTCTTACAGGGGTCTCAATATCACCTTCAAAAGTACACCAAAATTTGCTTCCACAAGATCTCTTTCATACCTCCAAATATTCTTCAAGATTTATTCAAATTTACTTCAAGGATGCTTCATAAAGGAGACAAAAATTGGTCCAAAAAAAAGTTTTTTGTTATAGTTTCAAGTCCACTTAATTCTTCCATCAAAGGAAGGTCTCTGTTTTTCACAGTGCCTAAGTATATTCTCAGGATCAAGGTCTGATGCTTTCATAGGTCCGAGATAGGGATTGTAGTAGTTCCTTAACAAAATTTCATGAGTAAAAAACTTGTACCAAACCTGATCCAACCTAAGGTATCAAGGACTTGATTCAAGGTTTGCAACTATAAATGTAAGGTCTTGCAATTATATAAATATAGATCTATGTTTTACCTACGAATCCTACTAAGCATATGTCATAGAAAATTAAATTGCCTACCATAGAGAAATCACTCCTTTTCTTCACCTCAGATATTATAACTTCTTGTACTTGATTGAATATATCTTGACATAGCTCTACTTATTTATGTGATTTTTTCCTTTAGATCCACGAAAATGTCTTGTCAAATAGATGATTTCCATTCCTTTTCTTCTTTTCTACACCAAGCTCGCATTCAAATGGAGGAGTATCTTCTTTTTATTTATACACAATCATGTCACTAAGGTAGGGCTGACTTTTATTTTGAATTGTCATGTCTTTAGAGGAAGAGCCAACTTGTAGTTTCATTTGTTAATGCAATATGTGGTCGTTCTGTTAAGTTGAGAAACATGCTTCTCATCATTTAGAAGATGTAGGTTATTAGTGTTTTCACAATCTGAAAGTAGCCTCATAAACCCATCCTATAAAATGTCAAAGAATTGATAATTAGTGTAAAAAACCTTTGGAACATCATAGTTATGTGAAAATGGAAAAGTCGTGGAAATGATTTCCAGCCTTTGATGTGGGGACTTCAACCACCCTACAAGGTCTTTCCTTCATAACACTATAGTCATTTTTTCAAATAGTTCCTACATGCTTGAAGAATGTCTTAGAAGCCCTCAATTCATGTTTGCAATCAAAGTAGTGCTCCTTGTCCAACATGGCTATATGTTAAACCACATAATTCATGTTTATATATTATCAGGTCTAAGAAAACTAGTTGAAGACTTAAATTATAGACCTAAGTGTATGTGGTAATAGACCGATTTTGTGTGTGTTCTTTTATGAATAGGAAGTGTGAAAATATCTAGCTCGTATAACAAAGAAATGGATTACTTGAAGTCTTCACAAATCTCATAGAGTGTAACTTTTATGACCATGATATTCACATAATAGAATCACTTTGTATGATTATCATGCTTAGGGATTTTTCATGCATTCAGGGTTTCATCTTTGCACTCAGGGTTTTCATCATCTTCAACAATGCTAGTGTCATAATTGACATCAATGAAAACTTTATCCAACGAACAAGAGGAGAGACAAGAGAAGCTTGACCATCCCGGTTAAGATTTTGATGGAATTGAGTACTAGCACATGAAACTGTCTGATGGGGGGGATGAAGAGCCTCAAAATCAACCTGTTTCCAACACATCCTAACCATCTCTAATGACTCGAAACCTCAAGCATTGACTCACATTTTCTTACAATTTACTTTTATTTCTTACTATTATGTGCCTTTAATTTCATCTCGATTATCAAAGGTGATTATCATTGTTTTTATGCGTTTTCCTGCTAAATTGGTCTGCACTTTAGTAAATTATGTTATCTAATGGTTGTAAGACTCTGCAACCCTTATTTTCCTAAGTACCAGGCTGTATGATCACTGGTTACTGGATCTAATGTTGCCTCAAAATCTATTGGAATGATCCATCCTATATGGTTACGGGAAGGGTGGATGTAATGTTCACTTTACATGCCATCTTGGATGCTCTGACCGTGACTTGCAGAGTCAAATCAATTGTTATTTTGTTATCTTTTAATATATTGTTCGAGTTTTATTTAGAACGATATTTTAGTAGTTTCATCCATTGTTATATTTCTAGAAAGACTAGCTGCTTAGTTATAACACTTTTCGTTACTCTTCGGACTGGATTGGATGATAATGGCTTATATATTTTATTATAACCAACTGAAGAAAGTTCGCTATAATGTTCTCGTGAGACTGCTGAAGCGGCTATACTTAGTTCTAGACTCTGTACTACATTTTTTATGACTTTATAATATATTTCACATTTTT
This sequence comes from Pinus tabuliformis, assembly GCA_031772625.1. Classification (NCBI taxonomy): domain Eukaryota; kingdom Viridiplantae; phylum Streptophyta; class Pinopsida; order Pinales; family Pinaceae; genus Pinus; species Pinus tabuliformis. Next base: position 740,956,117 of record CM062820.1, on the reverse strand, counting down.
TCTAATTAGTTTGTTGGAGTAACACATTTTTTTACCTGCAGTGCTTCTAGCCAGGTAGGCCCCCTCTGTCCAGAATGCACTTGCATAGGTTATGTATGTTCAATAGGTTAAGTGTGGTGCTTCACGATTTTTGTAGACATGTAACATTAATGTTGTAAATCATTATCTCATATTTTTTCCATTGCAATTGTTTAATGTTATTGATTCCTTTCTGAGCATTTCATTTCGATTTAAAGAAGTTGGATTGTTCCTCATTATTAAGGGCCTTGATTGTGTGTGTTAAGAGGCTACTAACCCAGGGATCCATCAGAGGGTTGAGAGACACCCCTAGGACTCATACCTGTATCCCTCCTAAATGTGTGGTTTTATTTATTATTTTTAGCATAAGTGTGAATTGATTGAGTAATTGTTACTATTACTAAACGTTTTTTTAACATTGATGAATGTAAATTTCTTTTGGGATTAATGTGTAGTAAATATTTGTTAACTGAGGGATGCATAAAATCATGTCCAGTAGAAAGTAATTATTAATTAAATGTTGCAACATGTGATAGAATTTTCCATTCATATATAATCCTGCATATATTGTGTCAGTGCCCAATTAACTTACTAGTCTCGGTTGATAATTTAATGAACTTCCAATTTAAGAAATTAAATTTCGCTTCACCTTACAAGCCTTAGAACACGACCTAGATTCCAAGTTGATCAATTGTAGTTTTATTACCAATTACCTACTAAGTACAAGCCATAAATTCATACATCCTAGCGGGGCACTCATGGCTACAAGGCACACATACCTTTAATGACCTCTAGACAATTCTCTTGTATGCTAGAGATGATGACAAATACTTGTTAGTCGCATCCTAATAGGGTTTCGTATTTCAAATCCCAGGTGCTACAACCAGTGGAAAATTCGTAGGGTAATTTGATCCCCAACTAACAATCAGCATCACATGAGAGGAGATACCACAAGTTGAATAATCACTAGATGTCATAATAATGAACTCAAAATTATTCACGGCCAACTTAAAGCCAAGGAGAGCTAGACACCATTTCCTTAGGTGTGGCACGAGTTACTAGACATGTCATAACTTCAACATAACTGGATTTGAGGACTCAATCATACATGTAACATACCTATTCTGCACAAATGTGATTAGTAAAATAAAATATGAAAGGGGTAATGACTAATGACAAGGAACACTTGCATGACACAAGTATAATGGTTTCTCATTCTTATTATTCTTTGGGTTAGGTGAGTAGTTTCCAAAAACACTATAGATTGGAACAATTTATGGTAGGAATATGATGAATCCACCCTGGAGATCCTTATAAAACCTTGATTTCCATGGAGTCATAACCCGCTCTAATACCACTGATATGGATCTTGAGGAGACTAAGATTCCTACCATGAAACTAAGCACATGAATAGCATTAAAATATTGTGTGAAATGAATACATCCCCAACAAAACATTGAAAAACACTTGAAAATAAAGAGAGAGAAAAAACCAATTCTATATTAATTTGCGAAGAAGACCCTTTCATAACCACATTGTGGAGGACCAATTTTTCTTTTTACTAGGTGAGGCCTATTATTTATGGTATGCCAGTGCCTTAATAAGTTATATCATTCAATACCATGGGTAAATACTATGGGTATTTACCACTTTCCATTTGGATCTACAAAAAATGGAAAAGGTATAGGATCTGCTATCCACCTTGCCTTTATCAATCCTGATAAAAAAACCGGTTATCTTGGTAAACCTATCTAAACCCTATCTATTTGACTCCATCTCCCGATGAAATATTGATTTCAGACCCATCCAAACCCTACATCAACACTACTTATCTAAAGATCTAGCCACAGTGTAAAGATCAGAGAGAGCACTCTTTGGATTGAAAGGGCTAGCCTTCAATCTATAAGTTGGAGTGAAAAGGTTACCTTCTAAACTTCTCTCCTATAGCCAAGAGAATATTTCTAAGTGCTAACATCTTGGCGACCATATTTGGAAATACAAAGGATTCATTTTCCCAAAAAATATTCTTCTTGATTATATATGATTCCACGGGAAATTAGGAATTTATACACAATAGAGTGTTAGTTTTCCTTGGCGAATCCATTTTCAAGAATCCAGAGTTCAAAGCTTCTGTGATGACTCCATTTGTCAAACGATCTAGAGCTTGAAACATGAAGGGGGACTCCATTGTCTGATGAATCCAAAGCATAATTGGAGATCCATTGACGTAATTAGTCAAGATGACAAGGTATGCTCCAATGAACCTTGAAAATATACCAAGTTTTCCAAATCTCATTTTGTGCATAGATTTGCAATCATATTTGCCAAAATTCAGAGATAAGAAAGGAGATGATGCAACTCTTCATTTGGTTAAATTTCATATGCAAATACATAGGCTAGGAGTTGAATTTCCTTAAGACTGTATGATGAAGATATTTATGGTAACCTTAGAAGAGAAAGAAAGATCTTGGTATGAAAGTTTACCATATGCTAGAATTTACTCCCTTGAATATTTCTATTCAACACTTTGTGTAAACTACAAAGAAAGATACCCTTCTATAGTGTTGGTTAAAAAAATTTGTGGAAATCTTGAAAGCCTTTTTTCAGCCATGGGAATTGATATTGATGATGAGGATCTAATGGAGTATGAAATCGAAAAATCCCTTTATGAAATGCCTTCTCATTATGAAGAAATTATGGAAGATAGTTGTCATGTTAATCAGAACACTTTTCAACGAACAATATTTACTCCCTTAGCTGAAAATAAAATCGAGCGGGTTCTTAATGATGATAGTCATATTCCATCTGAAGATTTGCATCAACTTTGCTAGTCTTTGTGTGATCAAAGGGAATCCTTAGGGAGTGAAATCATAGATGATCAAGATTACCCAGAATTGCAAGAGACTAGACAAGAGAAGCATGATGTGCTTGATCTATCATATGATGCAAAATCTGTTTTTAAAGGGTCTTCTCTTGAAACCATAAGTTCAGAAATTTTGTATAATCTGGATTGTTGTTCTTTTGAATTGCATAAGGTATATATTTTAGTCATTGTTGAGGTTATATTTCAAGAATAAACAATGTTTTTTCTTGAAGAGTATGATAAACCAGAGGAACAATTTGCTGCCATATTTTTTAAGAGTGATGTCGAAAATGAAGGTGTAAAATAGGACCAACCAACAATTATTAATGACGAAAATGCTTGTTTGTTTCTTGATTATGAAGAAAGGGTATTCATTCATGTATTTGAATATTCTTTTGCCAAGTGGTTGCACTTGTCACAAAAGGTGAGTTTTGTGTTATTCACCGGTGTAAGAATTGGACGTGAGTTGGATTTCGAGTTGCCATCTTATGTTATTTTCTTTCTACTCGATGAAAGTGTGAGCAACATTCTAGTGAATGGCCATCTAATTTCATGGCTACACTGGAAATTCTGTATCACTTGAATGAGCAAGGTGGTCAGCAGTTTAGTATAGGTAGAAGTTTGAATAAGCTCAATAGTTTCAGAATCTTTTTCAACATTTTTCAGATTTCAATTTCAACAGTATGCAATTATTTTCAAGTTTTAGTTTTTGGTTTTCAACAATGCATTTTCAGTTTGCAATTTTAGTATGGACTTCAGTGTGGTACATTTTACAGGTTGCAGGGTTACTTGGGATCATCCCAATGGATCAGGCTGTTGGGTCCCTATAATACTAGTGATTACCCCATTACTATTGTAGTTATACCCCTTATTTATATTGTTGTGCCCCTATTACCCCCATATTGTTATTTTTGTGCCCCATAGAATCCCTCTATTGTTATTTTTGTGGCTTTATATTATTATTGTTAGGTCGGCTGGATTATATTGTGACTCCTTAGACTCCTATATATAGAAAGGAGGTTTTGTCATTTGTATCATCCAAGAATTGTTCATTTATGTAATGTAAAGGAGGTTGCCCCCTCGAAGAGGCTGAATTCTAAGGCGTTGATCTATCTTTTCTATCTTTTCTTGAGCTGGTTTCATAACATTTGGTATCAAAGCTTTGGATTCTAGGGTTTCGCTGCTCCAAACAGGTCATTGTGTCATTTTCGCTATAACTTTGTTTCTATGACATTTCAGAAGTCGCAAAAAAAACCCATTTGAGAAGAATTGGCGCTGAACCTTGGGTCTAAATTGTAGAGCTTTTCGCGTGATATTTTCGGAGATATGATCTGAGGAAGTTGACATTTTTGCAGACTCCTGAATTACATTCAAAACAGGTGACCTGGGGAAAATCGTCATAACTCTCTCTCTGAGGATCGGATTGAAATTTCATAAAAAGGTACAGAAATAGGACGGACTTTAGTTTCTTGTATGTGTGTTTTAGATTCAAAGGTTGAAACAGTTACTCGTGGAACGTCGTACAAGTTTGCTCTACTGAACCAGTCTAAAAGAAAGTCACTGTGGGAGATTTCACATAACTCTTCCTTGGAGAATCCAATTTGGCTCAGACTTGTGGCATTGGAAAGAGGACGCAGAAGGCTACTACAGGTAGCAATTTCAGAATTGGATGATCCGAAATTACAGAGATACATCAGATTCAATATCAGGCTTATATAAAGTGAAAAAAGGTGTGTAGTTTTTTTTTTTAATTTTTGTGTAAGCTTGGTTTAACGGAATTCAAAGGGCATAGTAAAGCATTATTATCGGTAACTGATGCCCTGAGGAAAGAAAATTCAAACACCTAGTAAGGAACCTGAAATCTCTAGCATGACTCATGAAGAAGAAGAAGAAATGCTACATGATATATCAAAATTACAAGAACAAGTGCAACAAATGTCAGGCTCACAAAAGCTAACAGAAGCTAAGATAAGTGGCGTGGAATCTAAGATAAAGGGAATGGAAGCTAAGATGGATGATTCGAAGACAGATTTGAAGAGAGACATGGCAGATTTGAAGACAGATATGGAAGAATTGAAGAAGTTGCTACAAGAAAGGGTCACTAATGGTGAAAAGGTAGTAAAGGAAACTCATGATGAGAACAAAAGAAATGTTAATCATGATACCATAGACGCTAATGTTGGATTGAAGAATCACCATATTCCAAAAATCGATATAAGTTTGATGGCAAGGATCCCGCTACATGGATATTACAGATGGAGCAATTCTTCGATCTCAATAATGTGCAAAATGCACAAAAGGTACGTATGGCAACTGTATATTTGGAACCAAATCAGTTTGTATGGTATCAACGGCTTTTCTCTTGTAAACAATTTATCACTTGGGCAATTTTTACAGAAGAATTGATAGCACATTATGAAGATACAAAAAGAAACACTTTTTTAGCCAATTGATAAGTCTCAAACAAAAGGGTTCAGTAATGGAGCACATTGAGGAGTTCCAAAAATTGAACATAAGGGTAAAAGATATTCCAGAGGAGCATAGGATTGATGTGTTCATAGGGTCTTTAAAGGATAATATCCAACATGATGTTCGCCTTTGGGAACCGGATTCATTAGAGAAGGCATTCAGGTTAGCAAGAAAAATGGAAAGCAAAATTATGGCAACCAGGAAGCATACCACTCACAACTATAAAGACTGAAGTGTTGTTGCCCCTAGTCTTCCACAACCTATAAGGTTGACACCACAACAATTGGAAGAAAAAAGAGCAAAAGGGCTTTGTTACAGTTGTGATAGCAAATACACTAAAGGTCATAAGTGTGCTGAGAAGAAATTATTCTACATAGATTGTGAAGAGGAAGAAGAAAAGGAGCAAGAAAGGTCAAAAGAAGAAGATATACTTGAGGAACAAAGCCTAGATGAAGAACAAATAAATCCGACCATATCTTGTAATGCATTGGCGGGAATTACCACTCCTCAAACCATCAAGATAGAAGGACAAATCAAGAAGAAAAAGGTAATAGTGTTGATTGATTCAGGAAGTACCCACAATTTTATTAATTGTAGGGTAGCAAAAGAATTGAATTGCTTCCTATATCCAGCACCAGAGTGTCAAGTGATGATTGCAAATGGAGGAACAATAAATTGCTCTGGAAAGTGCCATAATATCAAGCTATCCATGGGAGAATATGTATTGACTAGCCCAATGCTTTCCATTCCAATGGGAGGTGCGGATGTTGTATTAGGAGTCCAATGGCTACAATACTGGGGTACAATAGCTTTTAATTTTCAAGAACTTTTCATCAAATTTTCTTCGGAAGGAAAGGAAGTTGAATTAAGGGGTATTGCAGGGAAACCAGGAAAGATAATCAGCTCTCATGGTATGACAAAGCTTCTAAGAAAGGAGCAAAGAGGTGTAATTGCACAATTATGCTCGCTAGATGTTTCCACATTGGAATCATCTATTTCTCCAGATCTCCAAAAAGTATTGGACAATCATTCCAAGGTATTTGAGACTCCCAAGGGTCTCCCACCTATGCGTGATCATGATCATGCTATTCATCTGATTCCAGGAAGTGTTCCTCCAAACATCAGGCCGTACAGATATCCCTATGTCCAGAAAAGTGAAATTGAACGTATGGTTGCAGAAATGCTAGAGGCTGGTATAATTCAACCGAGTCAAAGTTCTTTCTCAGCTCCAGTAGTATTGGTGCACAAGAAGGATGGATCATGGCGCATGTGTCTAGATTATAGGGAGCTCAACAAGCTCACTATTAAAGATAAGTTCCCCATTCCTGTTATTGATGAATTACTGGATGAATTGCATGGATCAATTTACTTCACCAAGTTGGATCTTCGTTCAGGATATCATCAAATCAGAATGAAGATTGAAGACATTCCAAAAACGGCATTTAGAACTCATGAGGGTCATTATGAATTTTTGGTCATGCCTTTTGGCCTTACCAATGCACCTTCAACATTTCAAGGTTTGATGAATTCAATTTTCAAACCATTCCTTAGAAAATTTGTGTTAGTATTTTTTGATGATATACTAATCTACAGCAAGTCTTGGAAGGATCATGTTGTACATGTTGACAGGGTGCTACAACTATTGGAGGAGAAACAATTATATGCAAAAAGATCCAAATGTTTCTTTGGAGTCCAGGAGGTGGAATCTTTGGGTCATATTGTATCTCATGAAAGAGTTAAGGTAGACCCTAGTAAAATTAAAGCCATTAAGGAAAGGAAAATCCCCACATCCATAAAGCATCTGCGAGGATTTCTTGGGTTGACAGGGTATTATCGCAAGTTTGTTAAGAATTATGGGAGAATAGCAGCACCTCTAACAACATTATTGAAGAAAGATTCATTTTCATGGACTCCGGAAGCAACAAAGGCCTTTGAACATCTTAAAGAGGCAATGTGCCAAGCACCGGTCTTAGCTACACCAGACTTCACAAAAACCTTTATTGTGGAATGTGATGCTTCAGGAAATGGAATTGGTGTTGTTCTAATGCAAGACGAAAGACACATTGCTTTTGAAAGTCGTCCAATCAAGGGAAAGTTTTTAAGCAAAGCTATTTATGAGAAGGAAATGTTGGCAATACTCCATGCACTTAAGAAATGGCGACCCTACCTAATGGGAAGACACTTCAAGGTAAAAACGGATCATGATAGCCTTAAATACTTTTTAGAACAAAGATTATCCTCTGAAGAGCAACAAAAGTGGGTCACAAAGATGTTGGGTTATGACTTTGAAATCATCTACAAAAAAGGGAAGAAAAATGTGGTGGCAGATGCACTCTCAAGAAAGGATGAGGATGTGGAAGCATTGTTGTGTGCCTTTTCTATTATCCAACCAGATTGGATAAACGAAGCAAGGGAGGAATGGAAGAATGACGAAGAAGTGTGGGCACTTATTCGAAAGCTACAACAAGATTCCAGTACTTCTGATACATTTAGCTGGCAAAATGATTCGTTATGGTACAAAGATCGCTTATACCTCTGTAAGAATTCCCAGCTAAAACAAAAGATTCTTATGGAATTGCACACTTCTCCCTTAGGAGGGCACTCAGGATTTTTAAAAACTTACCACAGGGTTAAGAAGGAATTTTTTTGGGATGGCCTTAAATCAGATATTCAAAAGTTTGTGGCGGAATGTTTGGTTTTCCAGCAAAATAAAGTTGAAACAATTAAGACACTGGGTCTATTACAACCTTTATCCATTCCAAGCCAACGTTGGGAGGAGGTTTCAATGGATTTTATCACAAGTTTACCCAAGTCTGAGGGAAGGAGTGTCATCATGGTGGTAGTTGACAGAATTACCAAGTATGCACACTTTTGTGCATTATCACATCCATTTAAAGCCAGTACAGTTTCTACTGCATTTATGGAAACAGTTCAAAAGCTACATGGAAACCCAAAGATTATTGTAAGTGACAGAGATCCCATTTTCACTGGAAATTTTTGGACAGAATTATTTTCTTGTCTTGGTACTCAGTTAGCTCATAGCTCATCTTATCATCCTCAATCTGATGGGCAAACTGAGATAGTAAACAAATGTTTGGAAGGATATCTTCGTTGCTTTGTATCTGATAAACAGACACAATGGGTCAAATGGTTGCCTCTGGCTGAATGGTGGTATAACACTTCCTTCCATACAGCAACAAAAATGACCCCATTTATGGCACTTTATGGGTATCAACCACCATCCATCACATCATATTTAAGAGAAAATTCTAAGGTTCAGGCAATGGAACATCACATCGAACATCAACAACAAGTCCTCCAACTCTTAAAGGATAACCTCGTGTTGGCACAAAATAGAATGAAACAACAGGGAGATCAACATCGCAGTGAAAGAAGTTTTGATGTAGGTGATTGGGTATTCCTACGGCTACAACCATATAAGAAAATGTCCCTAAAGCAAGCTAAGAAGGATAATAAATTATCACCAAAGTATTATGGTCCGTACAAGGTGTTGCAAAAGATTGGTACTACGGCATACAAATTGGAGCTTCCTGCAGCTTCTCGATTGCACCCAGTCTTCCATGTTTCATGTTTAAAGAAGGTTATAGGTGACAAGCTCTCAATTCAAACAATATTGCCAGAACTTGATGAGGAAGGAAAAATTATATTGGAACCGGAAGCAGTCACAGAAACAAGAACTCGACAGCTACGAAATCGATCAATTTCAGAGTATCTTATCAAGTGGAAGAACTTATCCGCTGAAGATTCCACATGGGAGGATGAGAATTTTATGCAGAAGTATCCAGAACTACTCAAGCGTTGAGGACAACACTTTTTTGAAGGAGAGGGGCATGTTGGGTCCCTATAATACTAGTGATTACCCCATTACTGTTGTAGTTATACCCCTTATTTATATTGTTGTGCCCCTATTACCCCCATATTGTTATTTCTGTGCCCCATAGAATCCCTCTATTGTTATTTTTGTGGCTTTATATTATTATTGTTAGGTCGGCTGGATTATATTGTGACTCCTTAGACTCCTATATATAGAAAGGAGGTTTTGTCATTTGTATCATCCAAGAATTGTTCATTTATGTAATGTAAAGGAGGTTGCCCCATCAAAGAGGCTGAATTCTAAGGCGTTGATCTATCTTTTCTATCTTTTCTTGAGTTGGTTTCATAACACAGGCACAGGGTCTACGTGTTCTTTACTACCTCCTAGGGAGACAATATCCCCATTGGAGCTAGCTATTAGCACCATCTAGATTTTATGCAGGCTCATGGGTGTTGCCAATTTTTTTCGTAACCCCCGAAGTTTTGGATGTTTTTGTAGTGCTTAAATTTTTGGATGTTTTCATATTTCCAACTCCACCAATGTTGGAACTGGTATGGTAAAACGAAAAATAGGTACAAATTCGAAAAAATTGCCTATTTTTGGGCAAATAAAAAATATGGCTTTTAAAGCCAATTTGGTCTCCAATTATGCTCTTGGGTCTTTATAGGTTTATTATAAGTTTTTATAAAATTTTATTGGGCCTAGATGCCACTCTCCATATAATTCAACATAACATCGAATGGTACAAGTCACGATAGACCAAGTATTAGATAAGCCACGTAAGTCTCAAGGGAGGAGCTCACAATGGGGCACACGTTTTCCGCACTTTGCATTGGCATGAGTGGTAGCCTGGTAGGTACTCATGTATATAAATTTGTGAAAATTGATTTGCATAGTATGAAACCCAACATTGAACTTATCAAATGCTAAAGGTATCAAACTGATTCCTTGTAATTAAATCCCAAGTGTCACTAGATAAATTGCTAAATGTAAAGAGGTGCCAAACAAATGTCAAAACCCTGGCTTACAGTTAGAAAATGAAAATGCCCAAGTGATCAACGCCAAAACATTAATAGTGGTTGAGCCTTATACTTAAGGATAAAGTTGGCTCATCTCAAATAGAAAACCTCCAAAATACATAGCTACAGTCAAACATGAATAACACTCATCACACAAAGTATCGAGGAAGGAAGTGCTCACAAGGAGCCAAAATAAATGTTCAAATGCTACAGGAGCGTCGTCAGATGATGGATATTGGTGCTACAGAATTTGGAAGAAGATATTGGTTTGATTGAGAATATTCTTATCAAACATATGACCAATGCAAATGTACAAGTTGGAACTATAGCTCTTCGAAAGTTGTTGCAGAATTTATTAATGGATGGTGAACTTCTCATGTGAATTCGAATTTGGTGTTCATGGACAATTTTAAGAGGGCCTCAAACATATTCAAAATGCACCATGGTTTTTACCCGTTTGAATTGGCTCGGTGTTTACGATTCTTATAAATGAAGAGTAGTGGGGTGCAGCGCAGAGTGTCTCTAGACAACAAAGGGACAATATTTGAAATTAAGGTTGGTATTGAAGCACACTTTTCAAGTTTGGTGCAGTTTGATGGGTCAACTATTGGTTGAAGCCCGATGTTCAGAGTTTACTGCGCATCAACAAAACTCTTAATCATTGGCTCTCTTGACAATGACCTGTAAGCAGATCGCAGTGTCACCCAAAGTGATTATGGAAGGTTGCAAAACCAAGTTTTCACAGCCTGAGGGATACTACGATGTGACTTCTATATTTTCTTGGGCTTTAATGTTTATAATCTACTTCTCATTCATGAAATACTTCGCAATTATATATTACTTTACATAATTAAACATTCATTGCTTAACATATTATAAATATCCATAAACTTCACAACATTGAAATCGAGTGCAAATATTAAGCAAATAAACACATGAAGACACATATTTTACCGTGATTCATCCCAATGTGGGACTACATCCACAAGGACTATTGCTTATAATAGAGAATTTGGCACAATAGTTCTTCACCTGCACACACAACTGCAGGTGGTCTGCGCACTAAGATGTACACACTCAGCTGTGGACCTAGGCCTCTGTGCACTCAACTCAGCTGTGGACATAGGCCTTCACACACTCAACTACGGAGCCTTTCCCTTTTCTCTGAAGTATAGATCACAAAAATATAACCATAAACAAGGATCTAAATCAATAGATTGATGTCCTTCTCTCTATTATTTATCCATATATATACTATTACATCGAGGAATCTTCTTGATATTACCATGGACTACCATGGTTTCCACAATACAAGGGACTATGGTCGAAAACCATCCAACTTATACAATATTATATTATTTTACAAAAAGGAGGGGCTTCGCCACAAAGTCCGTATATGACGCAATGAGTTGGTTGTGTGGTCCTTGTGTGGTCCATTTCTCTGCTGAGTGGTCCACTTTGCACTTCACGACATCCTTTATATTATGTGCTTTATCCACAAAATCCACATTCCTTGTCCAAAATCTGGCCAACTTGGGTTGCCCCCAACATCAACATACTCAAATTGTTTAAAAAGGAGGCATTTCCCATTACTGGCCCGAGCATATTGTTATAGACATATTTGGGCACTGTAACCCCAATCACATATGTCCATAAACCAAGGGCTTCTAAGTCCCTAAAAGTGTTGTTTCATACCCTAAAGGAGCAAGGTCAGCTGATTACATCATCTCCCAGAAGTTTTCCATGAAAAACCACTCAGAATTGGTCAAAGCAGGACCATACAGACTGCCCGGTGCAAAGGGTGCGATGCATCTTACCTGCCACATTCAAAAAGTGTGATGCATACTGGAAAGCCCTTCTGTAGGGTGCGATGAGCGAGAGCAGACAAATGGCACAAGCAGTTTGCTAGGTGGAGACCCTGAGAATCTTCTAGAAGCTACTCATTTGACACTTGCCTCCCTCAATTCGCCCAAGGATGAGTAGGAGATAATGAAATCTCCAAATGGAACCAACAACTATCAAAGAGATGACACTAATCAAAATCACAAAAGCTGACTCACCCCCCTACAAATATTTATAAATGGATCCCTCATCCCAAAGATCCAAGGGTTGGAATTTGGTAATTTGCAAAGATGTGTTGTTGGTTTCTCTTTGAAGACATTGTTGGGTGATCTTGCTTTGTGTGAGGTGAAGAGGGCTTTCAAGCTAGGAGGATGGCGCTGGGTTAGACCAAGTGGTTGTAATCCTCTCTTCTACTACTTTTACTAATAAAGCTACTTGAGTTTTCCTCCATATTCTTGTGTATCTCTGAATATTGTGTTGATATATGCATTTGTATGGTCAATATATATCTGATCCCATATTTTTTACAGTGAAAGATCTCTATGTTTTGATGGTATTATGCTGTTGTGAATCTACAGGTGCTCTTTGAAGCGGGACAAGTAAGGAAGTAGTGGCGAGATTCTGTCAAATGGGAAAGGAAACAAGCAAGGAGCCAAGCGGAAGACTGAGGTTGGTACTCTCTGTTTCTTTCTCATCTCTCTCTCATAAAGGAAAAACAAGTGACTTTAATCTATTTGTTTCTAAGATAGCTACCCGTCTTAGTGGGACTAGCAGCTCTGAATAGACACTAGATTTCTCGATAACAAAATGGTGACTCCATTGGGGAGTGATTAGTTTTATTTCTTGTCTCTATTTGTTTGATTCATAAACCACAAACGGAGCCTGAAGTTAAGCCAGCTAGCCTTCGAACTGCATTTACTATGCAAGTGCAAAGTAGATCAATGTTGCTTCAGTCAATCTCTGGGTTTGTTTATGAACTGAACAATTAACTTGCAAACATCCTAAGTTCCCTAGAGGTAGCTTGAGTAGCCTCATTAGATCAGCCCATGTACTTTGTAGTTACTGATTATCATTTTCTCAACCTAAATCCCTTAACTAGGCTGCAAACTGTGACCGAAAACCAAGTTAAAAAGTCTTGTCCCTGGACCATCGCACCTTCTCTTCTTGGCAATCTGGATACATCGCACCTCCTATGTGCAGTAGGTGGGATGCATCCCTATTTCCCCGTGTTACAAGTGTGATGATCAGACAATACTAGTTCTGCCTCCAGATTTTGGTTTTTCTTCACTCTCTTCAACTTTATTCAGGAGTTTTGTTGTCTGTGATTAGTAGACCACTGTTGAAACCCCCTTTCTTTGCATCATCCAACCTCCATTGTACAAATATTTGTGAATGTTTTTATGTATTTTTCACCATTCACAGTTCTCATTTACAAAATGGTAGCTTAATCGAATTGTCGTCTTTGGATTTGAAAGTGTCGCAAGTGTCATTTTCAGTCAAGGAAAATAATCCTTCTCTTTTTGATAGTCGATTACACTATTACTCTTATATTTGATCTGAATTAATAGTACTTCAAGTGTCAAAAGAAGTTTTCAATTCAAAATCGCAAAGGTCCATCTGAGCACTTCTCACTTCAGGCTCATTAAAAATCGAAGGTGACTAGAGTCATCTTTAGCTTTTTCTCGACTCTTAAAAATTGAAAAAGCAAGTTGTGTCAAAGCGTCTAAAATTCATTTAATTCGGAATAATATTTTTCCCTCTTATTTTGAGTTAATTGAATAATCCACAATTGTGGAAGAAAGTCAATCAAAACCCCATCGTTAGCGGAGACTGACGAGTCAACCATCTTTGACTCTGTAAACGAAACCATTCCGAGCCAAGCAAACTCGTTTAACTGGGTCAAAGTCTCCTAGTTTGTTTGAAACTTGTGTTTCAAAATCCTCTGAGACTTCGGTTACTCCAACCATTTCTGGTATCCCTGCCTCTATAGAAGAAGTTCCTCAGTTACAAGAGGACATTGGGACTGATCCTAGTGTAACAGTAAACACTTTGATTCCTGAATCAGCTCCATCTAGAATTGATTCGGAAGGTGTTATCCCTCTAGCATCTATTGCTGCAGAATCTATACCCTCTTCGGCACCAGAAATATTTTATGGACCTAATGGTCTGCCTCTTCCACCCGGATTGATTGCTATAGAAGAGATTACGGAGGATCTCCCATCCAGTATTCCATCGCATTTTGGGACTGGGATCCACCTATATCCTTCTACTTTAGAAGTTAATACCCCTTCATCGAAGTTCCTGTAGAATCACTAGGAAGTCTTTTGTATAGACTCGATATGTCTGGAAAACCATCGGCATCTAGAACTGTGTCATCCGATACAGCGATAGTAGAACCCCCTGCCACCACTCCAACGATGTTCGTTGGTATACCATCTATCCCAACTAGCTCTCAACCCCTAGAAGGATTCCACCCAGGGACTGTTTCGACAGTATGATCTGTTCTTGTTTGTTCATCCGGAATAGTATCTGTAATCTCTTATGTCAAATCTCAACAAATTGATCCTTCACAACAATATCAATTTGGGCAGTCTGGTCTCCAAAGGCCAATCATTCCTTTGAGCACTGGATTGCCGCCATATGGGGGTCACTACACCCATTCATTGTTCCCTCTGGGAGAACAACCATATGAGAGTTCACAACCGAATTCAGGTCCAATTGGAATCACATCCAATGGTTGGGTGCCAATACTACCTCAACAACCAAGAGTTTTATACTCAATGCAACCGAGTCTACCTGTGTCGAATATCCCTACTACACCAGCTATTGTGACAGTGTCGCAAGTACAAGCATTGCCTATTGTATTCCAACCTCAAGTTTCTTAGGTCATTGTACAACAACCTCTTGTCTCCGCGACACAACTGCAATCACCAATTAGTGGCTCCTTAACTGGAGTGACTCAGGCTCAAATGGGTACTATTACCCCTCATCTTGGTCAAATGTCCAGTATTGGGCAACAGCAAATGGTTTCACAACCATGGCTGGTGCAACATCAACAACCGCAATTCCAACAAGCTTACCAAGGACCCAAGCAACAAAACTTTGCAGGTAATGGGCAGCCGTATATTCAAAATGGTTATCACCAATCGTCTCAAATTGGTTATGCCCAACCACCTTATCAAAGCTATCAACATTAAATACATTATGCTGGTATGCAAAGACCCACTGCTCAGGTGATCCCATCTTATCCTGGGTACGCTTCACCGAACCTGAATCAACAGTTGCACTTCGTGGCAACTCTAGAGTTACCAGATCTAAATCGGCTAACAAATGATCCAATCGCTTATGCCCCTTGGTGGCCGGCGATTCCTCATAAACTTCCGCCAGATATTCCTAAATTTAATGGAAATCTGGGTGAAGACCCGTCGAATCATGTGATGACCTTTCATCTGTGGTGTTCGTCCAACACTCTCAATGATGATTTGATTCAGCTTCGCCTTTTTCAGCGAACGTTAACTAGTTCGGCACTAAAATGGTACATCGAATTTCCTAGAGCTTCATTTGATAACTTCAGAACCCTTGCCACAACCTTTTTAACCCATTTTCAATTACCAATAAGGTATGAAACAGGAACAGAGCTTCTTACCAATTTCAAGAAAACGACAGCCACTCACATATCCGATCATATTCATGAATGGAGACATCGTCGTAGAATGGTAAAAACATATGTTCCTGATCAGCTACTAGCTGAATGGTTTATTAAGTATTTGTTACCTTTTATAACAGAAGATGTGGTGAAGGGAGGGGTCGTCAATGAAGAGCAGGTCATTGCTCGTGTGCAATATCTAGACTTGATCTACACTCACCCTAGCACGCTCTATGACAAAATCCCTGATGCTCTGAGACCAGAATTTTCCGTTCCCCCTCCTCATAAATCAAACAAAGACTCTCATGCCAGAAATGGTGTGATAGGTATGATGAGCATGAAATTGACAAAGGCTACATCTAAGAAAGCCCGTAAGATTTCTAATCAAAATGCAAATGAAGAAATTCTAGCCTTAGAGGTTAATGCCATGTCAACTGACAAAGGAAAAGAACCGAAGAAACTAGGAGGCAAGAAGAAACAGGATGATTCGTCTCCTGAAAAATCTTCTGCAAACCCTTCTGGGCAAAAGAAACCTACTCAGCCATGCCTCATATGCAATGCGGATCATTGGACGAGAGATTGTCCATATAAATCTGAAGTTAAAAAATTCTTTAAGAATTCAAAAACCTCAGCAGTATTGACTGATCCATTTCCAAACCCAGGAACCAATCTGGTTGCTAGTGACAATGCTTCCCCGTCCCAAGTCCTTATGCTATCCATTTCGAAATAGCAAAATGACGCTTTGATATCGACAAGGAATAAAGATTACAGGAATCCACAGCTGTCGAACAACAAGGCTACTGATCAACCTAGTAGTTCGACAACAACTTCGACAGAAGTTGTGCCACCCGTCATTCCTAAGCTAACGATAAAGCCATCAAAGGGAGTTGCACACAAATCGACATTTAATCCTCATGCCAGAGCAACACAGAATTATAATATAGTAGAGGACCTAGCCCAATCGCCGTCCACTATGTCGACACTTGAGGTACTACAAAATTTCCCCTCCCAAAAGCAAGCTTTATTATCAACAATAGGTGGGATTGACCCAATGGATTCCAATCTTGTGGCCTTTAATCATAAAGGATATGACCTGCAGTTACCAACTTAGCTCGCTTTCGTCATTCAAGTGAAATCCCTCAACAAAACTGTTCATCGAACAATTATTGATGAGGGGGCATCTACATGTATTATGTCAATGAGTTGCTGGAAAACTTTAGGCTCACCACCCTTGTCGCAATCGTCGACGACATTAAAAGAATTTGATGGATGAACATACACTCCATATGGGATTTTAAGTAACTTGCAAGTCGAACTGGGGGGCAAAACAGTACAAATTGATGTGGAAGTTATCAATGGAAACCTCGATTACAACATCCTACTGGGAAGGCCCTGGATTTATGCTATGGCTGTCGTTGTGTCGACATACTTCAAAAAGATTGCATTTCCCTTCCAAGGGGGAACTACAATCGTCGGCCAACAAACATTCCTCCCCAACAGTTCGCAAGTTACGGGAAGCATTCCGATGATCCAAGGAAGCTCTCAGTGGCTTCAAAATATAGGAGTAGGCCTACTAAAAGACCCTACATTGATGGGTACTTTTTCCCTATGGCCTCCAAACAACTTGGCGGAAGTGACAACAGTGGGAACCTGCAATATGGTATCTTCCGTTCAGAAGATGTCCGAACACAATATTAGCATGGATCGTCACCAGGTGTTGCCTCCAAGCCCAATACAAATATTGTAGCAATCAATGTTCTCAGCATGGGAGGCAAACCCCAATGAATGCTCATCAAGCATTTGGGTAGATAGGTCTAAGGAGTATGGTACCTCTTCAGATCCTTGGTTGCAAGTAAATTCTACAGACAAAGGAATTGTTCAGTCAATGAACATACAGGGGGTACCATGGGAAGATTACCACCATCGTTCCCATCTTCCGGATTACAACGAAGATTACCCTGACAACCTTAATCATCCATCAGTCTTTGATTTTCTATCAAATACTATAAATACGGTGGATTCCGAGCGACATCTGTCCAATATTGAAGAAACTATTGCCATAAATATCTTGACCAAACCAGATGTTGTAGAAAATATTCATGTTGGCAAATCTTGTTCTTCTTCAGAACTGGAAGTATATTACACTCTCTTTCACGAGTTTAGAGATGTCTTTGCATGTCATATGAAGAAATGCCAGGCATCGACTCGAGCATAATTGAACACGAAATTAAGATGTATCCAGATGTCAAACTAGTAAGACAACAGCTTCGGTAGGTGCACCCAAAGAAAGCCGCTGCCATCAAGGCAGAAGTTGAAAAACTTCTTCATGCTGGTTTCATTTACTTAGTTCCTCTAACTGATTAAGTATCGAACATTATTCCTGTGATGAAGAAGCAAGGAAAAATTAGAGTGTGCGTCGATTACAGGGATGTAAACCAAGCTTGTCTAAAGGATAACTACCCTACACCCTTCATTGACCAGATAATTGATGAATGTGATAGATGTGAAATCTTTTCGTTTATGGATGGATTTTCCGGGTATAATCAAATAAATATCTACCCACAAGACCAGTCAAAGACTGCATTTATCTGTCCGTGGGGCACATTCGCATACTGTAAGCTACCTTTTGGTTTAAAGAATACAGGGGCAACTTTTCAGAGGGAAATGAATTATGCCTTCCATGACATCAAGAACATCGTTCAACCATACCTCGACGATCTTTCGGCTCACTCGTGAAAGCGGACTGATCATCCGCAACATTTGAGAGCAATATTTCTACGTTGCCGACACTACAAAATAAGACTCAATCCACACAAGTGTGTGTTTTGTGTCGGTTCTAGTCGTTTACTTGGCTTTGTAGTTTCTAAGGACGGAATTCGTCTTGACCTGTGCAAGGTTCAGGCAATCATCGATTTGCCTCCACCTTCAAATTTGCTTCAAATTCAGAAACTCCAAGGGAAAGCAAACTTTCTGAGGAGGTTCATTCCAAATTATGCTGAACTTGCTAAAGGTTATACACATATTTTGAGAAAAGAAGTACCCTTCAACTGGGATTAGGTCGCGCAAGCTTCCTTTGATGCTCTAAAGGAATCCCTAATAAAAGAATCATTAATGTACGCTCCTGATTATCAAAGAGACTTTAACCTGTATCTAGTTGTAGCAGATACGACCATCGTAATGGTTTTAGTTCAAGAAGACAATGGAATCGAACATCCTGTTTATTATTTAAGTCGAAACTGAAATGATACAAAAGCAAGTACTCATATGTTGAAAAGCTATCTCTCGCTGCCGTTCAATCAATACAGAGATTTTGACACTATGTTCTCTTTCGAAAAACTACCATTTTGTTAGATTGCAACCCATATCTTGTCGCGATAGTTTCTTGGGGGCAAATATTCAAAGTGGGTAGCAATTTTGCAGGAGTTTGATCTGGAATTCGTAAAATCCAAATCAAAGAAAGCTCTGGTTTTCGCGGAGTTACTATGTGATTTCCCATCATCGTCCAAAGATTCAACATCCAAAACAACAATCATGGATGAATCTTTGTTTCTGATATCTTCAAGCGATCCGTGGTATGGAGATATAATCATTTATCTCCAAACCCAAACGTATAGGTCTAATACCTCTCGCTCAGAACAGCGACGTACTCGATACCAAGCAAAAGACTACATGATCGTCGGTGATACGCTTTACCATCGTGGTGTCGATATAGTTCTGTGAAGGTGCCTCACCCACGAGGAGGCCAAAAAAGTCCTGAATGATTTTCATTTAGGCGCATGTGGGCAGCATCAATCTAGTTATGCTACGGCACAAAAGATTTTACGAGCAGGATACTTCTAGCCAACAATGTTCAAAGATTGCATAACTGCAGTCAGAAGTTGCCATGCTTGTCAAATCTTTGACCGCAAAACCAGAATACCACCCGCACCTCTACAACCAGTAGTTGATGTTGGGCCATTCACCAAATGGGGCATAGATTTCATGCAATGTAACCCCACCTCGGCCGGGGGGCATGGGTATATCATAGTCGATGTTGACTATTTTACGAAATGGGTCGAGGCGCTCCCTACATTAAACAACAGTGGCGAAACAGCCGCTCTTTTCTTTTCAATCATGTAGTCGCCAGGTTTTGCGTTCCACAAGCTATAGTCACAGATCATGGATCACATTTCCACAATCACATGATGGTTGAATTGGCTGCCAAATTAGGACTTTCCCACGATAGCTCTACTCTGTATTATCCACAAGCTAACGGGCAAGTTGAGGCAATCAACAAAGTCCTGAAACGCATGCTGCAAAGGATGATTGGAGTCCATAAACGGAGTTAGCACCTAATACTATACTCAGCCTTGTGGGCATACCGGAAATCGGTAAGAAATGCGACCGGGTTTACACCCTTTCAGCTGGTGTATGGCCTGTACACGATCTTACCAGTTCAGTGTGAAATTTTGTCTCTCAAGCTCACAGTTGACCTCCTCCCCGGTATTTAAAAGGAAGAGGCTCGTTTCTTAGAGTTAATCCAACTGGATGAAACCCGTCGTGACGCCACCTTGGCTAATGAAGCACATAAGAAACGGGTCAAAGCACAATTTGACAAGAATGTCAAACCTCACATTTTCTCAGAAGGTGACCTGGTCTTGCTTTACGATCAGGAATCCGATAAATTGGGAGCAGGTAAGTTCCAGTCTTTGTGGATGGGTCCTTATATTGTTAAGTGTGCATTAGCAAAAGGGTCCTACGAGCTAGTAGATTATGACGGAATTCCACTGTCGCAACCCCGAAACGGGTTGTACCTTAAGCGTTACTATGCTTGACTCGGTATGGTAACCTCTTCATATGATTTTGTTACATTTTTGTTTTCATTAAGAGTGATCGTTTTGGTTAGGTAATCCACTTTTGCATTTTGTTGCAGATGTTGAACCCATTGGAACCATTTGTTGGATATGCCGACGGGGCGAGTCGTAGTATGCGGAACCTATCTTCTGTAGCTTGGGCCATCTTTGATCCAAGCGGCGAGTTAGTTAGTTTCAGAGGGGTGTGTATCGATCAATCAATGAACAACATCACTGAATATAGCGCATTGATAGAACTCCTCTCTGATGCCATCGCGCATGGCATATGCCGACTTGTCGTCAGGCTAGACTCATAGCTCATCATTCTACAGCTTACAGGCATCTATTATGTTCGGAATCCAGCCATCTATCGTATGTTCCTAAGGGTCAAGATTTTGGAAAGGCAGTTCGATTCTATTCAATATCAACATATTCCCATAAACTTAAACACATTAACCGATTCATTAGCAAATTATGTGTTAGATAGACATTTGTAACATTTGTAAAAGGAAAGCATTTTATCAATAACTGCATCAGGATCATATAACTCAACTAAAATAAAACTCCGAAAATAAAAAATATATATATGACTGTTTATAGCTTGTACATAGTGTTCTGTGTCCAGCACAAAATCGGTCATATGACCCAAAAATTCAAAATGCAAGGGGCACCCTAGTCTAATGATGTTGGTGATAACTTGTCACTGCCTATGCAATCATGCGTAAGAGCCTAGTCCAACGGCTCGGCACGCCAGTGGTATGGCATTGTAATCTCAGAGGCAACTCATCGGTCCTCACGTCAGGAATACCAAGGGTGAGACCCTCGATCTGATCCTGCAACACTGCAAGGGTCTCGGATACATCCAGGTCACGAAGGATGGCCCTCCCTACAGCCTCTCCTGCTGGAACAGCAGCTGCTACTCTCGGACGCACTGTTGGTCGCACAGGCCCAATATCTGCATAAGCACATGAGTTTTGATTAGTCTTGATGAACATTTGAAAAACACAAGAACATTATAAAAACAATAAACAGAGATATGGTCAGAGATTTTCACCTATGGCACCCCACTGCTCGCCAGCCAGCAGCACCAAGTCTGGGTCACCCCGGAAGTCCATCCCAGCATATGGATACTCGGCATAAGTCATCAGCTGACGGTTGAACCACTCGAAGAAAGCATCAGAGAATGAAACCTGCGATTGACCAGCATGTCTGGCCATAAGGTCGACCCATCTCTGCATCCGTGGCTCAGTCGGTGGTGGCAAGCCAAGTGAGATGTACTGGGGCTGCATCAGTGGGATCCTCTCCAAGGCGAAAGTGGTCAGAATTGAACCATAGCCAAAGTTCTTAGATCTTCTGGTTTTCACCTTGGTGAGTTGTTCTTTGATCACCAGAAGTACTGCATCACACCAGTTGAATACCTTGGGTTCGAGACATTCCAAGGCATACTGCATATAGGACCTGTTGGCCAAGTGAAGGGTCGCGCTACCAGCCAGTCTAGCAAAGGTAAATAAAATAGTCCTCAAGGACCGGTCTATGACATCTCGGATACTGATCTTGCCATCCCTGCTCGGCTGAGATCCTTCTCTACAATATCGGCGAATATAATCCCTCACGGATTCGCCCCCACGGGTAGAACCTGATAGTGAGAGAGGGGCACCACGCCTCGATAAACCGGTCAAGAAATAGATGTCCTCAATAGTCATGGGGATGGATTTGCCTCTTATCTGGAACACTTGGTCGGTAGGATCCCATGCATCGAGGAAATATTGCAACAAATTGATTTGTTTCCTCATGCTAGACATGCGGAAGAACTTGAGCAAGCCACAGTTACGCAATGTAGTTACCATACCCGGATCATGAAGGGAAACCATGTCCTATTCTTCATGCTCGCATTCACTCCATGTAACAACCATTTTTGCTCCTATGAATCTCTAAAAAACAAACAAGAGAAGAATCAGGACCCTGATTTGGCAAAAAATAGGCAAAATTTCCATGAAAAATCAGTGCAAAAGTTTTCCTCCTTGCACCCATCGCACCCTAGCTGTGCACCAGGTGAGATGCATCCTACCTGGCCAGTGGCCAACCTAGGATGCATCACACCTTTCGATGTATACTAGGTGCGATGGGGGCAGAACGAAATTTTCAAACCCCAGGGGCCCAGAAAAGCAGGAAAACATGCTCAGAATTCAAAAAGGAAAGAATGCAATTGAAGAGCTTAGGTTTAGCTCCTACCTGGTCCAGATGGCACCGAAAATCATCCACAGAATCTCCCAGAATCAGCTGATGAAAATCAAGGGGGAAAGCACCTCCAGAGCTCCAATAGTCACAACTCCAAAAGAAATGGTAAAATGAGGGGTAAAAAACTATTTTAAGTTACTTTTCACGTAATTTAAGTAGGGTATTAGATTTTTAATTCATTTTTCAAGCATCTGTCCTCATTTCTAATCAGTTTGATGGAGCAATTAAACAGGTAGTACAACCGTCAAAAGAAAATAGTGTTAACGATGAATCGAATATCAATAACCATTATCACAAGCAGTTTTACGCGAAGTTCAAGCTTGTTAAAAATTAAACCTAGCAATGAGCATATGTTCCACCAGAGTTTAAGCTCATTAAAAAATGAACCCACCTCCAGTAAATAACCATTGTGAATGATTATCATCAGCTTTTGAGCCTTGGTTGTGTTCTTACCATCACCTCCACTCCGTTTTAGCCAATCATTCGCCTCCATTTGATTGTTTACCCCTTTTAAGGAACAACTGCGACGAGTGGTCCTATTAGCCACCTTCTTTAGACTGTCGTGATTGGAAAGTTCCAAACCTTACCTGGAACCAGTTGCTATCTAAAAACATCACTCGTTCCTCAAAAAATGAGTCTCCTTTAAGCTCTTTTCATCTTACTCATAAAATATGAAAAGATTGCCAATCAATTAGCCTCTCCAACTCATTAAAGTGATTGGAAGTGCTATCTCTCCTTTAGATTTTAATATTTTTGGACTTGAGGGATTATTACACAAAAATATCGAGAGTTTGTCTTGTTCGGCTCATTAAAACTATCGAAAAGTCATCCCTTTCGCATTGTTTATACTTTTTCAGACTTAAGGGATTATATTACGAAAAAGGAATATTGGAGTTTTCTTTCCGTCTCTTTTCAGACTCTCTAAAATTGAAAAGGACCGAGTTATCCTTGTCGTTAAACTCGTTAAAACAATAATGAAAAACTTGTTCATTCAGACAAGAGTGAGTTTCACTATTGCTAGGCTCATTAAAACATAGCGACGGGTTTGCCCGAAGGGAAAATTATAGAACAAGCATATGTTATCCTCCTCAAGCTTGACAAAAATAAAGAGGTACTGGTCAAAAATGACTGGGAAAAATTGGGAAGAAAACTTGAAGAAACTTTATTGGTAGCAGGTCGCTCTTGAACATGACACTTTCACTCCTTCACCATGATTGAGTCGGGTTGAGTTATTCCATTCACCGGTCATATCACCATTGGTCCACCGTACCATCCACTTTTGGGGTTAACACTACCAATCCATTTCAGTGTCGCCGATATGTTCAAGAGAAGTCGCTCAGAGAATTCACCTACCCAGCTTGTGTCTCATCCGCTACAACACCTTCACGCTTCATTCTTTCATGACCGCCACCTTGAACCTTGTATCATCAGATCGTTTTCACCTCTACAAAATCATTTGCTCCATTCCATGTCGTAGATGTGGGATCCATTAATGCCCTCCTATGACAGGTCACTTCTTGTCGACATCAACTCATTATCCAAGAAGACGACCTAGGGACAACCCTTCCAGTACTTTGAAGCTTGCATGCCTCAATGGCAAGTTTCTCACTTCCGGCGACAGGTTTACACTAATGGCCTTTGACCGAAATATTTTGCGTGGTGTTTGACATCAACTCATGTATTCACACCATGTGAATTGTACTGCAGTACCTTGAGGGTCATCATCATCATCAGTGATTCCTCTCGCGTCTGTTAATAGCTTACATCATTGGCTGGTAATCAAGTGATGTCCTTCCATGTTCGACATCAGAACATCTTTTCACATGGATCGACTTGTACTTTCGGGCGAAGATTGAACGAGTTTTGAAGACCCGGATCTAGTTTCATCCATCCAGGCTGCGATATATTCAGGAAAATAAAGACATCAAATGTGCATCATTGTTGCACAGATAATCATCCAAACTAAGGGATGATGGCTCTACCAGAATCATCAGTCTGCACATAGACAGTTTTCTGTCCTATGTACATGAAAATTATCAAGCTGAGCATGGGAATGCTCGCCTCAGCTATATCATGAAAATATTATGAAGATAATGTATTGTATTGTATCTTATTACAGGTCACCTTCCAGTGTGAAAAACCTTAGATCCTCATTATAAAGCATTTCACCCGATATCAAAAGATTTACGACCTCATGCTTTAGGGGGCAACTGTTATAGACATATTTGGGCACTGCAACCCCAATCACATATGTCCATAAACCAAGGGCTTCTAAGTCCCTAAAAGTGTTGTTTCATACCCTAAAGGAGCAAGGTCAGCTGATTACATCATCTCCCATAAGTTTTCCATGAAAAACCACTCAGAGCTAGTCAAAGCAGGATCATACAGACTGCCCAGTGCAAAGGGTGCGATGCATCTCACCTGCCACATGTAAAAAGTGTGATGCATACTTGAAAGCCCTTCTGTAGGGTGCGATGAGTGAGAGAAGACAAATGGCACAAGCAATTTTTTAGGTGGAGACCCTGAGAATCTTCTAGAAGCTGCTCATTTGACACTTGCCTCCCTCAATTCGCCAAGGATGAGTAGGATATCATGAAATCTCCAAATGGAACCAAGAACTATCAGAGAGATGACACTAATCAAAATCCTAGAAGTTGACTCACGCCCCTGCAAATATTTATAAATGGATCCCTCATCCCAAATATCCAAGGGTTGGAATTTGGTAATTTGCAAAGACGTGCTGCTGGTTTCTCTTTGAAGACATTCTTGGGTGATCTTGCTTTGTGTGAGGTGAAGAGGGCTTTCAAGTTGGGAGGATGGCGCTGGGTTAGACCAAGTGGTTGTAATCCTCTCTTCTACTACTTTTACTAATAAAGCTACTTGAGTTTTCCTCCATATTCTTGTGTATCTCTGAATATTGTGTTGATATATGCATTTGTATGGTCAATATATATTTGATCCTATATTGCTTACAGTGAAATATCTCTATGCTTTGATGGTATTATGCTGTTGTGAATCTACAGGTGCTCTTTGAAGCGGGACAAGTAAGGAAGCAGTGGCGAGATTCTGTCAAATGGGAAAGGAAACAAGCAAGGAGCCAAGCGGAAGACTGAGGTTGGTACTCTCTGTTTCTTTCGCATCTCTCTCTCATAAAGGAAAAACAAGTGACTTTAATCTGTTTGTTTCTAAGATAGCTACCAGTCTTAGTGGGACTAGCAGCTCTGAATAGACACTAGATTTCCCGATAACACATATTTGTTAGATCCAAATAATATAAGTGGTCCAAACTATGGAATAGCTTTGTCTACAGATGCCTAAAAGGTTGTTATGTCCAAAAGTTTCCTACGTCTAGGTTTCAATGTAAAATAAGTACCCACAAAACAAAATTAGTGCTAAAGGAATTACACATAAATGTTGAATCTTGTAGTCTTCAAATGATGGTATTAAAATCTAAATTCATCAACGCACAACCATGGTTTAGTTACCAAAATAAAATGGGTGTTGTGGGGTTGCATAGAGACAAGTTGACTACAGGATTCATAGAATGTTGAATATGTCATGCCAATTCCAAGCAGAATTAGAGCTTGTTTTCTTGGTCCAGACAAATCCCTATATTTCACTAAAATTTTTAGGTTTCATATTTCCATCATCTCAAGGAACTTTTATGCAGTTTTCTACCCAAACTGATCAATGAGCTCGAGGAATGCTATTACACTATGGAGAATATACTCCCCTGCAAAATGCAGGCAACAAAAACATCTAAGTTTGTTTGAAAAGGAGCTCAGTTAGTATAGTTGATTCCCTCTTATCTGTTAAAGGTATGGAATAAAGGGTTGCAGACTGGCAGAAAAAAGAATGATCGCCAGGACATAGCACAATACCACTCATAGGGTTTCTTAATTTTATTTTTTCTACTATGCCAAAGGCATTGAAAACATCCAAGGAATTGTTCGAAAATATTCAAACCCACCAAGAGGATCTCTTCTTGAGATTTGAACCACACTTAAAGATATTGCCAATGTGCCAATTTAAGAGCGTGTGAAGGGAATTTGGCATTTTTAGTTTTTAAGGACAGACCGATGGGTTTTGTAAGATTTTTTTGACAAAATTTCTCAAGCTTGAATGTAATTAGTTCAAGAGAAAAAATAGAAAGATCCTGTGACAAGAAGTTGCCAAATCGCACACATCTTTGCCTTGAATATGTCATCCAGGAGCCTGTCCCTCAGTTGAAACGTGTCATAAAAATTTATGATAATACACTCTAGTTCCTAGTTTTTATTTTGAAAGTGTGAAGTCATGTCTTTATTATCTGAGGATTTTTCTACAAGCACTAAATAGAGTAAGGTCATTTCTAGATCAGCATTGGATCATCTATGAAAATTAACTTCAGATTACTAAGGTATTAAATTATTAAAACTTCGATGGGAATATTTGAAGCAGTTGGTAAGGATAAAAAAACATATTCATTGTTCTCTGGATGATACCTGAACTATGATCAATGGTGCATTTTTTGAGCAATCAAAGGCAGCTGACAAATCAGATCTAGTTTTTTAGGAGAAAAATCAATAATCTAGGTTTTGGTGGTTGATAATACAATGTGGCAATCAAAGGATCTTGATCAGATTAAGAACAGGATACTTGGAAACTAGATTGAAAATCATCCCAATCTTGTAGGCACAAAATAAACCAAAGAAGGTAGAACCAAATTTCAAGGCAAGACATTTCTTGAAATACAAGTTGCAATTTTCGTGAAGCAAAATCAATATTCAGTTTTGTTGGTAGATTTGAACAGATTTCAAGAGAATTTGCAAACATAAATTTGCACACAAAGAAATAGAGATCCCATATTTTATGGCATGAGATCCAGATATCAAGGAATAATTCCATACTTGTAGAGCACAACTGGTAGATGGAAACTCTAGCATTTCGAATCTAGTTTCTAAATTTAGTTTATTTGATTTGATTTTCTTTCCAGAAAACCAATGAAGAGGATGCGTACAACAATTTTAAAATGTGTTGACCAATTTTAAAATGACAAATAGAGATTCGAATAGCTACAAGGATAGGTTTTTAAATATGTTTTGTAAATTAAACTCTCAGATAATGTAAATATTTTGGAATTATTGCTACCATACTTCAAGGAGCTGAAACTCTTTTGTATTTTCTATATATTTCATGAAGTATATGAAGAAAGGGTTGGATTTTGTGAAAAATACAGTCAATGTCTGTGTGCGTTTGAAAGCTTCAATTATTTCATTTTCCAAGATCAGTGGATTTTGACCAGTGATATAAAGGTCCATGCGATAGTAGGTTTTAGTATGTATGTTATTTATGTTTTTTTAGTTTCTCTATTTTAATCTCATGAATGTATTCCTTCTGAATGTTTGGAAAATATTAATTGATTCAGAATTCATCTCTATATTGATTCTTTGAGTTAAGCTTTTCTAAGGTTCCCATTTTGATCCTCTAAATCCACCATAAGTTTCATTGTATATGCCCTATTGTAGTGCATTGTTCTTCTTTTTCTTCATCCATCTACAACAAATGGCAAAGGTCTAGGATCTACTATCCACCTTGCCTTTATCAATCCTGATCAGACAACTAGTTATCTTGGTAAACCTATCTAAACCCTAGCTATTTGACTCCATCACCCAATGAACTATTGATTTCAGGCCCAACCAAACCCTACATCAACACAACCTATCTAAAGATCTAGCCACAATGTAAAGGTCAGAGAGATCCCTCTCTAGATTGAAGGGGCTAGCCTTCAATCTATAAGTTGGAGTGAAAAGGTTACCTTGGAAACTTCTCTCCTACAACTAAGAGAAACTTTCTAAGTGCTAACAATATTAAATAATTACTAGCAAGGATAACATGTAAATTGTGGTGTATTTTCATGACATATGAATCATGAAAATATTATTTCCACTTGGCAATGGCCTTGAGTTGTTTCAACTGTTAACCCTTCCCACATTGGATGCCTTCTTTTTTCTTGCGGTTAACCATAGTTGTGGCCATGGAGTAGTGCCTTCCTTGTCTAGATTGGAGTTGATTTGACGAACATCAAACCATCTTGGCATACCTAGAAACAAAACCCCTCTGGTGGATTTTCCTCTATATGTGTGTGAGTGTGCCAACCAATGATCAAGGATACAAGATTTGTATTGGGGTGACATGATATACAAACTATGTTAGAAAAAACAACTTATAACTCAACTAATTTATCAAAATAAGGGAAGTTATTAAAATTTGACAACTTCATACATTATGAGCTTGTTGTATCTATTTTCCTTGAGAATACAAGTGAATATGATAAAAGGGATAACAACGAGGTGGGAAGAGAGAGTGAAAAGGGTCAAACTTGGAACTTTGCAAAGTGAAAAATAATTCATAATGAAGGCCTAACATCTCCCCCACACTTGATATATTGCATAACCTCATGTGATCTGGGTGGACAACCAATAATGGCTTCAAAATTAATTCCAAAACTCTTCAAAGCTAAACAAAATTGTGTCTTGTTATATAGTATTTTGTCACACTCCCCGTCTCGTATCCTGAAGTGTCATAATGGTGAAAGATGTTAGTGTGTTCACCATGAAACATGTTCAGAAACATCCCTGAAGGAAAGAAGAAGAATTTCCTAGAGAGAATTATGAAGAAACTTGTCAAAAAACCTTGTTTTCAGGATCAACGCGTTTTGCGTAATTGGTGACCCGTGCTGGTAACGTGTTTCTCTATATAGTACTAGTGTTGTCAACGTGACTTTTATCAGGAAAAACTGTGTTGAAACTCTTCAAGAAGTTTTTCCTAAAGTGGAGGAGAAGCTTATCTTACTAGAAGTCCCAAGAATAGCGAGTTGGTTACAGGTGAATGAGGATTTCAACGATATCTCCTATTCTTGGTTCTTGATCCTATTTTCATGAATCTTTCCCTTGAGATGTGGAACATCTCCCTCCTTTAATGGATCCACAACTCCCTCTCCTTCCTTATAAATGAGATCCATACTATCCACTAATAGTTGGCTAATAATTGGTTGCCTTCCTAGTGCTGAAATATGCCCAATTGCTGCCCATTTTGCTAAGGAGAAAGGAGTGCTTGAAGGTTAAGGATAGGAATTGGAAACTCACCTAAAGGAGGCTTCCAAAATCAAGGCTTAAGTGGTTGTAATTCTCCCTTTACCATATATTAATAATACATTATCTATTTTCTTTCCATAAATGTGTCAATTAATGCTCATTTAGTGTAATACTCCTTGATATGTTACATGGTTTATATTGGAATGAATTTTCTATGTATGTGTTTTTTGTCTCCACGTGATATTCCTTGCAGGTATCCATCCATTATAGTGAAGAGGATATTGAGCTTGGAAACAAAAGAATCAAGGATGACACCAACGAATGTTAGCATCAGAGTGAGGTAGGTCATCTATCCTCCTTTGTGTTTTCTGGTATAAACTAGGAAAGTTTACACATATTTGTCTCGATTGTTGCTAGATCCTCCCATAGGACTAGAGGGATCGTTTCTGTCTGCAGAAAGGATTTCTTGCACAACAAAATGGTGACTCCACTGGGGAGCTTATAACCCTTCAAACCTCCTTTTTATGTTTGGTATTTTTGATTAGTTTGGCCAACCTCCTAGTGATTTGTAATTTAGGTTCATTATGGGGTCCAAATTCTGAGTAGTATGTTATTTAGAGTGTCAAGTTTGGATCTCTCTTTGAATTTCATTTATTTCATAAGTCTTTCTTTCCCAGCATGTTTTCTGCATAAACAATTGTGTTGCTAGCACTTTTATTGGCATTACAGTCGCACTAAAAACCCTGTCAGCACAGATTTTGACTATTACAGTCATGTTGATCCATAAAAATTGAGAATTTTTAGGGTTTATACCAGAAATTTCTAGTGTGTCTTGATCTCTTAAGTGTCTTCCTGCTTTGTGTGCATAGAATTTTCCATTATTTTTGTTGATTTCTTATTGGTTTGCAAAATTCCATCCCATTGTTTGACGTCATGAAAGTGAATTTTGGTTGAGTCTCTAGTTCTCTAGGTTAATTGAAATTATTGTTTGTTGCTTGTATGTGTGGAAGGAATATTGATTTTCTGTTGGTTAAAGCATTATTAATTCTATTAAAAACCATAAAATAAATGACATTTGTGTTTGCTTAGCTTTGATCTCAATTTTTACTTTTCAAAATTGCATTAGATTACATTTCATTGAAAAGTCATTTTTGGGATTATCATTGAGCATAGATTATATTGCTTAGTGTTCAAAGCTGAAAGGTGCATTCTCATTTATTGAAAATAAAAATGAAAAATTCATGTAGGTACATTTTAGTGAATAGAAATCATTTTACTTTTGGTGGGTGCATTGGAATAGTGAAAGTGCAAGATCTAGTTAGGAAGCCTTTTTTGTAGCATACTTGGTCGTCGTATCAATACTTGAACTTCTTCCCTATGCTAGATAGCCTTCATTGAAATGGAAAGAGTATTTTTTTCATACTAGTTGCATCATATGTGTGTTCAGGTGACATCAATTTTTGAGCTTTGAAACTAAAACATAATTCAAGATCAACTTTAAATTTATCTCAATTAACCTAAGGATAATTTGGAACAGTAAAGAAAACATCTAGAGGTCTAGGCTAGATATGTGTTCCGACATCGTTAAATGTAGGACTTGTCTTTATTTTCCAACATTATATCCCAGGGGTGAAATCTTGTTCCATGTATGTAAGTGTATAGGATCGTTCTACACGTACCTTCGAGTATATCAGATGGCACTTCACGCATGAAAAGTATAAAGGAACACTCTCATCAAATGGTTACACATTAGACAACACTACTACGGACTTCACTCCCACATACCATCACGTATATATTGGGAGTCCCCTATAGGTTGCTATTTATCCATAGGTAACCGAGTTTGTCGCCTTGTATACTGTGATATACCGAACACAACATTTGGGGAGATTGGATGGTGTGCATTAAGTCCTTGGTTCACCAAGGTGTATATAGCAGTTCATGGTTACCTAGTAAACCTTCATGCCTAGTTACCCCTTTTTGATTTATTTTTTGTTAATTTATAAAATCAATTAATTGACAGTGGAACAACATCCTTCCTATGGAAAAACTCCTTAGTACATCTTAGGTTGAGACAAATGGCAACAGTTCCTGAGTCCACCAATCAAGGAAACCCCTCTTACGAGAATCTAGGTCCTTTTCCTTCTTTTGGAAATACTGGTGCTCCTTATATGGCAATGTTGTCCTTTCCCTGATTTACCATTGGTTTTCCAGTTTGGTTATTTTCGACCCCTATGGTTCCGAATGTACAAACTGTTTCTTAATTGGGTTTTCCTCCACCTGAACAATATCAGCCTCTAGTTGATCATAAAATTGACTCCTTGCCTTCTTTGCCTATTCGGTCTTTTTTCTCTTCTTCATCTTCATCTAGTGAAATCTTGCAAGTAACCAAGTGGATAAGAAGAAGAAGAAAAGGAAGATTAAGAAGAAGAAGAATAAGCAGGGGGACAACCAAGACACCATTTCTATGGATGCAACTAGTGTGGAGAAACCTTCCAATCAGCCACGCAAATTTAAATTCTTTTGCATGATTTGTAAGTGTGACCACCTTCTTAGAGACTGTCCTGGTATTCCCAAGGTATTATAAGTATGGTCTACATGCTCGTATCAGCCTTTTTCATCAACCTTTGGAGATCATGCTGGTGATAAAATCTCAATTAGTGATAGTAAGGTCTATGGGAAGAAGGGTAAATTCAAGTTTCCCTGTAGGTTATGTGAAGGGAATCATCCTATTCACCTTTATCCTTGTATGGATGAAGCCTCAAAAGTGTTGGACAACCTTACAACTTCTCAACCTCATCTTCCGACTGGTTATCGAAAGCTTTCCCCTGATCCTTCATTAGTTGATCAAGTGATTGATCAGAATTTAGTTCTAATCAATCTCACTCTCTCTGAAAGAAAATCCCATGAGTCTATTCTGAACCAACCATTGGTTGAGAAAATGGTTGACTCAATTCCACCTTTAGTTGATCATACCTTTCCCGTAGAGAGTGAACTTCATACCACTAAGGTTCTTCTTGTTTCTTTAGATTCCCATGAATTTTGGGTAATCTTGTCGTTCCTACGGTATAGGGGGTGATCCTCCCATTCCCATAATGTAAGCAAGTAGTTCTCCCATTCCCATAGCACCCCCTCCAAGTAGTATGGTCACTTCCTTTGATTGAAGTTGACTCATAGGATATCGTCTTCCTTCTTACATGCCTTTTCAGATCATAATACAAGCTTATAATATACCCATACCTGGAATAATCATAGATGAAGGCGCATCTGTTAGTATTTTGTCCTCAACTACTTGGAAAACTTTAGGTTCTCTGCAGCTTGTGCCCATTACCTAGAATCTGTTGGCTTTTAATAGAGGAACACGTTAATCGTTAGGGATCCTTCCTAAGTTTCCTATTACTTTGGGAGGAAAAATCATCTATATCAATGTGGTGGTTGTCCAAGGCCCTTTAGATTTTAATTTTCTCCTTAGCCATGAATATGTTTATGTCACAGGAGCTCTTGTCTCTTCTCTATTTCATGTCATATGTTTCCCGCATAAAGGAAGAATTGTGTTCATTGATCAACTTTCATTCGTTGGTCTGATTTGACTCCCCATCAATTGTCTTCCCTAAATGGTCCTTGTATGCAAGTGGTATCACACCTATTCCATGCTCGCATCCACTGATGATCTAGTCGGTGATATAGTGTATCATGTACTAGGGACATTGGATCCTGATCTTTCCATATATCCCTTGACATGTATCCCTTCCAGAGCGTTGTTCTCCCATCTGATGAGAACCTCTTAGAATCCATGGCCTCTTATGGGCCATGATCAAGTTTCTTGGAGCACAATTCCTTGTCTTGTGTCAAGCTCCTTAAAAAATGAATCAAGGGTTTTGGAGCACAGTTCCTTTTCTTGTGTCAAGCTCCTTAAAAGTGAATCAAGGTTCCCAAAGTAGGGTTCTTTGTCTTGTGTCAAGCTCCTTAAAAAATGAATCAAGGCTCCCAGAGCGGAGTTCCTTTACTTGTGTCAAGCTCCTTAAAAAATGAAACAAGTTTTCAAGAGCACGGTTCTTTTCCTATGTCAAACTTGTTAACAAATGAAACAAATCCCTTTCTAATTCGAGTTTTTTTCTAGATCTTGTAAATTCCTAGTGGAGTCTTTCACTTGATCTCATAAATGAACCTTTATTTTGTCTACCTGTTAGTAATTAGTAGCCTACTTAGGTGAATGAAATGAAGCTTGGGGGGGATGTAACTCGAATTGAGTCATTGTGCTGGGGGCATGTAGACTTATCTCAAGCATATTTTTCTTTGTTTCAAGCTTTTGTAAAAATGAAACCAATCGCAAGCATAGTTTGTCTCCGTTTCAAGCTTGTGTAAAAATGAAACCAAATCTAAGCATAGTTTTTTCTCATGTTTCAAGCTTGTGAAAAAATGAAACCATCTTCAAGTATCTTCAATAATAGTTTCCCATGTTTCAATCTTGTGTAAAAACATTCCTACTTTACTTCTCATGATTGCCATTT
The DNA here is from genome assembly GCA_031772625.1 of Pinus tabuliformis. Taxonomy (NCBI): domain Eukaryota; kingdom Viridiplantae; phylum Streptophyta; class Pinopsida; order Pinales; family Pinaceae; genus Pinus; species Pinus tabuliformis. Next base: position 740,921,768 of record CM062820.1, on the reverse strand, counting down.
TTATCAGCCTGTTTTTCTAGATGAGCCTTGACTTTTCCATCCCATTTTCACCATCTTTTTGGCCGATCATACGATTTCACTTGGTTGTTCTACCCTTACCTAGGGAACATCTACGATGAATGGTCTTATTACCCAACCTCTTGAATTTTACATGTTTTGAGCAATTCCATCATCACCGAAACTAGTTGATATCCTGTTATACCACTCGTTCCTCTAGATGGAGTCATATTTCAGCTCTTTTCTAACTCTTGAAATATGAAAAGATTACCGAGCACTTGTCTTTTCAAACTCATAAAAGTAAATGAAAATACATCTACTCAGTATAATTTTAACCCCTTTCTGGATTGAGATAGACTAAGTTTCGAAAAAGGAATACCTTAGTCACATGTGGCTAAGAGGTTCTCTTGAATATTATTTTCTACCTTTTCGGATTCGAGAGACTATCTACGAAAAGGGACCTCTGGAGTTTCCTTTTTTCCTCTTTTTCAAACTCTCTAAACATGAAAAATATGTTGGTTTACCCCTCTGTTGGACTCGTAAAACTGAAACAACGAAGGACTTGTCACCATGACGAGACCGAGCTACTCCTTCCTAGGGCTTGTTATAAATACTAGGATGTATTCGTCTAAAGGATGAACTTATACGACAAGTATATGGTATCATCTTCAAGCTTGAGATTAAAAATAATGAGATACTCACAAGAAAAAGTGGGGAAAATAGAAGTAAACATATATCCTGTATTTTGTAAAAAGGCATCATTTCGCTCTTGAACATGACACTTATTTGTTTCTCGTGTCAGGTTTGGGTTATCCTCACTTTGTCACTTGCCTGATTGGGTTTTGGGAATCCATTTTCCTCTCATTTGATTTTATCCTATTGTCACCATGACCTCTGATCCTATGTTGAGTCAAATGTTTCCAAATTCTGGAGTCGTGTCATTGATATGTTCAAGAGAAGTCCCATCTGCAATTCAAACCACTTATACCCTATTTGAAATTTCTACAACAATACTGAATCAATCTTGCCAACTCTGCAACATCCTATGTTTCGTGTCGATAATGTGGGATACATTATGGCCCTCCTTCGACATATTACTTCCTATCGACTCCAACTAATTATCCAAGAAGATGGTCTAGAAACTCCCTTTCATTACCTTGGAGCTTGCATGCCTTAATGATAGGTTCTTTGCATTCGACAATAGGTTCACATCATTGGCGTTCGATCGAATGATTCTGCAAGTGTTCGACTTCAACTTCATTTTTCAAACTCGTAGACTGTGTTGTTGTACCTTGACAACCATTGCCATTATTGGTGGTTTTATATCATGTCTGTTAACGCTTCACATCACTAAATGGTAATCAGGTGGTTTCTACCATGTTCGACTCCGACATATCTATTCACATGGTGGGATTCATACTTTGGTTGGATTGAGACAGAGATGAAGACCTTGGGTTTCATCTGATAAATTCAGGTTGCGTGGAGTTATTAGATATTCATGATTGTACACAAAATCCCTTCTATTCAGATCGCTGCATCCATATCCTTGATCCATACACATGATCCCTTCTATTTGGATGGTTGCATCCATGTCGTGGATTCATGTATTGTTCAATTCCTACTCAGAGATGTATGTTTATGCATACTTACATCAGAGATGTCAAATGTATTGTATTATTCTTGATTTGCAGGTCTCTTGATGGTGTTTCTCTAAGTCCCTGCCTTGGCTTGTAAATAACTTCAACCATCACTTCTCGGTCTGCCTTCATGAATTAGGGGAAATATGTTATACAATATTTTTTCACACTCCCCATATCATATCCTGAATTTTCAGAATGAAAAAAGTTGTCAGTGTGTTCACCATGAAATATGTTCAGAAGCATCCCAGAAGAAAAGAAGAAGAATTTCCTAGAAAGAATTCTGAAGAAACTTGTCAAAAAACTTTGTTTTCAGGATCAACGTGTTTTCCATAACCAGTGACCCATGATGGTAACTTGTTGCACAATAGAGTCCAAGCACTGCCAGCGTGAATTTTATTAGGAAAACCTGCGCTGGACCTCTTCAGGCATTTTTTCCTAAAATGGAGGACAATTTTCCTTTTCTAGAAGTCTTAAGAACGATGATCTGGTTATAGGTGAATGAGGATTGGAACGTGACCTCCCATTCTTGGTCCTTGATCCTACTTTCATGTATATTTCCCTTGAGATATGGAACCTCTCCCGCCTTTTATGGATCGTCAAATCCCTCTCCTTCCCTATAAATGAGATCCCTACTATCCACTAATGGTTGGCTAATAATTGGTTGCCTTTCTAGTTCTGAATTATGCCCAATTGCTGCCCATTTTGCTAAGGAGAAAGGAGTGCTTGAAGGTTAAGGCTAGGACTTGGAAACTCACTTAAAGGAGGATTCCAACATCAAGGCTTAAGTGGTTGTAATTATCACTTTACAATCTATTAATAATACATTATGTGCTTGCTTTCCATAAATGTGTAAATTATTGCTCATATAGTTTAATACTCCTTGATCTGTTACATGGTTTATATTGGAATGAATTTTGCTATGTATGTGTTTGTTGTCTCCATGTGATATTCCTTGCAGGTATCCATCCATAACAGTGAAGAGGATATTGAACTTGGAAATAGAACAATTAAGGAAGACACCAGTGGATGTTAGCATCAGAGTGAGCTAGGTCATATATCCTCCTTTCTGTTTTCTAGTATAAACTAGGAAAGTTTACACATATTTGTCTCGTTTCTTACTAGATCCTCCCATAGGAATAGAGGGATTGTTTCTGCCCACAGAAAGGATTGACTGCACAACATGGCTTCCAAAATAACTTTAGGAAAGGAAAGCAACATTTATCAGGGTCCACTTGAAAAATGGGGTTTGGATGTAATTGGAGAGATCACTCCCAATACTTCTCAGCTTCAAAAGTATATTATATACTTGACAAAGTATTACCCTAGTTGGATTGATGTTGTTTCCTTGAAGCAAGTTAATGAAAATAAGGTGATTTTATTCATCTAAAATAATATCATTACTAGATTTGGTGTTCCAAACTCACTTTTATTTCATAATTCTACTTTTCATCGTTAAAATTGATCGACTTTGCTTCAGAGAAAGGGATACAAATTAAATATCCTACTAAGTATTATCTGCAAGGTAATGTTGTTGCATAATCTACGATTTTTTTATTTGTATCCTTAAAAAGACTTATGGTTGAACACCAAAGGGACTAGCATCATGCCTTGTCAAATGCATTGTCGACTGATAGGGTCTCACCCAAGGTATCCTCAGGAAATTCTCCTTTCTTCCTTGTCTATGGAAAGGATGAAATATTTCCCCTTAATTCCTTCCTTCCCTCTTTACAATTGGCCCAATATTGTAGGGAACATGTTTGTATAGTAATGCAAATAAGAATTAATTCTTTATTAAAAAATGAAGAAGAACAAGAAAAGGATAAAAATAAGTTTCATGAACATTGGAAATTGGTCAAGAGGTGGTTTGATAAACACTCAATAAGCACTAAATATTTCCAGTTTTGTGATTTAGTGTTGAAGTCAGATGAAGCCAATGAGGCTAAAGGGAAGCATACTAGGTTTCAATAAATTTTCCTTGGCCCATTTCAGGTTGTTGAGAAGACCATTCACAAAACTTTTACACTGAAGACCTTGGAAGGAAAAATGAAAAATCTCCTTGTCAATGGTCAAATCTAGAAAAACAAATCATGACCATTTGTTGGTGGTCTTTATTATCCTATATGTAGTAGATTTTTATTTATTATGTTTTTCCTTAGTTTGATTTTGTTTCAATTTTTTATTGCTTTCATTTTTATCTATAGTTTTAAGTTCATATTTTAGTTGTATCCTATTGTTTCAAAATTTGCTTTCCTTCAAGTTTTGATTTTTTCTTTATGCTTTTGTTTTGAATGTGAATATCCTTTTGATATCTATTTTCAACTCCTAGGATCTTTAGTATAGGGGTAGGCCTGATTCTAGTCACAAACTAGATATATTCCTACAAGTAATAAGTAACCAAAGGTTATTATATCCAAAGTTTTCTCATAAAGTTCTTGAATATATGGATAGTAACCAATAGATTGTGGTGGAACTCGCACACCTTACAAACGATGTAATGGAAATATAAGAGGAAAATAAAGTGTGTATCTATCATTTTCTTGTGATATTCATGCACTTCAAACTAATAAACTAGTATCTACTATGATGTAAATAGGAAATACCCATGGGTTAAATTTAAAATGCAAATCATATGCTAAGCATGTCAAAGTACAACTCATAATCATAACTATATTATAGAAGCACTTAATTGGAATGAAAAGCAATGAGTTTCTTATTAATTGAATTGACGACAATACAAGACTTTGAAGTGTTTCTCTTTGGATTCGTATGCCTGGGAGTTACATCTTTAGATCAACATTAGGTGGTTGGCAATGGAATTTTAGGTAATGTGGCAGAGAATGAGGGTGGTGAGTGAAAAATCCCAAAAGGTGATGAGGAAGGGCATGACATTGGTATGAGAGATAAGATACTAAGAATATGTGTGTGTATGTGTGTGTGTGTTAGTGAATGGGTAATCATAATCAAATTGAAATAATAGGAAAAGGATCACATAATGATAATATACAAATATTTACAAAATCTCATAGTAGTTGTTCATAATTTTCCCATATTTTCAATAAAACAAAGATTTTTGAAAATTTCTTTTACCTTATGCTACTTAAATAATAACCCGGGTTGGCACTTCTAGATTCATTTATACATAAATTTGAAGAATGTAAATGAGGAAGAGAATACCAAAACTTAATGATCTTTGCACTATACAAAAGGAATGTTGATACTTTTCTATTGAGAAATATCAAGGCTGATGTTGAATGTTGGCATTGGATCTTAGAACAAATAAACATGTGTTGTTGCAGAAAAAAACATGGAGAGATGAAGTATAAGGCTATGAGTCACTTGGGCACGTATAACCTTCAAATTTGAAGTTGGTTTAAAAAAAACTCAGGCTATGAGACAAACCTTAAAGTGCACAACACAAAACATCTATTAATTATTTTGGAGATCTAGTAACTAATGAGAAAATTTCTTGAATGATGGATTGATTAATGTCAAAGTTGTTATTGGATAATTCTAGGAGTGTTATCATGTTCAAGGCACAAATTTTGAATGTTAACCTTCTCCTTTTTCTAAGAACATAGTGGGCTCTTGTAATAGATATCATGGTCACCCTAAATTTTTAATGTATAAAGTTTAAACCTTGAATGCTCTAAAAACCTATGGACCTAGATTATTAGGAAGGTTGTGCTAATTAAGTTTGCAAGCCTCCCACTTATTGTTGGAACTAAAAAATAAAATACAACTAATTTATTCTCTCACCTTAGGTTGCAAGAGATAATCTAATCTACTAAATCTAATATGGGATTTTGACCTACAACCTAGAAAAAAGAAAATGAATATTGAATTTTCACTGTTGAGGAAGGTGGAATGATAAATTAGTTGATAATTTTATGGGACTAATCTTACTTTATTGTATCTATAAATATAAGTATAGGATGTATTTTAATTTCTATGTATATGTATTTATAAGGATTTTAAAAGAAAGAAAAAAAAGAAATAAAGAAAATTTACAACATTTTTTTAATATTATTGTAGTGGAGTTTTATACCAAAGAAACAATAGACATGACTTTTTTTCTCCTATCCAAACTGAGCAAATTGAAGAGGTTTCAAGGGTTGGGCTTAGGAACCCAACGAGGGTTGAAGTCAGAGTAGAAGAAAAATATATGATTTGATAAGCCACTATGACTAATATGTCTTGCTTGAGGACACCTAAATAGACTCACATTGAGACCAATGGCATGAATCCAACTCATCTCACCATTTAAGGATTGTCCTAAAGCCCTAACTTTGTTCTGTAAAAAAAACACTAGGGCCTAATTCGTCCCAACCTTAAGACAAGCTACTGAAAAGAATTTGGCCTTGGTTAGGGATGTCTTGAGGTCACATTTTGAGACCCTTTGGTGCCTGACAGACAATAATATTTGAAGCAGGCCCCTTATTGTTTGAACAAATATTCTAGTTTTTGGAGCTAGTTGTGATAAAATTATTAAATAATAATTAAGGATTACAATTGTCTTATGTTGTGGACAAAATTGGTGAAGGAGGCCACATGCCTAGAAGAGGTCGAGTACCTCTATCTTATGAATAGAAGGAAGAGAAATTTTATGAAGATTAAGTCAAGGATGAACCTTGTATGGATCATTGTATGAAGAGAAAGGAACAAGGTTGACATTTGAGACATAAACTAGAACTTATTTGATGTTAGTTCTAAGTCAAATTTGAACTTGTGTTTGGGCCACAATAGCCCTGTGGAGGCCACATCTTGGGGCATCAAGTTTTGATCTAAGGAAAGAGTGAGGTTTGTTCTTTATTCCAAAAGGATGATTCATCTCAAGCATAAGTCTTAGACATATAATGATTGAACAATGAATGGATCTATAATAGGACTCAACTATTGTCTGAGAAAATATGAACCAAATTATGACCTTTATTAAGACTAGGTTGAAGCATTCTTGGCCTAGTCCAAGGCCCCTACCTTTAAGATAAATTTGAAGACAACAAGGGTTGATCCAAGAATTGGATCAAGCATGATGATCATTGTTGTTTAACATTTGCTCCATGGAGAATGAAGTCCTACTACCTTTGGATGTTGATGATGGGTTATATGGATTTATTCTTTGGTTGTTTTGGGACTTGGGAGAATTAATGCAACGAAGAAAGAAAATATAGCATATTAAATGACATACTATCTTTTATCTCAAAAAAATTAGATATAAAGTGACCAAGAATTCTAGTAATTGTGGATGAAATTTTCTATGTAGAAACATAAAAAAATTTCCTTTTAGGTTAGAAGACAAGATAATTCTCTATAATATGAAATAAAGGAGTATAGTTTGGACCTCCATACTCCATTTGTTAAATACATTGTCCAATCAGGTGACATAGGAAATGCAACCTAACTTAGCAGATGTCCCCTGCATAAGACTATTTGTGTTAAAACTTAAGAATGGTGTCTAGGATGATAATTGTTATTCATACAACTTTGAACTACATTATTGTTGTCTTCCAAGCATAGATGGTGGCCTCATTAGAACACTTAATGTTTCAATATGCATAATGAAGGCAATGCTTTCTTCGCTACATTTGTAGGGTTTAGCAGGGTAGAGTGAAACTTTGTTGCATTTGCAAAAGATAGAGATGTTAAATGTCATTGGTATACATTTCTAACTAAGGTCCTTTGGAAAAGGAAATGATGGCATTGTTGAATATGGTTACCAAAGATTAAATAAATATTGAAAGGGTTTTCATCATGGGATATATTGATAATTTTTCTAAGATGTTGGGGATTGCAGAGATACACTGATGTTAGGGTATGGAGTTGACATCAGAAAAAGATCATGTGTTATTTTTTATTACATTGCGATGAACACCATTATTTCAAAAGGATGCCTTTCACTAGTATTTTAATTATGAGATAAAGATTGTTTTACTAGAGTGTTATTGGTTGATTTTGACTACTGCTAGAAACGAAAAGGTTCCTCACCTATGAAAACTATAATGATGATATTCTCATATGGGTTATGATTCTCAAGGATTCGACTTGAATAAGAAATACCTAGGCCCTTATGGGTAAAACCCTAGAGCTAGACCTAGAATGGTGTTTCCACTAAAAGAATAAAACATGTTGATGAAGAGGATGCAGATGAGGATGATGAGTTTGTAGATGGATGATTTCTGTAAGAAGGAAAGGATCAAGAGGAAGCTGACAAATGGATGATTTAGATAGGCTAGTTACTTGTTTGGTAATTTGAATTCATTTCCTCTTCAAAAAATTCCATAGCAAGATTTGTCATAACCTCTTCTTTTGCTAATTGTTTTTTCTCATTGAAGGTAAATTTTGTCAACCAATGAGTGATAACTCTATCAATTCACAACACTAACAAAAAAAATTCAAATAAACAAATGAAAGGAATTTGAATTGTAAGAGTAATTTGGCTAGGTATGTGAATAAAACACCTAGGGGATGTAAATTTTCCTAGGCAATGAACAAAATGCACATGGGAATGTAAATTCACCCATTCATTTGATAAAACATCCAAAGATATGTCAATTTACCTATGTAGTGGAAAAAATGTTTAGTATGATGTAAATTCATTTAGTGATGGATAAAATGCTTGAAGTATGTAAATTCACTTCAATTAATGTATAGCTTTGTGGAAGAGGAAAAACAACAAAAAATAAGTAAAATGCTATGGATGGCCTATGGGAAAAGGAGAAACTCCCAACAAGAAATGGAATACTATGAATGACTTGTGAACAAAGGAAAAACATCCATCAATACCAATTTAATTCAGGGATTACGACGAACTAGTGTTCTATTAAATTAATGAACATAGCAAGGTGCCTACACTATGTTTATAAGACTAATGTTTTTGTAGCTCCCATATTGATCAAGTACACAATAGAGTAATGAACACATACTAGAGCCATGAAATTCAAACCATCACATATATATTTCTACATCCTTCTAAGACAAAATGTGGGATATTAAACTACAATGTAATTTTCCACAATATCCAATGTAAATCCTAATACATGCTAAGGGAATGGAGTATGTGGCCCATGCCCTTTATTTGATAGTTGTCCTTGCATAATCTTGGCTGATATAGCCCCAGAGATCCAACTCCAACTCATAAAACTTGCTTCCTACGCACAAGGGATCAAGAACACCAATATAAAACCCTTTCAAGCAATAGGAATATTGACTACGATTATATCTAACCTAATATACTCAAGGAAGATTATATCTACTATTTTTTTCCATAAAAGACTAAATACACAAGATAACTAAGGGGGAAATCATATATATCTATATCCATAACAAGAGACACTTTACATCAACCAAGAATTTTTACCTTGAGTCCCAATTGAAGGTATCCTATATTCTTACTCTAGCTCCTCCTTGGCCCTCACATAAATATGAACGCTTTGATCTCTAAAGGTTGTTGCAGAAGAGTTTTGTAGAAGATTCAATCAACACTTAAGGAATAAAAAAAATTAACAAACATTTTATGACTAAATAATAATTAAAAATACTTGAGTGTATGAATACATGAATTAGCTCCTCTTGGTTTCAAGAATAATTTATTGAATTAGTCTAATCTATGAGAAAATATCCCTTGATTTGACGCAACAACAATGAAGTCAACATTTACTTTGTTGTTGCTCTATTTTATAAAGGGGGGTTTTCTCCAAGATTATTAGAATCCTAATTTATTCTCTACTGAATGGGGCCAACCATGTGAAGGTGAAAACTCTTATGGCCCCTCCCCACCTCGCATCACTGCCAATTCCCTAGTACCCAAGCTATCTAGAGAAAATAGTTGAAAGCAACACATTAAGATTCATGCATAAACACTAGAAAAACAAAAATTAATAAATAAAGATATGTGGTTTTGTACATAAAGAAACATATAGAAATCATTCATTAACACATAAAATTAATTTATTCATAATCATAGACAAAAAATACTTCATCTCAATGAATTTTATCATAAAAAATGAGTTTCCATAATATGGTACATGATGTTTCTAGTTATATAACTAGTTCAAAGATTTATTTATTTTTCATTTTATTTATTTTTGACATGAATTGAGAAGGGAGGAACTCAATTTATTCTTCCAATTTAGTTATTATGGCCTCTGGAACCCTTCTCAACAACTTGGTCATGTCCTCATGAAATGGAGATACTACAAGAGGCGCAAATGATCAACTGCAACAAGAAACAAATGTCAAATTGATATTTTTGTTATTATTATTACAAGTATTTCATTAATAAAAAGAGCATTAGAGTGTTCTTTACATGCTTGAGTAGCAGAGGTAGGTAGAGTAGTTTCTTGTCTAGCCTCATCCTCTGCCTTCTCTGTAGCTAACACATGAAAGTTTATAATTACTACACCATTTGCAATTAAATAAATTTTAATCCTCTTTCTAAATGAAGAAATGGTGAGGCTACCCAACGATTCAGAGAACTCATTCAAAGGAAATATCATTGAATTAGTTCATTAATACTAAAAAAACCTTTGCAATGGAATTATTTACCTAGTGCACTAGTCAACACTATTAGAATGGCTACCGTTGTGCTCCTCTTCTGGTAGAAGATCCTCATGTATGACAGGCTTTGTCATTCAAAGAACAAAATTTATAAGTACAAAATCACAAATTACCATCATAAAATTGATATGCACAATCATGACATAGGACTCATCTAAAGTAATATCATGGGGTTGCACCCCACTTTCATGGGGTTGCATAAGAGAACCATGTTCTGGTTGCACTCCACTATCAACAAACTGCTTGTTGATATTGTTGCTCCCCTGCTTAAAATAAAGCAACACATTAAATTTTTGGATGATATCAAACATGATTTTATTTTGTAAGTAATGAAAGGCTAATGTAGATTGATTTTTATTTATCATGTCCTTCAAACTGGATCTTTGAGTTTGTCCCATTTTTATTTGGAAATCAACAACAAATTGAAAGCCAAACTTGAAACCAAGTTGAAAGTATTCCTTTGTGGCTTCGGTTCTAAACTCCTCACCCTCCAATGCACAAGAGTATTTAATTTTTTATTGTCTAGCATAATTCCCAGATAGTTGGAAGGCAATATAACAAATAATATTGTTAATAATTTTTGGGTACTTATAACTCTTGTCTGTAAATTTGAATAACTGCCCTAGCCTAGTTTGTTTTTACCATATTTCTAAAGCCTTTACTTGGTGTATTTTAGAGTGTCGGGGAGCCTACTAAAATTTTTAATTATGTTATACATCAAAATTTTATTTAAAACTAAAGAAAATTAAAATTATTGAATTGAAAATATTATTTACCACGGTGCACTAGGTGGCATTTTTTCTTCTTTTCTCTGTTTCTTCCCCTCTACATTAGCAATGAGGGCCTTCCATTTCCTCATAGGAATCATGGGAGGATTCTCATACCTAGAGTTCTTTTCTAGGTTACCCCTATACATGTCTCATATATATTTTAAATAATTTCCGACTGCGGAGGTGACCGCGCTATTATTGAAGGTATATACCCCAAATATGTCTTCAAGGTAGTGCACAATTTCTTTCTTCATGTTGGAATTTTGGGATTTCCACCCTATATATATCATGTGCCCAATAATCAACAACAATTTTCCATTCATGTGTTTATAGAACAAGTTGTTTCTTACATGCAAAAAATACGATAATTAATTTGAAAATAAAAATCTAGATTATTTATGTTTGGGAGAGACAACATGAAATAGTTAAAACATTAAAACGTATCCATTATTTTTGGTGTTTTTATTGGAATTCCTTTCTCATTCACCAAAAATGTGCAAGGAATTGTCTCCATGCTGGTAACACATGACGATCTAGGAAATGAACCCATAGTCTCATCAATGGGGTCACCTCCATCACCACCTCCAGAAGTTGATTGTGTGTTTGCCTTTGGGGACATGTGCTCAGGGGTTGGAGCCAAAGGTGTGGACCCAGTCTAACTATTGGGGTTATGACACTCAAAGGTGGAGAAGAAAATAGCTTCAGAAATATATGTTGGATCATGGTGGTTAGATGGTGTGGCATCTTTGCTAAATAATTCCATAAAAGAAAGAAAATGCTTTTTTGATTAGATAATGTAAAAGTAAAAAAAAAAAAAAAAAAATTCATAATTCAACTTATGACATAAAAAAACATCACTTTAAAATATGGTTATTACCTCATATCTCTTAATATCTTTGTTCAAGAGGTGCATCCTTTGTTTCATCTTAGGAGTTTTATCTCTAATGTGAATCAAACAAACAAGTTCTTTGTTCACTTTAACCACAAGTTTTTTTATTGTTTGTACTGGGTTGGGAGAATCAAACGACTCTTCCTCATTAAACCAATCACGATAACTATGGTCAAGTCCCCCGTACTACATATTTCAATAAAAGAAAAGTGTTTTCTATTATTTAAACAAATAATAAATTTCACATTCAATGTAAATTGAAATTGTTAATCATTTACCTTTCTGACTCTACTGGCGCTTTTCCATGATCATCTTGCCACATTATAATAAATTTTTTGTCTTAATAAATACATAATAAATCAGATGAAGACCAAATTTGGACTCTGGTTAGTTGGATCATATATACCCATTCTTATAAAAAATTTAGACAAAGATTCATTTATTTACCCCTCAAAAATGAAAAATGACAATAGATATAACTTTTTTATAAGTGAGTCATATGATGTTCATTGGCCATGAAATTTTGATACATGCCACCCCCATAATAGCAATGCAAACTGTATTCGATTCAAGTTGTAATTGATCAACAACTCTTCTCCTATAGCTATTGATTTTATTGCACATACGAATACACAATTTCATTCATGTCCCTCAAATATGCAATTGGGTTGCTTATTTGTTGTCCCAGTTTCTAAACTATTTATAAACCATGCAATATTTCTTGATGCTTTTGGCCTTCCATTAATATAAATAGATGATCCTTTATTTTAATCATTGTCTCTTAGTTGAATATATTTTGCAGCCACTCTATGTAGCTACATATCTCTCATATATTGGACCAGGTGGATCTAATCATTGTAAATGTAATATGGTCTGACATACTTCATTAATTCATTTAATCCACCATAACAAACCTTTATGCCATCCATGAAAAATAGCCCCAAACCATGTAATGATGATGGAATAATGCGATATATCCTCTCGTTGAGACAAAAATCTGTGTTTACTAGAGGAAGGTCTTTGGGTACCCATCGTTTCATTAGATATTTGTACCTCAAGAGCACCTCAATGTTGTCTATGCTCTCATCATCATAATAACATGAGCCCCATTTAGCAAGAAAAAATTCCATGTGTCTAGTGAATTCTCTTCTAATCTTCTCACTAGTTGATCTTTGTCTATTAGACATAATACATATCTAGTCTTCCTCTACTCTACTTGAACTTCCCTTGCTTGATGAAGATAGATCTGATAGGTACCTATTTGGTTGTACCTGTAGCCCATCAAATGAGAGAATAAGTTATCAAATTGATGGCCTATAACATGCAACTTATTTCTATCCAAAGAACTTTGAAGATACTTCAAGGTGGTTATCTAGCTGGAAGTAGTCTAAGAGAACCTCATTGACTCACAATATGGTTCATCATAGATTTGTTGTGTATGTATCTTGTTTTTCCTATCATATGTATGTTGTGCCAAGTATAAGGGTCGAGCATATGTATGTTTTGATAAGAACATGACTTGAAAACTTTGTAGCTTTGCAGACTTGTTTGTGGGATGTCATTACATGAAGGAACTATGAGAAACATATTTAACATTGTTGAATGGAACACATAAATGGGAAAGGAACTCCATATTAGAAGTATTCAAAAGAGGATAAGGATGTATGTAAAAATATATCTTTCTCAATTACTATTAGTTGGGATATATTGAGGTCTAGAAATGATATTAGTTTCAAAGATGCCCCATTTTCTCCAGTACACATATATTGGAGTAAAATTATGCTATGAAGAATACACAAACACTATGAAGAATAGGAAAAAGCATAAAATTAATCCTTTTGTAAGTGATGATTCTTGCCCATGTAGCTTCTTTGATGGTGCTTCCCTAGAAAATCCAAGTAAATATGGTGCATGGGATTGTCTTTATTTTAGTTCCTCTCATTATCTCTCTTTTTCGTTGGATCTTGGATAAGGGACTAATAACTAGGCATAAATATCATCTCTAGTAGCCCTTCTTGGATTAGCCATTAATAAGAATGTAAGTAGTGTCCAAGTCTATGGGAACTGGAAAGTTTCAATGGATTGGTTCAAAGGAAAAATCAGCATGCATAATTTAGGTCTTCAAGCAGTGACGAATTAGATATGATCAACTATAAGAAGACACTTTAACACAATCTATTTTTATTAGGTTTTTCATGAACATAACTCCAAGGTTGATTCTAAACTAAAGTTGGTGATCATTGGAGGCTATAATGATGAAGTTTATGGAGGAAAATGAGGGCGTTATCTTAGAAAATCCACCTATCTACCTTCTCTGATCTTCCTTTGTATTCTCATCCATTGATTCCTCTAGTGGCATAGTTTGATGATGTTCATGGTCTGTTGGTTGGTAATATTCCTATTTATTCTTGATTTTGTTGTGGAGTATGGATTGTAATGTAATCTTGCATATGAAATAGATTAGCTATAGTTTATATGGATGCGGTTGGTGATTTATGATAATATTGTTGGTATAATCCAATATGGCCAACAATTTTTGTGAAGTGAAGTACCATGTTGTGCAGAGGCACAAATTAAGAAGTGTAATTTGTTTGTTTTAACTTTTAATACACACACGCACACACATATATGCATTGTTTTCTTGTGGTGAAAACATGCACATGTACATGAAGCATGAATGTCATATGGCATTGTGGCACGATATGGAGTGTTACATTAAGCATGAATGCCATATGGAATTATGCCAAAATATGATTTGTACAACTCCCAAAGTGGTGTACCCTCTAAGTCTATCTCTCCACATTTCAAGCACTTCTTTAAGCAAGATGGTGCATACTCGACCAATGGTTCTTCAACTCAAGTGCTGCTTCTCAACATATGTGCAAGATGACTTTAATGATCCTAAGGCTCTATGCCCAACCTCACAATGCATAAAACCTTACTCCAAGGTGGTTATTCCACATGTTCTAAGTCTCCATCCTCCTCAATGAGAGCCCCCATATAGAAGATGTCTAACTAAAACGTGTGCAAACTACCACATCAAGAAGTGTGCTCCCTGTTACTAATCCTAAATTTAAGCATGTATTTTCTAAGCTTTCCAAATGTAAGTCAATAAAAACATAATAAATTAGCTAGGGGACCACAATCCCTCCCCATCACATGAAACACTCAGCTAGCTAGGTGAAAACATTTTTCAATCAACCTAAAGCTAACATCAAATTGTGGGAAATCTTTAGGACCAATGTTTTTCTTTGTTGACATCTAAGGCAACTTTAAAATAAATTCTTCAATAAATGCTTGAATATAAGTAATTTCATGAAATAAAAAATTGGCATAAAAATTTGAATGGTTAACCTCATTTCAAAGGGTTTGGTGGAGGAATCAAACCCATTAGAGCTCTCATGATGTAGATAGATTTCATGCATTTTTTTCAACTAAGAAATATTTTATAATTTATGCAAATTTGTAACCTATAACCACTTGATTATGCCTTACCATGACCTCATTTTCCACAATGAAAATAAATCCTTCCTTTCTTCGTGCTTCCTTCCCTTTGCCTTTACCCATTTTTTCTTTGATTTCCCTTTTCTAAGGAAAACAAAAAAAATCCTTAGTATCTTTGTCATCATTCTTAGGTTTCTCCTTTTCCATAAGAAATAATCATGGATCCCAAAGATTGTAATGGGATGTGAATGAGTGTGAATAAAATATTATTATGATATAAGGGTAAGTTGTTTAACAACATTTCATTAGCATCATCTTTTTCAACTTTGATGCCCACTTTATGTAGTTGTACTAATGTATTTCAAGCATTAACATGACTATACATTGACTCTACTAAACTGTATTAAATACAAGTATTTTTTCTTTTCTTCTCATCCAAGTAGCCTATTTAATTGCTCCCAAATTTCATTTGAACTTTTATATGGATCAATGTGATGAAGTTTTCTATTAGATCCACTCCTAAACCTATAACCTCTTTCTCATCTCTTAATATCCAGTCAATTTATTTACCACACATTGTTGGTATAATTATTTTTCCACTTCTATATTGCATACACAACGTGCATTGAGTGTTACAATAGTTTGAATTCCATGCATGAAAAATCCTTCCATTAAATTTCGTCAACTTGCTTGTATACTTTACCATGCTTTTTTCAGAATAAAAAAAAACCTTCTTGTTTATAAATTTTATAAAGTAACAAAAAAATAACACCTCCCTGCAAACCTAGATCACACTTAACCCATTTCTACAAAAAGAGCTCTTGGAAAATAATAATAATAAAAAAAATAGGAATAATTTTGTCCTCCCTCCATTGAAAGCTCCTACTGTTGTGCATTATTTAGGTATTCATTTTCTAATTTCCAAACCAAGGTGCAAATCAAGCTTAGGTGTGAAAAAAATCATCTCCATCCCACGTTTCGATTGCTAGCTCCTACTATTATTTTTTCCTTTTATGTTTTCTCAAGAATATATTAAAAAAATTCAAACTATCATACACATATAAATTAAGCCCTGGCTTGGAGATGCATAGTATAATGTTTAGTTAAGCAGAATACTAGCTATGTGGTAGCATAGTTTATTCTGTGTACGCATGCCTATGATGCTTACTCAATAGGGATGTTATTATATTCTTTGTATCACATATTCAATTCGTATTTGGAGGGCTAATTTTTTTGATTGATTAAAGGTAGAAGGATAGGCTTGCTCAATAGGTGGATCCTAAGAATAAACAAATGTTAGAGCTCATGGTTAGAAGAATCTTCTCCAACTCCCAAAGGGAGAAATGTTGGTTGTTGTGTCTACTTGACATGTGGGTCTTCCGACTCTAAATAAATGGTTTCTTTTAGAAATTTTTATTAGCTAGTGAATAAATAAATGATCAATGATGTATTCAATTCTCAATCTGTAGGCTTGTGCAGATTTCGAAGATGGAAGAAAATGATGGGGTGCAAATGGTAAGAGGATTATTTCACTCTCTTTTACTCCATATTTCTAAATGTTTCCTTACAACTGGAAGGCTAAGCTCTTATTCACATACACTCATTAATTGGAAATAATTGTTACAATTTTCCATCTTCAATACAATTTAAGCAACCTTCATTTTCCATCATAGTATACATCAAAATAATGTCAATCACTAAATTCCACCGACATATAAAACCTTATTGATGTATATAGGTTAAGGTTTTCCATCACTATGGAGGGTCGAGATCTATTGAGGTTTTCCACTGATGTGGGTTTATCATAGTGAGATAATTTTGGAAAAAAATTAGAGGTTGTTGAATCATGAACTAACACCTGTGAATAGTGCTTGGAGACAACTCTAGATTGAGAAGGTACAGAGGCAAGGACATCACCATTGGTTGGAGGAAGAAAACCACGTCAAGGCTCTGGATTTTGTCCACATCTCGGAGGAACAAATTAAGCATCGGGTGGAAACGAGAATGAGCCTGGGGAAATGAAAACACAAGGAGTGGGTGACCAATTTTTTATTTTTATAATATACTGAATTACATTTGCAAGGTCATATTTCAAAAAAGATGTGTAGATAAGACAAATTTATTCACCTTATTGTTCGAGTTTGAGATTAATCTAGGGTTTGATTTAAAATTCGTCGAATAGGGGACAAATTGGTTTGAAAAACCATTTTGACATAAAATTTAGACAAAACATATGAAATGCATCAAATTGGGGCTAAATTGGTTTCAAAAACCATTAAAAAAAAAAACATAATTTGTGATACTTGATATTTCCATATGAGTTCAGACTTGCCTCCATCTCACATCCTGGTACTCTCTTGGTGACCTTCTAGTGCTCACAAAATCCAAATATTCTTCCCCTCGAGAGATAGCTTCCTTTATTCAAGGTTTATGACACATAAGGCTGAAAATAATATAGTCTTAGAGATGGAAGGCTCACTTATGACTTGATGGAAAGAACAACCTAGACAATGCTCTCGTGATTAGATGACAAGAACAACCAGGACAACACAGAGGAGATATTTTGTTAGGTTTGGCCTGATGGCATGTTGGTTAGGGTTATAGCACATGACCCACAAAGAACGCCTACAGAGAACACAAGTAGGCATGTTGATCAAGGTTTATGGCATGCAGCCTGCAACAAACACCTATGGAGAATACAAAGCAAATTAAATAATATTATGGGTTGGCCTATGAAATAATATGGGTCGGGTGTTCATATATTGTGTTATAATATTATGATGGGTTAGGTGTTATATTGATTGTTGCATATATATTATATGTTATATATTATGTAGAATATATAATGTATTATATAATATATACTATATACATTACATTAAACATTTATATATTATATATTTTTAAATATTAAACATTTAAACACACATATATATATATAACATTTAAACCATATATTATAGAGTTTTTCATATGTTAAAATTTAAACATTTATTTATTTATTAATATATTATAAATTATATAGTTTTTTCATTTTATTGATATAATGTATGATCCGTGAGCAAGGTTTAGACACTAGTTAGCGAGTGGATGTGGCCCAAAGAAGAGATATGACCTCTAGAGAGCATGAATTAAATGCTCACTCAACAAATCAAGATCGACTATGGGAGTGAGAGAACCCCATAACATGTATGAAAATAAATTTAGCAACTCCTAGTCTCCTCTATTTTCCATATCCTCAAACCTCGTCATTGTTGACCATCGTATAACATGTCATGGCCAATTGTATAAATTAAAAATTAAATTTTTTTTTGTTAAATATTAAAGATTATATATTCCTTTTAATTTTTGAAAAATATTTCCTCTATATAAAAAATATATTTACATCAAAAACTCAAAAAGGGAAAGGAAGGGTACATATAGAGGATATTAAATATAGAGGTACATATATATGATAATTTTTTTTAATAGGGTTGAGATGTGTTTAATTTGATTTGAATTATTAATGGTGGAACTAATTGTTAATTGAGGCATATATTCCTTGAAGGAAGATTAGGATAAGAGGGCTAACAATATTTTTATTGTTAAATCTCATCATAGACACTAATCTTTAATTCCACTTCAATCTTGTGTTGGTGTTTTGTTATTATGAAAATTGAGAAATTTAAAATTTGAGGCAACCATGTGATGATGATTGGTATGTTGTTTCTTCTAGTAGTTGCTAGGATTTTTGCTTCTATGATCACATATTGCTACCCACATAATTTCATCTCCTTGACATTTATGTTATAATTTTGTCGAATTATTTTTGTGAGTCATATTTGTGTTTGGGAACCCTCCCATACCTTCAACACATGCATCTACAATAACCATGTCAAATTTTAGTGCATACAAGCACAAATTGAATTTTTTTCAACATTGGCCACATTCACAACCCTCGGCTATGTGTGAGGCCAATTAATTAAAGCATGATTTCCATTGGTTGCTAAATGTTAAGTGGATTGAACATTTATCTGACCCTGATAGTGTCAAGAGAATTGAACCCATCACCTCTCAATATAAAATTAAGGTGCTTTGAGGATGGTTTCTCGATCAATTGTGTGCCTAACCCTCGACAAGGCTAGTAAATACATAGGATGATAAGGATAGTGAAAAATAATCAATATTTTCATCTCCTCGAATTTTATGTTATAATTTTGTTGAATTATTTGTACGAGTCATATTCGAGTCTCAAAACCCTCCCATACTGTCAACGCATGCATCTACTATAACCATGTCAAATTCCAGTGCATAAAAGTATAGATTGAAAAAAATTCAATGTTGGCCCCATTCACAACCCTCGACTCTACACAGGGTCAATTAATTAAAACATAAGTTCGGCCAACTGCTAAATGTTAAGTGAATTGAACATTTACCTGACCCTAAGAGCATTGAGATAATTGAACCCATCACCTCTCAATAGTAAATTAAGGTGCTTTAACGATGGACACTCAACTCATTAAGTGCCTTGTTGAAAAATGTAACTAGGTTCAATCGTCATAATTATCATTGTAGTTGTATCAATATGAATTTCATGTAAAACAAAAAGAAGAAAAAAGAATTATTAAATTATTATTTTCTAGTCAAAATGTGTTCTTCATGCTTCTAGGGTTTATTGAGTCAATAAGAAAATTTGTTATGATTCAAAGTCCCATTTGGACTATTTGTAAGAAAATAAAAATTTTATTTTGAGTCAAAAGAGTCAATTTTTTCACGACAAGACCAGCCCTCCAAATGGACAAGTTGGCCAACCCATAAGTTGTGTCTCTTCATATGGTCGAACAACTATATATATTGGCAATTTTTCTCCACATGTTGGCAACCAATTCTATTTTTGTGCAAGTAAGAAGAAGTAAATCAATGGAGTCAAAGGAGAAAGAGAATGAGTCAAAGGAGAGAAAAAGTCTCGTGTTTTTTCCCTAATCCGTTCACACGTGCAAGTATCTTCTACATATTTTCAGAGCTATTATAGTGCCGAAATTTCAGGACCCAAAATTTCAGGGAGTTGATTTTTTAGGGATTGACCAAAATTGAGAAAGTTGACCAATGCTAACTTTTGTTGACTTTGATTTGTTGAAAATGGATTAAAGAAGGGATGAATTGAATCTTTGTGGAAGTTTTGGTCTTTGTATTGGGTGTTAGATATCTCACTTTGATATGATTCTATAAGAAAAGGATATTTTTTTGTTTTCCCCCTTGTGGGGTTTTTTCCTAGCTTGGAGCCCTACATCTTTGTATTCTTTGTCTCTTGTAATCTTTATGTTTTGTACTTTTGTTAATTGTATGATGAATAAGAGAACATTAAATTAATAAGAAGTTAATAAAAATTCACAAGTAATTATCAAGTTAAGATAAATCTACCCTAATCTACATGCATTCTGATTTCTCAACACCCCTGACCCTTGACGGGGCTAGTAAATACATAGCATGATAAATAAAGTAAAACAAATCAATAATTTCTTCTCCTTGAAATTTATTTTATAATTTTTTCAAATTCTTTTTTTGAGTCATATTTGAGTCTCAAAACATTCCCATACTATTAAAGCATGTGTCTACTATAACCATGTCAAATTTTAGTGCATACAAGCACAAACTAAAAAAACTTCAATGTTGGCCCCATTCACAACCCCTGACTTTGTGTGGGGTCAGCTAATTAAAGAAAAATTTCCATCGATTGCTAAATGTTAAGTGAATTGAACATTTACTTGACCCTAAGAGCATTAATAGAATTGAATCTTAATGATCTTCTCTTGGTTTCAAGAATAATATACTCTCTACTGAACAAGACCAACCACGTGAAGGTGGAAGCTCATATGCCCCTTCTTGCATCACTCTCAATTCCCTAATAGCCAATTTATATATTATGAAATATCTGAAAGCAACATAGTAAGAATCAACCATAGCTAAAAGTTACTAAGAAAATAAAAATTTAAGGCAAATGAAAGTGGACAAATCAACTGAAAACATATAAACACATACCTCATACATTTCAACATTTTGATATCATTAATATTATTCTTCATCCAAGTCAACACCTGTAGCATCCAGTTTATAATTGATGTTGAAAGGATTGTCCATATCAACATCATCATTAATGTCATCATTTCCAATCATATCATCATCGTTATCATCATTAGGAAAATTGTCTCCTATGTTTCGTTCAAATTCTTAAATTTATTCATGTTGGATAGTTGGCACTGACTAGATGGCTAGTGGAAGAAAATGTGTTGGGTTGATGAGTTCTTGGAAAGAGCTCTCCTATGGTATGAACCCTACAAAATACTTTAGAAGAGCAGGTTCCAGGCACAAGAAGAAGGGTCAATGTGCAAAGAATAAGAGAGAGTTTGAAGCCAATTTTCAGATAGAAAATCAAATCAAATACTACATCGAACCTACTCAAATGGAAATTGCTTTGAAATATCTTTCCAATGATATAAAGAAGTCTGCAAATGGCCTCCTGGATCAAAATTTTGAGGTAGTCAAAGTTGGCCTACTGTTATAGACATATTTGGGCACTGCAACCCCAATCACATATGTCCATAAACCAAGGGCTTCTAAACCCATAAAAGTGTTGTTTCATACCCTAAAGGAACAAGTTCAACTGATTACATCATCTCCCAGAAGTTCTCCCTGAAAAAATACTTAGAACTGGTCAAAACTGGACCATACAGACTGCTCCATGCATAGGGTGCGATGCATCTCACCTATTACACACAGGGGGGTGTGATGCATACTGGAAAGCCCTCCTGTAGGGTGTGATGAGTGAGAGCAGACAAATGGTAGAAGCAGTTTGCTAGGTGGAAACTCAAAGAATCTTCTAGAAACTGCTCATATGACACTTCCTCTATGAATTCGCCCAGGGATGAGTAAGAGATCATGAAATCTCCAAGTGGAACCAAGAACTATCAGTGAAATGACACTAATCAAAATCCTAGAAGCTAACTCACTCTCCTGCAAACATCTATATATGGATCCCTCATCCTAGAGATCCAGAGGCTGGAATTTTGTAATTTTCAAGAAAGCGTTGTTGGTTTCTCTTTGAAGACATTGTTGGGTGATCTTGCTTTGTATGAGGTGAAGAGGGATTTCATGCTGGGAGGATGATGCTAGATCAGATAGCTTGATTGTAATCCTCTCTTCTACTACTTCTATCAATAAAGCTATTTGAGTTTTCCTCCATATGTTTGCATATATCTAAATCTTGTATTTGTGTATGCATTTATATGGTTAATGTACTTTTGATCCTACATTGTTTATGGTTATAGATCTCTATGCTTTGATGGTATTTTGCTACTTTGACTCTACAGGTGTTCTTTGAAGTAGGACAAGTGAGAAAGGAGTGGCGAAAGCTCTATCAAGGGAGAGAGGAAATGAGCAAGGAGACTAGCGAAATACTGAGGTTGGTACTCTATACTTCTCTCTCATCTATCTCTCATAAAGGAAAACACAAGTGACTTTAGTTTGTTTGTTTCTAAGATAGCTAACCGTCTTAGTGGGACTAGCAGCTCTGAATGGACACTAGTTTTCCCGATAACAAAATGGCGACTCCACTGGGGAGTGAATAGTTTGTTTGTTTTGTTACTGTTGTTTACTTTATAAACCACAAACAGAGCCTGAAGTTAATCCAGCTAGCCTTTGATCTGCTTTTGCTATGCAACTGTAAAGTAGATCAACGTTGCTTCAGTCAATCTCCAGGTTGGTTTATGAACTGAACGTGTAGCTTGCAAACATCCTAAGTGCCCTGGTGGTAGCTCAAATAACCTCATTATATCAGCCCCTATACTTTGTGTTTACTGACAATCATTAGCTCATCCTATATCCCTGAACTTAGCTGCAAACTATGAGTGAAAACCAAGCTCATTCTCATCCCTAGACCATCGCACTGTCTCTTCTTATCAATCTGGATGCATCGCACCTCCCGTGTGTTGCAGGTGAGATGCATCCCTATTTCCCTGTGTTACAGGTGCAATGATTGACTTGGACTGTTTTTGCCTCCATATTTTGGTTTTTTCTTCATTGTCTTCAGATTTATTCAGTAGTTTTGTTGTCTATGATCAGTATATCTCTGTTGAAACCATATTCCTTTGCATCATTTAGCCTCCATCAAAAGGAATTGTGAATGTTTTGTTATGTATTTTTCATCATTTACAGTTCTCCTTTGCAAATAGTGGCTTAATCGAAATGTCGTCTTTTGATTTGAAAGTGTCGCAAGTGTCGTTTTCAGTCAAGAAAAAGAGTGTCGTAAAGCATTCCTCTTTTAGATAGTTGATTACACTTTTGCCATTGTATTTTATTTGGATCATTAGTATTTCAAGTGTCGAAAGCAGTTTTAAATTCAAAATCGCAAAGTATCATCTTAGCCTCCCTTTTGTTTTTTGAAGAGAAAATTGTTAGCACTGTCGCTTTGAAAGAAAATAATTCAGAGTACTTAGTTTTTTTTTTGTCATTTCTCACATTAAGGAAACCGAAAAGCAATACATGCATGTGCATTTGCATTTAGACTGCATGCTGGAATTGATTTAGGAAAAGTGCATCTAGTGTGTACTCTCTGCTCTATGTTGAAATAATTTCATTTCTCTTTCCTTAGTAGCTAGGATTTTCATTGCAAAAAGAAAGTAAACGACTGTTTATCATCTTAGATTGCATATTTAGGAATTGTATATCTACAACACGCGGTGAACCTTAAAGGCAAACTTCTTAAGAAAGATCAACTATAAAATAAACCTCAATGAACATAAAAACGCTTTGGAACCTAACTCACAACATTTAGAAGTCTAGGCTAGAGACGTATTCCGACATTGTAAAGCCTGGTAACTATCGCTTTCATCGTAGGTTGGGTGATTCCTCCTCTTTGAGACGATAAGTGCCAATATGGACTTGTGCTCCCACGTATCGTTGAGTATATATTGGGAGACCACAATAGGCTACATCCTTTATCCTTAGGAATCCGTGTCTGCCGCCCTATCGATCGCAATGCACTGAACACAGCATTCGGGAAGATTGACTGCCATACCATAAAAAGTATTCTATATTTTTGCGATTGGTTTGGTAATCCCTCTGCCTAGATTTTCAGAGTTGTTACTTTCATTCCTTTTCAGACTCCCTAAAAGAAAAGGTCCATCTGAGCACTTGTCACTTCAGGCTCATTAAAAATCAAATGCAACTAGAGTCATCTTTAGCTTTTTCAACCTTTTCTCGACTCTTAAAAATTGAAAAATCAAGTTGTGTCAAAGCGTCATAAAATTTATTTTAATCGAAATAATGTCATTGTTCCCTCATTGGTCTTAGGTTTAGAAATGGAGTCTACCAATCAAGGATTTCCCCTTGGAGGAAATCCTAGTCCATTCTCCTCTTAGGGAGATGTTGGTGCTCCACACATGGCTACATTGTCCCTTCTAGGACTCACAATCTGCCTGCCAGTATGGCTTTTCTCCAAATGATCTTGAAGTTTCTGCCCCACCTTCCACTACATTTGTTTCTCCCTCTCCTTCTTCCTCTTCGCTTGGTGAAGCTAGTAACGCTAAAAACCAAGTAACTGAGAAGAAGAAGAAAGGGAAGGAGAAGAAGAAGAAGAATCCAACGGCAAAAGGGGGAAACCGTGCATCGTCTGGTGAAAATCCACACACTACACCTTCTAAACCTAAATCCCCATGTGTCATTTGCAAGGGAGACCATTATCATCAAGATTGTCCCTGCATCCCACAGATCCTGAGGGACTGGTCTCCCCGCTTGCACAATCCGATGTCTTCAACCTCTGACAATCCCATTGAGAGCAAGCCATCAACTAGTGAAAACGAAGCCAACGGAAAGAAAGGAAGATCTAAATTTCCTTGTAGACCGTGGGAAGGCGACCATGTCCTCCACCGTTGTCCTTTCCTAGATGAAGCTAAAAGAGTCTTGGATAACCATCCTGCGTCACTGCAGCGACTTCCTCTTGGATACAAGAAAATCTTGTTGAGTCCATCGCTAGTTGAAAATCCGACTGACACACCATTGTTTTTGGTCGAAGCACCTATCATTGAAGATAAACCCTCTGAGTCCACACCGGACCAAAGACAACAAGTCGAGACGGCAGTTGACCCAATCGTGTCTTCAGAGGGTCCACCTTCAAACGATATTGTCACCAAAGAGAATGAGAACGACGTTGTTCAAATTCCTTTCGTAAACACAGAATCCGATGAACATCGTAGCAATATACCCATTCCTTTACCATAGGAAGGAGGTTCCTCAGAGATTTACCCGGCTGTTTATTCGGTCCCACCTCCAAGCAATCTAATCGTTTCCTTCGATTGGAATCTACTAGGCAGACCCCGCCTACCATCTAATGTACCATTCGAATCATAGTACAAGCTTACAGAATGATCATGGTCGGTACTATTATAGATGAAGGGGCTTTTGTGAGTATCCTTTCCTCAACTGCTTTGAAAGCACTTGGTTTGCCATCGCTTCTGCCTGAGATTCAAAATCTGACAAGCTTCAACAAAGGAACTAGTCGACTGTTAGGGATCCTTCCAAATTTGCCTATAACTTTGAGAAGGAAAACCTTTCATCTAAATGTGATGGTAGTCCAAGGACCTCTAGATTACAATCTACTCCTTGGGCGTGACTACATTTATAGTATGGGAGCTATCATTTCCTCACTCTTCTGAGTGATGTGTTTTCCACATGAAGGCAGAGTGATCCACCTAGTTGACCAGCTTTCATTCCCTGGTTCAAACACAGCTATTAGTCAAATGCCATCCCTAACTGGTCTTTTTGCACAAGGAATGTCTCATCAATCTCCAGTCTATCCTCCTGATGATCGCGAGTGATTTGGTGATTGTGACTGGAACCCAGGAGGCATGTGCCCTGGTCTGCTTCGGCAGGAAAGCCCTGGATATAAGGTAGGTTTCTGCGTAGGAATATGAATCTTTTGACAATCCTGTCTGTTTAGGAAAATGGATCAGACTGGAAAAGGATTCCCCCATCAAAGCTTATGTGATTGGCACTGACAACAGTCACCTTTGTCCATTTCGATGGACATTGCCAAGGAAGTGTTTTGTCTGCAACATGGATGGAACAATCTTGCTAATGCAAGAACTTCCATATGGTGACCTGGAAACTCTACTTTATACCTGGGGGCATGCAAACCTTTTTGCATGCAAGTGAAAAGTGACCATTTATTTTCTTAGTTTGTAGGCTCTTAACCCTTTAAACTCGTAGGTTGGACGTTCCTAGCTTGCATAACGAAAGGCTCGGGAGAAAAGTTGCGCATGGCGCAAGCTCCCTAAAAAATGAACCTACTGATGAGACATCCTTATTATATGACTGGCACGAGCAGTTTTATGCAAAGTTCAAGCTCGTTAAAAAATAAACCTAACCACGAGCAGTTTTACGCGAAGTTCAAGCTTGTTAAAAAATAAACCTAGTAATGAGCAAATGTTCCCCCAAAGTTCAAGCTCATTAAAAAATGAACCCACCTTCGGTAAATAACATAATTATCAGCTTTTGAACCTTGGTCGTGTTCTTACCATCACCTCCACTCTTTTTTAGCCAATCATATGCCTCCATTTGATTGTTTACCCTTTTGAGGAACAGCTGTGACGAGTGATTCTATTAGCCATCTTCTTTACACTGTCGTGATTGAAAAGTTCCAAACCTCACTTGGAACCAGTTGCTATACAAAAACATCACTCATTCCTCAAAAAACAAGTCTCCTTTAAGCTCTTTTCATCTGACTCGTAAAATATGAAAAGATTGTCGAGAAATTGGCCTCTCTAGCTCGTTAAAGCAATCAAAAGTGCCATCCCTCCTCTAGATTTTAATCTTTTTGGACCTGAGGGATCATTACACAAAAACATCGAGCGCTTGTCTTGTTTGGCTCGTTAAAACTATCGAAAAGTCATCCCTTTCGTATTATTTTACACTTTTTTGGACTCAAGGGATTTCATTATGAAAAAGGACCGCTGGAGTTGCCTTTATGTCTCTTTTTAGACTCTCTAAAATTGAAAAGGACCGAGTTAACTTTGTCGTTAAACTCGTTAAAACAATATCAACAAACTTGTCCACGCAGACAAGATCGAGTTTCACTATCGCTAGGCTCGTTAAAACATAGCAACGGGTTTTCCCTAAGGGAAAATTATAGAACAAGCATATGTTATCCTCCTTAAGCTTGAAAAAAATTAAGAGGTACTGGTCAGCAGTGACTGGGGAAAAAGGGAAGAAAACTTGAATAACTTCATTGGTAGCAGGTCGCTCTTGAACATGACACTTTCACTCCGTCACCATGATTGAGTCGGGTTGGGTTATTATGTTCACCAGTCATATCACATTGGTACATCGTACCATCCATTTTGGGGTTAATGCTACCAATCCATTTCAGTGTCGCCAATATGTTCAAGAGAAGTCACTCAGAGAATTCACCAACCTAGCTAACGCCTCATCCCCTGCAATACCTTCAATCTCCATTTTTCATGACCACCACCCTGAACCTTATATCATCAGATCATTTTCACCTCTTAAAAAATCATTTGCTCTGTTCCGTGTCATAGAAGTGGGATTCATTAAGGCCCTCCTACAATGAGTCACTTCTTGTCGACATCAGCTCATTATCCAAGAAGTTGACTTAGGAACAACCCTTTCAGTACTTTGAAGCTTGCATGCCTCAATGACAAGTTTCTCACTTCCAGCGACAGGTTTACATCAATGGCCTTCGACCAAAAGATTTTGTGTGGTGTTCGACATCAACTCATGTATTCACACCACGTGAATTGTACTGCAGTACCTTGAGGGTCATTATCATTATCGGTGATTCCTCTCACGCCTGTTAACAGCTTACATCATTGGCTGGTAATCAGGCGATGTCTTTCCATGTTCGACATCAGAAAATCTTCTCACATGGATCGACTTGTACTTCGAGCAAAGATTGAACGAGTTTGAAGACCCCGGATCTAGTTTCATCCATCCGGGCTGCGATATAGTCAGGAAAATAAAGACATCAAATGTACATCATTGCTGCACAAATAATCATCCAAGCTAAGGGATGATGGCTCTACCAGAATCATCGGTCTGCCACACAGACGATTGTCTGTCTATTGTACACGAAAATGAATTTATAAAGCTGAGCATGGGAATGCCCACCTCAGCTAGATCATGAAAATATTATGAAGATAATTTATTGTATTGTATCTTATTACAGGTCACCTCCCAGTTCGAGAAACCTCAGATCCTCATTATAAAGCATTTCACCCGACATCAAAAGATTTGCAACCTCATGCTTTAGGGGTCAACTGTTATAGACATATTTGGGCACTGCAACCCCAATCACATATGTCCATAAACCAAGGGCTTATAAACCCCTAAAAGTGTTTTTTCATACCCTAAAGGAACAAGGTCAACTAATTACATCATCTCCCAAAAGTTCTCCCTAAAAAACTACTCAGAACTGGTCAAAAATGGACCATACAGACTGCTCCATGCATAGGGTGCAATGCATCTCACCTATTACACACAGGGGGTGCGATGCATACTGGAAAGCCCTCCTGTACAGTGCAATGAGTGAGAGTAGACAAATGGCAGAAGCAGTTTTCTAGGTGGAAACTCAAAGAATCTTCTAGAAACTGCTCATATGACACTTGCCTCTCTAAATTCGCCCAGGGATGAGTAAGAGATCATGAAATCTCCAAGTCGAACCAAGAACTATCAGTGAAATGACACTAATCAAAATCCCAGAAGCTGACTCACTCTCCTGCAAATATCTTGGTGGGCTCCAGTATTGTAGCAATAATGCTACAACTCCTGGAACTCCCTTCTTTAATTTTATCAACCCGGTAGTTCGTAACAAACTTGGAAGCGACGACGCTGTATGCACAAGTACTAGCTCTTGCCGCAGCTGTCACTTGGTCAGCTGGCACAAGTCCGCTAGGAGCTTAAGCCAACTTCTATGAGCTCTTAGAAGAAGCTTTCTAAATGATGAACGAAGACTATCTGAAAGGAAATTAACCTACTTTGCAAGAATGAACTGAAAGCCAACAAAACCATGGAAACCCTAGTAAACCCTAATCTGACTAGTCTAATCTCTATGATGCAATGGTGGGAGTGCAAAATTCTAGAAATGATGCCATTACTTCTAGTGATATGAGATGCATGAATTTAAACTACTTCTACTGAAAAGAACATTGTTTTTGTATTTTTGCTTAAGTGGTTGGAGTTATTATGATTTTGTTTCTTATTAGGGTTTGACTGTGCAGGGGTAGTTCGAAGGGAAAGAAAGCTTGGGAAAGGTCAGGAGGGCTAGGAAAGGTTCCAGGGGATCCAAAACATCATTCCACAGAAGACCACAATGTTCAAGTGCTCGGCAACCGAGTTTGCAGGCTTCTACAGGATGTCTGCAGGAGATCCTACAGGATGTTCAGAGATTTCTACAGGATGTTCTGAAATGGGATTTTGGAGCATGGGTGAGTGAGGGAAGATGCATGAGTGGATGTGGAGGTAGGATAGGTGTCTGAAGTGGCCTAGGAACTGATGGATGGAGCTAAGGAATGGCGAGGATGGTTCAATTTGTTCAAGGGAGAGTGAAGCAATGTTGCACAAAAATTAGGGTTTTGGGATCGAATGGCAAACGTGAAGCAAGGGTTCTAAGTAGAGGGTGGAGTGGATGGTGCTGATGGAGAATAAGCAGATGAAGGAGTGGTACAGGCGCTCTGCAAGTCGTTTTTCCAATCTGAACCAACAAAGACTTATGAATTCAAAGACCTAATTACGTTGACCTAATTTGCTAGCTGTTAGTAAAGAGAATGAACAGAAGTGTGACCTGAAATGAAACCATGTATTTTAAATCATGCAAATAAGCAAATGAAAGTTTGAACTTGTAACCAACTTCTACACATGAAAATCAAACACTAGTGATTGCATGGCAAAGCAAAATCAGTGTTTTTGTGGGCAGCAAAGTCATCCTAGTCACAGCTCCTGATCCATCTAAGGGAGAGGTGAAACCACAGATGTTTGTTGGCCCTTTTCTTGAAGCTTTTTCTGTTAACAACCTATCAACTAAATCTGAGCATGAAAATCTATTTTACACATAAAAAAAAAAACAAACTAAATAACAACACAAGAGTTAGATCTAAAGAGCAGATTTTATTCTAAGAATGCAGCAAAAACACATAAAGATAATCAAAGGAGGTATTGGGCGCTTGAGATGGGCCCAACCCCAAGAGCTACAGCCTCCTAAGAGAGATTTAGAGCTGGTGCAAAGCTGGATTCATCTTTATTGATCAAGAAATGAAGAGTTACATCAAAACTATCCACAAGAAGAACTTGAACATGAGCTGAAAGCAAAGCTAATCTATTGCATACAAATCGAATTACAAAATGACTACAACAAAGCTATGAAATGACTAACTACTAGCTACTATCTACTGGCTAACTAGCTAACATCCACTGGCTACACTGGCTAACCCAAATGAGGCCCTAAGCCTTCTTATTTATACAATTTGAGGACCCAACAGTCCTCCTAAAATTTAGGGACTTGGCTGCCCAAGACTTGTAGTTAACAGCAGTCCTACTTGACTTGCTTGGCTGTCCTTGTGCTCATTGATTTGGTGGCCTTTGAACTCCGAGCTGATGGTGGAGAATTCGAGGTAAGGGCCCATAAATGAGGGGGACACCTTCCTACAAATCCTCTAGCTTGTTCTCCCACGAATTTGGCTGCCAAGTGCTCATTAAGACCTTCAATTTTGTCTCCAAGTGGACCAAAAAGGCTACACAAAGCACCCATTAGACTTGTTGGCATAATGACTAACCAAATTCACTCTATTAACATAAAAATAATCAAAAACATGCAATAAACTAATGAGAATGGTGGATTAAGTCAACTTAGGAGGTTGAATGAGCCCAAATAATTGTCCATTTTTGGGGCTCATCATCACCCCCCTACTGAAAGTGTTGCTCATCCTCTGAGCAACCAATCTCTCTCCCCATCTTTGATGGCCCTGGTGGCCTCCTTGGCTAAAACCTCGGCCAATTTCTCCTTCTGCTGCCCTTTCTCCAAACTTCCTGTAGAAACAGTTCTCTGTCTTCCTGTAGAAACAGTCTGCTAACTTCCTGTTGAACCAATTTTCTCTGATTTTGCTTGCTTGGCTGGGGGTGCCTTCTCCTTGAACTGTGCTGCTGGTTTGATCCTCATAGTTATTATTCTCGATGGAGCTTGGTGGACTTTGGGATCCAAAAAACCATCTCAATGAGGTCAATCTCCCTTTTGATCTCAGCCTGGTTAGAATTAATAGAATTATCACTCATATCATCATCTATGTTACAACCCAATAGCATATCAAGGTCAATATTTTGATCAGATGAATCACCATCTAACAGAAATGGGAAGTTGATGTCAGCATTAGACTCCATTTGAAAAGCTCCACCTCCTGCTACTACTACCTCAGAGTAGTCAGTCTTGTCTGGAGATGTGACTGCATTGGCAGATCCAGAACCCTTTCCATTACCAGTACCATTCATTACAAATTCACATAGAGGAATGCTATGGCTGCTGTCCATGGGAAAAGGGTTAGGATAGTTTTCTGGGTTGAATGTAAATGGCCCATCATCTCTTTGTGGAGATCCATCATCCTGAATCAAATGCAGGGTACTTGAGACAGTTGATCTAGGGTCTCCATGATGGTGATGCAGTTCTTCTTGAGTTTACATATTCATGATGGAATCACCTCTTTCAATTTTCTGCATATCCCCATGATGGTGATCCTTTTGTTCTTCAGTTTGCATGTTCATGATGAGTTCACCTCTTTCCATTTTCTGCATATTGAAAAACAAAGAATTGCAGGAATAGGAGGAAGTTGTATGAACATTTTCTACGTCCCAGGGTTTCCATACCGGGATACTTACCTTATTGCAGTTGTTGGGAGAAGAGGCCAGGCAATGAAACGCATTGTAGTTTTCTTGCTGCAGTTGAACCTGAACCTGTAGCAGCTGCTCATGTCGCTGCCGATCCCCTTGATCTGAATTAGATGACATTGCATCTAATATTGGTACCTCTTTCCTATCCTCATTGCAGGGCACTAATTCCTTCTTCTCGGCTTCTTTCAAATTCCTTATGTAGTCTGTTAAAATCGAACTTCTGTGTTTCCTATCATCTATAAAGCCATCCAGAGTTCTCCTTGATCTTCTGCGAGCAGTTTGCCTGCGTTTACCTGCATTCCAGTGGTTTTTTATGGCATTCTCCGTTCTTCCCGGAAGACGTTTGGCAATTTCTGCCCACTTATTCCCCACTTCTGCGTGAGCCTTCACCAATAATTTTTCTTCTTCTTCAGTCCACAGATCTCTCTTTCTTCAAGCTCCAAACTTGATGAAGAACCTTAGGCTTCTCTGCTCCGGAAGTCTCTGCTGCACTTTCCTGTAGAAGACCCCACCCGTTTCCTGTAGAGTGTGATTCTGCCTTTGAGTGAGCCCGATGCACCAGTGAAATTCGAGAACAGGTAGGAAACTCAGCGGAGGACGATAGGTTAAGCCGATTGTGGAAGCAGAGGATGTATACTTCGAGTTGAACAGGATGCAAGTGCAAGTTAACAGCAGTCTATGAGTTTCAGCTGAGCGCTCAGATTTCTGCGTGATTTTTGGAGTGAGGTGGCAAAACGTGTGCTGGCCCGGATGAACTGCTGTGCTATCATGAACTGCATGTCTTCTTCTATTTGTTAATCAATTGATGCCCTGTGCACTGAAGTTCAACAAATCTTCCATTGCCTGCGTTTCTCAACTTCCACGTGAATGACTATCCACGCATGCTGCGTGATTTTCTCGTGAGTGCTAGAGAACTGAGTGTCTTGCTACATTCATGGCTTAATTTCACCATTCCATTCGTTCATGCAATGCTTAGACTAGATTCATGCAATAGATGAACAAGGTTTAGTCACGTACCTGAAGTCAAACGGCTGCTTGTGAAGCTTTTTTCTGTTGCATGCTCTGATCTGCTGCTGCATGCTCTGATCCTTTGATTGCATGAGGCTTGGTTGATGATTTTGATTTCTTTTCCTTGTGCAGGTGTCCTCTGGCCGAATCTGAGCTGCATGCCATTGTTTTCACGTTCAGATCTGCACGTTCAAGCTGCTGCTGCTGCAATGTCACAGAACCAAAACTTGTTTTCGCCATTTCTCCCAAACGGTAAAGCGGATTGATCTGAATCTTGCTAAGCATGTTTCTATCATCATTATGCATCTCCCATAGCAAAATCATGATCAATGGATGCACGGATTTCGAGAAAAATGGAAAATGGCTGAAGATTTCAGAGATCGATTTCTCAGAAACCGTGCATCGGAATTGGCTGAAACTGCTTGGGTAGGCTACTATCACCCATGTACATCTCCCCATGAAACAGGTTTTAAAACGGATGCATGGATATGGAGAAAATGCAAAAAATGGCTGATGGTGATGGAGGATGATTTATTGGAAACCGTGCACCGAAATTGGCTGAAACTGCTCAAGCATGTTGCCATCACCCTTTTACAATTCCCCATAAAGCGGTTTGTCAAATGGATGCATGGGTTTCAAGTTATGGCAAAAACAAATTTTGTTCTATGGATTTTTGCTTCAAGGCACTTTGCATGTGTTTACATGGAAGGAAAAACTGAGCTTGGGCTGTGATGCAGGTATGGAGATGATGGAGGAGGAGTTGGAAGATTGCATGAGGGCTTCTGAACCCTTGAGGAAGCTACAATGTTCGCCAAACCACTTTTTGAAATCCATGTCTAGTTTCCCACAATTTCTACAGGAAGTTCCTGTAGAAGGACAATGAGGTGGAAAAAATGATGGAGAAAGGCAAGGGATGGACACACAAGTGCTTGTAGGCCTAATCAACAGATTCCCACCATTAGATTCACTTTTGAAATTGGATTTGGCTCGTCCAAAGGTTCTACAGGATGTTTCCTGTAGAAATACAGAGCTTCCTGTAGAAGGCACAAGAAAGATTCCTTTAACCTTGATTTGAGTGCTCCTCCTGTCATGAAACGTCCTTCTTGCAACCTGCAATGTCATTGCTGCAACATGAAATTATTCAATGGAGATTAGCTTTATTTTTCTTTTCCTTTTTCTTTTTTTTTTTTTTTTGAAAAACAACTAGGGCGCCTCATGGAGGTTTTCACCCTAATTGCCTGCCTTGGGCGCCTCCAAGGGAGGTTTTCACCCAAAGATCTTATTCTCTTTTCTCTTTTTTTCCAACCCATTGACCGCCTCATGGAGGTTTTCAATCAATGAGCCAATCTAAGGCGCCTCCGAGGAGGTTTTCACCTTAGATTTCTATTTTCCTCTTTTTTCATTTTTTTTTTTTTTTTTCTTTTTTTTTTTTCTCTTTTTTTCTTTTTTTTCTTTTTTCTACCCTACCCTACTTGAAAAACAAAATCATTTTCAAGTATAAGAATACTTCCAATGGAGCCATGTGCACATCGAGATTAGAGAAAAAATGATGTGAAGGCTCGAAATGCATGCTTTGATAGGTATCCAAATCTCAGAGACCAAATGATCTGACTTTGAAGGGATCAAACATAGCTGAGGAAGAGAGTACTGCTGCAACTTAGTGACCTTCAGAAACCATATCTCAATATAGCTTTGATATCCATGGTCCTTTTGCTAATGTGGATCATGCTTCATGTCACCTTCTATCATGACCTTCTCATCTTCCTCTTTTTGCTGATCTTTCTCTTGAGTACATGGAGGATTTGATGGTAACCATGAGGAAACTCTCTCGGTCTTTGATTCTGATCTATTCTCTTCATCAAGTGCAGCCCATGGTTCTTTGATCTCCTCTTTTGAATCTTCTTTTGCTGGATGTGATCCTTCAATGCTTTCAAGATGATCTCTTTTTTGCAATGCTTTTCCTGAGCTATGGTGAAGATCATTGAGCTCAAGAGGAGTCATTTGGATATATTGTGCCTCAGCTTTGCAATTGGGTTGAGCTGCTCCATTGTATGGTTTTGGAAATGGTGGTATGGGTAGCTGAGTGGGAGTGTGAAATTGAGATGGAGATGGATGACATTGTGGTTGGTAGGCATTTGGGGTTGCCTTGGTGGAGAAGGAGGCGATGGTTGTGGATGAGCAGGTGGTGGAGGAAACGAAGTGGGAGGAGTGTTGTACTGGGGCCTCCACCCCTGATGAGGTGCATTCCACTGAGGCTGTGGCTGAGCATAAGAGTGAAACGAATGAGCAGCTAGTTGGGCATAATATGGATCCGTGAAGGAACAAGGAGGAGGTGTGAACCAGGAAGGATGAGCAGGGGGACCCCAAGAAGGCATGAAAGTGGCTTGATAGGGGTCATAATAGGTCTCGGGTGTCCCTTGCAGTTCCTGCTGGTAAGATCTAGGTCCATGCGGCCAACTTTGGTTCATATAATAGAGTGGTTCAGTGGCTCCTTTGGCTCTCTGATATGCAGCTTTGATTCTGGGTAAGGAAGGGCACTGATCCGTAGGATGGTATTCTTCACAGACAAAACACACTTCTATGGAGTACAATGGACATTCGTTCCTAGGATGCTTTCTAGTGCACCTAGGACAAAAAATGACCAAAGCCCTCTTGGCTTCCTCTTGCTTCTGTTGGATCCGCAAGGTATCTAGTTGCATGGCAAGAAACTGCCTCATATCACTCTTGAAATCTTTGATCTGATTTTCAAATTCATCTTTGGACAAGATGTTGCTCCCAACATTTCTACTTGTAGCCATTTGCTCCAGAGGAATGTTTTCTTCTTCTTCTCCCCTAGAGGTTCTTTAAATATGCCTTGATGTCCACCCAGGGGTTCTTTAATCACAGCCATCGAAGAAGAGAGAACGTTGGCTGTGTGAAGCAGTGGGGGTGTTGTACAATCATTTTTCTAACTGATCTCTACTCCTACAAGGCATGAAATGAAATCTTTTTGGTTGATTTTTGCTTTTTTTCTACTTCTACTTGCAAAACTGAAATAGATTGAACTGCAACTAACTATCTTGCTAAAATGAAAATGCGGAATTAAAACGAAAGCAGGAAAGGACTAATCTATTTTGCTCAAATGAAATTGCAGGAATGAAATTCTAGTCTACGCTTGCGGAATTGAAATGCTAATCTACGCTTGCAAAAATGAAATTGCGGAATTGAAATGCTAATCTATGAAAGCGGGAAATGCTAATCTATGAAAGCGGGAAATGCTAATCTACTTTTGCATAAACGAAATTGCATAATGGAAATGAAATAAACTACTTAGCAGAAGATTGTAGTGGAAAATAGAAGAAAAGCGACAATCACCAATACTCTGACGCTTCCCCGGCAACGGCGCCAAAAAGATGGTGGGCTCCAGTATTGTAGCAATAATGCTACAACTCCTGGAACTCCCTTCTTTAATTTTATCAACCCGGTAGTTCGTAACAAACTTGGAAGCGACGGTGCTGTATGCACAAGTACTAGCTCTTGCCGCAGCTGTCACTTGGTCAGCTGGCACAAGTCCGCTAGGAGCTTAAGCCAACTTCTATGAGCTCTTAGAAGAAGCTTTCTAAATGATGAACGAAGACTATCTGAAAGGAAATTAACCTACTTTGCAAGAATGAACTGAAAGCCAACAAAACCATGGAAACCCTAGTAAACCCTAATCTGACTAGTCTAATCTCTATGATGCAATGGTGGGAGTGCAAACTTCTAGAAATGATGCCATTACTTCTAGTGATATGAGATGCATGAATTTAAACTACTTCTACTGAAAAGAACATTGTTTTTGTATTTTTGCTTAAGTGGTTGGAGTTATTATGATTTTGTTTCTTATTAGGGTTTGACTGTGCAGGGGTAGTTCGAAGGGAAAGAAAGCTTGGAAAAGGTCAGGAGGGCTAGGAAAGGTTCCAGGGGATCCAAAACATCATTCCACAGAAGACCACAACGTTCAGGTGCTCGGCAACCGAGTTTGCAGGCTTCTACAGGATGTCTGCAGGGGATCCTACAGGATGTTCAGAGATTTCTACAGGATGTTCTGAAATGGGATTTTGGAGCATGGGTGAGTGAGGGAAGATGCATGAGTGGATATGGAGGTAGGATAGGGGTCTGAAGTGGCCTAGGAACTGATGGATGGAGCTAAGGAATGGTGAGGATGGTTCAATTTGTTTAAGGGGGAGTGAAGCAATGTTGCACAAAAATTAGGGTTTTGGGAGCGAATGGCAAACGTGAAGCAAGGGTTCTAAGTAGAGGGTGGAGTGGATGGTGCTGATGGAGAATAAGCAGATGAAGGAGTGGTACAGGCGCTCTGCAAGTCGTTTTTCCAATCTGAACCAACAAAGACTTATGAATTCAAAGACCTAATTACGTTGACCTAATTTGCTAGCTGTTAGTAAAGAGAATGAACAGAAGTGTGACCTGCAATGAAACCATGTATTTTAACTCATGCAAATAAGCAAATGAAAGTTTGAACTTGTAACCAACTTCTACACATGAAAATCAAACACTAGTGATTGCATGGCAAAGAAAAATCAGTGTTTTTGTGAGCAGCAAAGTCATCCTGGTCACAGCTCCTGATCCATCTAAGGGAGAGGTGAAACCACAGATGTTTGTTGGCCCTTTTCTTGAAGCTTTTTCTGTTAACAACCTATCAACTAAATCTGAGCATGAAAAGCTATTTTACACATAAAAAAAAACAAACTAAATAACAACACAAGAGTTAGATCTAAATAGCAGATTTTATTCTAAGAATGCAGCAAAAACACATAAAGATAATCAAAGGAGGTATTGGGCGCTTGAGATGGGCCCAACCCCAAGAGCTACAGCCTCCTAAGAGAGATTTAGAGCTGGTTCAAAGCTGGATTCATCTTTATTGATCAAGAAATGAAGAGTTACATCAAAATTGTCCACAAGAAGAACTTGAACATGAGCTGAAAGCAAAGCTAATCTATTGCATACAAATCGAATTACAAAATGACTACAACAAAGCTATGAAATGACTAACTACTAGCTACTATCTACTGGCTAACTAGCTAACATCCACTGGCTACACTGGCTAACCCAAATGAGGCCCTAAGCCTTCTTATTTATACAATTTGAGGACCCACAATCCTCCTAAAATTTAGGGACTTGGCTGCCCAAGACTTGTAGTTAACAGCAGTCCTACTTGACCTGCTTGGCTGCCCTTGTGCTCATTGATTTGGTGGCCTTTGAACTCCGAGCTGATGGTGGAGAATTCGAGGTAAGGGCCCATAAATGAGGGGGACACCTTCCTACAAATCCTTTAGCTTGTTCTCCCACGAATTTGGCTGCCAAGTGCTCATTAAGACCTTCAATTTTGTCTCCAAGTGGACCAAAAAGGCTACACAAAGCACCCATTAGACTTGTTGGCATAATGACTAACCAAATTCACTCTATTAACATAAAAATAATCAAAAACATGCAATAAACTAATGAGAATGGTGGATTAAGTCAACTTAGGAGGTTGAATGAGCCCAAATAATTGTCCATTTTTGGGGCTCATCACATCTATATATGGATCCCTCATCCTAGAGATTGAGAGGCTGGAATTTTGTAATTTGCAAGGAAGTGTTGTTGGTTACTCTTTGAAGACATTATTGGGTGATCTTGCTTTGTATGAGGTGAAGAGGGCTTTCATATTGGGAGGATGATGCTGGATTAGAAAGCTTGGTTGTAATCCTCTCTTCTACTACTTCTATCAATAAAGCTATTTGAGTTTTCCTCCATATGTTTGTATATCTCTGAATCTTGTATTTGTATATGCATTTATATGGTTAATGTACATCTGATCCTACATTGTTTATGGTTATAGATCTCTATGCTTTGATGGTATTTTTCTGCTTTGACTCTACAGGTGTTCTTTGAAGCGGGACAAGTGAGAAAGGAGTGGCGAAAGCTCTATCAAGGGAGAGAGGAAACGAGCAAGGAGACTAGCGAAAGACTGAGGTTGGTACTCTCTGCTTCTCTCTCATCTATCTCTCATAAAGTAAAACACAAGTGACTTTAGTTTGTTTATTTCTAAGATATCTACCTGTCTTAGTGGGACTAGCAGCTTTAAATGGACACTAGTTTTCCCGATAACACCTACAAGAGTCAAAAACTCAACAGCCTGAAACCCCGGAATCCTAGAAGGTCAGAGCCCAAAGGTTTATTTAAAAGGGCAATGAGATTACAATGAACTGGGGAAGTGTAATCCTGAAATCCCAGAAGGCTCGGAAAACGGGTACCCCAGAAGGTCAAAACCTTGTAACCTCTTATTAGTTAAATTCCTTAAAAGCATCGGGGTTGCAGGGAGTAGGGATTTACAAAGGAAATCACTTGCAAAACCAAGGATCGAGGGACCCTTTCTCTCTCCTCTGACATGATACATGGTAGCATTTGATTGAATCTTAGGATCTGATGGTGACAGATGATGTCAACATGACATGGTTGTATGGGAGACACATGGCAGTCATATTTAGCATTTTTAGGTGGCCTAATGGGGAAAATCCAAGTGACACATGTCACCACTCAGGATATGCCACATGGGGTTGATGAAATAAGCATGATGTCACCTTGGCAGTATATCCCCAAGGTCAGAAATCATGTAACTTCTTTATATTTTCATTTTGATGAAGTGCGAGGACGGGAGCTTCAATCATTGTGTTGGTGCTTGGTCATGTAATCGTGAGAACTGGGGGTGTAAAGTGTTTATACATGGAGATAGGCCCTCAAAGGGACTCGGAAGGGCTTAGCACCTAAGCGCTCATCCACGGGTCACAAGACCTAGTCCTATGGTGGAAAATCAATAGGATCCGGAGCGAAAGGGCCTAGAGGCCATGCCCAAAACCCGATGAGTTCGTAAAGAACTTGAGAATCAATGTTAATAAAAGTTACAAGATGCATGGATACAAGATTGAAACACAAAGGTGTATGAAGGATGAATGAGTCGGAAACCAAGGGCAAATGCGCGTAGAAGAGTTGGTCACTGGAGTAAATGGCGACTGTCAAGATCATTAAGTCAAGGCAACGAGGACCACTACCAATATGACTCATGCTTCTCCTTCAAATACAAGCCTTTATACATACATATATCATCCTAAAAGGTCCTTTCACTTGCATCATCCAATATGTTGAATAAATATGCATTTTGCAAGTGGAAGGTCCCGCCATGCATTACATCATCATGTTCCTTTGCATTGAAACTTCATAATCATCATAGATTTTGTTGTTCAAGGAAAAAACATCAAAGTTTCCAATGGAATATACACAAACAAGTCAAGATTTAGATTATATTTCTCCATTTGGACAAATTTCATAATTTGGTATTCCTTCAATTTAAGAGTCTCAACTATTTTAGGAACTTCCTTGACTTTACCATCATAAAAACATATGCTCTCATTTCTAAAGACAATTCCCTATTTAGTTAGCTTTAACACACTAAACATGATGTCATACCTCTGGTTGAACTTAGAAAGTGTTATTTGCAAAGCCTTTTACTTTAATGAGTGACGCAATTATTATTTATCCATGCATGAAGGCAACATTAATGTTATGCATCTCTTGATATCCCTAACAAATTGGCATGTATCACATTGAAACTAAAATAACAAAGTTACTGATCAAATGAGAACTATTACCTCAAAATGAGAACTCCAGCCAAAAAACGCCAAAAAAACATGAAAAAACAGGCTGAACACGAAAAGTGTTGACGCTGAAATAACAATTTTTTTCAGAGTAAATTTTCAACATTTTTAAAAATGGCAGTGAAATTTTTTTGCGCAGAAGACACCCTGAAAATGAAAAGTGTTGATGCTGGAATAATGTCTTTTTAAGGGTAAATTTTCAACATTTTTTAGTAATACGTTAAAGATAAAATATCATGACTCCAAAAAACATTAAATTTCCAACGTTTTCAATCATGACATTAAAGATAAAATATCACATCTTTGAAAAACCTTAAAATTCCAACAATTTTTAGGCATGACATTAAATATAAAATATCACGTCTTTGAAAAACCTTAAAATTCCGACAATTTTCAGTCATGGTGTTAAAGAAAAATTACGTATAACTATTTCAACTATAGCATTAAAGATAAAATATCATGACTTAGAAAAACATTAAAATCCTGAAAATTTTTCAACCATGGAATTAAAACCAAAGATTATTATGACTACGAAAAAACCTTAAGTTTTCAAAATATTTTAAGCATGACATTATGGAAAAAATGTATGACTAAAAAAACTTTAAAAATGAACACCTGAATGAAAGAGTTATTATATCAAAAGTAATTTGTTTTTTAAATGTTAAATGTATAGCGATTTTAAAATCTTAGCCTAAGACAATTTGATACATTGCAACAAAAATTTAAAAATCAACCATCAAATTGACATGCAGTGTTGGTGAACTTGACCCATTGTAATGAAAACTTAAGGACCAACCATGAAATTGACACATTGTGGGGCAGACTCTATTCATTATAACAAAACTATTAAAATCAATTATCAAATTTCACATAATAAGATCAGGGGTTGCTAGTCGAGCATCAACACAAACCCTACACAAAAAAATAAAAAAATAAATAAATAAAAATAAAAACAAAAACAAAAATTCAATTATTGAAAAAATAAAAACAATAAAAAAAAGCACAAAAAATTAAAAAATAATAATAACATGTGGTAAAATAAAATAAAAAATTAAAAACATGACAAAAAAATTCAAATATATAAAATACATAGAAAAGACAAAAATAAACTATAAAAATGTAAAAAAGACAAATTTAATTTGTAAAAATTAAATATTTAAACACAGAATAAAAAAGATGTGTCCAATATTATAAAAAAAGACATAATTCCAGAAAAGGAAAAAAAATCATCAAAAACAATTTTTTAAAGTAAAAAAAAAACAAAAAAAAAGCAAAAAAAAACAAACCATAATTTTATATTTATCTATATATATATATAAAAGTTGAAAAAAAAAAAAAAAAAAAACAACAACAACTATAATTAAAAAAAAATGAAAAACAAAATTTAAAACAATTTTAAAAAATAAAAAATCAAATTTAAAAAATAAAAAATAAAAATTCAAAAAATTAAATTAGAAAAAAATTAAAAATTAAA
The DNA here is from genome assembly GCA_031772625.1 of Pinus tabuliformis. Taxonomy (NCBI): domain Eukaryota; kingdom Viridiplantae; phylum Streptophyta; class Pinopsida; order Pinales; family Pinaceae; genus Pinus; species Pinus tabuliformis. The sequence continues at coordinate 740,879,397 of CM062820.1, read as the reverse complement.
AAACTAAAACAAATTAAATTTAAATCAAATAATTTTTTTGTTTCAATATTATTATTATTATTATTATTATTATATAATTTTTTTTTATTTTTTTTTTTTATTTTTTTAAATTGTTTTAATTTTTATTTTTTTACTTAAAAAAATTGTTTTCAATTTTTTTTTAATATTTTCCCTTTTTTTCTTTTTTTTTCTTTTGTTTAAATTTTTTATTTTGACAAGTTAATTTTGTTTTTTTTAACATTTTTATATTTTTTTGTCTTTTTATATATTTTATATATTTGATTTTTTTGTCATGTTTAATTTTATTTTTTATGTTTTATTACTTGTTATTTTATGATATTTATTATTTTGCTTTTTGTTTTTATTTTTTTTTGTTTAATTTTTTTATTTTTTTTATATAAATTTTTATATTTGATTTGTTTTTGTCATGTTTTTTATTTTATTTCTATGGCCTTTTACCGACATGAAAATAAAAAACCTTTTTAAAAAAATCCAGACTTAATACATTAGAAAATTTAAAGTGCAAAAAATAAGCCCTCTAAAGAAAAATAGTTGATGTTGCATCAACACTTTTCAAAATCAGCATGAAAATCACTAACATTTTAAAAGAAAATGTTCATACTTGATACATAAAAAAATTAAAGTGTAAAAAATAAGCCCTCTAAAAAAAAAAGTGTTGATGGTGCATCAACACTTTTCAAAATTATCATGAAAATCACCAACATTTAAAAAAAGGGTTACATAAGAAAATTTATAATGTCAAAAATATGCTCCAAAAAAAAGGTGTATTCTAAATAACCACTTTTCAAAATCGGGTGATTTTTTTGCTACCTCAAAAAAAGGGGTAATCGTTAATTTTCTCGTTTGATCGGTAACTATGTTATATATGCAAGATATCTTATAGTCTTCTAAAAAATTGTGACAGATGTTTATGGGATTTCAATAAGCATAAAGAGACAACAAACCTTATGTTAATCAGGCTCATATTTTGTACAGAAATTGAAAGATTGACTTTGCATGATTTATATTCTAAACACAGATATACTAACTTGTAAAGTATCAAGCACCTACTACACTTTCAAAACGCGCAAAACTTTCAATCCATTGGAAAAAAATATTATTTATTGTCAATGGGATTGTAGGTTAGTGGTGAAGTATGGGGCAAGTCAGGCCACCCACCAAGGTTGAATTCCTCCAAGGACATGAATAAGCAGTTGGAGCCAGGTGTGGATCCTAGGTAAATTTGATGAAACACTACCCTCCCTATTGCAGCAATCACATAACAAAAGTGCCTGGTGATCATTAATTCCAGGGAAAATTTTAAGGATGGAAGTTAATCTTAAAGTTTAGATACCTTGGTGAATCTTACTAGTCCCTAATATGCAAATTGTAAATTTTTTAGTGATATTTTTGTAGAAATATTTAGATTTACAATGATCTTATATTAGTCAATATAATATTTTGGCGATTTTTAAGGTAAAATAATGGTGTACTATAAAATTTTGGCGAATCATTTTAGAAAAAAATGGAATTAGTGATTTTTTTTTTAAACATGGAAAATTAGCTCACCTGCGAATATAAGCCCCTAACATTTTTCCTCATCAATTCATCACTTGAGGACCTTCTTTCCCAAACAGGAAGACCACTTGTGGTGACCAACCTATTTGGGCTAGTCGAAATGCCTTTGAACTGGTTGTAATGCATTTTTGCATTTAAAGGAAGAACTTTCAAAACAATAGGGGGTTTCAAGAACTCTTTGAGATGGAGAAATATATCAAAAGAATAGAAAGATGAAGAACCAAAAGTAATACAAAGTGCTACCCTCCTAGAAAATAAATGTACTATGTGGTTTATTAAGTAAAATTTTGTTTCGTGCTACAACAAATAAAGTTATTTGAAAACATTAAGCCAAAAACAATAAGACAGACTCCTCTCCAAGTGTTCGGTGAAACAATGAGAAACATTTACCTTGCAACAATTCCAAGTGAAATGGGGAAAGATGATTACATTTGATATAATGGAAATGCAATTCTACCCCCATGGCGTCTCTCCACCAATACCAAACCGATCAAAGTATCGCCTCTTCTATGACTTTGACATCTCGTTGGCATCCCTTTTGCTTGATGCTACATTCATCCTATATGTTTGACTCAATACATCCATATTTTCACTATCACAATCCTACAACCAATCCCATGTTCAATTTTAACTCCATTTACTTGATAAGTTTGATCTACTCACAACAATAACTTCTCAAGCCCAATGTTCTGAAAGTTTGCAAACAAAATCATATATTGGTGAAAAAAATCTTGGGTAGAACAGTTACCATTTCTTCCATGTGAGTTTGTTTTGCATACAAATACATTAACCCTTTTAAAGGTTCCAGGAAGAAAAATCTAGAAAAATAATGAGAACTCTTAGGAAATCACTCAAATAAACCTCAAGAAGCATTTTTTATGGTGTTAGAATTATTAAAAGAATCTAAAAAATAACTAAAAATTGGCTTCCCTAAGAAGAGCACTACCTATGAAACTTGTTTCGGATAAAGAACACTTTGCTTGGTTTGACACCAAGGTTGATCCAAGTAGTGCAAAAACATATTAAATTCAACAACAAAATTTCACCTCATCACAATGCCATATAAATAAAAAGAAATAGGATCTAGTTACATTCAAGGATACTATAAGTAAATTCTAGAATCTAAAATTGAAAAAGAAAATTTTCAATAAAAATCATCGAATAGGAAATTAAAAACCAAACCCTTAATGGATGTGGAGTGTAAACTATCATCATGTGATTTGCCTCAGGTAATGCAAAAAATGAGTTAGAACTATCACGTGCTTTAAAAAAGAGGTCATGGAGTGGGGGTAAAACAAAACTTACAAAATTAAAACAAACAATAAAACCATTAGATCAATTTCATTTGAACATGACTTCTGGTAAGAAACAAGACTAAAATTAGGAAGTGTCAGTTCTATCACGACTAAGATATATCAACAGTTAATACTATCACTAAGAGGAATATAACATAACTGCAACCACATTCTTAAGAATAAAAAACCCTAGTAGGTTTTCCTTCAACAACTCTGCAAGATTGTAACACATATTCTCTCCCATCTAATTTGATGCTTGTTAACAAGAAGCAATGAAAATTTAAAATAAAATTTCACCACTCTGATGCAAACATTTGATGCCATTCTGTAAACCATAGTAATAGAAGGAACATTATTAGAAAACTCACCTTTCCATCATGATTTCGTACCTATCATTTTGAATATATTAAAATGAACTTATTTTAATTTGAGGCCTCAACTATACTATCTAAACATCCTATGAACAAATTGATAGCAGTCAAAAGAAAGGTGGTGAATGAAATGCATACACCAGGACAAACCATTTAAAAAAACAAACTAGCTCAATTATATGCAAAAAATTCTTACATCGGAGTTGCACATATTAAATGTCACATATATTGCAACGTTCCGAATAGTCTATTCAAACCTACAACAACTTATGCTAGGATATCTAAAGTAGGAAGTAATGAGTCCTCCAATGACTCAACGCAAACCTACAGTAGGATGCATAGGAAAGATGAAGCACACTATATAGGAAGAGGGCAACAAGATCCTCTTTGCTCAAAACCTGAAAAATATATGATGTAAATTTGTACATATGTTTAGGTTCCTAGTGGAAGCCCAAGGCCATGGCCACACTAGAGAAGACATTAGACTTTGAGATCATAACTTTTCCTAAGTTGAAGTACTAAACAGGGAAAATTTTAAGGATACGAATTTATTTTTAAGTGTAGAAACCTTGATTAATCTTACCATTGTAAATATGTAAATTATAAAATATTTGTGATATTTTTGTAAAAATATTCATATTTCAAAAGACTTTATACAGTTTCTATAAAATTTTGGCATTTTCAAGGTAAAATAATTTTATCATATAGAATTTGGACGAATTATTTTTTTAGCAAAAATGGAAATTAGTGAATCGATTTTTGAGAAAAAACATAGAAAATTAACCGAAGGGTGAAATTTAGGCCCTAAAATTTTCCTTGGTACAAAAGTAAATTTTTAAGTGACAATGATGTAAAAATATGAAATATAATATAAGCTACCAAGTGAATGTGGAATATTGATTTGCCTAGGAGAAAGAGGGGGGTTATGACACAACAAGAAAGGAAAAATGAAATGGACATAAGATGAAAAAGCGAATAGTTAACTCTGCCAATTGTCAAACTCCCATACACACCCCCAAAAATAGAATTGATTAGTGAAAATGCACTCCATTTAAAGTGAGAAATCTAAAGAACACCTTTGATGTTGCATCATATGTATATTAGGATCGATGTTTTTCCTCTTCATGCATGTTGAGTAACCTTATAATATAATAGTTTATGAGAGGAGTCTTCGGTGAAAATCACATCATATTTTATTTGTTGACGCGTTTCGAACCCACGAGTGTGGTTCATCATCAGGATGAGTTGAAGAACCGTTGCAACTCGTCCTGACGATGAACCACACTCATGGGTTCGAAACACGTCAAAAAATAAAAATGATGTGATTTTCGCCGAGGAATCCTCTCATAAACCTGATATGGATCATAGAAGCCTCAATTCTACAATATAATAGTTGTTAGAGGGTGGTTAGGTTGGTGTTTATGGAATACCATAAATCGCACAAACACCTGGTTGTCATATCAATTATTCATGTCTTGAAGGATTGTCAATAATACGCGGAAACCCATCGTAGTTGATGTTACTACTAGCTACAAGAGTTCACTTATGAATTAGCAGTGATTATCATTATGAAAAAATAATTCAAAATTTGAAGGGTTGAGGAAGGATTTAGCTGATCAATATGCCTCAGGAAAATGGAATGGTGGTTGCAACTTTAGGCATCATTTCAACACTTTACTAGTAGCAAAATACATTTTATAATTACATAAAAATATTTTAAAAATTTGTACAAAGAAAATATGGAAGGGTATATATAATAGTGATCATATCCTCTTCCTGAAAGCAACAAGAGCTAAAAGAAAGTAAGAATACTTAGCTAGGTCCTATTATCACACAAACTCATGCTTAGAGACAAAGTCCAAAAAGCTCAATTTGGATTTGAGTGAAACTAAGAGGGCCTCACTGCCACCTCACCAACCCTCTTCTACACTTTAAGTCACTCTCTCTAGTTCAATGGGGGCTTCCCTAGCTTAAGATTTCTAGTGTTTTAAGGCAATGAATATCAAGGTGATATGAAGACTAAACCCAAAAAACTATTTTTGAAAGAATTTAGGATATGAAAAGTCATAAGAGGACCAAAGACTAGTGTATTTTCATTGCGCATATAGGAACAACTAGGTCTCTCTTGAAGAAGGTAAAGAATGGGTATTTAGTTAAGGTTGTCCACTACTAGTCTTAAGAAATCCTCCTATAAGGTGATAACTAAGGTTGTCCACTACTAACTTTAGAAGATCCTCCTATGTCCTTTAACAAGGTCTTAAGATAATATCAAGGGAAGGTTCTTCAATAGAAACCTTCCTAGGGTTTACAATGTAGGATCTATTCAAGAAAAATACAAGGAAAAAGCACCTTCACCACTTTGAGAAGCGCATTTGCACTTAATACCTCCAATAAATTAATTCACAAAGACTTAAAAATACCACTTACTAGGTAAATAAATGCTCATCCATAAAACCCAACCCTGAATTTGTTAAGAAATCCTTAGGGCAACATAGTTAGGATAATTATTAAATTGATTTCTCTTTTTTTGAAACTTTCTTGTAATGTTTCTTATTAATTCTTCTTTCCAATTATTGTATTCTTATCATCGAGACAAATTCCAAACAATGAATATCACAAACACAATAGAGAACACAAAATGTAGGCACTCAGCCTAGGCAAAGCCCCTCTTCTAGGGGAAAACCCAAAAAATCTTCTTCTCTTCTTTAGAAAAAAATAAAATGAGACAATTTAGACCTTTTTTACCAAGAAATAAACATCATTCATCCACCAGGTCAGCCCTTAACATAAAATCTTCAAATCAAAGCATCAAAAATCTTGAATTCTCCCCTACAACTCCTGAAATTCGGCCTGCACCTTCGACCCCTGCAACTTGCCTTAGATACTTCACATGCATGGCACATAAACACAAAATTTCAGTCTTCCTTGCTTGATAAAATTTTCTTCCTTATTTTCTTGAGGTGTCTCTTCTTTGCATCCCTTTCTTGGCTTCATTTTCACTTCGAACTACAAAAATTTGTCTCGTGGATGATTACTGCAATAGGTCGAGTGCTCCTTTTATTTATAGTCTTTACAAGGTGGAAACATACCTTCATGAGGCCACTAGACAATTGAAGGAGCTAACCTAGTGGAGGAGGGACAAGACACATTTTTATAATCCTTTTCTTTTGTGACACAAAATTCCCAAGGAGGGTCTAGAATATAATGATAATAACAAAGATTCAAGACACAAACCTAAAAGCCTTCAATGGAGGCTTGACCTAGAAACACAATACATAGAGAAAGAAACCCATGCTCATAAATAAATTTTCTTTTACAATAATTTTTCCTTTTTACAAATACATTACATCATGACTCAAATACAATTATGAAGATCGATACTATTTACATTTCTCAATATAATCATCCATCAAACTTTAGAAAGCATCCACAATTAGTCTCCTCAATAAAGGTGACTTAGCCTTCCATACAAAGCGCAAATCCAAAACAAAATTATTCCAACAAATTTTAAAAAATTCAAAATTTCTAAAGGATTTCTCCCACAATCCAACCATGAGAAAATGAGCGGAAGTGCATCTCTATTTATAGAAAATATTCTTAACTTAATTTGCATTAAAATAATAATTTATCATACTAAAAACCCCTAGTATAGCCTATGGAGGGTCCAAATATCCTCTTCACCATTTAACTAATCTAAAATATAGAAAAAGTTAGTTGTTCATGCCACATGTTCAATGATTTGTACCCAAAACCCCTCACAGAGAGGGACACTTACACAATTGATGGAATCAAAGGGCTTCATTATGTAGCATCCATCCAAAAAAGGCGCTTCAAGGTGGCAGTGTCCAACCTCCAAAGGAATCAAAGGGCTTCATTGTGTAGCATCCAACTAGAAAAGTCCCTTCAAGGTGGCAGTGTCCAACCTCCAAAGGCCCTTCCAAATGTGGATTCCCTGCCCAGTCTTCCCAATGTGCTGATGTGTCCCCTTAGGATCTCTCCAAGTGGGCGTATGGACATTAAGAATCTTCAAATGACCCAAACCGTCTCCACCTTAGCTTCATGAACCATGTATGAAGGAACCAACCTTAAATTTACTTAACTTTCAAATATTATAGGGGTCAGTCCCTCGATATCAACTCCGCAATCAAGACATCCAAAGGTAAACCTAACCATCAATATAGGTTAGTCTAATCAATTTTTTTAAGCGTATAGCGACCTTAAAGCTAGAACAAGTCAACAAGGTCAAATCTTTGTTTCAGGTTGACCCAATTCAATCCTACATTTTTTACATGTGCACCTTGAACTACATTAGGGCTACTCTGAAATACCTCAAACAAGAGTGTATTATGAAGCAATGGAGCATTGTCTTGGATGGTGCTAATTTTCAGTGGTTTCATATTATAGTTTCTATCTCATGTAAGCTATCCAATGGCCATGAATCTCAACTAGACCAAAAAAAATCTATTTAGGCCTGATTTCCCTCAGATTTCTGTTCACTTCTTTTAATCAGCATTACTGGGTCAGACATTCAAACCTGAGTCTAATGGGTTATCCAGACTGTGAAATATGGTTCTTTTAGCCTTCGATTTTCTTTAGTTTTCATGTCAAAAGCAGAATGCATGTATTTCTTATATTTAAGACTAAAAGCATTGATTACATCATCCTTGAATTGACCTTTTGTTCTAAGGAAAAACATTAATGTTGGTTGTAACACATCATCTTCTAGTGCTACAAGACCGAGGAATAACACCAAAAGGTTATGCATTACAACTAGCAAGCACCAGAAGATGGAATATTACAACCCGAATAAGTCTCTAAAGGACCAATGTCCAATATCAAATATGTTGAATAAATATCCAATATGCCAAATATTTTGTGGTATGTCGAGTCACCACAATCTTGATAAAAAAGGCTTTGTGACAGCAAAACCTTCCCTTGATAGTTTTCATAATATATCTAGATTCATAATCAATGATTGAGGGAAAACAAGGTTGGGGGTGTCCTTATTTGAAGCATTGAGGCCTTTTTGCAATTAGATAGGAGATTCATTGAAGAGGTTAAGACAATTCAACAGTGGTGAATTCCTTGGCCGCGGGGCCACAACCACAGGTCCTAGGAACAATGAACCCGATACAACACTTAAGGTAGTAGGATTTTAAGCGAGGGTTTGTCCACTATAATTTTAGTAGGCATCTGGCTCACTGGGGAATTATTAACCTAGAATAAATCTTTAGAAAGTTTGAATATTAATGGTTAAATAAAAAAATTATTTTGTAATTAATTGAAGATTGCTTGTGGATTAGTACTCATGATTTGGTTTCAATACTATTGGTGAGAGTTGGAGAAATAGCAAAGCCCCACTCTTCACCAAGAACAAGCATGCATGCTCACTCTAACTGAACCTTGAACATAGTTTCTTATGCAAGAGACAATATTCTATGTGTAAGTGGATAACACTATATGCAAGGCACACTTAAATGTAACTAGATAGATAAGATTAAGTTTGAAATAAACTACACATATCCACCATGACTAGTGTACCCTATTGGGTATGATAATTCCTTTACCATAAATAATTTCCAACCAATCATCACCCTGCAAGTATGATTCCATGTAACACCTATTTGATTTCTAACTTATTGTACATTTAGATTTTGCATAAATAAATGTAAATTCTAAGTTTGTCATGAGAAATTTTGTTCCTGTGAGGATGTTGTACTTGGTACAATTGAGTATGGATTCTACAACTTTAATATTAAAGAAATAAGGATACAAGTACCTAGTTGTGTTTATGGGATTCTTAGTTTTGCCAAGTTGTGTTAGTGGCTAAAGAGGCAGCTAAGTATGCAACATCGTAGCAAGATTTTGTCCAATAGCCATAAGATGCATAATGTTATAAACACTCAATCAATCGTGCATTTTGAATCAAATAAGGCTTTTACTTTTGAGGCTCCTAACCAAAATTCCTACTGAAAATGGAATTCTTGGGTGTTTGTATTCACTCTTGATGTGCTTTGATTTCATATATTAATTCTATTATTTCTTACCACGAAAGATTCCCTTTTTCTACTACAATCATTTTTTGTGTTCTATTTTATTTTATGTATTTTGTGTTGACTATCTTAAACTAATGACATATACAGTCATCAAATATTGTACCCTAACCCTGATTCGTAATCAAAATCAGAGAAACAAAGACATGAATTAAAAGTTAGCTGACATGGACAAAATTCCACATTGTCATGTAGCACGTGAAAAGATACCAAGAAATTACATAAGGAAAACCTAACCACCATTGACATGTTATCTTTATGGAAAAAATAGCACTAGAGAAGATGGGTCTAGGTGGAGTTCATGCAGTCATTTTCAAGTGAAGGAAGACGTCCAATCTAGCTCAACATCATAAACTAAAGACCATCAAAACTCACTGGAAGAAAGGATTATTGTCAAACCAGCAAAGCTCCTCTTGGTTTTAATTATTCATGTGAATGGAAAATATTGATTTGTAAGATGCTAATAATGCAATCCTAGATAATTTTTCACCCCAAGAAAGTTTTTGTACCATTGTAACACATATATGTGTAAATTATAGTGTGAATTTATTATTAGTTGTCTCACTTACTGCATAGTGGTTGTATATTATCGCTGTTAAATTCCTATTATAGTAGAGTATTTTTCATAAAACATAGGTGTAGAAGCATTTAATTGTTTTTATTTATTATTTTAAGTTATTTCTCATTCTATTCTTTGTTTATTTTAATTTCTCTCGAACACCTCTGTTGAATCCAACAAGGGCGTGCTTTGAAATCAGATCCATTTGCAACAATTCAAGAGTGATTTAGCCATTGTGTTTTTCAAAATTCTTGTTTTTCTAGAGAATTCCAAATCAAACCCAAAGACATGAAAATCAAATCTTGAAAACATGAAAACGACCAGAAATAAATGAAATGCATGCTAAGAAAACATAATAGTTAACGAAACGTATGTGTTTTTATCATGGAAACAGAGGCATTTCCAACATGTTCTTATTTGCAAAGCATATAGAGGTGTGGACAAAAGAAGTATCCAAACTTTTATTAACATATTTAATTGTAGATGTATAAATATTATTAATAGACAGGGAATTGAATACCTAAATTTCAGAATGACAAATCTCAAGAAACAATTATCTATCCATATTTGCACAATGATATTTCTCATATTGAGAAGATTGGCTAACGTGTAGATTTCCTTTAAATCAAAACTCTAAGAATGCATATGATTCATCAAGCAGTTGATCATGCAAGGAAGGAAATATTCAATTTATGAAATGAGTGGTCATAGAGTAGTTTGTAAAGGAAAAATATTCAGTGTAATATCGATTCCCATAAACCATCAGATCAATTTCCATAAACATCATCCAAATATTTTGAAAAAGCAGATAAACAAGGGCACAAAGGGTTGTTTCTCCTCAAATTTAGTCAATTGCAAAGGAGGGTCATCAATGATGAAATACGTTAAGGTCAACAGGTGACTACTTAATTTCATTTGGGGCATATTACATTGATTTGGTTCTCCATGAATAGTAAACATTGAAAGGTTGATTCAATACCACATTTCATTAAGATTCTTTTTTGAATAGTAACAAAAAGAAATCATTGCAATTTCATATACCCTAATAACTAGAATTATATTTTCATTGTTAAGGATTCAAAGAAGATGTCTACATACATGGTCTAACTTTAAGGTAACAAGAGCAATGTTTGAGGACGGGTCAAAAGTAAAATCAATTGAGGAACAAGAGCCATGGAAGAATGAAAAATACCCCATAGAATAAATTGCAAGCCTTCTTCACACAATCTTCTAGTTTGGTGACTCTAAGGGTGCCATCAACAGTCAAACACTACATAATGACCATGTAATAACTCTACTTGTCAAGTGATTCATCATACATGTAATTTCTTTTCATTCAATGTTAGGGTCGATTTGCACTTGTGCTAGTTGGGTTAAGCCTAGAAGACCTCTTGGTCATCATTGTTATTGAATATTTGACCAAATACCCAATTAGGTCCACCTACAAAGAGGTTACTTTAATGAAGCTCGTTCAACGAACTTGCACAACTTATATTATTGGGATCAAAACCCTGACATGAAAGAACAATGATACAACTGAAAATGGAGCAGTTTACCAGTCAGTTTTTGAGATAAAATAATTGATTTCATGCTAACAGGAATCATAGGGTGGGACATGGTGATGAAAATAAATAAATATGCCATGGAATTACATGGGATAAAATTTGACTAAGGGGTATAATGATATTGGATGTATAACACTACTCAAATCATCATGTATATACTCAAATCATCAAGATGGCACATTAAATTATGAAACACCATGGAACAACTTAGTTTAGAACTTATATCCAAAGCATCTAAGAGTTATAATAGAGTACTAAAGTGATCACAATAAAAATAATACGCATTGGAGATATCATATACACATGGATCATATATATCAAGTTAAATGTGGTAGTTAAAGTAACCTCTTCCCACACCTAGTGTCCTATATGGCCAAGGCAAGGTGTCATCAAACTAATGATACATCCATGAATTACATATAGATCCATATATCTTAGTTGGAAAATGATCAATGTCACAAGAATCACGAGGGTTGAGATGACAATAAATATTTAAAATTGTCCTCTGAAAACTCATATAGAAAGTAGGGTAACAAGTCCTATGACATCGAACCTACAATTTGTAATGGGAAATCCTCAAAAAAAATTATGAAGAAAGATGTCCCATTGAGGGGGTCGAGAAGAGGCATGAGTCCCCACTAATTTTTGGCTCTAAGTGGTTAAGGGCTTCAAGCATTAATGGTTAAGGGCTTCAAGAGTTAAGGGTTAAGGGCCAAGGGCTTGGGGGGCAGGGGATTTAGGGGTTAAGGGCTTAAGAGTTAAGGGATTTAGTTGTTAGGGGTTAGGGTTTAAGGTGTTTAGGGGTTAGGGGTTAAGTTTGAAGGGTCACAAGTTAAGAGCATAACGGGTTAAGGCTTAGGGGGTTCATGGATTATAGGTTAGGAGTTAGTGGCTTAATGTTTATTGGGCGTAGGGGTTGATGGGTTATGAGTTATGAGTCTATGGGTTAAGGGATTATGGACTGGGGTTAAGGGGATAGGGAATTTAGTGTTTATGGGTTAATGGCTTATGGGTTGTGATAATGGGCCCCCTAATCCCCGTATCATCACTATTGGGGGTTCCCTTTTCAATTTCTCTCGCTACCTTCCTTCTAGGCCCCTTAGCCCTTGTGACGTTAGTTCCTAAGCCTCATTCTCATTCTCTAATGATAGGATTATAGATATTAGTAAGCCATGCTTGGACAGTCCACTTCTACCCATCCATGTTACCCTTGTGTCCCCTTGTCTCGTTCAATACACCACAAGATACTCCTCCTAGATTTTTGGTCATACCATTCAACTTCTAATGTTATGAACCCAAAATTTTGTCCCATTTCCCCTACAACTACACACTTGTCCCCTGTTGGATAAGATATTAAATTCATCAGGGCTTATGGGTTGTGATAAGGGAGCCCATAATCCCCTTATCACAACTATTAGGGATTCCCCTATCAACTGCAATTGCATCATATAGAAGAGGAATTGAGAGAAAAAGACAAGGAACTTGGAAAATTGAAAGCAATTGTTGAAGAATTAATGCAATGGGAAGCTACCATGGAGGTGGGAAAATAAAATGGTGGAGTTGATCCAAAATTGACCAACAATGTAAGAATTACATGTGTAGACTATTTAATTTTTTTATATATGTTTGAGCTATGTTTGGCAATAAGGTTGAGTTCGACCTATGTTTTCTCCTCGTGTTGTATCTTCTATCCCTGCATATGTTGAGATTATTAGTGTAATTATGTTTAGAAGTAACCCCTTCCTAAAGAATAGGGTGATATTCTCACCAGATGAAAAAGGGATACCTAATTGGAAGATGACCATCGTCAACTTCGTATTGAAGGAATGAAAAAGGGGATCAAAAGGGGATGAACCTAGATATGGATATCTTGAAGATTGTTCCAGGAGCCTTTGGTATTCTCTACATTGCTCAGAGTACTCATGTTACCCAAGTCAACAAAGGCTACCTAACGAGTATTTGCGTTAAGAATTCTCTAATTCTCTTAGGATTAATAACTTCACTTAGTTTCCTTTTCACATTCCTCGTCCCTGAAAAAAATGGAAAATCCCTAGAGGAGCTATTTGGTGAAAATGGTGAAGAGAAAGGAGTTGAACTCAAACGAACTCTTTCCAAATGCAAAACTACACCAATTGAATAGATGGATAATTTGAATTTACTAGAACAAAGTTGTGAGAAAATATTTTAATAGTAAGTGCAATAAGCTAATCTAGTTTTTTGCAACACTATTATAGATGCTTGTTTATATTTATACTCTCCATACACATATCTACTAGGTGCGCATTTTAATCTTTTGAGTGTCATAACTTCCCCTTCCATTAGTTATCTTGCACACTATTTTACAGGTTGTATAATATATGTAAGTGTGATTATTCATAGCGTTTTCCACTTAATGTAAGTTGAACTAAACTTTTTTTGGTTTGTTTTTTTCGTATTCCCCGCATAAAATTACAGTCTCCATTAGTCTGATGCTATGGTAATGTGCGGGGTATGAAATGAGTTTGTGCAGAGCTCTACATTCTTGCACAATGAGCTAGTTCATTGTGTGAGAGTGCGGAGCTCCACACAATGAGCTACTAGGTCATGTTGACATAATTTTTAATTTATACAACAATCCCAATGCTAATTATGCAATTATGAAATATCCAAAAATTCTATAATACTATTATGTCTATTAAATCGATGGACTCTTTATCTCCATGTGGAGACCATAACCTAATGTTTTGTGTTATGTCAATAATATTAAATACTCTTCGCACTTATAGTTACTAAATAATAGCTATGTAAATAAATATTACCATTGGTTTTTTATTTAGAACAATTAAGTCTTGGGTTATATTCCAAAAACCCTGTCCCAACTTAATTTCACATAGATTGGTGAGAACAACGGCTTTGCTCTTGCATGCCCAAAAAAAATCACAACTCTACTCATAACTCCCTATCATTGAACAAAAACCTTGTTTCTTTAATGTTAATGGTAATAGCCTAAGTTATAAATGTGTAGAAGCTATGCAGAACGAGTTTGTGCAGAGAATGGTAATGTGTGGGGTGTGGAACAAATTTGTGTAGAGAATGGTAATGTGCAGGGTGCTAGAAAAGTTTGTGTAGAGCTTTGCACTTATGCACAATAGAGTGGTGGGGATCGGAACCACCTCGTAAATGTTTGTTGATTGCCGGCACACTTCCATGAATGCAAGTGCATCTAGGACCCGCATCAATTAATAAAATATTTGAATGTTAATGACTCACCGAAGGGCATTATTGAGAGTGGAGGAAGCGTGTGTGGAGGAATCTGTGCTGACTTGGTTGTGCGGAGGAAGATGTGCAAATAACAAATACTTGCGCACAGAGCTTTGTGTGAGGAGAATCGATTAACTAGCAGTAGAAGTAGGGACTATGCTACATCACAATTATTAATCTTGTTTTCATCCTTGTTAAAGTGATCAATAATACATGTTTTTTGGAAAAGAAATCACACATGTTTTTGTGAAGTGAAATTGTAGATGCATTTTTGTGAAGTGAAATTCAAAGTGAGAGTAAAAACTTAACATGTGGAAAAATTGAATTTTGAAATATGATATTCACATTTAATTAAAGTTATCACACCCACCCATCAACTATTATGTGTCATCTCTCATCCTATGTGTCTATTTCAGGCCTAGGTTCAAAGTAACCAAGGTGGTTTAATGAAATGCTTAAGCCATAACAAATTCAACATGCTCTCTCTTTATTTCAATATGTATTTGATTGATAACCATGGCAATATTCTATGCATGCTCATAGATGATGAAATTGAAGACATATAGAGCCCTAGTTACTGTAAATATACTTTTTTTTAAGAAATACATTTTTTAACTAATTCATATAACCTTTTTTTGCTTAACAATTAAAAAAAAAAAAAAAAAAAAACCAAAATTTATATTGCTCTACTAGAGATTATCATCTACATGTTTTCTTAAAAATCCATTTTCTTTATGTTACAACCTTTAAACACTGCACAAACACTTGATAGATTAATTTGTTGTGCACTCATAGACTTTTTGGTTTTTGTTGTTGGAATATGACAATATAATTTTAGGTGAGATTGTGATTTCTTATTATTTAAAATGCAGTTTTAATGTATAAATAGCACATTGTAGAATCCCTAGGGAATTAGACCTTTTGGCTTTTGTTGTTGGAATATGACAATATAATTTTAGGTGAGATTCTGATTTCTTATTATTTAAAATGCATTTTTAATGTATAAATAGATTAGCACATTGTAGAATTCCTAGAGAACTTGGATTTTATAGTACACAACTCAAACTTAAGATTCTAAAAAATTCCAATATTTTGGGTAAAATTAACAAAAACTGATACTTGAGAAAATGTCAAAATGTCTATTAAATATTTTGAATTT
This sequence comes from Pinus tabuliformis, assembly GCA_031772625.1. Lineage (NCBI taxonomy): Eukaryota > Viridiplantae > Streptophyta > Pinopsida > Pinales > Pinaceae > Pinus > Pinus tabuliformis. The sequence goes on along the minus strand of CM062820.1, from coordinate 740,863,577 downwards.
TGTAAATTTTTATTTTTGTTATACATGCTATATTAATTACATCATTTAGATATTCAAATTCCACTAATACAAACATTACATCTTATACTCTTCAAAAAAAAATTGAAAATTTTCAATAAATAAAAATTATATATTTAAAAAAAATTATTCAATTTCATACATTTCATCTCCTTACCTAAAATAATTCACTGTTTAGGTATCTAAAAATATCCATCCAAATTAAGTGACGGTTGTTTTTCCATATTCCTATTCTATCCAATGTCTTAAAAGGAGCCATCATCACCTAATTATCAAATGTGCATGTAAAAGTTAAAAAGATATAGACGTTAACTACACATAATCTAATATAAAAGTTAAAGCTTAAAACATGGAGAAATGTATATCTCTTAGGTTACAAAAAGAAGGAAAGTGTTGTGCAAAGTCATCACACTCATACACATCCATTTTGACAATAACTATGTATGCATTCCAATTGGCGGCAAGGATTAGCTATATGATAGTTATCAAATTTTGTATTTTTACCTTTCATTATGGAGGAGATGATTATTTTGGGGGAATTTTAATTATTATATATTTTTTTAGAATTTAATAATATAATTTTTGGTCGATAATTATTTTTGTTGTTTAAAATATATTTTTGAATTAATTCAATAATAAAATTTTTGGTGAGCTTATTATTTTTGTTATTATTTGAAATTTATTTTTGAATGCATAAATAAATTAAAAAACTCTAAAAAAATCTGGAAACATTTAATCTCTATATATTTTATTATTCAAAATTTTTATTTCAACGATTTTTATCTATTTTTAAAAAAAATTATTGAAAAATATTTCAACCATCCTTTTATCAAATTTTGAGAATAACTCATCTAAAATAAATTATCTTCAGTAAAACTTTTTAGATTTCATGGTTACCCAATAAGTGTGATTTTCCCGTTGATATAATTAATGTAATGATATATTGATTTTATGTATCCTCACACTTCCGACAGCAGGTCCTTCCACAGCTCTGACTCGCATATGTAGGGTGGATAAGGAGACGATCATTCAATAACGTCGTGCCAAGAATTTCAAATTTTATTTTGGCGCTTAAGACTTCAAATTAAAAAGTTGCGCGGTAAATTCGATCTATAGATTCATTTACAAGGAGCTTCGGGTCGCCATTAGTGGGTGTATACACCAAAAATTTTGGGCGAGGGGAGTTTCGGCGAGATTTACAGGGGCGTTCTCCCCAGGCCCAAAGAAGTAACTCTGTCGTAGGACGTTTGAGAGTCTGGTGATCAAACAACCCCGATGGCAAAGGTGCCGATAGTTCAATCTCCGCCCGCCAGATTGAACCGCGCTTCAGCGCTTAGCCCATCCCATCCCAGCCCAGCCTGCAGGGAGGTAGCATAGTGGATAGGAGTTCTTGTAAAAGGAAATCAAATAGAGAGGATAATATGAGCAATGCAGTTACTTCACTTGTTTTTACTTGGCCATGTAAAACCAACCAACCTGGATTAGCAATATTATGTGAAACCTGCTTTGTTCAGGGTGTGATTTATTTTCTATGACTGGGTGTGCTATTATTTCTCAAAGTAAGTTGCAGCAAAAACGGTCGGCGTACTGTTGATTTCAGAAAATTCAGCAGGGAACTTGTCGAGGATGAGAATGAATGCGCACCTAGTCGTGGTGGCCATGGCTCTTCCCATATTCAAATTCAACAATATCTGCGATAGCTTTTCAATACTTGAAAAGGTCCAGCAGCTGTTGAGAGGAAAAGAAACCCTAAGCCTCACCGCACCTCACATCAACGTATCTCAAGTCTGTCCATAATGAACAAATAAATAATTGAAATTTTAACATAGCGACCATGTAAATATCCTTGAGTCAAGTTTAAGAGGGGAATTAAAATTATCCAGAAAATGTAACTAAGATAGATAGATTTATTAACAAACAAAACACACATAATTTTAATGTTCATCCTGAAAAACCCACTCCAAGGAAAGACCAACTAAAAGAATATTCTATTAGTGTCTTTTGGCCAAGATGACTAAAAGAGCCTTTACCAACATCTTAGGCACATTACAATAAAGTATTTCCAAGTCCTTTAAAGACTTCATTACATGTCATCCATGACTACGAAACCATGGGAAACCAAAACCATGTACCCCAAACCACTGGTATTTGACTCAATAGCTTTAAATATTTCATGAAAGCAAGTTTTACCTAACATCCATCATCAATATTATCCGGGCCGTGTAAACAAATTAACCACTGGTATTTGACTCAATAGCTTTAAATATTTCATGAAAGCAAGTTTTACCTAACATCCATCATCAATATTATCCTGGCCGTGTAAACAAATTTTCACCAAGCAATCGGATATAAGAAAACAATGCATATACAAATGTTGCGTATATAGGAAATCTAAATCTAGTGCACATAATTATTATACAATTATTATAAAATTTAATATATTTTAACCAAACCAATCAACCAACCAAAACTAAGGGCCTTTAATGGTACCGATGGTCTAAGTGTGTCATTTTATCCTTCTCTTATATTAAATTCATCCCATTTCATCTTAGTTGGTTTCTTTAGGTGTAATTCTTCAAATATTTGTTTATTTTTCTCTCCAAGGACTCATGAAACTCTTATAAATTGAACATTCATGTGTGCATAGGTTATCTTATAGGCCCAGATTAAGTATTGCAAACAATAGAGCCAATGTTGTAATCTAAGGGTCTGTATGCAAATGTTATTAATAGTCCTTTACATAAAGTCATATGCAATTGATATACAAGTGTCATACAATAATATAGATCACAAAGATATAAGAGAGAAGGAAGATAAAAATTGTAATATGAAGACAAAAAATAATCACTTTATACAATATCAATACTACCACAACATCCACTATATGTTACATCCATGATCATATTTATATTGAGCTTTTAGTTACAACTACTGAACTACCTTGGTTAGTCGACTGGACTCGACAATAATCAACTGACTTACATCATTGACTATCTTCCTCTATTGACTAACTTTACTTGTGAGGATTGATGGGTCTACTTGATAGAGTCAACTAGCACCTCCAATAGTTTGATAGTTTGAATTGCCATCAAAGAGCCAATAGGAGTCAATATGAGGAGATTATTAAATTAGTTTCATATTTTCCCCAAATGGTGATAAAAGAGGATAATGATGATATATAAAAGGTGATATCTAGGAATGAGTTATCGTCTTTCCTTTCCATATCTGAGAATGAAAAAATTGTTAGTCTAATTGGTTGGACAATTGATTTCTATTTGTGTTTGTTTGACTTATTAAGTAGCAACTTATTAAGGGTGGTGAATAATGCCAATTCCTTTAGGAAGGTTCCAATATCATTAAACTTAACATTTGTTGCCTTGATTTTGAACGTTGATAATCCTAGAACATTTGGTGAGTTTGAACTCAAGTTTCTCTATAACTGCATTTATAAGATCGTTTCAAAGGTGTTGGCATTAAAATTAAAGAAGTTCATGTTTTATGTGATTTCCTTGAAATAGTTTGGCTTTTTGGAAGGGAGATAGATACATGAAGCTATTGTATTTTCATAAGAAGTTGTTCACTCTATTAGATCAAAAAATATACTTGGCATAGTGTTAAGACTCTATATTTCCAACAAATATGATAGATCTAATTGGTTTTACTTAAGACAAATTGGTTTCAAATAATTTGGAAGTTGTCAATTGCATAATGGGTTGCATTTCCTCTATCCCATTTGCTATACTTATTAATGGACACACCTTGTCATTTTTCACTCTTATAGGAGGACTAAGGCAAGGATTTATGTTTGTATTCCTATTTATTCTTGTTAGTTGCAGATGGGCTTAGCATGGCCATTCTAGAAGCCAAAAGAAATAGAGTTATTAAAAGGATTAGAATTGGTGAGAAAGAACTCACTCATGCTTCTCTAGTTGAAGGGAAAAAATGGTTCTCTACTTGAAGGGAAAAAGTTACAGGAGATTTTTCATTTGTATTGCAAGGCTATGGGAATGAAATTAATGTACATGCATCTATAATTAGTTCTAATAATATAATTGAGGAGATAAAAGGTTTTTTTTTCTAGAAATCTGTTCTCATAAATCAAATTCAATTTATATGTTTGGCTCAAATACTTTAGCTTTGTTTTGAAACCAAATGGTGAGAGGAAACATGGTTGGCATTGGCTTATTGGAATCCTAAAAGGAAAATGTCTAAACTTCTTTGGAAAGCTTTCATTAGATGACACATAAAGTGCATATATTATTATGGCGATATGATTTAATGTCTTAAAAAGGCATTCTGAAATGTATAGGTAGTGCAGCCATATAAATTAAATGGTTTCTAAATGCCTATAGGCATTGATCCATAATAATCATGAAAACACCTTTATAATACATCCACATTACTAAAATTAAAAAATGCTAAAAACAACTAAATTATAACTTTATTTTGAATTTTATTATTAGTAATTATAAAAAATTAATATATATGTTAAAAATATATAATTTTGGAAAAAGAAGGAACATCATTCTTATCTATGGAGATTCACACCTACTTTACCATGGAGAGGGAGGCGGGAACAGATTCTTACATTGATAGTTTGCACAGTGGAGGAAGTAAGTGGAAAATACGTAACTAATAAATCATCCATTTTTTACAAAGACCAAGTTTTCTTTTCAAGTGGGCTAGAAGGTATTGTCATTAGTTGTGGGAACAAGAGCAAGGAGGGTTTGAAATATTTTCTGGTAGAGGATTTGGGGTCGTCAGAAGCAATAAGGGGGAAATGACTGGATAGTACAACTGCATGCAAGAGTCCATTGCATTTACAGACTGGGGAGAACACTCGACAAGAAGTAAATCCCAATTAAGAGGTTTTAAGGGAAACTGGTTGGACCAAGGGTTTAAGGATTTTTCAGAAGTTTTTTGAGGCTGGGCAGGTGGTTGGTAGTGAGCAGCTTAGAGGGGAACTATTTTCATTCCTCTCGGCGGATCGGGAAGGATTCAATTAGACAACGCGACATCCAGAGGCGTGGGATATACCTCGCTCTGTGTGGGAGGAGGGCCAAATAGGGGAAGGTTTTTTTCTCATCCACCAAAGCAATTTGGGGGAGGGATGTTTAGAGCCACTCTTTGCAGCAGGTACCAATGTGGAGGAGACCTCACCAGGGACTGTGGAACAGGGGAGGAACCAGACTACAGGGGAGAAGAGACAGAAAAATAAGTTGATTAAAAAAAAGGAGATAATCCTGAATTTGGTGCTAGGAGTAGACTTACAGATAAATGAAGAAATGGAGGTGGCAGAAGTCACATTGGTCAAGAGGGCCAAAGGTAAAAAATACTCAGCAAATTACATCAAAGAATGGACTACAAAGGCTTGGAAGGAGGCACCAGACCAACATTTTGAGGTATCCACCCTTGCTAGGGGATGGTTCATGATAAAATTCAACAAGGGTGAAACCCTTGAATAGGTTTTGAAACGTAATTGGTGTTTTAGAAAAATCCCAATTTTATTTAAAGATGGAATCCCTTGTTTGATGCCCAAAGTGAGAAGGTGGATGAGACTCTGGTTTGGGTGAGGCTTCTGGGTTTACCCCCACCCTTTTGGACATAGTCGATCTTCAAAGAAATTGGTAATATGTTGGGTCAGTTTCTGGAAGCTGACATGTCCTTCTTGCAAACCATGGATAAAGGATTAGCAATAATTCTAGTAAGCTTAAACCCAAGGGAAGGGTTGGCAAAAGGAATTCACCCCAAATATAAGGAGTTAGCCTTTCCCCGGATGATTGATTATGAACAACTTCCTTTCCACTGTCATCGATGCCATAAATACGATCATCTTGCTAGAGAGTGCCCCTTCGGTTTTAGAAGAAGAAGAAGAAGGCAGAGAGGTGAAGTGGGAGTGGCAGAGAGAAATCAGGAGGAGGAGAAGGGGAAGGTCTATGTAGAGGGGAAGGGAGATAGGAAGGAAGGGGAAAAGATTCAAATGGAAGTTGAAGAATCATAGGACATGAAGATAGAGGAGAAACTTGTTTAGGAGCATGAGCATCTGGGGGAGCCGACTCGGGCAGAGACAATGGAATGTGAAGAAGTTGTTTCTGTAACTCAGTTGGAGGGTATGGTTCTGGAACCTATCCCTTCTTTTAATTCATCTTTCTTGTCTATGCTCAATTTAATTTCGAGGCCTAGTCCTTCTAGGCTTTTGAACACAAATATTTTACATGTTGATTCTATAAATGAAGCTCTTGATAACATCATAACATCTATACCTGAGATTCATCTGAACCATTATTTATTTTCATGCCTGGAGACCCATAGCATTTCATGTACTCCTTTAGAGAAGCCTCACTATAATCTTAGGCCTTGAGAGAAAAAAATTATTCCCTGGGAAGCTGTGGGTGGGTTGGGTACCCATTCGATTTCGGTTGGCCCTCACAAATCTAGAGGAAGGAAGTCAAATTTATCAAAGGCTCAACAAAGAGAAAAATCGACATTGCAGACAAGAAATAGTTATCACTTTCAGGGGTGCTTAGAGCAGCATAGAACCCATCCCATGGTTTTAAATGATTATAATGTCTTTTAATTGTCCAGGGTTTGCTAGTGCCACAAAAAAACTAGCTCTAAAGGCATTAATAAAAACCTATGAACATGATGTCATAATGATGCAAGAAACTCTTGGAGCTGGAGAGGAGATTAGTGGGGCATTAAACAAAATGTTTCCAGGCTAGAACTTTCAATCTATGGATGCCAAAGGAATATATGGGGGTTTGACGACAAGAGTCAAAGAAGGAAGACTGAAGGTTTTAAACAATTGGGGATTGGAACAAGTTTTGGGAGTAGAGGTATACTCGCTAGAGTTATGATCGAACTTATTACTCCTAAACATATATGGGCCTTGTCAGGACAAGATCTCTTTATGGAATAACCTTTTTTCAAAATCTTTTATGGAGAGTTTGAACCTGGTGAAAGGTGGGGATCTGAATTTCTATTTGGGCCTTTAAGAAACCTGGGGACCCTCAGCTCATGTTGACCCTCTGGTAGATTTTTTCATGAACAATATCAGCTCTAGGAAGCTTATAGACATCAATCTAATTAAGTCCAAGCCAACATGGAGGAATAGGAGAGTAGGGGAAGCTAGGGTGGCAAAGTGACTGGATCACTTTCTACTTAAAGAAGAGTTGGTGTCTAGACTTTTGGGTTTTAGACAATTGGGTGGGGGAAGGAGGAGACTCAGACCACGTCCTTATCCTGGTATAGATGAAAGGCCAAAATCAAAGACATGGCTCTCCGTCCAAATTCAATCTACTATGGCTTAAGGATGAATCTTTTAATATCTTGTTCAAATCCACATGGAGGCCAAGGGATGATGATTAGGATAGGGAGAAAGCTTATTTTTTCATGGAGAATATAAAACGTATGAGAAAGGAAACCATTGAATGGGAAAAAATCAAGAAAGCCTTAGAAGAAGCTGATCTAATAAAGATATGAGAGGAATTAGACCTTCTAGAGAGTCTGGAAGAGGATGGGTATGAGTCAACAGAGGAGAGGGATAGGATTAAGATGTTGGAATCTAATTGAAGTAAAATCCTCACTAATAGGGAAGAGTAGTGGAGACTAAAATGTAGAGCTATTTGGTTGGAAACCAGGGATGAAAACTCAAAATTATTCCAAAATTATGCCAAAGGAAGGAAAATATAAACACTATCTGGGGCCTAAAATCGGAAGAAGGTGACACTGCAAATTCTTTCGAGGATCTGTCCCTTCTAGGAAGAAACCATTTCAAAAATATCTTTAAAGCCCCAACAGAGGTTTCTATAGCTGAGGTGATTCGGGTTGCACAAAAATTACCAAGGTATGTAGAGGAGGAGGAGAATGATATTATCATGGGGCCAGTGACTATAGGGGAGGTAGAAGGGATCTTAAGGTCAATGTAGAAGGATAAGAGCTTAGGCTCGGATGGGTGGATAGTGGAGTTCTTCCAACACTTCTTTGTGACCATCCAGGATGAACTTATAGGGGTGATCAAGGAATCCCGGGTCAAAGGATTGATATATGAACCATTTAATGCCACTTTTTTGGCCTTAATCCCTATGACAGAGGATCCTTTGTCTTTTGAGGATTTCATACCTATCTCTCTATGTAATTGTATTTACAAAATTATTGCAAAAGTAATATCAGTCCAATTGAAACCCATACTCTCAAGGAACATTTCAAAAGAGAAATTTGGGTTTTTGGATGGAAGAAAGATCCATGAAGTTGTGGGGGTAGCATAGGAGACCTAACATAGAAGAAAAAGGAGTCGAAAAAAAGGAGAAATTGTTAAAATCGATCTCTCAAAATCATATGACCGTGTCAGTTGGATTTACATTAGAATGCTCCTAACTCACTTTGGGTTTAACATTGAATTCATAAAATGGGTGATGGGATGTATCACAAACATCAGTTTTGTAGGCCTGATCAATGGGGCGGATACTTCCTTCTTCTAGATCCAAAGAGGTCTTTGTCAAGGTTGCCCTCAATCCCCTCTTCTCTTTCTTCTAGCAGCTGAGGGCCTTAGTCAAATCATTTTAGAAGTAAGGAGAAGAGGAGATATAAAAGGTATTGAAGTGGTTGTCAACTTACATATATCTCACTTGTTGTTTGTCGATGACATACTTATTTTTAGTAATGGAAGTAGGAGTGATATCCGTAAAATAAAATCAATACTTGATCTGTTTCTTATAGCCACTGGAATGTGCATTAATGCACAAAAATGTTCTTTGATCCTTGAAGGACTCACAAGGGAGGAAACTAGAAGGATATCATAGGACCTCCCTTTCAAAACAAAGAGGATGACAAACAATTTTAAATATTTGGGATTCATCTGAAGCCAGATACATACATGATTCAGGACTGGTTTTGGCTGGCGGCAAAAATTGAGAATAGGGTAAAACACTGGATATATAAATGGTTTTTGAGAGCGGGAATGCTAGTATTGATTAAGTCAGTGATCATGGTGATCCCGATCTACTAGTCCATATTAACACGGGTACCCAAAGGAATACTATCACGAGTAAGGAAAGTTTGCAGCAGATTCCTGTGGTCCAGAAAAAAAGAGGACTCAATTCTACCATGGGTGGCCTAGGAGAAAGTGGCTAGGCCTATGGAATGGGGGGGGGGTGGGGTATAAAAGACCTTTTAGCATTTACTCCATCGTTAGCAGCAAAATTGGGATGGCAACTTAAATCTATGGAAAACCTTTGGACGACGATTGCCAAAAAAAAATCAACCTGATTCTAATGGATGAGTGGCTTAAAAACTCGGAAAAGAGATGCCCTCAAGCCTCTGTCATGTGGAAAGTTACACTAGACGTGATCAAGATTATTGAACAAGGGATTTCCTGGCATGTTGGGAATGGAGAGAAATTTAGACTAGGTCAGGATCCTTGGGTTAGATGCAACGAAGGATATGCCCTATCCCAGGATATCATTGATCATCTAAAGTCGAGAGGGGTGTATAGACTCAGCTAGATTGAGAAGGTAGGTCAGTTGACAATCTGGCACCAAGCTTGGAAAACAAGGGAGGATTTGCAAATGGAGCCCCAATGGTTAGAGGAATGGCAGAACTTCATTAAGGAACTTATGAGATCCAACGTCCACCTCAGAGATCATCCAGATTTACTGAGATGGGTACACACCCCCTCCAGAATATATTCACAAACGTATGGATATAATTATTTAATGTCGAGGACGGGGTGGGATGAGCCAGAGTGGTGGTGTAAATCCATCTGGAAATTAAAATGCCCAACAAAATCTAAATTGTTCTTCTAGTGTATCTTAAGGAATACAATTCGAACATGGGACAATCCCCAAAAAAGGAATAAGATGGGGCCAGGTTGGTGTTCTTTGTGTAAGGGACAGGAGGAATTGGTGCAACATCTATTTCTCAAGTGCCCTTTTAGCAAAAGAGTATGGGAAGAGTCTTTGAGGTTAACAAAGAAATCACAGGGATGGGGTGGAGATAATATCATAGAAGCGTGGCAAAAATGGTGGAATGATTCTTAGGAGGAAAATTTGAGAAACCTTTCGTTGATAATCTCATGGGGCACCTCGTTGGCTCAGAATAGGAGTATTTTCAAGGAGCTAGTTCCTTCCCATGAACAGATTGTGGTTGAATGTGCATCAATCTATGAGAGTATCCCTTTACCAAATCCAAAAAAGAAAGAGAGGGATATAAGGGAAGAATAGATTAGGGGAGACATCCCATGGGCATATTTCGATGGTACTTCTGATCAACAGATTATATGTGAGGCAGGAATAGTTATCCACACAAATGCACAAAAAAATTTCAAAGCCTCGATTGGCCTTGGAGCAGGAACCAACCATTATGTTGAACTACAATCCTTAAAAATGTTACTATGCTGGCTTATACATCTGGGTTTGAGATTAGTTCATATATTTGGAGACTCACAGGATGTTATCAAATGGTTTGATGGAGATTTCAAATGTCAAAAGTATATGTTGATTCCCTTGTTAGAAGAAGTCTTACTTTTGAAACATCATTTTAATTTTATTACTGTGTGCCATTTTTACAGAGAACGAAATAATGATGCAAACCTCCTATCTATGGAGGGTGTACAACTAGTTGTGGATGTTTGGAGTACAAAAGAAACAAACAACGATATGATCTGTGTGTTGAATCATCCATCTTTTGTGCATTGAAGTTTAAATATATCTGCATTTTCCTTTATATGGTTTTCAACTTGTATCTCCATGCTTAGACTTTGATCTATATGTAACAGGGATTTTTAGGACAAACAATTAAAAATCTTTGGTGTTATTTTTGTTTTTTTGCAACATGACACTTAACTGTTTATTTTTTTAATGAACATACAATATATCGAATGCTTTGGTGCATATACTATGTACTTTTTATTGCTTAATAGAAAGTTAGATTTTTCTCTGGAAAAAAATAATAACCAATTAAAAATAATATGATAAATTGTATAATAAATCAATATTTATTAATTAACTAAATATTAAAAATATATATTATTGCAAAATTCATTTTTTAATATATTTTATCCTAGTAAATAAATTTTCGTTTTGTGATTAGCCTTTCAAAAACTGAAAAGGGAGAAAATATTCCATTATTATTCCCGTCCCCTCCGATTTATGAGAATGACAATGGTTAAGTCATTGGTCCTTTCCACATTCATAATTAATATTCAAAATTTCAATTACTTATTTGTTCATTATGGAGAGACATGAGATACGTTGATGTGAGGTGGGGTGAGGCTTAGGGTTTCTTTTCCTCTCAACAGCTGCTGGACCTTTTCTTAGGGTTTCTTTTCCTCTCAACAGCTGCTGGACCTTTTCAAGTATTGAAAAGCTATCGCAGATATTGTTGAATTTGAATATGGGAAGAGCCATGGCCACCACGACTAGGTGCGCATTCATTCTCATCCTCGACAAGTTCCCTGCTGAATTTTCTGAAATCAACAGTACGCCGACCGTGTTTGCTGCAACTTACTTTGAGAAATAATAGCACACCCAGTCATAGAAAATAAATCACACCCTGAACAAAGCAGGTTTCACATAATATTGCTAATCCAGGTTGGTTGGTTTTACATGGCCAAGTAAAAACAAGTGAAGTAACTGCATTGCTTATATTATCCTCTCTATTTTGTTACTATTCCAAGAACTCCTATCCACTATAATACCTCCCTGTGGGTTGGGATGGGCTGAACGCCCAACTGCGTTTCAATCTGGCGGGCGGAGATTGAACTATCGACACCATTTCCATTTCCATTTCCATCTCCATCGGGGTTGTTTCATCACCTGACCCTCAAACAATGATCCGATCCGACCCGATCCTCTCCTCTCCCACCACAGATAGATTTACTTCTTTGGCCCGCTAGGGAGAACGCCCCTGTAAATTCATTTGGTCTCCGCATCCACTAATGGTGACACGAAGCTCCTTGTCTATATATCCAATTTACCGCCCAACTTTTTAATTTGAAATCTTAAGCGCCAAAATAAAATTTGAAATTCTTGGCACGACGCTGACGCTGACGCTGTTATTGAATGATCGTCTTCTTATCCACCACACATATGTACTGAGTCAGAGTTGTGGATGCGGACATGCTGTCATACATGTGATGATGACCATACATAAAATAAACATATCACCATCACATTAATTATATGAACCATAAAATCACACTTCTCGGGTAGCTGTGAAACTCAAAAAGTCGTATTCAAGACAATTCCATCGAAAAAGATATCTTAGGGAAAGAGAAAAATAGAAAATTTTAAATTAAGCTTACCTGTAATACTTTTCATTCTTAATATGAATTTAAAAATTATTAATATATAAAAAAAATATATATATATATATTGATTATAACTAAAATATTTTAATGTCTAACTTAAATAAAATATTTTTTTGCTAAGAGAGAATGATTCTTAGTCTCAAGACAAGAGTGATATTATTGGTACTAATTCAAACCATAATTGTTTGAAGCCATTACAATAATAATCACCAAAACATCAAATTTCATCATATCACTAGTGAGGATTTGAATTTGTATGGGTAAGATAATAGTCATTTTGCTCAACAACTTGATATAATCTCAATTCACACACACATGTCAACATCCATATTAAATAAAATATCTAAATATCAACTTTATACATAAAAATTAGTTAAAAATAAAATATTTATTATAATACATTGTTTAATATGAAGAAGATGAATGCAACATGGAATTGATATGTGGCACAGACATTCACACGCACATATAAAACCAATATAAATCCATCTTAGCTTTGATCTAAATTTAATGTGATTTTTTTCTTAAATTAAAAAAAATACATTTCAATGGATTTAACCACTTTCAAAGCATGATACATCGAAAATTAACATAAATCTACATTGTTGGTTAAAACATATAAATGAAATGTTAGTCACTATGAAGGGGATTTGTAATTCGTTTCATACTCAATATGCATTGGCATGTGTCACAAACACACGGATATGCAAAGAATGAATGCAAATTCATCGTAATTCCAAATTTATTATATATTGAGAGTGATCACGTCATTTAACACACACACAGTTTTTTAAACAGATTTAAAATAATAACCTAACTTCACTTAAAATAGAAATACCTTATAACCACTTTAGATCCTAGATCTATCTTAACCCCACACACGGATATGCAAAGAATGAATGCAAATTCATCGTAATTCCAAATTTATTATATATTGAGAGTGATCACGTCATTTAACACACACACATATTTAATATATATATATATATATATATATATCTATATATATATATATATATATATATATATATATATATATATATATATATATATATATATATATATTAAAATTTAAGTTTTTTAAACAGATTTAAAATAATAACCTAACTTCACTTAAAATAGAAATACCTTATAACCACTTTAGATCCTAGATCTATCTTAACCCCGGATCTATCAAGGGCGAAGAGGGATCAAATCTGTTGAGACACAAACATCGTTTTTTAGTGCAAAACTTGAGGAAAGGTTTGCACCTCGAGAGTTTTGATCCCTCTTAGTGCTTGATAGATCTAGGGTTAGGAAGGATCCAGGCTAGTTATATAATATCTAGATTTGTATCTATGTGTCTCTTTCTTATTATATCTTTCTATATCACCTCCCAAACATACACACTCTCTCTCCATATCTATATATCTCTCCCTCCCTCCCTCTTCCTCTCACACACTCTCTCTTCCGCTTCTCCCCCTCTCTCTTTCCTCTCTCTCTTACCTCCTGCTCTCCTCTCTCCCCCACTTTCTCTCCATCTCTCCCTTTTCACTCACTCTCTCTCCCCCTCAACTCCATATTTCTCCTTCTCTTTCTTGAGTCCTTTCTCTCCCTCTCCCATCTCCCTCTATCTCACCCCCCCATCTCTCTCTCTCTCTCTCTTCCCTTTAACTCTATCACTATCTCCCTCCTTCTCTACTTCTATCTCTCCACTTAATCTCTATGTCTCCCTCTCTATCGCTTCCCCTTCTCTCCCTATCTCTCTCCTCTCCTCTTCTCTCTTTTCCCTCCTCTCCACTCTCCCTCACTCTCTTCATATCTCCTTTGTCAATCCATCTCTCTCTCCACCTCTATCTCTCTATGTATTTATTATTTCCTCCCTCTCTTCCTCTTGAAATCCATCTCCCCTTCTCTCCCTCTCTCCTTCTCTCTCTCTCCCCTCCTCTCTCTCTTCCTCCCTCTCTCTCCCCGTCTCTCCCACCTCCCTCCCTCTCCCCACCCCTCTCTCCCCTCTTAAATTTTATCTCCTTGCATTGTGTTTAAGAAAGCATCTAATTAAAAAAACTCAACTGGTTGTAAAATATGAAAATTAATCATGTCAAAGAAAATACAATAATGAAAAATTTAAAAGAATCATCCACTATCTTTCCTATATTATTGTTAGTCACTTTTCTTTCTCTTGTTGCTTGGATCCTTAGTTAAGATAAATCATGTTGGTTCTTAATAATATTATTTATATTATATAAATTTCACGTCTTTATATATATAACTATTCTCATTTTTTATTTTATTATAACTTTGATTCAATTTCTATGGGAATATTTTCAATCGTGAGGATGGAGGGTTTAGATATATATAAAAAGTAATTATAATATTTTACCTGATGATGAACCATTGGATTCTTAGTTAAGATAAATCATGTTGGTTCTTAATAATATTATTTATATTATATAAAATTCATGTCTTTATATATATATAACTATTCTCATTTTTTATTTTATTATAACTTTGATTCAATTTCTATGGGAATATTTTCAATCGTGAGGATGGAGGGTTTAAATATATATAAAAAGTAATTATAATATTTTACGTGATGATGAACCATACGTTAGAAATGCGTAGACAACAAAAATTGAGATGTGATTTAAGGAAGTATTCTCTCATAATCTTTTTCCTTTTAGATTTAATTAAAAAAAAGTTATAAAATTATATCAAATTAAAATATTTATAAAATATTTTGATTTTGAGATAAGTTATGATTTTTGGGCATGTGGTATTGATAAGCCATGGTATTGTAACAAAGTGTATTTACAAGTTAATAATATCCATGATAAAGTGAGGATGAATATCCAAGGTTAAGAATCTGGTCATATTTTTATAAAATATTTTGATTGTGAAATAAGTTATGATTTTGGGCATGTGGTATTGATAAGTCATGGTATTGTAACAAAGCCTATTCACAAGTTCATAATATCAATAGCAAAGTCTGGTGAATATCCATAGTTAAGAATCTTGTCATATTGTTATAAAATATTTTGATTGTGAAATAAATTATGTTTTTCTTGGCATGTGGCATTTGATAAGTCATGACATTGGGCCATGATATTGTAACAAAACCTATTTACAAGTTAATAATATCCACGGTAAAATGGATGTAAATATCTATGGTTAAAATTCTTGTCATATTGTCATAAAATATTTTGATTGTGAAACAAGTTATGGTTTCTAGGCATGTGGTATTGATAATCCATGGTATTGTAGCAAAGCCTATTCACAAGTTAATAACAAAATCAAAATATAACAAATTTAATTTTATTATTTTTATTATTAATTGAGCCAACATTTAAATGTTCTGCGACACTAGGGTTTATATTACTTTTAACATTTTGTTAGCTACTTTTAAATTTTTATTATTAATCAAGTCAACATTTAAATTTTTACACTCATCTCCGATATCACTTTTAACTTTATATTACTTTTTAGTTGAGTTGACATTTAAAATTGTTTACATCTTATGGGACTGGAAAACCACTCAAACTCTTTTTGGGTTGATTCTCTATGGTTGTCAATTGTGGGCCAACAGTACATTCGACATGCAGTGGAAACAAGTTGAGAAAATTTAGAAGCATTTGATTACAAACAAATTCAAAATTAAAAGCGCAGTTCCTTATGCTATCTTGTTAAGTGAAACAGAGGCTGCTCCTATTGAAGCAATTGTTATGGTGCAAGTCATAAGGTATTTAAAAAAAATTGAACAAATGGAAGAGGGAAGATGGCCTAAGGTTGTCTTTAATGACATACTGTGCAAAAGAAAAAAGACTTGGGTGCAACAAAATAACAAATGGTTTAGTAAATGGGGTATTTTCTTGAACGTGTGTCCCATAAAAAGTAAAGAGATAAAATCCTTTGTTATGGATAAGTTCCACAAGTACTTGGGATAAGGAGCTAGGGAGAAATAAAAAGTATTATATTGAAGTGTTTAATCCCACTCATAATCATCAACAAAAAATGTACATAGAGGCCAATATTTCTTGGAGATCCAAAACTATTATTGCTCAGTTAAGGACTAATTCTCATCAACTCCATTATGAAATAGGGCATTGGAAAAGGCCAAAATAAGTGTGGGAGGAAAGAGTGAACTTTTTGTTCTTCCGAAAAAGTGGAAACATAAAAGAATTTCATTTTAGAATGTGAGGCATTCAAAGACAATGGGGAAAGTTATGCAAATATTCTGGCGGCTAGTTCTTGGGATAATCTATTTAGTGAGGGTTTTATCACGAAGATGGGAGCATTTATTGTGAGGCTTCACAGGAAAAGAGCCAAATACATCAACCAAATGAAGAAGCAATTTTTCCCATAGGCTATTTTTAGCCACGTGAACGTTAAAATAATTTTCTTTCTTTATTTATTTCTTACACTACACCTACACTGGGTTGTAGAATACCTCTTAGTGCAACAAAATATAGGTAACAAATACATAATATGAAGTCCATTGCAACTGCAAAAAAATAATCAAGAAAAATTCACGTCCATTGATACATCCTAAGACTACAATTATTGGTGTCATTTGATTCACATGTGTTTGGAATGAAATAAAGTTATTAGTCCCTACCGAAAGTACATACATGATGGATTAATCATTGAAAAAGAATTAGTTTCAATTTGACCATACTTTTTCAATTTGACCATATTTATTTTTAACAATTTCCAATGTTTGAAATATATTTCATTAGGAAATAAAAGTAGTTTGGGAGATTATTGTGTGCATCACTCTTCCTGATGTATATTTTTCCATTACATTAGCCTTTGTACTCTTATCATATAATTTTCATATTCCTTTCAAAGTGAAACCTCTCATTTTTTCCTTCAACCACCTCCCACCCACCATTCCATCACTTCTTTCTACCTACTGCTTGTCTGGGAAATGTGGTTACTATATCAAACCTACATAAAAAATTGCAATCACTATATCATAACAATTTGCAATCATTATATTATGCCTTACTTTGAGTGAACCATGCACCAAGCAAAGTGCTTGCCCAATCCAAAATTAAAGTTCTATGGGGTTTATGCTCTAGTCGTCACCTATACAAAAGAAACTATAAATTGAAATTAGATGAAACTCTAGAAGAGACTGCACGAAGCTGACATGACATTTCGTAATCTAATGCACTGATCCCAATATCCACTACTGGAAATTTTCATCATTATTATAATAATTTTACCCCAAAGAAAAATATATAATCATTATTGAAGATAAAAAAAAATTACTTTTATTTTATTATGTTTCTTTGGCCTTGATGGAATGGAACATGAAAAGCCAAAAAATGGGAAAATTGGTTATAGGTATGGCATTTCAATGCCTAGGAAATGTATTTTTTAATGCAATTGTGTAGAAAATATGGTTTTCTATGTTGTTGTTGTGCACTAGACATATATGTGATTCTAATGTTTGTATATAGACTTATAATTTCCTAACCACATGAAGTTGAGATCCCACTTGAAGAATAAGTGGAGGAATCCTTAGAGGAAGTTTTCTCATGTTTCTTTTTAGTGAAAACTATTACCGAAGGAGAAATGAATTGATTTGAGTGAATGAAGTAGTGAAGCATGTCCAACCTCACTCTTAGATTTAATGTCTACATATAAAGAATGATCTAGGAGAAAAGATTTGGAGATGATGTATTCATTAAATGGGAAAGAATTTGTAATCACAAAAATGATCGATACACATTCTCGTTGTACGAATAACTACGTATATGTTGTTTTTCAGGTAAGAAGCTGTTTGAAATGATATTGAATTGAAACCTTATTAGTAAGTACAAAGTATTCAACAGTTAGCATAATTGTTAAACATACAAACAAATATAGGAAATAAACCAACTATAAACACATGGAGCATGCATGCCCTTATCACCATTAAATAGATTTTACAATAAATCAAGAATGTTATAGAATTGTCTAGGACTAACCACTTCTATTGGTATATAGGATTCACAAGAATTTTCTAAAAATATATGGACTAACAATGTCTGAAAATACTAAGAAAATAAATAGAACTTCTTCACTAATTTTTCAAAACATAATACAAGACTAGAGTAGTGCCACAAGTTCTCAAGGGTTTGTAATGAAAATGAAAAACTCCAAAATTATTTAGGGCTAATTTGATGCTACCTTGGGAATAGAAAATGGGATCTATTAATACTACTAGATGATATGAGCCTAGTCCTTCAATCAAATAGGGATTTTAGCGCTTTTATACCAAAGGCTTTTTGGATTAAGATCCTTATACTTTGATGGCTATCTTTTGGTTCCTTGGAGTTTGACTTCAAGGAGATGAGCTAGAGGATCTTCTTTAATGCCTGATTGTGAGCTGGAGGTAGGTGAAGAGACATGATTCCTTTTTTTTCTCAAGCTACTAGGATAGAATATCCTTTGTGATTCAACTCGCCACATTAGTATACATATGGCACTAAGAAAGCAAACTTGGTCATAAGTGTAAAAATTATATAGTCATGAATGTTAATTGACTCATAATGCATATATTTTATACCATGCAAGGTCAAAAGATACATCTCATAAGTAAAAAAGGAGTTTAAAGAGTGTCATTATAGGACTCTAGGATAGAAAATGTGGAGTCCCATCAACTTATACACATAAGTTAGGGACATAGGACCTAATAGTTTCTTCTATGATTGAGACTCATTCAAAAGGCCTGAACTTCCATATAGTTCATGTGAATATGTAACCTTTCAAATATAATTAGTATATAGTTAGGATTTAAAATTCTATGTAAAAAGGATGGATGTTTAGGTCTAGGCCATGGTTTAGAACCATAAACTAGAGACATAAACCATAATACTTTTCTCTAGGGATCGGTCTCACTACCTCATGGAATTTTTCAATGCCAAAAACATTAGACTTAGATCCTAACAATTTGTCTTATATCTCACGATGAATGCATAAGGTCTTAGAGTGCAACAAATTCCCTACAAAGGGAAATATTTACCCCTAAATGGTATATGGGAATAACCTTAATGATTGGTGTATCTTGGGTGAGCCTACTTTGGAGTATGAACAAAGACATAGGTGATAATGGTTCCCCAAAATACCAGGGATATTATCATGAGTTCCAAAGTTTTGGTTATATATGAAACTATAAGCTAATAGGTATTTTAATCTAGTCCTTGCAATGCGCCCCTTGTACCTATAATCTAGTTCCTCCCCCCATCACCACCTACCAATGTTTTTTTTTGAATTGTTAGGAAACCTCTTTGAAGACACCTTTATTATGAACACAAATTTATTTCCTCAAGATCTTGGTGTGGCCTTGCTAACATACATTTAAGTAATAGTTTCAAGTGGAACATCCAAAATTATGAAATTCATGAAGTAAATCATCCAATAGAGTTTATTGCAACTATGGAAATTCCCACCAATTAGATATTTGTTTGGTCTACCACTTTAACCATAAACGAACATTTACTTAACATTTAGATTCCCCATTTATTCATGCATATAACCTCAAAATCACCTAAATAAATTCAATAGGGAATATTTTCCTGTGATTTGTATACATGCACAATTTTGACATTTAGTGTACATAATGGATGGGTGTCACTACCTCATGCAATTTTTCAATGCCAAAAACCCTAGAATTAGATCCTAATAATTTGCCTTATATCTCATGGGGTATGCCTAAGGTCTTAGAGTACAACAAATTCCCCACAAAGGGAATTTTTACCCCTAAAAGGTATATGGGAATAACCTTAATGATTGGTGTATCTTGGATGAGTCTGTGTTGGAGTAGTACCAAGGACATAGGTGCTAATGGTTCCCTAAAAGACCAAGGACATTATCAAGATTTTGAATGCATTGGCTAGATGTGAATATCTAGGCTACTGGATAAATCAACCTAGTCCTTGTATTTCTCCCTTGTACCTATCATCTAGAGCCCCTCCCCCCAACACCATCCCATCACCACTTCGCAAAAAAGATATTTTTAATTTTTTGGAAACCTATTTGAAGACACCTTTATTATGAACATAAATTTATTTCCTCGAGGTCTTGGCATGGCCTTCCTAACAAAAACTCAAGTGTGGAACATTAAAAATTATTAAATTCATGAACTTAATCATATGATAGAGTTTAGTGAAACTATGTCTATTCCCACCAATTGGATCTTCATTTGGTCCACCACTTTAACCATAAATGAAAATTTACTTAACTTGTAGATTCCTCATTTCTTCATATTCTAGATCAATATTAAATGATAACTTTTTTTAACCCTCCATCCAAGATAGCCTTTTAGTAGTTCCCAACTAACATAATTGGTTGTTATGTAGGTATTCCTCACACTAGTCTACCAAGGGTAGTTTTGGTATGCATTCTTGATATAGGGAGCATAATTTTCCATCTTAGGTGAGATAGGAATCAATTTGAGGCACACATTGTATTTTAAAATGGAATACAATTATGCCTCTTGAATAGGTGGGTTAGTGCTTCTATATCAACATTAACTCATTTATCTTCGATTGAAGTGCAATGTTTAACTTTGTGTGCCTAACCTCACTTTATCTTTCTCTTGGTTAACTTCTTTTTAAACAAGACTTTTTTAAATCTTAGATCTATCATTTCAAAGTATTCTTCATATTTGATTATGACTTGTTATTTAACTTAAGATGAGGACACTATTTCTCAATCTATACTTCAAAAATGTCATCCATAATGATTGATTTTCATTTTTAAACTTCAGTGTATATAGCAATCAATTGGGTAATCATGTTAATTTGGGCCTTATACTTGATTCCTTTGATATTGATTACATTATTTTTTGTAAGTTTGGCATTGGTGAGGCTACGTCATGGTCATATCCAAGAATAACACCCGAATAGGGCGGGGATTTGAACTTGTGACTTAACATCTAAGAGTGCCTTAACAATGAACCCGATCACCATATATCCAAGACCCTATTGACTTGATGATGATCAAATTGCATTGTTGGTCCCTTATTAAAAAATAAGCAAACTCAATCAGTTAAACCCATTGTAGTAGTGTTTTTGTAGCAATGGGGTACCAAAAGACACCTTCTTAGTAGTTGGTTGTTCCCTACAAAGAATAGCAGATAGATGGTTGTTGTTAGTGGACAATCATGAATAAAAAATGTAGAGTAAATGATGAAAACAAACATAAACAATAAACAAAGTTATAAACACATAAGTAATGCTTAATGAACAAAACAAGTCAACAAAGTAATGGAAAAGGGATCCCTTTATTGCCTATTGGTGGTGGAAGATGAATACAAGAGATGAATACTAAACACTCGGACAAAATTCTTTGAGCGATGGTGCTAAAAAATCCTCAACAAGGAGGTTCCTTTCCTCAATATCTTTCCAATATTCTCCTCTCTCTCAAAGAAGTATGAATACTCTCTCAATGGTGAACTCTTGTTCCACTAGAATGATGGATTGCTAAGAAGAATATTTTCCAACATACTAATGTTCTACTTCTTCTCAACAATGAAATGTAAGATTGCTTGAGAGAAATTTTTCTAGCATAAAATTTCCTTCTCTTTGGTTCTCCAATGGCTTGTTTATATAGAATTTTTTGAATCCCTCTTCCATCTCTTGGTTCATGAATAAAAATGACTCATGAGTAGGACAAGAGGATCCTTTGGGGCTACATATATTAAGGGAACTCAAATCTGATTGTCCTTGACTGGAACATGTTAAGGAATCTCATCTTCCAAGTGTGTGAAGTGGTATTGAATTACTAAGTCGAATTTTTATTTGACTGCACAACTATCAAAGGAAAAGCCATGCAGTCATCAATTTGGTCATTAGATAGGCCACGCAATTCAATTTTATACATGAGACCTTTGGAGAATTTTGATTTTTGTATTTCATGATGTATTCAGCTGGAAAATATTCACCTATATGTTTTGTTGGACGACTTTGGGCATCATTTGGATTGTACAAATATGTGTATGATTTTCTAGTGTTAACATTTTCCGCTTGATGTATGAGGGTAGGAGCAAACATATAACTGAAAAACATCATGTTTTTATTTTCTGACTAAGAGTTTGATAAAATTTTTGAGAGAAAAAATAACTTGCTACAGAGATGAGTAAGGAAAAACCTTGATTGAGGATAAAATATAACCATGCTCTGAAGAAAAGTTGATAAAAAAGTGCTTTATATGAAGTGGGCATGTCCCATGCTTGTTGTGATGACTAGTGACTAATTATTACAATCATACAAAAAATAGACCTATCAAGTCAACACTGTGGTGGCTGATGTGTTGATGGTTGATGATGATAATTGTTGATGCCCAGGGGTGCTTCTTGACAAATAGACCGAACTAGGCGCCCCCATGCATCAAAAAAGGTGAAGCACTACTTGAGTAAGGTGCTCGTGGATGCATGGGTCTTTGACTGTGGGTACCTCCCATGCATCAAAATGTAAGAATTGTTGAATGAGGTGTTAAGTGATGCACGAGCCTTTGACTAAATGAGAGAATTGAAATGCTCACGAAGTACAATACCACCCTGACATGAAAGCTTATGTTGGTGTCAAATTTCAGGGAGACCGATGACATCAATGGGAAAAAATTGTTTCCCATTGTGCCACTCGAGTATGTCCCTTAAGGGCGGAAGCACCAAAGTTAGTGCCTTGATCTTGGAATATGGGTGTCGAAGTCGACATGAAAGAATCTCCATCTGCTCGAAATGTTGATCCAGGGAATCAAGATATGGGATGGAAAAGACTGTAATAAGGTGGGTCAACAAGGAATGATAATGAAAGATGACGACATGAATGGATATGGACAACTTACCGAGGTCAAAGTTGTAATGCGAGTGGAGGAAGTCAAAACAATTATTTTGAGAGGAGTGGTCCTGGAGTTGGTAGGAAATCCAGGGGATGTGTAAGTATGTTTTGACTAGTGTGAAGAGGCTAAATGAACATGGATGATGTGTGAGCTTCGACCAAGGGTTACTATAAACTGCTACCAAGTACAAGGCATGAAAATATGGCTGGGAACCCTTTTCCTAAAAAAAATTGTACACTTGCCAAAAGAATGTAAAGGTGGTTTGGGATGTACATACATGGAGATGGGTCCCCCATGAAAATGGAGACCTGCATGATGATGGAGGTAAGGTGTTGTTTGCAGAGGGCAGGAACCCCATTGGTTGGTCTCGGTGTGGCAGTGATGAGGTGGATGATGTGACGCAAATGAGCTTATGTTGTATGGAGAGGTGACAGGTCAAATGTAGAATGCGAGGGTGAATTCATCTTGATCCGTCGCAAATGAATGAGGTGGCTTGGGAGGAGGTTTAGTAAGAAATAAGTGAAGAAGAGAAGGATGAGGCTAATCTTCAAGGCATGCAATTGAAATGGTTCTCAGGTCGGAGTGGATGGTCATGGATCCTAATAGTATGTGGGGGCTTATAACATGAGGTGATCTATGAATGGTGAGGTTCTATCAACCAACATGGACATTTACCCCATGCAAGGGGAGGTGTTGGTAGACGTGGTAGAGATTATGGACCCTATGGTGCATTTAGAGAAAGGATGTTAGGATATGCATATCTTTGTAAGAAGCCTATCATGTTGAGTTCCTACACTATCGACAACCACCAGGGTACTAATTTTGATGGGAAGTTACTGATTTACCTGCAACTTCGAAAACCAATACCCCAAGTGAAAAAATCTCGGTGAAAACATATATAAGCTTAAATTTGTTGAAAAAGATGAATCGAAGAACATGAGAAGGCACACCCAAAAGGTACTCTGAGCATGCGGTAGGTCCAAAAAATGGGTTTGGGTTGAAATGGAACACAGTGTACCATGATGAAGATGACATGGTCCTAATCCTTATGTCTTTGCAATTTTTGAGAATGGAGGTCTTGAGCTTTTGTATTGGGCTCTAGAACATGCAAAGAGGGAAATATATAGGGAAACATGGGCCATAGACCACCTCATTTGTACTTGTTTCTTTGGAGTGTTGAGTGGTTCCAGGAGTTGTTTTCTCTTGTTACGATCAGCCTGTGCACTCAGGAAGTGCACGAGGAGAGACATGTAAGAGATCATAACCAAAAATTTGTGATTTTGGTAGGTTAGGTTAGGTAGGTCGTACAGGGTGACCTGTACGAACCTATTTTGAGGCTACAAAGGTCGATCATGTGGGCGACTGTGAGATAGTCGCATGGTCCCCGCAAGCGACCGAGGATTAGGTGAGGGTTCTCCATGGGTTTAGGGGATGTAGTCGCACAATTTGTGTGGCTACGGGTAAAACAGCCGCGGGGTCTTTACATTGAAGACCTCACAACTTTTAGGGTGATAGACACGCAATTTGTGTAACTGTCAATGAACCAGTTGTGTGTTCTAAACTTCTGCATTTAGAATAGACCCGTGGTCATGAGGCTGACATCCCTGCAACTTAATGAATGACATACATGCTAACTACCAGTATGGATGGCACCATTGCATGGTGTATTGTGTGTCTTTGAGAGAAACAGACACGCGGACATGTGCCTGTTATGAAAACAAGCGTGTGAGTTTGTAAAAAGGGTTATTTTTTGAGCCTGTGAGGCTAATTATTTTATTTTTTCATCCTTTTGGCAGGATGGGTATGATGTGGAGAGAGTATGACTATTAGCCTCTCCACTCTGTGATTGTTGGTGATGCTACTATGAGCACCACTTTAGCGAGATGGGGGTTACTGAAGTTTTCTCAGAACCCATTGTTGAGGCCGTAGGATGAGTTCTTGCATTTTATGATATGGTGCTGGG
This sequence comes from Pinus tabuliformis, assembly GCA_031772625.1. NCBI lineage: Eukaryota > Viridiplantae > Streptophyta > Pinopsida > Pinales > Pinaceae > Pinus > Pinus tabuliformis. The sequence goes on along the minus strand of CM062820.1, from coordinate 740,838,480 downwards.
ACCCAGATCAAGAGGTGTTTCAGATCCAGGGTAGACAGGTGCCCTTTACTATTGTTGTCGACATTTATTTTGTCACATGATTGATGCCACACAGGGAGGTACTACAAATGCCACTTTGACTGGGTGAGTGGACATTCATGTGCGGGTGAGGGCCCATTGTGGGCCCAACGATGTTGATCAGGGTAATGTCTGAGTTGATTCCATTGTGGAATTGGCAGAGTGGGTTTCTTTGGAAATGATCGTGCACCTTGTTGGGCCAGCTACCTCTCAACGAGTGTCTGGGCCATAGATTTTTGTATTTGAGAGACTTCATGAGGGCCATTTCTTTGACTTGGCCTGATTTATTTACAAAGGGATGATATCACAGCTCACATAGGTGCGTCGGGGCCAGTCTCAGAGTTTTTTCTTTGAGAGCATCCTGTGTAACATCCTTTATGATAGGGTTGTGATGTTATGTCCCATACTAGCAATTCCGCCAACGCTTTCGAGACACCCACTGATACAACGATGGGATCCAGTGATGCCACGAGTAGGTGGGGGCAAGGTGGGGTGCTACTGGAACCCCACATGGAGGGTTGGTTTATGTCCAACCCTTATATGATTCTAGAGTACCCCTACCATGGTGTAGACTACGAGGGTGATCTAGACATGAGACTTCCTCCTGGTGATGCTTGGGGATCGGTAGGTATGTGGTTTGTGTTTTTTTTCATTTGTGCTTACTTTCATGTATTTATGATGTATATTTATGATGATACTTGTTATACACAAAATGACCTCCTCGTCATCTCAGAGGAGAAGGACACTATTGGCTTGATGGGCCCTGATCCACGTTCAACATTAATTAGCCAAGCTAATCCCTACACTACTGGACCTTTCGGCATCAATCCAAGGAACATGGACTGAAGTCTCACCTAAAGTAGTATGGGGGGATGCAGGAACCAAGTTTTTGCACCATGAGATGGTAGTGATGTTGTTTTATTCCCTAACCCTTCACACAGACCGATAAGCCCTTTAGAGCTTATCGATATACTTCTTTTGTTCGGCTTCGATTCCTTCACGAAGGTTTGCGATCGTCCTTCCCGTACCCTAAATAGATAATTCAGAAACTTACACACCTCTATGACTACTCTTACTGTCGTATTTACCCAGATTAGCTTAAGGGTTGGATAACTTCATCATGCATTAGGATTATCTTCGCGTAAATAGATATTCTTACTTGCATTCATATAACAAAGCAAAACACATATATTTGCACATCAATACATCATTAAATCATAAACCTAATATTCAACATAACATAACTGCATACATTCATAACAGAATTAAAATATCTCATACACAGGTATCTTTAGAATAATTATCTTTATTGATGTTCAGATCTACTTTATAGACTCTGACTACCCTACGCACACAGCTATAGGGGTCCGTGCACTCAGCTGCGGACTTCTACCCTAGGCCTCTACAAACTCAGCTACAGAGCATATTTCCTACACTAATATGCTTCGCTCTTAGCCCTCATAGGCCCATTACATTAATTAATTTCCAAAACCTACTAAGAACTACTTAGACTCTTCTAAGGCTCTCCTTTTTATACATTCCCATGGTCCATGGACCAAGGGTGGATCTCATAAAGCCGACACAAGTCACCTAAATTAAGGGCAGAAACCCTTGATGAATTTTTACATCTTAGCGCTCCGTGACCACAAAATGCAAATACTTTACATTCTTTATACAAAACTTGGGCCTTTAGTCCCAAAACTTGGGCTTTTAACCCCAAAATTGACCCTAGGGGACCCGTTCCCAACAGGTCCTCAACACAAATTTGGTGACTCACCCTCAAGTCAATTTTTTGGCATGAAGATCTTATCACAAAGACCTCCCAGCTCTACTTACACTACTGTGACCTTGGCGGTACACTGCGTCGCCGCCTGCTTTGCCTACTTGACCAATTGTTCCGTTGCTAGTCCTGCACTATCTGCTTGTATTTTTTGCTGCAGACTAGACAATTTTCCTTCAATGGAATATGTGAGCACATAGGCTTCATCTAGCCAAGGCCCAAACTTGGCCTTCAGTACTACCTCCTTACGCTCTGCTACATCCACTATTCCTTTAGTGCCTTTGCTTCCTGCAGCTTTGACAACCTCTGTGTGATGGGACGGCGTGCGCTGTCACTTTGACCTCGTCATACTTCTACTGCAGTTCCCTTTCTTTTGTTTCTAGCCATTGTACATTGGGATCTTCCTGCAGGCTGGTAACTATTTCGAGCGACTGCTTGAAAAGTGAAGTGCACTCCTTCCAGGTGCCAAACTAGTTGACGCCATGATGCTCCGCCCCACACTGTTTAGCACTAGAGTGGCCTGCATCTGCAGCTCATGTAGACCCATCTGAATGGCGACCAAGGCTTTCTTTTGCTAATATTTGAACTGCCACAGTAGTTCTGTGGTCGCATCCCTCACCATGTCCCCAATATTGTTAAAATCACCTTCAGTTAGAGTGAGTGGGTCAAGTGAGGACTCGTTGGCCTTGGACTTCCTCTGCAGCCCTACTTTCTCCTACTCCCTCATGTGCTTAACTCAGAAAGGAATAGTCTCCAAGTCTGCTCCTCCCTATTCTAAGCGCTGCTCTTCTTCCTCTGTCTGCGGGGAAGGAGACTTCTGACTTCTATCAGAGTCGCGCTCTTCCTCTTCTTCCTCCCATTCTGCTTGCTTTTTGGTAGTGCACTCTGCTTTGGCTTTGTCCTCGGCTTCCTTCTTCCTTCTTTCAGCGAACTGCTCCATCTTTAACCTGGCCTCTTCCTTCATCCTCTTTGCAACAGGCTTACTAGATCCAACTGATAAGTCTGAGGCCGCGAGCCACTCTACTGGCCAACTCTCTAGCATCATGGCAATTGCATCATCTGTCACCAGGTATGGAAGATCATACCATTTTTGCTCAGGGTCCTTCCTCGTTCTGATGGAAATGCAGTGGAAGTTCGCCTTGAACTCCACATATTCAGACAACTACTCAAAGATAGTTGTTGAGAGCCTTTACTTGCGGTTGATTGTGGCGTGGATGCTTGATTCCATTAAGACCCAAAATATGTTACTGTCCTTGACCCTTTGGGGGTCCTTTGTGGCCCAGAGTGAAGCAAACTTCATTGCTTCTGGCAGATCTGATGCAATCATTGGAAATTAACTGTCATCTAGTAACCCCCATGAAACCAATACAATTGACAGCAACAACCATGCATAATGGAAGGTCTTGCTTTGGTCTTGTGCTTCTCTGTAGTTTGCGAGGAATTCACTGCAGAGGTAGCGGGCCCAGTTGAATTGTACGCCCTCTTTGCAATGGGCCACTAATGACACAACTAGTGCCGACACTCCATCTGTGCGACACTTCCTCATTATTTTCCTAGCCAGGATTTGGGTGGCTACTTTAACCGCGGGGTCGGTTATGCTGGAAATGGAGTAGCCACGTGGCTTCTTGGCAAGCTTGAACTTGTCCTCCATTCATTCGACGAGGTCGAACTCACCCATTTTTCCACCAAATTCCATGGCTGGATTCAATCCTGAATGCGAAAGTAGAGTGATATTATGGATCAGCATGTCGGTGATCAGTATTGGTTCTCCTAACCATAGGCACCCATCGTGCACCAAGAATAACATCTGTTTGATCACTATCAAAGTTATGGGTGCACAGTTGTAATGTGGCACCCATAGTAGGTTCAACAGTCCTACCTTATTCACCCCTTTTATCCATTATCTTGGCTCCAACGTGGTCACACCAGAGTCTTTATACAAGACATGGTGCATGAATGTATCAGTCGCTAAGTGGGGAAACCGCTCAGTATCTGCTAGGTCCCAATCCTCGAGTTTTAAATGGGGGACACGAGTCAGGCGCGAGCCTTCGAATGTGATCTTGTCTAGAAATAGCAGTGTGTGAAGTGATATTTTGCTGTCATCGAGGTCCTTTGGGATCTTCACCTTGCCTCAGCGCAGAGGAACGTAGTTTGGTAACTTGGAGATAATGTCTGACCCCTCAACATCAATGTCTTATGCATCCATATCAACGTCTTCCATGCCCATATCAATTTCTTCTATGTCCTTGTCAGGTTCTAGGTCTACTACCTTGCCCTTCTCCTGCGTAATGGGCTTTTCTTTCTGTGGGTGTTTTCTAGGTGATGTGCGCACTAGCTGTGCCACTTTCTGCTTATCCTTCTTTGGTTTTGGACCCTCTCTAGTCGGTGTAGGCCTTGGCCTGGGTGACCTCAGTGATTTGGGTACTTCTGCAGGTACCTCTACACTCGCTACCTCCGGGGCAGCTCCCTCAGCTGCCATCACTTCTCCAACACTTGTGATCTCCATGGGTGCCGACATGATGCTAGTTAAGAGCTCCTGAGTTTCCTTCAGTAATTTCTCAAACACTGAACTCACTACTAAAGCCTCGAAATAGTCAAGGTTCATGCACGCTTGATAGCTCAACACCTCAATTCTCAAAATGCCAAGTGTTTTTCGTTGGGTGGCCATCTGTAATTTATAGGCAATTTCGAATTTGAATCTGACCGTTCCCCCAAAATCTGTTCATAAATGCTCTATTGGTGGCAAATTTCCAAATATCTTGTGCTTAAATTCCAACTTAAATGTGCCCCCCTGCTCCATTTAGCCATTTTCTCACTATCAAATCATGAACAGTGACCATAATGGTCACTTTCAGGCTGGCCTGCGCGGTCTCTCCTTCTTTAGCGCAACTCCCTTTGCGCTTCTGCCGATACTGTGACATTCCTTCCTTCCACGCAATTCCCCAGTCGCGGAGCTCTACAACCCAAGCAATGTAGTTTATAGTCTTGCACCTCCTTTCAGCTACCTGGAGTGCTAATGTGCTTCCACCATATAGTCATCTGGTTGGATCCCCGTGTATGTGATCCGAATAGGATCCATGAAGAAGAATCAAAAGAACCATGGCTGTACCAGGTCGGGACAGACTTCAAATAATTCAAAACAACGGTAAAAAACACCTCTAAACTAGTGGCAGTGGCAGCCAGTGTGGAACAACGAGGACCTCAGTTAAAGCTTGCTGATCGAGGCCCATGGAGACTGCATGGGAGGCTAAATTAGCCCCTGGGAGGCCTAGATCGGGAAACAAAGGAGGTTTTTGATGTGTGATTGGGCAAAAACTCAAAATGGGAAGCCCCAAGTGTTGGTCGCATGGAAGAGCCGGGAACAGTAGGGAAAAGGCTAAAGCTAAAAGGTGGGACCTGCTCTGAAATCGACGGTATTGATCGGGGGCTCCTTGAGCAGTAAGCAGAACTGGTGAAATTGGAGTGATCCCACTCAGTGCCCGACGCGTGGCAAGCGAAGGAGAGAGAAAACCGCTGCTCATCGCACACAACGGTCGAGCAAGTCAACCACGTGAAATGAGAGTGGACGGCGTTGGATCTGGGCGATCCAGATTTGACGATTGACATTGCACCCGAAAACAAGATCGGATTTAACAAGAGAATAAGCTACGATTTAGAAGGATTTGAGGTCTGCTTTTACCACAACGGTGGAGGAAGACTTGTTCGACAACGTAACCGAAGAATTGAACCGACGAAGTAGGCTAGCGCAGTTACAGGAGGACATGTGGCCACTCCCTATGAGCCTGATGATGACACTGAACAGGAACTCCAAGCATAGCTGCAGTAGGCGATTCGACGGAGGAGGAAGAGGAACTGAACAGACATGGGAATGAATGGCCTTAAAGCCATGCACAGGTAATGCAGAAAGACACTAGAACTTGAGAGGAGGACAGAACATAGAGAGAGGAAGACAGAATACAAGAAGCAAAGAAGACAGTGAAGCAAAAGCATTAAGAAGATAGAGGGTCGAGTTGACAAAGGCAGTGTCGAGCACCAGAGAGCTTGAGAGATTCAAGCCATCCCCAAGAGGATCTGTCAGACCAGAGAGGTCAAAGAGCTGGTAGGCAAAAGAGTCTATGCACTCTAGTGGCTTGGGGAATCCAAGAACCACCCTGCCAAACAAACTTGTTTCAGGAGACTCATATTGAGTCCCTGCATTGTAATTCTCTGCTTAAGACACAATAAAATAAGGCCACCACTGAGAGCTGGACCAAAGATGTAGCCTTGGAGGATAGGGTGAACTCCTTATTAATTTCTTGTGTTCTTGTATTTGCTTACTGTATTTCTCTGCTGTCTTTCCATTTCAAGTGTCTATGTATTTCTATCTGATCGATCCGTTGCTTAAATAACATAGACACACACACACCAACATATGTCTATAATACCTTTATTCAATAAATCTTTAACTGATGTCACTCATAGGGTGATTATCAGATCAAGTGGTATCAAAGCTTTAGGCTATAAGGTTAGACAAGCTTGTGTTGGTTTAGCTGTTGAATGCTCACTAGATCAAAGCTCAAATTAGGAGAAGGAGAGTTGGTCAAAACTAATCCTAAATTGGGAGAGTCTATCCTCGGAATACAATGTCAGAGGAAGGTTCTGTGGGGCCAAACCCTCAATTCATATCCTAGCTATAAATTCTATGGTAGAAGAAATGTATAGGGACTTTAGAAAGCATAAGGATGAGGATTCATCAGGTTCTAAACAAGACAAAGAAGAAGATGAGTCTCATTCCCATGACCACTCCAAGGGAAAAGGGAAAGAGGAAAGCTTTCTCACACCTCCTAATAGCCCTATGCATAACAAGAAAGCATCTTTGATCAAGCTAGATGTTAAATTTGATTTGCCTATATATGATGGAGAGCTAAATGCTAAAAAGTTGGACAATTGGATTAGACAAATTGATGTGTATTGCAGAGTACAAAACATCGACTCAGACAAGAGCAAGATTCAGCTAGCAGCCTATGCCTAGGAGGCATTGCCTTGGTTTGGTGGGAAGACAGAGCTCAAGCTGACATGAAAAGACATGGTAAGACTGGTGGGCTCTAGTATTGTAGCAATGATGCTACAACTCCCGGGACTCCCTTCTTTACTTTTAACAGCCGGTAGTTCGTAACAAACTTGGAAGCGACAGTGCTATATGCACAAGTACTAGCTCTTGCTGCAGGCTGTCACTTGATCAGCTGGCACAAGTCTGCTAGGAGCTTAAGCCAACTTCTATGAGCTTTTAGAAGAAGCTTTTAACTGTGATGGATGAAAGCTAATTCAAAGGGGCTAGTCTACTTGCAGAAAGGAGATGAAAGCTAAAAGGAAATGAAAACCCTAGCAAACCCTAGTTTTACCGACTAACCCTACTGGTGCAAGAAAAGAGATGAAATTTGCTGAAATGGATGCCATTGATTCTTTGAAAGGTAAAATGCATGTGACTAAGCTATTTCTAAAGTAAAATATGGAAAAAACATCTTTTTGTATTTTTGAGTAATGTGCTAATGTGCTTCCACCATATAGTCATCTGGTTGGATCCCCGTGTATGTGATCCGAATAGGATCCATGAAGAAGAATCAAAAGAACCATGGCTGTACCAGGTCGGGACAGACTTCAAATAATTCAAAACAACGGTAAAAAACACCTCTAAACTAGTGGCAGTGGCAGCCAGTGTGGAACAACGAGGACCTCAGTTAAAGCTTGCTGATCGAGGCCCATGGAGACTGCATGGGAGGCTAAATTAGCCCCTGGGAGGCCTAGATCGGGAAACAAAGGAGGTTTTTGATGTGTGATTGGGCAAAAACCCTCAAAATGGGAAGCCCCAAGTGTTGGTCGCATGGAAGAGCCGGGAACAGTAGGGAAAAGGCTAAAGCTAAAAGGTGGGACCTGCTCTGAAATCGACGGTATTGATCGGGGGCTCCTTGAGCAGTAAGCAGAACTGGTGAAATTGGAGTGATCCCACTCAGTGCCCGACGCGTGGCAAGCGAAGGAGAGAGAAAACCGCTGCTCATCGCACACAACGGTCGAGCAAGTCAACCACGTGAAATGAGTGGACGGCGTTGGATCTGGGCGATCCAGATTTGACGATTGACATTGCACCCGAAAACAAGATCGGATTTAACGAGAGAATAAGCTACGATTTAGAAGGATTTGAGGTCTGCTTTTACCACAACGGTGGAGGAAGACTTGTTCGACAACGTAACCGAAGAATTGAACCGACGAAGTAGGCTAGCGCAGTTACAGGAGGACATGTGGCCACTCCCTATGAGCCTGATGATGACACTGAACAGGGAACTCCAAGCATAGCTGCAGTAGGCGATTCGACGGAGGAGGAAGAGGAACTGAACAGACATGGGAATGAATGGCCTTAAAGCCATGCACAGGTAATGCAGAAAGACACTAGAACCTTGAGAGGAGGACAGAACATAGAGAGAGGAAGACAGAATACAAGAAGCAAAGAAGACAGTGAAGCAAAAGCATTAAGAAGATAGAGGGTCGAGTTGACCAAAGGCAGTGTCGAGCACCAGAGAGCTTGAGAGATTCAAGCCATCCCCAAGAGGATCTGTCAGACCAGAGAGGTCAAAGAGCTGGTAGGCAAAAGAGTCTATGCACTCTAGTGGCTTGGGGAATCCAAGAACCACCCTGCCAAACAAACTTGTTTCAGGAGACTCATATTGAGTCCCTGTATTGTAATTTTCTGCTTAAGACACAATAAAATAAGGCCACCACTGAGAGCTGGACCAAAGATGTAGCCTTGGAGGATAGGGTGAACTCCTTATTAATTTCTTGTGTTCTTGTATTTGCTTACTGTATTTCTCTGCTGTCTTTCCATTTCAAGTGTCTATGTATTTCTATCTGATCGATCCGTTGCTTAAATAACATAGACACACACACACCAACATATGAGTCTATAATACCTTTATTCAATAAATCTTTAACTGATGTCACTCATAGGATGATTATCAGATCAAGTGGTATCAAAGCTTTAGGCTATAAGGTTAGACAAGCTTGTGTTGGTTTAGCTGTTGAATGCTCACTAGATCAAAGATCAAATTAGGAGAAGGAGAGTTGGTCAAAACTAATCCTAAAATTGGGAGAGTCTATCCTCGAAAGACAATGTCAGGAGAAGGTTCTGTGGGGCCAAACCCTCAATTCATAGAAGGTTTCCTAGCTATAAAGTCTATGGTAGAAGAAATGTATAGGGACTTTAGAAAGCATAAGGATGAGGATTCATCAGGTTCTAAACAAGACAAAGAAGAAGATGAGTCTAATTCCCATGACCACTCCAAGGGAAAAGGGAAAGAGGAAAGCTTTCTCACACCTCCTAATAGCCCTATGCATAACAAGAAAGCATCTTTGATCAAGCTAGATGTTAAATTTGATTTGCCTATATATGATGGAGAGCTAAATGCTAAAATGTTGGACAATTGGATTAGACAAATTGATGTGTATTGCAGAGTACAAAACATAGACTCAGACAAGAGCAAGATTCAGCTAGCAAGCCTATGCCTAGGAGGCATTGCCTTGGTTTGGTGGGAAGACAGAGCTCAAGCTGACATGAAAAGACATGGTAAGACTGGTGGGCTCTAGTATTGTAGCAATGATGCTACAACTCCCGGGACTCCCTTCTTTACTTTTAACAGCCCGGTAGTTCGTAACAAACTTGGAAGCGACAGTGCTATATGCACAAGTACTAGCTCTTGCTGCAGGCTGTCACTTGATCAGCTGGCACAAGTCTGCTAGGAGCTTAAGCCAACTTCTATGAGCTTTTAGAAGAAGCTTTTAACTGTGATGGATGAAAGCTAATTCAAAGGGGCTAGTCTACTTGCAGAAAGGAGATGAAAGCTAAAAGGAAATGAAAACCCTAGCAAACCCTAGTTTTACCGACTAACCCTACTGGTGCAAGAAAAGAGATGAAATTTGCTGAAATGGATGCCATTGATTCTTTGAAAGGTAAAATGCATGTGACTAAGCTATTTCTAAAGTAAAATATGGAAAAAACATCTTTTGTATTTTTGAGTAATCTTGCAGAATTATTATGCATGTGCTTTAACTATTTTTGGCTGTGCAGAGGTTGATTGGTGAAAGGAAATGGAATGGGCACTTGTAGGAGGTTGGGAAGGTGAGAAAAGGGCCTAAGGGGTCCCTAGCACCCTTCCAAAGAGTTTCACAGCGATCAGATCTCAAGAAACTGCTCACGTGATCTTCTACAGGAAGTCTGCAGGGGTTCTACAAGAAGATCCGAAACAGGATTTTGGAGGGTTGATGATGGAAACATGGTGGGAAAGTGGAAATGGAGGATGGATGAGGATGTGAAGAGGTCTAAGACTTGGTAAATGAGGCTAAGGAGTGATGAAGATGGTTGGATTTGTTCAAGGATTGAGGGAGCAATGTTGCACAAAAATGTAGAAATTAGGTCAAATTGGAAAAGTGTGGCAAATGGAGGGAAGGAATCCAGAATTTGGGGTTGGAGCAGGTTGTGTGATGAAGGAAGGATAGGCAGGGATGTATTATAGCTGATCTGCACACTATCTCTCAAAACTAATCAAAAGAAGACTAGAGAAATCAAAGATCTATCTACTTTGACCTAATCTGACCTGAAAACCAGAAACATGATGAACAACAAGTTGTGAACAGGAAATCATGCAAGATAACTATGGAAACCTAAGAAAGAAAAGATCTAAATATGCAAGCATAACTGGTATAAACTTTTCCAACTAAAAATCTAACACTTGCAATTGTATTGAAAGGAAAAACAGTGTTTTTGTGGCAGCAAGTATGCCTTGGTCTCAGCTCCTGGTCCCAAGGAGGGAGAGATGAGATCAAGGTTTGGTTGGTTGCCTTTTTGTAGATATTTTCTATTATCAAACTGTCAAATCAACCTGAAGCATGAAAAGCTATTTTAATCATAAAAAGAAACCTAAGTAACAAAGCAAGATCTTAACCTAAATAGCAGAAATTATTCTATGAATGCAAAGAAAACACATAATAGTACACAAAGGAGGTACTGGCACTTGGGTTGGGCCCAAGCCCAAGAGATGTAACCTCCTAAGAAAAGCTCAGAGCTGGTGCAAAGTGAAATTTATCTCCATTACTCAAAAAATAACCATGTCACAAAAATGTTTACAGCAAAAGCTCGAAAATGAGCTGAAAGGCGGAGCAGCACCAAAGTGCAAAAAACAACTGTTCAAGAGCTAAACTGCCAAGGCCTGAAGCCTTCCTACTTATGCCCCACGAAGACCTCCAACGACCCTTCTTAACTTGAGGGGCTTGGCTGCTCAAAACTGCAAGTAATCAGCCACTTCACAAAAGCTGCTCGACTGCCCTTGGAAATCATCTTTGGTGGGCTGCTGAACTCCGAGCTGATGGTGGAGAACTTGAGGAAGGGGCCATTTAGTGCAAGAGACACCCTTCCTACTAATCCTCAGCCTTGTTCCCTCGTATTTGGCTGTCAACTGGCTCATAAATGCTTGACCTTGGTCCAAAAGATGTCCAAAAATCTGCAATAAGCACATATTAGACTTCATGGTCAAGTCACTGTTCTCATTCATTCAATTAACATAAATATACTCAAAAGTATGCATAAACTATGAAGAATGGTGGATTAATTGAGAATAATAGGAAAAATGAGCCCAATAAGTTACCCATTTTTGGGGCTCATCATCACCCCCTACTAAATGTGTTGCTCATCCTCTGAGCAACTAATCCAGCTCATCATCTTTGATTGCTTTGACTGCCTCTCTAACATCCCAGGCTTTCGAGGTGATGTCCTCTTCTTGGTCATGAAACCCTGCTTTTCTCTCTACTTCCTCCCATTGCCTGTGCTCTTCTTCTTCTTTGACCCCTTCCAGCAGTCCTAAAAGCAATGGAGGACTGAACTTTAGGCCGATCCAGTTGGCCTGTAGATTTTGCATTGACTATTTATAGAGTGGTACTCTTGCCAAGGCCTCCCTCATCCTTGTTGGGGAGTGGTATTCTCTTATTTTCAGACTGTGGGACAGTGTGTTCCATCTCCTTGTGTAAGCAGGAATGCAGTAATCCCCCAACGTCTTTCCATGTCCTCAAAGTGAGCAATGGCCTGAGCTTTTCTTTCAATGTAGTTTGGGAGAACCTGGGGGTTGTTGGCGAGGTTCCAAGGGGCATACACTAAAGCTGAGGGATCCTCTGGTTCTGCTCTGATCATGAGTGGCTCCCTTAGCTCCCTGTCCATAACATTTCAAATTTCTGCTGCCCTCTTTTCCTCATGGTTTAACCAAGAGGCCATGGCTGTGAGTTGCACATCTCCCAATGTAGCATTGGGGTCCCACAGATTCATGTTTGGAAGGGCCAAGTTGTTAAATAGAATTCTGATAACTTGGCCTTAGCTTCTATTGAGCTATTGTCACATAAGTTATAAACTAATGGTAATTCTGAAATGGAATGGTGCCCCTCTGGGCCAAGGTGTTAATTTGAAATTGCAACCATTGATCTTAAAGATATAAGGCATATGACTTAGCAGGTTGCCTACATTGTAAGGCTTCTATTGCCCAGCTGGCCATGCAGGCCATTTGGGCATCTTTTTCTTGCAACTGTTGTTTTAAACCCTGTATCTTTTCTGCTGCTTGAGACTCCTGTTCTTGCAACAGTTTTGTGAGCATCTCCACATTAGCTTGTAGCTTTGCCTCCTTTTGTTGTTTCTCAGTTGTATCTTTATCTACTGTAGGTCCTTCTTGCTGCTATTGCTCGCCCAAAATGGACAGCCTACCTTCGTTGTGGACTTCCCGTAGCTGTAACTGTTTTTTTAGCAGCTCATTCTCCTCCTGCAGCTGGGCTCTTTTGCAGCTTTCTACATGCCTGACCATGGCCAGTTCTCCTCTTAATTCTTTTAGCTTCTCCTCCATGTGGCCTATGTCCTCAATTCCCTTAGATTTCACAATTTTCATCCATGTGTGTGTTCTGATCCTCTCTTGTTCCAATGCAAAGAAGAGTGGCACAACAAATTTTCATGGGATGATTTTCCCACCCTCTAACAGATTGTAATATGAGCCCAAGCTAGGCTGAGGGGTAGGTTCAAGTATTTCTTTAGTTTTTCTCTCCCCTTGTGATTGTTTAGCTACTTTCTCCTCCAATTTCTCAGTCTCTTTTAACTTGGCTAGAGTTTTCTGTAGATATGTTGCAACTTCCTGTAGAACTACCTTTGAGTCCATCGAATTAATTTTCTCTTTCCACGTAGAGGTTTTTGGGCTTCCTCTTTCATAGGTGATGGAAATCTTGGAAGGAGACTCTTCTTTTGGTTTAGTTGTTGTGTCGTCAATGACAATTGGCTCCTTTGATTGTGGTTGGGGTCTGCCCACTTTGATCCTTGTGCTTCTCCTTGCTTTAAAGTACATGGAGGTTTTCCTCTTTCTCTTCCCTTTTTGTTTTGGAGTTGTGCTTAAGGCAGCAAGCACAGCTGATGCCTCTCTTGCCAACATCTCAGGTGATTTCTCCTCTTGTTGTTTTCTTTCCTTGCTTCCTGTAGAAACCTCTGTGTCCACTGTTTCTGTCTGTGTTGTTGACATCTGAGTGTGTGTCTTTCCCTTTTCTTTCTGTGTGCCTACTTTGGCTATGGCAGCCTGCATTTGGGATTTCTCAGCTTTTTCTTTTCTACTATGCATCCTTTTTTCCCTTGGTGCTTTTGCTGTTGTTTCTTCCTCTGTTTTAGGCTCAAAAATCCGGCCCATTTCCCCTTTTTCTTTTTGTTCTTTTTGTGTTTGAATGTCTTGTGTTCCTTCATCATTGGTTTCCTCACCTTCTTCAGTGTGTTCTCCCTCCTCACTGCTGGATGGGGTGATGTTTTCGGCCAAAATTCTAATATTGTCATGCCTGGACATGTTTCTGAAGATTTCCCAAGATATGGGGACAATGTAGGTGTACAAAACATCTTCCACCAATAGTTTGATGAGCCCATGATGGGCCAACTGATCTGGGATCCCTTCATTTAAATTTGTACCACATTCAATTAGTGACTGAAGAAGGAAATAGGGGATGCTCAGTTTCTTGGCTGGAGGCAAGTCAATGCCATGCCTTAGTTCACATAGCAACCTAAAATGATATCCATAGATGATGCTAAACCTCCCTTCACATGTGATATACTTCATAATTTGAAAACTAACTTCACTCGAGAGAGGAGGCAAGATGGTTCTTCTAACCCCATTTTTATCTTCTACAGGATGCTCCGTGGGCAGAAAAAATGACTTCTTAGAAAGTTGGCCCAATGATCTCTCTTCTTTGCTCCAAGGGAGCCCCAATGGTAGACCAGTAACTCCATTGATGAGCTCAAGGGTGAGTTCTAGGGTCAAACCCCTAAAACTAACTGTGGCATGTGTTTTTGATTGTGGTCTTAAGGACATTAAAAACTCCTCAGTTATCTCCTCATCATGCCACTGAATTTTGTCAAAGAAGGATATCCAATTTTCTCGGGTGAAAAGGTTCACCACCTCAGGATGCTCGTGCAGTTTGCTAGAGTCCGAGGGTTCTTTCCTTATGAATCCTCCTGGCATGGTGAGAGTGCTCTTTTTATGTTTTAATCAGAAAAGGAAATGCTCAGGCAACCAAACAGTCAATCTGAAACAGAGGATAGATGAATTTGGTTTCCCCTGAACTCAAGAAGGAATTTCTCGCATGTTCAATATCAACTAGCAACAATTTCCTTGTTTTAAGACCGCTGTCACCCAGAACTCGACTGTCTGTTTATGAAAGGAAGAATTTTGTTTTTACAGACAGAGCATAAGGATCAGGTTCCCTTCTCAGCACACACATAGATATGCAAATTCAAATTTTTTTCACACACAGGCTAGCCTCTACGGCTGTATATATCTTTCTTACAGGAGAATTTAAAAAGAAAATGTGGAGGAGATTTTTGATGCAGAGAAACTGGGGAAACTCAGTGCAATATGCAGGCAAATGTTTTACTTCCAATACACAGGTAGACTTTTCCTCTGATTTTTCAATCTGATGCCGTTCAATTCACCACCTTGCACAAACACATCATGCATAGAGGATTTTTTTCGAGCCTACCTCGTTTGGAGCTCCAAATTCAACGAAAATCCCAGGTTTTCCTGCTCCGTAAAGCTGTTCTGCCTTTCTTGTAGAACCCTTCCTGTAGAAGGCCCCGGTTCCTGTAGAATGACACTGCGCTTTTGAGCGAGCCCAATACGCGGGAGATTTTCGAATACAGGCAGAAAAACTAGTGGAGGACAACTGGTTAACTATTTTTGGAAGCGGTGGACACGTACTCTAGTCGAGGACATTGTGAGTGCAAAGTGAACAGAAGGTGGTGCATGTTTCAGATGGGCATCTTTTAACTGCGGTGTGATTCGTGGTGAGGGGATGAGGTTGCTGGACCGGATCATTGGTTCGACGTCACAGCCATAATGTTTCTACGTGTTTCTGACCGCCATCACCTCCTCTCTGCCATTATTTGCCGCCACCATTACTAGTCCCGACGATTTCTCCCTGAATGGACACTCCACACATGCTGGCTGCACATCTCGTCGACAATTTTGAATGTAACGGGGCTCATTTGGATCCCACGAGGATATGTAATTGGCCGAGGGTGGCCAGTTGACTGGCCACCGATTCCACTCAATCCGAACCATTCCCATAGGCATGCAGCTTTTAAAATATGATTTATGAAATTTCTGAATGAGTTTAGGCACTTACTTGTGTGGTCACAGCTGCGTTATGCAGATTTCGGGTTTTGGAACCCATTCCTTCGTTCGCTGTTGCTGCATGCATGGGTTTTGGAACCCATTCCTTCATTTGCTGTTGCTGCATGCACACTACATTCTTGGCTTCGGCTGCTGCTGATATTATTACGTTCACAAAGAGCTCTTTGCATCTATCTTTTGCCATTCTTGGCTGTCCCTGTCTCCAGAGTATGTATTCCAGAGGGATCAGCTGCTACAGGATTCCTGTAGGATGTCTTGTAGCTGCTTCTCCTCTTATAATGCAAGCTAGAATGAGTAGGGCTATACTGTTGATGAGGATTTTGGCTAATGAGGAGTCGAGATGGAGATTGACAGGTATGGTGAGTGAGAAACTGCTGCTTGATTTATCAATAAAAGTTTTTACTGGCAGTATGAAGAAAACAGGGTTTTCTGTGTGTGACTATGCAGGAACAAATAAAAGGATGAGTGAAACGGAGGTGTAAAATGATGGAAGAGGGTGACATATGGTGATGGACGGAAACTTGGATGTTTGCAGGTCTCATAGGCAGATTCCCACCCTTCGGATTCTCTTCCGAGATCAATTCTGGATTGTCTATAGGTTCTACAGGATCTTCCTATAGAAGACACAGAACTTCCTGTAGAAGACACAGAACTTCCTGTAGAAGACACAGAACTTCCTTTAGAAGGTGAAATCTTAACCCGGATGAGATAAAATCTTAGGAAAGGGTAGTGGTCATGGAGGAATTGATTGTGAGGGATGCTTGTAGCCTGGTGCTGACTTTTGTCCTTGTTTTGTGTGATCCTCCTAACTTGCAATGTCCTTCCTGCAACCTGCAATTTGTTCAACAGAAGTCAGGTTTATTTTTGTGTTTTTTTCTTTTCTTTTCTTTTTTTTTTGTTTGAGATAGTCGGGGCACCTCTAGGAGTTTTTCACCCTCACTACCTGCCCTGGGTGCCTCCAAGAGGTTTTCACCCAAGGATCTTTTATTCTTTTCCTTTTTTTTTTTGGTGCTCAAAATGTGGGTGGGGTGGAGACAGGGGCGTGTTCCACTACCAGCACTGATTTATCCAGAGTTTCAATGAACTCCTACTTAGAAAGGGGCTTCTTGTAGATCTTCAATCGATGCCCATTGACGAGCATGGGGATGGATTCTTCATCAATGGTCCTGATAAGGACTGAACCATTGTCATTACATTTCTCCACTGTATATGGTCCCAACCATCTTGTCCTTAGCTTCCCTTTGAAATCCTTGTATCTTGAATCATATAACAGCGCCCAATCTTCCGGCTGAAATTGCTTCTCTTTAAGGTGTCGGTCATGCCATATTTTTCTTTGGAGTTGGACCACCTCTTAGCAAAGGTGGCATCCAAAGCCAGGTGATTCAAAGCCAGAAGCAGTGGAGAGAGTTGCAGTTGTACATTATTCTCGTGTTATGTGTAGGTACCCGCCTTATTTGAAACACTCTTTCTTCATCTAGTCCATTCAGTTGAAGTAGTCTTTCCTGTTGTGCATGGCTGAGATCTAGGTCCAGCTGAGCTACCAACCTTAATGTGTTGTATTCAAATTCTATGGACAACAAAGCCTTCTTCCCGTAGACCAGCTCATAAGGTGTGAAACCTGTTGTAGTTTTCCAAGTAGTGTTGTAGGCCCAGGTGGCCTCAACCAAGTGATTTGCCCAATATTTTCTGCTGCTGCTCACCACTTTAGTCAAAATTTCTTCCAAAGCCCTGTTAGTGACTTCCACCTACCGATTTGCTTGTGGATGATAAGGGGTGGTTTGTGCTTAATCTTGTGATGAGAAAGTAGGTCTTCAATCAGGTTATAGGTAAACTAGCTTCCTTGATCTATGACTAATTATCTTGGGTAGCCAAACTTATAGAAGATATTTTCTCTCAAAAACTCAACCACTTTTTCTTCTGTTGCTGCCTTGATTGCCTTCGTTTCTACCCACTTTGTTAGGTAGTCCATGCACACAATGATGTAAGACCTTTGTTTTGAAGGAGGGTTGATAGGACCCACAAAGTCCGTACCCCACTTCTCAAATGGCTCGAAAGTCACCTGAGGTTGGAGGGGCATTTCATCCCTTGGAGTCGGTTTCCCCATCCTTTGGCATCGGTCACATTGGCTGATGTATCTTATGACATCTTGATGAAGAGTGGGCCAATAGTAGCATGCCTGTAGAATTTTGAAAGCGGTTCTTTTTGCTGCAAAATGGCCTCCATAGGGTCCATCATGATAGGTTAGGAGGATGTCAAAAACTTCCTCCTCCCTGACACAATGCCTCAAAATCTGATCTGCGCCAAGTTTGAACAGGTTTCCCCCAATCCAACTGAATGGGGCGCTTTTCCTCACGATCTTGCTCTTCTCTTTTGAGGATAGGTGTGGAGGGAATTGTGCTGAAACCAAGTAATTTGCTATATCAGCAAACCATGGAGAGAGTACTGAAATAGAAAACAGGTGTTCATCTGGCAATTGATCATCCACCACCCCTTCTTCACCTGCACGCAAATCTAGTCTAGACAGAAAATCAACAACAACATTTTCCTTACCTGGCTTATCAACAATGGTCAAATCAAATTGCTGCAATAAAAGTAAATATCTATTGATACGAGCATTTACATCAGGTTTATTCATCAAATACCTAATTGCAACATGATCAATGTGTATGAATGTTTGATAATCAGTGATGTAGTGCCTGAAGTTGTTTAGGGAATGGACTACAGCTAGGAGCTCTTTCTCAGTTACAGTATAGTTTAATTCTGCCTTGGACAGGTTTGTACTGACAAAATATATGGCATACGATAGATTCTCTTCAACTTGTCCTAAGGCTGCCCCAATGGCTTTGTTCGAGGCATCTGTGTGGATGTGGAAAGGTAGGGCCTAGTTTGGACCTCTCAAGATTGGGGCAGTTATCAGCTTATCTTTCAACACATCTAGAGCCTCTTGACATTTATCAGCCCATATTAACTCGACATCTTTCCCCAAAAGACCAAACAATGGAGAGGCTAGCTTACTGAAATCTTTAATGAACCTTCTATAATATCCCGCTAAGCTTAAAAAACTCTGTAACATCTCTTACCTTTTGAGGAGGTGGAACCCTTTGGATGATAGCAATCTTGTTGGGATCCACTTGTAAGCCTTGCTGAGAAATTGTATGACCTAGCATGGTCACTTCAGTCATCAGGAATTCACATTTCTCAGGACTGAGGGATAGGTTCATCTCAATACACTTGGTTAAAAATTTTCCCAGGTTAGTCAATGCTTCTTGGAAGTTGGACCCATAAGGAGTAATGTCATCCATATGGATTTCCACTGAATCATGAACCACCTCAGCAAATATGCTCAGTACTTCTCTTTGGAAAGTGGCAGGAGCATTGCATAATCCAAAGGGAAGGACCTAGTAGGCAAAGGTACCCCATGGACAAGTGAAAGTGGTCTTATCTTGGTCTTCCGGGTTTATTTGGATCTGATTATACCTGCTAAACCCATCTAGGAAGGAAAAGAACTTCTTCCCTGCCATGCCATCTAATACTTGATCTATGAAAGGCAAAGGGAAATGGTCCTTCTTGGTAGCTTTGTTAAGTTCTCGATAATCTACATAGATTCTCCACTTCCCATTTTTCTTGGGCACAAGCACTAGAGGAGAAACCCACTAACTGTTAGAGATGGGGTAGACGAATCCTGCATCCAACAACTTTTGAAATTCTTCTTTGACAATGTCCTTAAGGGCTGGGTTCATTCTCCTCTGAGGCTGCCTGACTGGTTTACAATCCTCTTTAATGTAAATGTGATGGGTACAGACTGAAGGGTGGACTCCTTTCATCTCCTTATAGCTCCAAGAAAAAGCATCCAAATGGTGGTTCAATAAGCTACACAACTCCTTCTCTTGAGAGGGAGATAGGGATGAGTTGATCTTCAAGGTTCTTTCAGGGCCAAATTCCACATTCTTAACTTGGGAAGAGGTTGGATGATCCAGATTTAAACATGAACGCAACAAATTACAGAGATAACCATATACACAAAGATGCAGCGGAAATAATACTTCATTTCATTAATGGAAAATACTGAAATATGCTTACAACTAGAAATGGAAATAAACCAGCTAGGGCGATGGTAGCTTATCTCTGAGAAGAGATGTGATGGCTACATGCCTCTGCATTGTGTTACAATGAGGCTCGAAGGCCTATTTATTGTTGAGAAACAATGGAAAACCCTTAACATTCCAAAACCTAACCCTAGGAGATGAAACGCCAAACTGTGGGCCCCGTTTGGGGGTAAATTGGTACATCAACTTCCCGGGGTCGTAACTTTGGCATATGATCTCCGTTTGACGCGTACAATAGCTCATTAGAAAGATCTATCCGAGCACTATCATTGTTGGAAACCCATGTTGCCCTCGGATTCCCAAAAAACGTCGTTTAGGGCCTCAAAATGGCTCCGGAAGTTCAGGACCCGAAAAACTGCTAAAAATAGTAAGTTGTGCTACAATTAAGGAAACTGAAAATGCTGAGAAAGACAATGGTGGGGGTCCAGGTGGACTTGGCAGGTGGCCACCAATATCCACCTGGATCATTCCTCCCCCCTTAGGAAGCAATGGTCCCCATTGCGTTGAGCTCCTCCATGAGATGAGGAAACTTCTGCTGAACTTGTTCCCTGGTGAGCCACTTGCCCTACTGAAGGAGTTGGCCTGCTTTGACAACTCGATATAGTTGGATATTCTGTTGGTGAGTGTTCTTGATCTGTGTGTCCATGATCCGATCAGTTGCAGCTTGTTCCATGCAATCTGGATTTAATTCTGTGGGTTTGAGCTGTTCTGCAATGTCGGATGTGTCTAGCAATGGTGGAAAGTATGGCCGAAGGCGGTCCACATTGAACACTGGGTGCAGGCCAAGGAATGGGGGAATGCTGAGCTCAAATGCATTGTCTCCCATAGCCTTAGTAATGGTGTAAGGACCATATCGAAGTGGTCTCAATTTCCGATAGGCTCCAGTAAGGCGTTCCTTTTGCAAATGCAACCAGACTTTGTCACCCACCTGAAACTTGTGTGGCACCCGGTGTTGATCATGTCGTTGCTTGTACTTGGCATTTGATTTCTCAAGAATGTCATGGACTTGCTGGCGAATATGTTGGATGCGCTCAATGAAGCTGGTGGCCTTATCTGTTTCGGACTGGACATGAGCTGAATTCATGTGAGTAGCTGCAAGGGGCATAGCCACATCAATGGGGCATAGTGGCTGGAATCCCAAACCCACCTGAAAAGGGCTATGGCCAGTGGAGCTGTGAAGAGCTCGGTTGTAGCTGTGCTGAACATAGGGGAGGCTCTCGTCCCATGTGCGTGGATGCTTTGAGTTATACATGCGCAGAATGTGCACAATCATCCTGTTGACAACCTCTGTCTGGCCATCAGTTTGAGGATGGAAGGCTGTGGACTTCGTGAGTTTGGTGTCCAACATTGACCAGAGACTGGACCAAAATGTGCTGAGAAACCGACTGTCCTGATCTGAGATGATAGACTGTGGGATCCCAAAGTGCACCCACACTCGTTCAAAGAAGAGTTTAGTAGTGGCTTCTGCTGTGATATTCTTCTTGCAGGCCATCATAATGGCCATCTTCGAGAACCTGTCGACGACCACAAAAACACAGTCATTTCCATGCTTAGTGGAAGGAAGGCCTGACATGTAATCCATGGAGATGGATTCCCAAGGTCGACTAGGGGTAGGCAACAGGGTATAGAGGCCGTGCTTCTTAATGGTCGGTTTGGCAATGGCACACGCAGTACATGATTGGATGTACTTCCCAACATCCTGTCGAAGATTCGGCCAATAGAAATAATTTTGCAGTACTGCCACTATTTTCTCGACCCCGAAATGCCCAGCAGCCCGACTGTAGTGTGCTTCCCAAATCATCTTGGCACGCTTGCTTGAAGGAACACAAAGGTGACCGAGGTGGCATAATAGGGCGTCCTGGAGGTGAAAATCTGCAACATGCCGACCCTCCAAGAGTGTCTGGTATGTGTGGCTGAATTCTGGGTCGCTTTTGTAGAGAAGTGGCCAATCAGAAGTCTCGTGCCCACAAGAGTTGAGCACGGTGGTTAGCGCCATGATCGGTGGCCGACTGAGGCAATCTGCAACATTATTGGTGCTCCCTTTTTATACTTGATATTCAAGTGAAACTGTTGCAGGTATGTAGACCACTTCTGATGGCGATCATTCTGCAATTTCCCTTGGGTCTGTATGAACTGCAGAGGTCGGTGGTCTGTGTGGATGACTGTTTCCTTCCCCAAAATGTAATGCTTCCATTGTCAGCAGGCCTGTACAATGGAATACATCTCTTTATCATAAGTGGGGTACTTCCGGACTGTGTCTGAAAGTGTTTCACTGTGATATGCCACTGGATGTCCATGTTGAGTAAGGACTGCCCCAATAGCATAGTCAGAGGCATCTGTCTCGACCTCAAATGGTTGTTGTAAATATGGTAACGCGAGCACTGGTGCCGTGCAGAGGCAATCCTTCAACTCCCTGAATGCCTTCTGTTGAGATTCAGACCAAAAGAATTTTGCTTTCGCCCCGCCCTTGGTGACTTGACTCAAGGGCCAAGAAATATGAGAAAACCCCAACACAAACCTGCGGTAGAAATTGGCAAGACCTAGAAAGCTGCGGAGCTCTGTTAGAGTGGTTGGAGAGGGCCAATCCCGAATGACTTGGATCTTGGCTAGATCGACATGCACCCCCTGTTCATCAATGATGTATCCCAGATACTGAACCTGGGTCATGCCAAAAGTGCATTTCTCCAAATTGGCACATAGCTTGTGTTGCCGCAGTGTTTGGAGAACCTGTCGGATGTGGTGGAGGTGCTCTTCCCAACTCTGGCTGAAGATCAGAATGTCATACAAGTATACTACTACAAAGGAGTTGGTGAATGGCCGCAAGATGTCATCCATTAGCCTCATAAAGGTTGCAGGAGCATTCGTCAATCCGAAAGGCATGACCAACCATTCGAAGAGGCCCTCCTTGGATTTGAAGGCAGTCTTCCACACATCGGAGGGTTCGATTAGTACCTGGTGATATCCTGACTTCAGATCGATCTTGCTGAAATATTTTGCCCCCTTTAGTTGGTCTAGGAGGTCATCAATCCGCGGGATCGGGTACCTATTACGGACAGTGATCTTGTTCAGCGCCCGATAGTCAATACAGAGTCTCCACGTCCCATCCTTCTTCTGTACCAACACGATCGGGCTCCCGCAGGGCGATGAACTCGGATGGATGTGACCTTTCTGCAGGAGCTCCTGAATCTGCCTCTTGATTTCATTGTTCTCCAGAACGGAGCGCTGATAAATTGGTCCATTGGGTAGCGACGCACCTGGGGTCAGATCGATGGAGTGCTTGACTTGACAGTGCAGAGGAACCCCTCCCGAGGAGGTGAAGATGTCCTCGTACTCCTCCACAACCTTGTCCATCTGTAGTTGTCGTGCAGAGGGACCCCGTTTGGAGGCCGCGACCACTGTCTTCTTCTTTCCTTGAGGGCGTATCATCAGGAAAACAAATTTCCTGGTTTTGGAAATGATCTTACTGCATTGTTTTGCAGTAATCAAAGAGATGGCGGCAGGTGGTGCTACCTCTGGTATCCTGAACAACTTATTTCCCAATGTAATAATAACAGCACGGGGCCTTGATTCATACACAGCATGTCGCTTCCACAAGTATGGTTGTCCTAGTAATACATCACAAACTTCAAGGGGAGCAATGTCACACAATACCTCATCTGTGAAGGGCTTGATGTTGTATGGAAGGCGACACTGCTGGCTCACGCGAAGATCTCGTCCTTGGTGAAGCCACCCAATGGTGTATGGTTGTGGATGTGTTGTGGTCGGTAAGCCCAACCGCTTCACGACCTTTGCTGAAATGAGGTTCTTTTGAATCCCGCTATCAACAATGAACTGTATCGGGGAGCCCTTTACCCATATCTGGGAGTGGAAGAGACGCTACTCCTCCTCTGGATCTTCGGGTTCATTTTTTTGGATCTTTGCGGTAGCAACAGTGGCACTGGGATCTGCATCAATGATCTGCTTCCCTTTTTCATACCCCTTATCGGGTTCTGACTCAGAGTCAGAACATGCATCTGATTCTGAAACCTTTAGCTCAGCCACCAGTGACTGCTTGGCCCGACACTCACTTGTGTTGTGAGTGGAGCTCTTATGGAACTCACACCATTTTCCCGTGTCATTTCTCGGCTTCGCGGCACTGTTCTTTGATTGCAGCTTCGGCTGGTTGTCTTGGGCTGTCCCACCTTGGCTTTGTCCTTTGTTCTGTGGTTTAGGGGCACCTTTCCCCTGCTTTGGATTCGCAGATCCAAAGTCTCGCTTCTTTTGTTTAAACTTCTGTTCGACCTTGACGGCATATCGGTATGCTGCGCCGAGCGAGGGGATGTTTAGGAATTGTATTTCTTCCTGGATGTACTTGTGCAGGCAACCATGGTATTTGAGTATCAAATGTTGCTCCGAATCCTTGATACCCAACTTTGTGCGAAGGATATGGAAAAGATTGGTGAACTCCAGCACGTCTTGGTCCCTTCCCTGCTGCAGCGTGGTCCACTTTATGTATTCATCCTCATAGCTTCCGACAGGGTAGTACTGCTCCTTGATGGCATCCCGGAACGAATCCCAGGTGGGTGCGGCTGAAAATAGTGAGCCAGTACTTTCATCCTTCTGTTCGTAGTATGTTTCCCACCAGTCCTTGACGTGGGGGGCTGCTTTGAGAAGAGCAAAAACAATCTTTTCCCGACTCGAAATTCATGAACAGAAAAATAACCCTCTAGCAGATTTAACCATTTATCTATGGCATTTGTGTCTATCTGACCCTCGAATATGGGGATTTCAAAATTAACTTGTACCTTAAAGGGTGTGGCGTTTCCAGAGTAGCTGCAGGAAGCCGATGCGTTGCTTCTGGGTAGCCGCTGAAGGATCTGGGTGAAGCTGTCCATCATCGTGTTCCATTGTCACTCGAGGGCTTCTTCGAGCAAGATTTTGATGGGATCTCCTGCCCCCTCGTCTTCCTCAAACGAAACATACCTCTACTGAGTGCAATGGGCACTCGTTCTTAGGATGCTTCCTTGTGCATCTGGGACAAAAGATGGCTAAAGCCCTCTCAACTTCCTCTTTCTTCTGTTGGATTTGAAAAGTATCTAGTTGCATGGTAATGGTCTATCTCACCTCACTTTTAAGGTCTTCCATCTGATTTGTAAACTCATGTTTGGAGAAGGTGGCACTAGCTGAAAGTGGATTCCCCCTACCTCTTTTCCGGGTTGGCCTAGAATGGTTTCTAAACACAATATTTATGTCATCATAAGGTAGTTGGTAGATGTCTCCTCCAGCTAGCAAATGGAGGGTATCTACAAGGTCTTCAGGGACTCCTCGGAGTAGAACCAGCTTCAGAGATTCGGGGTCAAGTGTGCACCTGGCCCTTTTATAACTGAGTTGGAACCTTTCTTCATAGTCTTCCAAAGACTCATCACTTCCCATGGTCATTTGGAAGATTTCTCCCTTCGTCTCCTTTGACCTACAGTAATCCCGGTATTTTTTGTTAAAGTCTTACTGCATCTGAGCCCAAGTTGTGATACTGTTTTCAGGTAACCCCATGAACCAACATAGTGCTGCATCCTTGAGGGTAGAGGGAAAGAGTTTCAACTTTTTCTCGTCTTCTGCATAGTCATAAGTTCGACAAAGGACAACAAACTCAAACAAGAAGGTATTAGGGTCTTCAGTGGTCAATCCATGGAAGTGAGGTAAGGTTGAGGGACTTATGTTTTTCATTTTTTCGTCCCCTTTTGTCTCTCGGATGGGAAAGGCACCTTCTATTCTCTCCTCATTCCCTATACTGTTCTTCTGTTCAACCATGGTCTCAGGAGGAACGTTTTCTTGCTCTTCTTCTGTTATATGATCTTTGTATATCTATGGAGGTTCACCTATAGGTTCTTCTGGATCACTGCCACCAAAGAAGAGAGAAGGGTGACTCAGTGATGTGGTGGGGGTGTTGGGTAAGAATTTTCATGTATTGTCTTTGTTCCTACGAGGCATTAAAGTAAATATTTTTGGTTGATTTTTGTGTTTTTTTTTTTTTGCTTGTACCTACAAAATTGAAATAGATTGAAATGCAACTAACTAAAATATATCTTGTTGAAATGAAAGTAGGAAAGGATTAATCTATGTTGCTGAAATGAAATTACAGGAATGAAATGCTAAGCTACGCTTGCAGAATGGAAATTGCAGAATTGAAATGCTAATCTACGCTTGCAGAATTAAAATTGCGGAATTGAAATGATAATCTACACTTGAAGAATCGTAATTGCAGAATTGAAATGCTAATCTATGAAAGCAAGAAATGCTAATCTATGCTTGCTGAAATGAAATGAAAGCAGGAAGTGCTAATCTACGCATGCTGAAATGAAATGAAAGCAGGAAATGTCTAATCTACTTTTGCGTAAATGAAATTGCAGAATGGAAATGAAACAACTACTCTACTCTTGCTGAAATAAACTACTTAGCAGAAGGTTGAAATAGAAAATAGAAGAAAAGCAGCAATCGCAAATACTATAACGCTTCCCTGGAAATGGCGCCAAAAAGATGGTGGGCTCCAGTATTGCAGCAATGATGCTGCAACTCCTGGGACTCTCTTCTTTACTTTTATCAAACCAATAGTTCGTAACAAACTTGGAAGCGACAGTGCTATATGCACAAGTACTAGCTCTTGCTGCAGGCTGTCACTTGATCAGTTGGCACAAGTCCGCTAGGAGCTTAAGCCAAATTCTATGAGATATTAGAAGAAGTTTTTAACTGTGATGGATGAAAGCTAACTCAAAGGGGCTAGTCTACTTGCAGAAAGGAGATGAAAGCTAAAAGGAAATGCAAACCCTGGCAAACCCTAGTTTTACCGACTAACCCTACCGGTGCAAGAAAAGAGATGAAAGTTGCTGAAATGGATGCCATTGATTCTTTAAAAGGTAAAATGCGTGTTACTAAGCTATTTCTGAAGTAAAATCTGGAAAAAACATCTTTTTGTATTTTTGAGTAATCTTGCAAAATTATTATGCATGTGCTTTAACTATTTTTGGCTGTGTAGAGGTTGATTGGTGAAAGGAAATGGAGCGGATGCTTGCAAGAGGTTGGGAAGGTGAGAAGAGGGCCTAAGAGGTCCCTAACAACATTCCAGAGAGTTTCACAGCGATCAGATCTCGAGAAATTTCTCACGTGATCTTCTACAGGAAGTCTGCAGGGGTTCTACAAGATGTTCTACAGGAAGATCCGAAAGAGGATTTTGGAGGCTTGATGATGGAAAAACGACAGAAAAGTGGAAATGGAGGATGGATGAGGATACAAAGAGGTCTAGGACCTAGTAAATGAGGCTAAGGAGTGATGAAGATGGTTGGATTTGTTCAAGGATGGAGGGAGCAATGTTGCACAAAAATGTAGAAATTAGGTCAAATTGGAAAAGTGTGGCAAATGGAGGGAAGGAATCCAGAATTTGGGGTTGGAGCAAGTTGTGTGATGAAGGAAGGATAGGCAGGGATGTTTTACAAGTGATCTGCACACTATCTCTCAAAACTAATCAAAGAAAGACTAGAGAAATCAGAGATCTATCTACTTTGACCTAATCTGACCTGAAAACTAGAAACATGATGAACAACAAGTTGTGAACAGGAAATCATGCAAGATAACTATGGAAAACTAAGCAAGAATAGATCTAAATATGTAAGCACAACTGGTATAAACTTTTCCAACTAAAAATCTAACACTTGCAATTGCATTGAAAGGCAAAACAATGTTTTTGTGGCAGCAAGTATGCCTTGGTCTCAGCTCCTGGTCCCAAGGAGGGAGAGATGAGATCAAGGATTGCTTGGTGGCCTTTTTGTAGATATTTTCTATTATCAAACTGTCAAATCAACCTAAAGCATGAAAAGCTATTTTAATCATCAAAAGCAACCTAAGTAACAAAGAAAGATCTTAACCTAAATAGCAGAAATTATTCTATGAACACAAAGAAAACACATAATAGTACACAAAGGAGGTGCTGGAACTTGGGTTGGGTCCATCCCCAAGAGCTACAACCTCCTAAGAAAAGCTCAGAAATGGTGCAAAGAAAAATTTATCTCCATTACTCAAAAAATAACCATGTCACAAAAATGTTTACAGCAAAAGCTCGAAAATGAGCTGAAAGGCAGAGCAACACAAAAGTGCGAAAAACAACTCTTCAAGAGCTAAACTACCAAGGCTTGAAGCCTTCCTACTTATGCCCCACGAGGACCTCCAACAACCCTCCTTAGCTTGAGGGGCTTGGCTACTCAAAACTGCAAGTAATCAGCCACTTCACAAAAGCTGCTCGGCTGCCCTTGGAAATCATCTTTGGTGGGCTGCTGAACTCCGAGATGATGGTCGAGAACTCAAGGAAGGGGCCATTTAGTGCAAGAGACACCCATCCTACTAAACCTCAGCCTTGTTCCTTCGTATTTGGCTGTCAACTGGCTCATAAATGCTTGAACTTGGTCAAAAAGATGTCCAAAAATCTGCAATAAGCACGTATTAGACTTCATGGTCAAGTGACTATTCTTATTCATTCAATTAACATAAATATACTCAAAAGCATGCATAAACTATGAAGAATGGTGGATTAATCAAGAATAATAGGCAAAATGAGCCCAATAAGTTACCCATTTTTGGGGCTCATCAAAGACAATCTTTGTTTGGAGTGAATTTGTTTCTGCAATTAAAAAGTAGTTCTATCCATTGGCCTACATGCAACAAGCCATGATGAGTTGGCAGAGTCTTTGACAGTTGAAAGAGAAAAGTGTGCAAGGCTACACTCAAGAATGTAGAAGGAGAGCATTGATTCTAGGGATCTCATTAGACTCACCAGAAACTATTTTGAAGTACATTGGTGGTCTACACAGCTACACGAGGCATACCATCCTCATGTTTAATCCCACTAGTATAGATGAGGTATCTGTACAAGCTACTCATCTAGAAACTAGAGGAAAGAATGGAAATCCAGAAGTTGGGGGACCATCCCAACCCACTGCAAGCAAGAGCAAGGAGAAAAGAAAGCAGAAGTGGAAAGAAAGGAAGGCTAACACTGAACAGAAAGCAAAGCTTCATGCACTCATTGTAAAAAGGATGGGCATGATGATGAGCATTGTTGGATTCTGCATCCAGAGTTGAGACCTAAGAAGTTTGAGGGCAAGAAGAAGAAGACTGTTGTAGCTGTTCAAAAGGATTTGGGGTCAGACTCAGGAGATGAAACAACTATTGCAGCCACAGTTATAAAAGGTAAGAATTCTGAAGCATCTACTAGTAATTCTGCTCAATCTGTTATTGATGAAGAAAATGAGAGAAAAAGACATGAGCTTTTCCATATTCGAGTTGTTTCCAAGCATCAAAAGATTGATACTTTGTTTGATAGTGGCTCACAAGTAAATCTAATTTCTGAAGCAATTGTAAAGAAATTGCGATTAGAAACTACACCTCACAAGAAACCATACCCATTAGGATGGTTGAATGATAAAGCATAACTACAAGTGACTAGACAGTGCAGACTCAAGTTTTCTTTTGGGTCAGCATTTGTAGATGAGGTTGAGTTAGACATGATTCCTTTGGATATATGTGGAATTGTTTTAGGAAGTCCTTACTTGTATGATAGAAAGGCTATTTTCTATAGAACTGAGAACAAGTATCTGCTTGTTAAAGATGGAATTGAATACTTTGTAAGAGCTCATAAGCTCAAGAATAATTACACTCTCATAAACTCAGGGTAGATGAAAAGAATGATAAATTCATGCAAACATTCTTATTGATGGTTGTAAAGGAAAAGAAACATGATAAAACCAATGTATTTGAGGGTTGTAATGCTAAGCAGCAAGCTCATATAGAAAAGGTTGTTTCAGAGTATTATGTCTTATTTCAAGAACCTAAAGGTCTGCCACCCAAAAAGGAAATAGTACATGATATTATTTTGTAGCAAGATGTTCCATTGCCTAACATTCGAATGTACAGGTTGTCTGCTTTAGAGAATGCTAAAATCAAGAAGTAGGTGCAGGAGTTGCTCGAGAAAGGGTTCATCAGGCCTAGCACCTCACCATGTGAGTCACTAATTGTTTTGATGAGAAAGACAGATGGCTTGTGTAGAATGTGCATTAATTACCAAGCACTGAATAAGATAACAACAAAAAATTGTTATCCCCTTCCTCGCCTAGATGATCTTTTAGATCAATTGAAGGAAGCTGTTTATTCCACCAAGCTAGACTTGCACAGTGGATACCATCAGGTTAGGGTTGCAAAGCAAGACACATGGAAGACTACTTTCAAAACAAAGTAGGGATTGTATGAGTGGTTGGTTATGCCTTTTGGCTTAACTAATGCTCCTGCTACTTTCATGAGATTAATGAATGATGTACTCAGACATTTTATTGATGATTTTGTTATTGTGCACCTGGATGACATTCTGATTTTTAGTAAAACATGGGAAGAACATTTAAAGCATGTTAAGCAGACACTATATGTTTTGAAAAGAGAAAAATTTTATGTTAAACTCTCAAAATGCAAATTTGGCAAGACATCTCTAAACTACTTGGGTCATATAGTAGGGGGTGGTGAATTGAAAATAGATCCCTCTAAAGTGGCAGTCATTGTAAACTGGCCTAAACCCAAGTCTGTTACAGAAGTGAGAAGCTTCTTAGGAGCAACACAATATTGGAGGAAGTTCATTTCTAACTTTTCCTCAATTGCAGCTCCCTTACATGCTTTAAAAGGATTGAACAAGGTGTTTTAGTGGGGAGGCAAACATCAGAAAGCCTTCGACACCTTGAAAGAAAGGATTAGTACAACACCTGTACTAGCACTGCCTGATCTGCAAAGACCATTTGAGATCAAAACTGATGCCAGTGACTATGCCATGGGAGCAATGTTGACACAGCACGGTAAACCCATATGTTATCATTCTGAGACTTTTAATCCTGTAGTAGTTAACTATCCTACATATGATAGAGAATTGTATGCATTAGTTTAGAGTGTGAAAAAGTGGAAACATTACTTACTGTGCAAAGAGACAGTAATACATACTGATCATCAATCATTTCAATATTTGCACTCCCAAACTAAGTTGCAGAAATCAAGACATTACAAATGGATGGGTTTTCTACAACAGTTTCATTTATTCATCAGATATAAAAAGGGCATACTAACAAAGTTGTAGACATGTTATCTAGACCCATTATAAATGCATCCACCATACTTAAGCATAATTTTGTACTACATGAAAGCTACATTGAACAATATGATCAGGATATGGACTTTAAAGATGTTTATGAAACTTTGAGTCAAGGAAAAAGAGTAGAAGAATTGGATTATCATGTGAAGGATTGACTCTTATACCATTATGGGAAACTCTGCATTCCACAAACTGAGAGAGTAAAGATAATTAGGGAAGCACACACTTCTCTGATATTAGGTCACTTTGGGGTAAGTAAAACAGTTGCACAGCTGCAAAGGTTTTGTTATTGGCCGAAAATGAATGAGATAGTTTCTAGATATGTGAGAGGATGTACTATGTGTGCTAAAATCAAGCCCAGTAACAGAAAGCTAGGCTTGTACACTCCATTGCCAGTTCCTTCTCACCCTTGGGAAAGTGTTTCCATGGATTTTGTTGGAGGACTACCTAAATCTAGGAAAGGTCATGATTATCTATATGTTGTTATGGATAGGTTCAACAAAATGTGTATTTTGATACCTTGTAATAAATAGATTATAGTTGAATAGACTGCAAAATTATTCTTTGAACATGTATGGGTTCATTTTGGACTACCCACTTCTATTATATCTGATCGAGACACCCGATTTGTGGGGAAGTTTTGGTCAAGTCTATGGGAACTGATGGACACCAAACTGAGGAAAAGCACAGCTTTTCATCCACAAACTGATGGCCAGACAAAAGTAGTTAACAAAACAGTGATCTAGTTACTGAGAGGATATTGCAGTAAACATCCTAAACTTTGGGATGAACATTTATGTTATGTGCAACATGCTTACAATAGAGCAAAGCATTCTTCTACACAAAGATCTCCTTTTGAGACCTGTTTTGGTTTCACACCAAGGTCTCCTTTGGATTTTGTCTTTGGTAAAGATACCATGGTTGATGGACATAGTGATGTGGACAGGGCAACTAGGTTCATTGAACAGATCCAGGGGATCCACCAGGCAGTACAGGAACAGTTGGAAAAGAGCCAAGCCAAATACAAAGCTAGGCATGACAAGCATTGGATGAGCATAGTTTTCAAGTTGGTGACTAGGTTTGGCTATATATCAGCAAGGACATGATGCAAGGTGAAGGTAAAAAGCTAAAGCCTATTAGGTATGGACCCTTTAGGATACTTGAGAAGATTGGTGAAAATGCTTTTCGCCTTGATTTACCAGCTCACATGCACATCTACTCATTCATAAAAGCAGATTGCTTGAGATTGTTTGAACCTTCAATGATTGAGGACCCTGAAGAGCAGAGTCAATTGCCTTCTATCGATGACCTACTACCTTAATATCTTAATGAATTGCAGCAAGACACCGTACTGGACAGGAAGGTAAGGATGATGCGCAGGGGAGATGTGGAGTACCTCAGGATTGGGCTCAAAGATTCAAAGCCAAGCAGTGCAAAATGGATTGAGCTTGGGCAAGTGAGAAAAAAATACCCTCACTTAGTCGATGCTTGAAAACCAACTTTTGGTGGTCCAAAAGATTTTCAGTGGGAAGGCCGTGATCTGAATTGGATCCATGAAGAAGAATCAAAATAACCATGGCTGTACCAGGTCAGGACAAACTTCAAAGAATTCAAAATAGCAGTCAAAAACACCTCTAAACTAGTGGCAGTGGTAGCCAGCATGGAATGACGAGGACCTCGGTCAAAGTGCACTGACCGAGGCCCATGGAGACTGCGTGCGAGGCGAAATTAGCTCTTGGGAGGCCTAGATCGGGAAGCATAAGAGGTTTTCGATGTGCTATTGGGTGAAAACCCTCGAAATGGGAAGCCCTGAGCATCGGTCACATGGAAGAGCTGGGAACCGTGGGGAAAAGGCTAAAGCTAAAAGGCGGGACCTGCTCTGAAATCGGGTATTGATCGGGGGCTCCTTGCGTAGTAAGCGGAATTGGTGAAATTGGAGCTATCCCACTCAGTGCCCGATGCATGGCGAGCGGAGGAGAGAGAAAACTGCCGCTCATCGTGCGCTAACAGTCGAGCAAGTCAACTACGCGATCCAGATCTGACGGTTGACATCGCGCCCGTCGACAAGACCAGATTTAACGAGGGAATAAGCCACGATTTAGAAGGATTTGAGGTCCTCTTTGACTGCCAGGGTGGAGGAAGACTCATTCCACGACATAATCGAAGAATTGAACTGACAAAGCAGGCTGGTGCAGTTACAGGAGGACATGTGGCCACTCCCTATGAGCCTGATGATGACGCCGAACAGGGAACTCCAAGTGCAGCGATAATAGGCGATTCGACGAAGGAGGAAGAGGAAATGAACAAACATGTGAACGAATGGCCTTAATCCATGCACAGGTAACACAGAAAGACACCAGAACCTTGAGAGGAGGATGGAACACAGAGAGAGGAAGACAGAAGACAAGAAGCAAAGAAGACAATGAAGCAAAAGCAGTAAGAAGACAGAGGGTCGAGCTGACCAAAGGCAGCGTCGAGCACCAGAGAGCTTGAGAGATTCAATCCATCCCCGAGAGGATCTATCAGACCAGAGAGGTCAAAGAGCTAGTAGGCAAAAGAGTTTGTGCACTCCAGTGGCTTGGGGAATCCAAGAACCACCCTGCCAAGCAAACCTATTTCAGGAGACTCATATTGAGTCCCTGCATTGTAATTCTCTGCTTAAGACACAATAAAATAAGGCCACCACTGAGAGCTGGACCAGAGATGTAGCCCTAGAGGATAGGGTGAAGTCCTTATTAATTTCTTGTGTTCTTGTATTTGCCTACTGTATTTCTCTGCTATCTTTCCATTTCAAGTGTCTGTGTATTTGCAATCTGATTGATCCGTTGCTTAAATAACATAGAGACACACCAGAATATGAGTCTGTAATACCTTTATTCAATAAATCTTTAACTGAGGTCACTCATAGGGTGATTATCAGATCAATATGGCTTCAATCCACTACCATTCACCTTCCCTAGAAATGGCTCTCCATTCAACTTCACCAACTAAATTTCTCCACCATCGGTAACCTTGATGACATAAGGCCCTAGCCAATGCATCCAAAATTTTCTTGGAAATTTATCAAACTTGTTGTCATATAATAACACTAAATCATTTACCTTGAAGGTGCACAATTTGATGTGTCGATCGTGTCATGCCTTTTCGCGCTCCTTCTGAAATTGCTGATGGAATACAACCAAAAACCTATCTTCTTCCAGTTATGTTAGCTGTGCGAGCCTTTCCTCCAGGGCTTCGTGATCTGCCATTCCTATGAATGCTGCTATGTGTAGACTAGGTACAATCGACATCATAGCTTCTATGCCATAAACCAACCTTAAAGGCATTTGTCCAGTCAACTTTTTGCAAGTCATCTTGTAAGCCCATAGCACCGCAGGTACGCACACATCCCAATCATTTCTTTGTGCATTGCAGACCTTTGTCAGAACGTTCTCCAAGATCTTATTAAATGCTTCCACCGTCCCATTAAACTGCGGGTGATAGGGTGTACTCTTTTGATGATAAACCTGGAACTCCTCCATCAGCGTGATGATTGTCTCATTAAGAAAATGTGTACCGCGATCACTCATCAAAATCT
Source organism: Pinus tabuliformis (assembly GCA_031772625.1). Taxonomy (NCBI): domain Eukaryota; kingdom Viridiplantae; phylum Streptophyta; class Pinopsida; order Pinales; family Pinaceae; genus Pinus; species Pinus tabuliformis. Next base: position 740,804,099 of record CM062820.1, on the reverse strand, counting down.
TTGGGAAACCAAATCTAGTCAGCACATACTCAAAGAGGAATTTTGTTGTTGTTTCCCCTGTACAATCCTTCACAGGATGCGCCTCCACCCATCTGGTTAAATACTTAGTCGCGGTGATGATTTACCACGTACCCATCTTCTTTCCTGGAGGCTGAATTGGTCCTACAAAGTCAATCGCCCACTTTTAGAACGACTATAACGAAATTTGTGGATTCAGGGGAAGCTCATCCCTCCATGATGGTGTACCTATCCTCTGACATGCATCACATGCCTTACAATAAGCCTTTGAATCATTATGAAGCATCAACCACCATAGCCTAGCGCATAAAATCTTTTGCGCAGTAGATTTCCTGCATAATGTCCTCCCGCGGCTCCTCCATGAGCTTCAGCAAGGATGCTCTTCCATTCAAGGTCAGGTACATAACGTTGCAAAATTTCATCTGAGCCCATTTTATATAAATTCCCTACAATGACAGAAAATTCTGTTGCCCGCATCACTAGCTCCTTCTTTTATTGACTAGTATACCATTCTAGAGCCGTCCCCGTCATTAAAAAGTGTATGATATCTACAAAGTAGTTTTCTGCGACATGCACTACAAAGAGTTGCACGTCAAGAATTCCTTCCTCCAAATTAGTGGGCTCCTCTCCTATTTCAATGCACGATAGATGATCCGTTCTGACATTCAATCATCGTAGCTTCACAATAACTTAGAAATCATATCTTGAAACAACAACAACCATCTGCATATCTTCCCCCCCAACACAGGCTTGTTCACCAAGTACTTCAATGCATAATGGTTTGTATACATCTTAAAGTGTCCGCCTAGCAAGTAGTGTTTGAACTTCTGGAGTGCGTACACCATGGCCAACCCTTTGCGCTTGTTGAATAATTCTTCTTAGCTTTAGACAAATTCATACTTGCAAACAATATAGGATGATCCAATTCTCCTTCACTGACTTGTGTCAGTACTGCCACAAGCGCAATACATGACGCGTCCACATGCACGTGAAATTCCTTTTTCCAATCCAGAAATACTAGGATCGGTGCGGTGACCATCTTTTCCTTTAACACATCTAAGCTTTACTGACATTCTTCATTCCAACAAAACGTAGCATCCTTCTTTAGCAGCTTCTCCATTGGTGCGGTAATCTGGGCATAGCCTTTAATGAACTTTCTGTAGTACCCTGTATGCCCCAATGTTGCACGCAATTGTTTCACACTTCTTGCTGCCTCCAAATTAATTATAACTGCAATATTAGTAGGGTCTACCACCATGCCTTGTTTGCATACCACATGACCCTTCAAGATCCTGAAAGGGACATAGAACAAGCATTTCTTCTAATTGAGCGCGATCTGGTACCTTCGACATGTATCCAAAATCAAGCGTAGACTAGCTACATGGCGCTTTACCAACCCAAACATCGTCCAATCATCGAAGTATACCTCCAAAAACTTGTGAATGAAGTCCTTGAACTCTGCGATGACCATGCACGAAAAGATCACTAGCGTGTTCTTCAACCCAAAATGCATTACCATATACTGGAAGCACCCCCACTCTGTGGTGAAGGTCATCTTACTTCTATCCTCCGACGCAATCTTAATCTGATGGTACCCCGAGAATCCATCAGTGAACAAATATGCTTCCTATCCTCCTACATTATCCAGCACCTCATTAGTGAACGGAGTTGGAAAGGGATCATGTACGCAGGACTCATTCAACTTCCTGAGATCTACGCGTATCCTTATTTGATCCTTCTATTTCTTGTCCTAAACTACCATTGGGCTTACCCAATCAGACTCTTCTTCTGGTTCAATGATGCCTGCCGCAAGCATTTTATCCAACTCTAAGCAGAACCTTTCTTTATACTTCCGATTGAGGCGATAAGACCTTTTCTTAATCGGCTTTGTGTCTAGTTTTAGTGTAATTTTCATCACCCCCAAGTCTCCTATTATCCCCTTTAGGTCTGAGAATTTCATAGGAAGCAAGTCCTAGTATTCATGGAGCAATTTAGCAACCTTATCTATGGTTGTGCCATTCCAGTAGTCCATAATCTTTGCAAACTTCGGCTCCACCTCTGTCCCAATGTTTACTTGTTTTGTTTTTAGCGGTGCGGTGATATCTGGATTTTCAATTTGCAGTCCTTCAACTTCGTGGTGACCCTCAGTCTTTGGGATGTTAATGTTCCTTGGGTTCTCGTGCTCTTCTTTGATAGTCACATTGTAGCACTCTAGCATGTGGCTTAGCTGGGTGGTCCAATCCGGTTGAATTAAGTCCAAGGGATCCTGTGGTACTTTGAAGATTGCTGCCTTAACTTCCTGCAATGCCTCGTTAATACTCTCAAACCCATCCTCAAAGATAAATGTCAGCAAGAATCCCTATCACAAAACATCCCATTCTTCCATGCCATCGCGAAGCTCTATTTCTAAGTACTAGTTCATCGGTATTACATCCAAAGTATGACAAAACAGATGCACCCATTCAAGCTGAGGCTCCGTTCCATAAACCTTAGTCCATTTGGCCAGGTGATCGCAAGGGTCATTCCTTCCATCATATTTCTCAATTAACTACACTTGTGGGTGACCAAACCGCACTCTCATCATCTTTCTATACACACGCCAATCATCAAAACTGTCCTTATGCATGCCCCACCATCTCACAGGTGTAGCGCGCAACACCCAATCCAAGGTCTGGAAGCAATGCTTCTCTGGCACTTTTCTCTCGAATGCATCCAAAAAGTTATCAACATTAATTAAACCATAATAGTAAGGCAATTTATTACCTCTGACGATACATAGTGCAATGACTTGGTCATCATATTACAGTGCAACATAGATACTTCATGTAGTGGGTTCTACCAGTTTTCCAACTCCTCATCTAAATCTGAAGTGTGGGAGCTTTCGCAGTCCCATGAAACACATCCATCCGCTATCGGATTCACCCAATCCTGATCTCATGCCATTATCTTATAAATCTAGTCCAAATTGTGATCACTTTGATAATCGCAGACTGGTTCAGTATAGCGCGGTCCTTCTGCAGGGTCCAGGGGCACCACTACATGGAGTGATTTCTCCTCAAATATCATCTTTCGTTTCTTAAAATTGATTACCCCATTCATGTTAGTGGCCTAATCGATCCCAAGGAGCACAGGGTAGGGATTGCTTTCATTCGCAATATTTAACACTTCGAAGTCAGCTAATGTGCTCATGCCCTCAATATCAACTATCACTCCCTACAATCTTCCCATGGGGATAATTTTCTACTGATTTTCCATTCTTAACTGAATCAAATACCACTGCAGCATAGGTTTCCCCATTCTCTCCTAGGTCTATTTAGGCAAGACATTCGTGTCCGACCCCAGACCCAAAATTACTTGATCCATCTCATATTCTCCTATCTGTGTAGTGAGCCTGATCTCATGCCTCGTTCTTGCCTTATGATTACCAATCTATCTGACTACGCGCGGTCCATTAGGAGCGTTTTATTTCCTTGCACAATTATTTATCAGTTCCTGTAGCCCCTTCACAACCTTGTTGTCACGCAACAACTTCATACAGGTCTCCAAGAAAGTAGTAAGCATGGACAGGTCCATCTCTTCAGTTGACTTGTCCTAACTTCCTGAGGTAGAGGCCTCAACGAAGCTCTTCTTTGCTTCCATGAATGTTTCCCGTGCATGTTTCAGATCAAAGTCAACCTCCTTTTCTGGAGATTTGCGGAACCATTCACTTTCTTTAGGCTGATTCCCCTTATCTTCGCCAATCATCATCCCACTCCACAACACAATATTTACCTTGGGATGCTTTTCGCAGGGCTCAACCCTCATCATCTGTAGGTTCTGAGTCAATTGCGGAGGTTGTGCCCCCTTTTCACATATCTTAGCTAGCAATACCAGGCAATCTTCAGTTGCGTGGTCAAACTGAGTAAAATATCGGCATGACAGATGTGTTGGATTCGTGTAGTCTCGCGCGTAGTGTCCTGGTCCTCCACAGTTGTAACAAATGACCTACCCTCGACCCCTACCAAGTCCTCCTCCACCTGGGCCTCATCCACGCCACTGATATTCACCTCGCGCTCCCCCAACACCTTGGTTCGGAGGCTGGGTTTCTACCTGCACCCTATATGTAGGCATTTTGTCCATCATTAATACATAACTATGGAAGTTACGCTCATCATGACCCACCGATTGATAGAAGTTGCAGAAGAGTTGTTGCGGTGTCTGTACGAATTTATGCAGCAAATGGAAATTGTCTATCGCATGTTTTCCAACTACTTGACAGTTAGCACACCATACCACGGGCCTTGTACTTGGCCCTTCTAGAGCTTCTGTCCTTAGAGGCATTGGTCCCCTTGCTGCAATGTAATTTGCGAAGACTGGACAATGATCTTTGTCATGCCCCTGGCCTTTGCACTTCAGACACCAAACTTCTTCGCACCTTGGGCCGAGCTGTTCTATCTTTCTTCAGAATCTGCATTTCTAGGCAAAGGTTCTATAACTGCGCAGGAATCTGCTAAACCCCCAGATTAGCATCTTGCATTGGTGTCTCATGCAATCTCATCGTAATTTCTAGGGCTTTCACCTGGGTCCCAATATTTTTTTATGAGAGCGCAACCCTTAGATGAGGCAGGAGTGAAGCCACAAACCATTCGTGGTGCTGCCCATCAGTCAGATTCATGTTAGCTTCGCGGATTGTACACTTCAATCTCTGATCCAGATCCCAAGGTGTCTCACTAGGCTTCATCATGATCTCTTTGAATCCCACAATTGATTGCGCTTCAGACTTAGGTCTACTGAATTCCTTATTCAGTGTGGTCTGGATATCTGCCAGCGTAGACATTGGGTTATCAGTGCAGTACTTAATATACCACATTAGCACGCGATCCCAAAAAGCACTAACAAACATTGCTTTCTTCATTTGATCATCTATGATACCCTGAGCTTCCCATACAACCTTCATGATGAAACAAAACGGTTTTGGATCTTCATTTCCCAAGCCCTTGAAAATGGGTGCTTTACAGAGTTCACCATATTGAACGGTGGCAGAGGTGGCGGTGGTGTCGGCGAAGGTGTATGCAGTGGAGGTGAAGATGGAGGAAATGTGGGTGGATGGGGTATTCGCGAGAAACCTTGCTTTATCAACTGAACAACGCTCTGTGGAGAAGACTGTGATACTTCCTTGTCATCACTCAGAGGAGGTTCAATTAGTAGGTTATATTCAGGTCTTGTTTTCCCTTTGTTCTTGAATGTGCTTCCACTTCCCGTAGCCCCAAACATCAAGGTGCTGCATAACATTTTTTTCACACAAGAACATATTAATCCAGGCATTTAAGAAATTTAAATACTTACCTCGCATCCCCTTGAAGAAGCGGCGCTCTGCTTCATTGTAACTGACTGAGGTATTGACTGCAAATTCTGTCACGAACCCTCCTATGATTCAATCGTGTCAATGATTGACAACGCATGTGATCTTATCATCAGAGGCTTCTAATCTCTGTACTAACTCCAAGGTACAGAATATTGGACCGTCAAGCCTCCACCTTCCTTGGCCGTATGCCAATTTCGTGATCCACTCGTACAACTTGATCGGAAAGGAATAAAAGAAGATCTCATGTATCTCTGTGTATAGGTATCTGTCCAACCATTGTTCTTTCGTCAATCGCAGATTCCTGTTCTCTTGTGCCGCGAATTCATGGATCTTTCTATCCAACTAGTCTTCGATATTTTTCTTAGTTGGATTCCAGTGATGCGACATCACACATTTATTTATGTAGATCTCGATCCCGACAATGGAACCATTTGTTGGCTTGATGGGCCCTGACCCAGGTTCAACATTAATTAGCTAAGAAAATACCTACACTATTGGCCCTTTCGGCATTTATCCGCAGAACGCGGACTGAAGTCTCACCCGAAGGAGTATGGGGGGATGCAAGAACCAAGTTTCTGCACCTTGAGATGGTAGTGATGTCGTTCTATTCCCTAACCCTTCCTTCGTGCAGATCAATAAGCCCTTTAGAGCTTATCGATATACTTCTCTTATTCAGCTTCGAGTCCTTCACGAAGGTTTGCAATCATCCTTCGTGTACCCTAAATAGGCAATTCAGAAATTTATGCGCCTCTATGACTACTATTACTGATGTATTTACCTAGATTAGCTTAAGGGGTGGATAACTTCAACATGCATTAGGATTATCTTTGCGTAAACAGATATTCTTACTTGCGTTCATATAACAAAGTAAAACACATATATTCGCGCATCAATACAACATTAAATCATAAACCCAGTATTCAACATAACATAACCGCATATATTCATAACAAAAGTAAAATAGCTCACACATAGGTATCTCTAGAATAATTATCTTTCTTTATGTTCATATCTTTTTTATAGACTCTGACTACCCTACGTACACAGCTGTAGGGGTCCGTGCACTCAGCTGCAGACTTCTACCTTAGGCCTCTGTGCACTCAGTTGTAGAGCCTCTTTCCTACGCTAAGACTCTTCACTCTTAGTCCTGACATACCCATTACATCAATTAATTGCCAAAAATTACTAAGAACTGCTTAGACTCTTCTAAGAATCTCCTTTTTATACATTCCCATGGTCCATAGGCCAAGGTTGGATCTCATAAAGCTGACACAAGTTACCTAAACTAAGGGCAGAAACCCTTGATAACTCTTTACATATTCATGCTCCGTGACCACGAAATGTGGAGACTTTACATTCTTTATACAAAACTTGGGCCTTTAGCCCCAAAACTTGGGCTTTTAACCCCAAAATTGACCCTAGGGGACCCATTCCCAACATACACTTTGACTGGAAGAAAAACACTAAGTTGTAGGCCCATTTTCCAAGGTAATGATCCCCAGATACAGAGAGAGGGAATTATAATGTTGCCCATGATGAAACAGGGAGCATTAGACCCTAGGTTAACACTATGCTTTTCCTAAAGGGAACCATTATTGGATATTGTGGGACTATGTAGGTCAAAGCACAAGTTGACTTACTAACACTCTACTTTTCACTCAAATGTCAGCTTGAAAAGTAGGAAACATCCGCCTCAAACCTAACTAAGGACATTGTTAATCCTAGAAAAACTACAAGGGAATGGAAAGAGAAATAAAGCAAGGAAGCCTCTAAGAGGAACTCATGGAGAAATTTTCAAGGAAAGAGCCTCTCCTCATCTATAAATCAGAGGCTAGGCCATTGTAACAAAGATAGAAATATTGAGATTAGTATTGTTATGTCATTGAAGAGTTGAGAGAGAGAGGGGGAAAGGAGATAAGGAGCTAAGGAAGACTTGATTAAGAAACCATGGTTATAATCATTCTTCTCTCATCAAATAATATAGATCTTCTCCTGTTTCGTCTATTTGATGATGTTGAGACTTCTTTTCTGTATATGTTGATGTGATTTCGAGATTGACAGTCCTAATAGATGCATGTTAGTTTTATATTCTCTTGTATGTTAATGTTTTTAATTATCAAGGTTTATATGTTGTGAAGGTTATTTCTTTTCTTTTCTATGTGAAGGTTGTGTTCTAGGTGGTTCTCCCTTTGTCCCACTGAGATCTCAGGCGGAACTACACTAGAGATTGAGAGGTAACTCTTCTCTTTTAATTTGTCGATCCTAGATTACCATGGATATGTTCATGTGTCTTTGCGAAATTTTAGGTCATGTAATCATGTTTGCCTTGGGTCCTGGGAGGTCCGAGATGGTTTTTCTGTCCTCAACCACCTGTGCATTAATCCCTACAACAGAATTTGCGACTCTGCTGGGGAACACTCTTAGTTCCCAACTTTTCTCTTCTTGTTCCTAGATCTCTCTTTTTCTCCAAGCCTTCCTACTTTTCTAGATTCATATTCTAATCACCCTATGTTCTTCTCGACCTCTTCTGTTACTCACAACTTCTGATTAGACCTTGGCACCTGTTGTGTTGAAAACACAACCCCCCCATTATTGACTTGCTCAACTCAATAAATGGGGACCCTTTCTATAAAAATTTTGGCTAAACACCTTTTTGGATTTTATTTAGTTGATTTCCCTACGCTTTTGTTAATTTTTCATTTTCATTGGATTCTTGTTTTGATTGCTTTGTTAAAATCAATTTTTTATAAGCTTCCCATTGACGCTTGTTTCGCCTCATTTGGTCAACTGGTTTGAAACTGACACTCCTTTGAAAGTCTGATCATTTATGTAGCCTGGGTTAAAAATGCATAAAATGTACAATATTGCATTTTGTAAATAAATTAATTCAATAATGCATTCATTTTAAATATTAACCGGTAGTGAGTTTTTACTAACATTTTTCCATTTTTAGTTATGCAACCAAATCATGAAGCATCAGAATTTTAGAAATTTACTTCAATTTCCAAATTTATTACTATTCTCGAAAATTTAGAACATCGAAGTGGCTGTAGTTTATTTTTATTCTTTTTATTTATTTTCCAAGTGGCTATAGTTTAGAAACTAAAACTCATAAAAATAAAACCAAAATAAAAAAAAAAAAAAAAAAAAATGATATTAAATTTTAAATTAATTAATATATTAAATATAATTAATTTAATTTTTAATACATTAAAAATATATATACTACAAAATAATAAAAAAGAAAATCAATCGCATCGGGGCTTTGGATCGGATCGGAGGTTTTAATCGGCACATATCATTTTGAAACCTCGATACCTCCGATCCCCGATACATACATACCCCCGATCGCCGATAAGCATAAGTCAAAGGATATTTACCAAATGCTAATAATACATTCGTTTGGCTTTTTAAACTCACTCATACGTGAGAGGAACAAATAAAATGGGAGTGGCAAGGCAATTTAGTTTAATATTAAAATTAATTTTTATTTTTTTACCCAATCAGATGATCGGAAATCGGAGCTATTGCATATGACAAGTTTGAAAACCCCCCGATAGCCTCCTTCCCCGATTGCCTATGCAATGGTTCAATAAAGCATGGGGTATTAAAACAAAGGCATGCCATAAGTTTTACATTTGTTTGAGTTTTCAAATGACTCATATGTATGAGTGAATTGAATAAATGTGAGGTAGTGTAGGATTAATTTCATATTAGAAATAATATTTATTAATTTAAATAATAATGTTTAAATTAATTAATATATGTAATATAATTAATTTAAATAAATAAAAATGTAATTATTATTTAGATTAATATTATATAGTTGGTAAATAATTAATTATATATTAGTTAGTGAGATTAATATTAATTAATAATTAGTTTAGTTTATAATTAGTGATTAAATTAGAATTAATTATTAGATAATTAGAATTCTAATTTAGGATTAGATTTTTAATTAAAACTCTGATTTTTAGCCTAGCAACAGAATTTCCAGATTTATGCCAGATTTCATCCATCAACTTTGGAAGCTCATAGATTGAGTTATACTTGGCCAAATGAGGCCCACGACGGCTCATTGGAAAGATAAAATCAAGGAGAATATTTTTGAGGAGGTTTCACTAACAGACTTAATCATTAATTGAGTCAAAAATCATGCAGAAGATCAAGCTTCGAATTTCTAAAATAAAATCAATTTTCTGAGTTATTTTCTGCATTTTCATTTGTCCAAAGCCTCTTCTAATTGCAGATCCATTGGTTAATAATATTCTTGGCCAATTGAACCATCTCAAACATCACTAGAGAGCTTATATTTTATTTTCAATTATTTATTTAATTGAATTTGATTGGATTTATTTTATTGCCAGAAATGATATTTTGATTTTATTGTTGCATCTTAATTCATTTTGATTTATTTTACAGGAAAACAGTAGAATAAATATGGAGAAAATGATCTCAATCAATGAGAAGGCTCTAGCAATTAAAAATTGGAATTTTGAGCAAATAAAATTGGATCTGACAGATTTCTCTTCAACAAACTTTCCTCTCAACAATTCCTTCACAAATATTATAAATAACAGATTGCAGAATGTAATAAAGGGCTGCTCTCCTCTGCAATTCTAGACTTCTAAAAGCACTAATGTAATAGGAATTTAGAGTTGTAGGAGAGAGGAGAGAAAATCTCAGAATTGGGGATTATTGAGGATTTTCCCTTTGTATCTTGAATTATACATGAAGGGAAAAGTTTGCACTATTGTGGCTTTAGCTTTGAAAGTAGAAGTTCAAGCAATGTAAAGAGCTGTTTGAGACCAGGGACAGAGAGATGGATGCAATAAATTGGTATTTCTAATACTACTGTTTTAAATATCAATTTTATTTTTATGGTAACATGAATGTGTCATTTTATTCATGTTTGTGCACTATTGTCAATATGGGTAATTTGTCTCAATGTTGTTATTATGTATCTCTGTTTTTATGAATTAATTTCTCATTTTTGAGTAACTACTTACTCAAAAATCTGTCTTATAAAACTGATTTATTGAATGGTAATGTGTTGTGAACTATTTCCACATATCATTATTCAATTATTGGATTTACTGATTTGATAATTAATATCATTTTTGTGAACTACTTCCTGAATGTTGTTGGTTTATTATTTCAGTTAAAAGGTCTCAATAGGATGTGTTTTGGTAACCATAATATCAGTTAATTGAACTACTTCATTAACTTGATATTCATTATAAACAAGACATATTTAAATCCCAATACTTTAATTATCTTGCTCTTAGTTGGGTTAGATCTATATCTGCCTAATTAAGATAGGATTTAGATTAGTTTCTTTTGCTTGCATCATAAAATAAGCTTGCATTTAGAGTAAATTCTACATTCTTTTAAGTCCTCTCCTCAAAGAGGAAAAATTTTAGTTGTGGCTTGGCTAAACCCAAATTAGCTTAAGGGTCATTCTCTTGCCTGATCAGCAAGAAGAAGTGATCTGATATCCCTGTCTATTGGTAGGTAAAGATACATCATAAACCAATAGCAATAGGGAGAAGGTCACTGGACCTAGTTAAACCAGTCAGAGCCACCACACCAAATGGAAAAGGAGCTGCTTTAAGGTCCGGACCGGGTGGTTATCCCCCATTGTTGTTGCAGTGATTTTCGAGGCATCAACATTTTTGGCGCTAGAAGGAGGGCTTGAGACTTTTTGTCTATTGGAGTCTTTTCAATTTTAACATTTTATTTAATCACGATGGCTCCTCTTAAACTTCCAATTTGGAGTTGTATCCATGGACGTGCATCTTCTAATACTCAACCTGAAGTGGTAAGACTCTTGTCTCAGGTAAAGTTCAATGGTAAGAGAAATTATTCTGCTTTTAATCATGTCCTTCAATTTATTCAAAACGTTTCAAATTATGATTTTCAAGGAATTGATGAAGGCATTTTATGCAGAATTTTTACTCTCACATTTGCAGTAAAAGCCAGAAACTGGTGTAGAACTCTTCCAGTTGCTTCAATTCACAGCTGGGATCAATTTATTACAATTCTCATTTCTAAATTTGACGGCTGTGATTATGAACATGTATGTGATGAAATTGAATATCTACGAAGATTTGAAAATGAGTCTGTTAATGATTTTAATACTCGATTTCATTTGAATTGTTTAATATTTAAAGTTGAAAATAAACCTACGAAAGAAGAATCATTAGATTGGTTTGAATATATTTGTTCTCTTCCTCCCATTCCCAATCCATATGAAATTAGTTCAAGTTTTGTTCCATTCTCTTCCAAAATAAATGAGAATTCCAATTTGGATGTGCAAATAAATTGTGATGAAGTGGTTTCACAAAGCTTGAAAAATATTTCTATTCAAATGCAAGAAGACAACATCAGCAATTTTGGAGAAAGAGCCGCCTTGAAATCTGAAAGCTACTTTGAGGTAAATTCAGAAAATCAGATTGGAAATCAGCAAGTGCAAGTAGCAATTAAAGTAAATAATAAAATGAAAACTATTGTACAAATTTCTGAATCTTTCCATGATGAACAAATGCCAAAATCAGAGCAGCAAAGCAGCCTTCTTCAAGAAAGCATGAACACGCAAATGAATGATCTGCAATCTGAAATTTACAATGAGCATAATGCACAAGAGTTCTCAAATAGAGACACTTTTAAATACATTGTTTCAAGTTCACATTTTTCCCTTTATCCTGATATTTTTAATGATGGTAATTTTTCCCCTCTTGGTATTAATGATATTTAAAAAAATACAGAGGCTGATCTAAATGAATTACCATTAAGTTTTCATCAAGATAGAGAAACAATTAACGATCTTTCTTTTGCCATTAATAAACATGAAATTCTTTTTTCTCCTTGTTTGGATATATTGGATAAGATTGAAGGGAATTATAGAGAATCTTGTGAGGTCATTTATGATAATTACTCTGACATTGAGGATGTTGATTTCAATTTTTCTCAAGAAAATTCTCATGATAAAATTCAAATAACATCTGAGAATGAGGAACGCTTCAATTTAGGAATTATTCCAACCTATCCTCATTTTAGAGCAACAAATTATCTTCATGATTTCACTATTCAAGAAAACATTCCAATTTATGATTCATATCATGATCAAGCTCTCATTCCTACTCATAATCATAATTCGTTTTCTAATTCACAAGTTGGAATTCAAAATTACTCAAATTCCATAATTCTGGCCAATCCTTGTGAAAACGAAATTATTTTAAAACGATCCCAATTGTGCTGTAACATTAGTTGTACAAATAGTGATTTCATTTTATTTTTGTTTCCTCACTTATTTTGTATAAAATCAAATTTAATTTCAGATTTAATTTTTCAGTTTTTTCACACTTTTCGCTGGCATATTGAGCACTTTACTATCAAACATTCAATTGATGCATTGCCCTATTGGGAAATTGAAGTTTCATGTTATAACCATGAGCATAAAAAACTATTAACATATCAATGTCAATCGATGTTCATTGCTTATCAAAAGCTTCTATCTTCTCAAAGGCAATATCAACGAAAGAATGTATTTTTACAATCTGTCCAGCAATCCAATTTAATTAATAATTTTCCATTTTATTTGAAAGACTTCCATCCATTTTTCATTAACCCATTTGAAAATTGTTTGGAATTTTTTCCTTCAAGGAAAATTGTCAATGATTTAACATTTTTACATAATACTAACAATTTTTTTCAGGCCTTTGAATTTAAAGGTTCATCTTTACAATCTGGCCTGTTATCTCTTCCTTTGAACATTTTTCAATCCTTAATAGAAATCTATCCAGATTTCTATGATCCAATTGGTATTCAATTGGAAAGGAAATTTCAAGAGAAAGAGATTTTAATTAAGTTGCTAACAATAACTGTACATTCTGATTTCAAATCTATTTTCCTCAGTTTAGTTAGATTTGTATGTTTATTATTAACATTTTAACCGTACATATATGCGGGAATAAAAATGAGAGAATGGTTACACTGGAAATATGACTATACCTAGTCATCTTCATGTATATGGTTAGAATAGGAGTAGAATTAGTTTAATTAGTTTGTTTTAGGTAGTTGATTTATTTTTAATAGTTTTGCAGATTAAAAATAAAGAAAGCAGTCAGCCCTTCTCATACATGTTCAGTGAAAACATTTTCTTCCTATCAGAAAATTTTAATTCTTGCTCTCCTTTTTAAAATTTCTTACAACAATACTTCTACTCTGTCTATTTTGAAAAATGTATTGATTAAATTCAATTAAAGTTGCACTTGGCATCAATTGCCTCAAAGCCACTTTTCTTCATTTCGGGATTTCCTTCTAAGATTTTCTTTTGAAATTTATATGGTAAGGATTTGAGGATATAAAAGCTTCATGACCCCATTATCCCATGAAATGTATGACTGTTTATGATAAGATTAATTCTAATTCAATCATTATTAGTCAGTCTAACCTTTCACGGTAATCATATGAAGTTCATATTATCTTCCTCGGAATTTGCTAAAGCTGACCTTAAGGATGTCCATTTTGCTGAGTGCACACATTCAAATTTGTTTTGATATTTTTCCACAATTAGTGGCTTTATCCTCTTCTGATCTTTAGTTGAATACTTGATGCTGCAATACGCATCATATTCATTTACTAAAGGCATTATTAAACAGTCGCTATAACAATACATATTTTTTTCAAGTTATTTAGAATAAGCAGAGGTAATAAATTGTTGTTTCAATTCAAAAGGGAAACCTATTTTTATATTTATTTCTGGTAAATTTTATATTTCCTGAACATGAATAAATAGATTTTATTTAGGCTGATTGCACACTTAGATTTAGAATAAAGGATGAGATGATTTTGAACAAAGGCAAAATTTTGATAAATCAAAGGAAGAATTTGAAGATTTATGAGGTAAAATCAATAGACAATTTCCTTCCAGGTACGCATCTACAAGTTCATTTTCATCTATTACTAGTTTCTATTTTTCTTAGTTTATTTTTTATTCTTGTTCTGTTTTAATTTGCAGGTTTTCATTTGTTTTCAAAACTTGAAGTAAGCAACAAACCTAGTTCAAATTTGCAACAGGTTCAGGGAAATTTTATTTGTTATTCATTAGAATTTGAACATTCTTTAACTTTGCTTTTATTCACTTAGAAAACCCAATTGAAATTTCAAGGAATATCATAAGACCATTTGCATCATAAGATTTCATCAGAAGTAGTTCTTAGCATTTCTTTGATAACAAATTGTTCATAAAATACCTCCGATGTATTATCTTACTCATATGCCATATCACATTTCACATATTGGAGCTTTGCAGTTAAAGTATACTTCCATTATCGTGAATCGCCCATCTCCGATAATCGACTTTACCGATATTGCTATGAACACATAATTCCGGACCCGGTATGAAATTCAAATCAAATTCATAAAAAATATTGCGTCTGATTAATCGCAATAATGGCAGGAGCATAACTTTAAAAGGGCCGATGTCTCGAATCCGATATGTTATTAAAATCCCATCATAAAAGTTATCGGGTCCGCTCTTCATCGCATATCGGCATCGCAAGAAATATATTGTGTTACATCAGATGCTTAAGCTTGCCAATCGCCGATTAGTTATGTCATCCATCGCATCGCCAATATTGCAATTGCTTCCTCGCATTTTTATTTATGGCCATATCACTATTCCAAATTTGCAATGCGCAATGTGCAATGTGCAAAATACAAATCGCGAGATGCGGTGTGCGATCTATGAATTGTAGCATGACTGTCCCCGATTCGCGATATAACAGTTTTTCAGTAGTGTGATCACTACATCTCATCACACATATTTTCCTCGCATAATCTCATATCTGCAATTTGCTATTGCAACCTCCGATGTGATAACTTCCAATGCATGCCTCTAAGCCATTAATATTTAATCGATATATGGCATAGCGACAAAGGTGAAGTCTTGCTTATTAAACTTGAAGCATGGTAAAGAAACATGTGATGCGAATCATCCGATACGACGATGTGTTATTTTAAAAGCAAGCTTGGGTAACCACTATGGTAAGAAAGCAGTTAATGACCAATTTGCAGCATATTTAAATCATTTTCATTTCTCATATATTTCAGTTTTAAATATATAATTCCATAATTAAAAAAGGAATTCAAGACCTCTCTATCTTCATATTTAAATTTTATTATCTTGGATTTGGTCTTGATTCTGGACAATTTATAAAATCATGGAATTTATATGAAACTTATAATATTTTGAGAAACAGTCATTACTGCAAATTTCCATTCTCATTTCTTCTAATTTCAATTCCCTTGAACACTAAGCATTCCATTTTTACATTTTACTGCTTGCTTTAGTTTAAATAAAATAAATAATGATTTTGGGTTACAGGATTTTGGTTAGTTTGACTTCTTTATGTTTTTAATGTTAATTAAAATAAGAAGTCAGCTAGTTTGGAGAAATTGATACTTTTCAGGTAAGATCAAAAGCAATTATCCAATGGTAAGATTCATGTACTCACTTTCATTAATTTCCATTTTGTTACTTTAGTTTCAGTTTTGTTTTTCTGATATATAAATCTGTTTTTTAGCTCTTCATAAATCCTCTGCCGGATCATATTTTCGAAGTCCTATATTTTTCTCTCGGCTCTATTTCAAGAAGCAGCGATAATCTTCGTCAAAACAGCTACACCAGGAAGTTTCTGAACCTTTAATTTGTTTCTTTAAGCATTCATTTTTTATAAAATGATTAAGATGATGTTTTGAAACAAGAAGATTGATATCAGATAGAAAGTTTTCATTGTGGCTGAATTTTATCGTCGCTGCTATCTAAAAGCCTAAAACTCTTACAACTCTGCAAGGTATGATTTTTCTAAATCTCGACATAAGAAGGAATGATTACACGATTATTTTCTTTTTCTTCATATTGTTGAGACATTGGTATAAACATTCTTGTTTGATTTTATCTTTTGAAACTTGGATTTTCCTTTCCACTTTTAAAATTTCTCTATTTTTATTTTGATTACTGATTTCTTTTCTCACTTTAGCATAAGAATTCTTTTCTTTTGGTTTTCAGTTTTGATTTTGGTGACTTTGCCATAATTTATATGGAAGGCCTACTTGTTACCTAACAATGGTCAACATACATGGAGAAAAATTGTTAATAGTCACCTATTAGCTTTTTCTTAAATCTCTTAGTAAAGTTTGATTTTCTTATTATAAAGGTAGACACACTTAAGGAAGAGATTACTAATCAAGAGAAGTTGGCAAAGTATTATAAAATCTAAAAAATTTCTTTTTCATCGAAATTGTAATCATTTTGAGATTTCAAAATTTTATTAGATCTTTCAAAGTTCTATTATCAGTCAAGAAAAGTTATTTTCAACCAAGTAAAGACACTTTACAGCAAGGCACCTTTAACTCTGAAATTGTCATTCTTAACTCTTAAGGAGTCAATGATTCTCCCTGTCCCAAATAGTCTTATTTTTCTAGAGTGTGATCCAAAAATATATTTAAAACTTAAAAGATAAGAGGTCTCATCATGAGCCTGCTTACCATGATCATAGGGGAAAATTACGTTGACATTACCAACACTGCTAAACAAACCAGGGTAATGGCTTATGATTGCAAACAATTATAAGATAAGGGGTCTCATCACGAGCCAGCTTGTTCAGTCCAATTATAACCAGTGAATGGCATTGTCAACTATCTGGCTACCATACCAGGACAATGGCTTTTAGGAACAAAAAAAATAAAAATAAACATATATAAATGGATTTATCTCTAGATCAATAATTCTTAAATAGATGAGATTCTGAATCATTTATGATTAAAAGGTAACCCTATCGAGACTATAAATGTTTGCTGGCAATGGTGGTTCTACCCATGACAAATGAGTATATTTTAAAAGCTAAGCTGTAAAGTGACCCCTGCTTTATCTCTACAACTAATTAAGGACTGATATAGAGTTTTGAAATATTTTAATTTATGAGAAATTTTAAGAAAAATTACATTTAGATGATTCTGGCTTTTATTCAGATTAATAAACTTAGTCAAGCATTTCAAGCATAATTCTCTCTTCTTTAATTATTTTTACTTTAATTTTAGGAAAATCTCATTCATATCAAAGAGAGATAACTGGTTCTTCTCCCGTGTGTCGCCATTGTTGTGGTGAAAACACAACCCCCCCATTATTGACTTGCTCAACTCAAATAATGGGGACCCTTTCTATAAAATTTTGGCTAAACACCTTTTTGGATTTTTATTTAGTTGATTGCCCTACGCTTTTGTTAATTTTTCATTTTCTTTGGATTCTTGTTTTGATTGCTTTGTTAAAATTCATTTTTTATAAGCTTCCCATTGACGCTTGTTTCGCCTCATTTGGTCAACTATTTTAAAAGTCGCACTCTTTTGAAAGTCTGATCATTTATGTAGTCTGGGTTAAAAATGCATAAAATGTACAATATTGCATTTTGTAAATAAATTAGTTCAATAATGCATTCATTTTAAATATTAACCCGTAGTGAGTTTTTACTAACATTTTTCCATTTTTAGTTATGCAGCCAAATCATGAAGCATCGGGATTTTAGAAATTTACTTCAATTTCCAAACTTATTACTAATCTCGAAAATTCAGAACATCGAAGTGGCTGTAGTTTATTTTTATTCTTTTTATTTATTTTCCAAATGGCTGTAGTTTAGAAACTAAAATTCATAAAAATAAAACCAAAATAAAAAATAAAAATAAAAAAAATATATATTAAATTTTAAATTAATTAATATATTAAATATAATTAATTTAATTTTTAATACATAAAAAATATATATACTACAAAATAATAAAAAAGAAAATCAATCGCATCAGGGCTTTGGATCGGATCAGAGGTTTTAATCGGCACATATCATTTTGAAACCCCGATACCTCCATACCTTCGATCCCCGATACATACATACCCCCAATCGCTGATAAGAATAAGTCAAAGGATATTTACCAAATGCTAATAATGCATTCGTTTGGCTTTTTAAACTCACTCATACGTGAGAGGAACAAATAAATGGGAGTGGCAAGACAATTTAGTTTAATATTAAAATTAATTTTTATTTTTTTTACCCGATCGGATGATCGACAATCGGAGCTATTGCATATGACAAGTTTGAAAACCCCTGATAGCCTCCTTCCCCGATTGCCGATATGCGATGGTTCAATAAGGCATGGGGCATTAAAACAAAGGCATGCCATAAGTTTTATATTTGCTTGAGTTTTCAAATCACTCATACGTATGAGTGAATTGAATAAATGTGAGGTAGAGTAGGATTAATTTAATATTAGAAATAAATAATAATTTTTAAATTAATTAATATATGTAATATAATTAATTTAAATAAATTAAAATCTAATTATTATTTAGATTAATATTATATAGTTTGTAAATAATTAATTATATATTAGTTAGTGAGATTAATATTAATTAATAATTAGTTTAGTTTATAATTAGTGATTAAATTAGAATTAATTATTAGATAATTAGAATTCTAATTTAGGATTAGATTTTTAATTAAAATTCTGACTTTTAGCCCAACAACAGAATTTCCAGATTTATGTCAGATTTCATCCATCAACTTTGGAAGCCCATAGATTGAGTTATACTTTGCCAAATGAGGCCCAGGATGGCTCATTGGAAAGATAAAATCAAGGAGAATATTTCTGAGGAGGTTTCACTAACAGACTTTATCATTAATTGGGTCAAAAATCATAAAAAAATATCAAGCTTCGAATTTCTAAAATAAAATCAATTTTCTGAGTTATTTTCTGCATTTTCATTTGTTCAAAGCCTCTTCTAATTGCAGATCCATTGGTTAATAATATTCTTGGCCAATTAAACCATCTCAAACATCAATAGAGAGCTTATATTTTATTTTCAATTATTTATTTAATTGAATTTGATTGGATTTATTTTATTGCCAGAAATGATATTTTGATTTTATTGTTGCATCTTAATTCATTTTGATTTATTTTATCGGAAAACAGTAGAAGAAATATGGAGAAAATGATCTCAATCAATGAGAAGGCTCCAACAATTAAAGATTGGAATTTTGAGTAAATAAAATTGGATTTGGCAGATTTCTCTTCAACAAACTTTCCTCTCAACAATTCCTTCACAAATATTATAAATAACAGATTGTAGAATGTAATAAAGGGCTGCTCTCCTCTGCAATTCTAGACTTCTAAAAACACTAATGTAATAGGAATTTAGAGTTGTAGGAGAGAGGAGAGAAAATCTCAAATCTAGGGATTATTGAGGATTTTCCCTTTGTATCTTGAATTATACATGAAGGGCAAAGTTTGCACTATTGTGGCTTTAGCTTTTAAAGTAGAAGTTCAAGCAATGTAAAGCGCTGTTGGAGACCAGGGACAGAGAGCTGGATGCAATAAATTGGTATTTTTAATACTACTGTTTTAAATATCAGTTTTGTTTTTATGGTAACAGGAATGTGTCATTTTATTCATGTTTGTGCACTATTGTCAATATGAGTAATTTGTCTCAATGTTGTTATTATGTATCTCTGTTTTTATGAATTAATTTCTCATTTTTGAGTAACTACTTACTCAGAAATCTGTCTTATAAAACTGATTTATTTAATGGTAATGTATTGTGAATTATTTCCACATATCATTATTCAATTATTGGATTTACTGATTTGATAATTAATATCATTTTTGTGAACTACTTCCTGAATATTGTTGGTTTATTATTTCAGTTAAGAGGTCTCAATAGGATGTGTTTTGGTAACCATAATATCAGTTAATTGAACTACTTCATTAACTTGATATTCATTATAAACAAGACATATTTAAATCTCAATACTTTAATTATCTTGCTCTTAGTTGCGTTAGATCTATATCTGCCTAATTAAGATAGGATTTAGATTAGTTTCTTTTGCTTGCATCATAGAATAAGCTTGCATTTAGAGTAAATTCTATATTCTTTTAAGTCCTCTCCTCAAAGAGGAAAAATTTTAGTTGTGGCTTGGCTGAATCCAAATCAGCTTAAGGGTCATTCTATTGCCTGATCTGCAAGAAGTGATCTGATATCCCTGTCTATTGGTAGGTAAAGATACATCATAAACCAATAACAATAGGGAGAAGGTAACTGGACCTAGTTAAACCAGTCGGAGCCACCACACCAAATAGAAAAGGAGCTGCTTTAAGGTCCGGACCAGGTGGTTATCCCCCATTGTTGTTGCAGCGATTTTCGAGGCATCAACAGCACCCTGATTCTCTGTAACACACCTCCCCGTGTATTTCAGAGCATTATAACGCTTCTCAGTTTTTGGAAGAGTGTGTTAATTCTGCCACCAACACTCTGATTGTCCTTCTGGGATTTGTTACTGAACCATTCTCTTTACATCCACCCTGCTCTGTGGATTCTTGGGTTGATAGGTTTCCTATGTTCTGGCCTTGGGATTTGAAACTGTGAAGTTTGCGTGGTTAGATACTTGCATGGTCATTTCTCTTTTTAGAGAATCACTTAATTGCATTTAATTTTCAAAAAAAGAAAATGAAAAAAATAGTTTAGCTTTCTGTTTTAGCTAGTTTGTTTGTGATTATATTGGGTTAGTTGTTAGAAAATTGTATCTTTGCATTTTGTGCCTATGTTTTTACTGCATTTGGATGTGTATTGCTAGAATGATGTATAATCTCTCCATGTAAGAAGCTCTTTTACATCGAATGAAAAACTTAAAGAATTTTTCTTGCATGGTTTGCGTCAAAGTCCCAATGAACTCCATACATCAACACCCCCTTTGGAGACATTAAGACAAGTTCACATAAAATCAATTGCTTAATAAAAGTAATTAGAAACTCTCTTTTTTAGCTTACACACATATTAGTTTAAGCTAGGGTCTTGGGCAAAGCAGTGGTGCGTAAACCTCCTAAGATCACGAAACTGAGACTAGTATCATTAATGAGAGTAAAATCCTTTCGCACTCATATCATCTGAGGCTGGTCCCCTAACAAAGGAATTAAGTGCGAGACAACATCAGATTGGGAGAGAAGGTAGCCTGCTTTTGATTTCATTTACGGTCGGTATTATATGTACTAGGGATCCCCTTGTGGATATCAGAATTGAGTCGGGGACTCAGGTGTCCTGCCCACACAGTGTACTATCCATGACCGTGACCCCCCCAGTGGTGTTTATGATTTGTGGTAACCTTAGTGGCCATAATTTTTAGGGGCGAACACAAGGTGGCTGGGGTGAGCTTCCTTGGTACCTAAATAGATGAACCTACTTTGTATTTGGTTTTTTTGGAGGATGCATGTCTTCACGAGAGTACTTGGCCCCTTCTTACCAAGGTTCGGGAAAAGCTCAGGAGTAATCATAATTGTACATTTGGTCATCTCTCTCTTTTAGCCACTATGATACTAGGTTTCATCTCCATCTAGTGGTGGTTATTAGACAAATTTATTTTCCATGACTGCTTAATGATTTCCTGTAGAGTATTTTATTTTTATTTTTAAGTGTTTTATTATTGACAGTGAGACTATAACAAATATCACTATTTTTATTTTTTTATAAAATATATCTATTAATGTGGCTACATTAGGCCCTCATTGTTTATCTAGATGACAATGAGGTCTTCCTCCACTGACCCTGGAAGACCTGTCGAGCCTTGGTGAGTCAGATTCTCCCTCTTCAGGAAATCAACCTCCAATGTCCAACACTGGATCACATAACACCTCCCAAGAAACCTTACTTTCTAAGGAATTTTTCCACGAAGAAGTTGTACCTCCTTACAACCCTCCTCTCACAAATCCTCTTGGTCCATTGTTGGTTTAGGAAACACTTGTACCTTTCATGTCTTCATTAGTTCCCACATCCAATATTCCTACGATGACTAATGGTTGGTGGTCCTTTGTGGACAATTTATCTCCACCATCACTTCCCCCGCCTATGGTCAGTACTACACAGCTGATTGGTCATCTTTTTATTCAGACTATGCCTAGTCTAAGAAACCTTGTTACGCTAGTTATGAGTGGAGTCCATTACATCCCAGTCTCCACCCATTTTGTGTCAGCTCCTAGACCACAGACTATCACTCCTAGTAGCATTGTTAGCACTACCTCCTTCAGTAACCCTTTTGGTTGGAACCCATTGCCAAGTTCTAATGCCTAAGTTCAAATGCCTAGGGGAAATGTTCCCAACATGCATATACCTTTCGGGGACATTTATGTTCCCCTTCAACCTATAGGACAACCTAGTTCTTCTCTTATCATCTTACCTTTTCTAAGTGGAAGTTATTCTAATGTCAGTCATGTGGCTACTGCAATCTATGTGGCTAGCGGTATTCCTCAACCTAGTCCTACTACATCCATTTGGGAACCACCTCCTAAACCACAATTGAGCCATGGGGTAAATTTCTATCTAGGGGAAACCAGTCTTTTGCCACCCAACCTAATATTCGATATGGACCTCCACCTTATATGAATGTACCACCACAACTAGGAAGTTATTGTAACAACCCTGGTTAAAAACTCATGTAAAAATATATAAGGCCATGGTTGATGGGACAGATATTCCAAGATGCATGTTGGGCAAGACATCCTAGTGTGGGTGTTCATTGGTTTAATGGATGAGGAAATTGGCAAAGGAAATGGCTAAGGCTCTAGAAAGGAAAAATGGAATTTTTGGCACAATTATTTACGAAAATAATGGAAATTAGGAGAAAATTAAGGTGAAAGGTCACAGGTTACATGCGAGGAGGAAAATGAAGGAAATATAGGCCACATTAATAAAAATGCTTCTAAGGATCAGTGTGCAAGATTTATCAGTGTTAAGCTCTTGGCTTAAGCTTTTGCTCAGGTGTTGCATTGGATAAAGAAAAGAAAATGAGCAAGTGACGAAGAGAAGGATCAAGTAGCTACATCAGGATTCCTTGCAGGCATCGATTTGCATGCATGCTTTCCTTGCTAGATTTGGAATGCATGGTATTTCATGTGGTTATTTTTTGTTATGGCATGGGTTTTTCTAGGTGTAACAGTGTTTTCAGTCTAGCCTTTTCATTTCTAGATAGCCATTGTGTGATGGGGTTCTCATGTTTTGGTTCAGCTGGATTGCCTAATGGATTTGAAGTTGAGTGAGGTGGATCTCTGAATGATAGAGCATGTGGCCTAGTGGTCCTTGAACCAGATTGTGGATCACAGTAAAGCAACTAGCCTAGTGACCCCCGAGCCAGACTATGGATTGTGGTAAAGCCATGATTGTGTTGCCTTGTTGGGCTTAGGAATCATTGTCAGTGAATGGAAATATATATGGTAAAGCCAAGAGGTGGTTTACTCTCTGTTGGGCCTAGTAATCTTGAGTTTTGGATATGCAGTAAATCCTAGAGAGTGGGTCTCTATTTAGGGCTTAGTGATCCAGGTTTGGATTGTGGTAAAACATGAATGACTAGGAGACAAGAAAATTCCTCATATAGTAGGTGGAGAAATTCAGTGGCATCCATGCCTGTTTTGCCTAGTGATTGGGTGGAGATCATGATCAAGCTTGTTATGATGCGTTCATTATGTTGGCCTAGTGATTCAGGATGGATTACGGTAAAGCCTGGTTCCTATTGATGAGGGTGAGGTGGTTTATCCTCAGTATGCCCTGGTTGGTTCTTTTGGTTTGAGTCCCACATTCATGCTTGGAATATGGCACGGGAGTGAATGGCTGAAGAAATATTTGGCTCAGTCATTCTATGGTCAGGTGGAACGTGGAAGTCCCATCTCGGGTTTGGATTTGGCATCATTAATGAAAGGTTATTTCTCCTTGTATTTCTATGAGTATTATGCTGGATTATATGTGGTCTATATACCTGTGATTTCATTGGTATTTTTGCTGCTACTATGCTAGTTTATATGTATGTGTTTTATGATAAAAACTATTTATGGATCTCATCATGTTTCTAGTTGTAAATGAATGAACAATGTATCTATGACCTAATGGATGGAATGGTAGTTAATGTGTTGAGGCATCAATTATTCATGGAGAATCTCAGATAAGTATGAGACCTCTATGCTCAAATTTGTTATGTACATTTGTATATTACATGTTTTTGGTGTGTTTGACTAAATGCTTGTCATGGCTAGTAGGGGTCCAGTCAAGATCTTATTGAAGTGATTGCATTAGTACTGTTATTTTCATATTAACTTATGGTTCTAAAGGTGTCATTTAATTCTGGGCAGTGACTTGGGCTCTGGGCCTGAAAATGTGGCTTAAATCCTTGGGACGATGGCACATCACTGAGCAAAAGAGCCCTTAGACGTTGGCGGGAAGGCCTGTGATAGCAGCCAAAGTTCCTTAGGCACCGACATGCCCATAACATGATAGTGTCCAGAGGTCAAGTTGTCCAAGAGTTTAGTGGGACCCAGGGGTTGGTTGGCTGGAAGGTTGGATTGGTCCTTGAGGGTCCTAATGCTGATGTTAGACTACTATATGGTGTGATTCTGTCAGTTCCACATCCTTAACATGACTTAGGAGGTCGATTCATATCATAGTGGCCTCTCATTGTAGAAATTCTACAAATTCTCTACAAATCTACCTCTGAGATCTATGTAGAAAATCTGACTGTAGATTAATCCAATAATGCAATATAACTAGAGCAAAATACTATAATCTACTTCTACTATCAATTTTCTTTATGGAAGCTTAAAGATCAAGTTGAATCAAAGTTGAACACATATAACCATAAGAAGAAGAATCAATGCACATGAAACACAGAAAATACTGAGGGGAAAGCCTCCGCTAAAATCCCCACTATCTATATTATCATACAAGGTGGAAATACATCAAGATTATACAAAGCCTTAGCTCTCACAGCTAGCCAGTTCTCAGTACAATCCTCCTGGATGCTCACAGGCAATCAAAGCTTCTCATAAGCCTTCTCCTCTACCCTCCAAGCTCCTATTTCCTTGTGCAGTTACCTCTGGGATGATCTCCTTCACCCAGTGTAACACTGCTCTCACACACTGCTCTAACACACTGTCAGAACTGCACAATCCTCAAGGAACCTTTCCTTGACTGCACCGATGAGTTTCCTTTATAGGAAAACACATGCAACTGATAATACATTTTCCTTGACATTTAGCTCAACTGGATCTTTCTTTGAATAGACATGCATGAGTTTCTGATGAGGGAATATTCAGTTATTTGGAGTACACTAGTTGAGTGCATGCATGCATCAACTGACTGATAACTCACAATTAGTTCCTCAAATAGTTTGGAACTAATTTAACTGGACTTAACTCAGTAAACTGTGCTAACTAATTACAACTCAAATATAACTCAATCTTATCTCCTTAATTAGGGGATAATCTCCTTAATTTAAGGGATAATTGTTGCATGACTTCAGAAATACTTATAACTTGAATTTATCCAACTAATTAAGCCATAATGAATTTATTAATTATTTTTCAAGTAGCTGGTGAGACTAAATTCGAATTTTAATTCACAATTTTAATTCAAGGACAATTAAAATTGGAATATTCTGGATTCTATTTTTATCATTTCTTGTTGCTATTTTCAACAATCCCTCTCAACAAGAAAGGAATTCAACTCAACCCTGATCCTGAACCTTTGGAATGTTTTGCATGCAACACTTCTCTCTAGTGTTGTTGCTCTAGTAACTCCAGAAACAAAAAAAACATCCAACCTAAATCAATATGATGCATCTGTCATCAAAGTCTTTAACTGCTATTGCCTTTGTCGACTGAAAACTCTGCGCTTCAGTTGACTCTGCCTTTCTACACTATTGTCAATCCTTCTCTACGCTCTTCAGTATATGACTACTCTAGCCTCTGTCATTTTGATCTTTGATTGCATCAATCCCACTGATTTCTCACGCTACTATGTACTTTGGGCTCCTGTAGCAAGGTATGATCCATGAGATAAAACATCTCAATGGACCCTGCCCAATTTCAACCTTCTTGAGACTGTCACTTCACATCGCCCCACCTCACACCTGGAGGTATGGCTACATGTGATCCCTCTGCCCACTTCTCCAATTGTGGCTCCTCCATAATTGTTTGAGACTTCTTCCGGGGCTGCATGTTGAGAGGTAATTTACTCTCCCTCTCAACCACCAAGTCTCTAACATTTTCCTTGCTCCTCAAGGTTTTTCATGCATATTGAACCTCAAGAGCATACAGGTTCTTGACTCATGAACCGATTTGTTTCACTTGTCTCGTGGTGATGTGTCTAAGGAAAACATTTCCCTTAATAAAGACAACATCATAGCCTTTTTCCTCCAACATCACAACCGATACCAAGTTCTTCTTCAGTCCAGGCACATACTTCACATTGGTCAGGGTGATAGGTGCTCCATGCTCCCTCTGAAAAGCAACTGTGCCCACTCCTAAAACACTAAACCTTTCGTCGTCACCCATCTCTATGTGAATCTTGAGGTCTTTCTCCTCCAAGGTACTAAATAAACTTTTATCGTCGGTCATGTGGAATGAGGCTCCACTGTCAAGATACCAACCACAACCCATCATCGATGACACCATGCATGCGATGAGGGTAAAGTCCATTTCTAACTTAAAGGCCAATGCCTCACCTTCTGATCCTTTCGAGGATCCCTTCTTGGACTTCTTCGATGGGAAATTAGTCGCATAATGTCCCATCTCGTGACAATTAAAGCATCTCACTTTAGACTTGTCACCCTTCTTCCCTCCATGAGAAGAATTCGATTTGGAATGGGAAGCCTTCCCCTTCCCTTTCCTTGCCTTACCTTCTAAGGCTATATTTTCTTCATCATCATTCTTGGATGAAGAACCATCTCATGCGCTCCTCCTAATCTCCTTCTGCATGAGATCCGACCACAGTCGTTCCTAATCCGACAGTTTCTCCCTTCCATTCACAGAGTCTTGGTAGCTATTCCATCTCTTTGGAAGGCCAAGGAGAGTGAGGCTCACCATATCATCATGGGCAGTAGTTATTCCCACACTACCAAGATCATCTCTACAAGTGGTGAACTTGTTCATAAATGTGGAAATAGTGTCGCCATTCTCCATCTTGATTCTTCGATGCTTATCCTTGAGTGCCAATTTCCTTTGGTCGCTACTGTTTGGGTAGAGGTCCTTCAATGTATTCCACATTGAATATGGAGTATCCTTCCCATGGAGACTGAAGACAATATGGTCTCAAACTCCCTCAAGGATGATCTATCTTGCCCTCGCCACACACTTCTTCCACTCAGCCAACTCTTGTGCATTAGTTGAACCTGGCTTTGGGATTTCTTGATCAATGAAATCCTTCAAGCCATTGTATTCTAATACAACCTCCATGCGATCCTTCCATGCTATGTAATTCGAGCTACCTTCCAAGGCATACTTGAGTCTCAATCCATAGAATGCCATTGGCCAACCTTGAAGTATGATAAGAATTTGATTTGCACCTGCAACCCCAAACTTCAAACTTTGAATTCTCTTCTCCATATATTGTTCACAACTCCGATAAACTAGGCTCCGATACCATGTAGAATTTCTCTATAGATCAACTACCTCTGATACCATGTAAAAATTTTGAAAATTCTCTACAAATCTACCTCTGAGATCTATGTAGAAAATGTGACTGTAGATTAATCCGATAATGCAATATAATTAAAGCAAAATACTATAATCTAATTCTACTATCAATTTGCTTTACGGAAGCTTAAAGATCGAGCTGAAACAGAGATGAAAACATATAACCATAAGAAGAAGAATCAATGCACATGAAACACAAAAAATACTCAGGGGAAAGCCTCAGCTAAAAACCCCACTATCTGTATTATCATACAAGGTGGAAATACATCAAGATTATACAAAGCCTTAGCTCTCACAGCTAGCCAACTCTCAGTACAATCCTCCTGTATGCTCACAGGTAATCAAAGCTTCTCACAAGCCTTCTCCTCTGCCCTCCAAGCTCCTATTTCCTTGCGCAGTTACCTCTGGGATGATCTCCTTCACCCAGTGTAACACTGCTCTCACACACTACTATAACACACTATTAGAACTGCACAATCCTCAACGAACCTTTCCTTGACTGCATGGATGAGTTTCCTTTATAGAAAAACACATGTAACTGATAGTACACTGTCCTTAACATTTAGCTCAACTAGGTCTTGTTAGCTCTGCTACATACTTCAACATTTGAGGGTCAAAGATAGCTTAGCCGTGTTGTTTGTGCCTAAAGAAAGCTCGCATCAATCATTCTTCTCTTGCTCCTTCACTCCGTTCATACTCTCATAAACCCCACTACCTACGTTCTTTCCTCCAAAACCCGGAATAAGCCTTACTTTTCCAAGCCTTGAGTACAAAACCTAAGCCTTGTAAAACCATAGTCATGTAACCCCGCGCTCCCATAGTCCATCACCACCTTTTGATCGTGGTCGTTGATTACCACAACTGGATCTAATGGTCCCTGCTGCATTCCATGAATGATCTGTCTGTTTATTTCCTCAGCCATCCAATCATCTCTGTCGTGATCGAACAACGATCGCTTCCCCCGCTGCCATAATCTAACCACTCGTTAACTCACGATAAAGGTGGTTTCTGCCGTGTCCCGTCATCCACGTGTCGTGCGATGAATGGGATCGCACGCCCGCGTACGATTACCACCCATCCTCCGAAAGTAGTGCGGGGAATATCGCTTATTGCTCGAACTGTTCTCCCACTCGTTATCTCTCGTGTACCTTCGACTCTCGATAGCCATTGGATCTGCTTGCTTGAGATCCAACAGCCAGCCTCGTTCCTCCATTCGGTTTGTCCACCTGCCATGAAGTTCATGCTTCTTAACTACTCTATGTGCCCAAAGGATGAGCATAATCAGTTCCTGGTACCGTTTGTAGCAGATCCTCAACCACCGCTTTTAAGAGACAAAATGGCTGAGAAGGGAAAGGACTAGCCTCAAGTAGATAAAACATTTATCAGTTATGGAACTTCTTTCATACAACACTCTACCTGCTCGAGAAGTACAACAGAGCATCAGAAAAGATCAAATTCATTCATTGAAGCAGACAGATCGCACCAAAGGCTCCATCAAGCAGTTAAAGCGGTTAGTGGTCCATTATGACCCCTCCACGCCTAGAATAGAAAAATATCTTTGTAATCAAACTATATATATACTCACAACACAGATGTAATCAGGGTTGATGGTTGTTGTTTTGGTGTAAGGTTCAAATTATGGAGACTGTAAATACTTTGATACTTGCAGTGTCTGGTCTTCATTTTCAGCTAATACAAGCTTCTTTTGCTGTTAATTGCTCACTTTCCATTTCTGCTTTGTTCTAGGTTGTGCCTGTTATGCATTTATTCATGTGCTCTTGATATTTAGCATTAGAGGGGCTGTCATCCCACCTCTGTGTTGAATTCTAGTATGTATCATTGAATGTGTTATGCAGGTTTTTGTTTACTTAATGCTAGAGAGTTGTCATCCTGTCTGTGCATTAGGAAATAGATTTGCAGACCTCTTTACTGGTTGCAGCTGGCCATCACATGGCCTTGTGCATCTGCTGGTGTGATTAGTATTCTCCATGTACACCTAATCCTCAAACTATGAGTGATTGGTGGTCTAAAGCCTTGTAGGCTGGGGGTGTTCACCCATGTCTGGAGTTAAGCACAGTAGAAGTGGTTATCTAGCTTGAACAAGAATCATTCCTTCCATTCATCCATTTCCAACATTTTGTTGAGTTTGTAGTGTTCTCGAGCATCTCCGAGATACAACCTAGGAGAGTTTCTTGGGGTGATAACATTAATTGGCATCATTTCTGAGGAGAGGAGATTGAAGCTTAGCTTCCCTGGGAGACGACACAGTTCCAGATTTTGATGATAGACAAAGTCTGAGCATATTTCTGGTTGTAATTATCTATCTGGCGACTCCACTGGAGGAAGACCAACCTTTGGCGACTCCACATTACAGTCCTGGCTCAGTTTGTGAGGCATACTTGAAGAAATCCTCAGAAATCACCAGCTGTCCCAGTGCTTGACCCTGAGAAGATTGTTAAGCCGAAGAAAACTTTGCAGAAAGGAGCATCAGGATCAGGTAAGCCCAGGAAATCTTATTTTTCTCTGCATGAGAAGTTTTTAGTTGAAGAAACATAGTTTGAGGATCTAGAACCTAGTACTGATAGGGAAGAATCAGCTGCAGAGATTTATAAAGCTCCTTGCTCATTTTTTCCACTTTGGATCTTAGTCCAAGGAATGCATCCCATACAATCCATAACATCACTTTGTCTCTGTCATCCATTACATTGCTTCAAACTACTCAGTCTGCCAGTATCCTTCCACATACCCCAGTCATGGTAGGCCAGCAAGCACCCACGAAGATAGAAAGAATTGTTGCTGCTAGATATGGACCTTTGGTCTTGCTTGTTCCTTTGAATCCCATGCCTGCGGGAGAATATCAGAAATATATGCCCAAATTCACTGGTACAGAGGGAGTAACAGCTGAAGAACACCTTGAATCTTTTTATAGTTATGCTGATAACCTGGATATCAGTGAAGATGATGTGTGGATGAGAGTTTTTGTCTAGAGCCTTGATAGAGAGGCTAGGAAGTGGTTTAGAGAATTGCCCCATAGGTCCATAACAGACATTGAAGTTTTGGATGATGCATTCCTGAAGCAATGGGGAGATACAAAAGACCTGCTCTACTACCATACAGAGTTTGGAAACCTAAAGAGGGAAAATGGGGAATCATTGCCTGATTTTAATAAAATATTTAACCGTATGTATAGTAAGATACCAGCTGAAGTAAATCCTACCCCCACCTCTGCCAAACTCACTTATGCCAGTGCCTTTGACTCTGATTTCTGCTTGTTGTTGAGAGAAAGAAGATGCGCTACCCTAACTGAAATGCAAGATGCAACACTAGAGGTAGAATCTAACATTATGGCTGCAGAAAAGCTCAGGAGTCATGCTGATAGGAGGAGGCAGAGAGGTGAGGCATCTTCTTCCTCTACCTCACCTTCCGATCCCAAATTTGATAAAATGACTAAGATGATCGAGTCATTGGCTGCTAAAATATCTAAGCTGGAGGTTGAGCAGAATTCTGGGAAGACAAGGTTTCCAAACACATTTGCTCCAAGAAACCCAAATCCATTCAAGAGAGCAAATGAGCAAATGCAAATCATTCAAAAGGGTAAAGAAGCTAGCGAAGATCAAAAGGTTAAAGCTCCTTTTCAAAATATGGCCATGGAGGAGGAGCAGATTGAAGATGAGGATGAAATTCTTTGTATGGAAGATAAAGGCAGTGCTCCATTTTTTACCTTCGCTGCGTATGAGGAATATTTGCTGCAGGAACAAGAAAGTCAAAGGTGGGACAGAGAGGCTTTTCTAAAAACTGAGGAGTAGCAAAGATATAATCTGAGGTCAAATGCAAAAAATGTCAAGGAAAATCTTGCCCAAAGAGCTACTGTCCAGGCAGAGTTACAGAATGTCAGACAGAAAAGGCTAGCAGGTGACCCAGTCATTCTCAAAGCACCAGCTCAAGAGGTAAGAGGTCCTAACAAGTCCCCTTCCCCTTCCAGTCTTGAATCAAAAGTCCAGAAGTTGAAAATATCTGTACCTCTGTTAGAACTTGTAAAGAGTGAAGTGTTTAGAAAGCCTATCCTTGAAGCTCTTGAGCTGAAAGCCATACAAACCTCCACCGACTCTGACAATTTGCAAGATGATAGGCCTGCAGTTGTGCTTAGCCCAATGACAGAACCTACTGATGATAATTCTCCATCTTTTTATGTCTCCTTGACCATTCATGATTAAATCCTCCACAATTGCCTACTAGACATAGGAGCTAGCCACAATCTGATGCCCAAAGCTGTCATGGAAGAGTTAGGCCTTGAAATCACCAGACCGTATCATGATTTATTCTCATTTGATTCCAGAAAGGTGAAATGTCTGGGGTTGATTAAATATTTAGCCATTACCCTAACTCAGCTGCCCATGAAGAGTATGATGATGGATATTGTGGTAGCAAATGTCACTCCGAAATTTGGCATGTTATTGTCGAGAGGATGGATTAAGAGACTAGGTGGGACATTGTAGAATGACCTATCTTATGCCACTGTCCCAGTTTTTGGAGGAGAAAGCAGGAGATTGTATAGAGAAGCACAACTGGCATATACCGTCAGTGATGAGAGGAATCCTTCTAACCATCCTATTTATGCTGTGGACACTAATTTTGGAGCATGCATCCTCCAAATTGAAGAATCTCAGAAGGCCTCGTTGCAGCTCAAGTCCTTGCCTGATAATGTCCACCATTGGAAAGTTTTTGAGGATGATGATGAAGCGAACAGATTCTTGCAAGTCATTGATGAATTTTCTGAAATTCAAATTGACCAAGAGAATGAAGCCTTGCAAGAAAGCCCACAATTCCAGCTTAGAAATAAGATTGGCAAAGATAGTATTGTCCATCTTCCCAGCAATCATATTCCTAAGGGTCTAATTCCTTTAGAAAGACTGTTTGACCAGAATGACGTGCCTTATAAAGATGCCCAAAATGAAGATCAGTCTACAGTCTGTAAGCATGATATAGGGATTCTAGGTCAGCCAAAATATTTAAATCTGTCCACTCATCTGTCTGCTGACCAATGTTCTGAATACTACAATTTAATGAGGCAGTTTGTTGATGTCTTTGCCTGGGAATATAGTGACCTGAAAACGTATGATAAGAAAATCATCCCGCATAAGATTACTTTAGAGAAATATGCCATACCTTTCAAGCAAAAGCTGAGACCAATAAACGCTTTGCTCCTTCCTCTGATTGAAAAAGAACATAATGAGGAAGAAGACATGGCAGAAGGGATCACTGACTTAGTAGAGGTTCATCAGATCAGAGAACAACTGATTGAAAGGGCTGCAGCACATCAGAATAAGATCAAGGAAGCTTTTGACAAAAGGACAAAAATAAATAATTTTCAGGTTGGAGACTTGGTTCTGAAGTGGGATGCACTAAAAGAAAAGAAAGGAAATCATGGGAAGTTTGATGCTTTCTGGACAGGGCCTTTTATCATTTCTCAGATTAAAGGGAACAATACCTTCATGTTGAAAAGCATGGGAGGAGAAGCAGTTTTTGATGGCCCAGTTAATGGACATTTTCTGAAAATTTATGTGATTTAAGGTCTTTTGGCCTTAAAGTTGTAAATATTTTGTTTTATCAGTTTAGTGTAAGCAAAGTAGACTCCATGCCCAATGGAACACTAGCAATTTTGCTAATTTGTTTTCACAGGAAAGGCATTGATTTGCAGGTTCTTGAGACCTAACAGGGAGGATCTCATCCACAGAAGGAGCCAGTGTTAGCTCTTCTACATACTTCACCATTTGAGGATCAAAGATAGCCTGGCCATGTTGTTTGTGCCTAAAGAAAGCTCGCATCAGTCCTTCTTCTCCTGCTCCTTCACTCCGTTCATACTCTCATAAACCCCACTACCTACGTTCTTTCCTCCAAAACCTGGAATAAGCCTTGCTTTTCCAAGCCCTGAGCGCAAAACCTAAGCCCCGTAAAACCACAGTCATGTAATCGCATGCTCCCATAGTCCATCACCACCTTTGGATCATGGCCGTTGAATACAACAACTAGATCTAATGGTCCTCGCTGCATTCCATGAACGATCCGTCCGTTTATTTCCTCCGCTGTCCGATCATCTCCACCGCGATCGGAGGCGATCGCTTCCCCCGCTACCATAATCTAACCACTCGTTAACTCGCGGTAAAGGTGGTTTTTGCCATGTCCTATCATCCACGTGTCGTGCGATGAATGGGATCGCGTGCCCACGTACGATTATTGCCCATCCTTCGAAAGTGGTGCGGGGAATACTGCTTACCGCCCGAACTGTTCTCCCGCTCGTTATCTCTCGTGTACCTTCGACTCTCGATAGCCATTGGATCTACTTGCCTGAGATCCAATGGCCTGTGTCCATCCCGATCTCATATCTCCCGATTCCTCCTGCAAAATGATCCCCGCCATCCATCTGCACGATCTGACGGCCAGCCTCGTTCCTCCATTTGGTTTGTCCACCCGCCATGAAGTCCATGCTCCTTAACTGCTCTGTGAGCCCAAAGGACGAGCATAATCAATTCCCGGTACCGTTTTTAGCAGATCCTCAACCACCGCTTTTAAGAGACAGAATGGCCGAGAAGGGAAAGGACTAGCCTCGAGTAGATAAAACTTTGATTAGTTATGGAACTTCTTTCATACAACACCCTACCTGCTCGAGAAGTACAACAGAGCATCAGAAAAGATCAAATTCATTCATTGAAGTAGATAGATCGTACCAAAGACTCCATCAAGCAGTTAAAGTGGTTGGTGGTCCATTATGACCCCTCCACGCCTAGAATAGAAAAATATCTTTGTAATCAAACTCTATATTTACCCACAACACAAATGTAATCAGGGTAGATGGTTTTTGTTTTGGTGTAAGGTTCAACTTCTGGAGACTGTAACTACTTTGATACTTGCAGCGTCTGGTCTTCATTTTCAGCTAACACAAGCTTCTTTTGCTGTTAATTGCTCAGTTTCCATTTTTTCTCTGTTCTAGGCTGTGCCTGTTATGCATTTATTCATGTGCTCTTGATATTTAGCATTAGAGGGGATATCATCCCACCTGTGTGTTGAATTCTTGTATGCATCATTGAATGTGTTATGCAGGTTTCTGTTTACTTAATGTCAGAGAGTTGTCATCCTATCTGTGCATTAGGAAATAGATTTGCAGACCTCTTTACTGGTTGCAGCTGGCCATCACATGGTCTTGTGCATCTGCTGGTGTGGTCAGTATTCTCCATGTACACCTAATCCTCAAACTGTGAGTAATTGGTGGTCTAAAGCCTTGTAGTCTGGGGGTGTTCACCCATGTCTGGAGTTAAGCACAGTAGAAGTGGTCATCTGGCTTGAACAAGCACCATTCCTTCCATTCATCCATTTCCAACATTATGTTGAGTTTGTAATGTTCCCGAGCATCTTCGAGCTACAACCTAGGACAGTTTCTTGGGGTGATAACAGGTCTTTCTTTGAATAGACATGCATGAGTTCTGATGAGGGAATCTTCAGTTATCTGGAGTACACTAGTTGAGTGCATGCATGCATCAACTGACTGATAACTCAAAATTAGTTCCTCAAACAGTTTGGAACTAATTTAATTGGACTTAACTCGGTAAATTGAGCTAACTAATTACAACTCAAATATAACTCAATCTTATCTCCTTAATTAGGGGATAATCTCCTTAATTTAAGGGATAACTATTGCATGACTTTAGAAATACTTCTAACTTGAATTTCTCCAACTAATTAATCCATAATGAATTTATTAATTATTTTTCAAGCAGCTGGTGATACTAAATTCGAATTTTAATTCACAATTTTAATTCAAGGACAAATTAAAATTGAAATATTTTGGATTCTATTTTTATCATTTCTTGTTGTTATTTTCAACATTCATCGCATGTTTACCTCGGCTAGCCAGTTGCTTGGGTAGATGTGGGAGGAGGGTGTTACAGAGTGGTATCAAAGTGTGGTTTCACTCTCCTTGGGATGTGTGTTGATCATGCTTTCATGTGTGTCCCTTATGCATGTAGTCCATGTGCTTGTTGCATTTGCATGGTGTTGATCATGGTTGTAGTGATGTCACCATGTGAAGGTTGAAGGTGTTTTCATGGAGTATGTCTTCATGTGTGTATGATTGATTATGTATTTTTATGCATGTCAGTGTTTGCATGTTATCAAAATGCATGGGATGTGGTTGTTGTTGTCATGCATGAGCTCATGGTTTGTGTATTTGGTATGGTCATGCATTGATGACTGGACTGTAGGTAGAATGATGTGTATATGGTTTGGTACTCATGTGTTATACCTCTATATGCAGTTGTTATGCATGTATGGTCTTGGTTATAGTTATGCATGAATAGTAGGTCAAAAATGCCTTTTGAAGTCATGGTATGCAATTTAGGTCATCATGGTGTTATTGGTATGTTGGCTGAGATAGAGTAGAGATGCAGATCATTAATGTGAAGTCGTAGCACTGGACCTCGAGGCAAGAGCATGTCATAATACAGGTTTGGATTTCGGGCATGCATGTATGTTAGTTAATGGATTTTTATATGCATTATGTTTATATACATTAGGTTCATGTACATCTATTGATGTTATGGTTACATACATGATAGATGTTAGTTGATTAGTGTAATTATATGATCATGTGTTGGATAGTCAAGAATGATAGTAACCTATGGTTGTATGCATTTCTATGGTTATTTTAGGTTAGATAAGTTGTTGTGATTATGTTATATGTTATATGTGGTTGTTGAATATGTTGTAGGTTAACTTTTTGTTGTTATATGATAGTTATCTTGATGTTTAGGGTTATTACATTAAGATCTTGATGTTGCATGCATCATGCTAGCTTGGATTGGTCTATGCAGATGATTATGGCGATGATATTCAGGTATGAGTTAATATGTTGTGATATTATGTCATACTAATCTAGACTAGTTGTACATATGTGATTGTTATGCATGAACGACAAATGTTTTTGAGCTTATGATGATAACATGTTAGTTAGTTACTACCATGGATATCATGATATTATTTATGTTTGAGTTGATAGGTTGTGAAGTTATATCATGCTAACTAGATTGATTGTGCAGATAAGATAGCCTCCCCTGAGATACATTAAGGTATGAGCTTGCTTATGTCATCCACTTTGTGCTTGAATTTTTGATTATTTCATCTATTTGGTGTCTGAGTTTTTGGTGTCTATTATGTCGACTAGTTGATCTATTTAACATGGTATGTTTGCAAGCTGGTTGAATGTTTGATGAATTGCATAATATGAGTATGTGTTCAAATGATCTTGTTTTAATATGACTGTACTAATAAATATGTTGAGACAATTAATATGTATTCGAGTGTAGTAGGTGACAGTTGTAGCATTATGTCTAATGGCTATGAGTTGACTATAGATTATGACATGATTGTTAGTCTTGGTAAAGGTTGATTGTCTTGATATTGGAACATGTGGTTGACATGTGTGAGAAGTTGTAGGGTAACATGCTTGGTATTAGCATGACAAGGTAACAATAGATGTGTTTACATAACTAACAATTGGGTCATGTGACAACGCATAGTAACACTCAATTGCAATAAGGAAAAGGTTAAAGAAAGGAATTAGGCAAGAATTCTTTTCGCTATGTTTGGAAACCCTGATTCCAAACACATGAGTGATTTGCATACAGGAAGTCTTATTAACTTTAATGTTGTCTGACATTATGTGGATATGTGCTAGATTCATGAACATGTACCTTACAGGTATACTAGCTAGTCTCTAGTTACAGGTGGATCTCTCAAGATAATTGGAGTCCCTTCAGACATGGCACATATGTGATTAGATACGGGGCAACATGCTTGGCACAACAAGATAAGGTAACTGGTGTATTGTTATGTTATATGTGCACTGATAGTTATGTATTTATGGTAGTATGATGTAGGGGATTGCATGGAAAAGGAAATTTCCATGAAATATTGAAGAAGGATCATGTTGAACTTTCCTTGGGAACCATGGATATTGAGTCATGGTGTCTATTGTTAGTCTTGTGATTTTGGTATTTTTCGATTGTTGCGCTTGATTTTCGATTTTGAGTGTGTTTAGTGCATAGATATGCCAATTTGTTTGCGGCGTCATATTGTTATTGAGTTTCCTGGTTTCCTTTTATGTTTCAAGAGACTTTGGAATTGGTTGGGAAAAGAGGAAAGTTAATGGATCTCGGGGAGAGCTATGTGGTACTCAACAGATAATGTAAGACGATGAAGCTCAATGTATGAGGAAGTGCAGTAGAAGTTAAGACTATGACAATCTGTTAGATTGGTTTGGTCCATTGGTGTAAATGGACAATGGAACTATAGTCATGAGAAAGGTAACATGAAAGGTGAAGTAAAAGGATCTGAGCTATCAGATGCCTTGGCTATGTTGGGAACGCTTTTTCTCAATGTTGTGCATGTTGTGCACAAATAAGGAATTTCTCTTAACCTAGACTTATGTTATCTAGTAATTATGTTTTGATCATGACTATGTTGATGTTTATATATGTATACATGTATGTATGTATGTATGTTGTGTTTGATAGGGTTATCATGGATCATGGTTGTTTGATGTATATATGTGTGTATGTATCTCATTGTCTGATAGGATGGTGATTATTTTATGATAATGATTATATATGTATGTCTATATGTATCTGTGTCATCATCTGACAGGGTTGTCAGGGATTGTTCTTGTGGAGGAATGATTGCTTATGCAACTAAACGGCATGAAGAGGTTCCTGGCTATGAGGAATCAAGTGGTAAGAGTAGTCCTAACAAATATACGAGGTCATTATCATGTGGTTATGAGTTGATATTATGTGATTATATTATGTATATGTTATGGAAACATTATATGAAGGGATACATCAGCGAAATGAATGCAGTATGGTATGCGACATGCTAGGACAAGCATGAATAAGACACTAGAAGCAAGGTTGCTTGGTAGAGACAATGTGGTTTCGGATGTGTGGTAGTACTGTTGTGCATATGTTGCATATGTTGTACATGTTTCATCTGTGATGTTGTGCGCATGCGGTGTGGTATATATATAGTGTGTATACATGTTGGAGATGTAGTGCTATGTACATATGGTGTTGTGTGCATGATTGTACAAGTGGTGTTGTGTGCATGTGGTGTTGTGTACATGTTGTACAAGTGGAGTTGTGTGTAGGTGGTGTTGTGTACATGTCATGCATGTGATGTTGTGTACATGTCGTGCATGTGGTACTATGTACATGTGGTATTGTGTACACGTTGTGCAGGTGGTGCAATGTGCATGTGGCGTTGTGTACATGTTGTGTAGGTGGTTCCATGTACATGTGATGCTGAGTAGACATTGTGCAGGTGGTGCTTTATACAGGTGGTACTATGCACGTGTTGTATAGGTGGTATTGTGTATGTGTTGTACAAGTGGTATTGGTGTACATGTTTATTATGTGTATGTTGTGCATGTTGTGTTGTGTACAAGAGGTACTATGTATGTGCATTGTGTAGTCATGTTATTGTGACATGTGTACTCGTTGTATTGTACTTTGTGTATTACATATATTGTGTGGCATTGTACATCGGGTATAGATGGATGTATTGTGTTGTACACTAGGTTTAGGTGTACATGTTGTATGTTAGGTGTAGATGTATGTATTGCATGGTGTTGTATGTCGTGTGTGGTTGTATGTGTGTGATGCACACTATGTGTATGTAAACATGGTTGAGGAGAAGGCACTGGGTGTTTGTCGGGTGTGGAAACCAATCCGAAGTGCATAAGAAATAAGGACAAAGGTTGAAGCTAAGGATTGATTAAAGGATAAGTATCAATATTTTATTTCAGTTTTATTATGCATGTGATCTATGATTTTGGTTTATGATGGTTACATGTGACTTATGATTTTGATCTATGGTGGTTTTGTTTCGAGCTAACTTGATGTGATATTTTTATACATGTTGAGTTTGTCAAATATGTTAGTTTGACTTTTTGTGATAGGAAGTAAATAGGATTGCAATTGTACCTTATTAACAAGCTACCGATGAGGTATGATTTGAAGATATTTCAATTTATTTTAAATCTGATGGAAGTTATGTGCTTGGTATAGGAAGTACAAAAATGATTGGTTGGGTGGTTGAAACTGACTACAAGAATTAGCAGCATCATAGAAAGGAATAGAAACATGCAACAATATGTTGGTAAAGCACTTCAGGAGAAGGGCCATTGTGGGACACTAGTTCCAATAGTCTCCATTAATTTCCATGAGAATGTTATGACCAGTATGATGGTTTTGAGGAAGGTATATGCCTTGGTTGTTGACCTTTCAATGTGAGGAAGCCTTGCCAAGGAATGGATCACCTGGGATAGGGGATGTCGGGGAACTTGGACGGTGAGTGACTTCACAGAAGGGGGTGACCAGATTGCCCGAGGAACTGTGTAGAAGAGAAGGGAAGGTTGGGGATGGATTTGTTTTGGTCATTATCATTTCCATATAGAATCAGATGCACATTGAGAGTGTGCCTTGGAAAAATGAGTTGGTAAATGTTCACTGAGAGGACAAGTATGTTAAAATTGGCAACTAGGGCCAAACTCCATGTGGGTCATCTTATTTATGGTAGCTGATATTTTTATTGGATCCCTCTCATCGAGAGGTGTAGGATTAATCTAAAGATGATCCGATTCCGATAAGTATTCATGGAGTTATGAATTTATTTATGTTATAATACAAATTGTCAAGTCGACCAACAACTTGTGTAGGCTCAGAAGCCCAATAGTTGTGTCTATTCGTCATCTACGTTTTAGTATAAATATAGAGGACTTGAAGTCATTTGAAAAGACACATACTCTTCATGTGTGGTCTCCTCCTCTCCACATCTTTGGGTTTTGGTGAAGGAGAGACACAATGAAGATACGCTGGCCTAAAGGTGATGCTCTAGCCACAGGATGATCTATGCAGCAAATAGAGACCCCTATATGCTGTCTAAGGAGATTCATACGCTGTCCAAAGTTGTAGTCTAGGAGGGTTCTTTATGCAGCTAAAGGAGGCTCTTAAACGCAGTAAAGGGGAGGACTTGCCACTGCCCTCCGTAGTCCTAAGTGCCCTAATTGCAGGCCTGATCTGCTGCTCTTGAAGAGCCCCCATACGCAGTCCAACAAGGAGTAATCTAGCCGCAGTCAAGGGAGCTCCTATGCACAATCAACGTGGTTAAGGAGATGCCTAATCTACATTTCCTAGGATGCTTCTATAACGCAGCTAGGAAAGGTTTTATCGCAGTCAAAGGAAGCCCTAAAAGACCCTAACCGTAGGTCTAGAAGAGACCTTAACTACAACATCAAGAGACCTAATTGGTAGTGTTATAGAAATTTTTAGGCACTGCAACCCCAATCAAATATTTCCATAAACCAAGGGCTCCTAAGTCCCTAAAAGTGTTGTTCCAACCCCTAAAAGAACAAGGTCAACTGATTACATCATCTCCAAGAAGTTCTCCATGAAAGACTACTCAGAACTGGTCAAAACTGGACCATCTCACCCGCTCCATGGTCAAAGTGCGATGCATCCCACCTAATGCACACGGGAGGTGCGATGCATACTGAAAAGCCCTTCTATAGGGTGCGATGGATGAGAATAGACAAGTGGCAGAGACAGTTTGCAAGGTGGATGATCATGGAATCTTCCAGAAACTTCTCCTGTGACACTTGCCTCTCAGAATCGCCCAAGGATGAGTAAGAGATCAATGATATCTCCAAGTGGAATCAAGAACTATCAGAGAGAAGACACTAATAAAAAAACTAGAGCTGACTCACACCTCTGCAAATATCTATATATAGATCTCTCGTCCTAGAGATCCAGAGGTTGGAGGCTGGAATTTTGTATCTTGTAAGGAAGTGCTGCTGGTTTCTTGGTGTAACATCATAGTGTTGGGTGATCTAAGCTTTTCATGAGGTGAAGAAGGGCTTTCTTGCTGAGAGGATGATGCTGGGTCAAAACAATTGGTTGTAATCCTCTTTGCTATTCTTGATATTAATAAAGCTATTCAAGTTTTCCTCCACATTCTTGTATGATTGATGATATATGCATTTGTGTGGTCAATATATATCTGGTCCTATATTGTTTATGATAGTAGATCTCTGTTCTTGGATAGTGTTATGCTGCTTTGATTCTACAGGTGCTCTTTGAAGCTGGGTAGACGAGGAAGCGAGTGGCAAAGATCTATCAGAAGGGAGAGGAATCAAGAAAGGAACCAAGCACAAGACAGAGGTTGGTTTCCTTTGTTCCCCTCTTATCTACTTCTCATAAAGGAAAACGAAAGTGGTTTTAGTTTGTTTGTTTCTAAGGTAGCTACCAGCCTTAGTGGGACTAGCAGCTCTGCATAGACACTAGATTTCTCGACAAAAAAATGGTGACTCCGCTGGGGAGCGAATAGATTGTTTGTTTTTCTATATTTGTTTGCTTTATAAACTTACAGACGGAGCCTAAAGTCAAGCCAGCTAGCCTTCAAACTACATTTGCTATGCAAGTGCAAAGTAGATCAATGCTGCTTCAGTCTATCTTTGGGTTTTGTTTATGAACTGAAAAATCGATTTACAAGCTCTCTAATTTCCCTTGTGGTGGCTCTAGTAACCTCCTTAGATCTACCCCTGTGATTTATTTACTGATTATCACTTGATCAACATAAATCCCTAAATTGTGCTGCAAACTGTGATCAAGAACTGGATCAAAAGTCTCGCACTGTACCATCGCACCCTCTCTTCAAGTATATCAGTATGCATCACACTTCCCGTGTGCTATAGGTGGGATGCATACTGGAATCCCTGTGTAACAGGTGTGCTGATCAGAAAAGGCTAATTTTGCCTTCAGACTTTGGTTTTTTCACTCTTTTCAACTCTATTAAGGAGTTTTGCTGTTTGTAGTCAGTATACCTCTGTTGGAAACCCCCTTCCTTGCCATTATTCTACCTCCATTGTGCAAATAACTGTCAATGTTTTTATGTATCGTGAGCCATTTTCAGTTCTCTTTTACAAAGAAGTAGCGTAATTGAGCTGTCGTTTCTTGATTTGGAAGTGTCTCAAGTGTCGTTTTTAGTCATAGAAGAGAATCCAATTGTTCTTGATAATCGATTACACTGTTACTCTTGTATTTGATTTGAATTAATAGTTTTTCAAGTGTCAAAAGCAAGTTTCCAATTCCAAATAACAAAGTGTCGTCATTGTCTTCATTTTGTCTTGAAAAGAAACTTGTTAGTAATATTGCTTTGAAAAATAAGTCAGATTTGCGCTTAGCTTTCTTTTTATCATTCACACATTAAGAAGGCTGAAAACAAATACATGCATGTGCATTTGCATTTAGACTATTTGTTGGTTTGATTTAGGACAATGCATATAGTGTGTGCTCTCTGCTCTATGTTGAAAGAATATCATCTCTCTTTCTTTAGTAGCTACGATTTTCATTGCAAAAAGAAGATTAAACGATTGTTTATCATATTAGATTGCATTTTAGGAATTGTATATCTACATCACGCGGTGAACTTGAAAGGCAAATTTCTTAAGCAAGATCAACTGTAAAATAAGTTTAATGAATCTACAAACACTTTGGAACCTAACACACAACATTTAGAAGTCTAGGCTAGAGACGTATTCCGATGTCGTAAAGCCTGGTAACTGTTGTTTTCATTGCTGGTTGGGTGATTCCTCCACTTTGAGACGACAGGTGCCAGTACAGACTTGTGCTCCCACGTACCGTCGAGTATATATTGGGAGACCACAATAGGCTATATCCTTTATCCATAGGAAGTCGTGTCTACTGCCCTATCGATCGCAATGCACTGAACACAACATTCGGGAAGATTGACTGCCGTACCATAAAAAGTATTCTGCAGTTTTGTGATTGGTTTGGTAATCCCTCTGTCTAGATTTCTAGAGTAGTCTCTTTCGTTCCTTTCAGACTCCTTAAAGGAAAAGGTCCATCTGAGCACTTGTCACTTCAGGCTCATTAAAAATCGAAGGCGACTAGAGTCATCTTTTGTTTTTTCTTGACTCCTAAAAATTGAAAAAACAAGTTGTGTCAAAGCGTCTAAAATTGATTTAATTCAGAATCATTTCCCCTTTATTTTGCGTTGATCGAGTAATCCGCAATCATGGAAGAAAGTCAATCGAAATCGCTAGAAAATCTTTTGGATAGACTAGATATGTCTGAAAAACCATCGACATCCAGGACTGTGTCATCTGACGCAGCAGCGGCAGAGCCTCCTACTGCTACTCCAATGATGTTCGCCGGTATACCATCTGTCCCAGCAAGTTATCAACAACAAGCTAGAGTCTAATCAGGGACTGTTTCGACGACATGGTCAGTTCCTATTTCTTCATCCAGGTTATCATATGGTATTTCTTATGTTGAAACTCAAAAAATTGATCCAATGTGTCTTCAAAGGCCAATCTACCCTTTAAGTACTGGATTGCCACCATATGGAGGGCAGTATGCCTTTTCATTGTTCCCTCCCGGAGAACAACCATATGGGAGTTTACAACAAGTTCAGGTCAAACTGGAATTACATCCAGCGGTTGGGTACCAATACTACCTCAACAACCAAGGGTTGTATATTCAATGCAACTAGTCCACCCTGTGTCAAATATTCCCACTATACCTGCTATGGTGACTGCATCGCAAGTACAAGCGCTACCTGTTGTATGTCAATCCCAAGTTTCTCAGGTTGCAATACAACAGCCTCTTGTCTCAATGACTCAATCACGACCTCAGGTTAGTGCCTCCTTATCTGGAGCAACTCAGGCTCAAACAAGTACTATGACTCCTCATCTTGGTCAATCATCTAGTATTGGACAACAACAAATGGTCCAACAACCATGGCTGGTTCAATCTCAACAATCGCAATTCCAACAAT
This sequence comes from Pinus tabuliformis, assembly GCA_031772625.1. Taxonomy (NCBI): domain Eukaryota; kingdom Viridiplantae; phylum Streptophyta; class Pinopsida; order Pinales; family Pinaceae; genus Pinus; species Pinus tabuliformis. The sequence continues at coordinate 740,759,278 of CM062820.1, read as the reverse complement.
CATATCGAGGACCTGAGCAACAAGTCTTTGTAAGTAATGGGCAACCGCATTTCCAAAGCAGTTATCAACAACCATACTATAATGGTTATGCCCATCAACCTTATCAAAGTTACCAGCATCAAATACATTATGTTGGTATGCAAAGACCCACTGCTCAGGCGATTCCATCTTATCCTGGGTATGCTTTGCCTAACTTGAATCAACAGTTTTCCTTTGTAGAAACTCTAGAATTACCATATCTAAACCGGCTGACGAATGATCCAATTGCTTACACCCCTTGGTGGCCAGCGATTCCGCATAAAATTCCGTCGGATATTCCTAAATTTAATGGAAATCCGGGTGAAGACCCATTGAATAATGTGATGACCTTTCATCTGTGGTGTTCATCTAACACTCTGAACGATGATTCAATTAGGCTTCGCCTTTTTCAGAGAACGTTAACTGGTCCGGCAGCAAAATGGTATATCGAATTGCCTAGAGCTTCATTCGATAACTTCAGCACCCTAGCGACGACCTTTTTAACCCATTTTCAGTTATCCATAAGGTACAAAATAGGAAGAGAACTTCTTACTAATTTCAAGAAAACGACAGCCACTCACATATCCGATCATATTCATGAGTGGTGACGTCGTTGTAGAATGGTAAAAACGTACGTTCCTGATCAGCTGTTAGCTGAATGGTTTATTAAGTCATTATTACCTTCCATTCGAAGATGTGGCAAAGGGAGGAGTCGTCACCAAAGAGCAAGTTATTGCTTGTGCGCAATATTTGGACTTGATTTATACTCAGTCTGGCACGCTCTACGATAAAATCCTTGACGCTCCCAGATAGGAATTTTCCGTTGCTCCTCCTCCTAAATTGAACAATGAATCTCATGCTGGCGATGGCGTGATTGGTACGACAGACACGAAATCAAAAAAGGCTACATCTAAGAAAGCCCATAAGGTTCCTGATCAAAATGTAAATGAAGAACTTCTCGCCTCGGAGGTAAATGCCGTGTCGACCGACCAGGGAAAACAACTAAAGAAACCAGGGGGCAAGAAGAAAAAGAAAGGGAGAAAAAATAAGCAGTATGAGTCATCTCCTGAAAAACCTTCTGCAAACCCTTCTGGGCAAAGCAAACCCCCTGCGGGGTGTCTGATATGCGATGAGGATCATCGGACGAGAGATTATCCACATAAAGCTGAAGTTAAGAAACTCTTTAAGAGTTCAAAAACCTCAGCGGTATTGACTGATCCATTTCCAAACCCGGGAAACAAACTGGTTGCTAATCAAAGTGCTTCCCGATCCCAAGTGCTTACGTTTTCCATTTCCAAACAAAAAAATGATGCTTTGATATCGACAAGGAATAAAGATTACGGGAATCCACAGCTGTCGAACAACAAGGCTACTGATCAACTGAGTAGTTCGACAACAACTTCAACCGAAGTTGTGCCACCCATCATTCCTGAGCTAACGATAAAACCGCCATAGGGAGTAGTACACGAATCAACATTTAATCCTCGTGCTAAAGTAGCACATAATTATAATATAGTAGAGGACCTGGCCCAATCGCCGTCCGCTATGTCGACACTTGAGGTACCGCAACATTTCCCCTCCCAAAAGTAGGCTCTATTATCAGTAATAGGTGGGATTGAGCCAATGGATTTCAATCTTGTATCCTTTAATCACAAAGGATATGACCCTTAGTTACCAGCTCAACTAGCTTTCCTTATTCAAGTGAAAGCCCTCAATAAAACTGTTCATCGAACAATTATTGATGAGGGGGCATCTACATGTATTATGTTGATGAGTTGTTGGAAAAATTTAGGCTCACCACCCTTGTCGCGATCGTCAACGATGTTAGAAGCATTTGATGGACGATCATACACTCCATACGGGATTTTAAGTAACTTGAAAGTTGAACTGGGGGGCAAAACATTAGAAATTGATGTTGAAGTAATCGACGGAAACCTCGATTACAACATCCTACTGGGAAGGCCCTGGATATATGCCATGGCCGAAGTTGTGTCAACCTACTTCAGGAAGATTGCATTTCCCTTCCAAGGAGGAATTACAATCGTCGACCAACAAACATTTCTCCCCAACAGTTCACAAGTTACGGGAAGCATTACAATGATCCATGGAAGCAATCATTCGCTTCAAAATATTGGAGTAGGCCTCCTAAAAGACCCTGCCTTAATGGGTACTTTTTCCCTACCACCTCCGAGTAATCTAGTGGAAGTGGCCACAGTGGAAACCTGCAATATGAAATCTTCTATATCTAATGGATTCGGAAGATTCCTAAACATTTTGTCAGCATGGATCATCGCCATTTTAGAAATATTGTAGCAATCAATTTTCTTGGCCTAGGGGGCAAACCCAAATCAATGCTCATCAAGTGTTTGGATAGATAGGTCTAAGGAATATGGCACCTCTTCAGATCCTTGGTCACTTGTACATTCTACAGAAGAAGGAATCATTTAATCAATGATGATAGGAGAGGCACCATGGGAAGATTACCACCATTGCTCCCATCTTCCGGATTACCATGAAGATTATTCCAGCAACCTTAATCATCCTTCAGTTTTTGATTTTCTATCAAATACTGTAAATACAGTGGATTTTGAGGATGGTTCTTATCTCATGTCGACCTCGTTAAAAAATTAAACAAGGAGTCCGAGGACAATTCCTATCTTGTGTCAACCTCATTAAAAAATGAAACAACTCCCTTTCCAAATCGAGTCTTTGATTACGATCTCGTAAATTCCAAGTCGAGTCTTTCAAAGATCTCAAAGGTAAACCTTCATTCCAACCATCGCAATGAATGCAAAGAAGCTTGGGGGGCATGCACCTCGATTTGCGTTATTATGCTGGGGGCATGCAAACTTATCATGAGCAGTGTTACCACAGGGTTCAAGCTCATTAAAAAATAAACCCGCCATCGAGTAGTTTTTATGTGGAGTTCAAGCTCGTTAAAAATTAAACATAAGAAATGAGAAAATGTTTCCCCCAGAGTTTAATCACATTCATTAAAAAATGAACCAATTTCCGGTAAATAACCATTGCGAATGCATTATCATTAGCCTTTGAAGCCTTGGTCGTGTTCTCATCATCACCTCCACTCTGTATTGGCCGATCATTCACCTCCATTTGATTGTTTACCTTTTTTGAGGAATAGCTGCGAAGAGTGATCCTGTTAGCCATCCTTGTGACACTGCCATGATTGGAAAATTCCAAACCTTACCTGGAATTAGCTGCTACCCAAATTTATCACTCATTCCTCGAAAAACAAGTCTCCTTTAAGCTCTTTTCATCTGACTCATAAAATATGAAAAGATTGCCAAGTAATTGGCCTCTCCAGCTCGTTAAAGTGACCAAAAGTGCTATCCCTCCTTTAGATTTTAATCATTTTGGACCTGAGGGATTATTACACAAAACGATTGAGCACTTGTTTTGTTTGGCTCGTTAAAATTACTGAAAATTCATCCCTTTTGTATTATTTAATACTTTTTCGGACTTAAGGGATTATATGACGAAACACAATTGTTGGAGTTTTCTTTACGTCCCTTTCAGACTCTCTAAAATTGAAAAGGACCGAGTTATCTTTGTCGTTAAACTCGTTAAAATCGAATAGCGACAAACTTGTCCATACTGACGAGAACGAGTTTCACTATCGCTAGGCTCGTTAAAACATAGCGATGGGTTTGACTGAAGGGAAAATTATAGAACAAGCATATGTTATCCTCCTCAAGCTTGATGAAAATAAAGAGGTACTGGTCAACAAGGATTGGGGAAAAATTGGGAAGAAAACTTGAAGAAACTTTATTGGTAGCAAGTCGCTCTTGAACATGACACTTTCGCTCCGCATACGAGTCAGGCTAGGTTGTTCCGTTCACTGGTCATATCACCATTGGTCCATCACACCATCCACATTTGGGGTTAACGCTACCAATCCATCATGTCAGTGTCACCGATATGTTCAAGAGAAGTTGCTCAGAGAATTCACCTGTGTCTCATCCACTGCAATACATTTATGCTCCATTCTTTCATGACCGCCACCCTGAACCCTGTATCATCAGACCATTTTCACCTCCATTAAAATCATTTGCTCCGTTCTGTGTCATAGATGTGGGATTCACTAAGGCCCTCCTATGATGGATCACTTCTTGTCGACATCAGCTCATTATCTAGGAAGTCGATCTAGGAACAAGCCTTTCAGTACTTTGAAGCTTGCATGCCTCAATGGCAAGTTTCTCACTTCCGGCGATAGGTTTACATCAATGGCCTTCGACCAAAAGATTTTGCGTGGTGTTCGACGCCAAGTCCCTTATTCACACCACGTGAATTGTACTGTAGTACCTTGAGGGTCATCATCATTATCGGTGATTCCTCTCACGCCTGTTAACAGCTTACATCATTGGCTGGCAATCAGGCGATGTCTTTCCGTGTTCGACTCCACAACATCTCTCACATGGATCGACTTGTAATTTGAGTGAAGATCGAACGAGATTGAAGACCCCAGATCTAGTTTCATCCATCCGGGCTGCGATATATATTCAAGAAAATAAAGACATCAAATTTACATCATTTCTACACAGATAATCATCCAACTTAAGGGATGATGGCTCTACCAGAATCATCAGTCTGCACACAGACGATTGTCTGTCTTATGTACATGAAAATGAATTTATAAAGCTGAGCATGGGAATGCACGCCTCAGCTAGATCATGAAAATATTATGAAGATTATGTATTGTGTTGTATCTTATTATAGGTCACCTTCCAGCTCGAAAAAACTTCGGATCCTCATGATAAAGCATTTCACCTGACATCAAAAGATTAACGACCTCATGCTTTAGGGGGCAACTGTTATAGAAATTTTTGGGCACTGCAACCCCAATCAAATGTGTCCATAAACCAAGGGCTCATAAGTCCCTAAAAGTGTTGTTCCAACCACTAAAAGAACAAGGTCAGCTGATTACATCATCTCCCAGAAGTTCTCCATGAAAAACTACTCAGAACTGGTCAAAACTGGACCATCTCACCTACTCCATGGTCAAAGTGCGATGCATCCCACCTAATGCACACGGGAGGTGTGATGAATACTGAAAAGCCCTTCTATAGGGTGTGATGGACAAGAATAGACAAGTGGCGGAGACAGTTTGCGAGGTGGATGATCATGGAATCTTCCAGAAACTTCTCCTATGACACTTGCCTCTTAGAATCGCCCAAGGATGAGTAAGAGATCAATGAGATCTCCAAGTGGAATCAAGAACTATCATATAGAAGACACTAATAAAAAACCTAGAGCTAACTCACACCTCTGCAAATATCTATATATAGATCTCTCATCCCAGAGATCCAGAGGTTGGAGGCTGGAATTTTGTATCTTGTAAGGAAGTGCTACTGGTTTCTTGGTGTAACATCATAGTGTTGGGTGATATAAGCTTTTCATGAGGTGAAGAAGGGCTTTCTTGCTGAGAGGATGATGCCGGGTCAAAACAATTGGTTGTAATCCTCTTTGCTATTCTTTATATTAATAAAGCTATTCAAGTTTTCCTCCACATTCTTGTATGATTGATGATATATGCATTTGTGTGGTCAATATATGTCTGGTCCTATGTTGTTTATGATAGTAGCTCTCTGTTCTTGGATAGTGTTATGTTGCTTTGATTCTATAGGTGCTCTTTGAAGCTGGGTAGACGAGGAAGCGAGTGGCAAAGATCTATCAGAAGGGAGAGGAATCAAGCAAGGAACCAAGCGTAAGAAAGAGGTTGGTTTCCTTTGTTCCCCTCTTATCTACTTCTCATAAAGGAAAACGAAAGTGGTTTTAGTTTGTTTGTTTCTAAGGTAGCTACCAGCCTTAGTGGGACTAGCAGCTCGACATAGACACTAGATTTCCTGATAACAGGAAGCCACCATTCGCAGTCTTATTTTCTGTCATGAAACTGCAGAAGAAGAGGCCCTAATTAGTAGCATATAAAGACCTAAGACGCAGAAAGAAGAGTGGACTTATGCCTCAGCAAAAGGAAGTATCTTAGGGTTAAAGTCACATACCTGTAGCTGACATCGTGGACCGTTCTAGGCATGATCAAGCTATTCTTGAACTCGATATGCTGGGAAGAAGAATTTGCAATAAGAAAGAGCTAGAGCCTGTTGTGTAAGGGCTGTTTGGGTCACTGTTTGAAGGGACCCAAGTTACAGTCAACTGCTGGGCTAGGCCACAAGCCATAGCCAGCATTTGGAGGCCTTTTCGGAGCTGCGTTCTGGAAGTTAGCAACCCTATAATGTAGAGTATGGTTGGATGGTCTGTTTGAAGGAATACATATGGCAACATAATGAAGCAAAAGAAATATAGTGCAACATAATGATGAATGATGTAGCATGATGGGCATGAATAATGATGATTGAGACAGCATGATGATGATGAATAATTCAGCATGGTTATGGGAGCAGCATAGTGATGGGGGCAACTCAGTGACCAGGTGTAGCACAATGACGGGTGAAACATGAGTATGAGTTACAACACCATGATAGGTGAACCAGTCACCTTGGAGAATTAGTTGAAGCAATATGTCTTCAAATGATCTCATGCAGATATCATAAAGTCAAAATGTTGACTTCTATTGTAAATGTACTATCTCTCTCTCTCTCTCTCTCTCTCTTTCTTTGCTAAACTTTGAAGAACATAAAGGAAGAATTGATCAAGGGTTTCCCCACATTGGGGTTTATCCCTAGCTAGCACCACATCTTGTGTCCTGTTGTCTTGGCTTGCCTTATTCGATTTATATTTATGTTATATCTGATGTTTACTTTAATGCTAATGTGATTGCTAATCTGGAAAAGATACTGTGAAAATAAAATAAATTGCTCTAGCATAGAACATACCAAAAATTAACATGGTATTAGAGCTGAGGTGAAGACAATGCCCATGCAAGAGTGAAAGAGCAATCATCAAAGACAGTTAGGACAGGACAAAAGGATCAATGGGTTCATCATCCCTCTTCTAATTCACCTAGGGTGAAGTCGAAGCAGAGAATATTATCAGAATGGTGCAGTGGAAGTTTCTGATGGCCTACCTAAAGATCACTTCATTAGGAAGTTCAGATCTAAGGGTGGAAGGAAAGGCGGATTCCTTGGTTGCAATAAGTTCGGTCATTATGCGAAGGATTGTCCGAATGGCAGAGACACATCTCTTGATGAAGATAATAATCATTCCAGGGAAATCTTCAATGATATGAGGAATGATAATTAATGCAAGTCATCTAGGGCATGGCCGACTCTTCAGAGAAAGAAAGGAACCCCAGGTATGAAGAGTCAAATGTTGTTTATGATAAGATAAAGAAGCGTTATCTTGTATTTTCCCTCTCCTTCAGATTCTTTGGGAATCTGGATTATTGATTGTAGTGCTTCAAGGCACTTGAAGAACCTGGTGTACATTTCAGCAATGGAAGTCTAAGGTTATGAGGCGGCACTCATCGATGAAAAGTAGGTCGACAGGCTTGGAACAATCCGAGGAGTTTGAAATTGATGATCAGGAATCTCATGTATGCATGTGGAAGAAAGCCCTCTATGGCTTGAAGCAAAACACCCCAGGCGTAGTATGAGAGGATTGATAGTTGTCAGATGAAGCTGAGATTCACTAGGAGTGAAACCGATCCAAACCATTACTTGAAGGTTGTGGATGATAGACCTCTCATACTGACACCTATGTCTGACAAGTGCAGACCCTCTTGTTTGTAGAAGATAGAGGGAGTTGGATTCCAAATGTGGAAATATAAACTGCAAGCCTGTGACTACCTTGAGGATATTAACTTTCACAAGTTATATGGTAGTGATGTCGGACCAGATTTGGGAAATGCTTCTGAGTTTCATAAACTCATTCGCGTTGATGTTCTTGGTGAACCTCCGTCTAGACATATGTTTTGCAGTTAGCATGGTGAGCTCATATTTGGTTGAGCTTCACTAGATTGGTGCCTAGAATCTTCTGGGATATCTTTAGGGCACAATCTCTCATGGATTGAAATACACTTCCTGGAATACGAAACCACATGATTATTCAAATGCTGAGTGGGTAAGCAATGTGGAGGATCATTAGAGAACTTCTCAGTGCTAGTTCTCCTTGGACTCTACTTTGATATCATGGATGAGCAGAAAGCAGAAGTTGGTTGCTATAAGCATTGTCGAGACCGAATACATAGCTACGAGTATGATCTCGTGTGAAGCTGCATGGTTGTAGAAGCTCTTAAGTGAGCTATTTTTTCACATGATGAATACCATTGTGATTCTCTGTGACAACTAGAGGTGGGATTTGATTATTGAGGAATCCCGTATTCGATGACTGCTCCAGCAGATAAACATTAGATACTGCCTTATCTGGGATATGGTAAGTCGATGAGCGAGGAGGCTCCATCGCATTGAGACTGATGTAAAGGTCGCAGGCATTTTGTTTAAGCCCCGAAAAGGTCAAATCTGTGACTTTCTTGAACGACTTGGTGTCATTGAGAGACCTTCTTATAAGGGTCCTGCATGTTGCATGCACTGAGCTCTGGGAGCTCTAGGGGGCGTGGACACTTCTTGGAGCAACATATGACCACAAGGTGACTCACCATCCCTTGGTGGTGCACTTGTACAGGGTAAAAGAATCAAAACTTTCCCTGTGACACCCAATGGTGACTATGTAGCAAGATTATTAGTTCTCCTATGAGGTCTGGATGACGTGTTCTCTATGACGATTGTGTAGCAGGATGATTAGTTCTCCTGTGAGGTCTAGATGATGTCTTCTCCATGACAATTTTGTAGCAGGATGATTAGTTCTCCTGTGAGGTCTGGATGATGTGTTCTCAATGATGATTGTGTAGCAAGATTATCAGTTCTCCTGTGAGGCCTAGATGATGTGTTTTCCATGGCGATTGTGGAATAAGATGATTCTCTCTCCTGTGGGCTAGGATGATTAGTTCTCTATGGCATCCACTGGACAGGATGATTCGCTCTCCTGTGGATAGGATGATTAGGTCTCCTGTCGAGGCATCCTACCCATGTAGTCTAGAACTCATGGGAAGTACCTCTCATTTGATCAATGAGTAGAAAAATGAGGATAGGGACCATAGTAGTACTGATGGATGCATCGTTGTATCTACCATACTCCCTATGCTAGGATGACCTTTATTGATCTGAGATCAATGATACTAGTTTGGGACCAGTGGTAGGAGTTTTACCCATTATGACACTGACTTCAGGTCAGTAGAGGACTGGTCTGGGACCAGTGGTACATACTCTGAGACTAATTTTGAGTCAGTAGAGTACTGGTTTGGGACCAGTGGTAGGAGTTGTACCTACTATGACACTGACTTCGGGTCGGTTGAGGACTGGTCTGGGACCAATGGTACACACTCTGAGACTGACTTCAGGTCAGTGGAGAATGGTATGACACATTCTCAATCAATTCTTCTTCTTCATGGTTTAGCAGAGCTGAGTAGAGCAGAGTAGAGCTGAGCAGAGTAGAGCAAAGCCAGCAGAGCTGAGCAGAGCAGAGTAGAGCTAGTAGAGCAGAGCCAGCTAGCAGAGTTGAGCGGAGTAGAGAAGAGCTAGTAGGGATGAGAAGAGTTGAGAAGAATAGAGCAGAGCCAACAGAGCTGAGCAGAGTAGTGCAGGACACTGATGGCAGAGATAGTACAGTTGGGCATATGGATCAGCGAATGGAGTTCTCCCTAGTTGAGAGGGAGTGTTAAAATTAGCAACTAGGACCAAACTCCATGTGGGTCATCTTATTTATGGTAGCTGATATTTTTATTGGGTCCCTCTCATCGAGAGGTGTAGGATTTATCTAAAGATCATCCAATTCCGATAAGTATTCATGGAGTTATGAATTTATTTATGTTATAAGACAAATTGTCAAGTCGGCCAACAACTTGTGTAGGCTCAGAATCCCAATAGTTGTGTATATTCATCATCTACATTTTAGTATAAATATAGAGGACTTGAAGTCATTTGAAAAGACACATACTCTTCATGTGTGGTCTCCTCCTCTACACGTATTTGGGTTTTGGTGAAGGAGAGACACAATGAAGATACGTTGGCCTAAAGGTGATGCCCTAGCCGCAGGATGATCTACACAGCAAACATAGACACCTATACGTTGTCTAAGGAGATTCATACGTTGTCCAAAGTTGCAGTCTAGGAGGGTTCTTTATGCAGCTAAAGGAGGCTCTTATACGCAGTAAAGGGGAGGCCTTACCACTGTCCTCTGCAGTCCTAAGTGCCCTAACTACAGGCCTGACCTGCTGCTCTTGAAGAGCCCTCATCCACAGTCCAACAAGGAGTAATCTGGCCACAGTCAAGCCATGCCCTAGCCGCAGTCAAGGGAGCTCCTATACACAGTCAACGTGGTTAAGGAGAGGCCTAATCTACGCTGTCTAGGAAGCTTCTATAACGCAGCTAGGAAAGGTTTTATCACAGTCAAAGGAAGCCCTAAAAGACCCTAACCGTAGGTCTAGAAGAGACCTTAACCGCAACATCAAGAGACCTAATTGGCAGCCACCATTCACAGTCTTATTTGCTGTCATGAAACCGCATAAGAAGAGGCCCTAATCAGCAACATATAAAGACCTAAGACGCAGAAAGAAGAGTGGACTTATGCCTTAGCAAAAGGAAGTATCTTAGGGTTAAAGTCACATACCTGTAGCTGACAGCGTGGAATGTTCTGGGCATGATCAAGCTATTCTTGAACTTGATATGTTGGGTAGAAGAGTCTACAAGAAGAAAGAGCTAGAGGCTATTGTGTAAGGGCTGTTTGGATCACTGTTTGAAGGGACCCAAGTTATAGTCAACTACTGGGCTAGGCCACAGGCCATAGCCAACAGTTGGAGGCCTTTTAGGAGCTGTGTTCTGGAAGTTAGCAGCCCTATAAGGTAGAGTATGGTTGGATGGTCTGTTTGAAGGAATACATATGGCAACATAATGAAGCAAGAAAAATATAGTGCAACATAATGATGAATGATGCAGCATGATTGGCATGCATAATGGTGATTGAGACAACATGATGATGATGAATAATGTAGCATGGTGATGGGAGCATCATAGTGATGGGGGCAGCTTAATGACCAGGTGGAGCACAATGACGAGTGCAACATGAGTATGAGTTACAACACCATGATAGGTGAACCAGTCACCTTGGAGTATAAGTTGAAGCAATATGTCTTCAACTGATCTCATGCAGATATCATAAAGTCAAAATGTTGACTTTTATTATAAATGTACTATCTCTCTCTCTCTTTCTCTGCTGAACTTTGAAGAACATAAAGGAAGAATTGATCAAGGGTTTCCCCACATTGGCGTTTGTCCCTGGTTGGCACCACAACTTGTGTCATCTTGTCTTGGCTTGTCTTCTGCGGTTTATATTTATGTTCTATCTAATGTTTAATTTAATGCTAATGTGATTGCTAATTTGGAAAAGATACTGTGAAAATAAAATAAATTGCTCTAACATAGAACATAACAAAAATTAATAAAGTAGGATTATAACGTTGGACAATGATTGCAGATTTGACTTTGATAGTGGATTTTGGACTTCCTGGGTAGGAGGTGAATCTTGGTATTACTTTGAGGATGGAGGTGTGAGCCTTTGGATTACCTTGTTGCAAATGAAAGCATCATATCCTTTCATTTGCTGGTGAATAAAATGTGTATGTGTGTATATGTGGTGATTATTGTAAATACCGTAATGAGTTGTGTTATAAAGCTCCAGTAAATGGTATGTTTGCCATGTTTTAGTAGATGGTCATTGTAAATATGGCAATGAGCTATGTTATAAAACTCCATGGGCAGTATGTTTTGTTTTCAAAAGTCTTTTTGGTTATAGGTGTCATTGAACACCGAGGACGATGTTCCCCCAAGGGGGAGGGTTTTGTAACAACCCTGGTTAAAAACTCATGTAAAATTATATATAAGACAATGGTTGATGGGACACGTATTCCAAACTAAATGTTCATCAGTTTAATGGCTAAGGAAATTGGAAAAGGTAATGGCTAAGGCTTTGGAAAGGCAAAATGGAATTTTTGGCACAATTATTTATAAAAAAAATGGAAATTAGGAGAAAAGTAAGGTGAAAGGTTACAAATTGGATGTGACGAGGAAAATGAAGAAAATAGAGGCCTCATTGATAAAAAGGCTTCTGAGGATCAGTGTGTAAGCTTTGTCAGTGTTAAGCTCTTGGCTCAAGCTTTTTCTCGGGTTTTGCATTGGATCAAGAAAGGAAAAGAAGGAGCAAGCAAGTAAGAGAAGGATGAAGCAGCTAGAGTAGGATTCTTTGCAGGTATTGATTTACATGTATGTTTTCCTTGCTAGATTTGGCATGAACGGTATTGCATGTGGTTATTTGTTTTTATGGCATGGGTTTTGCCAGGTGTAATAATGTTTTCAGCCTAGCCTTTCCCTTTCCAGATAACCATGGTGTGATGGGGTTCTCATGTTTTGGTTGAGCTGGATTGTCGGATGGATTCAAAGCTGAGTGAGGTGGATCTCTGAATGATAGATCACATGGCCTAGTGGTCCATGAGCTAGATTGTGGATCATGGTAAAGGCACTAGCCTAGTCACCCTTGAGCCAGACTGTGGGTTGCGGTAAATCCAGGATTGTGTTGCCTTGGTGGGCCTAGGAATCCTTGCTGGTGAATGACATGATATATGGTAAAGCCAAGAGGCGGTTTTCTCTTTGTTGGGACTATTAATCCTGAGTTTGGGATATGCGATAAATCCTGGAGAGTGGGTCTTGGTTAAGGGTCTAATGATCTGGGTTTGGATTGCGGTAAAGCACGAGAGACCAAGAGATAGGAAAATTCCTCACAATGTAGGTGGAGAAATCTGGTGGCATCCATGCTTGTTTGGCCTAGTGATCAAGTGGATATCACGGTAAACACTGTTATGATGTGTTCATTGTGTTGGCCTAGTGATCTGGGATGGATTACGATAAAGCCTAGTTCCTATTGATGAGTGTGAGGTGGTTTAGCCTCGATATGCTTTGGTTGGTTCTTTTGGTTTGAGTCCCACATTCATGCTTGGAATATGGCATGGGGGTGAATGGCTGAAGAGAGATTTGGCTTAGCCATTCTATGGTTGGGTGGAACGTGGAAGTTCCATTCAAGGTTTGGATTTTGCATCATTAATGAAAGGTTATTTCTCCTTTTATTTCTATGAGTATTATGTTGGATTATATGTAGTCTATAAGGTTTTGATTTCATTGGTATTTCTACTACTACTATGTTGGTTATGTATGTGTTTTATGGCAACATCTATGTATGGTTCTCATCATGTTTCTACTTGTAGATGAATGAAAAATGTATCTATGACCTAATGGATGGAATGAAAGTTAATGTGTTGAGGCATCGATTCTTCATGGAAAATATCATATAAGTATGAGACCCTTATGCTCAGATCTATTATGTACACCTGTAGATTACATTTTTTTGATATGTTTGATGAAATGCTTGTCATGGCTAGTATGGGTCCAGTCAAGGTATTATTGAAGTGATTGCATTAGTAATTCTATTTCCATGTGTTGTGGCAAAACACAACCCCCTCATTTTCACTTAAATCTCATTACGTGGACCTTTCTAATTGATTGATTGGTATTATTACTATTTGATTTTGATAGTCTAGATTGCTTCAATGAGTTCAATATGTTCTTATTTGCCTATCATAACTTGTTTGACCTCATTTGGATTAATGGTTTGCAACTCATTCCTATTTGAAGATTGGATGTTTTCAACTGATTTGGCCTTATATATTGTACATTATCCTTATATTTTATTTTTATCTCTTTATTTATACTTTGTAATTAATTCACTTTTTATAAATATTACTTTTTATTTTTTGTATTTTATAAATATTATTTTTGCATTACATAACCCCCGAGACTAAGAACCATATCTAGGCCCTAGGCCTAAACCATATTACAAAGTGGAATATTATTATCATATCATAACTAAATTGAAATCATATATCAGAGTTATATATATAAGGCCATAACCCAAAAAACCCAAACTTTTTCAAAGAAACATTAACCCAAAGGTCGATCATATAGGGGGGTTTTATATAATACAGATAACCTAAATCTGTAGGTTATAAAGTGGTTGTAGTTTATTGAGGGGAGGCTCACGTACCACATAACCCTTTTCTGCTCCCTTTTTATCAGAGAAATCACATGTCACAACTTTGTTATGTGTTACCATGCTAACAACTCTGATTTGCTAAGAGCTCCGATACACAGACCCAATATAATAATCAATTATAGTCTATAAATTATCACATCTAGATGAATTAGAAATTTTTAATGGTTCACCACTTCAATCCTCCGATAGATAGATCCGATATTGATATTAACTATAATTTGTAACAATATCACATCCAGTTCCTAATCCACTCCCGCTCTAATCTCCGATTGTGATATTCCATTCACCTCTGATATGCCATCCCATCGATATTGCGATATAATTATCACTCTGATTATGATAAACCGCCATGTCACTTCAATGGTTGTCGATTTGATCTAGACCTGATATGGTATTAATTCCTATTTAATCAGGATTTCACATCTGCCTCAATCTCATAACACTTGTCATGTGAAAACATTTGAAATCGCAGATAAAATGGATGCAATATAGTTATTAAAGTGGGTTTAATCATGATTTCACATCTTCCCATATTAGAGTTTCCCAATATCGGCAAGTCGGTGTTTTTTTTTGGAGCCATCATTAAAATTTCTCATTCCCATTTCTCTGATATCACCATTTCTTTGGTATACGCTTTCCATTGGCCACCTATTGCCACCAGTCTCTAATTTGGTTTTTGGTTGTGATTTGTGGTTATGTTAAGTCCTCCCTCTATTGGATTTTATTCATAGTGGAAGTTTTAGCTTGTGTAACTCTGTTGGAAATCCCTGATATACATTATTTCTATGATGGTTTCTGTTGGATGCCACTCGTCTTACCAGGGGGCCGTTGTGTTTGTAATTTGTTAATTATTATAACTGTCTCTGTATATATTTGAAAGATGTTAGATTTGTATTGGTTTTGGTTTATAATTGGAATGATTTTGATATTGTTTCTTCCCTATTAAATAGTTAATCTATGATTTTATTATTGTTCTGTTGTAACAAGAATTTCCAGTCAGAGAGAGTATTAAAACTAATCCAGTCAATCAGTAACAGAATTCCTCTTGGTGGTAGAAAGAATCTCACAATTGGTAAAGAGGTAAAATTCCACAACTGTGAACTCCTTTAGATTTAAAAAATACTGGAAACCACTGATATTACTCTTATTCACTCATACCAAATTGGGCAATTCAATTCACCTGCTCCTATCGGGATTTTTGCCAGAGGTCCAATGGAAGAATTCATTCTATTGCACGATGGTTGTAATAGATTTTTCTTTTGAGGGATTTATGGGAAACCATTACTGTCCCCTGTCATGTATAAATATGCATTGATGGTTTGGGAAAAAATGGATTTGAATCATGGAAAAAGGCCTTCTTTACTCTGCAATTCACAATTCTAAAAGCACTACTATAATAGGGAGTTAGGGTTTGAGATTTTAATCTCAGATATGAGGAATAGAGAGATTTATATTTTACATATATGAACTATGTATGATATTACAACTTTTGTTTCATTAAACAAGTTTATGAGTTGTACGGGATTGTTGGAGATCAAAGCAAGGGAATTGGACTTAATAAATTGGTATTCATGACACTATTTTTTTAATA
Organism: Pinus tabuliformis; assembly: GCA_031772625.1. Lineage (NCBI taxonomy): Eukaryota > Viridiplantae > Streptophyta > Pinopsida > Pinales > Pinaceae > Pinus > Pinus tabuliformis. The sequence goes on along the minus strand of CM062820.1, from coordinate 740,743,539 downwards.
CTAGTTCATTTTATATTAGCAGAGACTTGTGATTGTCAGTCATATTGGTGCATTATTTTCCATGTGAGCACTTTATTGCAATTATCTATTGTTTATCTCTACTCCTATGTGTTGAACTCTGATTTCTGAGTACTACTTACTCATAGAACAACCTTTTAGTTATGCCTTAACAAACAATAATATTATGTGAACTATTTGCTTGTGTTATTTTTTAATCATTCGAATTATTGGATTACTAATCATCATCATTTTTGTGAACTACTTCCTAAATGTTGTTGATTAATAATTTTGGTTAAAGGATCTCTGAAAAAGATATGTTTGGTAATCATAATATCAACTAATTAAACTACTTCATTAACTTGATATTCAATATAAGCTAGACATCTGTAAATCTCACTTAAATTAGTTATATTTCTCTCGGTTGGGTTAGATCTACATCTTCATAATCAAGATAGATTTAGGTTTTCTTTCCTTTTGTTTGTATTCTAGTGTTAGTTTATATTTAGATTGATTAACACATTCCTAAAAGTCCCCTGATCAAAGAGGAAAACTTTAGTTGTGGCTTGGCTAAGCCCTAGATCAACTTAAGGATCACTTTCTTGCCTAATCAGTGAGAAAAGTCGATCTGATATCTCTTCTCTATTGGTAGGTGAAGGTCATACTTTAAGCTAGTAGAGATAGAGAGAGGGTAATTGGACCTAATTGAATCAGTCGAAACCACCATTTCAATGGAAAAGGAACTATTTTAATTTCCCGACCGTGTGGTCTTCCTTAAAATGTTGAAAGGTCATTTTTTATGATCAACATTTTTGGCGCTAGAAGGAGGGCATGCTTTAAAATTTGAATTATGGGTTCCTCCCAAAAAAATCCTTTGAGATGCTTTAGTATATCACAATCAAACACTACTCCAATCAAGGGATTTAAAACATTATCAAATGTAAAGTTTAATGGTAAGTATTCTTCTTTCAATCACCTTCTTCAATTCACTTTAATTTCTCAAAGATTTAATATTGATGAGGTTGATCTTGGCAGGATTTTCACATATGCTTTGACAAGACAAGCAAATACTGGTGTCTTTCACTTTTGGTTGCCTCAGTACATAGCTGGGATGCGTTTGCAGCAATGTTACTTCAAAATTTTCAATGATATAACTACAAAAAGGTGTGTAAGCAGCTACTAGAATTGCATAGGACAAAAGGTGAATCTTTGGACCAATTCTCAATGCGATTTAAATTAACATTAATTCTATTTATATCCAATGATTTACCTCCTAAATATCAATTAACAAGTTGGTTCAAATATTTAATTTCGCTTCCTTGTAATTCTCACGAAGAATCATATAATAAGGAAGATACTAATGTAATTGTTTGTAATAATGAAAACATTGAACATTGTTCTTCTTCTTCTTCAAAAACAATTTTAATGATTTACATTCTTCAAATGGCTCTCTTTTTGAAGTTGAAAAAGATAAAAGTCCAAACATTTATTTTCATCTTCGTAATGATTTCAACAATCATGAATCAACTCCAGTTTGTGACTCCTACAATCATGATATACCTTTTTGTAGTCAAAATATTGAAATTTGCACATCCTTACAAGTAAATGGTAATAATGATTTTAATTTCATAATCACTTGCAGAAAGGAGATCTTAATAAATAAACTCCCACTATGTTGTAACATTATTTGTAACATTAATGTATACTACCGATTTCATTTTTCTCATTCTTTCCGATTACATTTTCTTTCTTTGTTGAATTTTATTTCTGATTTTTTTAATACCTTGCGCTGGCATTTTGAACAACATTACATTAATTTCTCATCTAATGCATTGATCAACATAAGTGAAGATTTATTTCAGAATTGCAATTATGAATATCGAATACTTATCTTTTTGAGATTATGTTTAATGTTTATGTTTGCCCAATTTTCGGATTTTCAAGTTAATTATTCATTAATGTTGACACTTGAAAGTTCATCAATGCATTCTGGCTAGCCATGTACTCCCTTCAGAAACCTTCCTCATTGTTATCCACTCAACTCTTTTGAAAAAAATATCTCTGATTTTTCTTTTTCTTTACAACAACCTTTCATTTGCAAAGATTTAACATTTAATACTGGTGTGACGTTTCCTCTTTCTTTGAATTCTTTTCAAACATCTAACTCAAATTCTTATCTTGATGATCATATAGAAAGATGTTTGGAAGAATTTCAGAGAAGGAATTTTGTAAATAAGTTGTTCTTTCTACATAATTTTTTTTTAGATGTATATAACATATTTAGTTTTGTTTTTGTTGGTATAGTTGTGCTTTTGTTACCGATATTTGACTGGTGTATACGTGCAGTAAACAAAGGACTTGAATGGTCACATTGGAAGTTTGATCTCACCTAGTATTAATGTCATTTTTAGATTAGGATTAGGAATAGATTAGGTTTATTTTTTATTAAATAAAAAGATGTTTTTAATAAATACATGGAAGAAGAAGAAGATCCATGAGGTAAACGTATTCTTGAATTTTTTCAGGTATGCATTGTTATTATCATTTGTTTGTGTGTTTTCATTTCAATTTGTTTTATTTTTTGCATTATCTTATATTTGGTGTTCTTTTTGCAGGTTGGGTTTAGTCCCACTTTTTCAAATAAGATAATTGTGATAAATACAAATGCTAAAAGGAGAAACTTTTCAAGACTCATTCAGGGAGATTTTAATTTTCCTTATCATTCTTATGATAAGTTTTTAAAGCAAATTTTGATGAAGGAAACTCATCCCCATAAAGCCCTTAAATGAAATTGTTAATCACAACTCTTCATTGGTTAGTTTTTAATAAACTCTTGAATAAGAAACACATTTAAACCAGACAACATTTTACTTGACAAATACATAAGAAGATCTTAATGCCTTATGTCAAGATATTACTTTTATCTTATTTTCGTAGTTTCTATTTCATGATTTTACTTGCAGTAGTTTGCTTTTATTTTTCATTTGATTGCATTTCTCTTTGCTCCTATTTTCGGATTCGATTTCATGGCATTTAATTTTATATCTCTTTGAAAATCCCCTTGTGTTCTTTTGGTTATATTACCAATATTTTAGTTGAAATGATTCTTTCAACCCATCTTTTGTCTGATACATGGGAAATTTTTACTCTTAGTTAATAAAATTCATGGGTAAAAGGAAGAACATCAAAATGAATATCAAGATTTCTATCTTTTAGATTTATATTTGGAACTTTGATTGTGTGTTTTCTTATCATTTTGATAATCTCACTTTATAATATAAGAGATATGATATTTTGCGACAACTTATCCTATAAATAGCTCTTGCTAAAAGCAATGCAAAGAAACATATAAAATTTTAGTTTTTAAACTCTTCCATGTCATCCCAAATCTCTTAAGGAGATAATTTATCTCTCCACATATTATCACCAATTATTAGAGTATAATTTGAAAGGTATAAGAACCTGAAAGATAGGGGGGTTTTGTAAAGAGCCAACCTACCATGATCATGGGTTTTGATAGTTATGACATTATCGATCTAGTTACTAAGCTAGGATAATGGCTCACAAATTCTCACTGTAAGGTAAGAGGTCTCATCATGAGATGACTTGTTCATAACTATCCAAGCTTGTGAATGGAATTTTCATGATCTGGCCACCAAGCCAGGGTGTTGGTTTTTAGTGTTTTAATAAAATAAGTTTCCTCTAAGTTACTTAAACATAGATGGGACAATGACATCTTCTTGGGCTAAGAGGTAACCCTGCCGAGGCTGTGGACGCCTACTAGAAACAGTGGCTCTACCTATGAAAATAAGAGTTCATCTTTATTACTAAACAAAATAATACACTTTTGTTCTTTAAGTTTAAGTTGTCACCAATTTAATTGTTGTTGTCAAACATAACTCTTATAATCAATTTCAGAGATACATAAAATGATAACATGTTGATATATGTTATAAGAGATTTAAATGAAAAGTCTAAATCCTAGCACTTTGATTAAATTTAAATTTATTCCTTTTTCCTTATAATTTTATCATCATTTTTGTAGAGATAATTAGTTCTTCCCAGTGTGTTGCCATTGTTGTGGTAAACCACATCCCCCCCATTTTTCACTTAAATCTCATTATGGGGACCCTTCTAATCGATTGATTGGTATTATTACTACTTTATTTTGATAGTATAGATTGCTTCAATGAGTTTGATATGTTCTTATCTACCTATCATAACTCGTTTGACCTCGTTTGGATTAATGGTTTGCGACTTGTGCCTATTTGAAGATTGGATGTTTTCAACTGCTTTGGCCTCATAGGTTGTATATTATCCTTATATTTTATTTTTATCTCTTTATTTATACTTTGTAATTAATTCACTTTTTGTAAATATTACTTTTTATTTTTGTATTTTATAAATATTATTTTTGCATTACATAGCCCCCGAGATCAAGAACCATGTATAGGCTCTAGGCCTAAACCATATTACAAAGTGGCATATTATTATCATATCAGAACTAAACTGAAATGATATATCACAGTTATATATATAAGGCCATAACCCAAAAACCCGAACTTGTGCAAAGAAACATTAACCCAAAGGTCGATCATATAAGGGGGTTTTATATAATACATATAACCTAAGTATGTAGGTTATAACGTGGTTATAGTTTATTGACGAGAGACTCACGTACCACATAACCCTTCTTTGCTCCCATTTTATTGAAGAAATTACATGTCGCAACTTTGTTATATGTTACCACATTAACACCTCCAATCACCGATATTGCAAAAGCTCTGATTTGATAAGAGCTCTGATACACAAACCCAATATAATAATCAACTGTAGTCTATAAATTATCATGTCTGTATGAATTGAAAATTTTAAATGATTCGCCACTCCAATCCTACGATAAGCGGATCCGATATTGATATTAACTATAATCTATAACAATATTGCATCCAGTTCCTAATCCACTCTTGCTTTGATCTCCAATTGTGATATTTCATTCACCTCCAATATGCCATCCCACCGATATTGTGTTATAATTATCCCTCTCATTGCGATATACTACCATGTCACTTCTCTGATTTTCGATTTGATCCGAACCCAATATCGTATTAATTCCCATCCAATCGGGATTTCGCGTCCACCTCAATATCGAAACTTTTTTGATGTGCAAACATTTGAAATTGCCAATAAAATGGATGTGATATAGTTATTAAAGTGGGTTTAATCATGATTTTGTGTCCACCCATATAAGAGTTTCCTAATATCGACAATTCGACATTTTTTTTTTTAGCCATTGTTAAAATCTTTGATTCCCATTGTGGTATACGCTTTCCACTAGCCACCTATTGCCACCAGTCTCCGATTTGGTTTTTGGTTGTAATTTGTGGTTATGTTAAGTCTTCCCTTATCAAATGTTATTGATAGTGGAATTTTTAGCTCGTGTAACTCTTTTGAAAATCCTAGATATACATTATTTATTCGATGGTTTCTATTGTATGCCACTTGTCTCGCCAGGGGGCCGTTGTGTTTGTAATTTGTTAATTATTATAACCGTCTCTATATATATATTTGAAAGATGTCAGATTTGTATTGGTTTTGGTTTATAATTGGAATCATTTTAATATTGTTTTTGCCATATTAAATGGCTAATATTTGATTTTATTGTTGTTCTATTTTAACAGGAATTTCCAATCGAGACCAGTATTAAAACTAATCCATTCAATCATTAATGGAATTCCTCTCGGTGGAAGAAATAATCTCACAATTGGTAAAGAGCTCAAATATTGTTTTCACCACTATGAACTCCTTTTGGTTCAAAAATGACTGGAAAACACAAAGATTACTCTTATCCACTCATACCAAATTGGGCAATTCAATTCACTTGCTCCTATCGAGATTCTGGTCAGAGGTCCAATGGAAGCATTCATTCTATTGCACGATAGTTGTAATAGCTTTTTTTGTTGAGGAATTTTGGGGAAACCATTATTGTCCCCTGTCATGTATAAATATGAATCGATGGTCTTGGAAAAAGGGGATTCGAATCATGGAAAAAGGCCTTCTCTACTTTGCAATTCACAATTCTAAAAGAACTACTGTAATAGGTATTTAGGGATGTAGAGGAGAGAAGAGTTTAATATCATATATGAGGAATAGAGACATTTATATTTTACATATATGAACTGTGTATGAGGAGCAGAGCTTGCACTATTGCAACTCCTATTTCATTTGCAGAGTTTATGAGTTGTAGAGGACTGTTGGAGATTAGAGCAAGGGAATTGGACTTAATAAATTTGTATTCAAGACAATATTGTTTTAATACTAGTTCATGTTATAATAGCAAAGATTTGTGATTGTCAGTCATATTGGTGCATTATTTTCCATGCGAGTGATTATTACAATTATCTGTTGTTTATCTTTGATTTTTTGTGTTGAACTCTGATTTCTGAGTAACTACTTACTCAAAGATCAACCTTTTAGTTCTATCTTAACAAATAGTAATAATATGTGAACTATTTCTTTGTATTATTGTTTAATCATTTGAATTGTTGGACTACTAATCATCATCATTTTTGTGAAATACTTCTTAAATGTTGGTTAAAGGATCTTTGAACAAGATATGTTTGGTAATCATAATATCAACTAATTGGACTACTTCATTAACTTGATATTCACTATAATCTAGACATATTTAAATCTCAATTCAATTAGTTATCTTTCTCTCTGTTGGGTTATATCTACATCTTCCTAATCGAGATAGCTTTAGATTTTATTTTCTTTTATTTGTATTCTAGTGTTGGTTTATATTTAGATTAATTAATACATTCCTAGAAGTCCTCTTATTAAAGAGGAAAAATTTACTTGTGGCTTGGCTGAGCCCTAGATCAGCTTAAGCATTACTTTCTTTCATGTTCAGCAAGAAGCGTCGATCTGATATCTCTTCTCTATTGATAGGTGAAAGTCATACTTTAAGCTAGTAGAGATAGAGAGAGGGTAACTGGACCCAATTGAACCAGTCAGAACCACCATTTCACTGGAAAAGGAACTGTTTTAATTTCCTAACCCGGTGGTCTCCCTTAAAATGATGAAATGTCATTTTTGTTGTTCAACGCCATGTTAAATTATGGTTCTAAAGGTGTCATTCAATTCTAGGAGGTGACATGGGCTCTGGGCCTAAAAATGTGGCTTAAATCCTGGGGATGCTAGCACTGAACTAATCAAAAGAGGTCTTGGACGTTGGAAGGAAGGCCTGTGAGAGTGTCTAGAGGTCCCTAGACGCTGGCATGCCCATAGCATGAGAGCGTCCAGAGGTCATGTTGTCCAAAAGTTCAGTGGGACCTAGGGGTTGGTTGGCAGGAAGGTTGGATTGGTTTCTGAGGGTCCTAATGCTGATGTTGGATGTCTGTATGGTGTGTTTTTGTCAGTTCCACTTCCTTAACGTGACTTAGGCAGTCAAATCATATCATAATGGCCTCTTATCGCATGTTTACCTTGGTTAGCCGGTTGCTTAGGTAGATGTCGGACGACGGTGTTAAAATTATTATTTGATGAATCCCATGTATCATGTTGGAAACAACTTGATGGTGGGACCCTTTGGTCCTTCAAGTCATCTTGCACCACCTTGGTCAGATTCAGGGGCACCTACACCTTTTCCTCTTGGAAACAGTTGATATCCCCGATCTATATAAGTTGACTAATGACCCCATCAATCAAAACTTTCATTGGCCTCTAATCCCGCACAAGATACCCATAGACATTCTGAAATTCGAAGGGAAAAAAGGTGATGATTTGACTACACATCTCACCACCTACCATTTATGGTGTGTATCAAAATCCATGGTTGATGACAATATGCGGCTCAAACTCTTCCCCCACACCCTTATTGGAAATGATACCAAGTGGTACATTGAGTTACCACGTGTGTCAATTAATACCTTTGGTGCCCCAGCAATGGAATTCTTATATCACTTCCAAATTCGTGTCTGTTATTTAACCAGAACGGAACTAATCACTACTCTACGCCAAGACACCTCTACCCACATCTCTGATCATATCCCTGAATGGAGACACAAGAGGAGGCTTGTCAAAGCCCCCATTCTAGATCACTTATTAGCAGATTGGTTCTGTAAGTCACTTCTTCCCCCATTGCCAAGGATGTTGAAATAGCTGGTGTGGTCATGGAAGACCAATTAATTCGTCGTGCCCAACATTTAGATTTTATGTAATCTTAATATGGCACACTCTATGATATAATCCACCATGCCCTTTGAACTTCCAATACTCCCACTACTTATCAACTTGACGGCCTCATTGAAACTACCTATGGGGTTTCTATAAAACAACTTAATGGGAAACCTGCCTAGTTACTGATCAACACAACTCCTACTTCCCAATCAGTTTCTCTTCCAAGTGTTGCGATAAAATCTATGCGGTCTACACAAAAACAAAGCGGTAAGAATAAGAAGAATAAGAAAAAGACCTATCCTTCTAAGGAGAAGCCTGCTACACAAAACAACCCCAAACAGAAAGTTGCTGCCAAATTTGATATCGGGAAGGAAAAATCTGTCAAGTTTCCTTATAAGATCTATGCAGAGGAGCACATGACTTACAAATTTCCTCACCTTCAAGAATGCACAGACCTTGTTACACAAAAGGACACTCGCCGAAAAGTATTACAAACTTGTCCAACACAAAGGAAAGCTTTACTTTCAGAAATTGGTGGAATTGACCCTCAAGATTCCACTCTAGCAATTTTTGACATGGGAAAAAGTAAGCCTTGCATTTCCCATCAACTTGCATTTCAGGTGCAAGTTATATCGAAAGGCAGAGCTATCCATCAAACTATCATTAAGAAAAGTCCTTCGACCTGCATAATGTCCACTTCATGTTGGCTCACCTTGGGTTCTCCCACTCTTTCACCGTCATCAAATTCCCTCAAAGCATTCAATGGCCACAATTTTGTTGCAAAAGGATAACTTGTTAGCTACCCCATCATTCTCAGTGGGAAAATGGTAATGGTGGATATTGAAGTCATAGATCGTCATCTCGACTATAATCTACTTTTGGGCCACAGTTGGACTTACGCCATGACTGCCATTGTTTCTTCGGTCTTTCGACTCATCCTCTTCCCTTTGGATGGGAAAATAGTCATAGTGGATCATATATCCTTCTGTACCTGAAATTAATCCTCGTTACCTAGCGATACCATGCCCTTAGTGGTTGGTATACCTGACTCCCATGTCAGTGTTGGTATCGATATTATGAAGGGTTCCTCCATTTTAGGTTATTTTCCTCTCCCGCTGCTCGAGGTTCCATAGACGGTTTCAATGGTGTCTTCCATCCCTAATGGCCCTACTGACCCCTTCAAAAACTGATACTATGGAGAACATATGATGCTTTCACTAGTTGAATTGGCTTATCAAGCTATTCAATCTGCGTTTGATTCTTCTGCTACTTTTGTTATGACTGATGATACCACTTCCTCTCCCATCGCCACTCTTTCTAAAACTCTCCTCAATGAATTCATACCTTTAGACGAAGCTATTCGAGAGATCATGTCTTTAGAAACACGACCTTGGGATGATTCTCATCACCACGCTGCGATATCTGATTCAGACGCAACATCTATAGAAATCCTACCTTTTGACCCACCTGAGATTGTTCCTTCGGCTTATATGACTATCCAAACTATGGATTCATAAGGTAAATTGGGAAATATTTTAAAAACTATTCTCATCGATATCTCAGTCAAAATAGGTATTTTGGAAAACATTCAGATTGGAGATAATTGTAGTCTTGAGGAAATTGTGAGCTTCACCTATCTTTTTATGGAATTCCATGATGTTTTCTCTTGGTCTTACGAGGAAATGTATGGCATAGATCCTTCTATTGTCAAGAATGAGATCAAGGATTACAAAAATTTTAGGCCTATCTAGCAAAGACATCAACCGATCCACCCTCGCAAAACAATATCTATCAATAGCAAGTCGAAAAATTGTTAAGTGCTAGTTTTATCTACGTCGTTCCCTTGACTGAATGGGTTTCTAATCTAGTTTCTGTAGACAAAAAACAAGGTACCATCCATGTCTGTGTCGATTACCATTATTTTAATGTTGAATGTACAAAAGACAACTATCCAACTATGTTCATTGACCAAATAGTTGACGATTGCGGCAATTGTGAATCTTTCTCCTTCATGGAAGGATTCTCGGGGTATGACCAGATTGATATCAAAGCTAATGAACAGCACAAAACTTTCTTCATCTATCCTTGGGGCATATTTTCATATTAGAATCTCCCATCTGATCTTAAGAATGTGGGTGAAACCTTTCAGTGGGCCATGGACTATGCCTTTCATGATATCATACATATTTTTCAAGCTTACTTGGATGATCTTCCGACTCATTCTAGGAAACGAGCCCAACACCTAGCTCATCTTTGAGAAATATATCTTAGGTGTAGGTTCTATAACATTTGCCTGAATCTACATAAGTGCGTATTTTTTGTTGAATCTAGACATCTGCTTGGGTTCATTTTCTCTAAACACGGGATATGGGTTGATCCCGATAAGGTAAAGGTGATTACTCAATTTCTCGCACCACAGTCCAACCTATAACTCCCATATCTATTTTCAGACAACCGTCATTGCATTTGCCACCAAGTTAAGCACTACTTAGTGTTGAATGATAGTTTATATCATTGTGGCACTGATTGAGTTCTTTGATGTTGTCTTAAACATGTAAAGGTTGAACACGTTCTTAACGACTACCATGCTGGGGAATGTGGTGATAATCTTTCTAGCATGGCTATTGCCCAAAAAATTTTATGCGCAGTATACTACTGACTAACCTTGTTCAAATATTGTATTACTGTAGTCCAACAATGTCATCCTTGTCAAATATACACAAAGAAAATGTGTGTGCCCCCTTCCCCTCTTCACCTAGTTATTTCCATTGACCCCTTTTCTAAATGGGGCATTTACTTCATCACTCGTAATCCCACTTCATCTGACGGACACAACTACATTATTTTGGATGTAGACTACTTCACGAAATGGGATGAAACCATTCCCACTTTTCAAGCTGATGGAGAAACCACTGCTCTATTCCAGGTTAATCAAGTAATATTTCATTTTGGTGTACCTCGAATGATCGTTATAGACCATGGCTCCCAATTTCAGAACCATATGACATCTTAACATATTTTCTCAGTTTTTGGCAAGAACATTCTTCTTCCTACTACCCTCAGGCTAATGGCCATGTGGAAGCCATAAATGGCATCCTCAAGATCATGATCCATCGGTTGGTAGGAAATCATAAAACCCACTGGCATCGAATGTTATATTCTGCACTTTGGGCATACCTAATGTCAGTGAAAACTATTGTAGGGTTCATGCCATTTCAGTATTCCTATGACCTGGAAGAAATTCTTCCTATCGAGTGTCAGATTATCCCCCTCAAACTAGTTGTTGAACTCCTGCTGAACACTACTATCAAAGGAGAGCGCTTGTTGTCACTAAATCAGTTGGATGAGACTCTTCGAGATGTCGCACTGGCTCTCAAATCACATAAGCAATGAGTCAAAGCTCAATACGACAAGCATGTCAAGCCTCAATCTTACTAAGAGGGTGACCTTGTCTTACTTTACAATCAGAAGCACGACATATTGGGGGAAAGAACAATTCAACCATTATAGGTCAGTCCATATGTCGTTACTAAGGTTATTTCTAAAGAAGCCTATAAACTTCATGATTGCGATGGAATCCCATTCGTAGAGCCCCGTAACGGGGGGCTCTATATGAAAAATTATTTCACCTAGTGTATTATTGGGCATATGCTTTATAGTTTTATGTATATAAGTTTTTGTTATTTTGGTGTGTCTAGATATTTTTGGCTTTTAAATGAGTATTTGTCTCATACTCATCTCTCTTTGCACATATGTCTTTGTCACCCTTAACATATGTTGGATATGAAAATGGTGCGAGTTGTCAGACATGGCACATTGCATCAGCTACTTGGGTTCTTTATACACCTGAGTCAGGACTACTTAGTTTTTGGGGGGGGGGGGGGGGTTTCTTGGTTATTCCACCAATAATATTGTTGAGCACATGTGCTTGAAGCTACATCTCGTGCCATCACCAATTTGGTTATCAGGTTAGACTCTCAGCTTGTTGTTATCCAGTCTTGTTATGTTACTTTTTAAGGGTAGAACTTTTAGAAAATAAATTCGAGTTATTTACTTATGCACACATTCCTAGAGAATCTAATGCATTAGCTGATTCATTGAAGAATTATGTATTGGATTGGCATCTGTCACTTTCTTTATACATACATGCATGAGTGTAAAATTTTCATCATGAAAATTTACAAAAAACACAAAACACATAAACCATCAAAATTTCCAATATATATATATATATATATATATATATATATATATATATATATATATATATATATATATAAATATAGATTGTTTCCAGTCTATTTACATAAAAAATTCCCAAAACTTGGGTGTTTTAATACAAAAATGGATCTGCTAAGCTGTTGGTACTATTTTATTGCTATTCTTTTCTTCTAAAAATCCATCATTTATCTACCATTTTCTTCCATAAACTCCTCATAGTCCATTGAAATTGATTAATGAAGCATTATAATTGTTATTTTACATTAAATTTAATTTATGGATTTTTATGTTAAAAATTGGAATTTTTCAACAAAATTACGGGATGTAATGACTTCCTATAATTGGTTTATGTTGTGACATGTGGCATGGCAGGAAAATTGAAACAGAAGATAAGGACGTGATCTAGGATGTACATACATGGTGGAAAATATATTTAGCATCGAATTTGGAGCTCCTGAATACATGGTCAATGCTGGTCAAACCCAGCCTATTCAGTAGAAAAATCTGAAGTTATAATGAATGTACTTGATCTTTTGCTTAAGATTAGGGACCCTAAACTGATTTCGATTTGTTTTAGAAATCAGTTAGGATTAGGAAGAACGAAAATAGCCTTTTTGGTTGTAAATTTTAATAAATAGGAGGATTTTGATTATTATTAAAAAAAGAATGCTAGTGAAGACATTGAAAAGAGCAGACTTAAGACTGTAAGCGTATTCCAGAACTCTGTCTTAATGTAATCTATTCTTAGAACTTAATCAAAGGCAGAATTTCATCAATTATGGTGTTTATGAGTTACCGTTCTTATCACTTGAAGTTTTTCAAAGTGTGCCATTAAAGGTGGAAGGGCCCTACGTGAGGATTTGTACACTTTCTTTTCTGTTTCATAGAATTTAGTATTCAGATCTGAATAGAGTTTTATTTCATTTCATTGCTTGTGAGTTTATCAATTTAATTAGAAGTTCTTGTGATTGCTATTTTATGATTCATAGTAGTAGCTTGAAAATTCAATTGCAAAATTATTGAATAAGTCCTTGTAAAAGGTTTAATTGAACATTGAATTTCATAATATTTCTATGAGCTCTGTTTTCATGAATTTGATTTTTAGTATGATTAGTGTGTTATTTTGAAAGATATCCTTGTAAGAGGATTGAGAACTCAGACTAGTAACACTCTGTTTTTTTTTAGAACAGTTAATTAAATTAGATGATATAAGTGTTTAAATTGTGAAAGGAAACATACTTCAATCTCTTGTAAAAGAGTGTTGTAGCCTGTCACACTAGATACTTATTTAGACAGATTAGATCCTTTTAGGTCTATAAAATTTAGACATGTGCCTCTAAGTTTACCTACCTTGGTTGACATTACATTTAGTCTAATCTAGAACCCTGGATTGGTCTCTACATAAGCCTCTCTCTAATACCTGATGGCCATAATATACTCCTTTTGATCCTCTTGCTCATGGTAACAGATCATTTCTCTAGATAACCTCCTCATAGGCACCAAAAATCACTCTGTCACACCCACTGTGCGTTGCTACATGTGGATAGGTATCTCTCTCATGGGAAGAGGTGACACACCCATGCTCAAACCTTTGAGGTTCCTAGAAACCTCATGTAGACTATGTGTGTCATCTTCCTCTTCGATGGTTTTCACATCCTATATTGTTGCTTTAGCCCCTAGTAGTTGATCACCTCGTCTAACATGGACAGGCATATCCGCAGGACGAATCGGTGCCTCATATGTGTCAAGAAAAAAATTCATGTCAAATGTTTTCACCCATAAATAAGTAAAAAATTGACATAAACTTCAAAAGACAAAAAATACTTTTAGCTTTGATCTATCCTCTTACATAGTGGCCCCCACTAAGTGTTGAGTGAAGATATCAGTTTCGGGTCCCTTGTATAGTTCATTTTGGCATACAAATAATCCTCAATCATGGAGATATGGCCTCTTACACACTTAAAGAATTCATCCTAAAGTAGATTTATAATCTGTCCCCCTCCTGTGTGAGGCAATAGGGATGCCCATCGATCTTTTCTAGGCTCCCTAGGACTAACTATATCAAGACTCACTCGAGACATCATCACGGGAAGTATCTCTTGTATGAAGGATATGATCAAAGTACCATACCCAATCTCTCTTTGGGCCCAAGTCTTACATATGTCAACTCTTCTTTCACCTGATGGAGGACTCCCTAACACCATTTGAACACTTTTGGTTGCAAGTAATCCAATGCTAGCAGCACCTAGGATTTTTTCGCCACATGTTGACTCTTAGCCCCTGCCAAGCACATGATCATCCATAGAATACACCTCAACGGTCTTGATGTTGTCCACACTATTGGAATATTGTTTCTCACTTGCTGAAAACCTTCAATGCAATGTGTTCAGATCAAATCCATAATGGTCCTTAGATCTACTCTCCCTCTTGTGAGGTTTACATGTAAACCTCTACATGATAAAACAATGAGGAAATGTATATTTTCTCGCTTGATTGAGAGCTCATGGTCCCAAATCTTGAACAATCCCTGTTGTTCATCCCACAGTTGGATAATCCAACTCAAGAGATCCTCTTGACTTTTCATCAGGTCAAGTATGGCATACTTTAGCAACCCACATCATCTCAAAGTTGCCAAACATGTAGGATCATTCAACATTTGTAGCTCCTCTTGGTCATGGGCTCTTTCTCTCTAAAGACTCATCTTATAAGCCTGATCCCTGCATCACACAACCCTTTTATTGGTTTCTAGATGGAAAAAAAACTTGGGAGATCAATCAACTCAAACTATTCTTGCACTTAGCCAGCTAACGCGACCCTCCTTTACTCACAGAGTGTGTTAATGCCCCTCCTCTTCATGGGAAATGTGTTTAATGCACCTCATGACCTGCGCGACCACGTTACCCAAACAAGCTACCTAGGGATTTATAAAAAATGATAAATTTACAAAAAACAAACATAAATTAAGGATTCAAATGCAAGATAAGGATCAATCCTCTTACCTAGAACTGAAGGAATGTTGAATGGTCTTCTGGATTGCTCACAATCACTTTGGAAAGTTCTACTCTTATTTCTTTCCAGAGCACTCTCACAAACTTCAAACAGTGAAAATGAGGGCTTGTCACCCTTCTTATAGTCACTGTGGAGGTATGACTCACTTGAGCTAGTCTTTGAAATTGAAGCTATTCATTCCTATCTTGTTTAAACATGCAACATCTCGCTATTCTATCAAATTTTTACTTATGATCCGATGATATTTTAGTGTTTTTATGCATAGTTGACCAAATTTGACTATGGATGAGCACATTCTTTTTTGGGACTTTTTCTCACTCTCAAACTGAAAAACCCTCGAATTACCTTCTTTGGGCTCATAAACCTCCTATGAAGAATATTTTAGCAATTCTTTTTATCTCTTTTTCTCGCTCCCAAAAAATAAAAAAAAGATATATCGAGTTTTCTTCATTTGACTCGTTCAAATTTTATGAAGGTATATCGAGTTTTCTTCATCTCACTTGTTAAAATTTTATGAAGATATATTGATTTTTTCTTTGTCTGACTCGTTAAAATTTCATGAAGAATATCGATTTTACTTTGTCTCCTCGTACTCGTAACAAAATGAGGCAGAAGTCTATTAAGCATAGGTTTCTCACTTTATCTAGACTCAATTGACTAACTTTAAGAAAAGGAACCGTGTTAGGTATACTATTAACCCTTTGTCACACTCGATCATCAACGTTGACAAATATACCCCTTGGAGTTGTATTTATGATCCTTTCAGACTCTCTAAATGTGAAAAGACCACCGAGTTTACCTATCTGAACTCGTTAAACTTAATCAGATTGAGAAAAATTGGATAGAATAGTGGCTCAATATCTATATTCTGAAGGATATTTTGGTAGAAATACTCTTATCACTCCCTTGAACATAGAACCCCCTCAACAATCCTCTTTGTCAGCTTCTCGCTAAAGCCTATCATCCTATGAGTTTAGCCTTGATAACCTGATGTTCTTGCATCCCTGTATCCTAACACTCTTTTGTGTTCTTGAGTCTAAGCTACCTGGTAACCTTGATGTCGTGCCTTCTATTGTTCAAGGGATTCATATACTCTCTACTCCATGTATCGACCATACCATCATATGCCTGAAATTTCCATCCATCTATTTGCCCCATTTCTCTAAATCTATCTCCAAAACAATCATTCTTGTCTCATTTCATGTCAACTAATGTAGGACACCTTATTGCTTACCTTCAACAGATATCTTCCTATTGACTTCAACATCATATCTAGGAAGAATATCTAGAAACATATCAGTACCATGGAACTTGCAGTCCTTAGTGGCAGGTTACCCTACCTTTGATTAGTGGTTTTCACTATTCGCTCCCAATTGAATTATTCTATGAGTGTTTGATGACAACAAGCTTTTCACACTCGCTAGATTATACTGGACATCTTGGAGACCATCATACTTATTAGTGGCCATCCTTGCGTATGTTAACAATTTCCATCATTAACGGGTAATTAGACAATTTCTCACATGTTCAACTTCAACTTCTTTATTCACATGTGCAAAAATATGTCATTCAGAGAGGCAGTGACCAAGAGCTTGGGTAGATGCTTACATCACTAAGCCTCATTTTTGCTCCCATGTTGCTTTAATTGTTTTCAAAGACAACTGTTCAGATTGATCATATTATGACACATCTTCCTCATTGTGCCTATCGGTGGACATGACAGTGATACCTCTTGTAATAATCACTCTTATATAGCTACTAAGCATGGGAATTCCCATCTCCGGACATGTTTACATATTTTTGACACATGTTGTTGTTTTCAGGTCTCCTACAGTTTCAAAGCGCTAATCCTCTCTCTCTCTCTTCAATTTATATAAAGTATTTTGTCCATTGTCTTCGTATTTGATGTCACACTTTAGGGGGAATCTATTATACACAAAATGACCTCCTCCTCAGCTCAGAGGAGAAGGGAACTTTGACTGGAAGAAAAAAACTAAGTTGTAGGCCCATTTTCCAGGGTAATGCACCCTAGAAATAGATAGAGGGTGTTATAACGCTGCCCATGACTCAACAAGGAGCATTAGTCCCTAGGTTAAAGCTCTGTTTTTCCTAAGGGGAGGCGTTACTAGATATTTGTGGGATTCTGGAGGTTAAAGCATGAGTTGATTTACTGAAACTCCACTTTTCACTCAAATGTCAACTTGAAAATTAGGAAACATCCGCCTCACTCCTAACTAAGGACATTGTTAATCCTAGCAAAGCTACAAGGGAACAAAAAGAGAAATAAATTGAGGCAACATCCAAGATTTTTACTCATTGGAACTCTTGGAGAAATTGGAAAGCAAAGAGCCTCTCCTCATCTATAAGTCAGAGGCTCGACCATTGTAACCAAGATTATAATATTGAGATTTGTATTTTTATGTTGTCGAAGAGTTGAGAGCGAGAGAGAGGGAAAGGAGACAACAAACTAAGGGAAGACTTGATTAATCAACCATGGTTTTCATCATTATTATCTCATCAAATAATATAGGTATGCTCCTGTTCTATCTACTTGATGATGATGAGACTTCTTTTCTGTATATGTTGATGTGATTTTGAGATTGATAGTCCTCTTAGATTCATGTTAGTTTTATATTCTCTTGTATGTTAATGTTTTTAATCATCAAGGTTTAAATATTGTGAAGGTTACTTCTTGTCTTTTCTATGTGCAGGTTCTGTTGTAAGTGTGGGTGGAGCAGTTATCCCTTTGTCACACTGAGATCTCCAATGAAACTACAATAAATATTAAGAGGTAACTCTTCTCTTTTACTTTATAAATTCTAGATTAACATGAATATGTGCATGTGTCTTTGAGTAGTTGCAGGTCATATAATTTTGTCTGCCTTGGGTCCTAGTGTTGATTGATAAATGGTGCCTTTTAAAACTCCTATTTATCCCACATTAATTATCAACCAGGGGAAGTGCTCTTATTTCAAGAGTGTATACAGTATGTGGCTGCTATTAATTCAGAGAGTAATGTTTCCTAAATCGTATTATAGATCTTTTAACACAAGAGTAAATAGATGCATCTAATAAATTCCAATTATAATTAAAGAAAACTCAATCCTCTAACGAAATCAAATCTTACAACAATGCAAGTAACAACAGCATTAGTTGAGAGTACAGTAGTGATAACTCATCTCTTCTTAACTGATTTAATCTAAGTCAAGCTCAATCTTCATTAAATAAACCAAACAACAATGATATCAATCTGAGAGTCCAATAGCGATAATTAAACCCTTTACAGTTGATTAAATCAATTCGAAAGTAATTCAATCTGCAATGAAGATAAACAGAATCAAACGACAATGCTATAAATCATATAAAGAAGAGATATTCTATCAATACAAGAAAACAATAAACAACGAAGGAGATAAAATCACATAAAGCAAGAAAACTATCAAACCATCATACTTGCGAGAATAAAAAATGTATGGCACAAAGAAAGCAGTTAAATCCACCAGAGGTTAGGCCCTTAGCCGCCAGCAAACACTGCTAATTTACTTCAGATAACACAAGGGAACAACAATTTCAACTATGTATTAATCATCGAATTGAAAGAGCATTACAATATATTCGTGTTCTTCTCAACAGCAAGAGTCTGTAATTAAAATTACAATTTCAATAATAACAAAGATTCCCCCCCTTCTTCTTACAATCATCTTCTTTTATAATCAGAAAGGGTAAAAGATAAATGGTAAATATGATCCCTCAGGATCTCTCGATCCTTAGGGATTTGCAACAGATTTCTAACTTTAGACATCCTTTCCTTTCTCGCAATGATCCTTCTTATTTTCCTTTAGCCTTGTCTGTAACCGCCGCATTCCTTTCGTTGCTTATTGGTTTTTGTTGTTCCTTCATTAGGGAACAACAATTGTCCCTTTTGTTGTTTTCCTACATAAAGAAGGATAAAAGTTAGCTAAATCGTAACTGCAAATAATTCCTTCATTTCTTACCATAATTCCTCAATAGATTAATGCATTAAGATATAGAAAAGATAAGAATAAAGAAAAAGGATGAGGATGATGAGATTAATAGTAAACACATACCCATTTCATGACTTAACATACTCCCCTACTTACCCTGTTTCATGGCCTCACGAAAAGCAAGTAATTCGTATGTAGAGTAGTTAAGGTGTAGGCTGGAGAAGGAACGTCGTAAAGTGGTCTAAAGCCATGATTCTAGGCCAAGAGCTCGAAGATGGGCCCTGTCTGTCCTTTAGGAAACTCGTATATAACCCAATGACCTTCAGCAGGATACCAAATGATAGGGCTACGGAACCGACATCCTAGCCAATAAGGCCCTTCTCTCAAAATGAGATTGCTATACGTGACAAAACGGTTTGCAACTAGTTTAAAATTTCTGTAATTAAATGGCTTTCTATCCTGTACACTACTAGTGGAGACTGTCCACTTGAGCTTGGCTACAACCAAAGAGATTTCCTAACTGGAGAGGTACTCCCTTCTGTACAATCTCTTTCTGAATATGCCCTAAAATTTTAATCACCCCTTCCCTTGTCATCAGATTCTTGTGATTGGCAAGCATTCACAAAGGGTGCTTGGGTTCACTTCTTACCCAAAGGTCCAATCCATGCTCTTGCCGTTGGAATTTTTTATGAGCCTTGAACCATTTAAGCTGATTGACTGCAAACGAGATAAAGGCTTGGAATTGAACATCTCCCACAAAAGGGTTGGGGTTCTTTTCCACCTCTTCCTCTAATACAAAATTGTGTAAGTAAAATTCACAAAGGAACCTTTGAACTTTTACCCCATGCTATTTACAGAAATTTATAAAATCCTCAATTGTTTTTAGTTCAATTGGTTTTCCAGCTCTCACGGCTTTGATTTTCAATAGCAAGTATCTTTCTAGCAAAAACAAGGCATAATTATTAGCAGGGGATCTGCATGCCAAGACATCTGTATATAGCGAGCAAAGAGTGTATGTTTGAATTATGACCTTATCTAGCCTGAGCTTGGTTTTCTCAAATTTCTCTTTTGCCTTTCGACATTTGTCAAAATTCTCGCTTTTTTCTTTTTTCACGTCCTGAAGCTGCCTCTGCAATTCTTGGTATTTTTGCTTGGAGACAGTTTCTTGTTCAAGCCATTCTAAGGCAAGCTGAGCTTGTGCTAATTCCTCTTGAAGATTCACTATAATGGGGTCATTGCGTGTCATAACATCTTTGGCTTGAATGGTTGTTTGAGTACTTTTGTTATGAGAAGGGATGCCTACTGTCTGTGTTTCTTTATTATGGAAGGTCCAATCCTCTGTCTGGGTAGCCATGTTGTAGGAGGATGCCATCTCCATCTGAGTAGCTATGTTATGGGAGGGTACAGCCTCTTTCTGGGTAGCTACTTCTGCAAGAATTTCATGTTGTTCTTTCCTAAGCTTCTTTAATTTGGCTCTATAATTTTTCGGAGGAGCTGCTATTTTGTTAATAGTTTCTTCTTCTAACGAGCCTGATTGCTCATCCTGACTCTGTTCTAATAGGACCGTGTCTCCAGATTGGTAATCATTTTCCTGGGTTATTTCTACTCCTTCAGTTTGGCCTATATTCTCCGTGTTTCGGCATGCCTGGCTAGGTTCTCCTGAAGGCATGTCACCAGGTTGGTTCACCTCTTCTTGAATAGCCTTTGCCTCTATTTCTGCTTCGCAACTTACATTTTCTGATACTCTCAAATTAAAATTGGGTGGGCTTTTAGGCTGTATGAAATCATTCATATTGGCCAGGATCTAGGCCAATTCGATATCATGCAATAAATCAACTTGGGGACTTGTGCTTGGTGTTGAGGGAAGTCCCAATTCATTTCTTGGTTCATCTCGAGAATGCTCTGTTTCTTCCTCATGGTTTGATTCAGGGTTATTCTGGCCTTCTATTTGCAAGTGTTGTTCACTTCTTGGGCTAGAAAATTCTATGGGTTGGATGACACTACCTTGAGGATTCTCGGCCACTCCTATTCTTGATCTCAGCCTTGAGGATTGTCTACGCTTTTGGGGTATGTTCCTTGCAAGGGTAGTCCTCTTTCTTTTAAGAATAGGGTTAGGCACAAGCAGAGCTAAACCTCCTCCAATAGAAAATATTAGTTCCTCCTAGCTTGATTGTTGTTGGGCGAGGTTATAACTAACTATCCGTCTGATAAAACAGTGGTGGCTTACTACAGTTTTGTATAGGTCGAGAACTTCTTATCCTTTCAGCGGTGTCATGCAGTAGAAAATTCAATAATGCAGGTAAATTCACAGAGCACTTTTGTTTCAAAACTGCTAAGAGTTTAAGTTGACGCGGCCTTACCATGTCTTTGCGCCCGTCGCATGTGATGTAATTCTGGACGATTCTTGCTAGTTCTCCCCATGGTTCTCCAAGGGATGATGGTCGAACACCTTTGTCTTTGATGATTAGCTCCTATCCTTCGTCCTTAAAGGCTTTGATCGCAGCATGCAATTTCAAACGTTTGTTAGCCCATATAGGTCCTTCAGCCGACAACCCATATACCTCTACTATCACAACGTCTGATACAGTGATTTTCCTACCCCTTACCATGGACTATCCATTCTATAGATTTCGTATGAATTCTATGGCAATTTCCTCGCTGGGTATCTGAAATCACGTAAAGTATGTTATCCACCCAGATCGAGCTAAAATTTCTCTGGCTGCATCAGAAACAGCTAGTATTAGTGGTTCTCTGCGCACTGTTCTTCCTCCCATATTGCTTGAATTCTACCAACGGTTAGTGTAACAGAGATAGCACAGTAACAAACAGAGCCGATTGGTGGAACAACAAATTGTTATAATGGATATATCAGATGATACTTCATAAATATACATACCATTATTGAGGGCTATCATCATACCACATGCTCTGTGATCATAGAATGTCGTATCATTCTGCAAAACCTAATGAAAATCTGATAGCATATGCATAAGTACACTGGAGGTCCCCACCACCTTCGAAATGTTAGGTCACCTATGAACGAATGAATGAAAGGGTAAAGTGCTGGCAGTGAAGTACAAGGGTGATGTATTGGCAAGGTATGCTTATTAATGCAAGGATCATAACGAATATTGGAGTGGTGAACTCAAGGCTTGTACTCGAGAATTATCAATAACTGATAGGTTGCCGTGATGTGATATGATAGGGAAAGAGGGATAATATGTGCTAGAAATAATACTTTACTGCCTTATCCCACGTAAAACTATTGTGATTGATTTTGTACAAAATTACTCATGCATAAAGGTTCAAGGGACTTTAGGGACATAGTCTCTCCGTAAAAATAATCATAAGAATAGGGTATTATAATAATAATTGATGTAAAATAAAGCTTCAATACCATCAGCATAGCTTCTGTTTCCTGCAGGCGTCCATAGCCTTGATAGAGTTGCTTTCTAACCCTTGGAACCATGGTCCTCTATGTATAATTTGGGGAAGTGTCTTATGAAGTCCATAATAGAGACCAATGTGTTGGCTTGGTAACCAGGTGAGCACATTGCCATTCACTGGGAAGTAGCGAAAGTGGTCAGGCCGGCTCATGATGAGACCTCCTGTTTCCAAGGACTTTGTTTATTTATGCATCCATTGGATTATATCCCTGGTGTGGTGGCCATAGTGGGAATGCTACTTTGCTGCTTCCTTATGATCATGGTAGGCTAGCTCGTGATGAGACCCCCTATCCTCCATCTATGGAAAAACATCATAAAACTTGTTAGTGAATATATATATATATATATATATACATATACATATACATATATATATATATATATATATATATATACATATATCTATATATATATACATATACATATATATATATATGTATACATATATATATATATATATATGTATATATATATATATATATGTATATATATATATATATATATATATATACATATACATATATATATATATATATACATATATATATATATATATATATATATATATATATATATATATATCTGGATGTATATATATCTGTATGTATATATATATATATATGTATATATATACATACAGATATATATATATATATATATATATATATATATATATATATATATATATATATATATATATATATATATATATATATATATATATATATATATATATATATATATATATATATATATATATATATTACATAGAGGGTGGCTCATCACTCCTTAAGAGTAGGGATGGCAGAAGAAGTTTGACATATCAATATAAAAAATATACCCATAATCTTATCGATACTACACAGAGAGGGTTATACAGGAAAGGGTGAACCAGCATGGTATAGATAATCAATCAGTTTGGCTTATAGTGAAAGTGAGAACAGTGAAGTGATATAGATAACTATGTCCTTTCCTTTTTTGATCATCACAAAGCAATCTTGTTAAAGATGATAGTATTCAAGATATTTTCTTGTTCCACTAGACTCCATATTTGTTGTCCTTAAATATGTATTGTACCTTTCATTCCATTAAGAGGGTTATAAAGAGTGAGTAGGGATGGTCATGCAAAGGGAAGAAAGGGTGTTCTCCAAAAAAATACTCACAAAGTGTTATGAAACAGCAAAAGAAAACTCCACACAAAAGGTGTTGTTCCTTATAGGGAACATCAAGGAAAGACATGCAAAAAAGGTGTTGTTCCTTAGAGGGAACAAAAAATGAAAAATATACATAGACCGTGCTATTCCCTATAGGGAACAACAGTTGTTCCTTGCAGGGAACAGCAAAAAGATATATATGCAAACGTGTTGTTCCTTATAGGGAACAATAGCTGTTCCCTGTAAGGAACAACAAAGGTAATGCATACGAAAATTGTTGTTCGTTGTAAAGGAGCAACAAGGGAAATACATGGTAAGTTTTTTTTTTGTTCCCTGTAGGGAACAACAAAGAAAATGCACGCAAAATGTTGTTGTTCCTTATAGGGAACAACAGTTGTTCCTTAGAGGGAACAACAACTGTTCCTTAGAGGGAACAACAACTGTTCCTTAGAGGGAACAACAACTATTTCTTGTAGGAAACATCAAGAAGAAAAAATGCATGCCGAAACTTCTGTTCCTTAGAGGGAACAACGACTGTTCCTTAGAAGGAACAATGGTTGTTCCTTTTAGGGAACAACAAGAAGTAAAACTACACGCCAAAACTGTTGTTCCTTAGAGGGAATAGTGGTTGTTCCTTATAGGGAACATCAGTTGTTCCTTAGAGGGAACAACAAAGTGAAATATACAGAAAAATTATTGTTCCCAGTAGGGAACAATAGCTGTTCCCTATAAGGAATAGCTAACCAAAATACACACAAACATTGCTGTTCCCTGTAGGGAACAACATTTGTTCCCTAGAGGTAACAACAAAGGCAAATAAAAAAACTAATATACAATAAATTATCCAAGCAAATCCAATCAAATATAAAGAAAACAGAAAGGTAAATTTATGTACAGGTTTCCAAAAAAAGAATAAATTCTTCACTGGACTGGTGTTATGGGAGGGTTTCCCTCCTTAGCAAGAAGTTGTATTGTGGGATCTTCACATATGTGATGGCAAAAGGAATCCCTTGTAAGGGGTTTATGGTAGAGGCGCACTCTATGCCCATTTTCTTTAAAAGAGTAACCAGACCCATTGATGGTGGTTAATGTAAGGGTGCCATTATGGTGCACCTCCTTTATCTTGTAAGGATCTAACCATCTGTTCTTGAGTTTGCCCAGGAAATCCTGGAACCTAGAATCATACAGTAGTGCCCAATCACCTTCATGGAATATCTTCTTCTTGATGAGGGCATCATGCCATTTTTCTCTTTGTTGTTGGATCAATGTAGTATGCTGAAGAGCTGATAGCTGGATTTCATCCAATTCATTAATTTGATGGAGTCTATTAATCTGTGCTTCATTCAGGTCCAAACCTACTTCTTGAGCTATCCTCAATGTTTAAATTTCAAATTCTATTAGGAAGATAGGTTCTTTGCCAAACACTAACCGGTATGGGGAGTATCTTGTGGTGTGCCTCCATGTTGTGCGATATGCCCACAGGGCTTCTGGAAATCAGGTAGCCCAGTCACGTTTATGAGATGCGACTGTCTTTGTCAGTATAGCCTCGATTACTTTATTGGTACTTTCTACCTAGCCGTTTGCCTGTGGGTGGTATGGAGTTTTGTGCATGATATGATGATTTTTTAATGTAGCAGCCATCTTGTGGCCCTCCATCCATGATTATTTCACTAGGCAAGCCATACCACACGAAAATCTAGAAAAGAAAGTGGATTACCGAATCCTCCATTGCCCGTGGTAATGCTTCTGCCTCCACCCATTTTGTCACATATTCTGTTGCAACTAGTGTATATGTATTTTGATTAGATGATGGGTTCACTGGGCCGATAAAGTCCAACGCCCATCGTTCAAAAGGTTCAATGACTAACTATGAATGTAGGGGCATCTCGTCAAACTATACAGGGCGACCCATTCTTTGGCAGTTATCACATGCTTGAACAAACTTCTTGGCATCTTTAAAAATGGTGGGCAAATAATAGCCCATATGTAAGACTTTGTGACCAGTCCTGTGGTCTGAAAAATGTCCACCGAAAGGTCCATCGTGGCAATCTTTTAGGATGTCAAAGATTTTGTCTTCCCTGACACACCTTCGGATATGCATATCGGCTCCTGTGTGAAAGAGGTATCCTCCGATCCAGGAGAACCGAGTGTTGCGTTGTACTATTTGTTTTCTTTCACTAGGCGTTAGGTGCTTGGGTAATTTTCCCACTGCTAGGTAGTTCGCAACATCCGCGTACCATGGTGTTTTTACGGTTATAGAAAATAATTTCTCATCAGGGAACTGGTCTTCTACTGTTGCCGAGTCGTTTGTCTTTGGCATACGTGAGAGGAATTTTGCCATTGGATTTTCCTTTCCCAGTTGATCCTTAACTGTTACGTCGAATTCCTGCAAAAGGATCAACCATCTTGACACTCTTCCATTCGTAACAGGTTTATTAGCTAGATATTTAATAACAGAGTGATCAGTATGCAAAACCACAGGATATCTTGTTATATAATGTTTGAATTTATTAATAGCCTAGATTACAGCCAGAAATTCTTTTTCGGTCATAGTGTAATTCAACTTAGCAGGAGATAGATTTTTGCTGATATAGTATATCGCATATGGTTTCTTATCTTCCTCCTAGCTGAGAACTGCTCCAATGGCCGTATCTGATGCATCGGATGAGATCTGAAATGGAAAATCCCAGTTTGGGCCCCGTAATACTGAGGCTGTTGATACTAGCCATTTTAAATCTTCAAAAGCAATGTCACATTTATCAATCCAAATGAAATCAATATTTCTTGTTAATGCATATAATGGTGCAACAATTTGGGAGAAATTATTTATAAATCTTCTATAATATCCAAAAAATCCAAAAAAACTACGTACCTCAGTTTTTGTGGATGGGGTAGGTATTAAGAGAATTATCTGAATTTTTGCTGGATCTACCTGAATTCTAGTTGCTGAGATGTAGTGACCCAAGATGAGGCCCTTGGTCATCATCATGTGTCATTTTTCATGGCTTAAACAGAGCCTCGTAGCAATGCATCTTTGCAGAACTTTCTCTAGTGTTTGTAATGCCGGCTTGAAGTCATCTCCATAGGGTGTAAAGTTATCCATGTACACCTCGAGCCCTTCATTTATTAAGTCTAAAAAAATGCTGAGTATAGCCCTCTGGAATGTGGAAGGTGCATTGTACAGTCCAAAAGGTAAGACCTTGTAAGAAAATGTTCCCCAAGGGTAGGTGAAGGTAGTCTTATCCTGGTCTTCAGGGGCAATTTGGATTTGATTGTAGCCGCTGAAGCCGTCTAGGAAAGAGAAGAAATTTTTTCCTGCCAATGTGTCCAAGACCTGGTCGATGAACGGGAGGGGAAAATGGTCTTTTTGGGTTGCTTTATTAAGCTCTCTATAATCGACACATATATGCCACTTTCCATTCTTTTTAGGCATGACAACTAATGGAGAAACCCATTTGCTATTAGATATGGGATAGATGAAATTTACATCTAACAATTTTTGTAGTTCATCTTTAACGACATCTTTAAGGTGAGGGTTTAACCTTTGTTGAGGTTGTTGAATGGGCCTCGCATCTTTCTCTATATAGATGTGGTGCATGCATAATTGAGATCAATCCCTTTCATGTCCGGGTAATCCCAAGAAAAATCCTCTTTATATTTTCTAAGGAGTTGAACAAGCCTTTGCTCCTGGTCATCAGTCAGGTTTTTGTTGATGTTTAGGAGTTTCCCTGGCTTAATTTCAATGGTTTTGCTGTTATAGATAGTAGTTGTTGGTATTGTTTGGTCATTAATATCTTTTAAGGGATCTTCTTCCATTTCGTTATTTAGAGCTGCTTCGATCATGTGACATTTTAGATTGGATACGACATCTGGTTGGTTAATGTAAGTGCTAATGATGTCATCTTTTGTTTGATCCTTAAATTCGAGAGAATCTTCTACAGTTAGTGGTGATCGAGTGTTTTCAGTTAAATATGATACAGGTTGTTTTCTAGTTTTTATTATTGTTAGGCTTGGCTGAGCTGGAGGATATAAAGCTAGATTTTTCTCATTACTTCCTCTTGCTATCGTCATGCTGCCTATTCGATAGCTTATGTAAGCATCTGCGGTCGCTAGCCAACGTCTACTAGAATTAGGGGATGTCCATCTAGGTAGTTTCTAGGATTGATAATTAGGAAATATGCTGGGTATTCCCAAGAATCTACAGACACCATTACATCCTGTAGTGTCCCTTCTGGTTTGACAACTGATTGGTCAGCAAGTTCCAGTAGGGTTGTAGTTGGATCCAAGGCTATAATGCCAAGTTTTTGACAGGTTGTTGTTGTGAGTATATTAATGGCTACTCCTAAATCAACTAATGCATTGGGGAAGAAACATCCATTTATTTTTACGGTGACTATAGGGTTTCCTGGGTCCTCATATTTTATCAGTGTTTCTCTGACTGATAATAAATCAGACAAAGTTCCGACTACGTGGACAGTTAGGGTTGTTTTTATTTCCCTCTTAGGCTTTTTAGTACACAATTCCTTAATATTTTTTGCATAAATGGGAATGTCCTGAATAACCTGGAGGAGGGGTATTTTTACACAAAGATTTTTTAATTCTCCCAGAAGATCGAAATCAGGATATTCTATTGCACGGGGTATAATCAATCTCTTTGGGAATGGTGGAGAAGAGGTAATAGTTTGATCGTGAATTTTCTGTTTAACTGTATTCTCCATTTGAGGTGTTTGTTCTATAGGTAACAAATCTTCTATTTATATGTTTTTTTCCCCTCTGACTCAATTATCCGCCCAGACCTTAATTTGAGTTCATTACACTCCCTCAACTATGTTTCTAGCTCCGGTCCTTCAATAATTTGTACAGATTGGATGGGTCTATTGTTGGGATTTGGGTTGGGCTGGGCTGGGAGCTATGGTCGTAGATTGGTTTGAGGGTTCTGTTGCAATGTGTAAGGTGCTGGTAGTGTAGGTTGAGATAGGGGGTTGTTCCTGCTGGCTGGTTTGTAGGTCTTTGCCAGCTAGACTGCCAGTTCTAGTTCTGTGAAGTGGAGGGTGGCCATTGGGGTTGATATATATTGTTTTGCCAAAATGGTGGGAAGTAAGGGGAATTTGGCCAACTATTATTTTGGTTTGATTGGTTGGACCAAGGTGGCATAGAGAATGGTTATTGTGACCAATTAGGAAAATGTGGCTCGTTCTGCCACATAGCTCCTTGTGTATTGTTGAGCATTATATTGCAAGGGATGAAAGGAAGAAGATGGGTTAGTAGGCGTACCTATTTGTCGTGTTTTCCATTGGCGACGCTGATTTAACAGGTAGACTAGTTCTGTTTCTTCCTTTTCCTTCTTGAAAACTACTTTTAACCTTGGGAGTGATGGTAAGCTTTCTTTGGCATGATATTTAGTACATATGGCACAGGTCTGTACCATATCTAATGGGCACTCTTTGTGACTATGATTCTTCCTATATCTCGGGAAAAATATCACCAGGTTCTGTTCTACTTCAGCTTGCTTCTGCTTGGCTTGCATGATGTCTAATTGTGTCGTCAAAGTTACCAAGATATATGTTTTGAAATCCTCTAGCAGGTTACCGATTTCTACACGAGTGATGCTT
Organism: Pinus tabuliformis; assembly: GCA_031772625.1. Taxonomy (NCBI): domain Eukaryota; kingdom Viridiplantae; phylum Streptophyta; class Pinopsida; order Pinales; family Pinaceae; genus Pinus; species Pinus tabuliformis. Next base: position 740,713,954 of record CM062820.1, on the reverse strand, counting down.
CCGCCAGAGATTTCTCTATCCTTGGTGGTCACATCATGTTCTACTAGTTTCAATCTTGCACTGCCTCTTGAGCACCTGATACACAATTTAATAATGTCAGCACAGTCTTCTTGATATATATCACCTTTACCCATAATATTTAATGTCTCTATCCATTGTTCTTTCATCCCTTTAATCAGTGTAGTTTTTAGCACATTACCAGGTAAAAGCAGATTTGCATAGGGAGACCTTTAGGGGTTATATTGGAAGCGCTCCACATACTCTTCCAATGTTTCACTGGGTCTTGCTACCATTTGAATATTTTGTCTTTCAGTTCCCTAGATCTACAATAGTCCTGATACTTTTTAAGCAAAGCAGTTTTCATCTGATCCCAATCATTTATGGTTCCCCCACCTAGTCCCATAAACCAATGTAGGGCTGCTCCTTTTAACGTAGAGGGAAACAACTTTAGTTTCTGGGGGTCGGTGGTGTAATCATAACCCAAACATAATACATCAAATTCGAACAGAAATGCATCTGGATCCTCTAATGTGAGTCCATGAAAGGTGGGAATATTTTGTAGAGGGATAGCTTTCATGGGTGCGTTGATAGTTGTATCAACGATGGGATACTGTAATGTAGAGGTTTGGGTGCTTGCAGATTGTTGGCCATTTGATCAAATATGAGCTAGTACCCTTCCAGGATTTTTGGAGCTGGAGAGTTATCCCTAGGGTGTCTAGAAGGGTTGGCAATGATCTTAAAAACACTCCCTCGGTCTAGGATACTGGGTGTTCCTTGCTCAATTACTACCTGAGAGGATATTAGCTCCTCTGTTTCCCCTGTTTCTCCTCCTCCTTCACGAATATTACAAAAATTCCCTTCTTGTGAGGAAAGTGGGCATGAATTTTCAATTTCTTGAAAACTCTACTCAGTTCCTACCGTTTTGTTGTGGACCTCAGAGTAGGCTACAGATGGTGAGCTTGTGGCCCGAAGGGAGATAGTAGGTTGCCTGGAAGCAACGTTTCAGGGACCTATTGATGGCTGAGATTCAGCTTTCTTCAAGATGTCATCTATGAAAGTTTATCATTCAAGGGTTACCAGTCCCTTAGATTTTTTAGGTTTGGGTAGTGGAATTGGATTGTTTTTAGGTTTTTTCTTCTTAGTCATTCATGCAAACAATTCAAATGTTTATCTCTACCCTAAGTTCCTAACAATTCTGCTAGAAAGAGGGCAGGGGAACAGGAATTTTTCATGCTCCATACGTAGGTTCTTACCTTTCGTTTTTAATACCCAGTGCTGAAAAGCGGGCGAAGGAGAAAGAACTTTACTTGCTCGTTACGTAGGTTCTTACCTTCTGCTTTCAATACCCAATTCTTCCTCAACATCAATTATCATATGTACATCACTCTTTGTAAATGGCTACACTCTCCCCAGCAATAGTGCCAAAATGTTGACTGATAAAAGGTGCCTTTTAAAACTCCTATTTATCCCACATTAATTATCAACCCGGGCAAGTCCTCTTATTTCAAGAGTGTACACAATATGTGGCTGCTATTAATTCAGAGAGTAATGTTTCCTAAATCATAGTATAGATCTTTTAACACAAGAGTAAATAGATGCATCTAATAAATTCCAATTGTAATTAAAGAAAACTCAATCCTCTCACGAAATCAAATCTTACAGCAATGCAAGTAACAGCAGTATCAGTTGAGAGTACAATAGTGATAACTCATCTCTTCTTAACTAATTTAATCTAATTCAAGCTAAATCTTCATTAAATAATCCAAACAACAATGATATCAATTTGAGAGTCCAATAGTGATAATTAAACCCTCTACAGTTGATTAAATCAATTCGAAAGTAATTAAATCTGCAATGAAGATAAACGGAATCAAACGACAGTGTTGTAAATCATATAAAGCAGAGATATTCTATCAATACAAGAAAACAATAAACAGTGAAGGAGATAAATCACATAAAGCAAGAAAACTATCAAACCATCACACTTGCGAGAATCAGAAATGTATGGCACAAAGAAAGCAGTTAAATCCACCATAGGCCGTGCCCTTAGCTACCAGCGAACATTACTAAGTTACTTCAGATAACGCGAGGGAACAACAACTTCAACTATGTATTAATCATCGAACTGAAAGAGCATTACAATATATACATATTCTTCTCAACAACAAGAGTCTGTAATTAAAATTACAATTTCAATAATAATAGAGATTCCCCCACCTTCTTCTTACAATCATCTCCTTTTATAATCAGAAAGGGTAAAAGATAAATGGTAAATGCGATCCCTCAGGATCTCTCGATCCTGAGGGATTCACAACAGATTTCTAACTTCAGACATCCTTTCCTTTCTCGCGCTGATCCTTTTGATTTGCCTTTAGCCTTGTCCACAACTACCGCGTTCCTTCTGTTGCTTATTGGTTTTCGCTGTTCCTTTGTTAGGGAACAACAATTCTCCCTTTTGTTGTTTTCTTGCATAAAGAAGGATAAAAGTTAGCTAAATCGTAACTGCAGATAATTCCTTCATTTCTTACCATGATTCCTCAATAGATTAATGCATTAATATATATAAAAGATAAGAATAAAGAAAAAGGATGATGAGATTAATAGTAAACACATACCAATTTCGTGACTCAACACCTGGGAGACCCGAGACAGTTTTTCTATTCACAACCATCCGTGCATTAATCCGTACAGAAATACTGATACCATGTATGTTTTCTTGCAAACGTGGGGCCCCGTGAATGACTGTTGGCTTACTCAGTGGTAAACGATGCCTGACAATTGGGTATATCTAGTGCGGAGGATGTGTCGATATGATGTAAAAATGATAGGGTTTAAGATGACCCTGAGAGACCACCTCAGTGCCATTGAATGAAGATAGGTGGTCCCTTTGGAGAGGGAAGTAGCACATCAACCCCATATTAGGTGGTGAGGTTTTGGGAGTGTGCAAATGATGTATAGGCTCATGAGGATGCTACAGAGGCATAACTCAAGGAGGCAGAGGATGATTGGAGTAGAGTGGCCACTGTGCTGAGGGGGGTGCCGAAGGAGGGTTGGCCGATGCTGTGGGAGGAGATGGTGTAGACAGTCATGGCTTGAGATGAAGTGTGGAATCCAGTCCTTTGTCGCCTTGTGATGGCAGTGATGACTGCTCCTCCCATCTTAGCTACAACACTAGATGGGGTTGGGGGACCTCAGGCGGGGGGTGGGCTTCAACCTTAGATGTTTTTATATGTACCAAGGAAAGCACCCATTATGAGGATGCTCCCCTATTTGATGAATTTTGTTTTTTTAGCTCGTGCCGAGAGATGTACACATATTTTTTTTGTACTCATATATTTTTTGATATATATTCGAGATGGTGATTTTTTCATCTATCATGATTTATTCTTATGTATAGGCTTCTATGCATGTGATGTATTTCTGCATTTATTTGATGGATATTATGTTTATGATTTGTGTCTTGATGATGATATATATGTGATACATGCCAGTCTAGGATTTTATTAGCTAAGATATCAACTATATGATTTTAATCTCTTGGTATATGTGTAAATGTGATATGATAAAAAATATGAGCTAACCTTTGTGCATGTATATATTTCCAAAAAAGGCATGGATCACGAACTTTGAAGGTTTTGTTCAAATGTGATACAAAAGTCTAGGAATCAAGGAATACATGCAGGTGACTGATACTTAGATGGGAAGCATCGACCAAAAGGCCTATGAAGACATCATATTCAACTTGATTATTTGTGACTGCCCTGATACATAGTCCATTGGTGTGACCTGGTGTGATTTCAGGAGAGTATATGGCACAGGTCGCTGCAACGAGGTTTTGTGACCATCGAGAAGCACCATTAACGAACCTGTGATGATAGGTTGGCAGATGATCCATCTATGCCACATGATGAGAGAGTGGGTTTAGTGTACATCCATGATGAGGTAGTCATCATAAAAATAAGTTACGGTGCATACATTGAAATTTGTAATGCTATGGATGGAATTTTTTAAGATAGATTCCATTGACGAGATCTTTCAGGCAAGTCTCATTGAGCTCTGCTAAGATGTATGCCCCATTGAGTAGACAATGTTTAATTATGTATGGGCCCTTCCTCTGCCCTAACACTTCTTTGGCAACATCGTAGCGAAGGACTCGTTCCCCCTCATTAAATGATCATGGGGTGACATTGAGGTTGAAAGAGGATTTAGTTTGCTTTTTGTGTGGTTCATTTACTGGAGAGACTCTCGTTGGCTTTCGTTAATGTGTTCCAGCTGCACCAATTTTTTCTATAAAGTTGTGGTGTTAGAGATAAGTTTGATGGTCGAGTGTAAGGTATGGATCTCACACTCGATGAAGAGAAAAAATTCAACCGCATAGACTAACTGGAAGTGCGTGAAGCCCATAGATGCTTTGACTACCATTTAGTACGCCCATAAGGATGAAAGAACCATGTGGTGCCAATTGGTTTTATGGTTGTTCACCATACATTTCAACATTGTTTTGATAATTTTGTTGACAAATTCTACCTAGCCATTGGACTAAGAGTAATATGGGGAAGAAAATTCATGAGAGAAACCAAGGTGTTGGGATAACTCCTGAAATATTTCATTCTTGAAATGTTTTCCATTATCAGAGACCAACTCTTTGAGAACACTAAACCGTGTTATGACATGGTTAAATAAAATTATGAAGTAGTGTCTGTGGTGTTATTATATGTGGGCATGGCCTCTACCCATTTGGTGAAGTAGTCGATAGAAACCAAAATGTACTTATGGTTTCCTAATGATGGGTGGTTACAAGTCATGAAGTTTATGCCCCATTTGCAGAAGGGGTCAACGATAATGACTGGGTGTAGGGGAGCTAGTGGGGCTCATGCCTTATGAACATATATTTGGCACTGCTCACATCTCTTGGCTTCTTGAATACAATCATGGAAAATGGTGGGCTAGAAATAACTGGCACGAAGTACTTTCTGAGTGGTTTCCGTCCCTGAGAGGTCACCACCACAAGCCCCACTATGGAAATAATTTAATACCTACTCAATTTGTTCATGAGTGAGGCATCAATGAAAGATGGTGTCAATGCCCCATCGATAGATGATGTCCCTTGGAAGGAGGTAACAAAGGGATTTGTGGTGCATGTGCATTTGGTTGTCACAAGTAAGCTGAGGTTTGAACTTCTGAGTTCATAGAAAGAGGAGGATATCACCATACGAGGGGTCATCTAGTGATACTAAGAACAGATATCTATTGGGGAAAGCATCATTAACGAGGGACCCTTGGGTCTCTTTAGGGAGATTAGTGATGAAATCGACAAGGATAAGGGCCTTCTTGATCTTGGGGGAGGAAAATTGTAGGTCAAATTCCTACAGAATAAATACCCATCGAGCGTATATGTGGTTCATCATATGGTGAGTGAGAAAATATCTCATGGGGTTGATATTTTCTATTATAGTGGTGGTCTGTAAAATGATATAATGTTGAAGCTTTAGTATGAAGTGTAATATTGCTAAGGCTATCTTTTTGGCTGGCTCATACTTCAAGGCAGGCCTAAAGAGGTTCTTGCTGATGCAATAAATTAGGTGCTCTCTATTATTAGGTCCTTCTTGGACTAATACCCCTACGTTAGATGGTAAGAGGTAAAGGGTATAGTCCTTGTTGTGGTTAGAGGGGCTAATCAAAGGGGCTTGAGGTAATGCATCCTTTAGGGCTTCAAATGAGTTTTGTGACTTTTGATCCCAGTGGAAATGTATATCCTAACGAAGCATGAGCAAGAAGCAGTCTGCAAAGTGGTTTAGTCAGGAACAAAACAATGTAAGAAGTTTGCCTTACCCTGCAAGCTTTGCAGTTTCTTTAAAGTTTTTAGAGGTGATATTTCCTTGATGGCCTTGAATTTGAAAAGGTTGAATCTAATACTTTGCTAGGAAATAGTGAATCCCAATATTCTTCTTGCGTTGATACAGAAGAGACACTTGAGAGGGTTCAAGCCTAGGTTATATTGTTGACATCTCTGAAATACCAGGCATAGGTTCTCCAAATGATCAGTGCGCCTTTTGAATCATATAGTAAGGTCATCCGAATACGTGAGGATGAGATGAGTCGGATCGTGGAAGATGTTCTTCATAGCCTACTGGAAGGTGGCACCAACATTTTTTAAGGCCAAAGAGCATGCCTTGGTATGCGAATCTGCCCCAAGGGGTTACCAATGTAATTTTATACTGATCCTTATGGTGAATCTAAATTAGATTATACCCGCAGAACCCATCCATGATGGATAGGGCTTCATGTCTATCAAAAGCATCGATAACTTGGTCGATGAATGGTGTAGGGTAATTTTCCCTAGGACATGATTTGTTCAGATCTCGAAAATTAGTACAAATGTAAATGGTGCCTTGTTTTTTCTTAATGGGTATAGGGTTGGAAACCGAAGAAGTGTAAGTGGTAGTATATATGAAACCAACTTTGTGTAGTTTATCAATTTCCTGCTTGATCACTTTTTCCTTAGAGGGATGGAGTTGACGTTGTTTCTTCCTAATGAGGCAGGCATTAGGCCAGGTGTCAATATGGTGTTCCACAATGGTGCGATTGATACTTGGAATCTCAGAGTAAGCCCATGCAAAGATATCCCTATATTCTTGGAACATGGCAATGCATGAGGCCACATCCTCTTTAGAGCATGTTGTCCACAGCGATATCTCTTCAACTATGCCAGGTTTGTTTGAAATATAGACCTTAATGGTAGGTGAGATATTTGACATGTTCCATTTCTCGAATGCATATGGTGTGAGGATGGGATTCTTAAACCCAAATACCAGTATTGGTGGTAGGAAATCCTTTGATTCTATGGCACAAATATTGTGGCTTCATGCGTCAGTAGGCACAAATGATTTTTAGGTAGAAAAACCGAATGATGGTGCATGGCATCCCATGGACATTTAAGTTCTATCATGGCCTCTAGAATATCTTTGTCTGAGTGAAAAATATTATCTAATGTTGAATTAGGTTGTGTAAGGTTGTGAGGGTGGAGTTCAGGCCTAGCTGTGATGGTAGACAAGCAAAAATATGATTTGGTGGTTGATTACATAGAACCTAGTGAAGTTTACAATGTGCATATGGGATGGATTTTGACCATCAATGATGGTACCACTGGTGTGGTGGGTTTAGTAGTATCGACACCAAAAAATGATGAGAAAACAACAAGAATTAGGGCATGTGATATTGTGTGTCGTCAACATTAGGCGGTGGTAAAGTTTCCGTAATGGATATTTGATAATGAGTGGGAGGAAGTTCCTGAAACCTCGTTGGAATTTGAGGAGCCAAAGTATCTTCCTCCATGTGAGGTTGGTGTTGAATCCTAACTTGTCTAAATGTTTGTAACATCAGACATATCTCAGAACTATGAGAGTTGTTGGAGATCCAAACTTAAACAAGAACGCAAAAAATTATAGATATAAAAATAAATATAGATATGTAGCATAAATAACACTTCATTTCATTAATATCAAAATATTGAAATATGCTTACAAACATAATGGAAATAGACTAGGTTGGGCGATGGTAACTTATCTTTGAGAAGAGATTTTGCAGCTACATGCATCTGAAATGTGTTACGATGAGGCTCAAGGGCCTGTTTATTGTTGAACAATAAGAGAAAACCATAAACAACCAAAAGACTAAACCCAAGAGATGTAACACCAAGAGTTTGCGAGACCTGTTGGGGTTAGTTGGGCAACCAACTTCCCGGGGTCGTAACTTGGTCATATTATTTCCATTTTGTGCATACGATACCTTGTTGGAAAGGTCCCCCCGAGTACTACAAGATTTGTGGCAAGCCCTTGCCAATGGAAATGGGCCTACATCAAACCTCAAAAAACACCATTTAGGGGGTCAAAATTGCTCCGGAAGTTCAGGATTTGAAAAAATGCTAAAAATAGTAAATGCTGAAATAAATAAGAAAACATATAAAACCAACTAGAGGTCTAGGTGGAATAGGTGGGTGGCCACCAATATCCACCTATATCAGTCCTCCCCCTTAGGAATAAATGGTCCCCATTGTGTACAGTGCCTCCATGAGGTGAGGAAAGTTTTGTTGAACCTAATCCCTAGTGAACCACTTTCCTTAGTAAAGGAGTTGGCCTGCTTTCACAACTCGATATAGCTGGATCATTTGTTGGTGAGTGTTCTTCATATGTGTGTCCATGAGATGATCAGTTGTGGCCTATTGCATGTAGTCTGGGTTGAGCTCTATTGGTGTGAGTTATTCTGCGATTTTAGATGTGTCCAACAATGGTGAAAAGTATGGTCGAAGGTGGTTTATATTGAACACTAGGTGCAAACCAAGGAATGGTACGATGCTGAGCTCAAAGGCATTTTCATTGACATCCTTGGTAATGGTATATGGACCATATTGGAGTGAGCGAATATTGCGGTGAGGTCCACCAAGGTGCTCCTTCTACAAAAGTAGCCAAACTTTATCACCCACCTGGAACTTGTGCGACACTCGATGCTAATCATGGTGCTGCTTGTACTTAGCATTGGCATTGTCCAATATATCATGGACCTACTAGTGGATGTGTTGAATGTGCTCAATGAAGTTGTTAGCCCTATCTGCTTCAGACTGGACATGAGCCAAATCTTCCTGAGTGGTTGCAAATGATATGGCCACATTAATGGGACATAATTGTTGAAATCCCAACCCTACCTGAAAGGGGCTATGGCCTGTTGAGCTGTGGAGAGATCTATTATAGCTGTGCTAGACATAAGGGAGACTCTCATCCCATGTGTGTGGATGCTTCTAGTTTTATATGCACGGAATGTGTATGATCATCCTGTTGACAACCTCTGTTTCGCCATCAGTTTGGGGATTGAAAGATGTGATCTTAGTAAGTTTTGTATCCAACATCAACCAGAGACTTGGCCAAAATGCACTCAAGAATATGTTGCCTTGATCTAAGAAAATAGACTATGGGATCCAAAGTGTACCCACACTCTCTCAAAGAAGAGCTTAGAAATGGCCTCTGCTGTGATACTCTTATTGCAGGCTGCCATGATGGCCATATTAGAGAATTTGTCGACGACCATGAAAACACAGTCATTGTCATGCTTAGTAGAAGGAAGGCTCAACATGTAATCCATGAAGATAGATTTTGAAGGTTGACTAGGAGTAGCTAGAGGAGTATATATGCCTTGCTTCTTGATGGTTGGTTTGACAATGGCACAAGCAGTGTAAGATCTAATGTACTTACAAAAATCCTAACAAATTTTTGGCCAATAAAAATACTTCTACAATACCACCACTATTTTCTCTACTTTGAAATATCCAGTGACCCGACTGTAGTGCACCTCCCAAATCATCTTGGCACACTCACTTGAAGGAACACATATGTGTCCCAGGTGGCATAATAGTGTATCCTGAAGAAACTTTCTTCCCTTCTAGGAGTGTCTAGTATGTGCTACCAAATTCTGGATCGCTCTGTTAAAGATGCAGTCAACCTAAAGTCTCGTGCCCACAAGAGTCAAGCATAGTGATCGGTGCCATGAATGGTGGTAAATTAAGGAAGACTGTGACATTATCGGTGCTACACTTCTTGTACTTAATGCTCAAATGAAACTATTGCAGGTAGGTGGACCATTTCTTATGGCGATCATTCTGCAACTTCCCTTGTGTTTGTATGAAGTGTAGGGGCCAGTGGTCTATGTGGATGGGCGATTTCCTGCCCTAGAATGTAATGATTCCATTGATGGTAGGCCTTCACAATGGAATACATTTCTTCGTCGTAAGTGGGATACTTTTTTACTATGTTTGAAAGTGTCTCACTGTGGTAAGCCACATGATGCCTCCGATGAGTAAGAACTACACCAATAGCATAGTCGGAGGCATTTGTATTAATATCAAATGGTTGCTACATGTCTGGTAATGTGACCGCTAGTGCAGAGCAGAGGCAGTGCTTCTTGGCATACGTCTTATGTTGGGTTTCAAACCAAAAAGACTTTTCTTTCACTCTTCCCTTGGTGACTTGACTTAAAGGCCAAGTGATAAGAGAACCCCAACACGAACCTCTGGTAGAAATTGTCGAGACCCAGAAAGCTACAGAGCTTTGTTAGAGTGGTTGGGGCTATATAATCCTGAATGACTTGTATCTTGGATGGGTCCACATGCACACCCTTCTCATCAATGATGTACCCTAGATATTGAACCTGTTTCATGCCAAAAATTAATTTCTCCAAATTGGCACACAACTTGTGCTGTCGCAGGGTTTGAAGGACATGTTCAATATGGTGGATGTGCTCTCCCCAAATCTTGTTGAAGGTCAAGATCTCATATAAATAAACCACCACAAATTCATTGGTGAAGGGTCGTAAGATGTTTTCCTTCAACCCAAAAGGCATGAACAACCATTTGAAAAGGCCCTCCTTGGATTTGATGGCAGACTTCAACACATCAGAGGGTTTGATAGGCACCTAGTGATAGCCGGACTTCAAGTCAATTTTGCTGAAATACTTGGCCCCTTGAGGTCGTCTAGAGGGTCATCAATCTATGGCATTGGGTACCTATTCCATATAATGATCTTTTTTAGTGCCTAATAGTCAATACAAAGTCTCCAAGTCCCATCCTTCTTTTGTACCAATACAATCGGGCTCCCACAAGGTGATGAGCTTGGCTTGATGTGCCCTTTCTGTAACAACTCCTGAATCTGTGGCTTGATCTTATCGTTCTCCAAAACAAAGTGTCAATATATTATTCCATTGGGTAGAGGCACGTTGGGGGTCAGATAGATGGAGTGCTTGACCTGAAATTGCAAAGGTACCCCTATAGGTGACACGAAATGTCCCTGTACTCCTCCATGACCTTTTCCATTTGTTGTTGTTGTGTGGTGGAGCCCTGTCTAGAAGCTGTGGCCACAAACTTATTCTTTCCCTGAGGGCATATCATAAGGAAAACAAATTTCCTAGTATGGGAAACAATCTTACTACATTTATTTTCCGTGATTAAAGAGATGGTGGTAGGCAAGGCTACCTTTGCTATCCTGTACAACTTATTTCCCAAAGTAATATTCACAGAGATAGGTGTAGGCTCATAGACACCATGTCACTTCCACAAGTATGGTTGTCCTAATAATACATCACAAAATTCAAGAGGAAAAACATCACACAGTACCTCATCTGTGAAGGGCTTGATGTTATAGGGAAGTTGAAACTTCTAGCCGACACAAAGATCTCGTGGGAAGGAGACAATGCTAGTTGACGCGAAGATCTCGTCCTTGGTGAAGCCACCTAATGGTGTAAGTATGTGGGATGTGTTGTCATCGGTAGGCCCAACCGATTAAAGCTCTCTGCTGAAATGAGGTTCTTTTGGATCTTGTTATCGATAATGAATTGTAGCGGAGAACCCTTCACCCACATCTCTGAGTGGAAGAGGCATTCCCCCTCCTGTAGATCTTCATGATCATTCTTATGGATATTGGTGGTGGCCATAGTGGCACTAGGCTTTGCATTAATGATCTACTTCCCTTTTTCATTCCCCTTGTTGGGTCCTGACTCAGAGTCAGAACTTGTGCTTGACTCAGAAGCCTTCAGCTTTGCCACTAGTGACTACTTGGCTTGACACTCACTTGTGTTGTGAGTGGAGCTCTTATGGAACTCACACCATTTTCTCGTGTCCTTCTTTGGCTTCATGGCGTTTTCATTTTCTTGTGGCCTTAAAAGGTTGTTCTGGGTCGCCCTTCCTTGGCTTTGGAATTTAAACTATGGTTTGGGGAGCCTTTTCCTTTCTTTAGATTCGCAGATCCAAAGGTTCGCTTCTTCTATTTACACTTCTTCTCTATCTTGACATCGTATTGGTATGTCATTCCAAGTGAGGAGATGTCAAGGAAATCCATCTCAACCTGAATGTACTTTTGTAGACAACCACGGTACTTGACTACCAAATGCCGCTCAGAATCCTTTATACCAAACTTCGTGTGGAGGGCATGGAAAACATTTGTGAACTTTGACACATCTTGGTCCCTTCCTTGCCATAGCATGGTCCACTTTATGTATTATCTTCATATCTCCTGACAAGGTAATATGGTTCCTTGATGGAGTCTTGGAAATAATCCCATATGGGTGCAGCTGAAAACAGTGAGGATTCACTCTCGTCCTTTTGTTCACAGTAGGTTTCCCACCAGTGCTTGACGTGTGGGGCGGCTTTGAGAAGTGAAAAATTAATCTTTTCCTGATTGGAAAAGTCATGAACTAAAAAATATCCTTCCAATATATTCAACCATTTATCTATAATGCCTGCATCTATCTGACCCTCAAATATGGGAATATCAAAGCTAACTTGTGCCTTAAAAGGAGTGGCACCTCCAAAGTGGCTACTAGATGGAGATGCGTCACTTGTGGGTAACCCTTGAAGGATCTGGGGAAATTTATCCATCATCGTGTTCCTCTATCACTTGAGGGATTCCTAAATTGATACTTTGAAAGGATGTCCTGCCCCCTCATCTTTCTTTTCTTCTGCCATGGGAGGCCATCGTGGTTTGCGAGGCTAGTCTTGCAAAGGTTCAACTAGATTGAGCCCTAACTCCTTTTACCATGAACTCGTTGGAGACATGAAAATAAAAACAGAGAATGAGTAGACCGCTCTTATACCACTAATATGAACTTAAACAAGAACACAACAAATTATAGATATAACCATAAATACAGAGATGCAACATAAATAACACTTCATCTCATAAATATCAGAATAGTGAAATATACTTAGGCGATGGTAGCGTATCTATGAGAAGAGATGTGGAAGCTACATGCATTTGAAATATGTTATAATGAGGCTCAAGGGCCTATTTATTATTGAACAACAAGAGAAAACCCTAACCTTAGGAGATGTAATGCCAAAAGTTTGTGGGCCCCATTGGGGTTAGTTGGACATCCAACTTCTCGGGGTTGTAACTTGGTCATATTATCTCCGTTTTGCGCGTACAATACCTTGTTGGAAAGGTCTCCCCGAGTACTACAATATCTATAGTAGGCCCTTGCCCATGGCTATGGTCCTACAATGGACCTCAAAAAAGCATCGTTTAGGGGGTCAAAACTGCTCCAGAAATTTAGGACAAAAAATGCTAAAAATAGTAAATGTTGAAATAAACAAGGAAAAAGATAAAATCAGCTGGAGGTCTAGGTGGAATAGGTGGGTGGCCACCAATATCCACTTGGATCAATTGGTGAAAATATTGCACGTAGAATGGGTAGTAACAGAATAAATGGTGTGGGTTTTATCATTGTCCATAGTGTGAGACGATGACACATGGTTAGAGTCTTAAGAAGGGGCATTTTGGGGTGTTGGCCATCTCGGGATCTTAGTATAGACATGTTGTGATTACCCAAAGTTATTTGTCTCAGTGGTGTTCTCACTACTTGAAAACGTGGGAGGTACTAGAAATTCCACGTATGATGTGCTTGGGAACAGATGTGACACTAATGGTGTGAGTGTCTAGAGTGGTTCACATGAGTAGGTCATGAAATATGGACCAATAAGAGAAAGATGTCTCTAATCTTGCCCAATTCCTAGCATTGATTTACCATATGGTTGGGTCTATTGCATAGGGCACACATGTGGGGTGATTTTGACAATATTCCCTAAGGCATTTTTTTCTTCCTTCTAGATCTTAACCGATGGTGGTGGGAGGTAACATGTTGATGGTTTCTTGGTTGTATTGCAGGCGATGGTTTTTCCTCGAACATGCATAAGATGGTCTTAGATCCATCGTCCCCTACTGGTGTGGTGTTATCTAGGGATGGGGTATTTGGTTGGACTAATGCTGAGTTATAAACAATGAATTGATGCATAAAATCCATTGTTACATGGAATCGAGGAAGGTGTGAAAAAAACCACGTATGATGGTTTTATGCACAAATGTATCAACTATGATGTCTACACCTAGGTTTATTGCTAGGCACAAGATGGGGGATCGAGTACCATTTGTTAAATGCCCACAACTCAGGACACTGGTTAATCAAATAGTCTATTCCATCACATAAGGTGCATATTTAGGCGGGTATTGCTAATTCTGTTTGCCTCCTTTTCTGGTGGGTTTTTGGGTCTCTTTTTTGAGAAATGGAAATAAGAAATTACAGTTTAATTTGTCCTTGAATTAAACTGTGAATTAAAATTGAATTCTACTCTCATAAAAACTTGTAAATAATTAATTAAGTTTAATCAATTTAATTTGCTTAGGAATTTCTAGTTGAAGTATTTCTGTAGTCATGGATATGTTCTCCCTAAATTTTAGGGGTCCGGGATGAGTTTATTTTAGTTGTAATTAGATTAACTCAGTTTAGTGAGTTATGGTCATTTAAATTAGTTCTAATTGTTTTTGGAACTAATAGAGGACTAACAATCCGTTGGTGCACTGATGCATCCATGAGTGTTACTCTAGTTAACTGAAGATTCCCTCATGAGAAACTCATGCATGTTAGTTTAGAGAAAGACCCAGTTGAGACTAGAGTGCAGGGGCAATGTACTATCAGTTGTATGATTTACAGAGTTTTAAATATCATGCATGCAATCAGAGAAGGACCTATGTTTGGATTGCACAGTTTTGGAAGCATGAATTCCCTTTAGAAAAAGGCTATTCATCCTAGGAATTGTGCAAGGAAATAGGGGCTTGTCAGGCAGTGGAAATTGGCTAAGTTTTGGCTAATAGTTGGCTTGTGAGGTAGAGAGTAGAGAATATTTTCTTTGGACTTTTTCTAGTGAGAACAATATTTGTATCTTCACTCATATTTGTGATTCAATGCTATATATATAGGTGATATTTTGAGTTGTGGATTTCCTTAGGAAAATTATTGTTTTATGTGCCATTAATTTGTGTTCTTCTTGTTCATATTGTTTTCATTGATCTGTTGGATTATGCTGGTTGAAAGTAGAAGTAGATTCTTGTCCTATGTTTTAGTACATTGCATGAGCTTGTGAATCTATAGGAAATGCTACATGGTATTGGAGTTGAATTCGATATACTAGAGGAGATTTTGAAGTTTTGGGTTACAGGTGAAATTTGAATTTGCAGAACATACTTTAGGATCGGTAGGTGGCATTCTATGGTTTACTGCTCGAGTATGCCTTGGAAGGAAACTCGAATTTTATAGCCTAGAGGGACAAAATGGAGGCTATGCTAGAGGATAATGGATTGAAGGAATTTGTTGATCAAGAAATTCCTAAGCCAACAACATTAGATGCATAGAATCTGGCTGAAAGGAAGAAGTGTGTGGAAAAGGTGAGGTAGATAATCCTTGAGGGAGTTCAAGACCACATTGTCTCGAGTATCCATTGCAAGCAAAACTCTGTATGCTATGTGGAAAGCATTGACAAACTTGTATCAAAACAACAGTAACCAAAGGAAATAGGCACTGAAGGACAAAATTCAAAAAATCAAAATGGAGAAAGGCGAGACTATTCCAAAATACTTGACCAAGCTCACTTAATGTCATGATGAACTTGGAAGTGTTGGAATCACAGTTACTGAGGATGATATTGTGAGTCTTTCTCTTCTGGGACTCCCAAAGAGTTGGCATAATTATCATAACTCTGTCAATGGTCAAGAGAAGCTACCAAATTGGGAACGAATATGGTCAGATTTGATGTAGGAGGAGATCAGGGTGATGGGGAGTTGTTAGTGTCTCAAGGTAAGTATGCCAACGAGATACTGAGGAGGTTCCACATGGAGAGTTGGAAGCCTATGGAGACTCCTCTAGGTGTTAACTGGAGGAAGGAGAATGCTACTTCAGGAGAGGTAGTGGAAGCTACTATTTACAAGAATCTTGTGGGTTCACTCATGTACTTGGTAAACACAGGACCGTAGATGTTCTATACAGTTAACCAACTGAGTCAAGTGATGGTTAGGCCTACTAAGCTATATTGGAAGGCGACAAAGAACGTATTGAGATACATCAGGGGCACTACTCAGTACAAATTATGGTACAAATGGATAGAGGGAGTGAAGCTTCAAGGCTTCACCGATGCAAATTGGGCAGGGAGTCCATCCGATCAGAAAAACACATTAGGAGGGATTTTCAGTATTGGGTCAATGATAGTTTCTTGGTACAACAGAACACAGAGATCTGTTGCACTCAGTTCGGCAGAAGCAGAGTACATGGCTGTCAGTGAGGTAGCATGTGAGGCCACCCGGATGAGGAATATCTTGGTTGGTCTGTTTGGCTAGTAGATGGATCCGACAACGATTTACTGTGATAATAAGAGTTGTTTCAAACTATCTGAAAATCCAATTTTTCATGATAGGTCCAATCACATTGATATCTGATATCATCACCTTAGAGATTGTGTATTGAGGTAGATCATGTTGTTAGAGTACATTCCCATGAAGGAGCAAGATGTTGACATTTTGACAAAGGCATTGTCAAGATGTAAATTCGAGTTTCACAGAGATAGGATCGGGGTAGCAGATAATCCCTTTCTTGTTGAGAGGGAGTGTTGAGAAATGGAAACAAGAAGTTCAAGTTTAATTTGTCCTTGAATTAAACTATGAATTAAAATTGAATTATATTCTCATAGAAACTTGTAAATATTTAATTAAGGTTAATCAACTTAATTAGCTTAGGAATTTCGAGTTGGAAGTCTTTATGTAGTCATGTATATGTTCTCCCCAAATTTTAGGGGTCTAGGATGAGTTTATTTGAGATGTAATTAGATTAACTTAGTTTACTAAGTTATGGTCAGTTAAATTAGTTCTAACTATTTGTGGAACTAATAGAGGACTAACTGTTAGTTGGTGCACTGGTTCATCCACAAGTGTTACTCCAATTAACTGAAGATTCCCTCTTGTGAAATTCATGCATGTCAATTTAGAGAAAGACCTAGTTGAGACTAGACTGCAGGGACAATGTACTATCAATTGTATGATTTACTGACTTGTAAATATCATGCATGTAATCAGAGAAGGTCCTATGTTTGGATTGTGCAGTTTTGGAAGTATGAATTCCCTTTAAATATGAGATATTCAACCTAGGAATTTCACAAGAAAATAGGGGCTTGGTAGGAAGTGGAAATTGGCTAAGTTTTGGCTAATAGCGGGCTTGTGAGGTAGAGAGTTGAACACACTTGTTGGGAATTATTCTAGTGAGAACAAGCTTTGTATCTTCACTTATATTTCTGATTTAATGAAATACACGTAGGCGAGGTTTTGAGCTATGGATTTCCCCATAAAAAAATTATTGTGTTGTGTTGCATTGATTTGTCTTCTTCTTGTTCATATTGTTTTCATCGATCTATTGGCTTCCACTGGTTGAAAGTAGAAGTAGATTATTGTCCTGTGCATTAGTACATTTCATGATCTTGTGAATCTACAAGAAATTATATAGGCTATGGGTGTGAGAGGAATATGGTCATGAAGCTTCTTCCCCTAAAACATAAAAGATGGTTTTGGATACATCATATGGCAGCGACGTGGCAGGTACTGATGGAGTGTCGGTATTGGCTTGAACGAGTGCACTCAATGCATCTCAATATCGAGGTATTTCAGGTAAATGATGAGTGTAATGCCCGTATTCCATGCATATAGTCCATGCATGGTTAGTGCACAATGCCTTGTTACGTGCTATTGTGGCCTTCTCTCCAACAGGTGGAGGTGGGGTCACTTGAATTTTTGCGGCATGCAAAAGAGATTTTAACTAGTCTAACCTAGGGAATATATTAGTAGGGTGCCCAAATACTTCAAAAAAATCACAGGGTAGATGTACCCTAGATGAGTTTGACACCTCCACCTTTTTTCCTTTTTTCATATCCCTTTTACTAGCTGTTGAGCCTCAACCTTGCACTCATTTACCTGTCCTCCCAACAGCTTTTCCTCATTCACTTCTCTCTTCTGACATCATTTCCTCCATCAACTTGTTAAATTCATTGCATTATATGTCTTTTAACATGATTTGATTGACTGTGCTAATGATTGATTGTTTGTTTAGAATTTTGGTACATGTTCAGCAATTCCGCAGCTGTTCTGCAATTCCGCAGCTACTCAGCAATTCCGCAGCTATTCAGAGATTCCGCAGCCTTTTTGTTGTTTGCTATACTCCACGTGTCTTCTCCAGGAACGAGCCACATGGGCATGTTGGTATGGATGTCCACATGGATCGTATGCTATTGGTTGGGCCAAATCAGTCACGTATGCCCCCGGTCAACGCAGGAGCACCCACGGTCAAACAGTCAAGTTGCAGACGGTGGCACGGCTCTGCGTGAGCAACTGAGACATGGATTCACAGCTGGCACTTCCTCCACGCCACGAAGACAGCAGGGGACAAGATCTAACCATATATTTACTCCCCATGATGACCGTTTCCTCCAAATGTGCACAGAGCTGCCTGCGTGTTGCTGCGTAGTTAATTAGTTAGGCTTGTAGTTGCTTAGTTTACGCAGAGGGCAGTTTACCCCTATGCCTATAAATAAAGCGTTCTTCAACGCTTAAAGATTAGCTCTTATTATTGTAATTGCCATAATCATTTTGGTTGTAAAACTCTATTTTAAAGACTGCTGTTACAACACTTTTTCACTGTATTTTGACATGTTGAATTAATAGAAGAAGACTGTTTCTGCTCATCTCTGCGTAGCTGATATTTAGTTGGTTGAGTGGATGGAGGGCCCCCATCTATCACAACCTATGTACAGTAGCATTTAATTTTATTTTCCTGCCTTTCTTTGTTTTCATTTTCACATGTACAATAATGTATAGTTTGATTTCTGCAATTTTTCATTTCTTTGATCATGTATAATAATGTACAGTTTGATTTCATGCCTTTACATTTCCAGCACTTTTCAGAACTGATCAGTTTGTTTATGCAGGTGTGATAGAGCCCGGGATAGTGTGTTTTTATTTCACTGATGGTATTTGAAGTTGTCTTGTCTTAGCTGCTGATTTTTACTTTGCTTACGCAGTTTCATTGCTAGTTTACTTTTTAAAGTTTTGACAAGTTGCTTACTAACTTTTTGATGGTCTTCTTATCATAATTATCTAACTTTTATTGGACCAGAATATCATTGAGTGACAGCTTGATTTGGTTAACTTTTTGACTCATATTACTGATCTCTTCTTAACTGTTTTTCACATGAACAATTACAGCTAGAGGCAGAGTGTTAAGAATGAATGAAGTGTTATGATTTGTCATTTAAGTTTTGCAGTTAAAGTAGTGTTTTTCACTTTCCATTGAGTTAACATAGATGCTATTTTTTTTTGTTCTTATCAGCAGCATAGATAGTAGACTAGTGCCATTAGTCATTTTGTTTAATGCTTTGCTTTCATTCGAAGTTTCAATTCCACTGTAAGTCATTTTTCAAGCTTTCTCTTTAAAAAGTTTTAGGAGTATTTAGTAATCACCATATACACACACACACTCATCTGTTTATAAATCCATCACTCCATCTTAGGAAGTTAAATCAACCACAAACATCATCTAAAAACGACAAAAAGAACTAGGAAAGGTTACTTAAGTACATACAGTACATATCACTTCATCAGCTTACGAGCCCCGGGTTGACAATTAATGATAGCAATTTAGACAACACTAAATTGACCAAACATTTTGGCGCCGTTTCCGGGGAAGTGAAATTAGGTAGCCAATTCTAAAAAAAAAAATTAAGAAAATTTCAAGAAAGGGAAATTGATAACCTCTCAAAGTATGCTCTCCTCTTGCACCTAGAGTGATCTGGAGGATCAGAAAAGAGAAAGTTATTGGTTTAATAGTTTCTCAAGTATGCTCTCTTCTTGCACCTAGAGTGACCTGGAAGATCAGAAAAAGAATTATTAACCTGACTTGAAGAAAAATAAAAAAATGACATGCATAGAGCTAGAGATTCTAGGGGAAGGTTTTTAGCTAGAGCCAAGAGTTCGATTTTTACAAGTCCATCTACTCCAAGGGATAGACAAGAGACACCTCCTTTATCTCCAACTGATACTCCTAGCCCTAGGGTTCCCGAAATTCAGGAAGCAGGAGTTGAATCTCCCATACCTTCCATCGAGTCTGAAAGAGATCCTTTCCTTCTTTCTCCAGAGAGGCAAATTATAATTGAAGAAGTAGAAACACCTGAAGAAGAAGGAGGGAATCCTTCTCATACACCCTTAGTAGAAGAACCAGAAGACTCTGAAGTCTCTGGGGAAACTACCATGGCAGAGGAAGAAGCACCTGGATTCGGTAGAGGTAGAGGTAGAGGAGGAGGAGGAAACAACAATGGAGGAGGTAGAGGTAATATTGGAGGAAATAGGGATGGGGATAACTCATTCGGATTCCCTATAGTTGATGAGGATTCCCAAGCCACCATGAAAAACATCTCACCATCTGTCCTCCCAAACTTTCATGGATCAAGGAATGAGGACCCTGAAACATTCTTATTTGAGTTTGAAGTTGTATGTAGAACTTATGACTATTTGGATGACACTCAAAAACTCAAATTGTTCCCTTCCACATTGAAAGGACAAGCTTTGAAATGGTTCATGGGGTTAGTCACTCAATCCATTAGGTCTTGGAATGATATGAAACAGACATTTTTGGATAGGTACCTGGACTATTGTATGCCCACCAACCACAAGGATGAGGTATTCAAAATGGTACAAAAATAGGATGAGAATTTGGAGGAACTGATTGAAAGATTTCAATATAATTTGAAAAGAGCAAAAATGAGTAACTTGGATGAAGAGACCTTGAAAGCCCTATTACTAAAAGCCATTAGAGATGAATGGATAGATCTTTTGAATATGATGGGGAAGGGAGATATATCTCAGCTTCCACTTTCTGATATAGCAGAATTATGTGTCCATCTCTCAAGGGGAAAATCAAAAACTCAAAAAGGGCCTAGGGATCCTTCACTCCTCAGAGCAAATAAATCTGCAACCGGATCAGTAAGTAGGGCTGAAATCGGAAATATGCTCGATGAATTCAAAACTGATATCTTAGGGAGTCTTAGTGAACAATTAGACACCCTTAAGATCCACAATAAACAGAAAGCAAAGCCGAGGCCTTGACCATCTTTTGTCCGAAATGTAGGAAGAAACATGCTTTAAGGGAATGTCCCCTAGAAGCACAAGTTGTGGAAACATGTGTAATTTGCTCAGAAAACCATGAGACCAAGGTTTGTCCTTCAATCCCTGGACTCAAAGCAGTCTTTCAAGAAGATCCAAATACACTTGAATCTCTCTGTTTTGTTGCAAGGAGACCATGGCAGGGGCAACAAACTCAAGGGTTTAACAACTCTATGAATTTTCAACCCCAACCAAATTGGAATCCTTGGCAACAACCTTGGCCTCAACCTCAAAATCCTTTTCAAGCATGGATGCAAAGCATGCAAAATCATTATGGGAGATTTGCTCAATTCTATCAATATCCTCCATCTTTTCAGAATCAGCAAGCTCCACAACTTCCAAATCAAAGTCAACAACTCTCATTACCATTCCCTCAACAACAACAACCTTCTCCACAAAATCAAAACTCTCAACTCTTGCTCCAATCCCAACAAAAGCCAAATCAACTTCCATCTCAGCCATTGCCAAACCCCAATAATAGGAACCCTCAAAATGCTTACATGATGGAAGGTCAACCATTCCCTACCTATATGATTGTTCCTCTCAATGAAGTACAACTTAGATCAGGTAAAATCTTAGATCAACCTTCTATAAATGTTCAACAACCAAGCATTTCTGAGGAAGAATCTCTTAGAGCTAATAAGGGTTCTGAAGCATCCCTTCAACACCCAAACATTCAAACAGAAAAAGAAAAAGAAAAAGAATCAACTCCCATAGTTGAGCAACCTACATCTGTGGCCACACCTCCTTTTCCTGAAAGGTTACAAATCGACAAAGGAGTGGAAAAGCAAATTTGGTTGCCTGACTATAATTTTCTAGATGAATTGAAGAATGTCTGTATCAAGATTCCCTTGTTACAAGCCATTAAAGAAATTCCAATTCTAGCAAAAACAATAAAGGAGTTGAGCCTTAAGAGACCAGGAAGGAAACCAAGAGATACCAGAAAGATCCACCTGGTAGGAAAAATTGCAGACATTATGATGGGAAAGATTACCATGCAGAAATATGTAGACCCCGACAGTCCAATTGTCAAAACACATATCAATGGGGTAGAAATACCAAATACTTTGATTGATTTAGGGGCTGCTATCAACATTATGAGTAGACAGACCATGGACCAGTTAAAACTTCCTAACCTTCTCTTTACACCTACTTTACTGCAGCTTGCAGATAGATCGATCATTAAACCTGATGGTGTATTGGAAGATATTCCAGTCTCCCTAGACTCTTGGGAATATCCAGTTGATTTTATGATTTTAACTCCCAAGAACAATCTAGGAGGACATCCTCTTATTTTAGGAAGACCTTGGCTGGCCACAGATGATGCTTTCATAAGTTGTAGGTCTGGGGACATGTATATTTCTGATGGCAATTCAACAAAGAAGTTCAATTTGTATCCTCCAGCGAAAGCAATTACAGAAATAGGAGAGAATGAGTGGGTTGATGATGAAGATACTATACAACCTGTCTTTACCATTTCTGAGATTAGTGAAGACAGTCAAATTCTGAATACATTAGAAAATTTCGAACCATCTTCAGAATATGACTCTACACAATTTCAGTTGGATTCTGACATAGAGTGTCTATCATCTAGACAAATGTCTCTTTTCTCTATGGAAGAATTTGGTAGTTCTGCCATTGAAATCTTTCCTGGAAAAACATTAAACATTAACAAAAACTTGGAAAAATTCCAACAGGAAGAGCTAACCAAAGTCTTGCAAAGACATTCTACTGCTTTTGCATGGGAGTATACCGACATGAAAGGTATTGACCCTAAGACTTGCATTCATCACATTTACATTGAGGAAAACAGTAGACCAATCAGACAACCTCAAAGAAGGATGAATCCAAATTTTAGGGAGATAGTGAAAGAAGAGCTCCAGAAGTTACTCAATGTAAACTTCATTTACCCTATTTCAGATAGCCAATGGGTTTCTCCCTTGGTCATAGTACCTAACAAGAACGGTAAATGGAGGGTTTGCATTGATTACAGAGAATTAAACAAAGAAACCTTGAAGGATCACTTTCCTTTGCCCTTTATTGATCAAGTATTAGATACTTTAGCAGGTAAAAAGTTTTTCTCATTTTTGGATGGTTTTAGTGGTTATAATCAAATTCAAGTAGCACCTGAAGATCAAGACAAAACCACATTTACTTGTCCTTGGGGAACTTTTGCTTACCGAGTACTTCCTTTTGGATTATGCAATGCACCCGCTACATTTCAAAGGGCTGTGCTAGGAATTTTTTCAGATCTAATTCATGATTGTGTAGAGGTCTACATGGATGATTTCACAGTATATGGTAATACATTTGAAGAAGCATTAGAAAATTTGGAAAAAGTTCTAATTAGATGTAAAGAAACAAATCTTTCATTAAGTCATGAAAAGTGTTTTATGATGTTTACTGAAGGAATTGTTTTAGGACATCATATTTCGGGAGATGGAATTAAAGTTGATAGATCCAAAGTAGAAGTCATCTCCAAGTTACCTGTTCCAAATTTCCAAAGAGATGTTAGGAGTTTTCTTGGGTTTACCGGATATTACAGAAGATTTATTGAAAACTTCACTAAGATAACATCTCCTCTTTTCAAATTACTTACCAAAGACTGTGAGTTCAAATGGGATCCTGAATGTCAGTCTGCCTTTGAAACTTTAAAGAATAGAATATCTGAAGCACCCATTTTGAGAGGGCCAAATTGGAAACTCCCTTTTCACATTTCTACTGATGCTTCAGATACAACTCTAGGAGCTGTTTTGGGACAAAAACATTTGGTCCCTTATGCCATTTATTACACCAGCAAAAATTTGACTCCCACTGAGTTAAATTACACTGTGACTGAAAAAGAATTCTTAGCCGTTGTTCATGCAATCAACAAGTTTAGACACTACATAACCGGCTATGAAACTTTTGTCCATACTAATCACTCCGCAATTAGATATCTCATGAACAAACCTATTACTAATGGCAGAGTTACAAGATGGCTTTTACTTTTACAAGAATTCAACATTACTGTGTTAGATAGACCAGGAAAACAAAACACAGTAGCTGATTTCTTGTCTAGAATCCAAAACACTAACGAAGATTCTCCTGTGGAGGATAAGTTTCCAGATGAATACTTGTTTGCAGTAACTACCAAGACTCCTTGGTATGCAGATATTGCTAATTATCTAGTTACAGGGAAGCTACCTCCACACTTATTTCCTAATGAGAAAAGGAAAATCATTCAGGAGATTTCACATTATTCTTGGATTTCTAATGAATTGTTTAAAACAGGGCCAGATTGTATGATCAAAAGGTGTGTTCGGGAAGATGAAATGCCTGACATCCTTAAGGCATGTCATGATGAACCATGCGGCGGACACTTTGCTGACAAGAGGACAGCCTATAAAATCCTTTCTTTAGGATATTATTGGCCTTCTCTCTTTAAAGATGCAAAGCAATATGTTAGAAGGTGTGACAACTGCCAAAGAGTTGGGAGACCAACTCCTTCAAATGACATGCCACTACAGCCACAGGTATGCATCGAACCCTTTGAGAAATGGGCTCTAGATTTCGTTGGACCTATTAATCCACCATCTAGGCAAAAGAAGTATATATTGGTTTGCACTGATTATGTTACTAAGTGGGTAGAAGCCAAGGCATTGCCTTTTGCCACTGAAAATTCAGTTGTTCAATTTCTTTTTGAGGATATTTTTACTCGTTTTGGTGTCCCAAGAGAAATTGTGACAGATCAAGGAAGCCAATTTACATCTAAATTGATGGAGAAGCTGATGGAGGAATACAAGATCAAGCATAGAACATCTACTCCATACCATCCGCAATCAAATGGTCAAGTGGAATCTACAAATAAAGTCCTTGAAGGCATTATCACCAAGACTGTTCATCTTCATAGAAGAGATTGGGCGGAAAGGCTTCCTGAAGCCTTATGGGCCTATAGAACTACATGGAGAAACACAACAGGACATTCTCCCTATGAACTTATTTATGGGAAGGAAGTCCTGCTCCCCATTGAGTTCCAAATTAAGACCTTCAAGATGGCAGTTCAATTGGGGATGAGCCTATCGGAAGCTCAAAAACACAGAATGGACCAGCTAAATGAGCTAGATGAAATGAGACAAGATGCAATTCTAAGGACCGATCTAGTTCAGCACCAAAGAACTAAATGGCATGATCAACATATCAAAGAAAGAAAGTTTCAGAAAGGAGATTGGGCACTATTGTTTGATTCCAAGTTTAAGGACTTCAAAGGAAAATTTCAAACTCATTGGCTTGGGCCATATGAGATTGATGAAGTCTTTAAAAATGGAGCAGTTCGAGTGAAGACCATTGATGAGCTTCAGACTCCTCTCATTGTGAATGGCCATAGATTGAAAGTCTACCATAAGCCACTCTCAAGAGAGGAATTTGTTAAGTTGTTCCAAGAAGATTCTGCAATGAGGCTAGTGGAGAAGAATTCTTCTCCTCCATCAGCCTGATCTTTGTTTCTTTCAGTTAAAAAAAAAAAAAAAAAAAAAAAAAAAAAAAAAAAAAAAAAAAAAAAAAAAAAAAAAAAAGAAAAAAAAGAAAAAAAGAAAAAATCTCTTGTATAAGCCTGAAAACCAATCTTGGATTGGCAGTCTTATGCAGAAAATATGAAGTGAAAATCAGGGTCACCTGACGCTTTATATTTTCTCTTTTGTTTTCCTTCCCATCTCATCCATCTCATCCATTTCATCATTTTCATTCCACCTCATTTTCCTTCAGTCCATTCATTCCATCTCATTTTCACCAATAAAGTCCCTCTCAGGACTATTCCATTCAGTCAAGTTGTTTTAATCCTCTTTGTGCACGCAGAAAAGTGTTGCTGCAATTTCCACAGCTAGAAGCCAATTCCGCAGCTGACATCAAGATTCCGCAGCTAATACACTCTGTTCCTGCAACCAAAACAAACTCTGTTTCAAAAAGAAAAAAATCTGCAGTCAAAAGCACCAGCATCATTAAAAGAGCAAGGACACATGGCATATACACAGGCAACAATAAATCAAAGGTTAGGGATCAAAATGCAATGATACGAAGGTATGTTCAAAATCTCTAACTAACAGTCATATCATTTATGTATGGTTTTCGGATTGTGGTAGGAGGCATGTAATGTAATGATTGACAAGATCCCCGTCCACTCCTCACAATCCTCAACCATTACGCTGCGTAATCCACCTCACTGCCTTCCTAACGGTTCCCTAATCATTGTGATTTGAACTTAATACGGCCTGCTCTCTCTCATCAATTCTTCGTACCAGAGTGACGTGTACTGTTGTACCACGGCTCTCCAATTGGTTATTCCGCAGCCAAGTGTACGCAACCACCCGACGTTCAGGGATTCGGCCGTTGTATCCTCTACCCATAACTCCGCTTCTCGCATGCATAACCTCATCTTCGCATTGTTATCTACGCCCTCACCGTTTTCACTTCCAGTTTCATTCATCACGCTGTTTCACCGTGAACATACTCTGTTCTATTTCTCACCTCTCCGCTCAAAACCCTGACCACCAGTTTCGTAATTGCATCACGGCCATTCTGATGTAGCCGTAAAACCACTGCTGACCATTCTGCTGAAGCCGTAATACCCACTGCTGAGCACTGTTTTTCCCGTATTCGAACAACGCTGTCAGAGCAGCAAGAGAGCTGGTAACCGAAATGGGCAAGTTATTAAGAGCAGAGCCGGACAGTTCTAAGTTTTTAGACGGTTACCCACAAACGAAGAATGCCCTGCAGAAGGCCAAGTGGTTAAAATTTATTCAGAAGTTCAAAGGATATCACAAGGAAGTCACCAAGGCCTTTGCTCGGTCGTTTGATGGAAAAACAAATACTGTGGAGATTGGAGACCTACAATTCACTGTCACCGAGAGCAGCCTGGCTCAAGCAACTGCTTTGACTCGTACTGGGGAACGTTGGTTCAAAAATCAAACTGTTGAAGGCCAGGAGTGGAAGAACATGTTGAAAAATCCAGGTATGGATACCACTATCTTCACCAAAGGAATACCTGTAAGTGTCATTAAAAAGGAATGGACTGCCTTACTTTTGCTAGTTCAGAAATTTTTAACATGTGAAGGCAGATTTGGTATAATGTATGTTTATCATACAAAGATAATGATGCATTTTATGGGTGAACATACCATCAATCTTCCTTATTTCTTGCAGGCTAGTCTAAAAAAAATGAGTGCCACTGTTCAGAAACATGTGGGAAACATTGAGCCCCACCTATATCACCATGGACTCATTAAAATCTTGATTGAGGAGCAGTTGAAAATCAGAAAGGATACATGGGAGAAATTCCTTGTTAGAAACCATTTTCAAGAGGCAGCAGAAGCCTCTAGTAGCTCTCCTAGGGTGCCAAAAAGAAGTAGAAGAAAAGGGAAAGGAATAGTCACCCAAGAAGAGACTGCTGCCCAAGATACTGCTGTAGAAGTTGAAGAAACTGCCCAAGAAATTGTTACAAAAACTCTTCAAGAAATTGCCCAAGAAACTGTTCAAGAAACTATTCAAAAGGAAAAGAAAAAGGGGAGCAGAACAAAAAGACAAAAGGAGGATAAAGGAAAAGCAATTTTGCAAGAGTCATACCCTTCACCTGAACCTTCAAGTGAGGAAGATACCCAAACATTAGCTCATAGGCTTGCTCAGCTTCATGAAACTGCCAGCTCCAAAAAGAAACAAAAGCAAAAACAGCAAGAACCAAAAAGTACGAGCCTACAAATAAGGAGAAGCAGTAGACTTATATAGAAGAAGAGTGTGATTAAAGAGAAACAGTCTCATTTCATTGATTTGGGCACACCTGAGAAGACTCCAATTCAGCTAGCTGTTGAGCTAAGTCCTCCAAGAGAGGAAAGTCCTGACCAGCAAGAGAGAGAAAGCAGTTTTCAAGGATTTGAATTTAGACCAAGACAAACACTTGACATTGACCCTGTCCAGCAGGAGGCATATGATTATTTGGAAACATTAGAGCAATCTGTTGCTGGCCCTAGTACTGTCTTGCCCCTTGAACAACAGGTTCAATCTTTGAAGCAAGAAGTATTTGAGCTAGAGGTCCTAAACCGTCACATCAAACAGGAAAATGAAACACTGAAAGAACAGAGGAACGTGGACAAGATGATCCACGATAATATAATGCTTCATCTGGGTCTTTGGCAAAGAAAGAACAGGAAATTGAAGAGGAAATGCAGGAAATTGAGCAGAGCCTTGGTCAACTTGAAATTCAGATGCTTGGTTAAGAAACCAAGAACAAATGTGGCAACAGGAAGGAAAAGGAGAAGGTTGGATGTCTTGGCAGAGGCATCCGAACATGTGAACTGAAAGATTATGATAAAATTTTGGTTGCATGAGGACATGCAACACCCTCGCAGTGGGGGTATGTTGAGCCTCAACCTTGCACTCATTTACCTGTCCTCCCAACAGCTTTTCCTCATTCACTTCTCTCTTCTGACATCATTTCCTCCATCAACTTGTTCAATTCATTGCATTATATGTCTTTTAACATGATTTGATTGACTGTGCTAATGATTGATTGTTTGTTTAGAATTTTGGTACATGTTCAGCAATTCTGCAGCTGTTCTGCAATTCCGCAGCTACTCAGCAATTCCGCAGCTGTTCAGAGATTCCGCAGCCTTTTTGTTGTTTGCTATACTCCACGTGTCTTCTCCAGGAACGAGCCACATGGGCATGTTGGTATGGATGTCCACATGGATCGTATGCTATTGGTTGGGCCAAATCAGTCACGTATGCCCCCGGTCAACGCAGGAGCACCCACGGTCAAACAGTCAAGTTGCAGACGGTGGCACGGCTCTGCGTGAGCAACTGAGACACGGATTCACAGCTGGCACTTCCTCCACGCCACGAAGACAGCAGGGGACAGGATCTAACCATAGATTTACTCCCCATGATGACCGTTTCCTCCAAATGTGCACGGAGCTGCCTGCGTGTTGCTGCGTAGTTAATTAGTTAGGCCTGTAGTTGCTTAGTTTACGTAGAGGGCAGTTTACCCCTGTGCCTATAAATAAAGCGTTCTTCAACGCTTAAGGATTAGC
The DNA here is from genome assembly GCA_031772625.1 of Pinus tabuliformis. NCBI lineage: Eukaryota > Viridiplantae > Streptophyta > Pinopsida > Pinales > Pinaceae > Pinus > Pinus tabuliformis. The sequence goes on along the minus strand of CM062820.1, from coordinate 740,684,835 downwards.
TCTTATTATTGTAATTGCCGTAATCATTTTGGTTGTAAAACTCTGTTTTAAAGACTGCTGTTACAGCACTTTTTCACTGTATTTTGACATGTTGAATTAATAGAAGAAGACTGTTTCTGCTCATCTCTGTGTAGCTGATCTTTAGCTGGTTGAGTAGATGGAGGGCCCCCATCTATCACAACCTATGTATAGTAGCATTTAATTTTATTTTCCTGCCTTTCTTTGTTTTCATTTTCACATGTACAATAATGTATAGTTTGATTTATGCAATTTTTCATTTCTTTGATCATGTATAATAATGTACAGTTTGATTTCATGCCTTTACATTTCCAGCACTTTTCAGACCTGATCAGTTTGTTTATGCAGGTGTGTTAGAGCCCGGGATAGTGTGTTTTTATTTCACTGATGGTATTTGAAGTTGTCTTGTCTTAGCTGCTGATTTTTACTTTGCTTACGCAGTTTCATTGCTAGTTTACTTTTTAAAGTTTTGACAAGTTGCTTACTAACTTTTTGATGGTCTTCTTATCATAATTATCTAACTTTTATTGGACCAGAATATCATTGAGTGAAAGCTTGATTTGATTAACTTTTTGACTCATATTACTGATCTCTTCTTAACTGTTTTTCACATGAACAATTACAGCTAGAGGCAGAGTGTTAAGAATGAATGAAGTGTTATGATTTGTCATTTAAGTTTTGCAGTTAAAGTAGTGTTTTTCACTTTCCATTGAGTTAACATAGATGCTATTTTTTTTTGTTCTTATCAGCAGCATAGATAGTAGACTAGTGCCATTAGTCATTTTGTTTAATGCTTTGCTTTCATTCGAAGTTTCAATTCCATTGCAAGTCATTTTTCAAGCTTTCTCTTTAAAAAGTTTTAGGAGTATTTAGTAATCACCATACACACACACACACTCATCTGTTTATAAATCCATCACTCCATCTTAGGAAGTTAAATAAACCACAAACATCATCTAAAAATGACAAAAAGAACTAGGAAAGGTTACTTAAGTACATACAGTACATATCACTTCATCAGCTTACGAGCCCCGGGTTGAAAATTAATGATAGCAATTTAGACAACACTAAATTGACCAAACACTAGCACCAATTGGTGTTGATGTAGGAGTTGCTCGATTTTAGGTGGTTTCCTTGGGGGAGGGTACAAGAATGATGCTTGTTGAGGTGATACCTGAGTTTTTTGACATGACCAGAGGGGCTAGACACTAGACTGGTATAGTGAGAGACATATTTGGCAATGTAAATATTTCCATGTCTTGGTGTGAGACAAAACCAGGTGGAGGGTATAAGAAGGGTGTTTGAGTGATAATATATGGTAGTTATGTAGAATAAATAGTTACAACACTCATGGTGTCTAGAACTGGTTCTTGAATTGGGGGGGTGTTTGATGAACTCATCATGCACACTGAAGCTATTGTGGCTACAAGAATGTCCTCCAGCAAACGGGGGTCTCCAGGGTATGTACCGAGGAGTGTTGATGGTTTAAATTGTTTAGGTTTGAATTTAGTGTAGGTTGTTATTAACTCAGGAGAAGATCCTACAAATGGTAGCACACCATCAGGGGAGGTTAATGTCCTTTTCTCATACTATGTGAGTTGGTCAACTATAAAAAATTTTCCTTCATGGGGGGACATTATTATCCAAAATACAGAAGATTTCACTACATTCATTTCATACATGTAGCTTGGGCCAAGTAGGATATTGTAATCCAACTGTGCGTCCAGGACTTCGATGTCAATGAGAATGGTCTTACCTGAAAGTTGTACCGACACATCTTGGAACAACCCTACGGGGGCTGAATGGCGCCCATTATATGCTCTCAAAGTGATGTTAGATGGTTTGAGTTTGGGAGATCCATGTTTTTGAAATTTTTTTTTGGACATAATACATGTGGATGCTCCTTCATCAGCTATGCAATGGTGAATGGTGATATTCTGGATTGTAACTAGGTTTGGGAAGAAAATTATCGATGGAAGACACATGGCAATGTTATCTAAGTTGAAAGCCATTAAGTGAGAATCAACAAGGTCAATTTCTCCTAATGCGAAAAGTAGGACTTTCCATTGGGTTGGGCATTTTTGTAGAAATCCCAATACTGATACAGTTGATGGAGACTGAGTTAAGTCATTGACTATGATGTAGCTATGAGTAGCCTTCGATTTATGTCTTGTTCAACGTAAAGGCCCTTTGACCATTTTTGGAATGGGCTCTATAGGATGTCGAGGGATTGTCAACGATGTTATAGAACTGCAGTGGTCGAGGTGGACGGGTTAGTTTTTGGTGGGGTTTCGTAATCTTGGTTTCACTTCTGTAGGATAATGTCTTCCCCTTCCATATAAATGTCGTGACTTGAGGTATTTTGGGGACCCCCTCTAGGAGGGTTTTTACGTTGTTGGGAGGGTTCCTACTAAGTATTTACAACTCCCTAATGAGGGAAGGGATTATGCATTTATGTATTTTGTTGGTCTTTCCCTCACCTTCCCCCTAGTATCTTTCATCATTTTTAACTTGGGGAGTTGACGAAAATGATGTGTATAATGTTTGTATTCCCCACAGATGGAACAAGCATGACTAGTTTGTAGATTGGGGTTCTTTTTTTTACTCTATGGGTTATTATTGGTCTCTCCCTAGTTTGGATTCTAATTGGGGTTGCCCCTAGTTGGTTCTTGCAAAGGTTGTTGTTGATTGTTGCCCCCCTGGACAGACTCTCCCTTTGGCTTGCTCTTTGATTTTTTCTTACCAGCGTTAGGTGAGTTAGTTGTGTTTAGTTGTTCAAAATATTATTGTTGTTGAGGGAGATAAGGTTACATTAAATTAACTCCTACATTAGCTTTGACTAGTGGGTTATTCTGTTGGGTTGTGGGGAAAGGGAAATAGGGATTCCCCTGTCCTTGGTTGGAATATTTGTTTTGGGAAGAGGGAATTGCTTCAACATTCTTAGGGGGTGATGATTTTCTTGTGAGGGAGGAAATGAGCCACCCTGCATGTGATGGTATTGGCATTAACGGAATTTTGAGGTCTAACATGGGCCTCCTAAGGAAATTATAAAATAATAGTGAAAATAATAAAATAAGATTAGATTACATCATCAAATTTTAGAGAGAAAAAAGGAAAAACTATTTTTTCAACTTATCTCCTTACGGGTTTACTCAAATTTCGAGCTGTAACACTTGTTGGATGCAGAATTTGATTCCTCATCCATGGAGTACCCATGTTGCATACTTTCGATGGACTTGGCTACACGAAAAATGAGAATTACATGAAAAATGTGATTGCAATAACGTTTTTTCATGTCTTTCTCATTTTTAATATAACAGGGTCCATCAAAAGTATGCAACATGGGTACTCCTTGGATGAGGAATTAAATCTTGCATCCACTGAGTACTCCCACTAGAAATTTTAGTAAAAACTTAGGGAGATAATTTTAAAATACGAGTTGAAAAAGTAGTTTTATTAGTTTATTATTTTTAAATATTTTTATTTTTTTACTCTAAAAATAGTGAATCATCCCCCATGGTTGACATCATCATATTGAATCCTATTGGTTCTTCTAAAGTTTATTTTAGTTGTACATTTTTCTTAGGAGGCCCATTTTAAACCTCAAAATTCCCTAATGCCACCCTGCATGGGCTGGTATTGGTTAACCTGAATAACAAGATTCTGCATAGGTGTAGGTTGATAGGGGTAATATCTTGTATTTTGTGGTGGTGGTGATGCAGGTGTGGCACTCAATGGTTGGCCACTATAAGTATATCCAGGGTAATGGAAGGTGTTGCCAGGTTTATTTTGGGTTATGGTCCCAATCAATCCTTCGAAAACGTAGGATGCAGCTAGTAACTCTTGTTTAAAAGTACACAGGCGGGGGGCATCTAGAAGAACATGGTAGAGGTATCCAAATTGTGTGTATATGAGCTCTAATTGTTGAGATTTTTTGATATCCTTTTCCTCATTTTGTGGGGATGAATTCACCACATATTTTGAGATTTTTGATGTGAGAGATATAAAAAATAGGTCGAGGAGGAGTTTTGCTTCCAGATGAGCTTTGCACAAGCTAAGACGTTTCTTCCATTCATAGATGTGGTATGATATGTGTGTAGAAAGTGTGTTACACAAAATTTTGTCACTGTCCTTGTACTCCCCATTCCTTGATCCTGGAGGAACTCTACAGTGAACCTACATGCTTTTCCTTCATGGAGAAACTCCCATTATGCCCCTCTTCATGAGCAGATCATTTCCCTTTTGCACCATTTCCCCCGAAACTTTCGTTTTTCCCAATTTACAAGATCGACGCTAATGACCTTTGTCTCCCCTACATCGATGTGCAGAGATTAGCACTATTACCTGTGCCGATCGGTGCAACTGAGCTGTGTTCCAGTTGCATCGGTCCTGTTATGGATTTTTTTTTTTTAAGTTAGAGCTGAAGCTTCCATCTCTAGAAGCTCTGTAATGGAAGTCTGGTAAATGGTTTGGCCGGATGGGGTCGAGGATGATAGTTTGGGCTCCTTTCCCCTATAATGATGGAACTACTTCATGGGATAAGTCCTTCTCCCATGAGAAGAGGATCCATCTCCCATCCATCTTTCCTATATAAACCTCCCTTCTTCCCAAGCATAGACTAGTGTGAAAGACAAAGTCAGAGTTTTGGCTGAGTCTGAATATACAATTTTAGACAAGAAAGCTATTACTAGTTGTAGCCATCTAGTTGTGTGAGGGAGAAGTGTGTTTGGTTTGGAGTGAAGCCTAAAGGGAAGAGTCTTTAAACTTTTGTTGTTTGAAGCCATCATGAAGTGCTAGCAGAAGTGTGTAGGAACTTGGCCTTGTTAGAGGAAGACTGTGACGTCAAGATGAATGGTTGTAATCTCTCTTTGAATATTAATATATGCAACTATCAATTTATTTCCTACATGTTTTGTAATATTACATATTCGTGTCTTAATGCTTCTTGACTTATGAAGTAGGTTGAATAACAATTTGTCTATTATTATGTTTGTGTGTTGCTGTTGTTTACTTGTTTTAGGAGCTTGAAGAAGGAAGCAAAGATTGTTGGAGTGAGTAAGCGAGGACATCATCAAACAGGATAAGTGACCAAGAGGTAGGCCCTCTTGATTGATTCTAACCTAAGGAAATATTCCATAGAATGTATCCAATGTGGCTGGACCCATTATTGGGCTAGAGGAATTCGTTCATGTCCGCACTTATAATTTTACTTCACCACAAATTGGCGACTCTGCCGGGGACATCCCATCCTTTTCCTTGTTTTGGATTTCATGATTTCGTGAGAACTTTGCTAGTTTCACATTTTCCCTTTTGTTCTGTTGCTTTTCTCCTGCTTACTGGCCTAAGTCTAAAATCCATAGTAGCAGATCTAGTCCTTGTTTTGATTTTTTTTTCTCCTTAGTTCCCTCAGACAATGCGTTTAATCGGTTGACAGTCGCACTGATCAGTGTGAATTGCGGAGGAACAGTCGTGTCGACCCTCCTTTGGCACTTTTTGTCAGTTAGGCAATCACGCCGGTCCTTGTAAGTGAAGATTAGGGCTAGACCCCAATCTTGGCCAGTGTGTTTTTCTCTTGTGTTTTTGACCCAGTGAGCCTTTTGATTGTTTTCTCCTTGATTAGAAAGCTACTTTTCGTTTGGTTTTTGCTTGCTTGTAGGCTTGTCATCTTGCTATTTGATTGATTGAGCCATTGAGTGGACAACAACACTAAGACATATAGTTAGTCATCAATTTAGCAACTTGTGGACTCATCGAGTCTGGCTAAAGGTGTGTTTGCTCCTTACATTTGTTTTTGGTCCTCTCTATGATTTTGGTCTCTTTTGCACAAGTTTTTTGAAAAAGTTTCGTTTACTAAGTTGAACATATTTTTCCGGCATAGATTACATTGTCGGCCTTGTGCTTGACAAAGTCGGTGTTTTGTTGATTTGAATGAACTTCTCTTTTTATGTTTTCATCTGCTTGAAGAGCTCATAGTCTTGGAAACTTTTTCATTGAAGGATTGTATTCGAAAAGTTTGTTTCATTATTTTATGAGAAAGTGTGAAATTCTAGCTTGTTGCAATAGTACAATTCACATCTCTTAAAAAACTAGAATTACATCAGCATTTGAAAAAGTTGTTTTTTTGTTCTCTCATTTTGAAAGGACTAATAGATAAGTGCTTGTCAGGAAATTAGGAATTGCAATGCATTTTTCGTTAGTTTATTATCTGAAAAATAAAGTAGTGAAAAATCATTTCGTTTTCAGTTGCTTAGCTGTTTGCATTTTGATTGAGCGGTTTCTACTCTCTCTAGTGTAAGAATTTCATCGAATTGAAAGGGTATTCTCTCATTTAGTTGCATTTTTAGGTTTTTTGAGTAGCATCGCTAAGACCTGAAAACTGAAACTTAACTCAAGATCAGCTCTAAAATGAATTGAATTAACCTAAGGTGCATTTGACATTAACGATCACATCTAGAAGGTCTAGGCTAGAGACGTGTTCTGGCATCTGTAAACTAACAGTTGTCATTAAGTTTGGCATTAGACAATGCTAGCACGAATTTGTGCTCCCCATACCGTCGTGTATATAACAGGAGACCTCACCAGGTTGCAATCCTTTTATCCTTAGGAAGCTGAGTCGGCCGCCTTGCGAACGTGATACACCAAACACAACATTCAGGGAGATTACCTGCTTGTACTTCTTTGTTCACCAGGAGGTATTCTGCAGTTCATGGTTGCCTGGTAATCCTGTTTACCTAAATCATCTAGAGTAGTAATTTGATCTTTTTGACTCATTAAACTTAAAAGATCATCCAAGCACTTGTCCTTTCGAGCTCGTTTCCAATCGAAAGTGATAGAGTCATCTTTGTTTTTTTATCGACTCTTAAAAAATGAAAGAACTTCAGCCATTTATGCATCTTCAATAATTGATTGCCCACAATCCAAAACATCCTGTTAGATTTTTGACGGAATCGTAAGTTCCCTTAAAAATACATTTTAAAGCCTTGAAGTTATTTGTTCTATCGACTACGACAAGGCCATCGTGGCTGAACCATCTGGTTCACCCATTTCCTCTTCCTCTCCTTCGTCTGAAATATTGTCTGAGGAGCCGCCTCCTGAGTTATCAGAGGTGTTTGAGGACCAAAATTTTGAACTCGCAATTTTTTTGAGTGTTCAACATTTATCATCTCATCCTCCACCTACTTTTTCTTCAAGGTAATCTACTAGTCTTGACTCGGAATCTCCAGATAATCTTGTTCGAACTCCAGAGAACTCACCGACCACTGATGTTCAACTTGGATTGGTTATCTATCCTCCAAACCCTCTGTTTGATGCTATTGAGATATCACCACAGTGCCCTTATAGTCCATACGATCAACCGGGTGTTCCTTTGGAACTATCCCCCAGTACACGTTCGGCTGCTCGTCGTTGTTTTTTTTTCAGACATGGAACCTGAAGGCGATGCTCCAGTCACCTCTCCTAATGAGTCCAAAGTCTCAACTCCACACGCTATTGAGGGGGAAGAATTGAAGTTTCAGTTCCCTCTTGAGGTTTTCCCTTATTCAGAAGGTATTCCCGCCAGCTTGCCACCCAGCTATGTGTCTTTGGGACACTTAGTTTTAGGCACACCTGTGACCTAGTGCCACATCACTCTACCATAATTCTGTTTGCGCGTTAGGCGTCAAGCCTATGTCAGGGCCATTTGTCATGAACATGACTTCCCAACCAGTTGTTACTTCAGTCCTGGTGCAACCCACCATCCTGAACACTCTTGTATCATCGATCCCAGTTACGCGTCGATCTCAACCGGTGGTTTCAAAGATAGTCTCTACTAGTTCTTCTGTCCCGTTAGTCAGTGGCAAGATTGTGCCACCATTTGGGGGGTAGAACCTGAATGTCTCTATGGTGTCAGGTGCCACTAATGTGAGTGGTTCACAAGCTCACATGCTTGGTATAAACCAACCCTCTTCTGGTATTATTTACAGCCCTACTAACCCTACTGGATCAAACAATGTCCATTACCAACATGTTTAGAATCCTGGTGGTCCATCTGGATCGAGCAATGTTTAGTATCAGCAGCCTTATGGGGCTCAGGTCCAATAAAAAAATACTTAAGTTCCATATGGTTCTCAAGGATTGGTTAATCAACCTTACACCCTCCAACCTGGGCAGTACATCCATCCTGGCTACGGCCAGATTCAGTTCGGTAATTTCTCGGGCACTGTTCAAGTACCCTTGCAACAACAAGGACAACTTTTGCAACAACCTAGGCAACCTTTGTTACTACAAGGGCAACCTTTGTTGCAGGAAGGGCATTCCATGCAACAACAAGGGTAGATTATCCCGCAGCAAGGTTACTTGCAACAACCTCTAGGTGAGTCCTTTCAACAGTTGCTGCAGGCCACGCATCAGCAGATGCAATATGATATGCATACCTCTCAATCCATACCCTCGCAGGGCTAAACTCTACAAACCCAAGGACAAATTTTTCTACTGCAAGGTCAAAAAAGCCAACCTGGGCAACAACAACCCTTGTATACCTATTAACAAAGGGGTTCAAGGTCAAGTCCTGCACCAGCAAGTGCAGAATCCTCTTTTCTAGGGCCAACAAGTTTAGAATTCTGTCGGCTAAGGGAACTGGGTACAAAATCCCTACGTCCAAGGGCAACCAGCATATCAACCTTATGCCTAAGGACTGCAGGTCCAGAACCCTCTTGTTCAGGGAAAACAGGCCCAACAACCCTATGTTTCATGACAACAAATCCCATACCCATATGTCCAAGGTCAACAGGCCTTTCACCACCAAAATCGATCTCTCAAATCTCCCACTGAACAGGGTCTACCACAGGCCTGAGCAAAACCCCTCAGCAATAAAGGCATCCTCTTCAAGCCAAAACAACTCTGATACCAAAAGTAGGTTTTAACCCCGTACAAAAAGTACTTGCATACGAATTCTAAAACACAGAAAATAAATAATGCGAGTGCATAACACATAAAACACATATACACAGAGATTTTCCCCTGGATACCAAAACCGAATCTACCAGCTTGATTTTTCATTATGTTCCTTTCAATGTTACAATAAATATTTATACATGTCGAAGTATCCAATACCAGGGACTGGAAAACCATCGCATCCAAAACCATGGACTGAAAACCATCGTGTCCAAAACCATGTGCGAAAATCATGCACAAAACCACAGGTAGGTCCTCCCAACCTAATATAGGGTCCAAAAAATAATTCCCTAGGGCACTGCCCCGAACCCCGCAGAGGGTGGCTACCCACCCCTCTCAAACCCCTGGAGTTACTACAACACATAAAATCCTACGTGCAGGCTATTACTGGCCAACCCTATTCAAATATGCACACAGTTATGTAAGGAAATGTAAGATATGTCAGACAGCTGCCAGAAGACAGAAGAAACCAACATTACCGTTACAACTAGTCAACATTGATCAACCATTTGAACAATGGGGATTGGACATAACAGGTGAGATCGTTCCTCATTCTTCTAAGCATCATAAATATATCCTTACAGCCACTGATTACTTCACCAAATGGGTTGAAGCAATTCCACTCAAGGTAGCCAACTCTGAGAACATTATTGAATTTATATATCAATTTATTATCACCAAGTTTGGTTTACCTTCTGCCTTAATGTTCGATAATGCATCTTACTTTTCAGGCAATGCTATGACAGAGTTTGTTCTTAAAAGAGGCTTTAAACTTAAATATTCTTCTAATTATTATCCACGAGGAGATGGGTTAGCCGAATCCACAAATAAGAACCTTATTAGGATTATTAAACGAACTGTTGATCAAAGTCAAAAGAACTGCCATAAATCTTTAGTGTTTGCTCTATGGGTAGATCAAATAACTCAAAAAACCTCCATCGACACGTCTCCTTTTAACTTGGTTTATGGGACAGAAGTTGTCTTACCAACAAACATAGATATTCCCTTGTTTGCCTTAGTTAAATCCATCGAAGAAACTCCTTCCTCATCTATGCAACTTAGACAATTACAAATCGTTAAACTTGAAGAGGAACAAGAAAAGGCTAGAATTACCCATGCACATCATCACCAGTTAGTCAAAGCATACTTTGATTCAAATTCTGCATCTTCAAAAAATTTCCAAGTCAGAGACTTAGTGTTAAAATGGGATAAAGCCCACAAAGAGAAAGGAAAGCATACTAAGTTCCAATGAATGTGGTTTGGCCCATTCCAGATTGTCGAGCTAATAGGCCCATCAACTTTTATTTTACAAGATTTAGCAAGTAAGAGAGAACCTCTACTTGTTAATGGGTAGGTCCTAAAGAAATATTTTCCATAGAAGATGATCTCTTCTAATCATTGTATATTATATTCTTTAGTTAATTTTCTTTTGAAATAATAATACAAGTTGAAAACATAGATGGTGACTCTAAGGAAAAATCTAAAACCAATTTTGGAAAGGGATCCGAGAAGTCTTAAAAAAATAAGAAAATCAGGAGCAGGGAATCAATCCAGGATACAGCCCAGTCTGCAGCAAAGACAGATGAACAGACTTCTACCATCAAGGAGATTGAAACCCATACTCCCTCTATACAGCTGATAAAGACTATGGTAATTAATTTGGAAGAGGAGTGGGATAATTTCAACAAAAAAATCAACATAGAGGAACACGCACCAGAGACAAAAATGACACATCAAGCAACAACTCCAGAAATTATAACAGGGGGAACTGTGAATACTCAAGAAATAGAACATATTCATGTTACCCCCACCACTGAGATTGTTTTAAGAATAGAAGAAATTACCCCTCATGATGTAAATTACAGCCGACAGCACAAGGTTGTTGTTAAGAGACAGATAAAGAAAAGAAAATTGGAATCCACAACTACTACCACTCCAAACAATGAGCCGATGGATGTCCTCTGGAAAGACTCATCCACCGACCCATCGACCAACCTCACCAGGCTATCGCAATTCACAGGTGCATATGCTACGGAAACCATTAACAAAGAAATAGAGCTGCAACTGTTTCTTAAAGAAAAATAAGACAAAATTTTGACACTCGAACAACAGTTACAGCAAGTCAAAGCCAACCAACAAGAAGAAATACAATTGGCTAAGTTACAACAGAAGTTCCAAAAAATGCAAATAGAACATCAAAGCAACTTGGCAGGTAAGGAGGCACAAATATGGAGCATAACAGATCTGCATAAGGAAGACCCAAAGATCGATCAGTTTGTCATTGAAGCACTAAGCCTCAACTCCCAGCTCACACACCAAAAAGAATTGATATGCCAAAAAATCTCGCAGTGGAACTCTCACTGCAAAACAAGCGACAAATTAACAAGCCAAGTTGTGGAAATGTGACTTGAATATGATGAAATTATTAAAAAGGTTTCATATTTCATAACTTGGCAAAATTATGAGAATTAGAGAAGAGTCGACATGTGCAAACTGGATGAATCACATAAGGAGATCTTATTTGCAAGTTGGGGTTCTTGGCTCAAAGAGGCAGAATAGGCAACAAAGGATGCGGTAGCAGTGACAAACAACATCATTAAAAGTGTAAATGAAAATTTGCATAGTGCTAATCTTGTGGCAGAAACCACCCCTAGTTTCCTTTCGAATGTAAAACAGCTTGAATTATAATGGAAACAGGCAGCAGAAGAAAGAACATAAGCAATTAGGAAACTGAGCAGGTTAAACAGGGAGGCATATTGACAATATCTAGTAAAACTACACAGCCAATGTATGACACTGAATTGCCTAATTGTTTCTAACAAGAAAATGGTGCCAGCGCTCGTCAATGCCGTATTTACAGGACAACTGAAAGCCGAAGTCGGCCAACCTACACTCCTCAAGACCATGCTAGATATTTGTGATCTGAAAGATCGAATGCAGGATTAGTCATTATGCACATCTCTAGTTTTTTTTTTTTTTCTTAAACTGAGGCAGGTTGTTTAAACCTCCTCAACTTTTTTTGTAATAATTTATTTTTAATTTCATAAGTTAGTATTTAAACCCCTCTCATTGTTAGAAAATTATATATTATAGAGCAATGGAATGCATAGAATATTTCATAAATATAAACACAAAAAACGCATAAAACCAGAGAGACACAGATATAGATGGTTCACCCAGTTTGGGCTACGTCCACCCCGAACAGCCAGTCCTTCCTTTCTATTATCCAGCAAAATGAAGAGATACAACCTATAGCAGATCCGCTATAACACTCTCTTCTCTCTCAATCTCCTCTCTCTTTCTCACTCAGAATATAGAACTACAAAGATGCAATACAATTCCCTCATATATCATGAGGGGTTGTCTTCTAGAGCAAAAAACCCTAAATTAAACATAACTTATGCCGTCAGATCTCCGCTTAATGAACGACCCAGATTGACTAGAAATTACTATAATTTTACAAGGCAATTTTATATCTGTTCTTAGCTTCGAGGGCACTACCCCCGAAACCCCCCGCCATGGGGGGGCTCCCTAAAGGTCGTAGCTGCCCCACCTAGAACCCCCCCGCAACAAATATTTTACGGGCGGCGTTGCTGCCCCATTTTGAACTAGGATCCAATGCGGTGATACCTTTGAATACAGAAGATAATCAGGCTCCACACCCAACAATCTCCCACTTGGAGACTGATTATAGCAACTCCATCGCTGCTTCATTTGCTGGACAATGACTCCTCTTTGGACTTGGCTATTTCTCATCTTCATCGTCATCCTTGAAGACCAATTGAAACTAAGGATATTCTCAGTTTCTCCCTGGTTACAACTTTTGTTAGCATATCTGTAGGATTCTGGCTAGTGTGTATCTTTTCCAGCTTCAACTCTCCACCTTCCAACACTGATCGTATGAAATTGTACTTGAGCTATATGTGTTTAGTCCTAGAATGAAATGCTGAGTTCTTTGCAAGATGAATGGCACTTTGGCTATCACTATATAATGTTCCCATATCATGCTCCTTACCCAACTCACCCATAAACCTTTGTAACCAAATCATTTCTTTACTAGCCTCTGTAGCAGCGACATACTTTGCTTCTGTTGTTGAAAGTGCAACAACACTTTGGATTTTTGAAACCCAACTGACAGCGGTTCCACCTATAGTAAATACATATCCTGTAGTGCTCTTCCTGTTATCTCTGTCACCTGCCATATCTACATCAACATATCCCTGTAGAGAAATGTTTGAACTACCAAAGAATAATGCTTGATTTGTGGTACCTTTCAAATATCTGAAAATCCATTTCACTGCCATCCAATGTTCCCTTCCTGGATTTTTCATGTACCTACTTACAACTCCCACTGCATGTGCAATATCAGGCCTTGTGTAGACCATTGCATACATTAAGCTTCCAACTACTAATGCATATGGAACTTTAGACATATAATCCATGTCTTCTTGGGTCTTTGAGCACATTTCCTAACTAAGTTTAAAATGGCTAGCAAAAGGTGTACTAACTATTTTTGCATTGTGCATATTAAATCTTTTCAACACCTTTTGTATGTACTCATTCTGAGACAATGTTAGTTTGCAATTTTTCCTGTCTCTAGTTATTCTCATACCAAGGTTTTTTTTTTCAGCTCCCAAATCCTTCATTGCAAATGAATTTGCCAATTTTCTTTTGAGCACATTTATTTCCTACATATTAGACCTTGCAACAAGCATGTCATCTACATACAATAACAATATAATATAGCTGCCATCATTTTGCTTTTTCAGATAAACACAATGATCAGAGTGACATCTAGTATAACCTTGTTCAGACATAAACTTGTCAAATTTTATATACCACTATCTTGGAGCCTGTTTTAAGCCATACAAGCTCTTCTTCAACCTACACACTAGTTTCTCCTTCCCTTTTACCTCATATCCTTGTGGTTGCCGCATATATATCTCTTCCTCCAAATCCCCATGGAGAAAGGTTGTCTTTACATCTAACTTCTCAAGATGCAAATCTTCAGCTGCTACTAGACTTAGAATAGTTCTGATTGAAGTCATTTTAACAACAGGAGAAAATATTTCATCAAAATCAATACCTTTCTTCTGTGCAAACCCCTTCACCACAAGTCTAGCTTTGTGCCTTTGTTTTCCTCCATCTTCTTCCTTCAGCCTATAAACCCATTTATTCTTCAATGTAGTTTTTCCTACGGGCAACCTGACTAAGTCCCAAGTCTGGTTATGCATTAAGGAGTCCATCTCTTCTTCCATGGCTAGCTCCCACTTCTTCCTACTTTCAACCTGCATTGCTTCTTCATAACATTCGGGTCCACCAGAATCAGTCAACAATAAATAATTTAATGAAGGAGAGTATCGTTCAAGGGGTCTACTTATCCTGGTAGATCTTCTAACACCACTTTTAGGTGTTTGGGGTGCCTGTTGCTGTTTTGGTGGTTGTTGTTGTTGTGGTTGTTGATTATTATTATTTGCAGGCACCTTTACTTTTTCAATGATCTCATCAAGAACTGCGTATTCCTTGTTTTCTTTTTCATGTTTCTTTTCTTGCAACTGATTCTTATACAAGACCTTTTCATTGAATATTACATCTCCACTCCTAATGATTTTTTGATTTTCATAATCATATAAGCGATAACCAAAATCATTAACACCATATCCAACAAAGGTACATTTATTTGATTTTGCCTCAAGCTTTGTTCTATTTTCTTTATTAATATGGACAAAGGCCTCACAACCAAAAGGCTTTAAAAAAGAGTAGTTTACCTTTTTACCTATCCATGCTTCCTCTGGAACACCACCATCCAAGGAACTTGAAGGCCCTCTGTTTATTAGATAAACAACAATATCTATAGCATCTGCCCAAAATTGTAAAGGCAATCTTGCATGCAATCTCATGCACCTTGCACGCTCCATGATTGTTCTGTTCATCCTTTCTGACACACCATTTTCTTGTGGTGTTCTTGGAACTATCTTCTCTCTACAAATTCCATGCTCTGAACAGTACCTATCAAACTTGTTGCTGTAATATTCACCTCCATTGTCTGATCCAAGACACTTCAATTTCTTTCTTGTCTCAATCTCAACCAAAGCTTTCCATTTCTTGAAAGTATCAAATACATCAGATTTATTCTTAATACAATAAATCCAAGTTTTTCTAGTTGCATCATCAATAAAAGTAACATAATAATGAGAGCCACCGAGAGATGATACCTGAGCAGGTCCCCATACATCTGTATGCACAAGCTCTAATTTTTTGCTCTTCTTTTCTTTCCCAACTCTGAGAAATCCAACTCTCTTTTGTTTTCCATAAATGCAATTCTCATATAAGTGCAAATCAACATTCTTCAAACCGGCAACAAATTCCTTGAGTGAAGGATCTTCATCCCCTTCTCACTCATATGTCCGAGCCTATGATGCCATAATGTTGCATCTGCTCTTTTGGAAGTTAAAGCATTAACAAAGTTAGAAATACCATTGCATAAATACAATGTACCAACCTTTTCGCCTTTTGCTATTACTAGAGCTCCTTCGGTGACCTTCCAAGCTTTATCTGTGAAAGTTGTCACACAACCTTCACCGCCTAACTACCCTATTGAAATCAATTTTTTTTTCAGATCTAGAACATGCCTTACCTCCTTTAGTAGCCATTGGTTTCCATTCTGCTGTTTTACAAGAAACTGACCCATTCCAACAATTTTACAGGGTTTATCATCACCCAAACAGACTTGTCCAAAATCTCCTTGAACATAGTCATGAAAGTATTTCTTATCAGGTGTGGCATGGACTGAGGCCCCTGAATCTACCACCCAAGAATCAGTAATATTTTTGAAAGAAAGAATCAAAGCATCTTGTAACACCTCACCTGTCACATTTGCTTCATGATTGTTTTCTTGTTGTGCTTCTCCTTCTTTTCCCTTCCGAGATCTACAGTATTTCTTTAGGTGTCCTTTCTTTCTGCATTTCCAGCAAACTATCCCCGATCTAGACTTGGATCTTCCTTTCCTTGATTTACTGCGATATCCTGAACTCTTTCCTCTTTCCATTTTTCTTCCCCTAGACTCTACACTCAAAGAATTACCCGATGTCTCACCGGAGCTTTTCCGGCGCATTTCCTCGCTAAGGATAGCACCGACAACATCATCAAACTTTAAAGTACTAGATCCAGAAACAGAGTTACTAATGGCCATTACTAAACCATTCCAACTTTCTGGCAATGAGCACAAGAATAACAGAGCTATAACTTCATCATCAAATTTTACCCCTACAGAACTTAACTGACTTGTAATAGTATTAAAATCATTTAAATGGTCTGCAACAGATCCACGTTCCGACATCTTCATATTAAATAACGGTTTCATAAGAAATACCTTGTTTGAGGCCAAGGGTTTTTCATATAGTTTCGCCAGCACCTCAATCAAACCCTCTGTCATTGTTTCTTTTGAAATGTTGAATGTGACCGACACTGCGAGGCACAACCACACTGTTCCGAGTGCCTTTCTATCGAGAATGTTCCATTCTTCATCTGTCATACCCATTGGCATCTTTGTTTTTCCGCCCAATGGTAGGTACAGATCTTTCTGATACAAATAATCTTCCATCTGCATCTTCCACAGTGAGAAGTTTTGGCCGTTAAATTTCTCAACCCTAAACTTACCATCTTCCGCCATTTCTCCCACTCGAACCAGGAACCCTTCTCTCCTGCGAGTTTTTCAGCCAAATAGACCTTCGGCTCTAATACCAGTTGTTAGAAAATTATATATTACAGAGCAATGGAACACAGAATATTTCATAAATATAAACACAGAAAACGCATAAAAGCAAAGAGACACAGATATACATAGTTCACCCAGTTTGGACTACGTCCACTCGAATAGCCAGTCCTTCCTTTCTATTATCCAGCAAAATGAAGAGATACAACCTACAACAGATCCCCTGTAACACTCTCTTCTCTCTCAATCTCCTCTCTCTTTCTCACTCAGAATACAAAACTACATAGATGCAATACAATTCCCTCATATATAGTGAGGGGTTGCCTTCTAGGGCAAAAAACCCTAAATTAAACATAACTTCTACTGTCAGATCTTCACTTAATGAACGGCCCAAATTGACTAGAAATTACTATACTTTTACAAGGCAATTTTACATCTGTTCTTAGCTTCAAGGGTGTTGCCCCTGAAACCCCCCGCCAAGGGGGGCTCCCCAAAGGTCGCAGCCACCCCCCCTCGGACTCCCCCTGTAGTGAATATTTTACGGGCGGCGTTTCTGCCCTATTTCGAACTAGGGTCCAATGTGGCGATACCTTTGAATACATAAGATAATCAGGCTCCACACCCAACAATCTCCCACTTGGAGACTGATTATAGCAACTCCATCGCTGCTTCATTTGCTGGACAATGACTCCTCTTTTGACTTGGTTGTTTCTCATCTTCATCGTCATCCTTGAAGACAAATTGAAACTGAGGATATTCTCAGTTTCTCCTTGGTTATAAATTTTGTTAGCATATCTACAGGATTCTGGCTAGTGTGTATCTTTTCCAACTTCAACTCTCCATCTTCCAACACTGATTGTATGAAATGGTACTTGAGCTGTATGTGTTTAGTCCCGGAATGAAATGTTGAGTTCTTTGCAAGATGAATGGCACTTTGGCTATCACTGTATAATGTGCCCATATCATGCTCCTTACCCAATTCACCCATAAACCTTTGTAACCAAATCATTTATTTACTAGCCTTTGTAGCAGCAACATACTCTGCTTTTGTTGTTGAAAGTTAAACAACACTTTGGATTTTTGAAACCCAACTAACAGCTGTTCCACCTATAGTAAATACATATCCTATAGTGCTCCTCCTGTTTTCGTTGTCACCTACCATATCTGCATCAACATATCTCTGTAGAGAAATGTTTGAACCACCAAAGCATAATGCTTGATTTTTGGTACCTTTCAAATATCTAAGAATCGATTTCACTACCATCCAATGCTCCTTTCCTGGATTGTTCATGTACCTTCTTACAACTCCCACTGCATGTGCAATATCAGGCCTTGTGCAGACCATTGTATACATTAAGCTTCCAACTGTTGATGCATATGGAACTTTAGACATATAATCCATGTCTTCTTGGGTGTTTGGGCACATTTCCTTA
The DNA here is from genome assembly GCA_031772625.1 of Pinus tabuliformis. Lineage (NCBI taxonomy): Eukaryota > Viridiplantae > Streptophyta > Pinopsida > Pinales > Pinaceae > Pinus > Pinus tabuliformis. Next base: position 740,666,739 of record CM062820.1, on the reverse strand, counting down.
CTAAGTTTAAAATGGATAGCAAAAGGTATACTAACTATTTTTGCATTGTGCATATTAAATCTTTTCAACACCTTTTGTATGTACTCATTCTGAGACAATGTTACTTTGCGATTTTTCCTGTCTCTAGTTATTCTCATACTGAGGATTTGTTTTGCAGCTCCCAAATCTTTTATTGCAAATGAATTTGCCAATTTTCTTTTGAGCACATTTATTTCTTGCATGTTAGACCCTGCAACATGCATGTCATCTACATACAATAACAATGTAATATAGCTGCCATCATTTTGCTTTTTTAGATAAACACAATGATCAGAGTGACATCTAGTATAACCTTGTTCAAACATAAACTTGTAAAATTTTATATACCACTGCCTTGGAGCCTGTTTTAAGCCATACAAGCTGTTCTTCAACCTACACACTAGTTTCTCCTTCCCTTTATCCTTGTGGCTGCTGCATATATATCTCTTCTTCCAAATCCCCATGGAGAAAAGATGTCTTTACATCTAAGTGCTCAAGATGCAAATCTTCAGCTGCTACTAGACTTAGAATAGTTCTGATTGAAGTCATTTTAACAACAGGAGAAAATATTTCATCAAAATCAATACCTTTCCTCTGTGCAAACCCCTTCGCCAAAAGTCTAGCTTTGTACCTTTGTTTTCCTCCATCTTCTTCCTTCAGCCTGTAAACCCATTTATTCCTCAATGTAGTTTTTCATGCAGGAAACCTGACTAAGTCCCAAGTCGGGTTATGCATTAAGGAGTCCATCTTTGCTTCCATGGCTAGCTCCCACTTCTTCCTGCTTTCAACCTGCATTGCTTCTTCATAACATTCGGGTTCACCAAAATCAGTCAATAATAAATAATATAATGAAGGAGAGTATCATTCAGGGGGTCTACTTATCCCGGTAGATATTCTAACACCACTTTTAGGTGTTTGGGGTGCCTGTTGCTGTTGTGGTGGTTGTTGATTATTATTATTTTCAGGCACTTTTACTTTTTCAGTGATCTCATCAAGAACTGTATATTCTTTGTTTTCTTTTTCCTGTTTCCTTTCCTACAACTGATTCTTATACACGACCTTTTCATTGAATATTACATCTCTTCTCCTAATGATTTTGTGATTTTCATAATCATATAAGCGATAACCAAAATCATTAACACCATATCCAATAAAGGTACATTTCTTTGATTTTGCCTCAAGCTTTGTTCTATTTTCCTTATTAATATGGGCAAAGGCCTCACAACCAAAATGCTTTAAAAAAGAGTAGTTTACCTTTTTACCTATCCATGCTTCCTCTGGAACACCACCATCCAAGGAACTTGAAGGCCCTCTGTTTATTAGATAAACAACAGTATCTACAGCATCTGCCCAAAATTGTAAAGGCAATCCTGCATGCAATCTCATGCACCTTGCACACTCACCACCTAGGAATCAGTAATATTTTTGAAAGAAAGAATCAAAGCATCTTGTAACACCTCACCTGTCACATTTGCTTCATGATTGTTTTCTTGCTATGCATCTCCTTCTTTTCCCTTCCGAGATCTACAGTCTTTCTTTAGGTGTCCTTTCTTTCCGCATTTCCAGCAGACTATCCCAGATCTGGACTTGGATCTTCCTTTCCTTGATTTATTGTGATATCCTGAGCTCTTTCCTCTTTCCATTTTTCTTCCCCTAGACTCTACACTCAAAGCATTACCCGATGTCTCGTTGGAGCTTTTCCTTCGCATTTCCTCACTAAGGATAGCACCGACAACATCATCAAACTTTAAAGTACTAGATCCAGAAACAGAGTTACTAATGGCCATTACTGAACCATTCCAACTTTTTGGCAATGAGCACAAGAATAACAGATCTCTAACTTCATCATCAAATTTTACTCCTACAGAACTTAACTGACTTGTAATAGTATTAAAATCATTTAAATGGTCTACAACAGATCCACCTTTCGACATCTTCATATTAGATAATTGTTTCATAAGAAATACCTTGTTTGAGGCTGAGGGTTTTTCATATAGTTTCGCCAGCGCCTTAATCAAACCCTCTGTCGTTTTTTCCTTCAAAATGTTGAACGCGACTGATGCTGCGAGGCACAAATGTATTGCTCCGAGTGCCTTTCTATCAAGAAGGTTCCATTCTTGATCTGTCATACCCATTGGCATCTTTGTTTTTTCGCCCAATGGCAGGTACAGATCTTTCCGATATAGATAATCTTCCATCTGCATCTTCCACAGTGAGAAGTTTTGGCCATTAAATTTCTCGACCCTAAACTTACCATCTTCCACCATTGCTCCCACTCGAACCAGGAACCCTTCTCTCCTACAAGTTTGTCAGCCAAATAGACCTTCAGCTCTGATACCAGTTGTTAGAAAATTATATATTATAGATCAATGGAACACATAGAATATTTCATAAATATAAACACAGAAAACACATAAAACCAGAGAGACATAGATATATGTGGTTCACCTAGTTTGGGCTACGTCCACCCTGAATAGCCAGCCCTTCCTTTCTATTATCTAGCAAAATAAAGAGATACAACCTAAAGCAGATCCAATGTAACACTCTCTTCTCTCTCAATCTCCTCTCCCTTTCTCACTCAGAATATAGAACTACATAAATGCAATACAATTCCCTCATATATAGTGAGGGGTTGACTTCTAGGGTAAAAAAACCCTAAATTAAACATAACTTCTACCGTCAGATCTCTGCTTAATGAATGGCCCAAATTGACTAGAAATTACTATACTTTTACAAGGAAATTTTACATCTATTCTTAGCTTCATGGGCACTGCCCCCGAAACCCCCTGCCAGGGGAGGGTTCCCCAAAGGTCGCAACCGCCCCCCCTGGACTCCCCCCTGCAGCGAATATTTTACGGGCGACGTTGCCGCCCCATTTCGAACTGGGGTCCATTGCAGCGATACCTTTGAATATAGAAGATAATCAAGCTCCACACCCAACACTCATGCATTTAGAGAGGGGTCTAGAAATTTTATCAGAAACATTCTTCAGAACATGCACTTTTGTCCCTTTGAGGAAGTTCCGGTGAAATTAATGGAACAGGATTTATTTTCTACTTCAATTTGACATCTTCTACTGAAATTGCACTTCTGTACTCTTAGATGATGTTGGATTATTTGAAATTAGATCAAGTTATTTATGTATGGAAGTTTGAATTTTAGATTGCCATTATTGCACTATTGTATGATGATGATTTAGTTTATGCTCAATACATGAATGATTTTTATGCAATATATCTCTCATATCATTTTGATGAACTTTTATACGAAACAATCATTGTTAAATGGATTCACTTCTTATCGCAATTGAATGATCTTTATTATCAATTGCTTTCAAACATCATTTTAGATTGCATATATCATGTTACCCTCGGGATAATCATAGTTAGATAAATATGCTTAATTACGACAAACTACACATGCCTATCAGTTAAATTAGATTTGTTTGAGGCTAGGTATTACTCCAAAAATCTCAAAAATTCATCCCATTAGCACAAGCATAAAAATATATTGGGAAACTGGTCCCATCATCCCCAATCAGAGCCAATATTCCAAATGGAAAAGGAGTTGTCCGAAGGTCTGGACCGAGTGGTTATCCCCCTTGTTGAGGCAATGATTTTCGAGCCTTCAACACATTGGAATCTTCATCTCTCCCAAAGACCATGTCTAAGGGATCCTTTGGAAAATATCCAAAACATGTCTCGAATGGTCAGCTCTGAGTGTATGAATGCACAGTCATGTTGTATGCATGTTGTACATAAGGAACCTTCTCATCGGACAACTTGGGATACTTGCCACAATAGCTCTGGAGTAAATGTATCACTGTACAATTTACAACCTCTATTTTCCCGTCATTCTGCAGATGAAATGTCTTACTCCTATTCATTTTGGTGTCCATCATTCTCCAAAAACTTGTCCAGAACTCTACAAGGAAACAAGAGTCTTGATGAAACATAATAGATGTGGGAAACCCAAAGTGGACCCATGTAAAATGGGAGAAGAGATGAGTAGTTTTCTCTACGATGATCTTATTTTTAAAAGGAATTAAGACACACATTTTACTAAATCGATCCACAATGACATATAAATAGTCATTACCTTTCCTATACAGATGAAAATCGCCAACAAAATCCATTGACACACTTTCCCATGGATGACTAGGGACGGGGAGTGGTGTGTAGAGCCCCAATTTTCTATTAGTGGGATTGCAAACAGAACACACAACACATCCCTTTACATATCTTGTTACAATGTTTTGCGTGTGAAGCCAATAACAGAACCTTTACAAACGACACAAAGTTTTCCCTACACTGAAATGACCCGACACATGAGAGGTATGTGTCTCCCTGATTACATGTATTCTTTCAACGGTCAGGATATAAAGTTTTCCAAGGTGGTACAACAATTTTCCCTAAACATGGTAATTGTCTACCTGCGATCCATGAGTTAGTTTTGCATAAATCTCCTTAAATATTCATCAACAACATACTATTCAACATAACTTTCAAAAGACAATGAAGCATTTTTCAAAACAATATATGTAGTAATAAGAGGATGAGAGGGAATATCTTGCACTTTCTTTCTAGTTCCTATCTTATACTTTATTGGCAAATGAAATTGTTGAAGAAATCCCATCCATCTGAAATGGTGTTCCTATTGAAGCTTGGTTTGTGAATGGAGGTACCATAAGGGCTGGAGATCTGTGTGAATGATGGTCTCCTCACCAATAAAATAGGTCTTCCACTTCTTCACGCTTTGGACCGAGGCATACAACTCCTTGTCATATGTGGGGTAGTTCACAACAGCTTGGGAGAATGTCTCTGAATGGTAACATACAAATTTCATTTTTTGCATCAACATGATTCCCATGGCATATCCAATGGCATCAATTTCAATTTCAAAATTTTGTTGGAGGTCAGGCAATGCCAAAACTAGTGCAGTACTAAACTTCTCTTCCAGTGTATCAAAGGATTTCTTTTGCTTTCCTCCCCACTAAAAGGTATGCTTCACACTCATCAAAACATGCAAGGGGGATGCAATGACAGAGAAGTTGGCAATGAACCTTCTCCAATATTGTACGACATCCAAAAATATATGAACCTCTGTAACATTACTGGGCTTAGGCCACTTTACAATCACATCAACTTTAGAAGGATCTATTTTTAACTGGCCACCTCCAACAAGGTAACCCAAGTAAACCAAAGAGGTCTTACCAAATTCACACTTAAACATTTTGACATGCAATTTTTCGTTTTGCAAAAGATTAGGCACCTTTTCAACATGACTCACATGATCTTCCCAAGTTTTACTAAAAACAATAATGTCATCAAGGTAGACAATTACAAAATCATCAAGAAAAGATCTAAAATTGTCATTCATCACCTCATGAACATTGTTGGAGAATTTCATAGTCTGAATGGCATTGCCAGTCATCCAAAAAACCCCTATTTTGTCTTGAATGCGGCCTTCCATATATATTGTTCTGCAATCCTTACCTGATGATAGCCACTGCGCAAGTCCAGTTTTGTGAAATAGAATTTTTTTTCAATTGGTATAATAAATATCAATGTGAGGGAGAGGGTACCGAATATTCATTGTTATTTTGTTGAGTTCCCTACAGTCCACGAACATCCTCCATGTGTCATCCTTCTTTGGAACCAACAGGATGGGTGAGCCACATGGAGAAGAACTTGGCCTTATGACTCCTTGGTTCAACAATTCCTACACTTGTTTCCTTATCTCCTCCATTTCAATGGTTGATAACCTATATATACCAATATTTGGTAAAGGATCATCCTACTGGAAGTGAATTTCATGTTTGATCTCATGCTTTGGAGGCAACCTAATTGGTTCTTGAAAAACCCCATTATAGTTAGAAACAATTTCTTACAATTATTTTTTATGAGTGGGATCCCAACCTTGGAAACTTTTAGATGTCTCTGCATATTTTTCTCTCACAACTATGAGCACGCACCCGTTTCTAGAATTTTTCAATCTCTTCATCTAACCTGCACTTACATGAATTTCACTAATCTTGGCCTGATGAGCCCTAACAATGTATTCCACCTCATATTTCGTGAGATGGTATTTGTTTTCATGGTGAAATAAAACAACTTTCCTGTCATACAAATATGGAGGTTCCCTAATACAATGCCAAAAATATATAAAGGTACAACATCAAGATCAACCTCATCTACAAGTTTGGATGCAATCATAAATCGAGCCCTACATTGTTTGGCTACATGTAATTTCTCTTTGTGACACATGCAACCAAGAGGGTATGGTTTTCGATGAGGCTTGGTCTCCAATCCTAATTTCTTAACCAAGGATTCTAAAATCAAATTTACTTGAGAGCCCAAATCAAACAAGGTTTCCTATTTAGTATGTTTCATCTCAATTCTAATATGAAACAATTCAGTCCTCTTTTGTTCATTAAAAAGAGACTCATTTGAAGAACTTGTACTTGCATGCATTTCAGAATTTTCATTAGCATGAAGAGAAAGGTTACCTTGTATGCCAGTTGTTGTGATTTGTGTCTCATCACCAGAGTCAGATCCAAGGTCCTGCTACACGGTTTCCACTATCTTTTGTTTTCTGTTTCCACCAAATATATTTGGTTTCAATTCTAGATACAACTTCCAACAATATTCATCATCATGGATGCCCTTCTTTCAATGTGTTTAAGATGGATTTCCTCCTTCCTTATTGGTTGTAGTTGCCTTCTTGTCCTTTCCCTTTCCTTCTCATTTAAACTTTCCATTATGAGGTTTGAAACATAATTTCTTGGGATGATCCTCCATGACTTTTTTCTCCCTGCTTTCAAGGTGAATGGACTTCACACTAGCCACATCAATAGTAGTAGGTTCAAACAACAACCAAGAATTCTTGATATAACTATGTAATGCACCAATATACTTTGTTATGGTTTCTGGAGAATCAAGTGGAATTCCCAAATTTAAAGCTTGTTTTCAAAACTATTTTGTGAAGCTAAACACATTTTGACCCTTGCCTTATATTAAATATTTCTATTCCATTAAATCATTTTTTCAATGTCCAAAAGGATGGAATTGATATTTTAATGTGGACATAAAATAGGACCAACAAGAAAGGATATTACCCAAATTTTTTCTACCTTTCTATCGCTTGCTCTCCCACCAAATGAGAGTGGCTCCACCCAATTGAAGCAATGCTAATTAGATCTTGGCCTCATATTTATTGATCTGTTGAATCTAGAAATAGATCTCAATCTGTCTAATCCAATTGTCCAAGTTTTATGCATGGCATTATCCATTATATGTGGGAAAATAAAAAATTACATCAAGCTTTAAAAATGGCTTTTTATATGCATTCCTATGATGCATATTATAATGATGAGAAGAGGAAGAAGAAGAGCTTGCATTGGAAGATGGAGAGGGATGTTCAAAAGGTTCCCCTCCTTCTCCATGATTTACTGAGGCACAATCATTTGGCTCTTTCTTCTTTGGCTTCACCATTATCTTATTCATATTCTGCAAACAATTTGTCCACTTTTTCTACCATGGTGTAAAAGATCTTGCGATAATTTCGCTTTTCCTCCACCTGAGCTTCCTCATCTTCCATTTTCCATCTCCGTGCTACACACCCCACTTCAGGATCAAAGGATTTGAGTTTTCCTTCACCTCTTTGGAGCTTCTTCATGGTTAGCATTCACTCATGCAATCCTCATCAAGAAGACCCACTTTGACACCAAACCTGATCCATATATTTTACTTCAAGCATGCATACAAAATTGCATTTAAAAAAGCATGTAACCATATCAAGAATACATATAAAATAAGTGGAAATAAAAAGCAACCATGAGAACAAAGGCACAAAAACAAGTTGATAACAAAGTTCACCCAATGTGGGTTACGTCTTCAGGCCCTACTCAATGTGGGGAGGTCTCTTTTATTAATATGCATCGAAATCAAATTACATGCAATTACAAAATGACACCTTATACCTCCACTTCTGGGGATTGCATGAAAATGTAGACCTTTGTTGAAGAAATAGACTGTACCATTGAGTTTGTGGCAAAAAACCATGAAAAATGACTATAAAGTTGACCTTGTTCTGTGTTGGTGACCTCTGGGGCTCTAGCGAATCTTTTAGATTCCCTACAAGATTCTTTCTAGGAATATTCCCAAAAGACTCCTAGGAACCATTCTAAAAAATTGTGCCCATTTTCGATTTGATATCGGTTCATTGTGTTTCGAGGACTTTGAAAATTTGGCCTTCTAGGAACCTCCTAGATCAGAGAGAGTTTTCATACTTCTTTGAGAGAGAAACAATGTAAACTTTGAAACGGGAACTGATATTGTTACCCATTTGGTAGAGATAGCAAAAAGGTGACCTAATTTTGAAAGGGGGTGATGCAAAACACACATGTTTTTTTTAGAGCATAGTTTTTGCACTTTATTTTTTTTTATGTACATTGCTTTTTAGAATGGTAGTGATTTTCATGTTGATTTAAAAACGTGGTAATTCTGCATCAGAACCTTTTTTTAAAAGACCTATTTTTTGACTTTAAATTTTCTAATGTATAAAATGTAAATAATTATTTTTTAAATTTAATAATTTTTGAAGTGGTCGTTTTCTTCATATTTTCTTGTTTTTATTTTCTTGTTTTGCATTTTTAAATTAGAAGGTCGATATTTTGAATTTTCGATATTCTACATATTTATACATCCTTAATTAATTTTTCAATCCACATGAAATAATTGTTTCTAAAAAACAATATTTTTTAACAATGACCATAAAAATAACCATTTTTAATGTAAATATAATTAAAAAATTACACGTTTTGATAATTTTTTGCTAGAATTGACATGTCAAAATCACAATTTTTATACGAAAATTTTAACTAAAAATGGTTAAATAATAGTTTTTTTATGAATTTCATGTCAAAAAAATAATAATAATAACTTTTCTTTTCAAAAAATAATGATTAACTTAAAAATTAATTCAAAAATCACATATTACAAATATTGAACGCATAACAGTATCAGTTCCCGTAATCGGAATCGAATAACCACTGCCCGACTGCCCATGCGGGTGGCTATCTGATTCTCGGAATTGGATAGCCATCATCCGACCACCCCCACGGGTGGTCGAGCGGTGGCCATCTGATTCTGAGAATCAGATAGCCACCGCGGGTGGCTGGGTAGTGGCTATCCGATTCGAAGAATCGGATAGCCACTGCCCAGCCACTCGTGGGAGTGGTCGGGCGGTGGCTATCTGATTCTCAGAATGGGTGGCCAGGCAGTGGCTATCTGACTCTCAGAATTACATAGCCACCGCCCGACCACCCCCACGGGTGGTTGGGCGGTGGCTATCCGAATTCGAGAATCAGATAGCCACCCCGATGGGCAACCGGGCGATAGCTATTCGATTCCAAGAATTGGATAGCCACCCGCACGGGCATCTGGGCGATGGCTATTCGATTCCGAGAATCAGATAGCCACCACCACGGGCGGTCGAGCGATGTTTTTTCGATTCCGAGAATCGGGTAACTACCCCTGACCGCCCTTGAGGTGGATATCCGATTCTCAGAATCAGATAGCCATTGAGCGGTGGCTATCTGATTCTGAGAATCAGATAACCACCACTCGGCCACCCCCACAGGCGGCTGAGTGGTGGCTATCTGATTCCGAGAATCGGATAGCCACCGCACAACTGCCCATGGGGGTGGCTGGGAAGTTGCTATCTGATTCTTGGAATCGAATAGCCACCACTCGACCGCCCGTGGGGGTGGTGGCCAATAAAATTGTTTTTGTTTAAATAAAAAATAAATTTTGTTAAATATGTTTATTGTATATATATATATATATATATATATATATATTTCAAATGTTTTTTTAAATTTTATATATATTTGTAAATATATATATTTTAAATATTTTAAATGTTATTTTAAAAAATATCAAAAATATATTTAGCTTTTTTTAATTTTAATGTTTTTTTGAAAATGATGTTTAATTTGAAAATATGTATTTTTAAAAAAAATTAATTGTTTTTCGAGTTTTTATTTTATTTTTAGTTTCAGCGTATTTTTGTTTTTTAGGGTTTTTTGAAAATGTTTTTAATCTAAATTTTTGTAGTTTTTTAATCTAGTTTGTTTTTAATTTAATTTATTTTTTTAGTTTTTCTTAATGCTTTTTTAAAATTTCCTACTTTTACTTAATTTTATAGTTTTTTTTTTTTTTTTCCAAATTTTTTTATGGATTACCACATTTAAAAAAATGTTATTTTTTGAAAATATGTTTTTCTTATTATTTATTTAATTTTTTTATTCTTATATTTTATAGGATAATTTTGTTTTGTTTTGTTTTGTTTTTTTTTTTTTTTTTTTTTTTTTCCATTTTTATGATTGTTGTTGTTGTTGTTGTTTTTAATTTTATGTTTTGCTTTTAATATATATTTTTATTTATGTTTTGGTATTTTTTTAAACTTTTTTTTGTGTTTTTTTCATTGTTTTTATTTTTAATTTTATGTTTTCATTATTTTTTTGAAATTTTAATGTTTTTCGGAGTCATAACAAAATCTTTTACACCATTATTTCAAAATGTTGAAAATTTACCCAAAAAAAAAGTGTTATTCGAGCATCAACACTTTTCATTTTGAGGGTGTTTTTTGCACAATTTTTACACATAAAAATTCGGTTTTACTGGCATTTTTTTAAAATGTTGAAAATTAACTCTAAAAAAAAAACCATTGTTCCATTATTAGCACTTTTCATTTTCAGGCTGGTTTTTGCACAATTTTTGCACAAAAAATTCGTTCTCACTGCCATTTTTAAAACATGTTCAAAATTGACCTTAAAAAAATACCATCGTTCTAGTATACACACTTTTCGTTTTTAGCATTATTTTTCATGTTTTTTCGGGATTTTTTGGGAAGAGTTCTCGTTTTGAGTTTATAGTTCTCGTTTCAAAGTTTACATTGTTGATAGGAGAAGCTTGCAAAGAGATTGAAGAAAGGAACCTCCTTGTTGAGGATGTTTTAGCACCATAGCTCAAAGAATTCTCTCCAAGTGTTTAGTATTCATACATTGTATTCATCTTCTAACACTAAAGGGATACATTTTCCATTGCTTTGTTGATTTGTTTGCTTCATTAAGCATTACTTATGTAGAAATTAATGTGTATATTCAATATTGCTCATTTAATTTGCTAAATCACAAGACTTGAAGCTACTCTACTAATCTTTTAAAGTTAAGTCACCATCTATAATAAGAATCATAGACATGCAAAAGGAAACATCACACATGAACATAGATAAATATAGGGGAAAGCAACTTCTCAAAACCCCTTACTATCTATATTACATTAATCAAAAAATAGAGATGAAATACATATGCTTTCTCAAGTCTGAGCACACCCTACAACTATATAGCCTATCCCTCTATCTGACTCACTAACTCTAGCCAATTTTCAAGCCCTCCAAGCTTCTATTTGCTTGAATTGTTTCCTTGGGAAATTGACCCTTATTATTTAGGAATTTCCCATTATTGAATTGTGCAATTGCCTAGGGTCCTTCCTATGACTGTATGCACCACCTGTACACATTGGAATATGCTACAATTGATAGTACACTTCCTTGGAATCTCCATCTCAATTGGGTAACTTGAATTATCTACATGCAATAATTATTTTGGGTTGATTGATCAGTGAACTAGTTGATCACTGAGTGTGATTGAAGTTCCACTTCCACACCTTTACCTCCTTTAGTTCTTCTTAGAGTTAGAACTAGTTGAACTCACAACAACTCAAATTAACTAAAACAGATTGCCACAAATTAGTAATAAACATATTAAATTAAACGCAAGCTTCCCCAACTCGAATTAACTAAGTTAACTGAGTGACAAGTGCCATGTCACCTCAGTTAACTATCTCCAAGTATTCTACTCAAATTTTCTCTAGTTTGATCAAGGAAAATTCAAATTGAGATTTTCTTACTGTAGTTTCAACACTTCTTCTTAGCAAAATGATGATTGTAGGCCACCCCTATCCAGCACCTGTGGAACTCGCACTTCCCTCTTGACAATTCCTTTGTCAAAATATCAACATATTTTTCCTCTATTGGAATGTACTAAAACAACATAATTCGCCTTTGCACACAATCCCGTAGATGGTGATATTGAATATCAATATGCTTGGATTGATCGTGAAAAATAGGATTCTTAGATTGTTTGATACAACTTTGATTATCACATTAAATTATAATATGATCCATCATCTGACCAAAAAATCCAACAAGTATCTTTCTCATTGAGATCGACTCACATGCTTCTTGACTTCCATCCATGTGTTATGCTTATGATGAGCTAAGGGCCACTAATATTTTCTTCCTGCTATACCAAGAAACTGTTGTGGACCCAACACTAAAATTTCCACCTAATGTACTCTTCCATTCTTATGGACTTCCCTCCCAATATGCATACATGAAGCCACACATCTTCACTCCCTTTGTCCATCTATACCAAACTCCAAACTAGGTAGTACCTCTGAGGTACCATAGAACATGCTTAGCTTCCCTCCAAAATAATTTGGTTGGCGGAACCATAGCCTGAGTTAGCTGGTTGACTACAAAGTACTTGTTTGGTCGTGTTTTCACAAGATACATGAGTGAACCAACCAAATGTTAGTAAATATTTGCATCCACTTCCTCACCTAAAGTTGCATCCTATTTCCTCGAGTTGGTTGCTAGAGGAGTCTCCATGGGTTTGAACCTATCCATGCGGAACCTTTAAAGTATCTTGTTGGCATACTTTCCCTGAGAGACAAACATTTCCCCATCACCTTGCCATACTTCCAACCCAAGGAAGTAGTTCATGACACCCATGTCCTTCATCTCAAACTCTCTTGCAAGGTCCTCCTTGGAAGATCTAACCAACTACTCACTACCAGTCAATATCAAGTCATCAACATATAAAACAATAATAAACAATTCACCTTCTACCAGAATATGACATAGTTTTGCATCCACTTCACTTTTGGTGAATCCCAAACTGGTGAGATAGTTCCATCTTGGTGTACCAAGCACAAGGTTCTTGCGTGAGACAATACAACGCTTGCTTAAGTCTTCACACATGAAACTCTTGATCAAAATTCTTAAAGCCTTCTGGTTTCTCGATACACACCTTCTCCTCAATAAATCCATTGAGGAATGCAGTTTTAACATCCATTTGGTGGATCTTCCACCCCATCTGTGTAGCCAAATCAAGGATTGATCTAATGGAGTTGTACCTTTATATAGGAGAAAAGGTCTCCTCATAGTCAATCCCCTCCACCTAAGAGTACCCCTTGACCACAAATTTGGCCTTGTACTTTTCTATCTTTCATTTGTTGCATGCTTCACCTTGAAGATAAATCTTAAGCCCACAACCAATTTGTCTGTTGTTCTTGGGACCACTTCCCAAACATTGTTCTTCACAATTGATTTGTCCTCCACCATTCAATAATCCCATACAAGTTTCTCTACTGCTTCCTCGAAATAGGATGGCTCAGTCTCTACTAGATTAGTCATTAGAGCCATGTAGCCAGTGTACCGATCTGGTGAGCTTCTCTACCTATGCTGATTAGAAGGAGCACCCACATTCTCCCTCGCATCCTGCACAAGTATCTTAGCTTCTCTATTTCTCTTCTTTCCTTCTCTATATGGTCCTACTTGAGTGGTTTTCCCCACTCTCTGCTCCTCAACTTGTGGTTTATCCATAAACTCATGAGGCTCCTTCTTTAGAGCTAAAAGCTCCTCCTCTAGTGGGATCTGAAGCTCCCTCTCAAGAGAGCACCGCATGGCTTTGTCTTCATCAAATTTTACATCCCATCGCACAATTATCATTCTGAGGGATAGAAAATAAACACAGTAGTTGTGAGGAGTTTTTGTGTAACCAAAAAATACCCCCAACTTTGTTGTCGGCTCTAGCTTCTTCCTTGATTATGGAGGCATGGTGTGATCATGCTAAGAATCCGATGAGGACTCTTATTCTGCAAATAGACCACCATGTTTCATGCTTTAGCCCACAAGTGCAGAGGTAGGATTTGGTCATGCAACATCGTCTGTGTTGCTCCCACAATGTTGTGGTTCTTCCTCTCAGCTACCACATTCTACTATGGGTTGTGGGGTCTTATCAACTATTGTATAATGACTTATTTTTCACACAAAAAATTGATCTCATTCGACACGTACTCACCTCCATTATTGCTCCTAAGAGCCTTCACGTTCCTTCCCATTTCTTTCTCTGCCAGTGCCTTGAACTTTTAAAACTATGAGAAAGTATCTTCTTTATTCCTCATGAATAAGTTCCAGCACTTCCATGAGTAGCCATCAATAAACATGACAAAATACTTGTATCTAGGAGTGAAGGTTATCAATAAAGGTCCACAAACATCAGAGTGGATCCTTTCAAGGACTACATGTGCTATGTTTTCCCAATCATGGAAAGTGTCTTTTGTGTAATTCCCCAAGGTACACCCTTTACATGTGTCATGTTTCTTTAGTTGTCTTTTAGGGAGGCATGTGATAGTATTCTGCATGATCTTCAAAGCTCCATGATGCAAATGACCAAGTCTTCTATGCCAAAGCTTTCTAACATCATGACCCTGCACCTTCTCCACCTTTGTGCTGAATGCAAAAAAATTCACCACATCTAGCTTGTAGAGATTATTCACATGAATACTAATCTAATTCACCTGTCTCGTGGCTATGTCTCTCAAGAATGCCTTTCCTTTGCTGAAGATCACATCATAACCACAATCTTCCAAAACAGTAACGGAGACAAGATTCTTCTTTAGACCTAGAACAAATATCACATCCTTGAACCCGAGAGGGGAGCCTGAATCCCTCTAAAAAGTGAGTGTACCAATCTCGTTCTCATTGTACCTTCCATCATCTCCCATATTGATGCGCATTTGGAGATCGTTCTCCTCCAAATGACTAAAAAATATTTATTCCCCATCATATGGAACGAGGCACCACTATCAAGGTACCATAAACTTCCCATCATTGTGTTGGCACATGCTCCTCCTCCTGAGGTCTTCTTTCTTGTCTTCTTGTGTGGACACTTTGTGGCACAGTGCCTAAATTCATGGCAGCGAGAGCACTTAGTTTTGGATAAGTTTTTCTTCTTGCCCCCATTGACTAGATTTTGCTTTGGATTGGGATTTCTTCCCTTTCCATTTATTTTCCTTTCCATCCAAGGCATAATTAACCTCATCCTTTCCCTTAGATGAAGTCTCATCTCTGGTATTCTTCCTTATTTCCTCCTATATTAGGTTTAACCATAATCGCTCCCAAATTGGTAGTTTGTCCCTACCATTTATTGAATCTTGATAGCTATGCTAGCTCTTGAGAAGGCCCAAAAGGGCTATAGATACCAAGTCTTCTTCAAGGACATTAACACCAACCCCTCCAAGTTCATCATGACATCGTGAAAACCTGCTCAAATACTGTAGAATTGTGTCATTCTTCTGCATGTTGATACTTCTAAGATTTTCCTTGAGTTCCAGCTTCCTATGGTCACTATTGCTCTCAAACTATTCTATCATTGTTTTCCACATTGTGAATGAAGTCTCTTTTCCATGGATATTTGAGAAAATATGATCCTATACTCCCACCAATATGATTATCCTAGCTTTGGCCACATCTTTCTTCCACTAAGAAATATTTTGAGCATCCTATGCTCGAGGTTTTTCTACATCTGTCTTGATTTATTATAGCAGCGCATTGTCATCCAATATTGCCTCGATTCAGTCGTTCCATGCAACAAAGTTTGAGGTGCCTTCCAAGGAATACTCGAGCCTGAGTTCATTGAAAGCCATATTCTCGGTCCTGAAGAAAACCTGCAACACTGATCTTCAAATTCGAACATCCTCACTTTGAAATATTTTTTCTTAGTGATTCCAACTCCGATACCATGTAGAAATTAATGTGTAGATTCAATACTACTCACGAAATTTTCTAAATCACAAGACTTGAAGCTACTCTACTTATCCATGGAAGTTAATTCACCATTTAGAATAAGAATCATAGACATTCAAAAGGAAAAATCACACATGCATAGATATTTATCTAGGGGAAAGAAATTTCTCAAAACCCCTTACTATCTATATTGCATTAATCAGAGAATAAAGATGAAATACATATGCTTTCTCAAACTTGAGCACACCCTCCAAGTGTAAAATCTATTCCTTTTCCTAAAATCTGGCCAACACTTGCAATTTTCAAGCTCTCTAAACTCCTATTTCCCTATCTTGTTTCCTTATGAAATAAGCCCCTATTATTTAGGAATTTCCCACTATTTAATTTCACAATTTTGTAAGGTCCTTCCTCTGACTGCATGTACCACCTATATACATTGGAATATTCTACCACTGATAGTACACTACATTGGAATCTCTGTCTCAATTGGGTACCTCGAATTTTCTGCATGCAACAATTATTTTGTGTTGACTGATTAGTTAATTGTTGATCACTGAGTGTGGTTGAAGTTCCACTTCCACAACTTGACCTCCACTACCTCTTCTGACAGTTAGAACTAGTTAAACTAACAATATCTCAAATTAACTGAAATATATTGCTACAAATTAGCAGTCAAACATATTGAACTAAACTCAAGCTTCCCCAACTTGTATTAACTAAGTTAACTGAGTGAAAAATGCCATGTCACCTCAGTTGAATACCTCCAAGTATTCTGCTAATAAAGAAATTTGAATTTTCTCTATTTTGACCAAAGCAAATTCAAACTTAGATTTTCATGCTGCATTTTCAACAAATTATGTGTTTATCTCTTTTTTTTTAGTTTATGTTTGTGTATGCATTGTTTTCATCATTTATAGTGTTTTTTCTATTCATTATTGTACACTAACAAAAACCATATTTGTTTTTCTTTACAGGGAACAACCAGCTGCTAAAAAGGTGTCTTTTGGTACCCCATTGATATAAAAACACTACTACGTTAGATTTGGCGACACCATTATCCACAAATTATTTATTTATTGTGAAAGGAACAATAAAAAATTGGTGTAATTAGGAGGATATTGTAAATGATCATCACATATCCACATCTTATCACACTTTGTATATTCACTTATCCACTTGCACACACATTACACGTCACACACTAAGATTTTATAAGCTTTGTACTTAGTTTCTGGAGCTTTTGGACTTAGTTTATTTTTTCTTACATTTACACACCATAAGAGAAGCAAGACTCCTAAAAGAAACCATAACTTGAACCAACTAAATTTCCCCACAGGGGCCACAAAATAATTTATAATTTAGGTTAGGGCCATTAGGGGTAGGCATCCCAAAAGCCGCCATGGTCATGTTACATCTTTGAAACATATAATTTTACTTTTAGGGTGCTTAAAATACTTCATCATCCCACGAAAAAGACTACCCTAGCACATCTGAAACCTGATTCAAAGGGGCTTCAACTTAGGTCTAGTGTGTTTGGTACTATTTTGGGCTACCCAACTCATCAAGTGCTCAGTACTAGTAACTGACTACCAATAAGCTAAAGACTCGATTTCTCATGTAGAATGAAGGTATCTTAGTGGAAAAAATGTAGGGCATCCTTTCCTTATAGGAGGAGGTGCAAGAAGAACTAAAGCTACTTGAAAGCGTTGGCTATTTTCTCGGGATGTTGCCCTAGTACCCATCAGAAGATATCTCCATAAGGCCTAGTTATTTTGAGAGTGGAAATGATGAATATGTCTTCATAGGGTCTTTTATCATACACAAGAATAAATGAAAGCCATTTTTTTTATTTATCACATCATATAAGTTAAAGGGAAAGTAATCATTTTATTTTTTTCTTTGTTTTATGTATGTGATTTACTTACTTAGTATTTATGTCCTTCACTCAATCACACAAAGTAACCCACACTCTACTTGACACCATAGGGGACCCCACGATTCCCCATTTCTCTAGAATTTTTCAAAACCTCCTGCCATTATTGGGAGGTGTGCTAGGTTTCTCGCCATTTAAGTGTAGAAGACACCAAACAAACACCGTTATAATAGGATCCTCTTTTATCGGTGCAACTTTGCTTGGCACCCTTCCCTATCAAAACACCCCTTTAACTACCCTTAAGGTTCCCCACATGCTACCCATTTGGGAAGCCTGCACACCACCCCTCCGGAAAGTCCACAAGGCACCTACTAGTGTATCCTTTCTCACACTTCCCCATAGAGAACCCCTTTGCATATAATTTTTCAAAATAATTTTTCAATGGCGAACAACTTTTAGGTCCCATTTTTAGCCTCCATAAATCCCCCTCATTTAATTCATTAAACCAATGACCCTATCGCACATGGCCCAAACTGGCCACCCATGCCAACTAATTTACCTTCGAATGTGCCAAAATTCAAAGGGAATCAAGGAGAAGATCCTAGAAACTATGTCATGACCTTTCACCTTTGGTGTTCATCCAATAGTATCATGAAAGACACTATTTTCCTACGATTGTTTCAATGCACCCTTATAGGGGCTACAAACAAATGGCAAATAGGTCAACCCTATGAGACACATGGAAACTTTGGTTGTCTAGCTACAAGTTTCCTTACATTCTTCTAGCTCCGGGTTTGCCAAGACTCGGGCCTGGAACTCCTAACCCATTTTAAGAAAACACCTTGTGGTGAAATAAAATTATAAGTGCGAACACGAACAAATTCCTCTAGCCCGATAATGGGTCTAGCCACAATAGATACATTATATGGAAGAATTCCTTAGGTTAGAATCACTAAAGAGGGCCTATCTCTGGTTGCTTATCCTATTTGATGATGTCCTCACTTGCTCACTCCAGCAATCTCTCGCTTCCTTCTTTAAGCTCTTAAAACAAGTAAATAACAACAACACACAAACAGAATAATAGAAAATTTGCAATTCAACCTACTTAATAAGTCAAGAGGCATTAAGAAATAAATATGTAATATTACAAAACATGTAGGAAATCAATCGATAGTTGCATATATTAATATTCAAAGAGAGATTACAACCATTCATCTTTACATCGCAGTCTTCCTCTAACAAGACCAGGTTCCCACACACTTATGCTAGCACTTCATGATGGCTTCAAACAAAAAAAAATTAAAGACTTTTCCCTTTAGGCTTCACTCCAAACCAAACACACTTCTCCCTCACACAACTAGATGGCTACAACTAGTAATAGCTTTCTTGTCTAAAATAGTATATTCACACTCAGCCAAAACTCTAACTCTGACTGTCACACTAGTCTATGCTTGGGAAGAAGGGAGGTTTATATAGGAAAGGTGGATGGGAGATGGATCCTCTTCTCATGGGAGAAGGAATTATCCCTTGAGGTAGTTCCATCATTATAGGGGAAAGGAGCCCAAATTATCATCCTCGACCCCATCCAGCCAAACCATTTACCAGACTTCCATTACGGAGCTTCTAGAGATGGAAGCTTCGACTCTAATTTAAAAAACTTTCCATAATAGGACCAACATGACTAGAACAAAACTCAGTCACACTGATCAGCATGGGGAATAGTGCTAATCTCTGCACATCAGTGTGAGGGAGACAAAGGTCATTAGCGCCGATCTTGTAAATTGGGCAAAACATAATTTTCAAGGGAAATGGTGCAAAAGGGAAATGATTTTCTCTTGAAGAGGGACATAATGGGAGTTTCTCCATGAAGGCAAAGCATGTGGGGTTCACTGTAGAGGTCCTCTAGGATTAAGGAATGAGGAATACAGGGGCAATGAAAAAATGTTGTGTAATAGATGCCCCTTAAAGCGTGAAGGCCGAGCCAGAGTGAGGGATGAAATGATTTATAAATCAGTGCGAGGAACCGGTCTGCCATTGGAAAACCTGCAAGAAAGTACATATACATATACATAAAATGAGATCTTTGTCAAACGATACATGAATCATGGCATGGACGCAGCCATCCAGAGAATGATCATGTAAATGGATCTAGGCATGGGTGCAACCATCCATCAAAGAGGATCATAATGAAACCAAGGTATGGTCACAGCCATCCAAATAATGAGAAGGATCACATATGATAACTCATTGTCTGTCTGCAGCTAGCCACTTGAAAGAGACATGCATATCATTATAAACCATGTCACACCACTTCGCAACTTGGACTTTCATGATCTGAGTCCAGGGTCTTGTGCTCCAACACGACCCAATAAAAGTACAAATTCTAACATGTAAATAGATGTGTTGACGTCGAGCATGCTAGAAAGTCACTTGATTACTAGTCCATGTTGTAAACTATTAACAAGCATGAGAGAAACCACCAATAATGATGATGGCCCTCAAGGTACTATCAGCACAATCCACAGGATGTGAATACAGGAACTGAAGTCGAACGTTCGCCAAATCACTCGATCGAAAGCCAATGATGTGAACTTGTCATCGAGTGTGAAGAACTTTCCATTAGGGCATGCAAGCTCTAAGGTACTGGAAGGGAGTCTCTTGGTCAACTTCTTGGATAATGAGTTGAAGTTGACGAAAAGCGACCATGTCGAAGGAGGGACATAATGAATCCCACATCATCAACACAAGATGAGAGCCTGAAAAATGATTTTGGATGATACAGAGAATCAGAGGTAAGTGTAACTGTAGAAGGGCAACTCTTGAACATATTGACGACACAAACTGGAAGTCTGACAGCTTTTAGATCCATAGTATCAATGGTCATGATGATGTGGGAGAGATCAAATGGAAGGAAAAAATGAACGACCCAAACCCAGGAAGGTCAATGATACAAAGGAGGATATCCCTACTTGACACGAAGCAAAGAGTGTCATGTTCAAGACTGAGCTACCGACACAACTGATGGATTTCAAAATTTCCCCCCACCATTTCTAGCGACTACCCCAATTATTTTTTGATTGTAAGCTTGAAGGGGATATCATATGCTTACACTGTAAGTTCATCCTTCAGATGAATCCAACCTAGTAAGTTTAACAAGCCCTAGGAAGGAGAAGCTCATGTTCATCATGATGATGAATCTGATGTTGTTTAATAGTTTAACAAGTCTGAAAAAGGTGTAACGCGGTATCTTTTTTATGTTTAGAGAGTTTGAAAAAGACACGTAAAAGAAAAATCCACATGGTCCCTTTTCGTACATTTGTGTCTCTCGAGCCCAAAAAGGTTGAAAATAATACTTGAGAGAATTGCTTGAACATTTCAGTCAAGGAGTACCCTTTTTGTAAATAGTGCCTCCTAGCCTGAAAAAGGGGTAAAATTATACTGGGCGCATGAAGTTTCGCATCCATTAATGAGTTCGAAACAACAAGGGCTCAGCCATCTTTTCGTTTTTAAAGGGCCAGAAAAGAGTTGAAAGTAGACCCACCATTTTTATTCTCTTTAACGATTCAAAAAGGGAAAAATACCCAGCGATCTTTTCACATGAGTTTAACGAGTCGAGAAAAGAGCTGAAATATGACTCATCGCCATTGTTGAACATCCATCACCTGTCACTACACAAGCAAGGCAAAGTGTATTATCGAGTCCTTGAGGCAAAATAGGTTGAAAATATTTACAAAACTTGATATTTTCATGAAAAATGAATAAAAAGGGAAAATGTAAATATATTTTTACCATTTACCATTTTACCTTTGTAGTGAAGACTTTTTACCCACTTTTCCCTAGTTATTCCGGAGCGGATTGCGAGAGATCTGGGAGGTCAATCAACAAACCATCAGTTCTAGGTAATAGCCAAAGCCCGAGCTCCATTTTCATGCTATTCATTTCTATTTTTAGCCATTTTTTTGGATTTTTAGGGAGGTTTTTGACAAAAAAATTTGCCCTCGGCTGGCGCGATTTCCGGGCATGGGACCGCGCTGGCTGAGGGTGATTTGCACACCTGGCTATGCCGACCGGTGTGAATGTTTCTAAAACGGGCACACCGACACCATGAAAGGGGAAAAATGATTTTTTCTCAAGAACTGACCGTTGAAATTTGGATTTTATGTGCCAAAATTGATCACTAACTTAAATAAATGGCTTTTGCAGGAAATAAATTATCGAAAATGGTGGATTGGAAGGAAAGAGAACACGAAGATGTGGACACCCAGGCAATGAATGATCCAAATTGCCCGAAGGCTTTGAGGGCTTGTGGGCTCCTCAAATTTTTCCTTACACCAGGGATGCGGGCCCAGCCCGAATTTCATCGATACTTGATAAGCCTTTGGGACATCAATCGTGAGATTTTTGTCATTGGGGATCAAGAGCTGGAGTTGACAACTTTAGACATATACTTCATCACTAAGTTGTCCCACAGAGGTGATTCAATGAACTTGTATGGGTCACATCCGATCAGGGCAAGCATATCTTCCCTAACTGTCGAGCATTGTCCTAAGGCCCTGAAATTCAAAAGTGGGAAGATCGAGATTTCCAGTGTGCGGGATTTGACACTGAGGGTGCTTTTGTTGACCATCAATAGAGTGGCAAGGTCCCAGGTGGAGCATGAGACTAACAAATCAAAGTTCCTTTACGCTGTTGACTACACAACTCCTACAATCTTCAACTGGGTAGAGGCCATGAAGATGAACATCAAGTGCCAATTGTCCAAGGCCAAGGCAGGAAATATGAAGCAATTTTGCTTTGGATCAGTACTTGTGACCTTTTTCCTAGAACGAGTGCCATTGTTCGAGTATCATTTGACTGAGGTTGATCCTCCTGTGCCACGTGATTCGCAGATGGCGCACTGGAGTTGTTTGATGCCCAGGATCACTGGGGGTCAGCAAATTTCCTACCGACCAACATTCTTTTCATGGCTACGACGATAGAAAATCATCGTGGAGGACTGGCCGTATAACAGCACTGATTTTTGTGGAGACTCGGATATGCCCTTGCCAGATGGGGAGGACTTTGATGACAAAGGTAAAAACCAATCTTTTGATTTTGATGTATATATATATATATATATATATATATATATATATATATATATATATATATATATATATATATATATATATATGCATGCTTATAATATTTCACTTGTGTATGCAAATGTTGGAGCAAAGCGGCCAGCTGAGATGTCCCCGATAGCCAGGTGCTACCCCTGTCCTATTGATGGTGTCATCCCTTATTAGGAAGGGAGTGATAATGAGGAGGATATTGCAAGGAACCTCGAGGGGTTGACTCGTGGTATCCGAGAGTATGCTCGGATAGGAGACATGCCTCGGCGATACCAGAGGCACACAGTGGGAGTCTCAGACCGGATCCACTCATTGTTGAGTCGCGTCATACGAGTTGTCTCATGCTATCATGACCACCATGCTGAGTAGTTCCTAGGTCCAATACTTACATATTTTTTGAGGTCTCCGTGCCACAGACGTTCGAGGCCTTCAAGCCACTTATGTTATTATGGACATACATATTATTTTTTGTGGTTTTAATGTATCAAACATTCTCACACACACACACACACACACACACACACACACACACACATATATATATATATATATATATGTTGTATTTTCCTAATTATTATGGTATAAATGGTTTGTCTTATCTTTTACATGTTTCGCAAATGTCTATCCAACACATAATTAGCTAATGCATCTGTCAATGTATTCATGCGTCTAGGAATATGATGATATGTAATATAATCAAAATGTCTTTCCAACGGACGGATACAAATATACATTCATAAAATTTAAGGGTTTCTGATGGAATATTGCCCATTGAGTTAAAGGATGACAAGCTGTGAATCCAAGTTGACAACCAATTCTCTGATACCCAGAGCAATGGCTTCTAATAACAGTTCAATGACCGCATTGTACTCAGCAATGTTGTTGGTTGTACGACCTAGGGAGATACCTTGAGGTTAATCAACTCACTGTTATGGTTATAGATAGCCCATGCCGCGGATGATAGGTTCTGGGTACTACGACAAGCACCATTGGCGAAACCAACATGAGGAGACGCAAACATCTGCAAAGCAAGAAAAGCATAGTAAACAAGAGGGTTGTTTGAAAACTTATCACACAAAAGGATGTTGTACAAAAGTGAATCACACACTAATTTACATAAGTAACCATGCAAGATGACTTATGCATAGTAATTTTTGAGGTAAATCCCATCACGAGGCTTATCGAGAGGATTTACTTCATAATCAATAGGTTCATTGGCTCCTTTCCACAAAACGTGTTTTACAATATAGGGCCCGTGCCACATAGGTTCAAACATTCCTGCCCCCAACTTATCATTAGCTTGGTCGCATAGCAGGACCAAATCACCCTCAGAGAAAGCGCGAGGGGAGACTGACTGGTCGAAATGGGTTTTGACCTGTTTCTTTTGTTCTTTGATGACCATGGCAATGAGACAACGAGTCTCATCCAGTTGTTCTAGCTATAAGAGGCGTTCCTATTGAGGTGATGTTTCAAGGAGGAGTTCAACAGCTAACTTAAGTGAAGGAATCTCACATTCGATTGGTAATGTTTCTTCTAGACCATAGACTCGCTGGAACGGTGTGAAACCAGGGGCGTCTTTGGTTGAAGTTCGATAGGCCACAGAGCTGAAAAAAGCATGAGATTCCAATTTGACTTGTGCATCCCAATAGTACACTGAAGCATGGTGACCAAAACTTTGTTCACGGCTTCAACTTGGTCATTGGCCTGAGGGTAATATGGGGTCGAGCCATCGTGGCTCAAGCCCAATGTAAATGTCAGTTCTACCATCATGTAATCTCTAAAATGGGAGCCATGATCTGTGACAATGGCTTGGGGTACGCCGAACCTGGAAATAACATGGTTAAAAAGGAATTGAGCTGTCGTCTTACCATCTGCAAAATATGTAGGCATCGATTCAGCCCATTTGGTGAATTAATCCACAGAAATGATAATGTAGCCATGCCCCCCGACAGAACAAGGGTTACATGTCATATAATTGATGCCCCATTTGGAAAAGGGACCAACAATAATGACGGGGTGTAGGTGAGTGGGTGGGGCACGCATATTACATTGGTAGATTTGGCATTCATGACACTTGCAGATAGCAAGAATGAGGTCTTTGAAGATGGATGGCCAGAAATAACCAGCGCGAAGGATTTTCTGAGTTGTAGCATAACCAGATATATGACCATCACATGCCCCAGAATGGAAATCATTGAGTGCTCTTTTAGCTTCCTCAATTGGGAGGCATCGGCGAAGAACAAAATCGACATCGACACGGTATAAAGTATCACCAATAATTCGATAGGGTTGAGAATGATGTCGAATCCTTCGATGATCATCTTTGGTCAATGCAGACTGAAACGTGGAGGTTTGGAGATACACGATGATATCACCGTACCATGGATCAAGGGTGCTAATCAAGAAAAGGGTCTCATTTGGGAGTTTTCGAATACTTCATGGTAAAGTTATGGTAGAAGGTAAGAGTAATAGCTCTCTAGATTTTGATTTCTGTGAAATTTTTTTTGGACCCTATATTAGGGGTGGTGGACCTACCTATGGTTTTGTGTATGATTTTCGCACATGGTTTCGAACGTGATGGTTTTTGGTCCATGGTTTTGGACGCGATGGTTTTTTAGTCCATTGTGTTGGATGCTTCGGCATGTAAAAATATGTATTGTAACATTGAAAGGAACATAATGAAAAATAAAGTTGGTAGTCCCAGTTTTGGGATCTAGGGGAAAATCTCTGTGCATATGTGTTTTATGCGTTATGCACTGACATTGTTTATTTTTTGTGTTTTAGAATTTGTATGCAGGTAATTTCTACACGGGGTTAAAACCTACATTTGGTATCAGAGCTGTTTTATCTTCAAGGGGATGCCTTTGTTGCTAAGGGTTTTTTTTCAGGCCTATGGTAGACCCTGTTTAGTGGGAAATCTGAGAGATCAATTCTGGTGGTGAAAAAATATGGCGAGCAGTGGAAAGATAGAGATTGAGAAATTTAATGGTCAGAGTTTTGGGTTGTGGAAACTCAAGATGGAGGATCTGTTGGTGGATAAAGATTAGTGGATTGTGGTAGATCTAGGTACTAAACCAATGAGAGTTTTCGATGAAGAATGGAAGAAGTTGGATAGGAAGGCAAAGAGTACAATACGATTGTGTGTCTCATATTCAGTATTGCTGAATGTATTAGGGGACGCTACGACGAAGGCTTTGTGGGACAAGTTAGGGACTTTGTACCAATCTAAGTCTCTGGTGAATAAACTGTTCCTACGGAAAAATATGTATAAGCTGAGGATGAAAGATGGAGACTCGGTGAAAGAACATCTGAACACATTTAATACTGTGGTAAGTCAGTTATTATCTATTGATATTAAAATTTCAGATGAAGATAAGTGCATCAGTTTATTTTGTTCTCTACCAGATTCGTGGGATAGTGTGGTTATTGCAATAGTTAGCAATGCAAATGCCTTGTAGTTTGATGAAATAGTCTCATCCTTGCTGACAGAGGAGATGAGACGGAAAAATATGAAGAGCCAGAATGGCGATGCCTTGTCTGTATGAGGACGGTCCTAGAACAGAAACAAAAATAAGTCATTGAGTGGGAGATCTAAATCTAGAGGGAGTTCTAAATCTCCAGGAAAACCTGTAAAGGTGGTGTGCTAGAAATATGGAAAGGAAGGAAAATACACAAGGGACTATAAATCTGAAGCTCCTGATAAAGGAAAGGGATCTTATGATGCTCCTTCTGCAGAGGTGAAAACTACCTCAGTGAAGGTGGGGATGTGTACTTGGCTTCTTCAAGTACACATGTAGATCATGAGGCATGGTTGATTGACTCAGGTGCATCCTTTCACTTCACTCCACATAGAGAGTGGTTCTGCGAGTATGAGAAATATGATGGTGGTGATGTCTTCTTGGGGGATGACAAGAAGGCTAGAATTGTTGGTTGCGGAAAATTAAAGTTGAATTTGCAAGGTGGAAGGGTTAGAACACTTATGTGTGTTCTACATATTCCTGCATTAGCCAGAAATCTGATTTCTTTAAGCAAGCTGGATGATGCAGGTGTAAAAACAGTGTTTGAGAAGGATACTTGCAAGATGGCTTGGGGGGCACTGGTATTGATGAGGGGAGTTCGGATTGAAAATCTGTACAAATTGCAAGGTAGCATTGTTTTTGATGGGTGCAACAGTTCTATGGTTCCTGAAAGTGGAGCAAAAAGTCTAGTGGTCTCTGGAGAGAAGACCATGTTGTGGCATCAAAGGCTTGGACATATTGGAGAGAAGGGCCTTCGAATACTTCATGGTAAAGGTATGGTAGAAGGTATGAGTAATATCTCTCTGGATTTTGATTTCTATGAAAATTATGTCTATGGGAAGCAGAATTAGGTGAGTTTCCCCTTTGGTGGTAAGAGGGCGAAACACATATTAGAGTTTGTGCACAGTGATGTGTTTGGACCTATGAAGGTTCCATCACTGGGTAAGTTTGTGTATTATGTATCATTTATAGATGAATTCTCAAGGAATACATGGATATATTTCCTTAAGAAGAAATCTGAAGTCTTTGACTGGTTTAAAGAATTTAAGGCTCTGGTGTTAAACCAGACAAAGAAGAAGATAAAGGTGTTGATGACAGATAATGATGGAGAGTTTTTCAGTAAGGAATTTGAAGAATTCTGTAAGAAGTGTGGTATATCACGGCAGAAGACTACTCCATCTACACCTCAACAAAATGGAGTTGTAGAAAGAATGAACAAGGCGTTGATAGAAAGGGCAAGAAGCATGCTCAGTGGTGTTGGGTTAGGACATGAATTCTGGGTAGAGGCGGTGGAGATAGCATGTTACCTAGTTAGTAGATCACCTTCATCAGCATTGGAGGATAAGACTCCACAAGAGGTATGCACTGGTAAGAAACTCTCTCTTTCACATCTGAGGGTATTTGGATGTGATGCATATGTACATGTTCCAAAGGAGAAACAAACGAAGTTGAATAGTAAATTTGAAAACTGCATCTTTATTGGGTATAAGGATGGTTTAAAGGGTTATGAGCTTTGGAACCCAGTAACAAGGAAGGTTGTGTACAGCCGAGATGTGGTGTTCAGAGAGGTGAAAGATGTTATTAAACATGAATTCCAACCAAAGGAACCTGAGAAGATAGAGTTTGAGCTAAAGGAGGAAGAATCAAACTCTACAGCATAGGAGGAATCAGAAGATGAAGAGCCACAAACTCCGGGTGCGAGAAATCAGTTTGAGAAAGAAGGCATCCAGAAGGGTATAATCCATCTTCTTTCTGTTCAAATTTTTCTTTATCTATTACTGATGATGATCCCAAAATTGTGAAGGAAGCAGTAGATTCAGAGGATGGAAAACTCTGGAAAGAGTCCATGGTTGATGAAATGGAATCTTTGCACAAAATTGAGGCTTGGGATTTGGTGGAGTTGCCGGCTGGAAGGAAACCCATTGGAAGCAAATGGGTGTTCAAGAAGAAGACAAATGTAGAAGGAAAGGTGGATAAACACAAAGCTTGGTTGGTAGAAAAAGGTTATTTCGAAGTGCCGGGAATTGATTTTGGTGATATTTTTTCTCCTGTTGCCAAGGTAGCTTCTATTAGATTACTTTTATCTGTTGCTGCTGCTTTTGATTTTGAGGTAGAACAGATGGATGTGAAGACAAAATTTCTTCATGGGGATTTGGAAGAGGAGATCTACATGAAGCAACCTAAAGGTTTTGTGGTGAAGGGTAATAAAGAAATGGTATGCAAGTTAAAGAAGTCTCTGTATAGGTTCAAACAGTCACCAAGGATGTGGTATCAGAAATTTGATACATTTATACGGGGACTTGGCTTCACCAGAAACAAAGAAGATCACTGTGTATTTTAAATTAATTGGTGATCGTGTTATTTATCTGGTCTTGTATGTGGATGACATGTTGCTGGTTGGAAATGACAAAGAAATTATCCAAGATTTGAAGACCCAATTGTCCTCCAAATTCGACATGAAATTTAATCTTGGTGCTACAAACTATATTTTGGGCATGGAAATTAAAAGAGATCGGGCAAAGAGGAAGCTCTGGTTAAACCAGAGGAAGTATGCCAAGACAATATTGCAGAGGTTTAATATGCAAGATAGTAAACCGGTGAAGGTTCCTATTCCTGTAGGTGTAAAGTTATGTGCTGAACAGTGTCCCAAGACACAAGAAGAGGAAGAGGATATGTCCCGTGTTCCATATGAAAGTGCAGTCGGTAGCCTGATGTATGCAATGGTCTGTACTAGACTAGACATTGCACATATAGTGGGAGTATTGAGTAGGTTTATGTCAAAACCAAGGAAGGAGCATTGGACAACACTGAAGCGGGTTTTCAGGTATTTGCATGGCACTAGTGATTATGGTTTGTGCTACTAAGGAAGACCAGGATTGGACAAAGTTTTGGATATCCATGGCTTTGTTGATGTGGACTGGGCTAGAGATTTGGATCATAGAATATCTACAAGTGGGTATGTGTTTAACCTATTTGGAGGTGCAGTCAGTTGGATGAGTAAGAAACAATCTGTAGTGGCACTATCAACTACAGAGGTAGAATACATGGCAGCCACTCATGCAAGAAAGGAAGGATTTTGGTTGCAAAGATTGTGTTCAAGTATGGGGTTAGTATAGGGAGCTATAAGGATAGACTGTGACAGCCAAAGTGCAATTTTCTTGGCAAAGAACCCTGCTTACCATTCAAAGACAAAGCACATTTATGTTTAGTATCACTTTGTGAGGGATATGATAGAAGACAAAAAGGTGTTGCTAGTAAAGGTGGACACTTTGAAGAATACTATAGATGCATTGACAAAATCTGTGAGCTCTGAGAAGTTCTCATTGTGTAGAGAAAAAATGGGCGTTGCAGGGCTGGATGAATGGCTAAGCTCTCTTGTGGCCCCTTGTCGAAAGAAAACAACAAGTGGGAGAATTTTGGGTTGTGTTATTCTTTCCATGACTAGCCCACATTTTGGACCCTATATTAGGTTGGGCAGACCTACCTATGGTTTTGTGCATGATTTTCACACATGGTTTTGGACACGATGGTTTTTTGATCCATGGTATTGGATGCTTCAACATGTATAAATATGTATTGTAACATTGAAAGGAACATAATGAAAAATCAAGCTGGTAGTCCTGGTTTTGGGATCCAGGGGAAAATCTTTGTGTATATGTGTTTTATGTGTTATGCTCTCGCATTGTTTATTTTCTATGTTTTAGAATTTTTATGCAGGTAATTTCTGTATGGGGTTAAAACCTACAAAATTTAACTACGGAAAACAAGGGAATATCTATGTTTGTTGGTAAGACAACTTCTGTCCCATAAACAAGGTTAAAATGAGAAGTGTTGATGGAGGTTTTCTAAGTTATTCGATCTGCCCATAGAGCAAACACTAAAGATTTATGGTAGTTCTTTTGACTTTGATCAACAGTTCATTTAATAATCCTAATAAGGTTCTTATTTGTGGATTTAGCTAACCCATTTTCTTGTGGATAATAATTAGCATAATTTTTAAGTTGAAAGCCTCTTTTAAGAGAAAACTCTATCATAGCATTGCCTAAAAAGTAAGATGCATTATCGAACATTAAGGCAGAAGGTAACCCAAACCTGGTGATGATAAATTGATCTATAAATTCAATAATGTTCTCAGAGTTGGCTACCTTGAGTGGAATTTCTTCAACCCATTTGGTGAAGTAATTAGTGGCTGTAAGGATATATTTATGTTGCTTAGAAGAATAAGGAACGATCTCACCTATTATGTCCAATCCCCATTATTCAAATTATTGATCAATGTTGACTGGTTGTAATGGTAATGCTTGTTTCTTCTATCTTCCAGCAACTGCCTGACATATTTTACATTTCCTTATATAATTGTGTGCATCTTTGAATAGGGTTGGCCAGTAATAGCCTGCACGTAGGATTGTATGTGTTGTAGCATCTCTTGCAAAGTGTCCGCCAGCCAGTCCATCGTGAAGTTCCTGCAATACTTTCTCTACTTCAGATTTCTTGAGACATCTACGCAAAAAAAATCATAATTCATTCTAAACAACACATTGTTGACAATTTGATATTGTTTAGCTTTCAACCTCAAGGCTCTTTTTTTGTGTAATTCAAATGTGGAGGTGCATCTCCATTTTTTAAATAGAATATTATATCAGCATATTTTGATTCAGCATTGTTAAGGCTTACCTAATAGATTTGTACCTCATCACTTGAATGTTGTGATTTTGACATATTCGATGCTACTACCAACATCCTGCAAAAACCGTGACCTTTCACAATGTTTGCTGGTTTGATTTCAATGTCATATTCTTGCAGATACATAACCCAAGTTTCTCTTTTTTCACCCACATGCCCTTGTACTAGAAGATTTCTTATTGTTGGGAATGGTACTATCACCTTGGTGTGGGTTTTGAGAAGAAAAGGTCTGAAGTGTTTTATTGATTTGAAAACAACATAAGATTGTTTTTCAACATCTGAGTAATTAAATTCAACTCCATGTAAATTAGAGCTAAAGAAAGAAATCGGGCCTTCAGTTTTGTCTTGATTTGCATGTGTCAATATGGCTGCATATGAGTTCTCAGAAGCGAAAGTGTACAAAGTGAAATGATTGGAAAAAATCAGCATTGCTAAAGACAGGGCGTTTATGATTGCTTGTTTTATCAAGTTAAAAGCTTCATGTTCCAACTGACCCCATTTAAATAGAGAATTTTTCTTTATCATGGCCTAAAGGGGTAATACAATTCTTGATAAGTCAGGGACAAATCGTTTGACAACATTTATTTGACCAAGGAAAGATTGCATCGATCTTTTGTTATGGGGTAAAGGTATTTCAGAAATTTATTTAATCCTTTCTGGGTCAATATGAATCCCTGTTTTGGACACAATAAATCCACGGAGTTTTCCTTCACTTAACACGAAAAAAGACTTCTTGGGGTTAAGGGAAATCCCATACTTTTGACAATGTTCAAAGATTTGTTTTAGATCTCTCATATGATTACTACATTTTTTGGAATATATAGTTATATCATCTAAGTAGATTACCACTGACCTCTTTACTAAACCCTTGATGGAAATGTCCATAGCTCTTTGGAAAGTGGCACCAGCATTAATTAGTCCGAACGACATATTTTGGTAGGCGTAAGTGCCCCATTTTGTTATGAATGTCATTTTCAGTTGATCATTTGGATGGACTAAGATTTGATTGTAACCTGAGAAACCATCTAGAAAGGACATTAGTTCTGAGCCTGCAACTGATTGCAATATTTGTTCCATAGGAGGCAACGGAAAATTATCCTTTTGGCAAGCTTTATTGAGATTGTGAAAGTCTATACAAATCCGAATATCACCATTTTTCTTTCTAACTAGGACGAGATTGGAGACCCACCTAGAATGCCTGACAGGAAAAATAATTTTTGCCTTTAGTAGTTTATTTAACTAAGATTTAATCTGGCTTTCTAAATTAGGTTGAATTTTCCTCAATTTCTACTAAATAGGTTTTTCATCAGAGGTCATAGGAATAGTATGTTGAATAATAAAAGTGTCATAGGTTTTAAGATCTTCGTAATTCCAAGTAAAGACATTCTTATATTATTTCAACATACATATAAAAGCTAATTTTTCTTCCGATGTGAGTCGGAGACCTAGATTGATGTTTTGTGGTTTTGTGTCAGTTCCAAGATTTGTCAGTTCCAAGATTTATTAATTCATACCTCAGAGTTGAACTCTGAAGTTTTGAATTAGTAGATCGTTTGAATCTATCTTTGAGGTCATATAAATCTTGCAATTTAACTACAGATTTTGGTATAGCGTTGTTGTTGTTTTCTTGCTTAAGTTGGTTGTCATGCTTGTCTTTATCAACTATCTAGTCATCATAAGAGCCTTCTGAAGTAATGAAGATTACGATATTGGGATCATTGTTAAAGAATCTCCAATTGGTGATATTATTAGGAATAGACGACCTAAAGATTAATTCAATGGAGAGTCGATCTAGGCTGTAATATTCTGGTGGAATAAGCTTGGAAGCTACATTAGCTAGGAGATTGGTGCTATCATTTTGGAGTCTTGGGATAGAGGAAATATTAAACGCTGTAAAATGTGAGGTCAGGTCTTGGAATAATGATTGATAGTGTTTCAAATGTCCTGACAGACAGTGTATAGTATTTCTTACTTGTCTAATGACAATTTCAGAATCTCCAAACACTCGGAGGTATTTGATATTAATACCAATTTCTTTGTACAAACCTTGAACCAACGCTTCATATTCAACAATATTGTTTGTGCAATCAAATTCAAGTCGACATGCTGGCATAGTCTTTTCCCCTTCTAGGCTAACTAATATACATCCTGACCCTGCTCCATCATTAGATCTAGATCCATCAAAAAATAATTTCCAAAATAAAGATTTATGTACAGGTTTATCTACAAAATTCACACATTTAAAGGTGTCTGTTTGGGAATAATTTTCAATTTGAGATACAATAGAGTTTTATAAGAAAGGTGAAGTATGCGATTTGAAATTCCCTAGGAATGACTCAACAAAATAGTTTTCGATTATATTATTTCTATACGTTGCCAGCTTATTTTCTCCTTCTAGTTCTGTCACTATCTATTTTTGATGTTTCTCCCATTCAACCCTTATCTGATTTGGCTTTCCGTTATAGGGAAGCCACATGTGAGACCAGTTAGTTGCTAAGTAACCATGGAGCTTTTCTGACCAATCCCTATTGAGGATCAAGCCATAGAATTTAGGAATATCAGCTACAAGTATATCAATGACTTGACAAACTTTTGGGTATGATGAAAGTCTAATGGTTACTTGATTAAGTTCTCTGACAACTTCGACTTGAGACCGATCTAATTGTACTATTCGTATTGTAGATTTCTGAGGCTAGACATTTAACTTAGCACAGATTGTTCTAGGCAAAATGTTAGATGAATCACAAGAATCAATTAAACAGTTGTGCAAGTTTTTATTAAAGACTTCAAAAGTAAGGAGAAATGGTGGATTATTAGATTTAGATATTCTTCAAATTAGAGTGATTTCGGTTGGATCAATTTTGTTTGCATAAATACTAGGGGGTCTTCCAATTTCCTGAGCGGCCTGTGATATTACTGCGACAGGAAGCAGGGTAGTGGGAACTGCTTTGAGTTCTTTCAGAAGTAGCTTCTGCTCATGTTTTAATTTACTAAGCTCATGAAAGGTGATGTTTGCCCTATTTTTCTTCATATCCTCAATAATATTGTATTCCATTTCGTCGGGAATTATTAGAGTTTTGGATGAAGGTGAAGAATCTGTTTGGGTAGGGTTTGTTTGAGTAGATTTTGGTGAAGATTTCTTATCTACGACTTTATCTTTTGGAGGTGGCATTGAAGTTTTTTGTTTTGAATTTGATTGAGGTGGATCATGCTGATTTATGCTTCTAGTGGCAATAAGTAGTGCTTCCTAATCCTCTTCGTATGGAAGGATAAAATCCCACATTCCTTGTAATTCCGCTATTTCTTCATCGTTAGTTTGTTCTTCAATCGAGGCTTCTTCCTCATCTCCATCTAATTCAGCATTCGATATAGCATTTGGAGGTTTAGGATCGGTTGGGGCATTCCTTTTATATGGTCTAAAAGGTTTCTTGGAAGAAGATTTTGTTACTTGCTTTTGTATGTCAACCATTTCGTTAGACATGGTCTTGAGGACGTTTTGTAACCCTTCCAGATCAAAAGGATCGTTTTGTGGTTTTTTCCTAGAATCATCTCTAAATGTTACTTTCTTAGATTTTATTTCCTCTAATGCGTTTTGATTTTCTACGGTGAAGATACGTTTTTCAACAGTTATTGCTTCTTTCATATTTTCTGCTAACGTTGGTTTGGAAGCTCTATCAATGAAGATGATTGTATTTGAAGGTAGAGCAAAAATGTACCATTCATTTCAGACCTCCTCGCTAGGCTTGAACGCTATAGGTATTTTATTCAATAACTTATTGAAACATGAGTGAAGTCCTAAATGGGTTCTTTTGGTTCGGCTTTCAAATTGGAGAGGTCATTTATCAAAGTTGCTGTAGACCTATCATCTCCAAATTTAGTTAAAAATTTCTCTTGAAAAGCATCCCAACTATTAATAGAGCCTGATGGTAACGAAAAGTACCATGATCCTGCTGCTCCTTGTAGAGTATATGGGAATAATCTTACAACTGCGTCTTCTTCTGCTACTCCATTCAAATTAATGGACAACATGAAATTATTTATATGTTCTTCAGCTAACAGGCCATTATCAGGGTTAAATTTAGGTAACCATTTTTCTGGATGTGCTGGCAATTGGGACAAAGGTCCAGCCATTCTAATAGCTCCTGGGTTGGTCCATGGCCTTGGTTGAGGTTGATTTTGTGCCATTGTTGGAATATTAGTAGAAGAGGGTGAAGCAGTGGTTGAAGGTGATTGGGTAGAGGATGGTGCAACTCTTGTACCTGTGTGAATCACGATCTGGAGTTGGGAAGTGGGCATGTTACATTGCAATGATATGGGTGAAATGGATGATGATGATGAAAGAACCTCACTTTGAGATTCTGATGGTGTCTTCTTAGCCCTTTTATGACCTGGTAGAGGGAATTTAAATGGTGGGATTCTAAGTTTTTCACTCTGTGATCTAGTTAGCAGTTATGATGGGGTATATTGAGAAGTTACACTGCCTTGTGATAACTCAGATTCTTCTTGAGATATTGAAATCCCCTGCAATTTGTGGATCAGAGATTAATCTTTAGGGGGTTCAAAAGAAGAGCTGCTTTTCTTGTTTAGGATTTCAACAGTGGGCTCTGTATTTTTCTTTTCAACTTCTCGCATGGAAATAAGATATTTGGAATGCGAACGAGAAGTTGGAGGTGATGGTGAGGGAGTTTTACTCGTAGAATGACGTGTAGATTTAGATTTACTTGCCATTCATAGTCATGACCTCCTTCTAGCGCCAAATATGTTGAAGGCTAAAAAATTGTTGCCTCAACAAGGGGGATAATCACCCGGTCCAGACGTTGGGACAACTCCTTTTCCATTTGGAATAGTGGCTCCGACTGGGGATGACGGGACAAGTTTCCAAATCTATTTTTATGCTTGTGCTAACAGGATGATTTTTTGAGATTTTTGGAGTAATAACTAGCCTCAAACTAATCTAATTTAACTAATAATCATGTGCAGTTTTTCCTAATCAAACATATTTATCTAACTATCACTATCTCGGGAGTAACATGATATATGCGATCTAAAATGATGTCTGAAAGAAATTGATAATAAAGATCATTCAATTGAGATAAGAAGTGAATCCATTTAACAATGATCGTTTCATATAAAAAGTTAGCCGAAACGATATGAGAGATATATCACATAAAAGTCATTCATGTATTGAGCATAAACTATAAATCATCATAATACAATAGTTCAATAATGGCAATCTAAAATTCAAACTTTCATACATAAATAACTTGAAGATAATGTATTGCTTGACACATAAGTAAAAAGAATTAATAGATAAAAGTACCATTTATAATACGTTCTACTCATGTGCTCCAACAATATTGATCTACTTTCAAACCATCCAACATCATCTAAGAGTACAGAAGTGCAATTTTAGTAGAAGATGTCAAATTCAAGTAGAAAATAAATCTCATTCCATTAATTTCACCAGAACTTCCTCAAAGGGATAGAATTGCATGTTTTGAAGAATGTTTCTGATAAAATTTCTGGAACCCTCTCTAAATGCATGAGA
This sequence comes from Pinus tabuliformis, assembly GCA_031772625.1. Classification (NCBI taxonomy): domain Eukaryota; kingdom Viridiplantae; phylum Streptophyta; class Pinopsida; order Pinales; family Pinaceae; genus Pinus; species Pinus tabuliformis. The sequence continues at coordinate 740,630,046 of CM062820.1, read as the reverse complement.
GGGGTTTAAATACTAACTTATGAAAATAAAAATAGATTATTACAAAAAAAGTTGAGGAGGTTTAAACGACCTGCCTCAATTTAAGCAAAATAAAACAAAAATAGAGATGTGCATAATGACTAATCCTACATTCGATCTTTCAGATCGCAAATATCTAGCATGGTCTTGAGGAGTGTAGGTTGGCCAACTTCAGCTTTTAGTTGTCCTGTAAACATGGCATTGATGAGTGCTGGCACCATTTTCTCGGTAGAAACAATTAGGCATTTCAGGGTCATACATTGGCTGTGTGGTTTTACCAGATATTGCCAATATGCCTCCCAGTTTAACCTGGTCACTTTCCTAATTGCTTCTGTTCTTTCTTCTACTGCCTGTTTCCACTGTAATTCAAGTTTTTTTGCATTAAGAAGGAAACTAGGGATGGTTTCTTCCACAAGATTAGCACTATGCAAATTTTCATTTACACTTTCAATGATGATGTTTTCCACTACTGCCACATCCTCTGTTTCCTGTTCTACCTCTTTGAGCCGAGAACCCAAACTTGCAAATAAGATCTCCTTATGTGATTCATCTAGTTTGGGCATGTCAACTCTTCTCCCATTCTTAGAATTTTTCCAAGTTATGAAATCTGAAACCTTTTTAAGAATTTCATCATATTCAAGTCACATTTCAACAACTTGGCTTGTTAATTTGTCACTTGTTTTGACAGTGAGAGTTCCACTGCTAGATTTTTTGGCATAACAATTCTTTTTGGTGTTTGAGTTGGGAGTTGAGGCTGAGTGCTTCGGTGACAAACTGATCGATCTTTGGGTCATACTTATGCAGATCTGTTATGCTCTATATCTGTGCCTCCTTACATGCCAAGTTCTTTGATGTTCTATTTTCATTTGTTGGAACTCTTGTTGTAACTTAGCCAATTATATTTCTGCTTGTTGGTTGGTTATGGCTTGTTGTAACTGCTATTTGAGTGTCAAAATTTTGTCTTCTTTTTCTTTAAGAAACAATTGTATCTCTGTTTCTTTGTCAATGGTTGCCATAGCATATGCACCTGGGAACTGTGAGAACCTGGTGAGGTTGGCCGATGGGTCGGTGGATGAGTCTTTCAGAGGACAACCATCGGCTCATTGTCTGGAGTGGTAGCAGTTGTGGATTCCAATTTTCTTTTCTTTCATTGTCTCTTAACAATGGACTTGTGTTGTGGGCTATAAAATACATAAAGAGGGGGTATTTCTTCTATTCTTAAAACAATCTCAGAGGTGGGAGTAACAGGAATGTGTTCTATTTCTTGAGTATTCATAGTTCCCCCTGTTATAATTTCCGGAGTTGTTTCTTGATGTGTCATTTGTGTCTCTGAAGCTTGTTCCTCTGTGTTGAGTCTTTTATTGAAATTATCCCACTCTTCTTCCAAATTAATTACCAAAGGATTTATCAACTGTATAGAGGGAGTATGGGTTTCAGTGTGCTTGATGGTCGAAGTCTGTTCATCTGTCTTTGCTGCAGACTGGGTTGTATCCTTGATTGATTCCCTGCTCCTGCTTTTCTTATTTTCTGAAGACTTCTCAGATCCCTTTCTAGAATTGGTTTTAGATTTTTCCTTAGAGTCACCATCTATGCTTACACTAGGAGTGGGCTCCCTTATTGGTTCAATTAACAATTGTTCCAATGGGATCTTTGGTAAGCTCTTTTCTTTGTAGCTATAAAATGTTTCAAGACCCTCTTGATCAACAAGTATCTGTGCCATATGCTTCACTTCTCTGAAGGTATTCTTTTGTAAGAAAACATCATCAAATGGGTCCTTATCATGGCTGAATATTTTTACTTTGACCATAGTGGTAAAATCCTTGACAATACCGAATGGGTTGTATTGTCCTCCAGGGAACTTAGGTAATTGTAGAGATAACATATTATCTACTTCCCTGAACGCACGTCCAAGGTCATGTAATGAAAACACTCACATGACACAGGAAATTGAGGCCAAATGGACTTCTTTGACTCCGTCAATGCTTTTCTCATCCCACCTTCACTACATGTATGATAGGCTATCTCTTTAGACATTAATTTATCTGGGACATGGAAAGGGAGAACATGGGGAGAGGCGATGCTACCAAATACTTTGATGTATGTAAATGTCTCTTCCCTAAACCATCGGGCTACTGGGAGGATGTCTATCTCGGCTTCTTGGGAGAATCTAGGGGCACCTCGGTTATAAATTCGTTTATGGATAGGAAGCATAACCCCGTGACAAATCTTGAAAAAATGTGGTTCAAAATTGGATTCCCACATGTCTTGTGGTGGATGTGAATAGGAAGTGGATCTTGAATAGTCCACTTCCATCCCATAAGAGGGAATTTATAACCAAACAAATAGCATCCATTACATAAGCACACATGAAAAATGGAGGGTAAACCCTTGAAGGAATACTCCTTTTCTTTCTATACTCTATAATTTCTTTAGCTAAATTATCAGGCAGGATTTGTGCCCAATCTATTATTGTTGCATTAATGGCTGCTTCTATTAAGGGCAACCATTCTGAGGAGAGTTTGTTACTGTCGGGTTTGCCAAATAGTCTAGAGAGCATAGCCACAGCAAAACAAAAAGGGGAACAAACAGATGTGGTGGTGTACATACCATTTTTGTATTTCTTAATTCTTTCTTCATTATTTGACCAATTCTTTGTGTAGTTCGTCGAGTCCTCATTTTCTTTGACGAATGTCTCAACAAATTGCCTGTTGTAGGTAACCTATGGCTCTGGTAGGTGGTACATAAGCCTTAGGTTATCTGGAGTGAAAGATCCTATAACTTCCTAGCCTCGTGTTTTGAATTCTCTGTCAGATATATCAACGTCGTCAATGATCCACTTAATCATGTCGATATAAGGGATTACTTTTGGACATGCAGCTATTTGGTGTAGAAATGAGCACAAAAGTTCATTTATGGAAGCATCAGAGGAATCGCACCCATCAACTATAATCGTTGTCTCAAGAATCCTTGGTTGTTCTTTCTCCAATAATTGATACATAGCCTCCCATGTAGATGTCCGTGCTTCCCTATTACAGGTAGTATCCGTGAACAGAGGAGTCATTTCTGACTTCTATGAGGTGACTGCTTTCACTTTCTTCACCATTGATTTCAGCTCCCTGTTCTGTGGCATTTTCCTGAAAGTTTCAAGAGGAACATTTTATCGGATAAAAATGATTTTGAACGTAGGAATGAATCGATGAAGAAAACCAGTAAAGGTGATAAAGGTGTTTTATTTGAAATCACATAAGAATATATCAAATCACTCTAAATGGCCTTTCACACATAAATGCAGTTACTTCTTCATAAATGCCCACTAATGATCCGTTATCCTTTAATTTGAATGTCCATAAATATTCACATCGTAAATCGGGAAAAAATCTCCTAGGGTGGTGAGCCTTCAAACTGCGATAGTAGTGATTTTGTGATTTGCAAAGCAATATCACATAATTTTTTTCATTTAACTTACCACTTTTTTAGTTTGTGCGAGATGCGAGATGCGAGAAACAAACGTCATTACTTATCGGGCTTCTTTTTAATGAATAATGGACCTCCACATGTGTTGGTGGAAATATTAAGAGGTCGGTCAAGGTTGAGATCGCATTTCACAATATCGGCATATAATAGGTTGAGGCTTGTGTTGGGTGCAGGAATTGCACTTAAGGAAACTCCTCAACACTTAATTATTAACCCGAGGGATTCGTAAACTTAGAGATGAAGCACAGGAAATACCAGAGATGGTATGAATATTTCTAATGTCAATCTCTACTTTCTTTAAAGGAAAGATTGCGGAATCAAACTAAAGAAGGAAAAATGGCAACTTGAACCATTAGAATAATCCAAGATTGGAACAAGGAATAATGCATTTGCAAAAGAGATTTAAGAATAAATGAACAATCACTCTAGCTAACTATTGATTAACTACTGAGTGTGTGTTTTCCTTTAGCAGAGACACTTTAGCAGTCTCAACAAATGGGCCCTTCAAACCTGCTTATATAGAGATTACCTTCTTGCACTAATCTATCTTGCACTGGTGCAGTCTGCTTGCACTAGTGCAAGAACAAAATTTTATGTAGAGGGTATAAATGGTGTCTGTACTAAAATTGTTTTCCTTCGTGCAAGGACTTGAAATTTCTCAAGTTCAGAGCATTGAGATCCTATGGCAAGAAACTGGTTCTTGCACCAAATTAGAGCTTCTTACACTTAGTATTTAATTCTTCAAATAAAAGCTTAACTACTGCAAATGTTGTGAAATCAGATTGCACAAATGAATGTTTCTGATTTTAACATAGTACAAAAAATAAAGAAACAATCCTTATAATTTATCCTATCATGAAGTATTAATGAAAGCAAGAAAACTGCTGGAAGTAAACTAAAAAGGCTTACTACATCACACTGACGTGCACTGGTGCAGGTTCATTTCTCCTACTTATACCAGGTGGGAAAACCAAATCAAACAGAACTGTAGAAGGTGAATAGCACACCAACATGCACTGGTGTAGGGTGATTTCTCCTGCCTGGACCAGGCGGGGAAAACCAAATCAATCAAAACTGCAGGAAATGAATAGCACACAAACGTGCACTAGTGCAGGGTGATTTCTCCTGCTTGGACTAGGTGGGGAAAACCAAATCAATAAAAATTGCAGGAAATGAATAGCACACCAACGTGAACTGGTGCAGGGTGATTTCCCTTGCTTGGACCAGGCAGGGAAAACCAAATCAAAATCAGATGCAGGAAAATAAATTCTAACTACTTCACACTACGGATCCGCTTTCATTCAAACAAGAATTCATGTGTTGTACATTAAATCACACTTAGCAGTATAAACATGAATTACAAGAACAAAAAATAGGATAAACGTGCTAGGTTGGTTGGGCCCTAGCCAACCAATGCATTTCCCTTTTTAAATAGAAACGTTGCTCAACACTTTATCAATTCGTCAACTTTTAAACAAAAATATGATTCATGAAAACATAAGGCAGAGCTCCCTTCTTATTAATTCATAGAGGAAAATACATGTGTGATTACACAGTCCAGCTCAGATTTTGGCGATAACAAAAATACAAGCCTGTTACCGCCTTCCTGGTTATATCTCTATTCTATACAAACTTATCAAAAATTATCTCGTCCTATTTACGTTCCTTGTTATATAGATCCTTGGCCGAAGGCCAAAAGGATCATTTAACCAATTACATAACTAATATGCAGAAATTAGCTTTTGGCCTTCAAAATTAGGTAGTTTAAGAAAACTAGCTATAGCCCATGTCCAGCTGTTCTTTCTTCATAAATCCAATCTCAGCTACCTTTGGATTGCCTTGCTGTTGTAGCTGGAGCTTGGCTGCCTTCAGATCTAACCTACTATCATGGTTGAAGTGGCGCAAAACAAGGAAATGATCAAGGAGGTCCGGATCTACTATAAAGATTCATTATGCTAGCACTGGTGTGAGATCTGATCCTGCATTAGGATCAACGATCATGGTAAGCACTTGACTATCAATCAACATTGGAGATATCGATAAGTTACAAGAGTGATTATAAGCAAGAAATCATGTAATAAATAATTAATTAATGCTAAGTTAAGTTAAAAATATGAAATGTAAATTTCATGCAAAATATGTCATCGTTCTTGGACTTGTGCAAGATGAGGGTGTATAAGTGAGGTAAAACAATGGTAAATAGTCATGATTTAGGAAGGGAAAAATGGTCAAAAAGGAGCAAATTAGGGGGATAACATCCTCCCATCCCTAAACTGTTATGTGTCCTCACACAACTCTTTACCTCTACAAAAAAATTCAAAACTTTAAGCACTCCCTCTCAATCCTTCTCAGGCATACTGTCATCACCCTGCAATGTTTCAGACTTCTTCTTTTTGGCACTCTTTAACATCTTGGTCACCTTTTTAAGCTGCCTAAACATTGCACAGCTCGGTACTTCCAGAATTTAACTTATTTTTTCTTCTTCTGTATTTCTGCCGTCAATTCTCCTCTACTCTTATTCTTTGTCCTCCTGTGCTTTGGCTACAAGCTACTCTAAATTTTGTACCTGAAGTTCTAACTTAACTATCTGAGCATTAACAGTTACCAATTCCTTCTCTTTTTCTGTTTCGGTAGGAGCTGTGTCTTTCTCAGGGACCTCCATATTCACCATGGTTACATCAGGAAACTCTTCTCCCTCTCATCCCTTTTCTTCCAGTTCTTCCTCCTCTGGTTCTTCTTCTTCTGGTTCCTCCTCCTCTGGTTCTTCTTCTCCTGCCTCTCCTTCTCCTGCTTATTCTTCAGATTCCACCTCTTCTTCTTCTTTTTTTGCTTCATCTTCTGTAGGGTCTGCCTCTTCTTTTTTGGGTTCCGCCTTTTCTTCTTCAGATTCTACTTCTTCTTCTTATGTGGGTTCTTCGTCATCTGGTTCTTCTCCCTATGTCTCTTCTTCTTCCACTTCTTTCTCCGGCTCTTCTTCTCGCACTGGTGCTTCTTCCTGTAATAGTGCAAGAGGGGATTCCATGCCTTGTGGGGACTGTGGTTCTTTGCATTCATCAGAGACTCTACTCTTTCTTCGGGCCTTCTTGATAAAATTGGCCAACAAAGCATCGTCCTTGACCTTTGCAATCTTGGCTGCGTCTGCAAGGACTGATAGGTTGTCATTTCCAGGGGTCGAAGTGGTCTCTTCAGCTGGTGTGCTAGCCATCCTCTCATTTGAAGGCGAGGCCTTCTCTGCTTGTTCATATCACTTCTTTTTTGCACTGGTGCAAGAAGGACTTTCCTTTTCATTTTTGCTTGGTCTCTTGCTTGTGTTGGCAGGGTCCTCTATCCCCTTTCCAGCGGCTGTCCCTTTGTGCAGCTGTTTTAATAGCGCTTCCCATGTCATACCTTTCGCTTATAATTATTTCAAGACCAAGATTTTTATCAGGCCATGATGATATAACCTTGTGTCACCCTAGTCTACCCTACCGTCCTGTACACTTTTAGCCATTTTCTCCAAGATTTTGAGCAAAAAATAAGGGAAATTCATCCTCCATTGGACATGCCGGCCGGCTTCAAAATGTTGTAGCATCCTAAAGTGATATACCGAGGTGCAGGTATATCTTCCTTCGCAGGTCACAAACTTTTGTAAAATGAAGAGGAGATCTTTCCACTGACCCAGCAAGGCGCTGCATGGAACTCCTACTTTCCAGTCTACCTCTATCTTTTTATCAATGATGAAATGCTTCCAGCGTTTCCTTTCTAGCTTCTTATTCTTGAACCATTGTTCTCTAGTGTTCTCTAAGCCCGTCGCTGCTACTATGAATTCCTCAGTGACTTTGAATTTGAGAGGGCCAATTCTCACTCGGTCATTTCTAAAACTCCTTGCGAAATGTAAAGCCACTTCCCTATCATATCTGTCAAACTTCTACAGAAATGGAAGAAAACTTGAGTCTCGCAATAGTGAAAGACTATTGTGATACTCGGTGGTCTACTCTATTTTGCTGAGAGACAGGGGTTCATTCCGAACAAGCGACATTTCTGCTTAACGGCTATGAACAGTCGAGTCCTAAAATTTTACATGCAATATCGACGAAATCAGTCCTTATAAATAGAAATCTAATTGCCCCCCTATCCTTTCCATCAGATCACCAGTTCAGTCACCGTAGATGCATGTCATCTCTGAGGTCAGGCCGGATTGGTACTTGTGGCGGTGGTTTAACAACTAGGTGAGGTAATAATTATGAGTAAAGGACATTTAGGATTATGGCAGAGAGGGGTAATCATGTCCAAGAAACGATTAAAGTATTTCTGCATTCCTTCATAATTCAAGAAAAGAACTTAGCAATTATTAAAAAAAAATCATGATTTCTAACTTAAAAACACCTTGTACTTTAAATAATTTCTCCTAGTTAGTATGATAGCATAAGTACTTCGTCGGTTAAGTGAAAGGACTTCATATAGATTTCATGATGACCACTTTCCTATGCCATATGTTATAAAAATAACTTGTACTATGTTGTTGATGAGGTGTATGCTTGCACTGATATGCTTGCACCACTTAAATCTGCTGGTACTTTTCTTCTTATTTTATCATATAGGACAACACACTTGCACTAGTGCAAGCATAATATCTAAAACAAAGAATTTAAATAAAATATAGGCTGGATTTTCACATGACTTCCTCAACTTATACTGAAAATTTGCTTCGCCCTTCTTGATGCTTTAGAGCATATCCTTTTGCTGTTTGTGTGAGATCCTACAATAAATTCATGAGGGAATAAAGAAGTGGGAAAGGGGAATTTTCAGAATGGGAAGGAATTCTGTTATAGCGATTCCAGGAATAGTACCAAAAGAGGGAATAAATAGAAGTGGGATAGGAAAAAAATTTCAAGGGTAAAGTGGGATTTCTTCAAAGCGGATAGGGTAAATTTAGAAGAATGTGGGAAGGTTAATCATCTGGGATTGAAGAAGCAAACTGAGGGGATATTACGAAAGTGGAATATGGAGAAAGGCAGAAAATTTTATGGAAGGTCTTCCTATACTGGTGCAAGAAAAAATAACTGCAGCGAAAATTAAGCGTTACTTGAGTAAAAATATCCATGCCAATTACCCCAACTATAAAGGTTCGTTATGTAGAACCTGGTTTTACCTGGTGGTAGCTAGCATATCTAAAGATCAAGCAACATTTTCTTTTTATTAGAGATTTTTGATCTTCCTGCCAGCAAGCTGGTTTTCAGGTTGATCCTTCTGCAATCATGTCAGCGCACTGATTTTCATAATTACATGGAAATATTTTTTCTTTACTTTTTTTATTTTTTATTTTTTTATTTTTTTAAGAAGAAAGAGAATTCATGTTTTCAAAAGGTTGGTATTACCATTCACCACTACCGTCCCAAATTGTTGTTGGACTTGTTGTGTAAAATCTTTCTTGGTAGGTGGCTGAAAATACTTCCTTAGCCTGTGTCCATTTACCAAGAATACTGAATCTTGTCCATCAATAGTTTTAACTTCTACTGCTCCATTCTCAAATACTCGGATCACTTCATAAGGTCCCATCCAATGTGTATGGAATTTCCCTTTAAAGATTTTAAATCTAGAATTGTAAAGGAGCACCCAATCACCTGGTTGGAACTGCTTTTTCTGAATAGACTTGTCATGCCACCTTTTACGTTGCTGCTGAATTAGTATGTTCTATTGAACAACATCCCTACAAAATTCATCTAGCTCATTTAATTGGAGAAGACGCTATCGTTGTGCCTCAAAGAGATCTAGTCCTAACTAAACTACAGTTCTGAAAGTTTTGATCTGGAATTCAATTAGTAATAGAACATGTTTGCCATATACCAGCTCATATGGTGTATGTCTCGTGCTATTTCTCCAAGTGGTTCTGTATGCCCACAAAGCCTCTGGTAATCATTCAGCCCAGTCCTTCCGATGCATATTGACTATCTTTGTAAGAATGGACTCGATCACTTTGTTCGTGGATTCCACCTAGCCATTTGCTTGTGGGTGATACAACATGGATTTCTTGTCCCAAATCTTATATTGCTCCATCACACCCTATACCAGATTAGAAATAAACTGCAAACCATTGTCAGAAACAATTTCTCTAGGCACACCAAATCTAGTAAAGATTTCACTAAAAACAAAATCAACAACAACTTTTTCTGTAGCAAAAGAAACAACTTTAGCTTCTACTCATTTTGTAACGAAATCTGTACAAACCAAGATATGATTTTTACTTAATGATGTTGGATTTATTGGCCCTATAAAATCAATAGCCCATTTTTCAAATGGCTCAATCATAACTTGAGGGCACAAAGGCATTTCATTAGTTTGATTAGGCTAGCCCATTTTCTGACAGCTATCACAATGCTTGACATATTGTTTGGCATCCTTAAACAAGGAGGGCCAATAGTAACTAGCACGCAATACTTTATATGCAGTCTGCTTATGAGTGAAGTGACCTCCACAAGATTCATCATGAGCAGATTTCAAGATGTCAAACACCTCCTCCTCTCTTACACACCTACGGATAATCAGATCTGGACCAGTGTAAAAGAGATCTCCTTGAATCCAGGAATATGCAACACTTTTTTGAACAATACTCCGCTTTTCACGAGCGGACAAGTGGGGTGGTGTTTTCCCAGTAACCAAGTAATTAGCAATGTCAGCAAACCACAGGGAATCTATTGACATAGCAAAAAGACGTTCATCTGGAAAATCATCATTAACAGGAGTTTCTTCACCAGGATTATCTAATCTAGAAAGAAAATCTGCTACAACATTAGATTTTCCTGGTCTACCAACAATAGTAATGTTAAATTCCTGCAACGATAGTAACCACCTAGTCACTCTACTGCTAGTTAATGGTTTATTCATCAAATATTTAATCGTTGAATGATCAATATATACAAATGCTTCATCCTGTAATATAGTGCCTGAACTTATTAATCACAAAAATTACAGCTAAAAACTCTTTCTCTGTAACTGTATAATTTAATTTAGCGGAAGACAAATTCTTACTAATATAATAAATAGGATAGGATTGTTTATTTTCCTCTTGTCCTAAAGGTGCACCAATAGCCAAATCTGAAGCATCAGAGGAAATATGAAAAGGTAGAGACCAGTTAGGACCTCTTAAAACTGGTGCTCGCACTAACTTTTCCTTCAATGTTTCAAAAGACTGTTGGCAAGCTATAGTCCAAGAAAATTCACTATCCTTAGCTAGAAGTAGAAAAAGAGGAGCAGCTATCTTAGAAAAATTTTCAATGGATCTCCTATAATAACCAGCGTGTCCTAAAAAACCTCTTACTTCCCTTTGAGTTTTGGGTGCAGGAAGATGTAGAATGATTTCGTTCTTTGCTGGATCAACCTGGATACCTTTAACAGAAATGAAATGGCCAAGTACTATTCCCGCTTTGCACATTAATCTACATTTCTTGTCACTCAAGGCGAGATGGGCTTCCTAACAGCGAAGAAGTACTTTTTCCAAATTTTCGAGAGCTTCCCGAAAAGAACCACCAAACACAGAAAAGTCATCCATATAAATTTCTATAAATTCTAGCTCAGCAAAAATGGCCAAGACTGCCCTTTGAAAGGTAGCCGAGGCATTACATAAACCAAAGGGGAGCAATCTATAATAAAATGTACCCCATGGACATGTAAAAGTAGTTTTATCCTAATCTTCGAGTGCAATATGTATTTGGTTATAACCATTGAAGCCACCCAAAAAGGAAAAGGATTTGTTTCTTGCAAGGGTATCAAGCACCTGGACAATGAAGGGGTGAGGGAAGTAATATTTGAGAGTGGCTTTGTTTAATTCTTGATAATCAATACAAATACGCCATCTTCCATCTTTCTTAGGTACTAGCACTAATGGAGAGACCCACTGACTGTCATAAATGGGATAGATAAACCCAACATCCAAAAGCTTTTGTACTTCTTCCTTCACAATATCTCTTAGAGTTGGATTCATTCGCCTTTGGAGTTGTCAGACAAGTCAGGCTCCTTCCTAAATATAGATGTGATGTGTACAAGTTTCAGGGGTGATGCCCTTCATATCTTCATAGCCCCATGCAAAGGCACTAAGATGGTTTTGCAACAAATTCACAAGCTACTCCCGCTAAGATGAGTCCAAATATGAACTAATATACATGGATTTACCAGGGCTAATCTCAAAAAGAGTAGTATCAGGCTTAGGAGTACTCAAGGGGGTGACCAAATGCAGCTGCATAGAAGAATGAGAATCATGGTTATCTTGAAATTCTAGCCTGAAGATCTGGCTCAATAGCTCAAATTAGGCATAGTGTCTAGATTATTCAAGAAATCTTGAATCTCATCTTCTTGTGAAGATCCAGTATGCTGATGGATAAAGGAAATGGGCTGAGTCTCCTCATCACTGCTCTGGTCTAACCATAAAGTATCTCGAAGGTCCTGAATGGATCTGGCAGGGGGGTATAAGGTAAATTTCTTCCTATAATCCCCATGTGAAATATACATATCACGGAGCGACATCCAATATATGCATCGGTTGTAGCAAGCCATGGTCAACCCAAGATCAAGGGATGTCTTCCTACTGGGTTCTTTGGCTGAAGCATAATGAAATCAGTAGGATATTCCCAAGAATCTAATGAGATAATCACATCGTCCAATACTCCTTCTAGATTAATTTTAGATCTATCTGTTGATTCAAGCAGTGGGAGTAGGGCGAAGATGAGATAACTGAAGTTGATCCATGGTTTGCTTAGTCATGACATTAATGGCTGTCCCTAGGTATATAAGAACATTAGAGACAACGAAATTACCAATCTGAACTGAGACAACAGGGTTTCCGGGATTAGTATATTTTTCCATAGACACACATCCCATCATCAACTCATCTGCCCTACCAACAAATTGAATGGTTTGGGGTTCCAATATCTTCCTCCCAAGTTGCTTGAGAGAGAGTTCCTTGATAGTATTAGTGAAAATAGGGATCTTTTTGATGGTTTGGAGCAAAGGTATCTTAATGAAAAGATTTTGAAGCTCTGATGCCAAACTAGTCTCAGAAATAGGCTCACTTCTTTCAATTACTAGCCTCTCTGGGAAGGGAGGCTGGTTGGAAGAAGGTGACAAGGATTCAGAGGGTAAGGGCTTCTTAATGACAACTTTTGGAGAATGATTAAGAGTTTCCTCTTCTTCTTTCTCTTTAACAATCACTCTAGGTTGCTTCTAATTTTCTGATGTCACAGTCCTTCTCGATCTTAATTGAATATCATGAACCCCAAATGGAATAGACTGGTACTTGAATAAAGGTGGGTTTGTTACATAGATCATTTGCACTGCTTTATTATTGTTAGGATTGGGCATGGGCTAAGCAAGCAACTGAGGAGGTCGAAAAGGTGGAGGTAAGGGTAATGGTGAAGTAGACTGACTCGAAGGTTGAGGCATTGGATAAGGTGCATGTGTAGATGGATATGACTGCATGGGTGGCTGGTAGGAATATGGAGAATGAGTTGGCCCTCTCCAACCTTGTTGCCATGGTTGAGAAGGTTGCCCATGTTGATATTGGTTTCCATACTGCCACTTTTGATTAGTGTTAGGATAATAATATACATGTGAATTATAACCAAAATAGTGTGGAGAAAATTCAAGAGTCATACTTGCACCTACCTGAGGCTAATTTTGTTTTGCTCCCATAGCATACAAGTATTCAGCTTCAGGTTGTCCCCCTGTAAATACAACTTTAAGTCCTGGTATGGAGGGACATTTTTCTGTGATATGGTCTTCTGCACAAATAACACACTTATTAGCTTCTTTCAAATTAAGAGGACATTCTTTAGGAGGGTGCTTGTCTCTACATTTAGGATAGAAAATACTTAATCACTCTTGTTACTTAATGAGTTTTTGTTGAAATTTTAAAGAGTCCAACTATTTGGTAACAATATTCATTATATCAATTTTCATTTTTTCCATTTTATTTTCTAGTCCAATAATCATTGCATCAGTAGATTCGGTTTTCTATTTCTATTTCAAGTTCCTCTACCGGATCTATACTGATTCCTGGAAAATTTCCTGCATAATTCACAAATTTGTTCAAAAGTTCGCTGAAAAATATCACCTTGTCCTAACAGATTTAAATTATTTCTAGCATTATCAGTAAGTCCTCTTAAGAACAAGGTTCTAATAGTACTGGAATCAAGCTTAAGTTTTGACCTTTGTAAAATATATAGAAATATTTCTAGATAGTCTTCAAGGGTTTCATCATCATCCTATATGATTGTAAAATTCTCATCCTACATGTCCTGAGTTTTGCAATATTCTTGATATTTAGATAAAAACACTCTCTTCATCTGATCCCAAGAGGCTATAGTGTTTCCTCCTAACCCCATAAACCAGTGCAAAACTGAGTCCTTGAGAGTAACATGAAATAATATTAGCTTCTGAGCATCAGTTGAATAATCATAACTTCTACACAAAATATCAAACTCAAATAGAAAAGAGTCAGGATCTTCATGAACTTTACCATGGAAATGAGGGAGAGCTGATGGTGGAATGTTCTTCATTTGTGCCACAGTATCAGGTTCCACAATTGGAAACAAAAAAGTAGATTGTTCCCCACTTACTTGGTTTTCATCAGTCCTTTCCTCATGATATTCACAGTCTGCCATTGTTTCCCTTTTGCTCCCAACAGACTGAACCACACCTGAGTTGTCGTTACCAGAATCCAGGTGGACTGTTCCTGCATGATGGGTTTGAATTGGATTGGGCTTCCTGCTCATAGAAGGAGACCCAATATGAGAGTGGTTTTCAAAATTCTTTCGGCCCTTAGTGGGCTTTGAACCCCTATCTTTTCTAGGCATTCATTTCAAAAAAGAAACAAAAATAAGCAGAACAATTTCTAATAAAAAATGTTGTCAGAAATCAATCAACACCAGTAGAATTCCTTCAAAGAATCCTCAGCATGATACTCAAAACTGTATCACGATGTTGAACGATAACGCAGGTACATGTTGCAATATGCAAGTCACGCATGAAAACAATGATTACAACACGCAGAAGAATCCTCAGTCCATATCTCAGGTATGTGCTGCAACAGTCATATATACGCAGACAAACAATGATTACATGGATCCTCTTGAGACAACGCAGGTTGAAACCAATTACCCCCCATCTAGCGCCCATTTAAATAGCTCAACTTTGAAAACTAATGAAGCTCCCCACGCAGATGCCACTGACTACATCAAGAACCCGACAAATTCAGTCAACAACTCAATTAGAAACACAACCATAATTAACCTCTCACAACTAGCATTAGACGATAACCTGAAATTGCTCTTAGAAAAAGGTCTAAATTTCGCTTTATCTCCAACCAAAATTCCTATAAATGACATCATAAGCAACATTGAAGTCATTATCAAAAACATTGATCAAAATGCTGCAGAAGAAATAAGACAAGACGTTTCCAGAATTCTCAGAAATGCTAGACCTCCTCCTAGCAACATATCCATAGAAGAAGCCAAAGCTTTAAAGAACATCAAGAGTAACAAAAATATTATAATCTTAAAAGTTGACAAAGGAAATGCCACTGTTATTATGGATAGGAAAAATTAGGATTATAAGATGGAAGAACACCTAAACAAGAGTGGCTGCTATAGATTTCTTAACAAAGACCCTAGTAGCAAAATCCTTCGCCAAGTGAGTAACAAAATTAAAAACTCCTCTCTTGATTCTACTATTAACAATAGATTAATACCTAATAATGCCATTATCCCTAGAATATATGGTGTGCCTAAAATCCATAAAACCAGAGTTCCATTGAGACCTATAGTAAACACTATAGGATCTCCCACCTACTAGTTAGCAAAATACCTTGCTAACAAACTTAGACCTTTATCTGGTAACACTCCCTCTTACATCAAATATTCTACTTCCTTCATAGAATGGATTAAAAACCTAGAAATTTGTGACAATAACCTAATGGTTAGCTTTGACGTAGTGTCTCTCTACACCATGATTCCAGTGGATGAAGCCATAGAAGTATTGAAGAAAATCACAGAATATCTTTTCAAATAACTATTAATAGCTCCATATTTTTCACGCCCTCTCTTCTCAAAATACAAATCACATTGCCCTGATGATGGACTCACCAAGCTAGTCCGAAACGTTGGTTTCATAAACTGTTCACACGTTTTTCCACAAACATAAAATTAAAAAAATAATGCAAAAATGAAGGAAAAATTACCTATATAGTATAATTAGAAAATTCTTACCAAATCAAATCGCTTCCCTAGCAACGACGCCAAAATGTTGGGTGCAGAAATTGCACTTAAGCAAACTCCTCAACACTTAATTGTCAACCCGGGGGATTCATAAACTTAGAGACAAAGCAGAGGCAATGCCAGAGATGGTTTAAATATTTCTAATTTCAATCCCTACTTTATTTAAAAGAAAGATTGCAGAATCAAACTAAAGAAGGAAAAATGGCAACTTGAACCATCAAAATAATCTAAGACTAGAACAAGGAAGAATGCATTTGCAAAAGAGATTTAAAAATAAAGGAGAAATCACTCTAACTGACTATTGATTAACTACTGAGTGTGTGTTTTCCTTTAGCAGAGACACTTTAGCAGTCTCAACAGATGGGCCCTTCAAACCTGCTTATATAGAGATTTCCCTCTTGCACTAATCTATCTTGCACTGGTGTAGTCTGCTTGCATTAGTGCAAGAACAAAAGTTTATACAGAGGGTATAAATGGTGTCTGTACTAAAAGTGTTTTCATTCGTGCAAGGGCTTGAACTTTCTCAAGTTTAGAGCACTCAAATCCTATGGCAAGAAACTGGTTCTTGCACCAAATCAGAGCTTATTACACTTAGTATTTAATTCTTGAAATAAAAGCTTAACTACTACAAGTGTTGTGAAATCAAATTGCACAAATGAATGTTTCTGATTTTAACAGAGTACAAAAAATAAAGAAACAATCCTTATAATTTATTATGTCATGAAGTATTAATGAAAGAAAGAAAACTGCTGGAAGTAAACTAAAAAGGATTACTGCATCACACCGACGTGCACTGGTGTAGGTTCATTTCTCCTGCCTGTACCAGACAGGAAAACCAAATCAAACAGAATTGTAGAAAGTGAATAGCACACCAACGTGCACTGGTGCAGGGTGATTTCTCCTGCTTGGACCAAGCATAGAAAACCAAATCAATCAAAACTACAGGAAATGAATAGCACACCAACGTGCACTGGTGCAAGGTGATTTCTCCTACTTGGACCAGGCGGGGAAAACCAAATCAATAAAAACTACAGGAAATGAATAGCACACCAATGTGCACTGGTGCAGGGTGATTTCTCTTGCGAAGACCAGGCGAGGAGAACCAAATCAAAATCAGATGCAGGAAAATAAATTCTAACTACTTCGCACTGCCGATCTGCTTTCATTCAAATAGGAATTCATGTGTTGTACATTAAATCACACTTAGCAGTATAAACATGAATTACAAGAACAGAAAATAGGGTAAATGTGCTGGGTTGGCTGGGCCCTAGCTAACCAACGTGTTTCCCTTTTTAAATAGAAATGTTTCTTAACACTTTATCAATTCATCAACTTTTAAACAAAAATACGGTTCATGAAAACATAAGGTGGAGCTCCCTTCTTATTAATTCATAGAGACAAATACATGCGTGATTACACAG
Organism: Pinus tabuliformis; assembly: GCA_031772625.1. NCBI lineage: Eukaryota > Viridiplantae > Streptophyta > Pinopsida > Pinales > Pinaceae > Pinus > Pinus tabuliformis. The sequence continues at coordinate 740,612,888 of CM062820.1, read as the reverse complement.
TCCAGCCCAGATTTGGGCGATAACAAAAATACAAGTCTATTACCGCCTTCCTGGTTATATCTCTGTTCTATACAAAATTATCAAAAACTATCTCGTCCTATTTACATTCCTCTTTATATAGATCCTTGGCCAAAGGCCAAAAGGATCATTTAACCAATTACATAACTAATATGCAAAAATTAGCTTTCAGCGTTCAAAATTAGGCAGTTTAACAAAACTGGCCATAGCCCATGTCCAACTATTCGTTCTTCATAAATCCAATCTCAGCTACCTTTGGATTGCCTTGTTTTCATATCTAGAGCTTGGCTACCTTCAGATATAACCTGCTGTCATGGCTGAAGCGGTGCAAAACAAGGCGGTGATCAAGGAGGTCCGGATCTGCTGCAAAGATTCACTGTGCTGGCACTGGTGCAAGATCCGATCATGCACTAGGATCAGCGGTCACGGTAAGCACTTGACTATCAAACAACATTGGATATATCGATAAGTTACAAGAGTGATTATAAGCAATAAATCACATAATAAATAATTAATTAATGCTAAGTTAAGTTAAAAATATGAAATATAAAGTTCATGTGAAATATGTCATCGTTCTTGGACTAGTGCAAGATGAGGGTGTATAAGTGAGGTAAAACAACGGTAAATAGTCATGATTTAGGAAGGGAAAAATCGTCAAAAAGGAGAAAATTAGGGGGCTAACAACTTGTGTCATATGATTGAAATGCGATGCGAGAAGGCTATTATACCATCACAATTTTGCAGATCGCAATCTCATAGATCGCAATATTTCGGGGTAACCTCTTAATAGAAGTCTTTTATAATTTGCGATGCGAGACTTTAGCATTTTTTTAAAGAAGCTTGAAGGACTTTCTATCATTATGACTGTCTTTCAAATATAGATTTGCTTTTTTGATTATTTTATTGTTTCATCGTAAATCGTGGTGGGTTAGAAAGGTATCATTTGTGATGCATTTCATGCTAAATAAGAAAAAGTAGCATTTTAATGGTTTTATAGGTTTTTTTTGATATCTTGATTTATTCTAAAAATAAAAGAAATACCTACATGCTAGGATTGATTTTTTGGGTATATAAATTTTTTTGAAAGGGTCCCCATTTATTAAAGTAATATTTTACTACTAAAGTTAATAAATGGGGGGTTGTTGACAAGCACAACACAATGAAAAAAATGACAAGGACAAGGAACAAAAATTCATTTAGTGAATTCAAATTATTCACTAAGCATTGCATGAGCAATTGGAGAAAAGTCAATGTCAATATAAGGCTCGACATGACAAGCACCATGGAAAATTTTAGGGGCTAATGTTCACCCAGTGGGCTAATTTTCCATGATTTTTCCACAAAAAAGATTCGCCAATTTCCAATTTTATAAAAGACGATTCGCCCAAATTTTAGAATATAAAATTATTTTACCTTAAAAATCGCCAACATTATATAGAGACTATATATAAAATCATTATAAATTTGAATAATTTTACAAATATATCAATAAACATTTTATAGTTTGCATATTAGGGATTAGTGAGATTCGCCAATGTTTTTAAACTTCAAGAAAATTTTCCATCCTTAAAATTTTCCTTGACAAGCACCAAGTTTATCACCAATTTCAGGTTGGAGACAAGGTGTGGCTCCATATCAAAAAATACATAATGAAAGGGCAAGGAAAGAAGTTGAGACAAATTCGATATGGTCCTTTCAACATATTAGAGAAGATTGGAGACAATGCTTTTCACCTCGATTTTCCAGAATACATGCAGATGTAGTCAGTGGTGATTGAAAACTTGAAGCTCTATGAGCCTGCTTTGATCATGGACACTAAGGAGGGTTGACAAGTTCCTAGAGTGGAGGATTTTGCACCTGAATACATGGACAAACTACCTAAATATAACATTCTTGATAGGAGAACTAGGACTTCATAATGGGGAGATGTGGAGTACCTTCGTATTGGCTTCAACAAAATGCATCCAAGTAAGGCCTATTGGATTGAAAGGGATAAAGTGGCGAAGAAATTCCTTCACTTTCCAATTGAATGATAGGGCTTTTGGAGGCACAAAATATTATTAGTGGGGAGGAATGATCAAGGAGGATTCTAAAAGGCCAAATTTTCAAATTCTTCGAAATGTAGTGAAGCTAAACTCAAACTGAAGAGATCATCATTTGAATCCAACAACGTAAACGACACCTCAATTCAACATCGTATGACAAACTTATGGCTTGCTGAAGATTTTGAGAAACAACTATTTTTTTTTGCATGTAGGACCCTCAGGAGGACACATGGCACTGGCATCAACAATACAGATGTTGATGTCATCCATACGACTGATGAAATTAGCATGATGTCTTGGCATTACGCTCAATAGCAAGCCAATCGAGATATGACACATGGTAGGTGACATTAGCATGATGCCAGCAACCTAGTCAATGCCCTAATTGGTAGTATAGATGAATCATAATGCACCTTGTGGCATGTAGTCAGAATTCATTTGGTTTCTTAAGGAGGTGAAAATTTTCACCTTTGCAGTAGTCAGCAGTGACGAAATTTTCACTTGATTAATTTATCCAGTGAGCCTAAAAAGAAGTTGGTGGGAAAAAGTCTGTTGAGCTATATTACATAAGAATTAAAAAAACTACCATCGGTCGGCAGACGGTCAAACCCCGCTAGCTAACCCATGGTGGTATATATATATATATATATATATATATATATATATATATATACTTGCATGTTAATTTTGATTTGAATTTTGTTTGGTTGGAGTTTGCACTGGCACAGGCAGCCATGCCGGGCGAGTTTGACTCATGCAAACCAATGACATGAGTCAAACTCGCCCGGCATGGCTGCCTGTGCCAGTGCAAACTCCAACCAAACAAAATTCAAATCAAAATTAACATGCAAGTCAGGGGGTTCGACCTCGGGTCTCCCAGGCCCAAATCGGGTGGCCACGAATGCACCAACAAATGGACTTTGGTTTGTCTTCCCGTCCACCTATATAAAAGGCCCTTCAATCCAAGAGCCAAATAGAAGGAGCCTGCATGGGGCATTGTTAGAGGCCAAGGACCATCAAAATTATAGTTTGCAAAACCTAGAGTGAGAACCACACCCTGCCTAGGTGTGATTTTTGAGAAATATTTCTAAGAATCTTGAGAGGATATTCCTGCAAATAATCTTGCATAGAATCTAAAAGATTCCCTAGAGTCCTAGAGTTCACCAGCACATAACAGGGTTGCCTTTATAGTCATTTTTCATGAATTTGCACCACGAACTCAATGGTGCAGTCTATTTCTTTAGCAAAGATATAGATTTTTAGGTCATCCCCTGAAGTGGAGGTATAAGGTATACTTTTTTAATTGCATGTAATTTGATCTCACTACAAATTAATGAAATATGCCTCCCCACATTGAGCAAGGGGCAAAGACATAGCCCACACTTGGCAAACTTTGTTATCAACTTGTTTTTGTGCCTTTGTTCTCATGGTTTATTTTGATTTCCACTTCTTTTATGTGTATGCTTCATATGGTTACATGCTCTTTTAAATGAAATTTTGTATGCATCCTTAAAGTAAAATATCTGGATCACTCTCAATGGTGAACTCTTCTTCCACTAGAATGATGGATTACTAAGAAGCAATTTTTCCAACATACTAATGCTCTACTTCTTCTCAACAATGAAATGTAGGATTGGTTGAGAGAAATTTTGCCAGCATAGAGTTTCCTTCTCTTTGGTTCGCCAATGCCTTGTTTATATAGAATTTTTTGAATCCCTTTTCCTCTCTTGGTTCATGAATGAAAATGACTCATGAGTAGGACAAGAGGATCCCTTGGGGGCTGCATATATTTAGGGTGACTCAAATAAGGTTGTCCTTAACTAGAACATATCAGCGAATCTCATCTTCCAAGTGTATGAAGTGGTCCCGAATTACTGAGGCATTTTTTTCTTTGACCGCACAACTATTGAAGGAAAAGTCGTGTGATCATCAATTTTTTCCTTTAGATAGGCAACGTGGTTCAATTTTATACATGAGACCTTTAGAGAATTTTAATTTTTATTCATGATGTCTTCAACTGGAAAATATTTACCTGTACATTCTACTGTATGACTTTGGGCATCATTTGGATTGTATAAATGTGTGTACAATTTTCTAGTGTTAACAGCCATAATGAGTGATTAATCCTTTCCTTGTCCTTCTGTCCTCATTTATGTGCGGGAAATGAAGTGTACTACACCCTTTACATGGTACACATGATAGTAAGAAAATTATTATTTTATATAAGTGTGGGTTGTGGGTAGTTGGTCTAATGTGTTATAGGTCAAGATCATTCCAACACTAAGGAGGGATATTGCTTTTGGACATTATTAAAGTGATAAATCATACATGTGCTTTGGTGAGATGAAATTACATACACATTTTAGCAAAGTGAAATTCAAAGTGTAGGAAAAACATATTGGAAATACTAAGAAGGGGGGTGAATCAATATTTATTTGAATTGTTAGATTATTCTAGTTTAGATCATATCGCAAATTACACCTGAACACAAGACATAGAATACAAAATAATTTTATTAATAAACAAAGTGAGGAATTCATTCCTCTAAAATGGTTCAAGCTCCAACCAATACAACAAAAAGCTATTTATTTCAATGCTCCAACCTTGAATGAGGACTTCAATCTTCAAATATCAATCTAGGCTCCAACTTGGTCTTAACAAGGCTCTGACCTATTATGAGGACTCCAATACTTGAGTGATCCAACCCTCTCAATTTAGTTCGATCCTTCATGGTGGCTTCAATACTTCCAAAATATTCTTCAAAAAGTCTAGAAAGAGTCCTCCAAAAAACTCCTTTAATGCTTCAAGGATTGACAAAAGGCTTCTCCAGAATTGAGTAAAAGTATGCACCCAACAAGGTTGTAATACTTCACAACTACAATTTTGTTGTAGCTCAATCACAAGGCTGAAATATTAATAGGTTTATGTATGCTATATCTCCTCAAGTCTACAACAAGGAATCTCCAAGTCTGCTCATAAAATTATGCTTCAAGAAAGTTCTTAATGATATGCTAAAAAATTCTTTAATAAGGATGCTCTAAAATATTTGCTTCAAAAACTCCAAGTCTTCCCAAAATTATTCTGCAATAGCCTTCAGAAATTACTCCTAAGAAGCTTATTCAAAGTCTACATAAGTTTAGTCACAGGAGGTTGAGTTCCATAGGTTCGAAATATTCCTACCAAAGGACAGGGGATTCTTCTCCAGGAGGACGAGATTCTACTCCAAATTTGTCCATAGAGGAGGCCCTAAATAGTAGTTTGTAGTTACCTTAGATCCATCATTTATTAGAGGTATAAATTTAGAATATTAATGCCAAATTCTAGGTAATAGATCTCTTCAACAATCTTCAAAATGCTTGAAAAAAACACTTATGTTTGTCTGAACACTCTTTTTCATTTCTTCCACGAGATTTGGATTTTCCTTGACTGAATTCTCCTTGGAAGTATTTTTTATGTCCTCTACCTAATTCAATTTTTTCTCATATAGTCCTCATTTCTCTTGTTGATCCGTAAACTGTCGTGGATGTTCCACTAGAAAGTTCATCATAATAGATATGAATAAATTATATTTAAACTATGAATTTCTATACTATCACAATTTTATTAGATTTCAGGATTTTTGTATTTATTGTTAATAATGTATGCATGTGAATTTAAAATTATGAAGATAATAAATAACAAAAAAACAAAACCTCTGAGACACATTTGACACAAGATATGATATGGGGAACCCTTTTGAGAGAAAAACCCAGTTGGAAGGTGAGGTCACTCTGCTCTCTTTCTCTTAATGGAAATATAGTAAGAGTACAAAGAACTATGGCCTGTTTCCCATGGGCTACTATAGTTCATAAATCCTCTTTATGTGTTCGATCTCCTATCCCTCTTAGATATTTTTTCTCAACTATGGAACAAATTCACTTGAAATAATGCAACCCCTTTTCCTCCTAGTGGCTCGATTATAACACAACCTGATAACCTACTAGTGGTTAAGTTTGAATACCTAAACTCTTAACCATAGTTACAATATAGACTCTTCTAGAGTCTTCTACATAATAATCATATGGCTAACCCATTTTTCAAGAATAATGAGGTTGATGTGGTATCCTATCGAATTGTGGTGGTGAAAACAGGAAGGATAACTTCAAAGTGGCATAACTTTTAGACATGGACTCTTTGTGTATAAAATAGGAAGAAAAGGTGTGGCACTAGAGTGACAAAGTTTCACCCCAAAAAATGTCATTTGATGCCTCAAAATACTCCTGGAAGGTTTCAGACCCCAATTTGCCAAACTGGCTCCCGCTAGTAAAAATGATCCTGAGAGCTTATTCCTCCACTTTTTTCCATTCTAAAATCACCATTATGGATGACAAAAAATATAATGATTGAATTTGGATCACTTGTTTTCTTGACCAAAATCATTTACAGATTAGACAATTTTTATACCACCTTTTCACCACTGAATTTTGTGTCATATTGGAAGACACATTTGTATGTATAGTGGATGTAGAGTTATAAAGGATCCAACATGTCCTTTTAAAGAGACACATTTTATTTAATCAAAGTTGACTTTCTTACAAGCTTATGTAAATAATTAATTCATAAATTAAATTTTTAATTATTCAAACCATCAATTTGTTCGATCAATTTCATCTTTGTTCCTGATTCATAGGTGGACAACATTGATAGTATAAGGCTCTAAAGAAGATAGAGTGATCAAGTGATCAATATTTAGCTCAAAAATTAGAGTGCTCAGAATTGCTCAAACACTGAACGACCACGCCCGCCTCGGTGATACAATCCCAATGCAACTTGTTTCACACAAAACAGAGCTCGTATGAGGAAGATATCGTGTTCTGTCTGCTTTTCCACATAGAGGAATTTTGAAAAAAATGGTATAGTCACTACACTGTCAGTAGTTTGTACTACTGACGTGGCATATGGCTGTGCAGGTCAAAGGTTGGTCAACGGCCAATGGGGTCTTACCAAGTGGCGCAAATTAGTTGGTCTGCATTTGGTGAGTTGGCTTGATTTTATTGGTTGGAGGAGGACCAATGAAGAGGAGACATGTGGCAAGCCCGGAAGTTTTCACGTGTCCCTTCCCAAAGGCCTGGGCATCAGCGCGTAGTGGAAAATTATTATGGGAAGGTCGGTGGAGTCGAACCTGTGACCTCGCCCGCACAAGACCAACACTACACAACTATACCCCCAAAGCATTACTTAACATGTAATGAGCACGTTGATTATTTAAATGTTATGACATTGGAGTTTGGAGGTAAACCGTTAGCGGTAACCCCTCCCATGTGATCACTACCACAAACCGAAGGCTAGTGCTAACCATAACTGCACCATTAAACGCGCTAACTGCAGATTAACCTTTAATTAATCAAGCTTATCCATAATTAAATCACATTTTAAGTTGGTAGTAATTTTGGTGGAGCCGACAAATTCGAGATTTTATCCAAAATTGGTGGAGCTAATTGGAGTTTCTTTAGTTTTAGCGGAGATTTCCTAGGAGAAATGGTTTTGGCCATAACTTTTGCAATTTTCGACGAATTTTGGCTCATAAAAAGTCATTCCTAGATGATTTTGATGTTCTGAGCACATTGAAGCAGGTTTTATGAGTAGTAGAGCATTGTAAATACCACTTTTTTCCATTTTGATCTAATACATAGGCCTAAGCCATGGAAGTTGGACCAAGGAGATGTAGCCCAGGAGGGGTTAACTCCATCAAAACACTATGTTAAGTGTTCATTTTGATGGTTTATTATATATTTTATTGACTTTGTTCAACACTTTACTTACATGCTATATTCATCGTGAATTTGACATAAAACTTGACATATTTACCTATTACATTCACAAACACCATAAATGAAACCTATGCACATAAAGCAAATGATGAAAAATTGTTTTTAATTGTAAAGTTGAAATTAGCACAACAAAACTAACATTCAACGACTGATCAAGTTGGTATCAGAGCAAAGGTTATTTTCTTGATTTCTTGAGTTTTGTGCAAGTAGGGTTTTAATGGTTGCAAATTTGTGATGCTTACAAGGTTAAAGTTGCAGAGGGGAGAAGGGAAACTATTGGTTGAAAATACTGAGGTAATCCCAGAAGAAGGAGAGCCACAAGGCCACAATTTCCACCCAAAGTTTCAATCCCAGCTAAACTTGAAGCACATCAAGTTTTACCTTCAATTGAGATTGAGGAGGTACAAGCTGTACCAGATGGTGAGCTTGAATCCAAAGCCATCATGTCTGGAGCAAGAGAGACTGAAGGTCTTTTAGAAGAGGAAGCATACAAGAAAGATTTCTATGACTTAACTGCCATTGTTAGAGTCCTGTTTGAAGAAAGGAATACTACAATGGTTGGAGAGAGTTCTAAGTCCCCACATGGAGAGGGAAGCTCAGAAGATAAAAAAGATGAAAAGAAGGATTCAAAAGGTAATGGAGGAAAAACTCCTCCATTTCCACCATATTCATCATCTTCCTCATCATATTTGTTATCACCAAAATAGGACCCTGATAGGCTGTTGATCAGACTATCTCAGTGTAACTATTTCAAACCAATCTTTTAGCTGAGGGTTAGCCTCCTCAGCCTGAGAGGGCTCTCTCAAAGGATTAATGATATTGATTGATGATAATATAGATGGCTAACTCTATCTTGGTTTTGTGTGTTTGTAGGTTGAAAAGATGAAGGCTTGCTACCATTGGGCTATGGAGTCAACAAGTCAATAAATTCAGTGGTAAGGTTTCTTGACATGAAAGCTAAGGCAAATGGGGTTTTCAAACAAAGATAATTCACTCAAGGAAATAGGTCATCACAATAGTTCCATTACTAAAGGAAGTCAGAGCACATGGTTTTGAATTCTGAGTAATAACAATGAGATCTACTTCATAAACACAACAATTCCATTACTAAAGGAAGTCAGAGAATAGGGTTATGAAATCTGAGTAATGGTAATGAAACTTGTTGCTAGTAGTTCAAATATTGTTTACTCACAAACTGCAAAAAGACACAGTCATCTCATTTCTAAAAGAAGTCAGAGCACATAGTTGTGAATTCTAAGTAATAGCAATGAGATCTACTGCAAATGGTTCAAAGTAACATATAAATCAAGACAACATTAACCCCATGAGAACTCAGATCTGTTAAGTAAAACCTCTCTGCATTACTGATCATAGATCATAGCATAAAGCAGCAGCTAGGCCAAAAAGTCTTCAACCCTTTGCTAATTCGACCTCTTGCTAGATATATAGCATTTAAAATTAGGATTCCATCATCCCTCATCAAGAGAATTCGAATTTTCCATCAGTGACACCTATTCTAACCATAAAACAAACCTTTAAATGCATTTGACATCTAACTAGCAGTCCTAGAGACCTAATACAACTAGGAGTGTAACTCCTTATTATGATTACAAAAACATTATCTAAACACTTAAATGCATTCTTTGACAGATGAAACCTCATGAAGTCGAATTTGATGAAGCCTCCCACGTGGTCACCTAACTGTTGATGACAAACCCTAGAAATTAGGGAACATGTTTCCCTGTTTTTAGGTTTAGATCCTTGAAAATTGGCTCGTGGGACAGAGCCTTTATCTCCTCATCCAAGACACATTTTACGAAACTGAAGGAGGTTTTTGTACTCCATGTTGTCTAGAACAAAAACCTCTACTGGTTTTTTAAAACATTCCTCCAGCTGTCCCGAATTTATCCTTGAAAAACACGTGTCAAACAGGAAAACTCCATTTTCTGAAATTAAGGTCTCAATGAAAGCTTAGTATCTCCCAACTGAAAACACTTATGAAGAGAGTGAGATAGGTTATTGTAGTTGGAGAGTTTATGAAGAGAAAACTCCTTCAAAATTCCAAAATACCTTTTCATCTGACCAGAAACTTATCTTGAAAAAGACTGCTAAAACCAGAAGACCAAGCTTGACTTTCAGCAGTTTCGTAGTGCACGTTTAACCATACATTCCTCCCACCTCAGAACGAATTTGAAGAAAATGAAAGAGGTTTTTGTAGTTTTGCATGTTAGGAAGGAAAGCCTCTTTTTTTTTTCAAAATTGAGTTCTCATCTCCTCAAGAACCCTTCTAGAAGTTGACTAGTAAAAGCCGAAAATAGAGACTTTTGTGCTAAAACAGGCTTTTTCAGGGGTTTCGTAGCGCGCTATGAAAACACTAATTTCATAGCACAAAATAGGATTTTTACATTGTCTACGCTACGAAAACGTGGATTCATAGCTAGTTTCAAAATTTTCTCTAAAATGATGTGAAATCTGACCTCTAAACACATGGTGAGGCTTCTAGGACATGGAATGAGGCTGTCAAACTTTATTTGAATATGGACGTGAGAATCTAACCCTATGAATTAGAATCTAAAACATAAAAATGACTTGAACATGACAGATAGAAGAATTGAGAAACCATGTAAGTTGTCCAAATTTTTTTAAGGAAGCTTTACAGTGATAACAATGGCTCCACTAGGAATAGTGTGCCCTTGTGGTACATTAAGAACCTGTAGCTCCAATGCCGCTATCCATCCTCTAGAAGAAAACTTTGAACTTCTGCCCAATTTGCTCCTCAAGCCTTTAATGATTTCTGAATGAAGAATTCCAGCTGCACCTACTGAAACAGATGCTCAGTCAACCTTGAGCTTATTTGCATTTTCCTACCTACCTACTAGCTGCAATTTCCACTTTAGGTCAAGCAACATGGTATTTCCAATAAAGCCAATCAATTGTCCTTTCTGATATTGGAGGCTCTTGACTGCATTCAACCTCAAAATAACCATGATAGTGAGATGACCAAATCAACTTATAATGTATATGATCTTCATAATGCAAATGAAAATGAAAAACTGGTGTGCAAAACTTTGCCATGTATTCATTTATAGGGTCAAAGAAAACATGGTTATTTTGATAATCATCATAACATTCTATCTCTTCAAACAATTGATCCTCAGCCACAAAAGATTCCTTTGATGTACTATCCAACTTCCTTTCTACATGATTCTCATAGACAATGTAATTTTCCTCACTATAAAGATCATTCTTTGATGCAAGCTGCTGCAAGGAATTACAAAATTGAAAAACCTTTTCCTCCGCCTGAGGGCTATAAAAGCTATTTTCTAGTACTTCTTCTTGATGTTTGCAATCAATTTCATGCTCATAATGATCTGAAGCTTGACAATTTTTCTACATCTTCTCATTTATATCAAAGGATGAAACATGGTTTTCATAAGTAAACCCCTGCTGATCTTCACGCTGCATTTCATGAGATGTTATACTTTCTTCTTGGTGTTGAAATGCATTGTTATGAAGAGCCTCTAAAATTTCTTCATCCATAAATTCATCATCATCATAACAATCCTCCAAGTACTGAATAATACTTAAAGAATGTCTACAGCAATCTTTGAGCAACAATAACGAAGGATGAGATTCTTTATACATCTCATAGAATTCATCATGAAAATTAGCAAGCGAATATATTTAACCATTTTCCAAACCTTTATACCAAGACCATGCTTTTCCTTCTAAAGTGGTCATAAACATCTTCATGAGACAATCTTCAGGGAAATGAACCTTAAGACTGTGTACATGCATATGGAACCTAACCAAATGAAGAGCAGCATTGTCTTTCTTTTCATCTTTGAATATTGGAAGATCATCTAACCAATCAACCTTTGGCATAGGATTTGGAAAACCAGGGATATGAGACCGATTCATAGGGGCATACCTGGCATTCATTCTTGCAATGGAATTCATTTTGAAACTTCATCAAGCTACCGATCTTCTAGCAGTGGAGTCACCTTCCAATTTGTTATTTGATGTGTGGAGTCGCCAAGGTAGTTTTGCAGCCTCAAAAAGATGTCTGAGCTCCTGCTACCTTCAGAAGTTCAGCTTCTTGATTTCAGGAATGAATAGACTTTAGGCTCCCGGCAGACGCACCAAAATGTTATCACAAAAATAGGACCCTGATAGGCTGTTGATCAGACTATCTCAGTGTAACTATTTCAAACCAATCTTTTAGCTAAGGGTTAGCCTCCTCAGCCTGAGAGGGCTCTCTCAAAGGATTAATGATAATATAGATGGCTAACTCTATCTTGGTTTTGTGTGTTTGTAGGTTGAAAAGATGAAGGCTTGCTACCATTGGGCTATGGACTCAACAAGTCAATAAATTCAGTGGCAAGGTTTCTTGACATGAAAGCTGAGGCAAATGGGGTTTTCAAACAAAGATAATCCACTCAAGGAAATAGGTCATCATAATAATTCCATTACTAAAGGAAGTTAGAGCACATGGTTTTGAATTCTGAGTAATAGTAATGAGATCTACTTCATAAACACAACAATTCCATTACTAAAGGAAGTCAGAGAATAGGGTTATGAAATCTGAGTAATGGTAATGAAACTTGCTGCTAGTAGTTCAAAGATTGTTTACTCACACACTGCAAAAAGACACAGTCATCTCATTTCTAAAAGAAGTCAGAGCACATAGTTGTGAATTCTAAGTAATAGAAATGAGATCTACTGCAAATGATTCAAAGTAACATATAAATCAAGACAACGTTAACCCCATGAGAACTCAGATCTGTTAAGAAAAACCTCTCTGTATTACTGATCATAGTTCATAGCATAAAGCATCAGCTAGGCCAAAAAGTCTTCAACCCTTTGCTAATTCGACCTCTTGCTCTATATATAGCATTTACAATTAGAATTCCATCATCCCTCATCAAGAGAATTCGAATTTGCCATCAGTGACACCTATTCTAACCATAAAACAAACCTTTAAATGCATTTGACAACTAACTAGCAGTCCTAGAGACCTAATACAACTAGGAGTGTAACTCCTTATTATGATTACAAAAACCTTATCTAAACACTTAAATGCATTATTTGACAGCTATAACCTCATGAAGTCGAATTTGATGAAGCCTCCCACGTGGTCACCCAACTGCTGATGACAAACCCTAGAAATTAGGGAACATGTTTCCTGTTTTTAGGTTTAGATCCTTGAAAATTGGCACGTGGGACAGAGCCTTTATCTCCTCATCCATGAAACATTTTATGAAACGGAAGGAGGTTTTTGTAGCCCATGTTGTCTGGAACCAAAACCTCTCCTGGTTTTTTAAAACATTCATGCAGCTGTCCAGAATATGTCCTTGAAAAACACGTGTCAAACAGGAAAAATCTATTTTCTAAAATTAAGGTCTCAATGAAAGCTTAGGATCTCTCAACGGAAAACACTTATGAAGAAAGTGAGATAGGTTATTGTCGCTGGAGAGTTTATGAAGAGAAACCTCCTTCAGAATTCCAAAATACCTTTTCATCTGACCAGAAACGGATCTTGAAAAGACTGCTAAAACCATAAGACCAAGCTTGACTTTCAGCAGTTTCGTAGCGCAATTTTAACCATACATTCCTCCAACCTCAGAACGAATTTGAAGAAAATGAAAGAGGTTTTTGTATTTTTGCATGTTAGGAAGGAAAGCCTCTTTCAGTTTTCAAAATTTAGTTCTCATATCCTCAAGAACCCTTCTAGAAGTGGACTAGTAAAATCCGAAAATAGAGACTTTTGTGCTAAAACAGGCTTTTTCAGGGGTTTCGTAGCGCGCTACGAAAACACTGATTTCGTAGCGCAAAATAGGATTTTTACACTGTCTGCGCTACGAAAACATGGATTCGTAGCTAGTTTCAAAAATTTCTCTAAAATGATGTGAAATATGACCTCTAAACACATGGTGAGGCTTCTAGGACATGGAATGAGGCTGTCAAACTTTATTTGAATATGGACATGAGACTCTAACCCTATGACTTAGAATCTAAAACATAAAAATGACTTGACCATGACTTGACAATGACTGATACTAGAATTGAGAAACCATGTAAGTTGTCCAAATTTTTTTAAGGAAGCTTTACAGTGATAACAATATTCATCACCCTCATCATCACAAACAACATAATCTTCCACTTCCGCCACAAAAAGTATTCGTACTCATTCAAAAACCCCAAGAAAAAAAACTCCCTTACTCAAATTCGACACTAACTTTGAACTTCCCATGTACAATGGTGAGTAAATGCAGAAAATTTGGACAATTGGATTCGACAATTGGAGGTATATTACAGAATTCAAAACCTTGAAGAAGATGACATAAAGATCCACTTGGCTTCATTGAGGCTAGAAGGAGCAGCACTAGTTTGGTGGGAAGCAACGACTCAAGAGGAAATGTGAATTCATGGTAAGATATCCATTTCTTGGGTTGAATTTTTTTCTTCAATTAAAAGACAGTTTTATCCTTTAGCCTATATGCAAACAACCACTATGAGTTGGAAAACCTTTAGGCAACTCAAGGGCCAAATAGTTCAAGACTATACCCAAGAGTTTAGGAAAAGGGATTTGTTGTTAGGAGTGAACTTGAATTCCCAAGATACTCTCTTGAAATATATTGGGGGTTTACATTCCTACTTAAAACACACTATCCTTATGATCAATCCAAGAAATTTAGATGAGGTATGTCTACAAGCCACACACCTTGAAGCAAGAGGAAAGAACATTCAGGAAGAGGGTAGTAAGAAGAATCCATTCAAGGGTAATGTTATAGAGATTTTTGTGCCCTACAACCCCAAGCATGAAATGTCCATAAACCAAGGGCTCCTAAGTCCCTAAAAGTGTTTTTCTAACCCTAAAGGAACAAGGTCAACAGATTACAGCTTCTCCCAGAAGTTCTCCATGAGAAACTACTCAGAATTGGTCAAAACAGGATCATTGCAGCTGCTCCACTGGCTAAGTGCGTTGCATCTCACCTAAATACACTGCGAGGGTGCATTGCATTTCAAAAGTCCCTTCTGTGGGGTGCGATGGGCGAGAAATGACAAATGGCAGTGTCATTCCACAAGGTGGATAGGCAATGGAAGCTTCCAGAATCTTCTCCTGTGACACTTGCCTCACTGAATTCGACCAAGGATGAGTAAGAGGCCCTCAGTCTCCAAGTGGAAGCAAGAACTATCAGAGAGAAGACACTAATCAAATCACAAGCTGACTCATCCCCCTTACAGATATCTATATATGGATCCCTCATCCTAGAGATCCAGAGGCTGGAATTTTGCATATTGTAAGGAATTGCTGTTGGTTTCTAGAGACAAACATCAGATTGCTGGGTGATCTAAGCTTTGTTTGAGGTGAAGAGGGGCTTCTTTGCTGGGAGGTTAATGCTGGGTGAGAACAACTGGTTGTAACTCCTCTTGGATCTTTTCTTGTTTATCAATAAAAACTATTTGAGTTTTCCTCCATGCTTTTGTATCATTGATGCTTGTTACATTTGTATGGTCAATTTACATCTGATCCTAGATTGTTTATGATTATAGATCCATGTCTTTGTATAGTGCTCTACTTCTGTGATCTTACAGGTATTTTGTGAAGTTGGGCGTGCAAGGGAGCAGGTAGCTGAGGACTATCAAAGAAGAGAGGGATCGAATCGAAGGATTAGCGCAAGACAGAGGTTGGTCTTTCTGTTCCTCTCTATCTATAATTCATAAAGGAAAAACAAAAGTAGTTTTTCTTTGTTTGTTTCTAAGGCAGCTGTCACACCTTAGTGGGATAGAGCAGTTCTAAATAGACACTTTTCCCTGTAACAAAATGGAAACTCCGCTGGGGATCTAATTAGTTTGTTTGTTTATCATTCTTTGTTGTCTATTTCATAGACTTACAAGTAGCATTCGAACTGCATTTGCCATAACAAATGCAAAGTAGATAACTGTTACTTCAGTCCATCCACTGGATCTGTTTATGATTTAAACAACTGATTCACAAACTATCTGATTGCCCCTGTGATAGCTCTTAGATCCTCCTTAGATCTACCCCTGATTGTTGCATCACTGATTGCTTTTTACTCGGCCAAAACCCAAGAACTGAACTGCAAACTGTGACCCGGAACCTGAACAGAGTCTCGTTTCTGGCCCAGCACAGGTACTGTTCAGAGATTCTGAATTTCAGCGCACTTCCCGAGTGGACAACCTGTGCTGCATTTCAGATTCTCTGTGTTATAGGTGCACTGATCAGGCTAGCTCTGTGTAGCTGTGGCTTCTGTGATTCATTCTTTCCAGTTCTATTCCTGAATCTTGCTACCTGTGATCAGTATATGTCTATTTGAAACCCCTTTTCCTTGCTGTTATTCCGCCTCCTTTGTACAAAAGAACTGTAGATGTTTTTGTGTGTTTGTTGAGTCATTTGCAATTCTCCTTTGCAAAAGTAGCATAGTCGTACTGTCGTCCTTTGATTTGAATCTGTCGCAAGTGTCGATTTCGATCGTAGGTAAAAGTTTGATTGCTATTGATGGTCGATTATCCTGTTACTATTGATTTTGGTCTAAATTTGTAATTTTCTAGTGCCAAGAACAAGTATTCATTTCAAAATTGTAAGGTGTTGTAATCGTCTCCATTTTTTGATTTCGAAAAGAAGCTTGTTTATATTTGTCTCTTGAAAAGAAATTAAGAATTGTGCATCAACTTTCTTTTTAGCATCCATATACTAAGAAAGTCGAAAAACAAATACATGCATATGCATTTACATATAGACAGTCTGATTGGCTTGATTTAGGAAAGTGCATTTGGAGTGTGCTCTTTGCTCTTTGTGAAAAGATTCTGTCTTTATTTTCCCTAGTAGCTAGGATTTTCATTGCATAAAAGAGATAAAAAGTTTGTTTATCATCTTAGATTGCATTTTAGGAATTACATCTACATCTCGTGGTGAACCCGAAAGGCAAACTTCATAAACAAGATCAACTTAAAATAAATTCAATGAATCTAACAACGCTTTGGAACTTAACGCACAACATTTAGAAGTCTAGGTAAGAGACGTATTCCGACGTCGTAAAGCCTGGTAACTGTTGTTCTCACTGATGGTTGGGTGATTCCTCCACTTTGAGACGATAAGTGCCAGTACGGACTTGTGCTCCCACGTACCGTCGAGTATATTTCGGGAGACCCCAATAGGCTTAATCCTTTATCCATAGGAAGCCATGTCTGCTGCCCTATCGATCACAATGCACTGAACACAACATTCGGGAAGATTGACTGCCGTACCGTAAAAAGTATTCTGCAGTTTTGCAATTGGTTTGGTACTCCCTCTACCTAGATTTCCAGAGCAGTCCCTTTCGTTCCTTTTCAGACTCCTTAACGGAAAAGGTCCATCTGAGCACTTGTCACTTCAGGCTCATTAAAAATCGAAGGAGACTAGAGTCATCTTTTGTTTTTTCTCGACTCTTAAAAACTGAAAAAACAAGTTGTGTCAAAGCGTCTAAAATTCATTTAATTCGGAAACATACTTCCCCTTTATTTTAGTTGATCGAGTAATCCGCAATCGTGGAAGAAAGTTAATTGAAACCCCGTCATTCGCGGAGACTTACGAGTCAACCGTCTTTGTCTCCAGAATCGAAGCCAGTACGGACAAAGCGAACTCGTTTAACTGGTTCCAAATCTCCTATTAAAGTTAGAACAAGTGTTCCAACGACATCAGAGACTCTGGTTACTCCAAACATTTATGGAATCCCTGCCTCTACAAAAGAAGTTCAGCAGCCACAGAAGGACAGTGATACTGATCCTAGTATGAGAGTAAACACTTGTGTTACTGAACCAGTTCCATCTACAACCGATTCGGAGAGTCTTGCTCTTCAAACATCTATCGTTGCCGATTTCACACCTTCTTCGGCACCAGAAATATTCTATAGAACTGACGGTCTTCCCCTTCCACCTGGTCTGATTGCCATAGAAGAAATTGTAGAAGATCCTCCAACAAGTACTCCAATGCAATTTGGAGTCGGGGTCACTCTATATCCTTCTTCATCAGAAGTTAGTCTACCACCAGCGGAAGCTCCTGTAGAATCGCTAGGTAATATTTTGGATAGACTACAAATTTTTGAACAACCGTCAACATCTAGGACTGTGTCGTCTGACACAGCGACGACAGAACTCCCTGCTATCACTCCGACAATGTTCGCTAGTATACCATCTGTCCCGACTAGCTCTCAACCGCTAGAAGGAGTCCACTCAGGGGATATTTCGACAGTATGGTCTGTTCCTGTTTGTTCATTTGGAATAATATCTGGAAACTCTTATGTTGATTCTCAACAAGCTGATCCATTTGGAGGTCAATTTGGGCAGTCCGGTCCCCAAGGGCAAACAATTCCCTTGAGTTCTGGATTACCACCGTATGGGGGGCAGTATACCCTTTCATTATCCCCTCCAGGAGGATATCCATACGGGAGTTCACAACAACATTCAGGTTATACTGGAATTACCTCAAGCGGTTGGGTACCAATACTACCTCAATAACCAAGAGTTGTAAACTCAATGCAACAATGCTTACCTATGTCAAATATACCAACTACGCCAGCTATTGTGATGGTATCGCAAGTTCAAGTGCTACCTGTTGTATGCCAACCTTAGGTTTCTTAGGTTGTAATGCAACAGCCCCTTGACCCTGCGACTCAACCACAATCACCGACTAGTGGAATGACACAGGTTCAGATGGGTACGATTACCCCTCATCTTGGTCAAACTGTTAGTATTAGTCAACAGCACATGGCTTCACAACCATAGCTAGTACAATACCAACAACCGCAATTCCAACAAGTATACCAAGGTTCTGAGCAACAAATCTTTGCTAATAGTGGACAACCGTACATTCAAAACGGTCAAAATCAACCATTTTACAATGGTCATGCCCACCAACCTTACCAAACATACCAGCATCAAAGGCATTATGCTGGTATGCAAAGACCAACTGCTCAGGCAATCCCATCTTATCCTGGGTATGCTTCACCTAACCTGAATCAACAGTTACCCTTTGTGGCAACTTTGGAGTTACCTGATTTAAATCAGTTAACAAACGATCGAATCGCTTACGCCCCTTGGTGGCCAGCGATTCCACATAAACGTCCATCATATATTCCTAAATTTAATGGAAATATGGGTGAAGATCCATCGAATCATGTGATGACCTTTCATCTATGGTGTTCATCAAACACCTTAAATGATGATTCGATAAGACTTCACCTCTTTCAGAGGACGTTAACGGGTCCGACGGCAAAATGGTACATCGAATTGCCTAGAGCTTCGTTCGACAACTTCAGTACCTTAGCCACAACCTTTTTTAACCCATTTTCAGTTACCAATAAGGTACGAAACGGGAACAAAACTTCTTACCAACTTCAAACAGACAACGGCCACTCACATATCTGATCATATACATGAGTGGCGACGTCGTCGTAGAATGGTAAAAACATATGTCCCCGATCAACTCTTAGCTGAATGGTTTATCAAGTCATTACTGCCTTCCATCACGGAAGATGTGGCAAAGGGGGAAGTCATAACAAAAGAGCAAGTTATCGCTCATGCGCAATATCTGGACTTGATTTACACTCAGTCCGACACGCTCTACGATAAAATACCTGACGCCCCTAGATCGGAATTCTCAATTCCTCCCCCTCCTAAATCGAACAATGACTCTCATGCCGGCGATGGCGTGATTGGCACAACAGACATGAAATCGACAAAGGCTACATCCAAAAAGGTCCGTAATATTTCAAGTCAAAATGCAAAATATGAACTTCTTGCTTCGGAAGTAAATGCCGTATCGATAGATAAAGGCAAAGAAACCAAACAACCAGGAAGCAAGAAGAAAGGCAAAGGGAAGAAGAAGAAACAGGAGGAATCATCACTTGAAAAATATTCTTCAAACCCTCCTGGAGATAGGAAACCAAAAAATCCATGCTTCATATGCAATGAGGATCATCGGACCGCAAATTGTCCACACAGAGCTGAGCTTAAGAAATTCTTAAAGAATTCAAAAACCTCTGCAGTGTTAACTAATCCGTTTCCCAATCCAGGAACAAATCTGGTTGAAAGTGGAAATGCTTCCCCGTCTCAAGTGCTAATGTTATCACTTTCAAAACAACAAAATGATGCTTTGATATCGACAAGGAACAAAGATTATGGGAATCCACAGCTGTCGAACAACAAGGATAAAGATCAACCTAGTAGTTCGACAACAACTTCGACAGAAGTTGTGCCGCCTACCATTCTTGAATTGACGATAAAACCGCCAAAGGGAGTAGTACACAAGTCGACATTTAATCCCCGCGCTAGAGTGGCACAACATTATAATATAGTGGAAGATTTGGCCCAATCGCCATCCGCTATGTCGACTCTTGAAGTACTACAGAATTGCCCATCCCAAAGGCAGGCTTTATTATCAGCCATTTGTGGGACAGACCCAAAGGATTCCAATCTTGTATCCTTCGATCATAAAGGATATGATCCTCAATTACTAGCTCAACTAGCTTTCCTTGTTCAAGTGAAAGCCCTCAACAAAACTGTTCATCGAACAATTATTGATGAGGGGGCATCTACATGCATTATGTCGATGAGTTGCTGGAAAACTTTAGGATCTCCAACCTTGTCGCGATCTTCGACGACATTAAAAGCATTCGACGGAAGGACATATACCCCATATGGTATTCTAAGTAACTTGAAAGTTCAACTAGGAGGGAAAACAGTAGAAATAGATGTTGAAGTAATCGATGGAAATCTTGATTACAACATCCTACTAGGAAGGCCATGGATATATGCTATGGCGGCTATTGTGTCGACCTATTTTAGGGAGATTGCATTTCCCTTTCAAGGAGGGATTACAATCTTCGATCAACAAAAATTCCTCCCCAATGGTTCTCAAATTACAGGAAGCATTCCCATGATCCATGGAAGACCCCATTCGCTTCAAAATATCGGAGTAGGCCTATTAAAAGATCCTATACTAATGGGAACTTTCGCCCTTCCACCTCCAATCAACCTGGCGGAAGTAGCATCGATAGGAACTTGCAACATGATATCTTCTAAAAAGATCTCAGAAAACGATATCGACATGGATCATGCAATGGTTTTGCCCCCAAGCCTAACGGAAATATTGTAGCAATCAATGTTCCTAACATGGGAAGCAAACCCAAATCAACGCTCATCAAGCGTTTGGATAGATAGGTCTAAAGAATATGGCACCCCTTTAGATCCTTGGTCGTGAGTGCATGTCACCGACGAAGGGATTGTCCAATCAATGGTAATTGAAGGGACACCATGGAATGATTCCCACCATCGTTCCCTTCTTCCAGATTGTGGAGAAGAAACTCAAGATGACCTTTATCATCCTTTAGTCTTTGATTTCCTATCAAATACTGTAAACATGGTGGATTCCGAGCGAAACTTGTCCAACATTGAAGAGACTATCGCCATAAATATCTTGACCAAAACAGATGTTGTAGAGAATATTTATGTTGGCAAATGTTGTTCTCCTTCAGAACTGGAAATATATAACGCTCTTTTTCGCGAATTCAGAGATGTCTTTGCTTGGTAATACAATGAAATGCCAGGCATTGACTCGAGTATCGTTGAACACGAAATTAAGATGTATCCAGATGTCAAAATAGTACGACAGCGGCTAAGGCAGGTGCACGCCAAGAAAGCTGTTGCCATTAAAGTGGAAGTTGAAAAACTTCTCCATGCTAGTTTCACCTACCCGGCTCCTCTAACCGATTGGGTATCGTATATTGTCCCTATTATGAAAAAGCAAGGAACAATTAGAGTGTGTGTTGATTATAGGGATGTAAATCAAGCTTGTCCAAAAGACAACTATCCTACACCCTTCATTGACCAGATAATTGATGAATGCGCCAGATGCGAAATCTTTTCATTCATGGATGGATTCTCCGGGTATAATCAAATAAATATCTGCCCACAGGACCAATCAAAGACTGCATTTATTTGTCCGTGGGGCACATTCGCATATCGAAAATTACCCTTTGGTTTAAAGAACGCAGGGGCGACGTTTCAGAGGGCAATGAATTATGCCTTCCATGACATCAAAAACATCGTTCAACCATACCTCGACGACCTTCCGGCTCATTCGCGAAAGCGGACTGATCATCCACAGCATTTAAGAGTGATATTTCTACGTTGTCGACACTACAAGATACGACTCAATCCACACAAATGTGTATTTTGCGTCAGTTATGGTCGTTTACTTGGCTTTGTAGTCTCCAAGGATGGGATTCGTCTCAACCCATGTAAGGTCCAGGTAATCATAAATTTGCCTCCACCTTCGAATTTGCTTCAAATTCAGAAACTCCAAGGGAAAGCAAACTTTCTGAGGAGGTTCATTCCAAATTACGTCGAACTTGCTAAAGGTTATACATGTCTTTTGAAGAAGGAAGTGCCCTTTGTCTGGGATCAGGATGCGCAAGCTTCCTTTGATGCTTTAAAAGAATCCCTAATGAAAGCATCATTAATGTATGCTCCTGATTATCAAAAATATTTTAACCTGTATCTGGCTGCAGCGGATACAACCATCGCAATGGTTTTAGTTCAAGAAGTCGATGGAATTGAAAATTCTATATATTATTTAAGTAAAAACTTAAATGATAAAGAAAGCAAATATTCTTACGTTGAAAAGCTAGCACTCGCAGCTGTTCAAGCGATACAGAGGTTTCGACACTATGTCCTCTTTCGGAAAACTACCATTCTGTCAGATTGCAACCCCATGACTTATATATTGTCGCGACAGTTGTTGGGGGGAAAATATTCAAAATGGATAGCAATCCTTCAAGAGTTTGATCTGGAATTTGTAAAATCCAAGTCGAAGAAAGCTCTAGTTTTTGCAGAATTATTATGCGATCTCCCATCGTCGTCCAACGATGAAACATCCGATGAAACAATCGTGGACGAAAGTTTGTTTCTGATATCTACAAGAAATGAGTGGTATGGGGATATAATCATTTATCTCCAAACCCAAAAATATAGGCCAAACACCTCCCACTCTGAACAAAAACGTATTCGATACCAAGCAAAAGACTACATGATCGTCGGTGATACACTTTACCGTCGTGGTATCGATACAGTTCTAAGAAGGTGTCTCACCCATGAGGAGGCCGAGAAAGTCCTGAATGATTGTCATTCAGACGCGTGTGGGGGGCATCAATATGGATATGATACAACGCAAAAAATCTTACGAGCAGGATACTTCTGGCCAACAATGTTCAAAGATTGCATAACCGCAGTCAGAAGTTGCCATGCTTGTCAAATTTTCAATAGCAAAACCAGAAGACCACCCGCACCTCTGCAGCCAATAGTGGCTGTTGGGCCATTTGCCAAATGGGGCATCGATTTCATGACATGTAACCCCACCTCAACCGGGGGGCATGGGTTTATCATAGTCGCAGTTGTCTCTTTCACCAAATGGGCCGAGGCGATGCCTACATTAGATAATACTGGTGAAACAACTGCCCTCTTCTTTTTCAATCATGTAGTCGCCAGATTCGGCGTACCACAGGCTATAGTCACAAATCATGGATCACATTTTCGCAATCACATGATGGTTGAATTAGCTGCCAAACTAGGGTTGTCTCACGACAACTCTACTCCATATTATCCGCAAGCCAACGGACAGGTTGAAGCAATCAACAAAGTCCTAAAGCGCATGTTGCAAAGGATGATTGGAGTTCACAAAAGAAGATGGCACCTAATATTGTACTCAGCTTTGTGGGCTTACCGAATATCGGTAAGGAATGCAACCGGGTTTACACCTTTCCAACTGGTATATGGCCTGGAAGCAGTCTTACCAATCCAGTGCAAAATCTCGTCTCTCAAACTCGCAATTGATCTCCTCCCCGGAACTTCAGAAGAAGAAGCTCATTTCTTGGAATTAATCCAACTGGATGAAACCCGTCGTGATGCCGCTTTGGCTAACGAAGCTCATAAGAAATGAGTCAAGGCGCAGTTTGACAAAAATGTCAAACCCCATGTCTTCTCAGAAGGTGACTTGGTCTTGCTTTACAACCAAGAATCCGATAAATTGGGAGCACGTCAATTTAAGTCTTTATGGATGGGACCCTATATTGTTAAACGAGTGTTAGCAAAAGGAGCCTACGAGTTAATGGATTATGACGGAATTCCACTGGCGCAACCTCATAATGGGTTGTACCTCAAGCGTTACTATGCGTAATGGTAACTCGTATGCTTTTGTTATGCTTTTGTTTTCGCTAAAGTGTTTATTTTGGTCAAGTAATCCACTTTTTACATTTGTTGCAGATGTCAAACCTATTGGAGTCATGTGTTGGATATGCCGATGGAGCGAGTCGTAGTTCGCGGAACCTATCTTCCGCAGCCTGGGCTATTTTTGATCCAAGCAGCGAGTTAGTAAGTTTCAGAGGGGTATGTATTGGTCGATCAACAAATAACATCGCTGAATATAGCGCGTTCATATAACTTCTCTCTGATGCCATCACACATGGTATACGCCGACTAATTGTCAGGCTAGACTCACAACTCGTAATACTACAACTCAATGGTATGTATTCCGTCCGAAACCCAGCTATTTATCGCATGTTCCTAAGGGTTAAAATTTTGGAAAGACAATTTGATTTTATTCAATATCAATATATTTCCAGAAACTTAAACACATTAACTGACTCATTAGCAAATTATGTGTTAGATAGACATTTGCAACATTTATAAAAAGAAACATATCATCAATGTTTGCATTTGGATCATGTAACTTAACCAAAATAAAACTCCGAAAATCAAAAACATATTTATAACTGTTTATGGTTTACACATAATGTTCTGTAACCAAGACAAAATCGGTCAAGTGACCCAAAAACTCAAAATGCTAGGGGGCACTCTAGTCTAATGATGCTCGTGATAGCAAGTCACAGCCTGTGCGATCATGCGTAAGAGACGAGTCCATCGTATTGGCAGACCAATAGTATGCCACTGTAGCCTCAAAGGTAGCTCGTCAGTCCTCACATCTGGAATACCAAGAGTGAGGCCCTCAACCTGCTCCTGTAATGCTGTGAGAGTCTCGGCCACGTCGAGGTCACGAAGGATAGCCCTTCCGATGGCCTCTCCTGCTGGGGCAGCAGCTGGTACTCTCAGGAGAACTGCTGGACGGACAGGACCAACATCTACATATACACATGAGTTTGATTAAAGTCTTGATAGAATAAAGCACAAGGACATTATAAATGAAAAACCAGAAATATGGTCAAAGATTTTACCAATGGCGCCCCACTGTTCACCATCTGACAGTACTAGATCTGGATCACCCCGGAAGTCCATGCCAGCATATGGATACTCGGAATAAACCATCTCCTGATGATCAAACCGCCTGAAGAAGGTATTAGAAAATGAAATCTGAGACTGGCCAGCATGCCTAGACATATGGTCAACCCATCTCTGCATACGTGGTTCAGTAGGAGAAGGTAAATCGAGTGCAATATACTGCGGCTGCATCAGTGGTATCTTCTCCAAGGCAAAGGCGGTCAAAATAGAACCATACCCAAAGTTCTTCAACCTCTCGCTCTTTATCTTGGTCAACTGTTCTTTCATCACAAGAAGTACTGCGTCGCACCAGTTGAACACCTTCGGTTGGAGGCATTCCAAGGCATACTGCATATAAGATCGGTTGGCTACATGAAGAGCCACACCACTGGCCATCCTACCAAAAGTAAACAGAATAGTCCTAAGGGACCTGTCAGTGACATCACGGATGATGATCTTGCCGTATTTACTCGGCTGAGATCCTTCTCTGCAGTACCAGCGAACATAATCTCTCACAGAGTCGCCTCCCTGGGCCGAACCTGATAAAGAGATGGGGGCACCCCGCCTCGACAAGCCAGTCAAGAAATAGATGTCTACTACGGTCAAGGGGATAGATTTTCCCCTGATCTGGAAAACCTGGTTGGTAGGATCCCAAGCATCGAGCAAATACTGCAGTAAGTTGATCTGTTGTCTCATGCTAGAAATGCGGAAAAACTTTAGCAAGCCACAGTTCCGCAGTGCGTTTACTGTAACTGGATCATGTAGGGAAAGCATGTCCTCTTCTTCATGCTCACGTTCTCGCCATGTAATAGTCATCTTACTCCAAAGATCTCTGAAAAACAAACAAGAGAAGAGTTAGATCCTAATTTTGGTAAGAAACAGGCAAAAATTCCATCAAAAATTGTGCACAGAATTCCTTCTCTGCGCCCATCGCACCTACAGCAGTGCTCTGGGTGCGTTGCATGTCAGATGCCCTCCAGACTGGCCAACATTCAATGCACCTTTCGATACACGGAGGGTGCACTGAAGGTAGAATGAGTTTTTCAAACCCCAGGGGCTCAGGAAAACTAGGAATCAAGCTCAAAATGCAAAATGGAAACCATAAAATGAAAGAGCTCAGGTTTAGCTCCTACCTAGTCAAGACGGTGTCGAGAATCGTCCACAAAATCTCCCGAAATTAGCTGATGAAAATCAAGGGGGGAAAGCACCTCCAAAGCTCCAACAAACCGAAGTTCAAATGAAATGGTAAAATGAGAGGTAAAAACACTTTTTCATTACTTTTTACGTAGTTAAAAGTAAAATATTGGTGTTCTAACTCGTTTTCAAGCATATATTGTTCATTTCTGACTAGTTTGATGAAGCAGTTGAAAATACAGTATAATATTTGAAAGAACAAAGCTATTTATGGTAAAATCAAAATGGGACCATTCAATCGAGCAGTTTTAACACATAGTTCAAGCTCGTTAAAAAATAAACATAAGACATGAGCAAATGTTCCCCCCGCGTTTAAGCTCGTTAAAAAATGAACTATTCCCCGGTAAATAACCATCGTGAATGTAGTACTTCAGCCGTTAAAGCCTTGGTCGTGTTTGCACCGTCACCTCTACTTTTTCATTGGCCGATCATTCACCTCCATTTGATTGTTTACCCATTTTGAGGAACAGCTCCAAAGAGTGATTTCACTAGCCATCCTTGTGACACTGCCGTGATTGGAAAATTCCAAACCTTACCTGGAATCAGCTGCTACCCGTTTTATCACTCGTTCCTCAAAAGACGAGTCTCCTTTAAGCTCTTTTCAACTGACTCGTAAAATATGAAAAGATTGCCGAGCCATTGGCCTTTCCAGCTCGTTAAAGGGACGTGAAGTGCTATCCCTCCTCTAAATTTTAATCTTTTTGGACCTGGGGGATTATTACACAAAAAGATCGAGCGCTCGTTTTGTTCGGCTCGTTAAAAGTATCGAAAATTCATCCCTTCTATATTGTTTTATACTTTTTCGTACTTAAGGGATTAGATGACGAAAAATGAATTTTGGAGTTACCTTTACGTTCCTTTTCAGACTCTCTAAAATTGAAAAGGACTGAGTTATCTTTGTCGTTAAACTCGTTAAAAAGATTAATAGCGACAAACTTGTCTATAGACGAGAACGAGTTTCACTATCGCTAGGCTCGTTAAAACATAGCGATGGGTTTGCCCGAAGGGAAAATTATAGAACAAGCATATGTTATCCTCCTCAAGCTTGACAAAAATAAAGAGGTACTGGTCAGCAATGACTGGGGAAAATTGGGAAGAAAACTCAAAGAAACTTTGTTGGTAGCAAGTCGCTCTTGAACATGACACTTCCACTCCGTGTCCGAGTCGAGTTGGGTTGTTTCATTCACCGGTCACATCACCATGGTCACGCCATACCATCCACATTTGAGGTTAATGCTACCGATCCATCACATCAGTGTCACCGATATGTTCAAGAGAAGTCATTCAGAGAATTCACCTGTGTCTCACCCACTACCATACATTATACTCCATTCTTTCATGACCGCCACCTTGAACCTTATATCACCAGATCGTTTTCACCTCCATTAAAATCATTTGCTCCGTTCCGTGTCATTGATGTGGGATTCATTAAGGCCCTCCTGTGACGGATCACTTCTTGTCGACATCAGCTCATTATCCAAGAAGTTGATCTAGGAACACCTCATTCAGTACTTTGAAGCTTGCATGCCTCAATGGCAAGTTTCTCACTTCTGGCGACATGTTTACATCAATGGCCTTCGACCAAAAGATTTTGCGTGGTGTTCGACGCCAAGTCCTTTATTCACACCACGTGAATTGTACTGCAGTACCTTGAGGGTCATTATCATTATCGGTGATTCCTCTCGCGCTTGTTAACAGTTTACATCATTGACTGGTAATCAAGCGATGTCTTTCCATGTTCGAATTCAGAACATTTCTCACATGGATCGACTTGTACTTCGAGTGAAGATCGGACGAGATTGAAGACCCTGGATCTAGTTTCATCCATCCGGGCTGCAATATATATTCAGGGAAATAAAGACATTAAATGTACATCATTGCTGCACAGATAATCATCCACTCAAAATGATGATGGCTCTATCAGAATCATCAGTCTACACTCAGACGATTGTCTGTCCTATGTACATGAAAATGAATTTATAAAGCTGAGCATGGGAATGCCCGCCTCAGCTAGGTCATGAAAATAGTATGAAGATAATGTATTGTATTGTATCTTATTACAGGTCTCCTCCCAGCATTGAAAGAACCTCGGATCCTCATAATAGAGCATTTCACCCGACACCAAAAGGTTAACGACCTCATACTTTAGGGGGCAACTGCTATAGACATTTTTGTGCCCTACAACCCCAAGCATGAAATATCCATAAACCAAGGGCTCCTAAGTCCCTAAAAGTGTTGTTCTAACCCCTAAAGGAACAAGGTCAATAGATTACAGCTTCTCCCAGAAGTTCTCCATGAGAAACTACTCAGAATTGGTCAAAACAGGATCATTGCAGCTGCTCCACTGGCTAAGTGCGTTGCATCTCACCTAAATACACTGTGAGGGTGCGTTGTATTTCAAAAGTCCCTTCTATGGGGTGCGATGGGCGAGAAATGACAAATGGCAGTGTCATTCCGCGAGGTGGAGAGGCAATGGAAGCTTCCAGAATCTTCTCCTGTGACACTTGCCTCACTGAATTTGACCAAGGATGAGTAAGAGGCCCTCAGTCTCCAAGTGGAAGCAAGAACTATCAGAGAGAAGACACTAATCAAATCACAAGCTGACTCATCCCCCTTACAGATATATATATATATGGATCCCTCATCCCAGAGATCCAGAGGCTGGAATTTTGCATATTGTAAGGAATTGATGTTGGTTTCTAGAGACAAACATCAGATTGTTGGGTGATCTAAGCTTTGTTTGAGGTGAAGAGGGGCTTCTTTGCTGGGAGGTTGATGCTGGGTCGGAACAAGTGGTTGTAACTCCTCTTGGATATTTTCTTGTTTATCAATAAAAACTATTTGAGTTTTCCTCCATGCTTTTGTATCATGGATGCTTGTTACATTTGTATGGTCAATTTATATCTGATCCTATATTGTTTATGATTATAGATCCATGTCTTTGTATAGTGCTCTGCTTCTGTGATCTTACAGGTCTTTTGTGAAGTTGGGCTTGCAAGGGAGTAGGTAGCTGAGGACTATCAAAGAAGAGAGGGATCGAATTGAAGGATTAGCGCAAGACAGAGGTTGGTCTTTCTGTTCCTCTCTATCTATAATTCATAAAGGGAAAACAAAAGTAGTTTTTCTCTGTTTGTTTCTAAGGCAACTGTCATACCTTAGTGGGATAGAGCAGTTCTAAATAGACACTTTTCCTTGTAACAGGTAAGGATAAAGAGAAGGGTGGAAAATGGAAAGGAACGAATAATCCAAGTCTAAAGAAAGAAGGGGAGAAAACTATATTCAAACATTGTTCCAAAGAAGGGCATGATGACACCCACTATTAGAAACTACATCCCAAACTAAGGCCTATGAAACCAAACAATAAGGGGAAACAAAAGATGATTGCTACCACACAACATGATCTTGGATCTGATTTTGGTGATGAGACAAAGATTTCAGCCATGGTCACAAAAGGAAAGGAAGCTATAGAAAGAACTAGTTCCTCACATAGTCACAACAAAACTCCAAATGAAGAATCAAGGATAGAGTTTATTCCATGTAAGGGTAATCTCAAATCATACAAAGATTGATGCATTATTTGATAGTGTGTCACAATCGAAGTTAATTTTGGAAGACTTGGTCAAAAATCTTAACCTTGAAATTGTACCTCATCAAAAGCCATATCCCTTGGATTGTATGGTCAATAATGCAAATTTACAGGTTACAAGGAAATACTTATTCAGGTTTTCCATTACTAAAAAATTCATTGATGAAGTTGAGATAGATGTAGGTCCACTTGACATCTCAGGAATTATTCTACGGAGCCCATATTTGTATGATAGGAAAGAGGTATTTTATCACCATGAGAACAAATATCTATTGCTTAAGGATAGAGTGGAGTATATTGTGATATCCCATCGCAAAAAGTTAAACATTTCTTTGGTTAATGCAGGGAAGATGAAGAGACTAGTAAATGCAAGTAAATTTTTTGTGCTTCTCATGATCAAGAAAAAGAATGATATTGATTATGAATCTTTTGAAGGTTGTGATGATAAGTTAAAATCTGATTTGTTTGATGTGGTAAGAAAGCATGGTGAGATATTTAAGGAACCAAAGGGGTTATCTCCCAAGAGGGGAATTCAACATGAGATATAGCTGCAACAGGATGTTCCACTTCCAAACATTGGCATGTATCACATGTTGATCATGGAGAGCATGGAAATCAAGAAGCAAATTCATGAATTGCTAAAAAAAGGTATCATACGCCCATCTACTTTGCCATGTGGTTCACCCATTGTCTTGGTGCCAAAGAAGGACGTGACTTGACGCATGTGTGTGGATTTCCATGCACTGAATAAGATAACGGTAAAGAATCGTTATCTACTCCATAGAATTGATTATTTTCTTGATCAATTGAGTTATGAAAAGTATTTCACTAAGTTAAACTTATGAAGTGGTTAAAATCAAGTTATAATAGTTGAAGAGGACATTTGGAAAACCACATTTAAAACTAAACAAGGATTGTTTGAGTGGCTTGTTATGCCTTTCAGTCTTACAAATGCTCCAGCTACTTTCATGAGAGTTATGAATGATGTATTGAGACCATTTATAGATGATTTTGTCATTTGTTACTTAGATGATATTCTCATATTCAACAAATCCAGAGATGAGCATGTCATGCATGTGAACAAAGTACTTGATGTCTTGAGAAAAGAACAATTATTTTTAAAGATTTCAAAGTGTGAATTTGGCAAGACTTCTTTAGTGTATTTCGGACACATTTTTGGAGGAGGTGAGCCAAAGATAGGGCCCTCTAAGGTTGAGTTCATTGTGAATTGGCCCAAGCCCAATATAGTTACAGAGGTAAGAAGCTTTCAAGGGGCAACAAAATATTGGAGGAAATTTATTGCTAATTTTTCTTCCATTGCAACACCACTACATGCATTGACTAGTGTCAAGAAATTATTCCATTGCATAGATGTACATCAAAAAGCATTTGAAGCTTTAAAACAAAAGATCAGTTCAACACCGATATTGGCTCTTGCAGATATTAGACAACCATCTAAGATTCAAATGGATGCTAGTGATTATGCCATGGGAGCAGTTCTTATGCAACATGGTAAACCCATTTCATTTCATTATGAAAATTTTAATGGTGCTATGACTAACTATCCCACTTATGAAAAAGAACTTTACACATTGGTACAAAGTGTTAAGAAATGGAAACACTAATAGATGGGGAAGGATACCATTATCCGTACCAACCATCAACCATTGCAGTACTTACAGTCATAGTCAAAGTTACAACAATCACGACACTTCAGATGGATGGGTTTTCTACAACAGTTCATTTGGTTATCAAGTACAAAAAGGGAATCTACAATAAGGTAGCTCATATTCTTTCTAGACCTATTGTAAATTCATCTATTATACTCAAGCACAATTCTATTTTACATGAAAGTTACATTGAGCAACATGCATATGATAATAACTTTCAAGATGTGTATGCAAGCTTGAGGCAAGGAAACCAAATTGAAGAGTTAGATTACCATGTACATAACAATTTGTTGTATCACTTGGGCAAGTTATGTATTCCACAGGGAGAAATAAATAGTATCATAAGGGAGGCACACACTTCATTGATCGCTGGAAATTTTGGTGCAGGCAAGACAATAGCGAATCTCCAAAGGTATTGTTATTGGCCAAACATGTTTGATAATGTATCTCGTTTCATTAGAGGATGTTATTTGTGTGCAATAAGTAAGCCTAGAAATAGGAAACTAGGATTGTACATTCCACTTCCAGTACCTTCACATCCATGGGAGAGTATCTCAATGGATTTTGTAGGAGCTCTTCCATTGTTAAGGAAAGGTCATGATTACTTGTATGTAGTTGCAGATAGGTTCAACAAGATATGTATTCTAATGCCATGTAAAAAGAAAATTACAACTAAACAAACAACTCATCTTTCCTTTCAAAATATTTGGGTTCATTTTGGTCTTCCTACTTCCATTATAAGTGATCGAGATTCTCGATTTTTTGGGAATTTTTGGTCAAATTTGTGGGACATGATGGACACTAAGTTGAAGAAGAGTACAACCTTTCATCCGCAAACAGATGGAAAAATCGAGGTGTTCAATAGGATAATAATTCGTCTTCTTAGAGGATATTGCAGCAAACATCCCAAGTTGTGGGATGAACAAATGCATTGCATACAACATGCATACAACAGGGAAAATCATTCTTCCACAAACACATTGCTATTTGAGGCATGTTTTGGGTACTTTCTAAGATCGCCATTGGACTTCATCTTTGAGAAAGATGTCGCCATCGATGGTCATAATGACATCGATAAGGAAAGGAAGTTCATTGATCAAATTCAGTTAATACATCACACAATGCAAGAACAACTTGAAAAGAGTTAAAGAAGCTACAAGGCGGGGCATGAAAAACACCGTGTCGATCATAAATTTCAAGTTAGAGATGAAGTTTGGTTATATATTAGCCAAGAGAGACTTCAAGGCGAAGATAAAAAGCTGAAGCCAGTCCGTTATGGTCCTTTCAAAAGTCTGGAAAAGATTGGTAACAATGCATTTAAGCTAGATTTGCCTCCTTATATGCAAATATACTCTATTGTTAATGTTGAGAATTTGAGATCGTTTGAGCCTCCTTTGGTTGATGATAAAGGAGAGCATGTTCAACTGCCGTCAATAGATGATTTCTCACCATAATATCTTGATGAAGTTCAACAAGATCTCATACTTGACAGAAGAACCATAACTTCAAAGAGAGGGAATGTCAGATACCTTCGAGTGGGACTCAAGGGACAAAATCCTTCTAAGGCCAAATGGATGTAGATTGAGAAGGTGAGGGAGTTGTACCCTCACCTCCTGAACAATTGATAGTATCTTTTGGGGTCCAAAAAGGCTTCCAATGGGGAGGAATGATTAGGTGATCAATATTTAGCTCAAAAATTAAAGTGCTCAAAACCACTCAAACACTGAACGAGCGCATCCATCTCGGCGATATGAACCCAACACAATTCATTTCACTCAAAACAGATCTCATATGAGGAAGATATCATGTTCTATTCGTTTTGCCAAACATAGGAGTTTTGAAAAAAAAAAAAAAGGGTAGAGTCACTACATAGCCAACTGTCTGTACTACTGACATGGAAGATGACTATGCAGGTCAACAACCAATGGGGTCTCACCAAGTGGTGTAGTTTGGTTGGTCTACAGTTGGTGAGTTGGCTTGATTTTATTGGTTGGAGGAGGAAAAATGAAGAGGAGACATGTGGCAAGCCCGAAGGCCACCTCGTGTCCCTCCCCAAAGGCCTGGGCATTAGCATGCAGTGGCAAAATTATTATGGGTAGGTTAGCAGAGTCGAACATGTGACCTCGCCTACACAAGATAAACACTCCACCACTATACCACCAACATGTTACTTAACATGTAACGGACACGTTGCCTATTTAAATGTTATGACGTTGGAGTTTGGAGGTAAACCGTTAGTAGTAACCCCTCCCATGTGACCACTACCACAAACTGTAGACTAGCGCTAACCATAACCGCGCCATTAAACGCGCTAACCACAGATTAACCTTTAATTAATCAAGCTTATCCATAATTAAAGCACAGTTTAAGTTGGTAGTAATTTTGGTGGAGTTGACAAATTTGGGATTTTCTCCAAAATTGGTGGAGTTAACTAGAGTTTCTCCAGTTTTAGTGGAGATTTCTTAGGAGAAACTGTTTTGGCCATAACTTTTGCAATTTTCAACGAATTTGGGCTCAAAAAAATTCATTCCTAGATGATTTTTATGTTCTGAGAACATTGAAGAAAGTTTCAGGAATAGTAGAGTAATGTAAATAACACTTTTTCCATTTTGAGATAATACAGAAGCCCAAGCCATGGAAATTGGACCAAGGAGATGTAGCCCAGGAGGGGTGAACTCCATCAAAACACTGTGTTAAGTGTTCATTTTGATGGTTTGTTGTATATTTGATTGTTGTTGTTCAACAATTTACTTACATGCTATTTTTCTCATGAATTTGACATAAAACTTGACATATTTACCTGTTACATTCACAAACACCATAAAGGAAACCTATGCACATAAAGCAAATGATGAGAAACTATTTGTAATTCTGAAGTTGAAATTAGCATAGAAAAACTAACATTCAACAAAAAATCATAGAGTAATGGCTATTTTGTGTTTAAGTATTTTCCTACTATGTACAATTTTAAATTCAAAACTAGTTATGACAATTGTCTCAGAGACATTTAGTATTTGTGAATTGTGCAATTTATGTTCCTTTTTTAAGCCCAAATTCAAGTGTTTATAGCCATTTTGAATTTCCTCTCTCAATTGCAAGATATAATACTAGTAAAAATGAATTTGTAATTCCATCAACCAGTTCTGCAACTTTGAGCTTGAAAAGTCATCAATGACAAGTCTGCCTAATGTCAATGATAAATCTTGCCCTGTGGTCTCCCCCTTGTATTGACATCAAGGAAAATTCTTCAACACAATGTTAACACGTGGCAAATTTGAACTTCAAAATAGCATGCTTGCATTTAATAATGGTTATCCCACCCTCCCATCGCCTATTAAATGTTATCTCTTATCCTATGTGTCTCTTTTACACCTAGGTTGAAGTAACCAAGGTAGTGGAAGGAAGTGCATAAGCCATAGAAAATTAGAAAATTCAACATATATATATTTTTTTCAATATCTATTTGTTTGGTAAATAATCATAATATATTAGATATACTCATAAATAATAAAACTACATACATACGTGCCTTGTTCATGTAAATTGTAAATATACAACCTTTTAAAAAATAAATATAATATTTTGTGTTTAATTTCTTTTTCTAATTTCGTCATGATATAACTTATTCCTATAGATTTTTCATTCCATAACAATTTCGAGAAAACTAAAAATATATTACACTACTAGAGGCAAGTCTTTACATGTTTTAAAAACCATTTTCATTATGTCAGAACCTTCCATCACTACAACACTTACACATACTAATTTCGATATAGTGCACTTTCTCAATGAAAAATAATTGTGAAACAATTTTTATTTTATTTTTATTTTATGTTTTATTTAGACAAATAACCCCACATTATTACCCTTGGTTTTCTACACATATCATTTTTATTTATTGATTGTATCATTTAGGCACTTGACACCTTATACTCTGAATGAAAAATAAAATATCAATATTAGAAAATATCAAAATTGATACAACTATTAAAAAAAAAATCAATACAAAAATATTACAAAGCTTAATCAATTTCACACCTTTCATATTTTTATCCTAAATATAGATTCATTGTATAGGTATCTAAAAATATCCATGCAAGTCAAGGAATACTTGTTTTACACTACTTTTACGGTATGTGTAATTTATTAATTTAAAAAAAATATAAATTAATTTTTATTTTCTTGGAAATATATGGCTGCATTAGTATTCCTTTTCTTCTACATATATTATTTTTTTATTTATCATTTCTATCATTTATATACTTAAATTTTGCACACCTTATACGCTTCACAAAATGATAAAATGTAAATGTTAAAAAATATCAAAATTGATACAAATATGAAAAGTTCCAATACATTTATAAAAAGAACCATATATTTAAAAATATTATTTAATTCCACCTTCTTACCCTAAGTAGCTTCATTGCATAAGTAGATTCCTTTTAATAGTTTATATAATTATAATAATAACAAGGGGCTGCGAGGCATCAAGTCCTTGCCTTGAGTGGGGCAGTAATTAAGCCAAAACAGACATAGTGAAATACATAACACAACCTTATATAAGTTACTTTATCTGCTGAGTGGATTGATTTCTAGACCTGAAGTGTAACTGGACAGAGACAGTACATAAATGATTCTTGTGGACAGTGTGAATTAGTAGGAACAATAAAGTGCTTAGGTCATACTCCCATGGTGACAAGCTAAGAAGTAATGTTTATGAGCTTTGTACAAGTATACTAAAGCATGGGAAGGTAATTACTCTAACACATTGTTATGTAGTAATGTAGACAACGGTAGCTTAAAACAAACAATTGAAGCCTTTGCACAAGCTAGTAAGCACTCAATCCCAGTTGCATCATAACAAAATGAATTTCTTATTGCTCATAAATAGCTTAGACACATTATTTGTGAGTTTGCTATCTACTTCTGAACTTAATATTGTTCACTAGTAGGCAATACCTTCCACTAGTTAGTGGTTATAGGAAATCAGAGGTATCAAACGATCTGCTTCCATTCTTGATTGTTAAGAAAGCCAGCATGGTATTCATTCTAACTTGCTTGCCAAGATATTATACATCCCATGCTTTCTCAAGACCACTTTTGGAAATACAAACAAAGAGAATTATTGAACACATGCAACTTATGAAAATACCTACAAATAACACTGGTTGCAAATATTTAGTTCTTACATGGATGCACTCTTTCATAATTCTCAATGTAGTTATTTCTCAAAAAAACAATTTTTGCAACAATTAACCCAATTATTTACTCAATCCCTTATTTATAAGGGCTTCAGAAAAGTAGGAATTAAGAAAAGCAAGAATTAAAATAAAAAATTACATTAGGAACAAAATAAGAAGCTGGAGGGTAGCTTGAGAGAGAAAGAGAATTCTCAAAATGCCTTAAGGACCAAAATTTGTTAGCGAAACAAGTTGCAAGTCCTTCTTGGTTCTTAGGTATAATTTACAATTATATAGGAAAGATCCAGAATATTCTAGGGATTACAGGCAACCAGGAAATGGAATCATTCTGAAATCAAGAGACTTGAATTGTATTTAAGGAAACCAAAATGGATCAAGGATAAAAAATTGTTTGAAAGAAAGGGGTGAGAAACACTTTTGAGAATTGTTCATTATGAAAAACTAAACTAAAAAATCATAGGTCGTGTGGAAAGTATGACAAAGATAGCATAGATGATAGAGTTGCTTACCTTTATCCAATTCAAGCTCTATGGATTCCAAGTCCATCTAAAGCTTGGTTACTATATCCTGTAGATGATCAACTTGGGTGTCCACAATGTGCACAAGGAGATTGGAGACCCTAGTGGGCATAGGGTTATCAGCCTGCTCGGAATTATTCACAATCAACAGAAACTCTAGAACATGCTCTCTGATGACAATTCCATTGGGCTCTGTGGCTTGTTCAACATCCATGTTGCTATTTCATACCTCAGAAGTTTCTTGAGACTAATGCGAGAAAATGCATGTTGGGCTTTAATCTTACATTCATAAATTTCAAAATGTATGATTGTTGCACATAAAAGTTACAAATTCCTTATTGTAGGTTGTAATTATATTAGAGTAAATACACATGATAGTGATGGCATGCATATTCAAAAGTTAAAAATTCCTTAATTTTATATTATAATTATATTAGAGTAAATATAATTATATTAGAGTAAATAGTCATGCTTAGAAAATAGTGATGTCATGTAAATTCAAGAGCGAAAAGGAGAAGGGAAATTGATTACATTATTCGAAATCCTATTGATATTCAGAAAATCCTCATTTTGTAGAGTATTTACCCATATCAAATGGTCTAAATGAGGGTGCGTTGCTAAACCAGAATCTACATACATGAATCTTAAAAATCAAAACACATAATAAAATAATCATAAAAATAGGAGAAAACAACATAGCACAGCACATTTGCCATGGGTTCACTAGTCCGTCCGTCTGTGGCCTTTATGTGGTGGCGTACAATGTCCATAGGTCTCATATATTTTCCCTCACTTTATTCCTTTTTCTTCTAATCTAAGTAAAATAAAACCATCATACTATGCAGGGCAAGGTGTTACATTGGGATTGATGAGAACTATAGACTTACAGAATTCCTGACTGGAGTTTGTTCATCCCTACTGGAAAGCATGCATTGGTTGTGTTTGTTGTCCACTCAAACACTACAACGACCATGGCTTTGTACAAACTGCCCCCTCATTTAATGTTGTTGTATGCATAGATTAGTCCGTGAAGATAAAGATATTTCTAACAAAATAAGTTGCAAAGTTTTGCATAAAATTAACTGTAACGTACTTCAGGAAAAATTAACTGTAACACACATCAAGAAAAATTTGGGGGTATCGATGAACAAAACTTCACGATATGGAGCAAACAATAAATTTGTTGGGACCAAAGAACCCTTTCTTAACTTCAAATAGGAAACTTGACACAATAAACCTCAAATTTTATGGTATTTGAATGCAAACCTCTAAATTTAGGTTTTTTGTCTCCTTTTCCATGTTAATTTCTAGTGCTGAGTAAAACGCTCCATGACTACCATCGAATTGGTTGTGTAAGAATATCAAAATCACCATTATCTGGGAGTTTCACCCTGCAGAAATGGTTTGTTTACTCTTGGGGTTGATATACATTATATATTTCTAGAAGAGCAACCTCATAAACAAAGTGTTACATATATAATACCACTCTTTTTCTTGGAATTTCTCACAACTTTATAAGTTAGGAACATATGTACAGAAGAAGACCTAAAATGAAAATGATGGTTCAAGCCAGGAAACACAGCGCACTAGCACTGCAAGAACCAGATTGAAGAAACAGAGTGTGCCAGCACAGCAAAGCACCTCACCTGGTTCCATTTCCGGCGTTCCATTGCCCCTAGAATTTTCGAGAGCCTATTCTTCTGCGTATAATTAGAGTAATCCCACGACAACACATCCCAAACCTCATAATTCAGTTGTTTAGCTCACGACACATCATTGGCCGACATTTGCATGAATATATAGGTGGCAATGACAAAGCCCCCTGGTAGAGAAAGAGAACATCTTCAATGTATGTCAATATGTAAACATAACAATATAACATAAAATGCCACGAACTAATGTCAGCATTACTTAATTGACGTTGGAAGTTTTTGTATGAGTCCATTTTTATCCTAAGTATAACTACTTATTGCCTCGATATGAGGCCAAATAAGACCTCTAAACTGTTAATTGGTTGAAATGACGGTTAAACGAAACTTATTGGATGATAAAAATATAGTTTATAGAATATAAATGGAAAACATAGACTTTAATTTATTTGTTCACCTTTGGTTTTTTTGCAATCACTAATGAAAAGCGGAGAGCTGATTACAATAGTCCCTACCATCCTCGAAGGGGTAGGGACTAAAAAGAATCATATATTTAAAGAGCTTATTTAATTCCACACAATTCATCTTCTTACCCAAAATAGATTCATTTCATAAGTAGATTCCTTTTAATAGTTTATATAATTATAATAATAAATATGGTTCCCCAAAAAATACTAAAAAAATTATAAATGAATATAGTATTGATTTCATGTATAAAATTAAAATTAAATGTTTCCCAAAAAATATATAAATTTCTTTAAAAATTTGTAATAATATATATATATTTTTAAATAATAATCAAGGATTTTGTATTAAAAAGTTATGTGTTGAATTCATAAGTTACATGTTATTGATATCAGGAGAGGCTCTCTCGATGATTCGTGATTCAAAATTTTTACCATTCTTATGAGTTAAAATTTATTTTTTATATTTTTATTTCTAATTAAGCTACAACAACTTTTGTAACATATACAAAATCTATTTATTAGGAAACAAAAGGAGTAATGCATTTAAATACCGGAGAGAGATTGGAATCCTTAGCATGCACTGTCTTCCTCATGTATGTCTCGTGAATGTTGATTTTGAAGCCTGTTTGTGTCGTTTACCAGAGGGACCTTCACGCTTTAAACATCTCTCATGTCTATATGATTATGATTGATCTAGAATTTTGAGTAGAATGTAATATTGTAATGTTTCTTGTGAGAGGAGATGTTGACTTCAATTGATAATTCTCTTATGGGGCTTGTTTAATAACCAGGCGGCTGAGCCCTGAATTCTACACAGAGAGAGCACCTAAAAATTGAATTCCATAGACTTTTCCACCATGGTAGCATCAATTTTTGTTCTGGGTTTAGAGCTCAATGTGATTTATATCAAGGGATCATCCCTAGACATTATAAAATAGGGCAACCAAACCAAAAAATTTAGAAGGGCTAGGTACACGCCACCCCCATTTGTGACCCAGGATAAACTCAAACCAAAATATATAGCGAGAACAAACACACAAATACTTATAGTCTGCCACAGAGGGGCCCAACATTATAACATTATCCAAAGATGTAGTTGATTATGAAGCAAATCTCAAGAACTACCCCTGAAGAGCAGATCCTATATACAAGTAATCAAAACAATTGAACTCATAGAGACAAGGACCAATCCTTTGATATCTAATCCCCTCGATCGGTAGTAATGCTCCACCAACCACCACCAATTTTCCCCATAATGTCGCTTAGTATTGTCCTCCACTTGTGAAATTATGTAATGAACATTGCTCCTCACATAAAAATCAAATGCTCCCTCTTGAAGGAGCCAACAGGCTGAATTCTCCATGATCATCATTGAATCAACATGTCAGCTCATTCTTCCATGTCGATGAGGTGTGAAATATTTCAAAACCTACCTGAAAATGATTACGAAGTACCATATATGAAATGGATCGAAGCTTATGGGTGTCATCTCCAAGTGAGGGCACCTATATGGGCCTTCTATGTCGATGATACATCCATAATGAGATTTGTGTTGTGACCTTTATAAGAATTCCATGAGATAAGTTATGTGGGGGCTCGTATATGAGTTTTCCATTCCATTCAAGGTTTCCCTTGGGGAGAGATGTCCCATGGTAATTGTTTTCATAAAATTTGGAATTATTTACCCTCTACTCATGATAGAAGTGAGATCTTGGGACATGATTCAAAAGCTTGAGGATTCTTGAGATGATTTGAGTAATTATTACATCTTGGGGTAGATTTTGTT
Source organism: Pinus tabuliformis (assembly GCA_031772625.1). Taxonomy (NCBI): domain Eukaryota; kingdom Viridiplantae; phylum Streptophyta; class Pinopsida; order Pinales; family Pinaceae; genus Pinus; species Pinus tabuliformis. The sequence goes on along the minus strand of CM062820.1, from coordinate 740,571,610 downwards.
TTGTTATCCTTGATATGATAAGGAGGGAGTCTCCTATCATGTGATTTCTTGTGTATTCATTTTCACAACTTATTTTATCCCTTGAAAGAGAGTGTAGGATTTAAAAACATTATTGGTTTCATATCCCAATCCCCAAACATATTTATATTCTAGATGATTCTCAGGATGAATAATCATCCCTCGCCCCCACTCATGTCACCCCTGGATTTACTTTCTCTACCCCGTCAAAAAATAATATAATGCTTTTATGTTGGGATACCCATTTCTTAGAGTATTCTCTTGTTGTTCTAATTTTCCAGTTCTCTTTGGGAGTTATGAGTTTCATTGGTGAATAATATATGTTGAATGTGTTGATATAGTCAGATTCATGGGGGTCCAAATTGGAATCCTCATCTTTTATCCCTTTAGCCCTAATAATTTATCCTATGAGAGCAATGATCCTAGTTGTAACTTTAATATTGTTTGTTTCCTCATTTTGAAATATGATTTTGTTTCTTCTCACCACTAAAGGATTCCATATAGCAGCTAGATCATCTTCCTATTATATCAGAAATGTTGTTAGGCTCCCTGATTATGTTTCTGAACGGATTGAAGACTATGCAATGGGTTTCCTTGGTGAATGTACACTCAATAGTCAAATGATCAATGATCTCTTGATTTTTCTTACATAGAACACACCAAGAGGGACCTTGAATTCCTCGCTTTAAGAGATATTTAACTATTAATATTTTTTTATGTGTTAAGGTACACCAAAATACATTAATCTTGGGAAGGCATCTAGGGTCCCAAATTTTCCCCAAAATTGGTCAAGTAGAATAGATCGACCAGGGTGAAGGAGGGAATTGTATCCTTTTTTAACCAATAAGGAAGACGACCCCCAACCTCTAGATTCCTCCTTCGATAATAAGGTCAGGGAACAACTGAATAATAGGGATTCCATTTATTTACTTGTTGTTATAATCCTCTCTGGAATGTTTCTGCAATACCAAGATTCCCAGATGACATCTGCAGACCATACAAAGACATCATCGAGGGATAATTTATTATGTCTATGAAGCCACTCCTATATGGGATGGAGGGAGGGAGTCATTCCTAGGGGATGTCCTCCCAAGATGTTGAATTTGCATAGGCTAATATGCTTTGTATTCCTAGGAATCTAAGTAATTTTAGACAAGATAAGAATTATAAAACCTTCAAGGGTTATCTAGATTTGAGAGTTTCCCATGTTTGGTAGTTGATGGAGGAAAGAATGTATTTCCCTGAAGAAGTATTTGAAATGGAAAATATGCTTCCACCAATCCTGATTACCTATTATTAATCGACACACTAATCTAACTCCCGTGGAAATATTCAATATGATTGGATCACTAATTCCTAATCCCCCCATATTTTTAAGAAGATGAACCATTTTCCAATTTGATTACATGAAATTTTTTAGTGTTGTATTTTCCCCCTTTCCATTGAAATTTCCTAATTTCCTAAGCCATTTTATGCTTCACAAACATGGGAGTTAAGAGAACCAAAAATTTATATATGGGCAACGTTGAAAGGACTACTTTTATTAGGATTATTCTTCCTGCAATGTTCAACCATTGAGCTCCCCATTTCTCAAAATTATTTTTAAATTTCTCTATCAGACTATTCCATGAGGGTTTGGGAGAAGGCTCGAGACAAATGGGAATCCCTAAGTATTTGAAGTTAGACTGGGAACCTTTACCAGATATCTTGAGGATTTGAAGGAGCTTCTGTTGAAGGTCTTTGCTAGAATTCCAGCTACATAAATGGAATTTCCTTCATTCATTTTACACACACAAATTTCTAGGAAATCATCCAAAACATACCTGAAGTTTCGCACTATTATATATGAATCTCCCCCTAAAATATTTGTATTGTCAACAAATTGGGAATGATTTATACTTTTGATTATTTTCGTATATCTAGTTCCTAGAAATTGAGAGGTGATTCAGTCTTGTTCTAGTCTCCTGCTCAAGGATTCTTCCATCATGATAAAGAAAATGGGGGGGAGAGAGCACCCCTACCTGAGTCTATGAGAGGCTCGAAATAATCTCACAAATTTTCCGTTGTTTAGAGGAGAAATCTAAGGAGACGATATACATGGATTTCCAATTTAAGAAATCTTCAGGAAAGCTCATTTTTTAGAGAACAATGAATAAGAAGGAATGTCTTATTCTTTCAAAGGAATTAGCTAAAACTAGTTTAATTTCCATTCCTTTTTCCCCTTGATATTTACTAGAGTGGATGGATTCTTGAAAAATGATGATGCTATCTAGAATTTGCCTTTGTTTTATGAAGCCAATTTGATTTTCATAAATGAGGATGGGAAGGATAGGTTGCAATCTTTTTGACAAATTTCTTGTGATTATTTTGTAAGTTGAAATTGCATTAATAAATTAGAAGAAATATTTCAAAATATGAAGATTTACCTATTAAGGGACCAAGTAAAGGCAGGTCGAATTAAGAGCTCCTCCCATTTTCCTAGATTTTTGGACAAAGGAGGCCATCTTGTATAGCTATAACTTGACCAAATCCTAAAACTTTTGATAGAACAATCTAGTGAATTCGACCGGGCCTAGGGCCGAATTGCTTCCCATATTTCTTCATATGTAATGGTTAACATTACCTTTCCATTGGTTCCTAGAGTAATAAACTTTGGGATGTGCTACATTTACTTGAATTTGATTGATATTGTTTCTAAATTCCCTCATTTTTGTTTTCTTATGAAAAAAAAATGGTATTTATGTTCCCGAATTTTAACCATAGCCTTCTATATTTTAGTTTCCATGACTCTTCTTCCTCTCTTATTTTTTATGTTGATTTTCATATGTTTCCTTTTATTTTGTAAGGAGCTCCTCAATTTTTCGTTGGGTTTCTTTGAGTTGTTTTTGTAGGAGTTGCACTCTAATGGATTTGGAACTGTATATATCTCAAACTTGTTTCTTTATTTCTTCCTCTATGCCTTTTTTTTGTTCCCATATGTATATTAGAGAGACCCTTATATATCATTGGATAATTATATGAATTCTGGATCACATGCCCAAAGGGGATTGAATCAAAAGGGGATCAAACCTTGCTTTGATATCCATTCTATGCTAAACCTGATAGGAAAATGGTCAGATCCCCCCTAAACAAGATGAAAGGAGGAGATGGAAATTGCTTGACCAAGAAGATAACTCCCAACCAAAAATATATCCAACCTAGCCACTATGTGGCCTAGGCCTATTATTTTATTGTTCCAAGTGTACTTTGACAACTTTGGTTTTATATCTACCGGGGCAAGCTCTATAATTAACTCCTCCATTTTTTTCTTCAAATTTGTCTCTAACTGGGTTACCCCTTTCTTCTCCCAGTGATGTCTCATGGCATTCAAGTCCCCTTATAATATAATATGAGAGTTTTGAAGAAGCTCTAAATTTTCAAGAAAGGAACCCCAACATTCAAATTCATCTTGATCATTATTTGGTATATATATAGATTGAAAATATTACAAAATTTCCGTGTTGGGATGTGGAAAATTTTGGATTTTATCCAATGATATGATTTCTCTTCAAAGATGAGGTGAATCCAAGAAGAGGACCACATGGTGAATAATCCCCTCGACACCCCTCAAATCCCACTGGCACATCATTAGAATTTTGAAATATCCTTTGACATATCTAGAGAGCATAAACCTCTCCTAACTTAGACTCCTATAGAAGCAAAAAGTGTGGATTCTATAATCTTATTATATTTATAATCTCTTGTTCCCTTCACTCACCACTAATCCCCTTGTAATTCCAAGAGACAAAATTCATTGTTTATTGTTTTCTTTGAAATATCCCTATAGTGAGGAGCCAAATGGACCATTTTTCTTTTGATTTATGAGGATTTTGAATGTTGTACTACTCGTCACTCCCTGTGTGCCTCTTTATTTCTCACATTCAGCAAGTTTATGCCTAACTTCCTTGTTGGATTTTCTCCTGAGTTTCCTTGTGTATCTAGTTTGAACCGCCACTTAGTCAAGTTGTGAGTCTAATTTCTCCTTTGTGGAGATGTTATTTTCATGTAAACTCATTCTTTCCTTTGGGTATTTTGTCTCCTCTTCATACTTCAAATATTGTGTTATTGGAGGGGCTTATTCTAATTCAGATATTCTTATTGAGCTTCTGTCCTCACCTTACATTAGGGGAATTTTGAGATGTAAAATGAGCCTCCTAAGAAAAATGTAACACCAAAATAAACTTTATGAGAAACAATAGGGTTTAACATGATGATGTTAACCATGGGGGATGACTGACCATTTTTGGAGTAAAAAGGTAAAAAGATTAAAAAATAATAAAATAATAAAACTATTTTTTCAACTCGTATTATCAACTTATCTCCCTAAGTTTTTACTAAAATTTTGAGAGGGAGTACTCTTTGGATGCAAAATGTAATTCCTAATCCAAGGAGTACCCACATTTCATGCTCTCGATGGATCCTGCTACACGAAAAATGAAAAGCAAATGAAAAGATGTGATTGCAATCACGTTTTTCATGTATTTCTCATTTTTCGTGTAGCAGGATCCATCAAAAGTATGCAACATGGGTACTCCTTGGATAAGGAATAAAGTTTTCATCGAATGAGTGTTTCCACTTGAAACTTGAGTAAACCCATAGAGAGATAAGCTGAAAATACGAGTTGAAAAAATTGTTTTTTATTTTTTCCCTCTAAAATTTGATGATGTAATATAATCTTATTTTATTTTTTCCACTATTATTTTATAACTTCCTTAGGAGGCCCATTTTAGACCTTAAAAATCCCATAATGTTCCTATGTAATGACATTGTTTGGATTTCCTTGTGGAGTTTGAGTATCTCCTTCTTCCATTTCCACATTTGTGGCATCCAAGGAGGCAAAATGATTTTTTGAGTGAATTTTTTTCATCTTTTCCTCTCCCATCTCTGGTGGAGATTTCCTATTAGGATGGGGGGAGGGCCATAGGTTTCATTCCATTTACCACATTATTAATTCTAACAAGCCTATTTTTTCCTTTTCCTTTGAGCTTTCCATTGGCCTTCTTCCTCTTAATTTGTATCCATTCCTTCCTTCATAGGAAATTTTTTGGAAAAGTGACCATGTTCATGGAAATAATGACATGTAAAAGGAATTTGATCATATTCTACTAGTTGGATTAAGGACCAAACATTTAAATAAAGTTGGAGAACTTTAGGTAAACCTTTTTCTAGATCTACTTCAACACATATTCTAGCACAAGCATACATAGATTATCTTACCTTAACTCTATCAATATATTTGTTGAGAGTGTTCCTCATATTTTTTATAGTTTCCTTGTCCCAACAATGAAGAGTCCATCATGCATAGTTGAAGGAACATCATTTTCATAATTGAGATATAGTGTCCATCTATCCAGATATAGACCCTAAGCTCCCATGAAGTAAGGTCCATTTTTTAATATGAGATCTTTGTCCTACTTCATCTCAAAAATGAATGTATAGAATCCTTTCCCACATAAGACACTTTCAATATTCCATTTCATGAAATGTTTCGAGTTTTTTCCAACCCATTGATGTAGGGTTTTTGGGGATGGCCATATCCTAATGAACTAACCCACAAGCCTACATTCTTCCATATTGAGAGTTTTAGATATGGATTTATTAGAGTTTACTATTGGAAAATGTGACTAGGTGTGGTCTTCATAATGTCTTATGTAATATTGATTTTATTTGTTTGATGTAAAGAGAAAAGAAAATATATTATTAATTTTTTTGTAGCACGGGTTCATGCTCTAGATCATTTTATTTATAGGTAAAGCACCCATTGTGTGCTTCTAGGATTTTTCATTGAGTCAAGAAGTCAAAGAGTCATTGAAACATGAAAAATACCCTATTGGGCATCATGTATCAAGTCAAAGGAATTTATGTGAGTCAATTTGTGTCATAAATACCCTCCAAGATCAAGTCAGCCTACAACCAGTCAACAAGTTAACCTACAAGTAGAGACAACTTAGCCTCATTAGGGTTGTTCGAGCTCCAAGAAAATCCTATGTATAAGAGGTACTTGACCTAATTTGATGAGCACATACAAGGAATTTGATAAATGACAGAAAAAAGTCCGATCTCAATAGAAAATAAGTCTAAAGATAAAGAAAAGTTAAAGTAATTAAATTTGAAGTTAAAAAATCTATTTTGAGCCTCCATCTCTCACATGTGCGAGTTGTAGCTAGGGTTTCTAAAATTACAAATTCTAGTCATCATAAGAACCAAAATCTATTGTCAATAAGGTCACACTTGCAAGCCAAAATACTAAAGAAAGAATACAAATTCAGGTGAAAGATAGAGAAGGCATGTTTCACCATCATTTCCTCACATGTGAAGCTATGGTTTCTGCAGTACAACCATAATTATAGTCAAGAAGTTACAAGTCTGAATTTGTGATGTTGCAACAGTTTTGGGACAATTTAACTTGGGTTGAATTTGTGAATAAAAATCTCATCAAAGGGGAGGTTGACTTGTTATTGGAGGGGTATTTGTTAATATTCTTAGGTATTGGAATTCATCATTTAAAGGTTCTATAAGAAGAGAAGAATTCTTTTGGGTTTTCCTCTCAAGAGGAAAGGTCTTGGCCCTAGCTAGTAACCTATATTTTGTTTCCTCTTGTCTCATTGATCTTCATAGTTTTATAGTTGTTTCAGATGATAAGAACACAATAATAATCAAGTGAAAGAAGAAGCTAATTACAAGTACATCAAGTTAAGTAAAATAACATCACAAGCAGTTATCAAAGTAAGTAAATCACCCTAATCTAGCTTCCCTTGATTTCTCAACACGGTTTCAGAGCCAAGGTGATAAGAAGAAGAGGAAGCTTTAAGATAACTCCATTGAAGAAGGATACATAAGGGCCAAAAATAAGAACAGAATAAAGTAAATCAAGTCATTAAGGAAAAATAAAGAGCATCAAGGAAGACTACTTTACACATCATATTGAAGGAAGGAACTCTTGAAAGAAGAAAGAAGACCTCATGGACCCCACCTCCACTCAAAATACTCTACACACTTGAATTATTATTGGAAGCATTCTCATTTTGTCCAAAGGAAGCAAGAAGAAGCACTTCATCATCAAAGGAATCAAAGTGATATCCCTCACATTGAAGAAAGGATCACATCTCAAACTTCCTTGAATAAAATCATATTTCCCCATCTAGAAAAAGAAGCACTTCCTTTTTTGAAGAAAGAAGATCATAAAGAAAGAAATTGTCATCAAGAAGGCGTATTCAATTGTCAACAACAAAGGAGTAGTGGAAGTCAAAATAATCAAGAAGGAATCTAGTTGAAGATATCATTGTCAAATAAGAATCTTCACTTGACAAGTAAGTATTTTATATTTTATGTCTCAATCTACAATGACTTCTTTCTGTAAGGAGAACAATAAACATGTTGGGACATTGAATTACCTTGTATGGAAGAAGAGATTAGATTTTATCCTCATATAAAATAAAGTTAGTGAATATGTCACGAGCTCAATCATCTAACCTCCTCAAGAGAAATATCAAGCACTATCAAAGTATATGAAAGGAGAAGTAAGAGCTCAAATAATCCTTATTGAGTCAATTAATAATTCCCTCACTCCCTATCTAGAAAAGTTGAAGACATCAAAAGATATATGTGAAAAATTGGTGGAATTTTTCTCAGTAAGTACTGAAAGAGAAATTATATCATTAAGAACTGAAATATACAAAATGAAGGTATCAAAGGAAGAAGGGGCAACCTCATACCTTATTAGGGTATCTCAAATAAGAGATCAACTACAAGAGTTATGAGAAGTAATATCTGATTGAGAGATGACCACCATTCTGCTCAATGCATTACCCGGTGAATGGGGCAACTTTGTATCAAGTATCTATGGAAAGAAAGAAACTAAACAATTCAATGATCTATGGTCATTATGCAAAATTAAGGAAACTAGATTGAAGTAAAAGAATGATGTTGGATCAAGTGAAAATCTCGAGCATATGCAGTTATGGAAAGGAAGAAAGCAAAGTCTCATAAAATATTTCAAAAGAAAATTGACATGTCTAAAATTCAATGATGTGAATGTCATGAATATGGGCTTTTCAAAAGGAATTGTCCTAAACTCAAGAAGGACAACAAGAAGTGAAAGGAATGAAATAAAGTCCATATCACCAAAAAAGTAGAAGAACTAAATAAGAATATTTCAATGAAGGAAGAAGTGATAGACCTGCACTATTAGAAGGTCTCTCACACTCAAAATTTATATTTCAAGTACATATAAGTTAGCAAGTAAAATTAGGAAGCATCACAGTCATGATAATATGCATTATAGCAGATATTAGATGACATCCCCATAGAGGAAAGGAAGGATAGCCAAAGTAGAAGTTTATATGGTTGAATCAATCATATTACATGATAGAAAGGAAGTAGCTCATGACATCTTCATTGGTATCATAGAAGGATAACTGAAGTAACATATTAAATGATTAAAGAAATTCATCTAGAAAGATATGAAGATTAAAGTTTGTCACACGTCATCTTCATTAGAAAGAATCATTTGCAGAATGAGGATCATTAAGATCCTCCATCAAAATCTTTGTTAAAAGGTTCACTTCTATTTAGAAGAAGCAAGTGTCTCATAGACAGTCTATAACCCACCTATTGTGGAGTCTACTGGTTAAAAGGATAAAAGTATGGTGATAGAGGAGTGCAACATGTCAAGTTGGTTGAAGCATTTCTGTCTTCAAGCATGGAAAGGAAGCTTCCAAAGGAAGTCTAGATGACCACATGAAGGAGAAGGTATGTATAACTTTGGTAATAGATAGATAAATTCATTTCATCACATAGTTCTAGATAGAATGGTTAGAATGTTCTATATCATAAGCATGATGAAAGAAAAATGAACTCTTCCTTATGTATGATACATGAAGGCATGGATACTATGTGCCTTGAACTCTTCTACATGATGACATGATATGACCTCATGAAGACTATAAGGTGATTGACAACTATGGTTGCTATGATGAAGGAGCTATGTCTAGAAGATCATGAGGAAGCAATATGTGAAGAAGATGAAATAAGAGTTTGTAAAAGATGTATCTATAGTCAAGAAAGATAAGATAAGTGATAAACACATATAATGTGAATAATTAGCTATGAAATATCCATGGAGAAGGTGTGAAGACCCTAATATATATATGTTGGCTTAGTGGGTCCTGACCCAGGTTCAAAGTTGATTGCGCCAAACAAAACCATACACTACTAGACCTTTTGGCATCAGCTTGTGTAGCGCAGACTGAAGTCTCACCTGAAGCAGTATGGGGGGATGCTGGAACCAAGTTTCCACATCCAGAGATCAGTGTGATGTCTTTTACTGCCCTAGATATACCTTCGTGTAGATCTATTGTTTGGGTTGTGTTATATTGGGGGGTTTGATGGGGGCGGTAGCCCCACTCTACGAGGTCCGGGACAATGTCTCAGGGAAATTTTTGTTTTGGACCCTATATTAGGTGGGCAGACCTACCTATGGTTTTGTGCATGGATTTGGCACATGGTTTTGGGCGAGATGGTTTTTGGTCCATGGTATTTTGTAGATCCAGTCAAGGGAACTACGATTATGTTCTAATCCAGGGTTAATGGATTGGGATTTATGGATGCTTTTGCATGTATATATATGTATTGTAACATTGAAAGGAAAATAATGAAAAATCAATTTGGTAGTCTCGGTTTTGGGATCCATGGGAAAATATCTGTGTATATTTGTTTTATGTGTTATCCTATTACCTTTGTTTATTTTCAATTTTTAGAATTCATATGCAGGTAATTTTTGTACGGGGTTAAAACCTACATTTATAAGTCTGTAGGGTTCAGTATTGCAACTTCCTCTAAACAGCCTCTAGACCTTCGCATAGGTCTACAATAGGTCTTTGTGGACCCTTAACAGGTGAATCGGCCACTTACACACACCATAAAATAACCCTAGGTCTGAGTTCACGCAGATCTACTTAAGTACTTAATAGACATAAGAGAATGAATTATAATCTTCGCGAAAGTACTTAATAGACATCGTGTTCAGTTAATAAGATTTATGCAATAGAGTCTCACATCAATAGATCAATATTCATAAATGAATTATTTCATCACAACATATATCACAACATAAATAACAGAAGTAAACAGATGAACACATGAATTTCTTCAACAATCTTCTTTATTGATCTTCAATACGAGGTTGCAGACTCAAAACTGCCCTACGCACTTAGCTGCAGGGGTTCACGCACTCAGCTGCAGACTCTACCCTAGGTCTCCGCGCACTCAGTTGTGAAGCCTTTTACCTTCTATCTACCCGCTGCTTACTTGTCCTTTTTTCCTCTCTCAAACATAGACATCAATATCTACCTTAGACTCTCTAAGATACACCTATTTATAACTTTTTACATACAATCCATGGTCCGCGGACCATGGGTGGATCTCAAAAATAGACTTGAATTTACATAGACAAGGGGCTAAAACCCATTTTGACTCCTAACTATGTACATGCTCCACATCCACAAATTGCAGAGACTTTACATCTTTTTACCAAAATTTACATAAAATCATGGGTTTTTAACCCCGAAACTGACCAAGGGGACCCCATCCCAATAGGTCCCCAACACAAAGGTCATGAATCGCCCTTGCATCACTCAGCTAGTGCTGTGATCTTGCTGCGAATATCCCCAAAATCCACCTGCACAACTGCAACCTTGACAGTGCTCTGCGTGGCTACCTTCTTGACCTCTTCTACGAGCTATTCTGTAGCTGGTCCTTTCGTGACCATCTTCATATTTTGTTGTGTTTTCTGCAAGCCCGTCATCTTCTATTGAATATTGGTTGATACTTGGTAAGATTCTTCTAACCAAGGTCCCAACCTGGCCTTAAGCATGACCTCCTTCTTCCGAGCTGCTTCAACCTGAGTGACGAGTTGCTTCCCCTCCTGCAACTTGGCGAGCCGTTGCACTATGAAAATTGAATGTTCTATCACCCTGAACTCATCGTAATGCTTCTAGAGCTCACAGGTCTCTGTATTCAATATTTGTAGGTTTGGGTCTTCCTATAGAGTCATAACCAACTCCATCGCCTGTTCAAACAAGGTCGTGCAATCAGCAACTGCGGAATCCAAAGTGGCCATCCCTTCCTTGATGGTAGCTCTACGCTACTCCCTGACCTCAGGCAGAGTTATAGGTTGTAATTTGAGCTGAAGATCTATGATCTTCATATTGATTTCAAATTGAACTCGCCCAACTTCTACCGTCACCTCGTGCACGCCTGCAGCTAATTTCTAGATCTTGGCTTTTGGATGTGCGTCCTCTGGTATGTGCAACTCTAGCACTGTTCTGCACGCCTCTGCTACCGCGGCCTCCAGCCTAGAAATTTGTGCCTACATTGTATATTTTTCCTTCAATGCCTGCGTTTTCTCGGTGAACATATTTCGTTGTTCAACCTGTATTCTCTTATTAAATTGAGAGTGCGCTGCTCCCAAGCTCTCAATTTCTTCATCACGCCTGCCTGCGGCACATGAAGAATCTCATTGGGAAGCATTGCAATGTTCAACCCAATGTTCTTAAGGGTTCTTAAGATTATGCGGTCATCGTCGACTCTGCACAGAGGGACCCTTTCGGTAAAGAAACTATGCGAAGGTACAGGGTCCTTACCAATTATGCATCCTGACTTGTCCTCGGTGCTAGGCTCACTTGTGTTGTGCTCGCTTGTTTCACACCCACCTGTATCCTTCTAGTTTGGATCTGCAGCTCATGCAGATCCTTCTAGATGCTCCTGAGTTTCTGCATATACTGTTGTTCAAATTGTTGTAACAATTTAGTTGTAGTATCTCGGACTTTGTCGACAATCTGATTAAGATCACCCTCTATAAATTTCATGGGATCAACATGCATTTTGTCTGACTTTTTCTTCTTATGGGGACCTTCCCACTGCTCCTATCTGCGCTTCCTTAGCCGAAATGGGGTGCTTTTCCCCTCATCTTCATCACCGCCCTGTTCATATTGTTCTTCCTCCTATGTTGCAGGCGAATTTGATTTACTGCTTCTCTGTGATTCATGTTGCTCTTGTTCAGCCTGCTCCTTAGTAGCACACTCCTTCTCCATCTAAGCCTTCTTTGCGGCTTCCTTCATCGGCTGCACGACCAACTTCTGCATAGCCTGCTTTGTTGGATCTTTCCTTTTCTTTTCAGCCTAGCTGCCTACACCCTTACTGGTTCTGACATCCAAATCTGATGGGGCACGCCATTCTACTGGCCGTTGCTTGATGACCTCCTGTATGTCATGATCTGTGACCAAGTATGTTAAATCATACCATTTTTTATGTGAGTCCTTTCGTGCCTAAATGTAGACGCGGTGGAAGTTAGCTTTGAACGTGGCATATGCCGACAAGTACTCATACAAGATTGTGGACAACCTTTGCCGCTAATTGATGGCCATGCAGAGACTCATTTCCATCAGGACCTAGAATATTTTTGTTTCAGTGACCCACACGGGGTCCTTCATGGCCTAGAGGGAGGCGAACTCGGCCTCCGACAATCCTTCCTTCAACAGAGGAAATTGGTTGTCCTCTAGTAGCTACCATTCGACCAACATGATGGAGAGAAGCAACCACATATAGTGGAATGGCTTGGTCTCATCTTGGACCTCACAACAATTCACGAGGAATTCGCTACATAGGTACCTTGACCAGTTAAAATCCACACCCTTCACGCATTGTGCCTATAAAGAGACCACAGGCGTTAGAACCTCGTCCGTGCAAAACTTCCGCATTACCTTTCCTGCCATGATTTATGAGGCAATCTGCATCACGGGATCGTTGATAGATGTGATCGAATATCCACGCGGCTTTTTCACAAGTACAAACTCCTTTTTCAGCTTGTCCACCAATTTTTTTTCTCTTGCCTTTCCACCAAACTCCTTGGCCGAATTCAAGTCCTCATTCGGCAGGTGCGTGATCTTGTGGATGAGCATGTCAGTGATGGGTATAGGCCCTCCAAGCCATAAACAACCATCGTGGACTAGAGTAAGCAACTGATGCACATAGGTCATGTTAATAGTGGTGAGGTGATAATGGGGTACCCACAATAGGTTCGACAACTCGGAATTCTCCACTCCGCGGATCCATTCCACTATTTCTAACTCAGTGACACCTGAGTCTGGGTTATAGACATGCTTCATATAATTTTTTGTCACGACTTGAGGGAATTGTTCATGGTTTTCTAGGTCCCAGTATTCCATCTTCAGCAGGGGGATCCGCACAAGGCATGAACCTTCAAAGGGGACCTGCTCCAGTAGCAGGGGTGTAGAAATAAAAAATTTGTCTAAGTCTAGGTCCTTGGTGACCTTTGTTTTCCCCTTGCGCTGAGGGATATAGTCCAACAACTTTGAAATGGGATCCATTCCCTCAGCATCTATATCCTTAATGCCCTATCCTTTGTCGGCCTCCAAATCGACAACCCTCTCATGCTACTTGTATTTCTTCTGCTTTTGGGTTCCATAATATTTCCTATGTGACTCATGCACTAGCACCGACTTCTTTTGTTTATCCTACTTAGGCTTCTGGGTTTCTCTAACAGGGGTAGGCTTCGACCTAGGTGACTTTGATGCCGCAGGCACAGGTGTCGGAGCTTCCATACTCACCACCTCTCGAGAAGCTCCTTCAGACGTGACATCTCCCCCCTTGCTCACAGTCTTAGCAGGGCTTGGTCCTAAAATGATGTCAAGGATGAACTTCTGATTCAACTCTGGTAAATTGGCAAATGCAGGGCTCACGACCAAATCTATAAAGAATGAGTGATTCATAAGCAACAGAGAACACAACTCAAAAAATCTAATTGCGCAAAGTGTTCTCTATTTCACCAACACATGTAATTTATAGGGGTTTTTGAATTCAAATCCAGTCGTTCCCCCAAAAATCTGATCATTAATGTTGTTTTGGTGGCAGATCTTCAAATATTTTGACTTAAATGTCGCCAGCCTTCTCCTATTAACCATCTTCTGGATGTCAAATCATGAATAGTGACTCTAATGGTCACTTTCCTGCTATTTTGCGTGACACTTTCCTCCATATCATAGCTACCTGCGCGCAACTTCTTATACTGTAAATTCTCCCTTTTCTGCACAACCCTTCTGCCGCGTAGTTCTCCAATCCTGGTAGAGTAGTTTATAGTCCTAAACTCCCTTACAACTACCTAGAGCACTAAGATTGTCCTATCGTCATATAGTCATTGAGCTGGATCTCTTGTATATGGCTTCAATTAGATTCTATTTACCCTTCCCGGAAAAGGTTCTCCATTCATATTTGCGAGCTGAACCATGCCTCCATTTGTATTCTCTTTGATAACATATGACTAAGGCCAGTGCATCTGAAATTTCCTCGGAAACTTAGTGAACTTTCTATCATATAATAAAACCAGATCATTTACTTTGAACATGCACAACTTGATGTGTCAATCATGCCATGATTTTTCACGCTCCTTCTGTACTTGCTGATGGAATCGAGCTAAGAATATGTCTTCTTTAAGCTCCATCAGTTGCATGAGCCATTCTTCCAAGGCTTCACGATCTGCCATACCTGTGAAAGCTGTTATGCATAGACTAGGCACAATATATTCCATAGCCATCAGAGCTTCTATGCCATAAACCAATCTAAAAGGTGTCTATCCTGTTAGATTTTTGCAAGTAGTCATGTACGCCCATGGCACTATAGGTACAAGCACATCCCAATCATTCCACTGCGAATTACAAATCTTCGTCAGCACGTTCTCCAAAATATTATTAAATGCCTCAACTGTTCCATTAGCCTGAGGATGATACAATGTTCTCTTCTGATGATAGACCTGGAACTCTTTAGTCAACACGCTGATCATTTCATTTATGAAGTGCACACCCCGATCACTCATCAACACTTTTGGGCAGCCAAATTTGGTTAACACATACTCAAACAAGAACTTCATTGTTGTAGCCCCTGTACAATCCTTCCCCGACTATGCCTCCATCCATCTAGTTAGATACTCCATCGCGGTGATGATATATCGTGCACCTGTCTTCTTTCCTGGGGGCTGAATGGTCCCAACAAAATCAATTGCCCATTTTTCAAATGGATGCAACGATACTTGAGGATTCATTGGCAAATCGCCCCTTCTAGATGGTCTTCCTATTCGTTGACATGCATCGCATGCCCTACAATATGATTTAGAATATTTATGTAGCGTAGGCCACCATAAGCTTGCACACAAAATCTTTTGCACTGTCACCTTTCTTGCATAATGTCCTCCCGCAGCCCCTCCATAAGCTTCAGCGAGGATGATATTCCATTCAAAATCTAGCACATATCGTCACAATATCTCTTATGGCCCCATATTATACAAATGTCCTGCAATCACTAAAAAAATTTCCTCATGCACTACTAGTTCCTTCTTTTGTTGACTGGTATATCCTTCCAGCATCGTTCCTGTAGTCAAAAAGTGGATAATATCTGCAAAGTGGTTATTTGCTATGTGCACTGTGAAGAGCTATGCATCGGGCAATTCTTCCTCCAAATTAGTAGGCTCCTCTGATGTTTTGATCTGTGATAGATGGTCAGGTCCTCCATTCAACCTCCCTAGATTCAAAATCACCTCAAATTCATACTCTTGGAATAGCAACAACCATCAGCATATATTCCCCCCCAACACAGGCTTATTGACCAGGTATTTCAAGGCAGAATGATCTGTGTACATTTTTAAATGTCCACCCAATAAGTAGTGCCTGAACTTTTGAAGCGTGTATACCATAGCCAATCCTTCACAGTCTATCTTTGAGTAATTATTCTCGGCCTTTGATAATTTCCTGCTCACGAAGGCTATAGGGTGGTCCATCCCTTTCTCACCGGCGTGTATTAGCACTTCTCCCAACGCAATGTAAGAGGCATAACATGTACATGGAATTCCTTTTTCCAATCCAGGAAGACCAAAATCAACACAGGACCATCTTATCCTTCAATACGTCCAAACTGCCCTGACATTCTTCATCCCAACATAATGTAGTGTCATTCTTTAGCAGTTTCTCCATGGGCGCGGTAATCTGAGCATAATCCTTGATGAAATTTCTATAATATACTATATGTTTGAGCATTGTCCGCAACTGTTTGACACTTCTTGGGGCCTCTAAATTTACTATCACCGTGATCTTGGCAGAGTCCACCATCAAGCCTTTCTTGCACACCACATGACCCAGCAAGATCCCAAAGGGGACACATAATAGACACTTATTCAGGTTCAACGTGATATGGTATCTGCAACATGTATCCAACATTAGACGCAGACTTGCTACATGGTGCTTTACTAAACTGAACACTGTCCAATCATCAAAATACACTTCAAACACATAGAAAAACTTATCTACATTAGTTAAACCATTATAATAGGGTAAATTTATTACCTCTAATGACACACAACGTAGTGATTTAGTCATCATGTTGCAGCGCAACGCAGATACTTCATCCAACCTATTCTGCCAATGCTTCAATTCTTCATCTGAATCCAAGGTACAGGAACATTCCTGGTCCCATGCAATTTGTCCACCACCTGTTGGATTAATCTAGTCTTGATCTAGTGCAGTTATTTTATAGATCTAATCCAAGTCATCATCACTCTCTTCATAGTCACAAACCAGTTCAGTATAGCGCGATCCTTTTGCAGTCCAATGGTACTACAAGCTGAAGCGATTTCCTCTCAAACAACATCGTCCTCTTCTTTAAGTTGATGACTCCATTCATATCAATGGCCTAGTCAATTCCAAGGAGTGTGGGGTATGGGTTGTTGTCGTCGACAATCTTTATTACATCAAAATCAGCCAGCGTGCTCGCACCTTCTATATCTATGGTGACTCCATGTAGTCATCCCATAGGGATGATCTTCTGTTGGTTTTCCATTCTAAGCTAGATCAGAGACCACTGTAGCATAGGTTTCCCCATTCTCTCCCATGTATGTTTAGGAAAAATGTTCACGTCAGACCCTAAATCCAAAACAACCTGGTCCATCTCATAATCTCCTATCTACACGGCGAACCTCATCTCACACCCTGATATTGCCTTATGTTTGCCACTTTTTCTTACTACGTGGTCTCCATCAAGAGTGTTTTCTTTACCATCACACTTGTTTATCAATTCCTGCAGACCTTTCACAACCTTGCTATCGCGCAAAATTTTCATGTAGGTTTCCAGGAACTTGGTAAGTATAGACGGATCAACATTTGTAGGCGCGCTGGTTTCTAGTACCTTTTTCTGACTTCCTGAGGTAGATGCCTCATCGAAGCTTTTCTTGGCTTCCATAAATGATTCTTTTGCATGCTCTAGATCAAAGTCGCCTTCCTTTTCTAGGGCCTTGCAGACCCATTTGTCCTCTTCAGGATGCTTTATCTTATCATACCCAGCTGTTATTCTGCTTCTTAGCACGATATTCACATTCAGATCTTCCTCACAGTGTTCAACTCATCATTTGTAAGTTCTGCGTGGGTTGCTGAGGCTGTGCCTTCTCCTCCTGCATCTTGGCTATCAACACAGGGCATTCTTCTATGGTGTGGTCAAACTAGCTACAATATTGTCATGATGGGTGTGTCTGATTCTGAGACTCCTGCGCATAGTGCCTTGGTGTCCCACAGTTATAGAAAATAACCTGACTGCGACCTCTACCAGTTCCTCCTCCTCCTTGGCCCCATCTTCTTCCTTGATAACCTCCATGTGCTCCTCCTACGCCCTGATCTAGAGGCCGAGTTTCTGTTTGCATTCGGTAGGTAGGTGTTCTTTTCATCATCATCTCATAGCTATGACAGTGGCGCTCATTGTGGCCCACCGATTTGCAGAAATCATAAAACAATTGTTGTGATGTCTGAATGAACTTTTGCAACAAATGACAATTATCCGTTACGTGTTTTCCATCCACCTAACAAATAGCACACCACAGTGTGGGCCTTACACTTGGTCTTACTAGAGCTTCCTGCCTCATGGGAATCGCTCCCTCCCATGTAATATAATTGACGAAGACAAGGAAGTGGTATTTATCATGCCCCTGACTCTTATGCTTGAGGCACCAGACTTCCTCGTGCACCTCTGGCCTAGCCTCCTCTTTTTTCAAGCTCTGTAATTCCAAGCAGAGGTTTTGCAACTACGAGTGAATTTGTTGAAATCTGAAAGTTGCATCCTGAATAGCCGTCTTGTGTAATATCATCGTGATTTCTAGGGCTTCTGCCTAAGTCCCTATCTTCTATTGGCATTATGATAGGTGTTGTCCTTGATGGAAACTCACTCAGATGGCAGATCACTGTTCAGGCTCTTAGAATGAAAGAAAAGGAGATATATGCAGGTTTCCTTTGACTAAGTTGTGTATACACGCGGTATTGCCATTCAAAAGTCTCATATGCATATGCACGCATTTTCATGCACGAAAAAGCGTGTACGTGTGGGAAAACATATTTTTGGTCCATGGTATTTAGTCCTTGGTATTTGGACCTATGGTTTTGGACCATAGTATCTTGTCTGAAGTGTTGAACCCAGGTATTTGGTCCAAGGTATTGATTCGTTATGGTTTTGGACCATGGTATTGTGTAAGGCCTAAGACTATAAAATGGGAAGGAGATCATTAGGCATGGACAATTGACTTAAGTATTGAATATTTGATGAAGAGCTAAATCTAAAATACTGGTCATTGGGTTATTGTGCATAGCTAGATCTGAATCTAGAAGGAACCTGAGCGTAAGAAGAAGGATAAGTACTATTGATGGGTCAAGATCTTAGGGCTTGAATAGTAGTATCTTTGTGTGATTTTTGATCTGTTATTTTTGGCGCATGACTTGATCTATAAATCTAATAATCTGGGTATAACTAATGTCTGAATAAGTAGAAAGGATGAATTATCTTTTATAGATCTGTACGCAGGTTCAGTGAAGAAAAGGCGCGTATACATTCACAATAGCGTATACGCAGGTTGGCCTTAATTCAGAAGCGTATGCACACAGGTTGTACACATTGAAGTAGCATATGTCTCTTGATATATGTTTTAGCTACTTCTGTTTATTGCTGCAGTGGTTTGGGTTCAGAATTGGTGTCTGGTTACTGTTACTATTTTCTGGGTACAACATTCAGAGAAGTGACTATTTGATTTAGTTTTGTTTGGTGCAAAGGAGATTGGTTGATACAGATATACTTGATGTTTGATTGATGTTATTCATGGATCCAATCTGAAAATTTATGAAACGTGGTCCCTAGAAGAAAAGAGAAGGTTGTAGCCTTCTATAGGTCAGCACATATGTACTAGTACCTCAACTAGTACAAGAGCTAAGGGGATTGTAGCTCCCTTCCAGGAGAAGCTGGAGAACGAGAGAAGGTTGTAGCCTTCTACAGGTAGCAGCCTGCGTACTGGTATAAGACTGCACTGGTACAAAATCATTGTAAAAATAAGTTTCTAATTAAAAGAAGATAGAGGCGAATTGCAGCAGGTGGTTTTCACCCACATTGGGTTTCCACCTTATATCTTTGTGTCCATGTGTGTGATGATCTATTCTTTTTTACTACTCCTGTTTACTGTTCTTATGATTAATGAAGTCCTGATTCATTGATTAAAGATAAAAAATTAATGAATCTTAAGTTTTCTGATATACACTGGTTTCTTTAGACACAATAGCGTATATACACAGTTTCCCATAGCTGAAGTAGCATATACAAATCTAATTGTGAAATGAAAAATAATTGATTTGACAATACTAATTCACCCCCCCCACCCCCCCTCTCAATATTATTTCCAACAATTGGTATCATAGTAGGTCCTTCAGAAGAGGCTTGATTGCTTGAAGGAAGATCTATCATCATGAGCAACTACGAAAAGGAGGCATCTATCAGGCCACCGATCTTTGATGGAAGCAACTAAGTCTATTGGAAGGTAAGAATCACAGCCTATCTTCAATCTCTTGGTACAGAAGTTTGGGATATCGTGGAAACAAGATACACATTTCCATCAACAACTCCTACAGATACGACTGGTAAAAAGCAGTATGAAACAAATGCAAAGGTTGTCAATACTCGATTAGGGAGTTTATCTCAATCAGAATTCGTCAAGGTTATGCAGCACAAAGCTACAAAAGAAATATGGGACAAGATCATTCTGAGCTATGAAGGAGATGATCAGGTAAAACGTGCAAAACTACAAACTCTCAAAATCCAATATGAAAATATCAGAATGCACAATGATGAAAGTGTGGCTAATTATTTCTTACATATAGATGAGATTGTTAATTGTATGAAAAACTTGGTTGAAGAGATAAAAGAAGCTACTTTGGTTGAAAAGGTTCTAAGATCTTTGTCTTTTAAGTTTGAATCAAAAGTTTTGGCCATAGAAGAAAAGTAGAATCTTAAAAGCATTACCATGTCACAGTTGCACGGAATCCTAACTGCTTTCGAAATGAGAAAAAGGGGACCATCAGACATTAGAGAATCTGCATTCAAAGCCTCAGGAAAAGGAGAATACAATGAGTCAAGACATATGTCAGAAGGATAGGAAGAATCAAACTTTGTCAAGAACCTTCAACGGGGTTCTAGAAGATTAAGAGGTAAGCTACCTTTTAAATGCTTTGCTTGTGGAAGAGTCAGTCACTATGTAGCCAAGTGTCCTCATAAAGATAAGCTTGATAAAGATAAGGAACCAGTTAGATGGAACATAAAACAAAATGTAAGTAAGAAGAGCTATTATACACATGAAGACAGTGATGGATTTTCAAATAGTGATGAAGATGAACAAGGTAATGATTATAGACTTTTGATGGCTTTTGAAGATGATGATTTCTTGGATGTTATAGATGAAGAAGGTCTTTATGAAAAGATTTCTAAACTTAAAATTTGTTTAGAAGAAAAGAATATGATTATAGATACTCTGACATTCCAACTTGCTGAAAGGGAAAAACACAATGAAAAGTTAGAATGTGAAATTGTGGGACTTAGAAAATATATTGAGAAAACAAAAGCTCTTAATCTTAGATTTGCTAAAGGATCTAAAACTTTATATGAGATTATCAAAGTGCAACGTTCTTCTCTAATCAAGACAGGTCTTGGGTATACTAAAGAAGAATCTCAAGCACAAAAGCCATCTACCTCCAAAATTTATCTTGAAGTAGCAAGGAGAAGTGAATAGGTTGACAATCGACAGCAAAGGAACAATGTAGATCACCAGGTAAATCAGGGAAAATTTACTTCAAGAATGAACAGAGATCACCAAGTAAATCGAGAGAAATCTACTTCAAGGATGAACAAAAGCTACAACAAACCGCAGGTAAATCATTCTCAATTTACCTCAAGAACGAATGACTATGGAAATTACAATCACCTGGACAGAAGGCTTGATAATCGTAGGAATTTCTTCAATGGCCAATGTTTCTCTTATCATAACTTTGGGCACAAAGCAGCTCAATATGTTGCCTACAAGACCATCATGACCAGAGAAGCACAAAGTCAAAGGAGTGTGACTGGAATCATGAAAAGAACCTACAATAAATTTTATGCTCTTGAAAATGAAATAGAATGTTCTATTTGTAACAACTTCGGTCATGAAGATTTTGAATGCAGGAGTAGGTTTCGGAAAAAAACTCGGAAGGAGCAAGCTTCATTGAGTCCCAAAACATGGAGGAAGAAAGAACCACAACCAGAAAGATGTGGTATAGCCTTATATGCGGAAGGGCGGGAAAATCAGTGGTACATCGACAGTGGATGCTCGAAACATATGACAGGTGATAAAGAAAAACTTCAATCATATAGTGCCTTAGAAAAGGAAAAGAAGGTCTCATTTGGAAATGACACCCATGTATTCATAAAAGGTAAAGGTTCTGTCTTTTGAAAGAAAAGGTCAAAGCTAGAAATGTTATGTATGTTGATGGCTTAAAGCATAATCTATTGAGTATAAGTCAAATGTGTGATCAAGGAAATGAGGTAATATTTCGATCAAATGGATGTATTGTTCGTGAGCTTGATACAGGAGAAATAGTGATCAAAGGCATAAGAACACCAAATAATTTATACATACTCAAGGGAGGACAACAACAATGCTATCTAAGCAAGAATGATGAACACTGGCTATGGCACAGAAGATTGGGGCATCTAAGCTTCTCTCAGATAAGGAAAGCATGCAAATATCAGGCGGTTCGTGATCTCCCTAACATCAGAATTCCAGACAATACAATATGCAAATCATGTCAGTTTGGGAAGCAAACTAGAACTAATTTCCTTGAGAACGAAGGATCAACTAGTAGGACACTTGAACTTGTCCATACTGATGTATGTGGTCCAACTAGGAAGAGGTCACCTCGAGGAGAAGAATACTTCATTTTGTTCATTGACAACTTTTCAAGGATGTGTCGGATAGGACTCCTGAAGCATAAAGACGAAGCTTTCGAAAAGTTTAGAGAATTCAAATCCTTGGTTGAAAACGAATCAGATCGCAGAATCAAATGCCTTAGGTCTGATCGAGGAGGGGAATTTACCTCAGATGAATTTTTCGATTTTTGTGAAGAACATGGAATAAGAAGGGAATTCTCTACTACAAGGACTCCTTAGCAAAATGGAGTAGTGGAAAGGATGGATAGAACGGTTCAACAAATGGCTCGTGCTATGCTTGATGAGTCTGGAACTCCCACAACCTTCTGGGTGAAGCTGCATTTGCTGCGGTTACTATTCTCAATAAGACAAACATCGGGGTGAATAGCACTCAAACTGCTCATGAACTTTGGTATGATAATACTCCCACGGTTAAATACTTCAAGCTTTTTGGAAGCAAATGTTGCATCAAAAGGACTGATCAAAACCTTGGCAAGTTTGAACCTAGAGTAGATGAAGGCATTCTCCTTGGTTATTCTCCCCACAGAAAAGGATACAAGTGTTACAATAAAATACTTGGAAAAATTGTTGAAAGTATTGATGTAGTGGTTGATGAAGAAGGAAACATTCCTAGGTAGGTCAAACCCAAATATTTCGAAGATGATGAGGACTATCCTTCAACATTAAATCAAACATGATGAAGAAGATACCCATGAGGCACCAGAAGATCAAATAAGGATAGAAGAAAAGACTCCATCTAGGTACGTTCATAAGAATCATCCAGAAACTCAAATTTTGGGGCAGAAAGAGGTGTGTGTACAAACAAGAAGAACTATTTCAGAAGCTTCAAGCTATCTAGTATTGCTCTCCTCCACTGAACCACAAAATGTAAGAGAAGCATGCAAAGATGAATGCTGGGTCAAGGCCATGAATGAAGGACTTGAGCAGATTGAAAAGAATAACACTTGGGAGTTGGTTCCTAGACCAAACGATAAGAATGTCATAGGGACAAAATGGATATTAAAAAACAAGCCGAATGAAAATGGAGATGTTATTAGAAACAAGGCCAGACTTGTTTGTAAAGGGTATGATCAACAAGAAGGTATAGACTTTGAAGAAACTTTTGCACTGGTTGCTAGACTTGAAGCCATAAGAATGTTCCTTGCTCTTTCTAGCTTTCAGAAGTTCAAAGTTTTTGAAATGGATGTGAAATCTACATTTTTAAATGGAGACTTTGAAGAAGAAGTGTATATTGAGCAATCGGATGGATTCATCCTTGGAAATGATCCAAAACTTGTATGCAGACTTAAGAAGGTACTCTATGGTCTTAAACAGGCTCCAAGGGCTTGGTATTATCGTCTGGACAAATACCTCCATCAACAAGGTATTTCAAAGGGATCAGCATATAGCAATCTATATGTAAAAATTGAGAATGATAAATTGCTAATACTTGTTGTGTATGTTGATGATATCATCTTTGGTAGCAATGAAGAAGCCACGAGTCAAAATTTTTCTTTACTGATGCAGAAAGAGTTTGAAATGTCCTTGTTTGGTGAGATGACATATTTTCTTGGTTTACAAGTCCAACAAAATAAAGACGGTATTTTTTTGTCACAAACCAAGTACCTCAAGGAGATCTTGAAGAATTATGGCAGGGAAGATTCAAAACTAGTATGTAACCCTATGGTAATAGGATGCAGCCTCAGCGCCAATGATGATTCAGTAGCAGTACATCAACCAACTTATAGATCCATGGTTGGTAGTCTGCTCTATCTGACAGGTACCCGACCAGAAATCATGCATGCAGTGGGAATAGTTGGAAGATTCCAGGCAAATCCGAAAGAAGCACACCTTCAGGCAGTTAAAATAATTTTCAAATATCTTCAAGGGACACAAAACTATGGCTTATGGTATCCTAGAGATACAGATTTCACACTTCATGCATATGCCGATGCAGATTGGGCAGGGAGCGTGGATGACAGAAAAAGCACTAGTGGTGGTGCATTCTTTATGGGTTCCAGATTAGTTTCTTGGTTCAACAAGAAGCAAATTTCAATTGCTTTATCTATAGCTGAAGTGGAATATGTGGCTGCTGCATCTTGCTGCACACAACTCCTTTGGATGATGCAAATTTTGCAAGATTTTCTAATCACTCGTACTCCACCTATCTCTATTTTATGTGATAATACAAGTGCAATCAACATTTCAAAAATTCCAGTCATGCATTCAAAGACCAAGCACATACATATCAAATATCATTTTCTCTGGGAACGAGTGCTTGAACAAAAGGTCAAATTGGAGTATGTTCCCTCCAAGGAACAGGTTGCTGATATACTAACCAAACCACTGCCCAGAGAGACATTTGAATATCTCAGACAGAAGCTGGGAATAGTTGATGCATCATCTTGCTGTTGAAACTTGTTTGTTTCAGAGAAATGTGGTTGTACACGAGTTTAATGAGGAGAATTCGCATACATACGCCAGTTTATGTGGATACAGTCGCGTACATGTTGGTTTGAAGACAAATAGTGGGCCAGGCTTAGGATGAAAGGAGTCTGATATGGATCAGACAGAGACCATCTAGCACAAGTTTAGGGGGAGCATATATATTCTTCTAATAATGCATTGTTGGCATTATCTTGGTTCAAGGTCACAGTGTTTTGGTTTCAAGGGGAATAGGTGCAGAAGAAGAACATGGTTGCTGGTCTGAATGATGATTGACAGATGTTGTTGATGATAGTTGTTGATAACTATCATAGTCTGGTTCTAGATATTTCGTCTCTATGTCATGTATTTCTTTTCTTATTAAGGTCATGTAACGACCTACTTTGGTTTCCCCACTATGCCTGGGATGGACAATGTAATGTTCTTGTTTTATCTTGTGTAAACTTTTGGTGTATCCCGACTTGGTTGGGTGAATGAGTCAATCCCCACTTGGTTTGGAGATGGATGTATGTATGAGTCTTTGGTGGGAGGAAGGTCATTTATGATGTATAAAGTTATGTATCTTTTTGTAGAACATCTTCTTGTAGACCTTGCCTACAGTCAGGGGGAGAATGGTTAGCACAGTAGAGCAAAGATTTCAGCATGAACTCAGGGGGAGCATAACCCTTTTCCCTTGATGTCAAAGGGGGAGAATGACTTTGAGTGACTTGGGGTTGCCATCAAGTTTGAAGGGGGAGATTGTTGGCATTATGATAGGTGTTGTCCTTGAGCATGATTGTTCAGAGGTCTTTGTTTCAGTTGGATGTATACCCCAGGAAGTTTTGTACACCCCTCCACGCGGGGTTTTTTGCCCTAGAAGGCAACCCCTCTCTTTGTATGAGGGCATTGTATTTGAGGCTATGTGATAGATGTGTATTATGTGAGTGAGAAACAGAGAGCTGAGACTGTGAGAGAAAACAGAGGATATTACAGCGGATTTGTTGTAGGTTGTATCTCTTCATTTTGCTGGATAATAGAAAGGAAGGACTGGCTGTTCGGGGTGGACGTAGCCTAAACTGGGTGAACCACGTATATCTGTGTCTCTCTTGTTTTGTGCGTTTTCTGCATTTATATTTCTGCAATATTTTATGTGTTCCATTGCTCCGTAATATATAATTTTCTAACAATTATCACTACGATGGAGTATTTGACTCATTGGGCAGAAGCACAGCCGGTGAAGGATTTCACGGGCACAACTACCGCGAATTTCTTTTTTGAGCATGTACTAACATGATTTGGATGTCCAAATATCCTGATGAGTGATCGTGGTATGCACTTCTTGGATGAGACAATCAACGCACTGACGGAGGAATTTTAGGTATATCACTAGAAGAGCACAACTTATCACCCATAGGCTAATGGGATAGTAGAGGCATTCAACAAAGTGCTCAAAAATGCGCTAACCAAGGTTTGCAATGCTCAGTGAAGATATTGGAACCTACAAATACCTGCAGTACTGTGGACTTATTGGACGACATGCAAGAAGTTGACTGGACAAACCCCTTTTAGGCTTGTCTATGGCGTGGAAGCAATAATGCCTATGGAATACATTGTACCTAGCCTGTGCATAAAAGTGCTCACAGGTATGACGGATCACAGAGCCCTGGAGGAGAGGCTCACGCAGCTGGATGAGCTTGAAGAAGAAATATTTTTAGCTAGATTTCACCAGCAAGTCCAAAAGCAGTGCAAAAAGGCATGGCATGATCGACACATCAAACTATGCACATTTAAGGAAAATGACCTGGTTTTATTATATGATAGTAAGTTTGATAAATTTCCAGGGAAATTGAGGATGCACTAGTTAGGGCCTTATGTTATTAAGGAGATTACCAATGAAGGAGTGGTACAGCTAGTCAAATTAAATGGAGAACCCTTCCCAGGAAAGGTGAAAGGCACTCTCTTGAAGCCATATATCGGTGGTCCAGACATGTAACTAAATGAAAGTAGCATAGTCTTAATGCTCCAGGCAGCTGAAAGGAGGCACGGGACTATAAACTACACTCCCGAATTTGAGAGTTGCGCGATTGGAAGATGGTGCAGAGTGAGGACGTGTCATTGGGTTTGTCGCAGCGCGGAAGGAGCTGTGCCACCCAGGGAGAAATCATGCAGGTCGGCTGGAAAGTGACCGTTAAAGTCATTGTTCATGAAAAGACGGCAGAAGTGAGGCCAAATGGAGTGGGAAGTCATCATTTAAGACAAAATTGATGGCTTAGATCATTGTAAATATGCCACCAATCCAGCATTAATGAACCGATTTTGGGGGGAACTACCAGATTTGAATTCAAAATGCCCTATAAATTATAAGTGGCTATCTAGCGAATAACACTGGCATTTTGAGTATTCAGCGGTTGAGCTCTGAAGTGCCTATGAAGCGTGAGAAATACGAGCTTTTGATAGTTTTTGGGGTATTTGCAACTTTGTCGGTGAACACACAGGAATTCTTGCGAAGTTCATGTCAGTGCCCCCAAAAGTTATCAATACACAGCAAGTAGTAGAGGAGCCGACATAGGAAAAGGAGAGAGAGGCTGAAGTAGTTGCCCTGGATGTGGCCGAAGTTTTGTGGAGGTCCCTAAATCCCTAATAACACTGAGACCAAAGCCAATCCCAACCAAAGAGACCATGAAAGACAAGAAGGGCAAGCAGCCTGCCATACCGGTGCGCGTGTCGCCAAGACAAAACCCACCAAAGCCCACTGCCCAGTAGAAAGGCAAGGTCATAAATCTAGAGGCAAAAGAGGCGGATATCGAAGACATCCGCATGGACGATGAGAATGTGGGAGTGGAAATAGAGGAGTTTGAAGCCCAGGGTGTGTACCCTATCACATGATTGTTGAAGTATGTCCCTCCGAGCAAGCCTAAGTCCAAGGGCCCAAAGGAGATTGATGAAAGTAAGACTCCCCTGCAAACCCCTCTACTACCAGATGAAATCACTTTCGACAGTCCGCGTTTGGCACGGACGCTGATTTTGAACCTTGAAGACTGGGACTTGGAGAACCATGAGAAGTTCTTGCACCTGGAAACTGAATAGTTTATGCACCACATCATATACATGAATACGGGGATGACTGCAATGGAGCCACGGAAGTGGCTTAAAGGAGTAGAAAAGGCAAGATTACTCAACCTGCTCTAGGTGCCGTACAATAACCACACCCCCATGATAGTTTTGGTCATCAAGCAACTACTGTTCTTGGTGCATGATGGGTGTTTGTGGCTGGAGGAGCTAATACCCATCACTGATATGTTGATTCACAGAATAACGTGCCTGCCATATACTGGTGAAAATCCATCTATGATCTTTGGCAACAAGGGTGGCAGCAGGTGCTCGCAAAATCAATGAAAGAGAAGTTCAAACTGGTGAAGAAGCTATGTGGGTATGCTATCTCTAACATTTGCAACCCCACTGTGAAGGAGGTAGTGCAGATCCTTGCAGGGAAGGTGATGTGGAAGTGTCGCGCCGACGAGGTGTCAACGCCTGTCATCAGACTCGCACAACAATGAGCGGAAGGAGTCTATTTTAATTGGTGAGACTACCTTCACAGAGAGTTCCTGGTGAACTTCCACAAAGCACAAGAGTAAAGCAAGACCTTCCACTACGCATGGCTCTTGCTATCGATCATGCTTGTAGCGTGGGAGCTACCAAAGGAGAACCAATTCCACTCAGTTGTGCTAGACCTTCCTGAAGTAGCGAAGTACGCTTCGCTATGGGCGACCAAAGACGCGGAGTGCGTTCAAGACAACAAGATCTTTTGGATATTGATGGAAATGAATATCAGGATGGCTATCAATCACAAGCCATGATTTTTGCCCATGGTATATGCTAACTTGCATAGATATGCCGAGTTTAATGTTGATTTCCTTCGGATTTCAACCAGGGCGTGGAAGGACCCTGCGCAAAAGTGTTATAATTTGTTTTACCTAGCCACAGATGATGCCATCGATGCGGTGCTGGATAAATGGCTGGCAGAGTGGCGCATTACCATGGAATTGGCGGTGGGTGGAAGCAAGTCCACCGCAAAGAAGAAGAAGGAAGAGGCCATGCTGAAGATGGCACAACTAGTCGAAAAGAGGAAGAAGGAGGCCATTGAGAAGGGCTAGGCAGAATAGACAGGAAAGGAGGCAAGAAAACAAATAGCTGGCATAGAGTAGGGCTCTAACAAGGGCACGCAGTCACCTTCACCTGAAACTCAAGAGGAGGACAGAAAGCAGCATGGTGCGGTCCCTCAGGAGACGTCCTTGTTGGACTAAAAATTGTCACCTTGACATTTTGCTATCTGTGTGAGTTCATTACCACTCACACTTTCCTCCTCTGCAAGTCTAAAACATCAGTTCCTCATATCAAGTCTAGAAAATAAGAGAAAATCTCTCAAAAGTTCTTAAGACTCTAGTTCTGCACTTTCTCTTTGTCTTACCTGTTGTCCCACACCTAATGGTCATGTCTCCCGTGCACCTGACCGCACTGTCTCTGTATTAAAGGTGTGGACCCCTATAAAAGTTAAAAATGCGCGAGTATACTCTAAAAAACTCACTTTTAGTTATTTCTAGAGGCTTCTAGAAGGAATATTGAGATGGCAAGTTCACTCTTTTAACGTTCATGTATCCCATACCTTAAGGAGCTAACCCCTTGATGTGAGGAGCTTATCCCTTTAAAGGAGGATTCTATCCCTTCACAGGTGGACCTGTAACCTCCTCCTCTACACTATAAAAAGAATCATTGGGCTGGTTACTAGGGAGAAGCTTAGTATTTTTTGAGGTGAAATGCTACTGGAACTTAGTCTTCTTTAGTTGAGTTTTTATGAGGAGAGATTACATACCTCTAAGATCTCATTTAGAAGAGTGCAAGACTTGTCAAAGTAAAGGAAATTCCTGTTTCAGACCCCAGGAAGAGCTTGTTCAACATCAAGGCTGAAAAGGTTGTAAGGTTCTTCTACTATTCAAAGTTAATACAAATATATTTGTTTTTCTCAATAAGCTGTTAATTCATGGTTTATTTTATGGATTCCTTGATCACCATAATAGACATGATTTATAATATTTTCTATGCAAGTGCTATTTAATGTTTGCTTGTTTGTGATTGCAGGTCTTCAAAGGTAACTCTTTCGAATGACTAGAGGATGACTACTACGAACAAGCATTGGATCTAAGGTAGGATCTCGACACCTTTGTAGTATTTACTTATAAATCACATATGTCTAGAGAAAGATAGGTTTGTTTGTCCATTTTTTGCTAGACTATCTTCTGATACTAGGGAGATCGGTCTTGTCTGTAAGATCAATTTATCCGGCCAACAAATTGGCGACTCCACTAGGGATGGTATTTGATTTTTGGTTTTCCTTTGTTTTGACTTGAGAAAATTGTTTCCTTTTTGGTTTTTTGATTTATGTATGCTGGCTTGGGTAGCTTTCAAAATCTGGAAGTGTTTTTGTTTTTTTTTAAGTTTTCGAGGGACTGCACTTTCTCTTTACAGATAGTGCAGGCATCTCCGCATTTTTCCTTTAGTAAACAGTGCGGGACAGCACCTGTTGCTTCTGGAGCCTGTGGACCCTGTAAAAGTTTTTGAAAAACCTAAGATATCTTCTTCCAGTTATGTTTAGGTTTGATTTAGGATTTTTAGTGTCTACCCAGATCTGCATTTTTCCTGTCAAAAATCTCTTATGAGTGAGTTCCAATGGTAGTTTTGTTTTGAATGATTTTCTAGAAGTTTTGCAGGCTTGGAGTGGTTTTCACTTTGTCTCTGTAGTGACTCAAAGATCAGAAGCTTGAGAAACCTTAGATCACCCTGGTGTCTTTTCATCTTCTTGATGAGTCTGACTTGGTTGTGAAATCTATCCTTTGTGAGAAATAGATTTAGTTTTCTCGTTGAAAATCTTTGAACAAACTTTGTTATAAGTTCTGAACTTCATTTTTACAAAAGAAAACATATCTGGATGTTTTTTATTGGTTTGTTATTCTGAGCAAATGAATCCTTAGTTTACTGAACAACTAAGTAAAACGTCCTCAAAAAATATTTGAAACTTTTATTCAATTAGATTTTTAAAGTTTTTAGATCTCAAAATTAGTTTTTGTAGTTTTGAGTGTTTTTCTAGAACTTGTAGATCTCTTTTCAAGCAAATTGTTTTTTTTTGTAGTTTCGAGTTTTGAAAAATGGAAAGGGATTTATTGTGAGAATTAATTATTTGCCTCGTTTTGAGTTCTCATTTAAAAAGACAAAAATATTTTCTTTCCATTTCCATGTTGAAAAAAGAATTGTTTCTTAAAGAATTGCATTCTCGAACTCTTTCTTTTAGCTAGAATTTCATTGAAAGAAAAACAAATTGCTTATCATTTTAGGTTCATTTTTTAGTGTGTTTGGAGTTGAGTCTTCACATCATCAAAGTTTCATTTCCATACCTATCAACTTAAAGAACATCCCATAAAAGCAACGCTTCATTAAAATTGACCTAGTAATCTTTTCTATTTCTAGGGCTCTTATCACCAATATAGCTTAGGGTAGTATCTTGGAGTAGGGAGTAATTAACTCTCCAAGATAGTTAAAACAAACAAGTAGATACATCTAGTGGTAGGAAATAAATCCAATTGTAATTCATAAATTCTGGGAAGCTTCTCTTAAAGGAGTCAATCACGAGATCATGTTTGAACCTTTGAGATAATCAATTATGTTTCATTGGGAAAGATAGAATATTTTCACGTATTATAAATGGTAAACCTCGGATTAACCATTGTCGAGGAGCCTGGGTTCACTTGTTGGTAAACCTCGGATTAACCATGTCGAGGATCCTTTAAGGGGATTGAGCTTTGTTACTCTTCCCTTGCGTGTAGATCGGATCGTAGACTGTCCCCCTAGTTGTATTTTTTGTTGTTGATAACCTTAGTGTCCATAAACTTAAGATTATTTCCTAAGGTGACGGTGAAGGAAAGATCTCATTGTACCTAGAGCAGATGTCGACTAGACTCACTTGGACTCTTTGGGGGTTCTCTTCACTCAAGATGGTTTTGTGAAGAAACTTGTGCCATTTTGTTTCATTAAGTAGGTGTTCAGGGTAACTGTTCCAACCGCCCTTTCTGTATTAAACTCCTACTATGTTGGATTCCATCACCAACTAGTTTTTTTAGTACGGGAAGTTATTGTTTGTGCACGGTTTGAACTCTTAGATTTTTTAGGCATGTGATTCAGCTGTTTGTTTCTTTAGAGACTTTCAGTGTTTTTATTGAAATTTTCTTTGTTTGCATGTGATTAATTAATATTTAATAGTGGCCGAATTACCGAGAAAATCTCGTAAACTTCAGGGGAAACCTCCTCAATATACACCAAGCCAACTTGAAGGGCTACAAGCTCTTGTATCACCTAGTGACAATAGAGTTGGATCACCAGAAGCCGAAGAGTCATCTTTAATTGTTCATCCTGATTATCAAATACAAACAACAGAATATATTCAAGAGCCAATTTCATTTTCCAAAGTTACTGGTAGTATTTCTCCTTCCAGTGAATTAGTTGAAGAACCTGAAATTTCTGAGCCTGACACTAAACCTGTTGTTTTGGAACCATCTTCAAGATTTGTTACTCCAAATTCTAGTGATCCTGGTTCACCTAGGGTAAGAAATATCATTACTCAAAATCTTCCTTCTGGCCTCATTTCTATTGAAGAACTTATTAGTACAAACGAAGACGTAACTCTTCCTGAAAACCAATAGACTTTAAATCTTAGGGAGCGTGAATCAATATTCTACAGTCCTTTTAGGAGTGACGCTTGGTATTTATCATTGACAAATTTTTTAGAAAACCCGGGTCTTAGTTTTTCACCACCTCGAATTCCTTTTCATCCTACACCAAGAGGTTATTATCCGTCATCGATCATGTCAAGACAGTCATCTATGTTTTCCTAATCACCGGAAACATTTTTATCCGGTGGTCCTTCTGTTCCTTCGGGGTATCAGTCACTCTCTGGTACTTTTTCAAGAACAACTCCTCGACCAACTGAACAAGAGTTATCATCTGGTAGTAATGGAACTCAAATGTTGAACGCAAAGCAAATCCTTACAATGTCTGGTAGTATTCCAAATCCTAAACCTCAAGGTAGTCAGTTATCGCCTAGGGGGCAACCCCAAGGTAGTCAATTACCGCCTGGGGGGCAACCCTAGGGTAGTCAGTTACCGCCTGGGGGGCAACATCAAGGTAGTCAGTTACCACCTGGAGGGATACCTCAAGGTTTTCAACCTTCAGAACAGTACATACCCCAAGGTCAACCCCAGACTCAGTACATATCCCAAAGTCAACCCTAGACTCAGTACATACCCCAAGGTCAACCCCAGATTCAATACATGCCTCAGGGCTATCAACCTCAAGGTTATTACCCAACTCAAGGTTTCTAACCACCTTCTAGCCAATCAGTTTTACTAGAAGCTGGAAATGTACCACTTAATTATCAGCCCTACGTTCAACGAGGTTATGGTCCTCCATATGCACAACCTTTTATGGGTCCATACTCCAGAATGAACATGGTGTGGGATCCGTCTCAATCTCAACAGACTATGCAACCTAATGTGCAGTTACCTAATCAACCTGGAAAACCTTTGGTTTCTGGTCTAACCTAGCAACCTGTCCAACCTACTATTCAAATCCCTGCACCTGGTTTAGTTCAGTAGCCTAAACCTAGCACACCTCATACTCCACCTCAAACTGATGCAACTACTGCATCTTCTATTCAACCTACAACACCTGTTTCTGGAGTATCTCTAGCTTCGGTTTCTACTATCCCTACATCAGTGCAAATTCCTCAAGTCTATGTGCCACAGTCAGGACCTACAGTTCAGACTTTAGTCCAGATGCCTGCAGGACAAGCTAGTACAAGTACGATTGCCACAAGTCAACCACAATTCATCTATCAACCATACTAGGGACAATATCAATTTGGTCCTACTGTACAAAACCCATTTGATTAGTATCAACCATATCCTAGCTATACTTATCAACAACCTCAACAACCCCAGTTTGGTCTAGTTAATCCTGGTTTTCCAGGAGGTTATAACATTCCTAATGCAAATATGATTCCAAGTTATCCTGGATATCCTCCTCCTGGAACTGGTCTCATTACTCAAGGTTTTAGTGACCCTAACTGTCAGTTACCATTTATTGCAACTTTGGATTTACCTGATTTGTCGTGCCTTATGAACAATCCGATTTACTATCTTCCGTATTGGCCGCCAATGCCTAGTAAGTTTCCTAGTGATATCCAGAAATTCCAGGGTAAGTCAGGAGAGGATCCGTCAAATCATGTTATGACTTATCACCTCTGGTGTGTATCTAATTCAATCATTGATGATTTAATTTGATTGTGTATTTTTCAACGGACTCTTATTGGTCTTGCCACCAAATGGTACATTGAGTTACCATGAGGCTCTTTTCATAATTTCAATCAGTTAGCCACTACTTTCTTAACTCATTTTCAATTGCCTGTCATATACGACAATGGAACAGAACTGTTAACTTCACTGAAACAATCCACGTCCACGTATATTTCTGATCATATTCATGAATGGCGACATAGAAGGCATTTAGTGAAAGTTTTCATTCCAAATCAAATTTTAGTGAAATTGTTCATTAAGTCATTGTTACCCAAAATCACTAAAGATGTAGCTAAGGGAGGAGTTTTTACAAAAGAGCAAGTCATTTCTCAAGCTTAGTACCTTGACCTCGTCTATACGCAGTCAGGTACTTTACATTAAAAAACCCCTGATCTTCCAAAACGCGGTCAAATAATTGCAGCTCCTTCAGGGTCTCATGCTGTTGATGGTATGATTGCTTCAATTAGTACTAAAAGTAAGAAGAAATCTTCAAATAATTATTCTCCTATAATAACTTTACCTAATTCCATGACAAGATATTCTTCCGCTAAAATTTCTGCCGACATCCATGTCGTAGAATCATCTATGACCAAATCAAAATCTAGTAGTAAAAATAAGGGGAAGAAGAAAAAAAAACAAAATTCAAAAGATAAAACAGATAAAAATGAATCTACTGACGAAAAACGGAAACCTCGCTATCCTTGTTTCATTTGCGATGAGGATCATTTTACCAAAGACTGCCCACATTGAGCAGAGGTTTCGAAATTCATTAAAGGTTCTCAAACGCTTGCTATCTTGAAGGATCCTTTTCCTACTCAAAATAGTAATATGATTGGTTCTTCCTCGAATGCCTCAAAAGAACCCATTACGATGATGTCTCATGTCAGGATTGCGATGCGATCGCAAGATTATGGTAGTAAAAATTGTGTTGGTGGTAAAGAAACAAAATCTTCTAATTCAAACACATCAACTACACCTCCTCCTGGTTCTGATCCACTACAGATCAAGAAACCCAACACTGACTTAGTAATCAACCCGCCTGCTAAAGGTGTACTTCAGAAATCAGCATTCAATCCACATGCGAGAGCTGCTCAGAATTACAACATTGTTGAAGACTTAGCTATTTCCCCTTCAGCAATGTCAGCTTTAGAAGTGTTGCAATCGAGCCCAGCATAGCGTAAACTACTATTGTCTACTATAGGAGCTATCGATATTCAAGATTCGAACCTAATAATCTTCGATTTAGAGAATAGTACACCCTACCTACCTCATCAAATGGCTTTCCAGATTCCAGTTTCAGTCAAAAACAAACCTTGCTTTTGGACTGTGATTGATGAAGGGGCTTCTACGTGTATTATGTTGGTCCAGTGTTGGAAATCGCTTGGTTATCCCACACTCAATTAGTCTCCTACAATTCTAAAGGATTTTGATGGTTGAGGGTTCCATCCTTTTGGTATTTTGCAGGATTTATCTATAGGGGTTGAAGGCAAAACTGTAAATCTAGATGTGGAAGTGGTCGATGCCCCTCTAGATTACAACCTTCTCCTGGGTTGCAGTTTGTCTTATGCTATGACTGCTATTGTTTCATTGGTTTTTTGGCTTATCAAGTTTCCTCATAATGGAAATATCATTACGATAGACCAGCTGACTTATTTTTCATCTGACCCAGCCTCTACAGATAGTATTCAGCACATCGGTAAAACGACTATCCCTTACAAGGATGTTGGCATAGGTCTGTTTAAATATTCTAGTTTACTGGGAACTTTTTCATTCCCTCCCCCTAATGTATCACCTTCTATTGCAAATATTCATATGATTTCATCGAATACTGTTACCTTTGATGATCCTTGGATCGTACCTTCTGATTCTGAGGTGGATTCATTTGATGGCGTGATGCCTTTGAGTCCCTTTGAAATTGCATATCAGGCTGTACAGTTGTTTTCTAATTCCTGTTCAACCGAAACTGATATTCACCCTATAATTGCTGTCAGTCCTTTCACAAAGTGGGGTATTGACTTTATTACAGGTAACCCTCACTTGGCCAAGGGGCATGCATATATTATCCTAGAGGTAGATTATTTTACTAAGTGGGCCAAGACAATGCCTACATTTTCGGCAGATGGAAAGACTGCTGTAACTTTCATATTCAATCATATAATTGCTAGATTCGGTGTTCCTCAAGCTATTATTACTGATCATGGAAGTCACTTTCGAAATATCATGATGACTGAACTGATAGATCAACTTGGTCTATGCCACAATAGTTCTACTCCGTATTACCCATAGGCTAATGGTCTGGTTGAAGCTATCAATAAAGTTTTAGTCATTATGATCAAACGAATCATTGGTATTCATAAGTCAAATTGGCATGCCATGCTATTTTCACCACTTTGGGCTTATCAGACCTCAGTAAAAACATCCACTGGTTTCACTCCTTTTCAACTAGTCTACGGTTTGGAAGCAGTGTTACCTATTGAATGCAAAATTTCATCTTTACAGTTAGCCATAGAATTACTCTCAGCTACTTCTAAAGAAGAGAAACTTTTTTTGTACATAGCTCAGTTAGATTAGAATCGACGCATTGCTGCAATAGCAAACGAGACTCATGTGAAATGAATGAAAGCTCACTATGACAAAAGTGTTACACCTTGTAATTTTTCAAAAGGATACCTAGTTGTAGTATATGATCAAGCGAATGATAAGTTGGGGGCTAGAAAATTTGTACCTATGTGGCATGGTCCTTACATTGTTAAGCAAAATCTGGCAAAAGGGGCTTATGAATTGATAGATTTTGATAGTGCCTCTTTGGGTAAACCCAGAAATGGACTTTATTTGAAGAGATATTATGCTTAAATTCTGTGTGGATATTTTTTGTTAGATTAGTTTCTTTACAGCTGGTGTGTTTTAGATTATAAAAAGTGTGCCTCGTTTAGAGGGTTATCTTATCATTATTCTTTCTGTTAACACCCAGGTTGTTCCCTATGACTCCCAAGGGAATACGGCCGGGGTAACCACTAACCAATCTTTGGATCACGGTTTCTAGCCAAACTGTGATCAGAGAGGGCTCTCTCTTTATGATTTGTATCTGTTATGATGGTATTTTTAGGCTATCTATTATGCTCAGGTTTTGGTTTGTGTTTTGGTTGAAGGATTTCTTTCAGGTCTTATGATGTAGTGTTTAGATAGTGAAATACCATTGGGCAATGGAGTCTGGAGTTGTAAAATGGCTTGATATGCTGAAATGGTAATGTTTAAAATGCAGGGCCTATTGTGTATTTGGACCAACAAAATTAGATTAAATGGTGATGTATGTCAACCAACAGAAAGCATTTAAGAATTTTCTGTTAAGTTGGTGAGGTGAAAGTGAACACACTGCACAGGAGCAAGACTTGAATTCCTGTGACAAAGGCCACTGTGAGAGGTGTATTCTGAAAGTGTAGCATTTAAGAATTACACTTATCTAGATTACAGCTGAAGAAAACATTCATAAACAACAAAGATTGAACTCAGGGTACTCAGTGAATAAATCCTGAAAGTTATTCTTTTTCCTCGTTGTTTAGTATTGAAAATCAGAGAAACACATAAGGATTATAACAAAACAACTAAACAAGAGAGAGAGTTATAGAGACTTATTGTATGGAGAAATACACAGGTATCCAGCAATTGTCAACAGGCACCGGAACGCATTCAAGACTTCAGAAATCCGAGAAATTCCATCGCTTTCTTTATTAAACTTCTGAAAGGATTACAGCATAAGAATTTCTTTAGGAGAAATCAACCAACCCCTCATACTAGTGTGAGAGGCATATATATAGCATTTTACAAAAAATATCTATGGCGTTGAGTCATCTGAGAAATCAATGCTTCACCAACTTTACACATTACATCAGAAAAGAAGTTATTGTTGTTTTGATTACAATCATAAATGCAAGGTCAGAAGATATTTCAGCTTTGGTAATCCAACGAGTCGGTTGGAGTGACCGGTCATTAATGATAGATAACGCGTCCTTTGAGCCGTTCTGTTGTCTTTCTTTGTTCTGGACACCTGTATCTTACTTTTCATTGCTGGCTTCAATGTCTGCTGAGTTGGCTCAGCCTTTATTTCAGTCGCTTGCTGACTTTGCTGATCTGTACTGTGGGTGACAGTTTTGAATTTTCCGCTGTAATCAAAAATTTGGTGGGCGGCTCCCTTTCTCATAAAATCTTCTGAATAGTCTGTGTCCACCATGTCTGTGTGGGTAGCTGATGTCTGAGGATGGCTTCCATTGTTTCCTCTGCTTCTGTATACTTGTAAAAATTTGGAGCCACATCAAATAAATGATTAATCTCATTCATTTTAAAAAACAAATTTTCTATTTTACCATAGAAAGCTTGCCCTGTAATAGGCCCTGCTTCTTCAGAAGTGCTGGCCTTTTCATTGATCTGGGTGGAGGCAAACACATTGACTCTCTTGGCATATTGCTCATGGGTAAACAATTTCCCTCCGCTGTTCAGCAAGCTGGGGAGTCCTCTGTTCTGCAATACCTGGAACCTTTCCATGAACCTGTTTACTTCTGTCTGCATGTCCTGGGTTCTTCTTTGTAATGTTTGCATCAGACTTCTTAAAGTAAGAACCCTTTTGATCAGCTGAATGGTCTCAGTTCTATTGGTGATTCCCATAGTGGCTAACTGAGAACTTGTCTTGTGGTTCAGCACATTGATCATCCTGGTGGCAACCTCAGGCATATTTCCCAATAAGGCTCTTGCTGTTCTAACCTCTTTTTGTGCCTTTGGGATGAGTTCCAGCTGCTCATGTATTGTCTCAATGTATTGCCATTGGTTTGTGATTGATTGGCCAATATTAGACCATATCATTGCTCTGAGTTCAGATATGATTTTATCTAGCTTGAGCTCATTCTCAAGCCCTTTGATCCTGTCTTCCAGGGCTTTGATCTCCCTGCCCTTTTCTGCTACTTCCCTCTTTGTTTTGTCATGCCTCTCATTTACCTTGGCAAGCTTTTCCCTGGTTTCATGCAGCTCTGTCATCTGAGCTTCCAAGATTTGTATTTCATTCTTTAATTTCTGCATATCTAGGCTCTGTGCCTGTTCTGTGCTTGTAGGTGCTGCTGAAGTAGATGTGGTTGTTTGTTCAGCTTGCTGAGGTGGAGGCACAGTGGTAGGAGCAGTGTCCTCAAGATTGATGACTTGAGGAGGAGGTTGAGATGTCTGACCTTCTTGTGTTTGCTTCAGTGCTGCTTGCAAGGCCGCTTGAGCAGCTTCAGATTCTCCTAATTTATCTTGTGCCTGCACAAGCTCTCTGTAAATGGAAATTAGCAAGGCAGTAGAATCCTGCTCATGCCTTTGCTTGGCTACCTCATCTGTCTGTGGATGGATGGTGGCTGGAATTTTGACTTTCTTCCTTAGTGCAGCCATGTCAGCATCTCTTAGTTTCAAGATCTCCTGAATCCCTTTGATATCATTGGGATTATGCCCAATTTCTACAATGATGTCCTCTAGGGATCTTATCCTATTGTCTTTGGCCTGAGATGAAGCCCTCTCCAGTTCTAGTTGGGAAGCTGTGGCATTCAGACTGCTTGTTAACTTATAATTTTCCAAAGTCTTGTTGGCCAAGGAAGCATACATCATTTCACCAGTTTGCTTGTGTAGCTCAATTTTGTCCATTGGGTGTATGTCCTTGGCCAGGACTTCTAGGTTAGTCCTGAGATAATCAGCAGTAGACTGTGGCTGGAGCGCTGTAGGCATGAAGTGACTCATGGTCAACTTGCCTTCTTGTACATCAAAGGCGGACATTAACCTTTGTTGATTAGAGGGAGCCAATTTCAACAAGTGGTTATATAATTTAATCTTCATAGGTTCACCTCGCCTCTTCATATCTATAAACTGTTGTTTGATTCCTACCTCTCCTTCCCTCTGCTGGCTGGAGGAAGTGACCTCTCCTCCCATGGTCCTGTCTTGTTCTTGGTGGAAGGAGCTGACCGAGGCCTCCCTGCTGGGCGTGCCCATACCCATTGCCTGTCTGATTGTTGCATCTTCCTCAGGGAAATAATTTAATCTCTGTCTCTTTTCCCCTTGGTTGATGGATGAGGTCACGGGAGTTTCTCTGTCCCTTTTCCTACTTAGGTCCTCCTTCTGTGGGGTTTGAAGGACCGAGGCCTCAGTAATGATCTCAGGTCTTAAGTGCTCTATAATCTGGGCCTGTTGCTCAGTGGTAGTTGGAGTGTCTACCACCTTTTCTTGCTGTAAGGGCTGCTGTGTTTCAGATTGCCCTTCTCCTTGCTGCTGTCGCTGTTGTTGCTGCTGCTACTCCTGCTCCTGCTCTACCTGCTGTTCTTTCTCTAGCTATTCTGACTCTATCTCCATCTCTTTACCTTTGCCTTTCTCGGAAATGTTTTCAACAACTCTTGTGGCTTGCTGTTGGGCAGTTGAAGAGGACGTTGCTGCTCCAATTTGTGTGCTTGGCAGTGAGGTGACCTGTGAATAAAACTCAAGGTCAGCCATCTTCTTGAGGTTTCTTAGAGCTCTTTGATTAAGCTCTTCTTGGGAAACACCTTCTTCTAGAGTCCCTCTCCTCCATTTGCTTTGATTTGCATGTTTTTCTATGTGAGGGAGGCTGCAGTGATCATAGGCTGACAATTTATATTTAAGCCTTCTCATAGTAATGAAGTTGTTGGGGTCATAAGGTTTCCATAAGAAACTGTATTTGAGACCAAGGCCCCCAAGCATTCTATCTGCTTCCTTCCACCCTTCATCCCTTTTGTTATAGAGGAAATGGCCAAGTTGACTTTTGACCTTTAGCTGTGCCTTCTTACCTCTCCCTGAAAAGTGGAACATATCCACAAAGCCAAACTGCCTGAAATATTCTAAGGCAAATAGCCTCATAGGCACATATCTGGGTAGTCTATATGGGGGCAACTCACACCCATATATTCTGATGACGGTGTGGTGTTGGTAGAAGTACCAATCCCCAATACTGTATGCTTTTGATAAATGCAGGATTCTTTGCATGTCATCGGTCAATCTTGGAGGAGGTGAGCCCAAAAGCAAAGTCAAGGCTGGATGGATGAAGAGATCAATGAACTCATAGTAAGTGTATGGAGAATTGAAAGTGTCATGAAAAACAGATGTCCAGTACACTACCGATCTTAGATTTCCCTGTGCATCCTCTCTCTTCATTGGGAAGGAGAACTTCTCATGTTGGAAGTATAGAAGCAAATGATATATGTAGGAGGTGTATTTGAATACCCTCTCTCTTGATAGGTTCATCAACTGCTCATGCATCTTATCTGAGATGTATGTGGCATAGTCATAGCAGACTGGTTTTCTACCTGGAGAAAACATGAGCATTATGTGCATAACCGTTTCATCCACATACTCCACTGAGTCATATCCCAGGATGGGACTGATCATGTCAACAAGGTCCAGGCCCAATTGGTTGAGGTAGACAGAATTGATAGGAGGAGTTTGCACAACATCAGAATTGATGAACAACTGGTTAAGCTTTGTAATCTGGGCCTCTGTTATTCTGGCTCCCTGTACTATCAAATCAGTTAGTGATAGAGGGACCAATTTCCTATCTATCTTGAACTGCAACATCTCCCTGATGGCTTCAGGGGTAATGAGAAACAGAATTGTGCTTGAAGAATCGAGCACTGCCCTCTGGGATGCATCATAATATTCAGCACATAGGTGGATGATTTCTAGGAACTGGTTGACCTGAGGTAGCTTGAAGATTGGGAGAAAGGAATCCCAAATTCCCAAGATGTCTGTCCCATTCTGATGCTTGGTTTTAATTTCATTTAATATTTGGAGATGAAACCTGCTCCGGCTTAGCATTTCTTCTGATATTTTGTAGTCTAAGTCAGCTAATGCTTTCCAGCCCAATGCTTTGTGAGAGGCATTCAGAGGAGCTACATTGAGGGCTATGGGAGCCACAGGGGGATCCATGATTCTCCTTGGGATTTTGTTCTTCTTAGGACTGGTGTTACTATGCAGAGTAACACAACCAGAGTTTCTTGCCAAAAATGAAAATTTTCTGAGAAAAGGGTGAATGTAGAGGCTGCAGCAGTTGAAATACTGCCTTTGAGTTAATAGGTGAGTTGCAGACCTGAGTAGAGTTTGTTTTTGAGGCAAATTAGCTTCTTGCAGGTGACTGGTTTACGATTGTGTGAACCAGTGATAAGTTTACGTTCAACTTGCCTAATGTGGCCCTATAAAGGTGTAGTGTCAGCTCTAGTTTGGTCTGAATGCTAGTTTAGTGGTCTTTTAATGGTGAATTTCGAGTTTGGAGGTCTGTTACTAGTTATACCCGAAATTCAGTGAAAATGGAGCTTTAGAGTGCAAATGAGAAGTACCTGTAGAATCTGGTCGGTTAGAACTTGCTAGCACTTTGAGGGATGGACGTTCTAGCGGTCCGGAAGTCTTTTCCACAGCTGGTGCAGGTTTGGACGTGAATTTACATGCAGAACAAACAACAAAGCTTGCGCCCAAAAATAGCAAAAAACACGATTTTTGGCATAAATATACTTTTTGGTGATTTTGGCGCGTTTTCGTGCTGACGTCACAGGTGGGGTTAGGGTCGGATGATGTCAGCAGGACGTCATCCGGCCAGGTGGCGGCCTCTGGTTGGTCCACGGGGACAGTGAGATGGCAGGACAGGTGGACCAGTGGTTGAGCGGAGAAATGATGCGACGGCGTACCTGGGGGTGACGTGGGGTGACGGAGCAGTGATGTGGCGGTGAGGTAATACAAGTGGGAATGATAAAACTGGAAACCGAGGCGGTTTCATATCGCACCGCCTACGGTACGGTGGCGGTATGCGTCAGTGGTACCTCCGATGGGCTGTGGAGTGGACGCGTGGCTGCCGCATGACGTAGCCAGAATACGGCTGTCGGGAGATATCGTTCGGGCAGCAGATCGGCTCCGATGCTATAGTGGCCGTCGGA
This sequence comes from Pinus tabuliformis, assembly GCA_031772625.1. Lineage (NCBI taxonomy): Eukaryota > Viridiplantae > Streptophyta > Pinopsida > Pinales > Pinaceae > Pinus > Pinus tabuliformis. The sequence continues at coordinate 740,528,466 of CM062820.1, read as the reverse complement.
TCTGGAGGAGAAAGATCTAACGGTTGTCGGGAGCTTGACGTGACAGGAGGATAGTACAGTTAATGATCGGGCGTCAGAAGGGGTCCGATGTGATCAGGGCCGTCGGATCTGGAGTTGCTCGATCGGACGGTCATCGGGAAGGTGAAGCGATAACCAAGTACGGGGAAGGGCGGAGGCTTATTTTAATATTGTCCTGGGGATCTGCGCACTGGCGGAAGCTTTGGAACAATGGGTTTTCACGATTTTTGTTGAAAATAGACCCGCCCTTTAGACTTAGGATAAGAGAAAAATGTTGGTTTTTTGATGTTTTTAGCCATTTTGAAGCAGGTGAGGGTAGAAACTAGGCTCTTAGGGGGTTTCATGTGCAAATGGGGGTCAAAAAGTGAGGAAATGAATTTGCAAAGGAGAAGGGAGATTTAGCTTAGGTTTATCAAGATGACCAGGTGTCATCTGATCCCTGACATGTAACTTATTGGCTATAATACCAAGTGGAGGGTATTTATATAAGAGTTGGGGTTTATACACCATGGTGTTAGTAATATTAGGGAAAAAGGTGATATAAGGGATTTATATAATAGGGTTAGTGTTAGCATGGATAATGGAAGTGAATGAAGGGGAAACCATTAAGTTCATTTGAAACAAACTTGGTTTTAAGAGTAGATCAAAATGAAAAGAATTTTAGACAAGAAATGTGGCTTCCAAAAGATTTGATTTCAATCATAAAACCACAAATAGTTCCTTGGAATGCCCACTGAAAGGGGATATTAGTAAATGACATGGAAGAGGGATAAAAGGGAAATTAGACATGCTCCATAGCTTTCCTTTCTTTTTTGGATTATCATGATTGGAATTTGAATTGAAGGCCATTTCTGCCACTGCTTCTACCTACCCAGCTACTTAGCCTAGCATTTTTTGTTTCTTCTTGGAGGGTGCATTTAAGCTTGCAAACCCTTATTTGCCTTTTCTTTTCTTTGGCTTTTTCTTTTGTTGTCCTATCTACTTCTACCCTTATAGCTTCCAAGGTCCCAGATTAAACAGTTGGGAACCTTACTTTCTCTACCTAGGCTAATTGTCTGCCAAGATTAAGCAGTTTGGACAGACTTCTTTCTCTATTCTACAACTGAAAAATTGAAAGCATGGCATGACCCAGATTAGACTGTTGGATCATCCATCAAAATTGAAACAAGGCCATCAAATTTGAACCAAGGAGAAGCTCTTTACACACCTTGTCTCTTATAGAAAATATGGGATCTTTGTGAAGTCAAAGCAGAGCATATTTGGGCTTTTCCCTTGCCAATCATGAAATATGAAACCTATTGGTATAGGTATCCAACAGTGGCTCCACATGGGGATGGTTTTTCATTTGAAAGACCAAGAACAGCAGGTCAGATTGCCTTGGCTCCTTGAACGCTGCCTGGTCTTAAACTTTGACTTATGCTGCTTTGAAAAATCAAAATTGCTTTTCCTTCTTGACATAGCTCTGAGTCTGTACTTTTGCTGATATTCAAATAAACTTGAGAATTGCATTTTTACAACCTACAGAAAATAATATATACAATCTGCATATGTACAAGGGACCTTCAGTGTACTCTCATGGGTGGTATTCAAAATAGTGTTTGAGCATCCTGCCATTCACAGGACCTTCATCCAAATCGGTTTCACTTAGGCTTTTCAGGAAATAAGTGTTGTTTCCTTGTACTGCTTGGACAACAAAGGGTCCTCTCCATAAGGAGTCAAACTTTCCATGTTTTCCTTTGTCTTCTCTTCTTGCATCCCACTTGAGGACTTTGTCTCCCACATTGAAATCTTCTGCTTTGGTTCTTTTGTCAAAGGCCTTCTTTAGTTTTTCTTGTAATATCTGAACTCTGCTGAAAACTTGATCTCTGGTTTGCTGCAGACATATGATCTGATTGATCCTTCTTTGCATACCATTAGGTTCCGCTTGGCTTTCTTGAAGAAGCTTCATAACAGGCACTGCTAATGATGAAGGGAATTTGGCTTCTAGTCCATAAACCAACTCATATGGGCTGGTCCCAATTGATCTTTTGGTTGTTAGTCTATCTGCCCATAAGGCATTGACTAGTTTCTTATGCCAATTCTTTTTATTTTCTTCTAGTACCTTCTTTATGATGTTCACCAGGCTTTTGTTAGATGATTCAGCTAGGCCATTTCCTTGGGGATAATAGGCAGTGGAATGACCCAAAGTAATATGAAACTTGTGGCAAAAGTTCACCATTTTCTTGGACCTAAAAGCAGCAGCATTATCTGTTATTATTTTGTCAGGGCACCCAAATCTAGCCAGTATATTGTTTTCCAAGAACTGAATGATTGTTGAGTCATTTGCTTGTCTGCATGGGGCAGCTTCAATCCATTTGGTGAAATAGTCTGTGGCTGTCAGAATCCATCTGTGTTGTCCTGAAGATGAGGGATGAATTTCCCCAATGAAGTCCAAACCCCACTGTTGAAAAGGTCTTTCTGTGGCAATGGGTCTCAGGGGAAGTGGCAGCAACTGTCTTTTGCCCTCAAACACTTGGCATTTGTGACATGAGGTTGTAAATTTCTTGATATCAGAGAACATGGTGGGCCAGTAATAACCAGCCCTCAGTATTTTGTCCACAGTGGATTTCCAGTACAAATGTCCACCACAGTCTCCTGCATGAAACTCTTGCATGATATTGTTAGTTTCATTTTCCATTAAACAATGCAGCAATATTCCTTCATGGTTTTTCCATAGTAGATTTCCATCCATCACACAAAATCTTGATGTTTTCATTTTTAAAAATCTGCATTTAGTTCTGGACAGTCCTGGGGGAGCACACAGGTTTTGCAATACATAACAGATATCAGAGTACCAAGGGGATTGTTCAAAGGCTACATTGATCTTTGGAGTCGCCAGCTCTGTTTCACTGTCCAGCTGATTGATATCTAGGGCTTGGAAATTTGCTTCTGTCATTAACTTGGCCAGACCTTGCCCTTTTATTAGTTTTGTGGGTTTGATTTCAATATCAAATTCCAGGATATTAGCAATCCATTTTCCTCTTCTGCCTTCTAGGTTTTCTTGAGTGAGTATGTCCTTTACAATAGGACTTGGCACATATGCTATGACATGTGAACAAAGGATATAAATCCTAAAATCTTTGATTGCTTTGACCAAAGCATAAGCTTGCTTTTCCATGATTTGATATTTCAAAGGTGCATCTCTAAGAGCCTTGCTAAAGAAAGCAATTGGCTTTTCATTACCTAGATCATCTTTTTGCAGTAGGACAGCAGCAATAGTATGCCGGGAGGCGAAAGAGAAGATGATAAAGTCCCTGTCAAACTGAGGATTGGTCAAGACTGGGGTTTGAGTGAGGGCCAATTTTATACCTTCAAAGGCCTGATTGGCTTCAACAGTCCATTTGACTTTGGAGTCCTTTCTAAGCATGTTATTTAGCAATCTGATTAGCTCTGCTAAATTCGGGATAAACCTTCTTAAGAAATTGATTTTTCCCAAGAATCCTTGCAATTCCTTGACATTCCTTGGGTGGGGCATTTGTAGGATAGCTAGTATCCTATCTGGGTCAATTCTAATGCCATCCTTTTAGATGATGTGTCCTAAGAGCTTGCCTTCTTCCAAACCAAACAGAGATTTCTTAGGATTTAAGGAAATTCCATATTTTCTGCATGTTAGGAAAATTTGTCTTAAGCGTTTTAGATGCTCTTGGTCAGATTTTGAAAAAGGTGTTAGGTCATCTAAATAAATGACTAAGAAGTCATGAATTTCCTTCGCAAAAGCAATATCCATTGCTCTTTGAAATGTTGCCCCTGCATTTTTCAATCCAAAATGCATTTTTACATATTTGAATGTTCCCCATGGGGTTGTAAATGCAGTTTTGTCTTGGTCATCAGGGTGTACCAAGATTTGATTAAAGCCTGAGAATCCATCAAGCAATGAGATCCTTGAGGCACCTACCACTCTTTGGAGAATGTGATCCATTTTGGGTAAGGGGTAATTGTCTTTGAGAGACACTTGATTTAGATTCCTTAGGTCCACACAAAGTCTTATCTCACCAGTTTTCTTTCTTGTGGGGACTAGGTTTGAAATCCAATTAGAGAACCTAATTGGTGCTATGATACCAGCTTTGAACATTTTTTGTAATTCATTTTCAATTGATGGGAGGAGCATGGGATTGATCCTTCTCAGTTTTTGTTTGAAAGGTTTTTGGTTAGGCTTGAGGGGAATGGTATGCTGGATGACTGAGGTGTCATAGGATTTTAAATCCTCATAGCCCCATGCAAAGACATCTTGAAACTCTTTAAAGAGATCAATGTATTTGGGTTTTTGATCAGGGGGCAAAGATGCAGACAGTTTTACTATTTTGGGCTTATCAGTGGTGCCAATATTGCATTCTTCAATGACTGCATTTAATGGTTGCATTTTTGGCTTTCTAGGAATGTCATTTGAGTCAAAGATGTCTTCTAGAGGAGTAAGGCCTGTGGGAAGAAAATTATCTTTCAGTTCTATAATTTCAGCTTCAGCACTGGCCACCTCTTCACAATTGATTGGTTGAATGTTTTGAATGTTTTCCTTATTAAAAATGGTTGGGTGCAGTATTTGTTTTGCTGTCCTAGGTGATATTGGGTGAGCAGTTTGTTGAAATTGTAGTTGTGATTGACTTGCTCTATCAGTGTCAATATTTAACCCTGCAAATTCTTGTTGTAAGGTTAAAAAATTGTTTATTTGCAAATCATCTTCAAATACTTGCCAGTCTTTGACATTGTTTGGAATTGAGGGTCTGTGTTTTATTTCAGCTGTAAAACAGTTGTGGGGCTCAAAGGGCAGCCTACAGGTACTCGCAAAGGTGGCTAGACTATGAGCATGTAGATTTTGTGTTCTGGGAATTTTCGTAATTTGGAATTCAGAGAAAAAGTTTAGTACCTCAGCAACAACAGCTCTATAAGTCCTTAGTCTTTTGTCATTAGTGACAAAGTTTCCTTTCACTTGTTGGATAACTAAATCTGAATCACCCATGATTGAAACCCTGGCAGCTTGTAAGAACTTTACTAACTTGAGGCCTAGTAAAAGAGCTTCATATTCTGCCATGTTGTTGGTACATCTGAAATTCAATCTATAAGCTCTACCCTCTGCATGACCATTTTCTTCATTGTGTATCCAAATTCCAGCTCCTGCCCCTAACTTGTTGACTGAGCCATCAAACTCAAGGAACCATAGAATGTTTTGTCGGGAAGGAGATTTGGTGACCTTTTCATGGGATGGCAATGTAAGCAGAAGTTGTGGTTTCTTCTCTGGCTTGTTTTCTAGGACAATTTCATCATTTAGTTGGGTGTTCTTGACAATTAAGGCAGCAGCACTGTCAAATGTTTGATTGACTGTTGTTTCATGAGTGATACTACTCTCACTTACATCTTCCTCCTGTATGAATATCTTGGTTTCAACTGCACCTTTTGAGGGAGTGGTTGTATCATTGAAGAGAATGTATGAGTCTATGTCTGAATGGACAGCATATATAGGAAAATTTTGAGGTTTTTCTTCACTGCTGACCATGTATTTCATGAGTGTTTCTCTGTACAGTCTTTTTGGTTGCCCAAACACAGAGATGGTGGCATATGACATGTCTAATTGTAGGGAACCTTGGAGTTTGGCGCCCCATGATCTTGACAACAGCATCCCATACTTAGGTGGGATATCAGCAACTACCACATCCATTAGGATTGTCTTGTTTGGAAATTGAACTAGAGAAACACATAAGTCTTTTATGAGACCTAGGCACTTGACTTGACTAGAGTCAAAGGAAAAGAGATCTTTGTATGGTCTTGTTATGTCTAAATTTAATCTCTCCATGACTGCTTTTGGCATAAGATTGTGAGAGGCACTTGAATCAAACATTGCATTATGTAGTATTTTGTCATGAATATGTAAACTGACATAAAAAGGCAACACCCCTACGACTACTGTTTTTCCATCCACTTCTAGACCGAACAAGAGTTCTAGGGTGTCATCCAGCACATTGACATCATCTTTGTTGCTGGTGAGTTGAAGAGACCTTTTGATTTGCCATTTGTAGCTGTCATGCTTGGCTAATTCCAAAAGAGGAATAGCTATTTTTATTTTGCCAATTTTTGTTTCAAGATCAAAAGATTTTTCAGATTGGGCCTTGGAGTTATAGGTGATAGTTCTTTTCTTGCTCATTGCATCTTCTTCTTGATTTTTGTTTTGACTTTGAGATTTATCCTTTTTATTCATCTCTTGAGGAGTAAGATTGGGATGAGAAGGTAAAGTGTCTAAAGACTGCTGTCTTAAGGACAGTGGCTGAGTGATTTCTTCAACAATCACTTCTTCTGTAGGTGAATTCAGTTTGTCACTAGGTTGTGTGACTATCACTTTTTCAGGCTGCTGATTATCCTTTTTCTTCTCAGGCTGGTTAACATTCACAGTTCTGCTCCTTAGCTTGTATTGTTTATGGACTTCATAAACAGCAGTATCATAGCCTTGCTTAAAGTCAAAGGATTCACCTGATTTAGTTTGGAATAGTTTGATTTCATCATCCTCATGATCCTCTTGTGTTAAGAACACTTGACTCTCACCATCTAGACCCATCAAGTTAATCTCAGGGTCCTCATTGGGTTCTGCTGATGTAGAAGTTTCTGCATAATTTTCTTGGAAAGGAGGTCTTATGTCCTGCTCAGCACTAGTTCTACCCATGCCTGGGTTTTGAGTTTTCCTAAAATTTGGATTCCTAGGAGGATTGTTTTGAGGTGGTTCCCATGATGATTTTCTTTCAACCGATTCCACTCTTTCACCTAATCCCTTCATGCTATTTAGTATTGCATCCAACTTTTGATCAAAGCCCGAGGGTTCTTCTTTATATATGCTTCTGTTTTCTAACCTTGCCCTGTTTCTTTTGGCAATCAGGTTTGCTTCCACTGTGACAGCAGCCTTTTGAGCGTCTTCAAGGGTTTCAGGTTCTCTTTCCTTCAACTGATATGCCATGTCAGGATCAAATCCATCAGGGAATTTGTACAAGGCCAAATCAGGAGGAGGTCTTAGATTTTGCGGTATCGCATTGTACACATTGTTGAATCTAGCACAATACTCCAGAACGGTCTCTTGAGGACCTCTCTTGATTGTCTCATATTCAGCAAGTATGTGCAGGGGATCTTTCTTCTTCTCCCATCTGGTAGTAAAGGCTTGATAAAGCTCATCAGGTGTTGCAATAGAATTTGCATTCAGGGATCTAAACCAGGTCCTAACATCCCAGTTAGGCTTTGAACAAACATCCTCATTCTGACACTGTCATCATCTATTTCATAGGTTTCAAAGTGGTCCTGCATTTTCTTAGCATGTTGAACAGCTGTCAGGGGGCCATTGGAGTCAAAATATGAGATTTTGGTTTGGTAGTCTTGGGGTAAGGCTGCAGCATTAGCTGGTATCTGTAAGGGTGCATATCTGTTAGCCATATTCACAAGGTTTAGGGGATTGACAGGGGCTAATTGAACAGCAGGGATGACAGGTATAACAGGGTTGATGGAAGGGGTAGAAACTAGGATGTTGGTTAAAGGGGTATGTGCAGTGGATAAAGGTGTGAAAGGAGGGCTTTGAGATGTGGAGGGGGAACTAGGGGAGTCAAGGGTAGATCGAAATAAAACCTTGATTGGAGTAGGAACAGGGTTTGGATGAGCTGCCTCAGGACTCAAATCAGCAGGCTGCTCCTGCCTTTGCTGCCTCCTAATGTTTCTTGAGATGGTATTTGGATTATCAACAATGATAGGTGGATTAGGGTCAGGATTCGCCCTAGTGTGCCGTGGATTTTTCTTGGGAGCCAGCTTCCAACTGTTTTTTAGGATTTTGAAAGAGATTTTCTTTCTTTATATCTGAGAGAATTGGATGAAGACTTTTGAAATAGCTATATATTCTCAGGGCTAAGATGAAGATTCCCAAAACAGCTCTTCCCTAGAACTGTCAATGTTATACAGAAACAGATTTAAGGCCTCTTGACTTATTTCCGGCTTGATAATAGCTCATGGAAGATATACAGTAATTAAAAATCTTAAGCAGTCCCCAGTGGAGTCGCCAATTATGTTAACACCCAGGTTGTTCCCTATGACTCCCAAGGGAATACGGCCGGGGTAACCACTAACCAATCTTTGGATCACGGTTTCTAGCCAAACTGTGATCAGAGAGGGCTCTCTCTTTATGATTTGTATCTGTTATGATGGTATTTTTAGGCTAGCTATTATGCTCAGGTTTTGGTTTGTGTTTTGGTTGAAGGATTTCTTTCAGGTCTTATGATGTAGTGTTTAGATAGTGAAATACCATTGGGCAATGGAGTCTGGAGTTGTAAAATGGCTTGATATGCTGAAATGGTAATGTTTAAAATGCAGGGCCTATTGTGTATTTGGACCAACAAAATTAGATTAAATGGTGATGTATGTCAACCAACAGAAAGCATTTAAGAATTTTCTGTTAAGTTGGTGAGGTGAAAGTGAACACACTGCACAGGAGCAAGACTTGAATTCCTGTGACAAAGGCCACTGTGAGAGGTGTATTCTGAAAGTGTAGCATTTAAGAATTACACTTATCTAGATTACAGCTGAAGAAAACATTCATAAACAACAAAGATTGAACTCAGGGTACTCAGTGAATAAATCCTGAAAGTTATTATTTTTCCTCGTTGTTTAGTATTGAAAATCAGAGAAACACATAAGGATTATAACAAAACAACTAAACAAGAGAGAGAGTTACAGAGACTTATTGTATGGAGAAATACACAGGTATCCAGCAATTGTCAACAGGCACCGGAACGCATTCAAGACTTCAGAAATCCGAGAAATTCCATCGCTTTCTTTATTAAACTTCTGAAAGGATTACAGCATAAGAATTTCTTTAGGAGAAATCAACCAACCCCTCATACTAGTGCGAGAGGCATATATATAGCGTTTTACAAAAAATATCTATGGCGTTGAGTCATCTGAGAAATCAATGCTTCACCAACTTTACACATTACATCAGAAAAGAAGTTATTGCTGTTTTGATTACAATCATAAATGCAAGGTCAGAAGATATTTCAGCTTTGGTAATCCAACGAGTCGGTTGGAGTGACCGGTCATTAATGATAGATAACGCGTCCTTTGAGCCGTTCTGCTGTCTTTATTTGTTCTGGACACCTGTATCTTACTTTTCATTGCTGGCTTCAATGTCTGCTAAGTTGGCTCAGCCTTTATTTCAGTCGCTTGCTGACTGTGCTGATCTGTACTGTGGGTGACAGTTTTGAATTTTCCGCTGTAATCAAAAATTTGGTGGGCGGCTCCCTTTCTCATAAAATCTTCTGAATAATCTGTGTCCACCATGTCTGTGTGGGTAGCTGATGTCTGAGGATGGCTTCCATTGTTTCCTCTGCTTCTGTATACTTGTAAAAATTTGGAGCCACATCAAATAAATGATTAATCTCATTCATTATAAAAAACAAATTTTCTATTTTACCATAGAAAGCTTGCCTTGTAATAGGCCCTGCTTCTTCAGAAGTGCTGGCCTTTTCATTGATCTGGGTGGAGGCAAACACATTGACTCTCTTGGCATATTGTTCATGGGTAAACAATTTCCCTCCGCTGTTCAGCAAGCTGGGGAGTCCTCTGTTCTGCAATACCTGGAACCTTTCCATGAACCTGTTTACTTCTGTCTGCATGTCCTGGGTTCTTCTTTCTAATGTTTGCATCAGACTTCTTAAAGTAAGAACCCTTTTGATCAGCTGAATGGTCTCAGTTCTATTGGTGATTCCCATAGTGGCTAACTGAGAACTTGTCTTGTGGTTCAGCACATTGATCATCCTGGTGGCAACCTCAGGCATATTTCCCAATAAGGCTCTTGCTGTTCTAACCTCTTTTTGTGCCTTTGGGATGAGTTCCAGCTGCTCATGTATTGTCTCAATGTATTGCCATTGGTTTGTGATTGATTGGCCAATATTAGACCATATCATTGCTCTGAGTTCAGATATGATTTTATCTAGCTTGAGCTCATTCTCAAGCCCTTTGATCCTGTCTTCCAGGGCTTTGATCTCCCTGCCCTTTTCTGCTACTTCCCTCTTTGTTTTGTCATGCCTCTCATTTACCTTGGCAAGCTTTTCCCTGGTTTCATGCAGCTTTGTCATCTGAGCTTCCAAGATTTGTATTTCATTCTTTAATTTCTGCATATCTAGGCTCTGTGCCTGTTCTGTGCTTGTAGGTGCTGCTGAAGTAGATGTGGTTGTTTGTTCAGCTTGCTGAGGTGGAGGCACAGTGGTAGGAGCAGTGTCCTCAAGATTGATGACTTGAGGAGGAGGTTGAGATGTCTGACCTTCTTGTGTTTGCTTCAGTGCTGCTTGCAAGGCCGCTTGAGCAGCTTCAGATTCTCCTAATTTATCTTGTGCCTGCACAAGCTCTCTGTAAATGGAAATTAGCAAGGCAGTAGAATCCTGCTCATGCCTTTGCTTGGCTACCTCATCTGTCTGTGGATGGATGGTGGCTGGAATTTTGACTTTCTTCCTTAGTGCAGCCATGTCAGCATCTCTTAGTTTCAAGATCTCTTGAATCCCTTTGATATCATTGGGATTATGCCCAATTTCTACAATGATGTCCTCTAGGGATCTTATCCTATTGTCTTTGGCCTGAGATGAAGCCCTCTCCAGTTCTAGTTGGGAAGCTGTGGCATTCAGACTGCTTGTTAACTTATAATTTTCCAAAGTCTTGTCGGACAAGGAAGCATACACCATTTCACCAGTTTGCTTGTGTAGCTCAATTTTGTCCATTGGGTGTATGTCCTTGGCCAGGACTTCTAGGTTAGTCCTGAGATAATCAGCAGTAGACTGTGGCTGGAGCACTATAGGCATGAAGTGACTCATGGTCAACTTGCCTTCTTGTACATCAAAGGCGGACATTAACCTTTGTTGATTAGAGGGGGCCAATTTCAACAAGTGGTTATATAATTTAATCTTCATAGGTTCACCTCACCTCTTCATATCTATAAACTGTTGTTTGATTCCTACCTCTCCTTCCCTCTGCTGGCTGGAGGAAGTGACCTCTCCTCCCATGGTCCTGTCTTGTTTTTGGTGGAAGGAGCTGACTGAGGCCTCCCTGCTGGGCGGGCCCATACCCATTGCCTGTCTGATTGCTGCATCTTCCTCAGGGAAATCATTTAATCTCTGTCTCTTTTCCCCTTGGTTGATGGATGAGGTCACGGGAGTTTCTCTGTCCCTTTTCCTACTTAGGTCCTCCTTCTGTGGGGTTTCAAGGACCGAGGCCTCAGTAATGATCTCAGGTCTTAAGTGCTCTATATTCTGGGCCTATTGCTCAGTGGTAGTTGGAGTGTCTACCACCTTTTCTTGCTGTAAGGGCTGCTGTGTTTCAGATTGCCCTTCTCCTTGCTGTTGTCGCTGTTGTTGTTGCTGCTGCTCCTGCTCCTGCTCTGCCTGCTGTTCTTTCTCTAGTTGTTCTGACTATATCTCCATCTCTTTACCTTTGCCTTTCTCGGAAATGTTTTCAACAACTCTTGTGGCTTGCTGTTGGGCAGTTGAAGAGGACGCTGCTGCTCCAATTTGTGTGCTTGGCAGTGAGGTGACCTGTGAATAAAACTCAAGGTCAGCCATCTTCTTGAGGTTTCTTAGAGCTCTTTGATTAAGCTCTTCTTGGGAAACACCTTCTTCTAGAGTCCCTCTCCTCCATTTGCTTTGATTTGCATGTTTTTCTATGTGAGGGAGGCTGCAGTGATCATAGGCTGACAATTTATATTTAAGCCTTCTCATAGTAATGAAGTTGTTGGGGTCATAAGGTTTCCATAAGAAACTGTATTTGAGACCAAGGCCCCCAAGCATTCTATCTGCTTCCTTCCACCCTTCATCCCTTTCGTTATAGAGGAAATGGCCAAGTTGACTTTTGACCTTTAGCTGTGCCTTCTTACCTCTCCCTGAAAAGTGGAACATATCCACAAAGCCAAACTGCCTGAAATATTCTAAGGCAAATAGCCTCATAGGCACATATCTGGGTAGTCTATATGGGGGCAACTCACACCCATATATTCTGATGACGGTGTGGTGTTGGTAGAAGTACCAATCCCCAATACTGTATGCTTTTGATAAATGCAGGATTCTTTGCATGTCATCGGTCAATCTTGGAGGAGGTGAGCCCAAAAGCAAAGTCAAGGCTGGATGGATGAAGAGATCAATGAACTCATAGTAAGTGTATGGAGAATTGAAAGTGTCATGAAAAACAGATGTCCAGTACACTACCGATCTTAGATTTCCCTGTGCATCCTCTCTCTTCATTGGGAAGGAGAACTTCTCATGTTGGAAGTATAGAAGCAAATGATATATGTAGGAGGTGTATTTGAATACCCTCTCTCTTGATAGGTTCATCAACTGCTCATGCATCTTATCTGAGATGTATGTGGCATAGTCATAGCAGACTGGTTTTCTACCTGGAGAAAACATGAGCATTATGTGCATAACCGTTTCATCCACATACTCCACTGAGTCATATCCCAAGATGGGACTGATCATGTCAACAAGGTCCAGGCCCAATTGGTTGAGGTAGACAGAATTGATAGGAGGAGTTTGCACAGCATCAGAATTGATGAACAACTGGTTAAGCTTTGTAATCTGGGCCTCTGTTATTCTGGCTCCCTGTACTATCAAATCAGCTAGTGATAGAGGGACCAATTTCCTATCTGTCTTGAACTGCAACATCTCCCTGATGGCTTCAGGGGTAATGAGAAACAGAATTGTGCCTGAAGAATCGAGCACTGCCCTCTGGGATGCATCATAATACTCAGCACATAGGTGGATGATTTCTGGGAACTGGTTGACCTGAGGTAGCTTGAAGATTGGGAGAAAGGAATCCCAAATTCCCAAGATGTCTGTCCCATTCTGATGCTTGGTTTTAATTTCATTTAATATTTGGAGATGAAACCTGCTCCGACTTAGCATTTCTTCTGATATTTTGTAGTCTAAGTCAGCTAATGCTTTCCAGCCCAATGCTTTGTGAGAGGCATTCAGAGGAGCTACATTGAGGGCTATGGGAGCCACAGGGGGATCCATGATTCTCCTTGGGATTTTGTTCTTCTTAGGACTGGTGTTACTATGCAGAGTAACACAACCAGAGTTTCTTGCGAAAAATGAAAATTTTCTGAGAAAAGGGTGAATGTAGAGGCTGCAGCAGTTGAAATACTGCCTTTGAGTTAATAGGTGAGTTGCAGACCTGAGCAGAGTTTGTTTTTGAGGCAAATTAGCTTCTTGCAGGTGACTGGTTCACGATTGCGCGAACCAGTGATAAGTTTACGTTCAACTTGCCCAATGTGGCCCTATAAACGTGTAGTGGCAGCTCTGGTTTGGTCTGAATGCTAGTTCAGTGGTCTTTTAATGGTGAATTTCGAGTTTGGAGGTCTGTTACTAGTTATACCCGAAATTCAGTGAAAATGGAGCTTTAGAGTGCAAATGAGAAGTACCTGTAGAATCTGGTCGGTTAGAACTTGCTAGCACTTTGAGGGATGGACGTTCTAGCGGTCCGGAAGTCTTTTCCACGGCTGGTGCAGGTTTGGACGTGAATTTACATGTAGAACAAACAACAAAGCTTGCGCCCAAAAATAGCAAAAAACACGATTTTTGGCATAAATATACTTTTTGGTGATTTTGGCGCGTTTTCGTGCTGACGTCAGCATGACGTCACAGGTGGGGTCAGGGTCGGATGACGTCAGCAGGACGTCATCCGGCCAGGTGGCGGCCTCTGGTTGGTCCACGGGGACAGTGAGATGGCAGGACAGGTGGACCAGTGGTTGAGCGGAGAAATGATGCGACGGCGTACCTGGGGGTGACGTGGGGTGACGAAGCAGTGACATGGCGGTGAGGTAATACAAGTGGGAATGATAAAACCGGAAACCGAGGCGGTTTCATATCGCACTGCCTACGGTACGGTGGCGGTATGCGTCAGTGGTACCTTCGATGGGCTGTGGAGTGGACGCGTGGCTGCCGCATGACGTAGCCAGAATACGGCCGTCGGGAGATATCGTTCGGGCAGCGGATCGGCTCCGATGCTGTAGTGGCCGTCGGATCTGGAGGAGCAAGATCTAACGGTTGTCGGGAGCTTGACGTGACAGGAGGATAGTACAGTTAATGATCGGGCGTCGGAAGGGGTCCGATGTGATCAGGGCCGTCGGATCTGGAGTTGCTCGATCGGACGGTCATCGGGAAGGTGAAGCGATAACCAAGTATGGGGAAGGGCGGAGGCTTATTTTAATATTGTCCTGGGGATCTGCGCACTGGCGGAAGCTTTGGAACAGTGGGTTTTCACGATTTTTGTTGAAAATAGACCCGCCCTTTAGACTTAGGATAAGAGAAAAATGTTGGTTTTTTGATGTTTTTAGCCATTTTGAAGCAGGTGAGGGTAGAAACTAGGCTCTTAGGGGGTTTCATGTGCAAATGGGGGTCAAAAAGTGAGGAAATGAATTTGCAAAGGAGAAGGGAGATTTAGCTTAGGTTTATCAAGATGACCAGGTGTCATCTGATCCCTGACATGTAACTTATTGGCTATAATACCAAGTGGAGGGTATTTATATAAGAGTTGGGGTTTATACACCATGGTGTTAGTAATATTAGGGAAAAAGGTGATATAGGGGATTTATATAATAGGGTTAGTGTTAGCATGGATAATGGAAGTGAATGAAGGGGAAACCATTAAGTTCATTTGAAACAAACTTGGTTTTAAGAGTAGATCAAAATGAAAAAAAAAATTAGACAAGAAATGTGGCTTCCAAAAGATTTGATTTCAATCATAAAACCACAAATAGTTCCTTGGAATGCCCACTGAAAGGGGATATTAGTTAATGACATGGAAGAGGGATAAAAGGGAAATTAGACATGCTCCATAGCTTTCCTTTCTTTTTTGGATTATCATGATTGGAATTTGAATTGAAGGCCATTTCTGCCACTGCTTCTACCTACCCAGCTACTTAGCCTAGCATTTTTTGTTTCTTCTTGGAGGGTGCATTTAAGCTTGCAAACCCTTATTTGCCTTTTCTTTTCTTTGGCTTTTTCTTTTGTTGTCCTATCTACTTCTACCCTTATAGCTTCCAAGGTCCCAGATTAAACAGTTGGGAACCTTACTTTCTCTACCTAGGCTAATTGTCTGCCAAGATTAAGCAGTTTGGACAGACTTCTTTCTCTATTCTACAACTGAAAAATTGAAAGCATGGCATGACCCAGATTAGACTGTTGGATCATCCATCAAAATTGAAACAAGGCCATCAAATTTGAACCAAGGAGAAGCTCTTTACACACCTTGTCTCTTATAGAAAATATGGGATCTTTGTGAAGTCAAAGCAGAGCATATTTGGGCTTTTCCCTTGCCAATCATGAAATATGAAACCTATTGGTATAGGTATCCAACACCTTCTTATCTTGATTTTACTCTTGATATTGCAGACGTCGACGTCTCTTCAAACATACATTGGTTTTGCTGATGGTGCTTGTCGTAGTACATGGAATGTTTCTTCCACAACTTGGGTTATCTATTCACCCTCTGATGAGTTAGTATCTATGCATGGGGTAAGCCTCGGTCAAACAATGAATAAAATTGCATAGTATAGTGCAGTGATTGAGTTATTATCTGAATCCATCTCATTTGGGATTCAGAGTTTGACTGTTAGGTTGGATGCTGAACTCGTTGTATTACAGCTTAACAGGGTTTATGCCATTAGAAATCCAGTGTTATTAAGGTTATTTTTGAGAGTTCATCTCTTGGAACGTGAATTTGATTACATTAAATATCAGCATATTCCAAGACATTTAAATACATTAGCAGATGCAGTTGCTTCTAGTATGATAAATAGACATTTGCAATAATCAAAATAGTAAATTTAAAACATTCGATAACATGTTACATGATATAGCCAGTAATAATGATATATCATAGCATAGAAGTGTGTTTCAAAATATATATCATCTTCGATCATAGGTTGAAAAACACCTTATGATCGGCAAAAATGATAGTACAAAAAGACAAAATGTCGTGAGTCTACAAAATCGATCATCCTATCCCTGGCGATGATCATGATAAGAAACTACTACTCAAGCCACCCTACATAGGAACCTCCTAAAAGGTCTTGGGACCCCAATCACATATCTCTGTAACCTAAGTGGAATATCATATATATCAGTCTCTAGAATATCTAGTGTCAAGCGCTCTAGATGATGATCCAAGTCGGTTAGGATCTCTATTGATTGGTCCTGTGGGGTTTGTGCTACTGCAGCTGGTTGTCTCCTCTCATAAAGCTGGAGAGCAGCTAGTCATCATGGACCCACATCTGCATTTAAACTTTTGATTATCAATTTTGGACGATTTAAAATATAAAAAAAAATGAAACTTAGAAAGTGTTGAAAATGGTTTTTACCTGAATCATCTAATTTCTCTCTTGGTGGAAGAATCATGTCTAGGTCATCGCGGTAATCCATCCCGATGTATGGAAAGTCCTGAATCACAAAAATTTGGTTGTTCAACCAACGAAAATATTCAGGCAGAAATTGAACAACCTCTGTGACCTCCTCAGGGTGACGGGCCATCAAAGCAACCCAACGCACCATTCTAGGCTCTCGAGGAAGACCAACATCAACAGGAATATGCTATGGGGCTAACATGGGGATCCTCTCTAGAACAAAGCTGACTATGATAAATCCATATCCAAAGTTTTTCAGCTCCATTCTTTGCTCTGGTTAGTTGGCCTTTCACATTTGCCAACACAGCCTTGCACCAGTTGTATATGGTGCCTCGAAAACACTCTATAGCCATCTGCATCTAGGATCTAGTAGCCACATGCAATGTTGCACTTCTACATAGTCTGATAACAGTGAATGCAATAAATCTAAGCTCAGTACGACTGATAGTTTTAATATCAATCCGTTTATCCTTGGGGTTTGCTTGATCATCGCAAAACTCCAATGGAAGATTAGCGACAGACTGGTCACCTAGCCTAATCCCGAAAAGAGATAATTGTTCACCCCTCCTGGACAAACAAGTCAAAAAGTATATGTCCTCCAGCTCGATTTCGAGCCGGTGGCCACCAATCACGAAGCACTGGTCCTGTGTGTTCCATCTGTCTACTAGCCATGTCAAGAGGTCTACTTGGGCCCTCATGCCCTGTATGCCCTAGAACTTATACAATCTGCATGCTCTCAATGCCTGCAATGTGGGCATATCATTCATTGCGGCATAATCTACATCCTCGTGCTCGCGTTCTCGCCAAATAACCATTTTGAATGTCCTACAATGCATAAAAAGACATATTAGAACAAGCTTGTTCGAAAAAGTTTGGGCAAAAGTGGAGAAATTTAAATTTTAAAATTCGTTGAGCGGGGTCCACACCCGCTACTTACAAATTGTGCATAGGTCTGCATGTCTTGTGAGAATAGGTGCGGACCCATGACTTTTTTCTTTATAGAAAAAGTCAAGGTTCGCAGGGCCCGTGTGTTGCACCTGCGGACCCCCGCGAGTGACTTTTTAAACCTATTTTTCCTTTAAAAATCAAATTTAAAGCCTAAAAACAAAATGTAAACAGATGAAATGCAAGTTAAGGAGGACATGTATTACCTGGAGCTGGCGGTTTTTGATTCCGACGGATGGATTTTCTAGAATATTCATAGGAACCTTTTTACCCAAAAGCTCTCACTTCTCACTCTAAACTCAAATGGTAAAAATGAAGTTAGAAAAACCCTTTTTATAAGTTTTTTCGAATAAATGAATTTTTAATTTATCTATTTTTCACTTTAAAAAGGTAAATTTTTAAAACATTTTTATTTATCTTAAACAGGTATGTGTAATGTTTTAAGTTTTTGTGCAAAATATTCGATTTTTCAGGGAAATTGACTATTTTTCAACAAAGAGCATACTTTTATCACTTTTTCAGACTCTTTCAAAAATTTACAAAAAATCAAAACATTGGAGTCCTCTTTAAGCTCTTTTTAGACTCTCGAAAATTGAAAAGATTGCCAAGCACTTGATTGTTCGAACTCATTAAAATAAATGAATAATCGTCCCTTCAATATAAGTTTACCCCTTTTATGGACTGAAATGGACTATTTACGAAAAAGGTATACGTTGACTAATTAAGGTCAATAGAGTCCTCTTTAAACCCTTTTCAAGCTCATTAAATATGAAAAGATTTTCGAGCGCTTGTCTTTTCCAGCTCCTTAAAGTATTGGTAATGTCACCCCTCCTATATTATTTTATCCTTTTTCAGACCTGAGGGATTAATTTATGAAAAAGTACCCCCATGGAGTTTTCTTAAGTTTTTCTTCTGACTCCCTAAAATTTAAAAACACCGAGTTTTTCCTATATTGGACTCGTTAAAATTTAACAGTAAAGGACCTGTTCAATTTTAATAGGAACAAACCACTCCTTAGGGTTCGAATTTTAAACTAAGTTGGACTCATTCGAAGGATGAGCTTATAAACACACAAATTTTATCCTCCTCAAGCTTGTCAAAAATAAAGAGGTACTTGCCAGAAATAGTGGGGGAAAAGAGAGAAAAATGAACCTGTTTGTTACACTTTGTTTTTAAAAAAAAAATCCATCAACCACTCTTAAACACGTGTTGGGTCCCTATAATACTAGTGATTACCCCATTACTATTGTAGTTATACCCCTTATTTATATTGTTGTGCCCCCATTACCCCCATATTGTTATTAATGTGCCCATAGAATCCCTCTATTGTTATTTTTGTGGCTTTATATTATTATTGTTAGGTCGGCTGGATTATATTGTGACTCCATAGACTCCTATATATAGAAAGGAGGTTTTGTCATTTGAATAATCCAAGAATTGTTAATTTATGTAATGTAAAGGAGGTTGCCCCCTCAAAGAGGCTGAATTCTAAGGCGTTGATCTATATTTTCTATCTTTTCTTGAGCTGGTTTCATAACATTTGGTATCAGAGCTTTGGATTCTAGGGTTTCGCTGCTCCAAACAGGTCATTGTGGCATTTTCGCTATAACTTTTTTTCTGTGACGTTTCATAAGTCGCAAAAAAAACCCATTTGAGAAGAATTCGTGCTGAACCTTGGGTCCGAATTTCAGAGCTTTTTGCACGATATTTTCAGAGATATGATCTCATGAAGTTGGTCTTTTTGCAGACTCTTGAATTACACTCAAAATAGGTGACCTGGGGAAAATCGTCATAACTTTCTTTCTGAGCATCGGATTGAAATTTCGTAAGAAGGTCACTGCGGGAGATTGTGCATAACTCTTCCTTGGAGAATCCAATTTGGTTCAGACTAGTGGCATTGGAAAGAGGACATAGAAGGCTACTACAGGTCACAATTTTAGAACTGGATGATTCGAAATTACAGAGATACATCAGATTCAATATCAGGCTTCTACAAAGTAAAAAAAGGTGTGTAGTTTTTATTTTTTATTTTTGCATAAGCTTGGTTTGAAGGAATTCAAAGAGCATAGTAAAGCATTATTATCGGTAACTGATGCCCCGAGGAAAGAAAAACAAACACCTAGTAAGGAACCTGAAAGCTCTAGCATGACTCATGAAGAAGAGGAAGAAATGCTACATGATATATCAAAATTACAAGAACAAGTGCAACAAATGTCATGCTCAGAAAAGCTAACAGATGCTAAGATAAATGGCGTGGAATCTAAGATAAAGGGCATGGAAGCCAAGATGGATGATCTGAAGACAAATTTGAGGACAGATTTGAAGACAGACATGGCAGATTTGAAGACAGATTTGACAAATTTTCTACAAGAAATACTTACTAATGGTGAAAAGGTTGTAAAGGAAACTCATGATGTGAACAAAAGAAATGTTAATCATGATTCCATAGACTCTAATGTTGGATCAAAGACCCACCATATTCCAAAAATCGATATGAGGAAGTTTGATGGCAAGGATCCCGCCACATGGATATTACAGATGGAGCAGTTCTTCGATCTCAATAATGTGCAAAACACACAAAAGGTACGTATGGCAACTTTATATTTGGAACCAAATCAATTTGTATGGTATCAATGGATTTGCTCTCATAAACAATTTATCACTAGGGCAATTTTTACGGAAGAATTGATAGCACATTATGAGGATACAAAAGCAACACTTTTTTTAGCCAATTGATAAGTCTCAAACAAAAGGGTTCAATAATGGAGCACATTGAGGAGTTCCAAAAATTGAACATAAGGGTAAAAGATATTCCAGAGCAGCATAGGATTGATGTGTTCATAGGGTCTTTAAAGGATAATATCCAACATGATGTTCGACTTTGGGAACCTGATTCATTAGAGAAGGCATTCAGGTTAGCAAGAAAAATGGAAAGAAAAATTATGGAAACCAGGAAGCATAGCACTCACAACTATAAAGACGGAAGTGTAGTTGCCCCTAGTCTTCCACAACCTATAAGGTTGACACCACAACAATTGGAAGAAAAAAAAAGCAAAAGGGCTTTGTTATAGTTGTGATAGCAAATACACTAAAGGTCATAAGTTTGCTGAGAAGAAATTATTCTACATAGATTGTGAAGAGGAAGAAGAAAAGGAGCAAGAAAGGTCAAAAGAACAGGATATGCTCCAGGAACAAAGCCTAGATGAAGAACAAATAAATCTGACCATATCTTGTAATGCATTGGCGGGAATTACCACTCCTCAAACCATCAAGATAGAAGGACAAATCAAGAAGAAAAAGGTGATAGTGTTGATTGATTCAGGAAGCACCCACAATTTTATTCATTGTAGGGTAGTAAAAGAATTAAATTGCTTCCTATATCCAGCACCAGAGTGTCAAGTGATGATTGCAAATGGAGGAACAATAAATTGCTCTGGAAAGTGCCATAATATCAAGCTATCCATGGGAGAATATGTATTGACTAGCCCAATGCTTTCCATTCCAATGGGAGGTGTTGATGTTGTACTAGGAGTCCAATGGCTACAATCCTTGGGTACAATAGCTTTTAATTTTCAAGAACTTTTCATCAAATTTTCTGTGGAAGGAAAGGAAGTTGAATTAAGGGGTATTGCAGGGAAACCAGGAAAGATAATCAGCTCTAATGGTATGACAAAGCTTCTAAAAAAGGAGCAAAGGGGTGTAATTGCACAATTATGTTCGCTAGATGTTTCCACATTAGAATCATCTATTTCTCCAGATCTCCAAAAAGTCTTGGACAATCATTCCAAGGTATTTAAGACTCCCAAAGGTCTCCCACCTATGCGTGATCATGATCATGCTATTCATCTGATTCCAGGAAGTGTTCCTCCAAACATCAGGCCGTACAGATATCCCTATGTCCAAAAAAGTGAAATTGAACGTATGGTTGCAGAAATGCTAGAGGCTGGTATAATTCAACCGAGTCAAAGTTCTTTCTCTGCTCCAGTAGTATTGGTGCACAAGAAGGATGGATCATGGCGCATGTGTCCGGATTATAGGGAGCTCAACAAGCTCACAGGATATCATCAAATCAGAATGAAGATTGAAGACATTCAGAAAACGGCATTTAGAACTCATGAGGGTCATTATGAATTTTTGGTCATGCCTTTTGTCCTTACCAATGCACCTTCAACATTTCAAGGTTTGATGAATTCAATTTTCAAACCATTCCTTAGAAAATTTGTGTTAGTATTTTTTGATGATATACTTATCTACAGCAAGTCTTGGAAGGATCTTGTTGAACATGTTGACAAGGTGCTACAACTATTGGAAGAGAAACAATTATATGCCAAAAGATCCAAATGTTTCTTTGGAGTCGAGGAGGTGGAATATTTGGGTCATATTGTATCTCATGAAGGAGCTAAGGTAGACCCTACCAAAATTAAAGCCATTAAGGAATGGAAAATCCCCACATCCATAAAGCATTTGCGCGGATTTCTTGGGTTGACAGGGTATTAGCGCAAGTTTGTTAAGAATTATGGGAGAATAGCAGCACCTCTAACGACATTATTGAAGAAAGATGCATTTCATGGACTCCGGAAGCAACAAAGGCCTTTGAACATATTAAAGAGGAAATGTGCCAAGCACCGGTCTTAGCTACACCGGACTTCACAAAAACCTTTATTGTGGAATGTGATGCTTCAGGAAATGGAATTGGTGCTGTTCTAATGCAAGATGAAAGACCCATTGCTTTTGAAAGTCGTCCAATCAAGGGAAAGTTTCTAAGCAAAGCCATTTATGAGAAGGAAATGTTGGCAATACTCCATGCACTTAAGAAATGGTGACCCTACCTAATGGGAAGACACTTCAAGGTAAAAACGGATCATGATAGCCTTAAATACTTTTTAGAACAAAGATTATCCTCTGAAGAGCAACAAAAGTGGGTCACAAAGATGTTGGGTTATGACTTTGAAATCATCTACAAAAAAGGGAAGAAAAATGTGGTGGCATATGCACTCTCAAGGAAGGATGAGGATGTGGAAGCATTGTTGTGCGCTATTTCTATCATCCAACCAGATTGGATAAATGAAGCAAGGGAGGAATGGAAGAATGACGAAGAAGTGTGGGCACTTATTCGAAAGCTACAACAAGATTCCAGTACGTCTGATACATTTAGCTGGAAAAATGATTCGTTATGGTACAAAGATCGCTTATACCTCTGTAAGAATTCCCAGCTAAAACAAAAGATTCTTATGGAATTGCACACTTCTCCCTTAGGAGGGCACTTAGGATTTTTAAAAACTTACCACAGGATTAAGAAGGAATTTTTTTGGGATGGCCTTAAATCAGATATTCAAAAGTTTGTGGCAGAATGTTTGGTTTTCCAACAAAATAAAGTTGAAACAATTAAGACACCGGGTCTATTACAACCTTTATCCATTCCAAGCCAACGTTGGGAGGAGGTATCAATGGATTTTATCACAGGTTTACCCAAGTCTGAGGGAAAGAGTGTCATCATGGTGGTAGTTGACAGACTTACCAAGTATGCACACTTTTGTGCATTATCACATCCATTTAAAGCCAGTACAGTTTCTACTGCATTTATG
This sequence comes from Pinus tabuliformis, assembly GCA_031772625.1. Classification (NCBI taxonomy): domain Eukaryota; kingdom Viridiplantae; phylum Streptophyta; class Pinopsida; order Pinales; family Pinaceae; genus Pinus; species Pinus tabuliformis. The sequence continues at coordinate 740,505,483 of CM062820.1, read as the reverse complement.
GAAACAATTCAAAAGCTACATGGAAACCCAAAGATTATTGTAAGTGACAGAGATCCCATTTTCACTGGAAATTTTTGGACACAATTATTTTCTTGTCTTGGTACTCAATTAGCTCATAGCTCATCTTATCATCCTCAATCTGATGGGAAAACTGAGATAGTAAACAAATGTTTGGAAGGATATCTTCGTTGCTTTTTATCTGATAAACAGACACAATGGGTCAAATGGTTGCCTCTGGCTGAATGGTGGTATAACACTTCCTTTCATACAGCAACAAAAATGACCCCATTTATGGCACTTTATGGGTATCAACCACCATCCATCACATCATATTTAAGAGAAAATTCTAAGGTTCAGGCAGTGGAACATCACATCGAACATCAACAACAAGTCCTCCAACTCTTAAAGGATAACCTCGTGTTGGCACAGAATAGAATGAAACAATAGGCAGATCAACATCACAGTGAAAGAAGTTTTGATGTAGGTGATTGGGTATTCCTACGGCTACAACCATATAAGAAAATGTCCCTCAAGCAAGCTAAGAAGGATAATAAATTATCACCAAAGTATTATGGTCCGTACAAGGTGTTGCAAAAGATTGGTACTATGGCATACAAATTGGAGCTTCCTGCAGCTTCTCGATTGCACCCAGTTTTCCATGTTTCATGCTTAAAGAAGGTTATAGGCGACAAGCTCCCAGTTCAAACAATATTGCCAGAACTTGACGAGGAAGGAAAAATTATATTGGAACCGGAAGCAGTTATAGAAACAAGAACTCGACAACTACAAAATCGATCAATTTCAGAGTACCTTATCAAGTGGAAGAACTTATCCGCTGAAGATTCCACATGGGAGGATGAGAATTTTATGCAGAAGTATCTTGAACTACTCAAGCATTGAGGACAACACTTTTTGGAAGGAGAGGGGCATGTTGGGTCCCTATAATACTAGTGATTACCCCATTACTATTGTAGTTATACCCCTTATTTATATTGTTGTGCCCCCATTACCCCCATATTGTTATTAATGTGCCCATAGAATCCCTCTATTGTTATTTTTTTGGCTTTATATTATTATTGTTAGGTCGGCTGGATTATATTGTGACTCCATAGACTCCTATATATAGAAAGGAGGTTTTGTCATTTGAATAATCCAAGAATTGTTCATTTATGTAATGTAAAGGAGGTTGCCCCCTCGAAGAGGCTGAATTCTAAGGCATTGATCTATCTTTTCTATCTTTTCTTGAGCTGGTTTCATAACAACACGACACTTTTTGTTCACCTGGGTTGGGAAAATCCTTTGCCTAACAGTTAATCAAACCAAATTGAAAGTCTTCAGCCGATTTCTGGGTATTATCTTTGGGTCAATTGTCACCAAGCCATCTGTAGTGTCATTATGTGTTCAAGAGAACAGTTCAAACAAACCATTCATCTGCAAGATATATGTCATCCATTTTGACCATCCCTAATTCAGTCCTTGCCAATATATTTCTTCAAAACTTGATCTATGATTTCGTGTTGTGGGCTTGCCTACGATGGATCGCTTTCTATCAACTTCAGTATATTATCTCGGAAGTTGATCTAGAAATCATCAGTACCTTGAAAACTGCATGCCCTAATGGCAGTTTTCTCTCCTTCGACGATAGGTTGCATCATTGACCTTCGATCGAATGATTCTATGAGATGTTCAACTTCAGCTCATTTATTCACATTTCATGGATTATACTGGGTACTTTGGGAGCCATTGACATTACTAGTGGTTTCTCTCACACTTGTTAATAGTCCACATCATTGACTAGTAATCAAGTTTTTTTTACCATGTTCGACTTTGACACATTCATTCACATGGATAGAATCGTACTAGTTCGGGAAGCAGAAATCAAGACCGTGAATCTATTTTCTACCATCCAGGCTATGAGGAGTTTTTTATTCATTATACAGTGGACTATTCATAGATAGATGGCTTTTTCCATACTATGTCTACACATGTCCATACTCTTGATGTATTACAAAATCATTCCTGTATCATAACAGTTTAATCAATTTTCTAGTCAGTTTTGATCTGAGTATGGGAATGCCTACATCAATGATGATATGTCTACATATATATATTTTGCATTGAATGTTTTTACAGGTTCCGACTGGAATGTCAACAAGATGATCCTTGAAATGATAAAGTACTTCACTCTTCATACATGACAAACTTTATTTTCATCTATTACAAAATTTGCACTTTAGGGGGCAATCTATTGCACTAAAAATTGTCACCTTGACATTCTACTATCTATGTGAGTTCATTACCACTCATACTTTCCCCCTCTGCAAGTATAAAACATCAATTCCTCATATTAAGTTTGGAAAATAAGAGAAAGGCTCTTAAAAGTTCTTAAAACTCTGGTTTCACACTTTCTCTTTGTCTTACCTGTGGTCCCACACCTAATGGTCATGTCTCCTGTGCACCTGACTACACTGCCTATGTGTTAAAGGTGTGGACCCCTGTAAAAGTTAAAAAGGTGCAAGTATACTTTAAAAAACTCACTTTTAGTTATTTCTAGAGGCTTCTGGAAGGAATCTTGAGGTGGCAAGTTTGCTCTTTTAAGGTTCATGTATCCCATACCTTAAGGAGCTAACCCCTTGATGTGAGGAGATTATCCCTTTGAAGGAGGATTCTATCCCTTCATAGGTGGACCTGAACCTCCTCCTCTACACTATAAAAAGAAACATTGGGCTGGTTACTAGGGAGAAGCTTAGTATTTTTTGAGGTGAAATGCTGCTGGAACTTAGTCTTCTTTAGTTGAGTTTTTATGAGGAGAGATTACATACCTCTATGATCTCATTTGGAAGAGTGCAAGACTTGTCAAAGTAAAGGAAATTCCTATTTTATACCCCAGGAAGAGCTTGTTCAACATCAAGGCTAAAAAGGTTGTAAGGTTCTACTATTCAAAGTTAATACAAATATATTTGTTTTTCTCAATAAGCTGTTAATTCATGGTTTATTTTATGGATTTCTTGATCACCATAATAGACATGATTTATAATATTTGCTATGCAGGTGCTATTTAATGTTTTCTTGTTTGTGATTGTAGGTCTTCAAAGGTAACTCTTTCAAATGACTAGAGGACGACTACTATGAACAAGCATTGGATCTAAGGTAGGATCTTGACACCTTTGTAGTATTTACTTATAAATCGCATATGTCTAGAGAAAGATAGGTTTGTTTGTCCATTTGTTGCTAGACTATCTTCTGATACTAGCGAGATTGGTCTTGTCTGTAAGATCAGTTTATCTGGCCAATAGTCCTCCTGCATTAAGCGCCCGAGAGAGCTAGAGAAGGGAGGGTCCAGAAAGAAATCCAAGGCAACCAAGACCTTGCTGGACCCTATCACATTAACAAAGGGCGAATTATGTGACATCAATGACACAGTCCGAGATGACACTATGGAGGCCTTGCAACAATTTGAAAAGCAACAACAGATCATCCTACGGGCCATCCAATCTAGACTGCAAGAGTTGCAGACCCACGCGTCGTAAGTTGGTACGATGTCTACCAGCTTGGCTATCAACACATCAGAGGCTGCCGATATGCTGCGCACGAAGGCTTCCAGCAATGTGCTAGTGGTACTGGATGGAGCACTGACAACAGAAAATGAGGCTAACAGGCCCATTGTCAGCACCTTGAAGGCAGTGGGATTGAACCTAGCAGCACTCCCGCGCGAAGCACTCCACCTCTTACAGGATGGAGTAATTGCAGAGTTGAGGGCCCATGAGCATAACGCCCTCGAGGTGATCAGTGAACAAAAGATAAACAACGAGTAGATGGCCCTACAAAGGAATGTTTGCATCGCTGTTGAGGCCGAGGCGACCAGCGAGAGGAAGAAGATCCTATAGGTCGTGGAGGAGGCATGCAGAATGGTATCAGAGTTGGCCATTTCGGAGGAGGAGTGAGTCAAGGTCTACATTGGCAAATTGCCCACAGGGGTGCACGACACTTAGATAGAGATAGCGCGGGTTCAGTTGGAGTTGAACCTCTAGATTACAGAGGTCTAGTTGAGGGATCAACCTTCAACACCACAAGAGGTAAAGGAACAGTGGGCGGATGCTATCACAAAATTAGTTGCGACAGTGGAGAGTGCAGTAGCAGACTGCACATAGTTGTTGGAACAATCGTTTTAGGTCGTGACCAGCCTGCCGGAGGACCCAAACATCCAGAGGCTAGAGATGGAAGTGTGTGAACTCCAACAGTGCAATGACGAAGTTAAGGGCATAGGTGTTGACACAAAGGTTAGCCAAGCTGCAGGAAGCCAAGTAGCTAAAGGAACAGGTGGACACAGCTCTGCACAAGGAAGTAGTGTTGAAGGCGTGACTACAGCCTGGGCTGGAGGAAGCTTATGCAATCATAGGAAACATTGAAGGTGAGCTTACAACTCTATAAGCGATGCAATAAAAACCTCTGGCTAGCAGCGTAGGGGCGGTAACCTAGCAAAGAATTGAAGATGTGAAGCATGCAGCAACTCAGTGCACGACCAAAGTTGCGGTCATTAAGGTCGAGCTAGATGGACTCTGCGCAAAGATCTCCCTGCCTACCGAATGACTCGACGGTGAGTCACGATGTTTGTGTTGAGGGCCTGTTGGGAGCGAGATCCCCCAAGGGCAGTTTTGGGGCTAAAAGCCCATGTTTAAGTCAATTTTTGTAATATTATTATAAATTCTCTGCATTTTTTGGTCATGGAGCGTGAAGGTGTTATGTGTTATAAAGGGTATTCTGCCCTTAGTTTTGTAAAGTAGAGTCATCTGTAAGAGATCTACCCATGGTTTGTGGACCATGGGATTGTATAAAAAGAGCTAAGCTCTAAATACTTTGAGAGACACAACATGTAAGGGAGTCATTTCCTTAGAGGAAGAAATCTAATTCTTAGGTTGTAGTGTAGGTAGAGGCTCTGCAGCTGAGTGTGTAGAGGCCTAGGGTCAAAGTTCGCAACTGAGTCCGTAGACCCCTACTGCTGTGTGCATAGGGTGAATAGAGTTTAGAACTCTTGGAAGATATTAATAAAAGGAGTTATTCTGCAATTTTTGTGTATAAATTTCCTTTAGTAAGCTTATATGATGCGTGAATGAATGCAATTACATTGAATAATTAAACGCAATTACGAATATCTAATTACGCGGTGATAGCTTTAAGTATTCAGCAAGATAAGAAAATCACTTAGGGTAATTGAGGAATCTGCACGACGCGCTGCCATAATAGCACGAAAGTACCTGAGCCACAAGTTAGGGCTCGCAAAGTTCAATCGTATACTTTTACGAAGGTATTGAAAGCCGGAATAGAGGGTTTGTCTTACAAGCCATAGAGTGAGATCACTTGCATGAAGGTAGGGATAAAAGAAATCAAACAACATCACAACCATCTCAGGGTGCCTAAACTTGGTTCTAACATCACCCCATATTGCTTCGGGTGAGATTTTGGTTTGTGCTCCATGAGCTGATGCCAAAAGGGCTAGTAGTGTAGGGATTTGTTTGGCTACTTAATGTTGAACCTGGGTCAGGCCCCCTTAAGCCAACAATATCACTATTCACATCAGCTCATTGATCCCACAATTAGCCAAATTTTAGAAATTTCCCCAATAACTTAGCCTCCTCCAACCATCCTCAACTGCACAATGCGCAGTTCCAACCCTCAAGCTACAACCTTTCCCCTTGAAACCGTGCAATGTGTAGTTCCTGCCATCGAGGACTCAACAATTTTTAGTTCTAGTACTCAACACCAGACCTTGGCCCCTAGAATTACACAATCTAGCCCTCCATCCTCGCCTCAACAATGAACTTCGTAGTATCTAACCTCAATCTCATCCATTGAGCTCTTGACCTACATAATTGTGTAATCACCAGGTCTTCTTCGAATCCCAAATCTACATAGTTGGTTGCAACAATGCAAAACTCCTCAACCTAGCCCACTAAGTCCAAAAACTATGAAATATTCCTACCTAGTCCTACCTAAACTATGCATTAGATAGTCCTAATGCTTAGGCTTCACCCATGACTACCTGAATTATGCATTTTCACAGTCACTGATCCTCTCCCTCAACCTACCACTCGGTTTCATCTTATTAAGTGGATCAATATGCACCATCTTATACTAGGGTTTTATCAGATTGATGTTATCTCATCATGAGTGAATTTCATATGCAGGTACTCTATCATACCATGCCTAGATGATGAATAAGGATATGAAGAATGGAAACATGTTGAAATACATCCTTGTAGCTGATTATGCAAGATGACCAATCAAGAGAAAGAAAGGGACACCAGTTTGTGACCACATCTCAATACTTGATATCATTGAATACTCCTTACATCTAAGCCATATGGAGGAGGATAGAAGAGCATACTCAATAAGACACATAGCAAGGAGCAGTAAGAATAGCCTGACATTTCCATGTCATCATCCAGTCTATACCAACAGTATCATGTCATGTCATGTCAAGAGTTTTCATATGCCACATCATTATTTTGGATTATGTAATTATCTATTTAAAATGTATTGTAAAGTTGAAGTCCAAATGACACATACAAAATGTCAAGAGTCATGTAAATTCAAAAATTCATAGGAAGTCAAATAGTCATGAGGATAGTCAAAGAGTCACAAGGAGGTGATGCATCACCCAATTGGTTATATATACACCCTCATTGTATGAGAAAAGGACTTTCCACCTTGGCTTCTCCCATAAGGTATCAGAGAGACAGAGTTAATACTTTTGGGGATAAAGTCATGGTTCCAATGCTCCATTATTGGAGCTAGTGATGCTTGTTGTATTCATGTATCATGGAACTTTTAATTAATACTTGAAACCTGATGGATAACACATTTTCATGCATGGATTGTGAATATTTGTAATATTCTTGTGTGAATATTTGTAATAATTTTCTGTGAATATTTATTCTTCATGTTTTCTTTCACCTGTACTAAAGTAGTTGAACTATTTTAGTTATTTTAGTGCTTATATAATTGAATATATGTTGTAATGGTTGTAACAATCGTTGCATCTATTTGGACTACTTTGATTATGTTAGGCAGTTATCTTTTCACTTGTGTGTTCCTCTACTAGGGTTGTAATATTACCTCTCTCTTAAAGGCTCACCTTTCTTCCCTCCATAGTAGAAGAACCTAGATACACTGGAAACCGAACATTCACTAGGCACGCTCACTTGCTTTTCGCAAAGGCACATATACGCTTCTCTCTCTTGTTTATAGTTAAAGCTAAGAAAATCTATAAGAAATTATGGCAAGGTCGATTCTCTGAATCGGGATCCTATTCCAAATAGTGTGAGGTCTAACTGGGAATTCACATTGGGGAGACCCTCTCGGTTGATGGATTTCTAGCACCATCAAAAGTACATTTCTCTTTTCTTTGGAAAACCTTTGATATCAACAAAATCCATTTTCAACAATATCCCCCTTTGTTATTAATGAAAATACTTTGATATCGACTCTTTTGACAGGTACTCCCCATGTTTGAATTATCTCCATACTTCTTGTTAGTTCCTCCCCCTATTTACCTATTTTCAACACTTCCTACTAGTTCCTAGCATGTGATCCTCTTTTTCTGTCATTGAGGATTGTTTCCCCTAAGTCTGTCTCTAATATTCATCTTCATATCAATGATTTTCATCCAATGTTGAAAATGGATGTCTTGCTCCATAGCTCAAAACATGACATGTATATAAATCACGTGTGATACAATTATGCTTCATTTAGTTGACTGTTATATGTATGTTTAAAGTGTCCTCATGATTTGATAGACCTAAATCCACCATGTAGAAAGTTCTCATTCTTTTGTTCCATTGATGAGGTAGAACTTTATTCTTTTAGGGAAGTAGAAGCTATATCTTGGGGATAGCATTGATTGTTGTAAATTTCTATCCACAGATACTTTTGTTTTTGTTACCATCCAACATTCCTCCTGAAAAATAGACAGTAACCCATGTATTTTGTTCTAAATGTTGCCTTGATCTTATAATCCTTTTCTAGTGTTGACATGATAATGACATCTCTCTTTAGTGTAGTGGTAAATAAAGAATGGGGGTGTAAATATTAGGTCCAACAAATCTATTTTTCCCCACCACAATGTCTATATACTCTTTTCTATTTCATCAACACACCCAATACATACAATATTGTCTCTTAAACCTGTGGTAGATGCCATGAAACGACCAAGTTTCGAATCTTGTGGAGACCTTTTTCATTCCAATATGAACATTAAGATTTGAAGAATTAGCCAATACTAGGCCATCTACCAATGAATTTTCTTTCCTGGAATCCTGTGTTACTTTATTTTATCAATTCCCAACTATACCAAGTTGTCATCACAAATAAATTTTAGAGGATAACAAAAGTACAAAGAAAATTGGTGCAAATTTCAATTCATTCTCCACTTGAAAACCTTATTTCCATTGAAAAATAGTAGAGATCAACACTTTGTGTGAATTCACTGATTTGAACACACTGTTTTTCACTCTATAATTTTTTTTCAATCCTAAATTTTGTTTTGGAATTATCTCCATGTGAGGAACTAAAATACAAGCCATCTTTTCATTAGACAATAACATGAAAGTTTCAACAATTGTTGGAAATGCTCCAATAATGTTTGTTTCTTTTCATTGTACATAATATTCTCTCTTCAACAATGGTATTCTAAAAAATGAACTTGTAGCTTTGACTATAGGTTGTTACAAACTCCCCATGTTTGAGACAACAAAGTACAAATTTTTGGGGAAAGAGAACTTGCTTATTGATACAGACGACATGTATATCAAATTGTTGAAAGAACTGAGAGACATCAAGGGTTGTAAAACATCTAATTGAGGGATATTGGACATTTATCGAACTATATAATCACTTTCCTCCTTTGTTGGGACATGTAGAGTTACTTGTGCAATAATTGAGGACATGATCCAATCAATAGGTTTGCAAGAAAAGAAAAAACATCGTTAATATTTCAATGTTCTAGCTCACAAGATCCTCTATTTTTACTTCTATTGAAAAAATCCTTAGGTGGTGGTGATTTAATAAACTTTTAAAGGGACTTTTACCTATATATACCTCACATTTGTTCCAATATTTTTTATGAATCTCCTCTTTTCCAATATTTTTAGGCATTGGCGATGATTTTTTTCCCTTTCATAAATCCCTTTCCAGAATATTTCTCTAGTAGAAGGCCATTGTTGTCTTTTTGTAAGGTTCTCATAATATACCTCATTTTCCAGATCCTCATCCATGGCCTTTAAAATATTGAAATCAAACCATTCTTCCCACATATGATCTCCCTGATGCTCAAAATTGTGGTGGTTTTGCATGACACTTATTTTTGGGTTCACATAAATCACTCTTTGTACACTGTGATATGCCTACACATTTAGAAGCAACTCTAGAACCATATAGTAGTAGTGATGACCCTCCATATATGAAAGGATCAATTATTCATAATGTTGTGCATGCAAGGAATCAACAAACATTCTTGGAAAAATAAATAACTCTAGAAATGATGATGTTGGCATTGCCCAACTATGCAAATAAGACTAGGACTCCCCATCCATAGGCATGGCTGGAAGTCTCTTCCAACTTGCAGGTAGGTTGTACATTCTTTTGAATGCATCAAAGAACACAACCTTAGTGTGATCAATATGTAGTCAAACATAACATCATATTTCATAGTAAAGACTTCCCTTTCTTCCACTACCTCATAGCATTTAACCTTGCATATACTTGAAGAACCTTCCAACAACAATTTAGATCTATGTCTTGAGCATACAAATCCATATTTGGCTCTTCCTCTTTTTTCTCCACACCTTCGTGTATTTTTATTTATGTCTAATAGAAATATCTTCTTCCTTGTTTTATTTAGGATACCATCTCATGTTGCTTCTTTAGTCACCTATTATATGCCCAAAATTGTGGAATTTGTAGGAATCTGTATTGTAATTCAATAAGGGAGTGAATGGATTATGATTTCTATTGATTTACACATTAGGATATATGATTTTATTGCCTGTAATTTTTCTTCTAGGGGTCTGATCAATGCCTCTTTCACTTAAATAATCATTTCTGGCAGAGTCTCTATAATCCCTTGCTTTATGTCCAAATTTTGTACATGAAAAACAATGACAAAGAAATATGGTTTGATATATGATTAAGAAGGACTATCTTGATAAAACTATTCTTTTGAAGTTTTTCTACCTTGGAAAAGATTCAACTCTTTTTTAATCATTGTCTCTTATTACATTTTTTCTTGTATTGTGTAGGGACCTCTTGAGGGCATCAACATATCTTCTTGGTGAAGTATTTCTTCCAAACTCATCCTAATTTCTTTCCTTGCTTTCACTAATATTGGGCATGGAATAATTTTATTTTTTGGTGACTAAGGGATTAGATCCTGTTTGTATGAAGTCTCACCTACATATTGAAAACCTATTTTTTCTTGTGGTGATATTTGATTCCTGAGAATAACATCCAACATTTGATAACTTTCCAAGTTGAGTGTGTCTTCTTCATTCCTTAATGAGACAATTTCTGCTTTAGTTTTCTCATAGTAACTTCTTTTTTTTGAGGATGAATTTTCATCACTTCTTATGTTCTCTTTGCTTCTTCTAGCTAAATTTTCAAGGAGTTTAATTCTTCCAAGTTTTTCTCTTTTTATTTCTATTTTTGATCAACTTTTTCTTCTATCTTCTCATCAGCCTCAACCTTTTACTTTAGTTGACTTAACAACATTTTTTCTCTCTTCAAATATTTATAACTTCTCATTAAGCCTTATATTTTCTTTCTAGAGTGTGACTACTTGTTCTTGAGAAGCCAAAAATTCTACTTTAGAAACCATTTCAGTGACTTATCCTTTCTTTACATATCACTGTCTCTTCTGATTGTATTCATATTATTTATAATTTTATGTATTAATGGTTATAGAGGAGACTTATTTCAAGGGTTTGGAATCTCACCTTCTTGAACTTGCCATATATGTTTCTAAGGTCCACCTTCTAGTTGTTAGGTAGTGCTTGAAGAAACCTACTCTCAAAGAAATTGTTGGAAATAATGGGGGGGGGTGAATCAATGTTTTGTTACTATTAATAATTTTTATTTTTTAAAAACATTTGATGCACATAAATAATGAAACACAAATATTTATATAAGAAACTCTTATACATTTTTTCTTTGTAAATATTTTGTAAACTTCCCTGTACAAAGTGATAACCAACTTACAAATTTTGCAGGAACCATCCTATAGGAGATTTGAATTCTTTAACAGAGCATCAAATCAAAAAAATTGTAGGAACCAACCTATATGAGACTCTAATCCCCTCAACTGAGTACAAACTCAGCTATTTGTAGGCACCAACCTACTTTTTAAAAGACATTCACAACTCTTCCTAGTTCACAAAAATTACTTTTCTTTAGTAGAGTTGTCACCCAACCATGTTGTTGAAATATGTAACTAGGTCTGGTCTTCATATTGTCTCATGTAATAATCATTTTATGTATTTTATGTAAAGAGAAAAATAAAATGTATTATTGTTATTTTGTAGCATGGGTTTCATTCTGTAGGTTAATTTATTTATAAGTCAAGCACCCATTGAGTGCTTCTAGGGCTTTGTCATGAAGTCAAAAATTCAAAGAAGTCATTGACATATGTAAAGACCCTATTAGGCATGTTGTATCGTGTAAGAATAATTTATTTAGAGTCAAAATATTCAAATTTCCTCCTCCAAGACCAAGTAATCCCGCTAGAAGACAAGTCGACCTAGTTGTGACAAGTTGGCCTCATTAGGGCTACTCTACCTTCTCAAAGAAGCTGTTATATAAGAGAAACTCAACCTCATTTTAAGGTGTATCCAATTAAGTTCGACTATAAGAAAATAAGCATATTAACCAAAGAATAAGAGGAGAAAAAGGGGGAAGATAAATTGAATTTTTGGAGGATTGTTTTAGGGTTGAATGTCTCACATGTCCAAAAAGGGTTAGGGCATCATCTTATTGTAGCAAGACTGAATTGAAAATATTCCAAGAGAAGGGGAAGTTTGGGATCAAAGGGATCACATTTGTAAGACAATTTACAAAGGAAGAAGAAACATACCAAGTGAAGGAGAAAGGAGTCTCAATATACCATATTTCACCCACATGTGCAAGCTAGGATTTCTATGGTAGAGACTGAAAAATGCAGACCTAAAGCAGTGACCGAAAATTTGAAACAAGGCTAAAAGCTAAAGGTTTGGGGTACTTTTACTTGGGTTGATTTTGTGAAGGAAAAGCTCATCAAAAGGAGAAGCTTACTTGGTCTTGGAGGGGTATTTTTCAAGGGTCTTAGGTCTCGAAATTCATCATTTGAATATTCTATAAGAAGAGAATAATTCTTGTGGGTTTTCCTCTCAAGAGGAGAGGTTTTGACCATGGCTAGTAGCCTATATTTTGTGTCCTCTTGTCTCAATAATATTCATAGTTTGGAAAATATTTAATGATAAGAAAATAATAATAATCAAGTGAAAGAAGAAGTTAATTACAAGTACATCAAGTTAAGTAAAATAACATCACAAGAAGTTATCAAAGTAAGAGAAATCACCCTAATGTAGTTGCCCTTGATTTTTCAACATGGTATTAGAACTAAGGTGAAAACAACAAGGAAAGGAAGCTTGAAGATCATCTAATTGAAGAAGGATACATAAGGGTCGAGCAAAAGGATATCATCAAGGATAACTAAGAATCATCAAGGAGAACTATCCATCTCATCACAAGGATCATATCATCTAGAAGGAAAAACACTTTAAAGAAGAAGAAGACCTCAAGGACCCCACCTCTATTAGAAAATCAGAAAGGAAGAAAGGTTTTCTTATGTCGATAATTACTTGTGATATTTTTATGTTCTTATTAACTTTATTATGTTCTTATTTTAACTTTGTTTCATTAATAAATTGTCAAAATAAAAACATGAATATCAGTGACACGAGATGTAGGTGGACATCCAGGGCTAAAACCCCTATATAGGGGATAACCCAGTCAAGAACTCTTCCTTCAGTAATTTAGATTGAGATGGACCAAGAACCTAGACCAATATACTTTTCTCCTCCTCCATGTTAGCCTTCCAAGATGATATAGTAGTGTATTATTCTCTAGTAGTTATAGCCCAAAAACAATCCATAAATTCGACTTCAGAGTTATAGAATTTCGACACTCAACAATAAAATTTCGGCCTCCCTGTTTTTGTGGAATTTCATCACCCTTCCAGTAGCACAACTTCACACATGTGGGAAAGAGAGAGAACATTTCAACTTCTTAGGCTTTTGAGATAACTCCTTCTCCTTTGCTATATTTCTTCCTCTTCTTCATTGAAATTCACACTTTTTCTAGCCCTCGAAGTTATAGATCGAACTTGTTGTGATTGAGTGACAAATGAGGTTGAGTTTCTACCTTTACATAGTGATTCTGCTACCCCATTGTAGGCCGAATTATATGTTTCTTAGGCCCATTGAGCGTAGAAGGCCTAAAAGACTAATTTTAATATAAAATACATTTCTTTCTTGACAAATAATTCCCAAGAAGGGTTCCTTACATTATGACATGGACAACAACACTTGACACAAACCTTAGAAGCCTTCAATGGAGGCTTTGACCTAAAAATAATTGACCCAAGCATTAAATACATGTTTTAATAATTCAATTTAACAATAATCAAAATCAATTTTTATTTATTTTTACAAATACATTATACTGTGACTAAAATATATTTATGAAGACCAAACCTAGTTACATTACACTCCCTCTTAACTAGGGATGTATTCATAATTATAAATATAGATAGGTACATGGAATATCTCCACTATGAACTACGAACAGTGCTGAGGATTAGATACCTAACCAGGGTTATCTATCTGGGTGGGACTAAGATGGACTAAAGCTTTTAGCTAGTCTAGGTACCATCAGGTTTACTAACTAACCATCAACCCAGGGATCTACATGCATATCCAAGGTTAGTGATCCAAGGCCAATGCCACCCCCCCTCTTCGGGATATAGACATCAACATATAGGCTGACCAGATGTCCTCTGAAGCATCCACCACTATATTATTCAACTCTCCTAATAAACTAGATATATCCATTTATCTAAGCATGCTTCTCAAGTGATCATCTTTCTTCATGGAGAGATTTACCTATACAATCACAACCCCAATGAGTAATAAACTTTCAAATATATATGTAAGTAAACAAAAACCTTCACGGTCCTCAATATTACTGATCCTCCTTTCATCATCAAGTTATTCATATATAATTTGTTGGAAGCTTTCTTCTTCTTTCATTTCTTTGGCAACACCAAATACATCCTCAGATCTTCTCAAGTCTATTATTTGCAACTTCATATTCATGAATAGTACTTTTTCTTACTTCAAGGTATTTATTTTCATAATATTCCCTCCCTCTCAATTGGGGAGATATACCCTTTCTTCTATCTAGGATCCCTCTTAACTTAGGGAGATCAACTACTTTCTTCTTATATAACATCAGAGAAGCTTCAACCTTTCATAATTTCATCAAATTCACCTTGATCATGTTTATATAGACATCATGTGTACCTGCAAAAATTTAATAGCAAGTGAAACCTATTATAAATATATAAAAGAATGAAGTTAAAGTTATGTCAATATAATGGAACCATCAAAACAATCAAATACTTTAGACATCAAATACCTAAACCTAGTTAGGTTCATAATCAATAAGAAGCATATACTTCTAAACTTCAACTTCTTGCTAGGGTTTTGTTACAAACCATACAACATAAAGCAACTTAGATCAGTACCATTCTATATAGATCCTCAATATTATTTTCAAATATATATGACAAATTCTATTATGATCCATTACAAACCCTAGATTTCATCTTATAGACACAAAACCTTAGATATCAGTAATTAATAACAATTCTGCCATGCATATAATGTTTCAACAATGTTATAATTCACTAAGGTGATGCGAACCCTAGACTAAATCATATCGGAAATAAAATCATGATATCGTAGAATATCAATCTCTTCTAGGGCTTTGTTACAAACCCTAGAATTTACATGAGTAACAACAATTAGGTTAGAATACTCAAATATACATATCTAGGATGCATTTCTAATTAATATTTATTAGGTAAACCTAGGACACAAACATCAATACATTAAAATTAGATATATAACAATTTATTCAGACTAGGGTTTTTGGTCATACAAACGAATATACACTTAGGGTTTTATCCCTAGAATCTTACTATAGACATTACAAAGGTTTTGGTCATAAACCATAATTTAGCAAACCCTAAAGTTTTAGGTTTAGGGTTTCATTTAAACATTAAAAACAAACCATAAAGTATTAGGGTTTCTATTATAACAATACCAAGACTTTAAACATAAAGAGAATAATATTTCTAGACTTCACCATAAACCCTAAGTAGACTAGGGTTTGATATATATAAACGTACCCTTAGGTTAGGGTTTTATAGAGAACCTTTTAGGGTTCCATACGAATGGCCAAAATATAATGAGGTTATATTCAATATAATGATTAATCACTCAAACAAGAATCTCTTACTATTCAAAACCATCGACATAACGATGTTAGTAATGTATAGAAAAATTTAAAAGAAGAATAATTGTACCTTTATATGAAGAGAAAATTTTAGAAAATCTTATAGGCTAAGACATACCTCGGGTTATTTCTTAACAAACCTTGTAGGACAAAAATTCTTGAAGGGTTTCAATAGAACATATTTCGTGCTTCAAGTCTATCCTTTGAAGTCTTCTCCATAACCCTTGAGCAATTAGCAAGATCTCCTAGCCAAAGAAGATAGGTTATTAGCATATAATACATACATATATAGATATGAGAGAGAAAATAAACACAAAAGAGGAGAATATGAATAAAATAATTATCTTTTGGTAAATGATGGAGGCTCCCTCTTAATCCAATCTAGAGGGATACCTACAACATTATCAAAATAAAATGTGTTCTAACAAGACCCGTTAGACCTACAAATTATAGAGATCAAAACATAGAGGAAAACAATTCAAAACTTAGAATAGAAGACCAAGGAAGGATATGTGTAAGGGAGGACTTAGTAGTATAATTCATTGACTTCTAATTCTTCTTCAGTCTTGTTCTTCTTATATGGAGCTTCATCAACGACATTATATTGATCCCTATTTCTTTTCTTATTTCTTGGATTCTCAAGACAATGAAGTTGGTAATGTCCCTTGTTGTGGCAATTGTAACATTCAACCTTGGATAGGTCCATTTTATTATTTGGTCCTATGAACTTCTTGAAGGTTTCCCTTCTTTTTGTGATGAGAAGAGTAAGAATTCAAGGTGTTTTCTTCTTCACTCTCCTTTTTGTTTTTTACCACCGATATTTTGGCTTCTTCTAGAGTACACACATTCCACATTTGTTCAAATGTTGGCATATCTTTTCATCTGCTGAGTCCTAAGGCAAAGGCACTCCAAGATTTATGTAGTCCTATAATTACAAGCTCCTTTTCTGGGATGAATTCATGTATTGCTTGGATTTCACTTATGATTATATATATCCTTATAAAGTATGATGAAACAGTATCATTATTTGTCATCTTAACAATTCTTAGTTCTTTCTTGAGGCTTTCTATTTGACCAATGTTCTTGATTGTGAATAACTTGGAGAGATCCTCATACATTTCTTGATCAGAATTTATGTTTGATATGTATGGAATTAATTTATCCTTAACTCCATCCACTATTAGATTTATAGCCACAATTTCAAGTTCTCTAAACTTCATGGATTACTTGATTCATAGTAGGATTCTTGACATTCCCTTGAACAAGATCTAAACTTTTATTCTTTTTCAAAACGAGATCTACTCTCCTTTTCTAGGCCTTGTAGTTGGAGGCTCCGTATAGTTTGTTCTTTGCCTTCATTGAGTTTGTCATGTTGATATCCTCTATTTCTAACCTTGAAACTCCTTATTCTCCTTTTATCAGATCTTCAAGCTTCATTTTTCCTTCCTTATTTCACTTTATCTTATGTTGATAATTACTTGTGATATTCTTATGTTATTATTAACTTTCTTATGTTCTTCTTTTATCTTTATTTCATCAAGAAATTATCAAAAGAAAAACATGAAGATCAGTGACACCAGATGTAGGCAGACAACTAGGACAAAATCCCTATATAGGGGAAAATCTAGTCAAGAACTCTTCCTTTAATAATTCAAATTAATATGGACTAAGACCCTATACCAATCAAATTTCCTCCTCCACCAAGTCCGCCTTCCAAGATGATATAGTAGTATCTTATTATGCAGTAGCTCTAGCCCAACAACAATCCAGAAATTCAAGTTTGCAATTGCAAAACTTCGAACCCCGGCAGGAGAACTTTGGCCTCCCAGTTATTGCAAAATTTCAGCCCCCTTCCAACAACTACATAGCTTCACACATGTGGGAAAAAGAGAGAAAAATTTGACTTATAATGCTTGTGAGATACCTCCTTCTCCTTCGTTATCCTTCTTCCTCTTCTTCCTTGACATTCACACTTTTTTTGGCCCCAAACGTTGTTGATTAAACTTGTTGTGAGTGAGTGACAAATGAGGTCGAGTTGTTGCCTTTATATAGTGATTTTTCTACCCTTTTCTAGGTTGACTTATCCAATTTTGAGGCTGATTTGGTGGAGGATGCCTAGAAGACTAATTTTAATATAAACTGAATTTATTTCTTGACAAATAATTCCAAATAAGTGTTCTTTACATTATGACATGGAAAAGGACACTTGACACAAACCCTAGAAGCCTGCAATTGAGGCTTTGACCTAAAAAAATTGACCCAAGCATGAAAACCATGCTTTAATAAGTCAATTTAATAATAATCAAATTTCATTTTTCTTTCTTTTGACAAATACATTATATTGTGATTTAAATCCATTTATGAAGATCGAACCTAGTTACATTCTTCAACAACCTCCACTCGAAATACTCTATACACTTGAATTATTCTTGGAATCCTTCTCATTCTACACTACATATAAAGAAAGCAAGAAGAACACTCGATCATCAAAGGAATCAAGGAAATCTCCTTCTCTTGGAAAAAATATCACATCTCAAAAATCCTTAAAAAGGATCATGAAGCAATCATCATCAAGGAGGCATATTTAATTTTCAAAGGAGTAGTGGAAGTAAACAACATCAAGAAGGCATCTAGTGAAAGATATCATCATCAAAGAAGCATATTCACTTGAAAAATAATTATTCTATATTTTATGTCTCGGTCTACAATGAATTTTTTATGCAAAGGGAACAACAAACTTGTCGGGACATCAAATTACCTTGCATGGAATAAGAGAATATATTTGATCCTCTTAGAAAATGAAGTTAGTGAATATGTGACGGGATCAATCACCAAACCTTGTCAAGATAAATCTAAAGCACTATCAAATTATATGAAAGGATAATTAAGCACTCAAAGAATCCTTATTGAGTCAATCAAGGATTCCCTCATTCCCTATGTAGTAATGTTGATTAGAGAAAGAAATATATGAACAAATGGGTGGAACTATTCTCTATAAGTATTGCAGGAGAAATTATATCATTAAGAACCAAACTATACAAGATGAAGGTATCAAAGGAAGAAGGGGTAGCCTCATATCTTATTAGGTTATCTCAAATAAGAGATCAACTACAAACTCTAGGGGAATTGATGTTTGATAAAGAGATGACCACCGTTATGCTCAATGGACTCTTTGATTAATGGGGAAAAATTGTATCTAGTGTTTATGGAAAGAAGGAAACTACCCCATTCAATGATCTATGGTCATTATGCAACATTGAAGAAGCCAGATTGAAGGCAAAGAACAACATTGAATCAAGTGAACAAACTCAAGCATATGAAGCTATGGAAAAGAGGAAAGGGAAGTCTTCAAAAATATTTCAAAAGAAAATCGACATGTATAAAATTAAATGTAATGAATATGGGCATTTCAAAAGGAATTTTCCTAAACTCAAAAAGGACGACAAGAAAAGAAAGGAAAGAAATGAAGCCCATGTCATTGAATAAGTAAAAGAACTAGAAAAGAAGAGGTCAAAGAAGGAAGAAGTGATATACCTCCACTATTAAAAGGTCTCTCACACATTTAATCTATTTTCAAGTACATAGAAGTTAGCAAGTAAAAGTAGGAAGCATCACAGTCGTGATAAGATGCATTATAGTAGAAATTGAGATGACATCATCATACAGGCATGAAAGGATAGATGAAGTAGAATTCCATATGATTAAAACAAACGTCATGATATAAATGTAGTATCTCATAGAATATTCATTGAAAGCATAGAAGGATAATCAATGTAGTAGTTTGAATGAATAAAATCATCTAGAAAAATAACCAGATAAGAGATCATCACACCTCATCATCATTAGAAGGAAGAATTTGATGAATAGGGATCAAGTTCCTCCATTGGAATATTTGTTATAAGATTCACCTCCACATAGAAGAAGCAAGTGTCACATATATGGTCTACATTCGACCTTGAGTGGGATCCACAATCTAGAAGTATGATGGTATGATGACAAAGATGTGCAACATGTCAAGTTGGTTGAAGTATTTTCATCTTCAAGCAAGGAAAGGAAGATGCTATAAGAGATTCTAGATGACCACATGAAGGAAGAGGTACATATATATTTGGTAATAGGTTGATAACATCATGTCATCATATGGTTGCAGATAGAATGGTTAAAATGCTCCATATCATGAGCATGACAAAAGAAGAAGCAACTCTTCCATAAGAATGATACATGAAGGCATGTAAAAAATGTGCCTTGAAATCTTCTACATATTTACATGATATGACCTCATGGATAATATGATGTGGTTGAAAACTATGGTTCCTATGATGAAGGAACTATGTATAAAATATCATGAGGAAGCAGTGTGTGAAGAAAGGTGAAAGAATATTTCATTATATATCTATCTATAGTCACATAGCATAAGATAAAATATCAACATCTAACAACAAGAAGGATTAGCTATGAAATATCCATGAAGAGGGTATGAATACCCTAATATGTACGTTGGAGAAGGAGAACCTTGGTAATGTATGTCTTGGATATGGATTCATACATTATGTGAAGGATGTTGATGTTGCAAGAAGTAGATGTCATGACAAAGTTCCATCATAAAGAGGTAATTTTAATTTGATATTAATTTTTTATTTTTGAAAGAAATCATCTTGTTGGGGTGTAACAGGGTTACCAAAAGAGGGTTGTAGAAGTTCATCTACAACTAAGATTCGATGGAAGAACCTTGAATAATCATGATTTGCAAGAGGTAGTAGTATGAAAGTTAAATAGATGATGAATAACAAGGTCACTTCCTGCTGAAGAGAATGATGACATGACTATCGGTTCAATACTATGTTTCGTTGAAGGGAAGTAATGGAGAATATGGTCGATGCCCTAAAAATAAGTTCTAGAAAAAGATGGCTCCATGATGAAGAATTTGAAGTTAATATATGGCATGATGATGTAGATAGGAGGATCTCTACAAGCAACTGATAGTACCATTATCTTCACCAAAGAGTAGATATTTTTTTGTTGTAAACAAGTCCCTAGTTAAGAGGGAGCTTGGGAAAGTCCCTAGTTAAGAGGGAACTTGAGGTATATTCCTTTTATAGGAATTAGTACATCCTCCCTAATTTAGAGGGAGATATAGACACATCATTATTGTCTTCATGTCATGAAGAAAGAATGGAGGATTGGATAAGAATCTAAATTCTGACACTCTTTGAGGATGAGGTATGGCATCCAATACATAAGAGTAATCAAAGAGGAAATTCCTTGAGGATGTGTCAATCCAAGACATGAATGGTCCTAGAAGGAAATGCCTTGTGAACATCTGGATGGAGTATGTGCCTTGAGAAACAATGTTGAAGGTGTCTATAAATCATTTATCTCCCTAACATTGTGCTCTAATCTAGTGGAGAGATAGATTTATTAGTCAAGGCTTTGCTATATGACATTGTTGGTTGATATGATGAGATGCATTGATATAATATGAATAGATAGCTTATGAGATGGCTTACCAATATGAATCTTCTTATGATAATTACTTAGTATGAGAATGTACATGTACCTTTCATATATTATGAATACCTCCCTAGTTAAGAGGGAGTGTTGGAATATGTAACTAGGTTCGGCCTTCATAATGTCTCATGTAATCATGATTTTATGTAAAGAGAAAAATAAAATTTATTATTGTCATTTTGTAGCATGCGTTTCGTGCTCTAGGTTAGTTTATTATAGGTCAAGAACCGATTGAGTGTTTATAGGGCTTTGTCATGAAGTCAAAGAGTCAAATATGTCATTTTCATATGTAAATACCCTATCGGCCATGTTGTATCACGTAAAAAGATTTTATTTAGAGTTAGAAGAGTCAAATTTCCTCCTCCAAGAACATGTCGACTTGCTACAAGACAGCTTTTCCTAATTGTGGCAAGTCAACCTCATTAGGGTTACTCAACCTTCTAAAAGAATCCTATATACAAGAGAACCTCGACCTCATTTGAAGGTGTATCCAATTAATTTCGTCTACAAGAAAAGAAGCCTAATAACTAGTGAAGAAAAGGAGAAAAAGAGGGAAGATAAATCAAATTTTTGTAGGAATTTTTTAGTGGTGAATATCTCACATGTGTGAAAAGGGTTATGGAATCATCTTATTGCAGCAAGACCAAACTATAGATCTACCAAGAGAAGATGAAGTTTGGGATCAAAGAGATCACATTTGCAAGCCAAGTTACAAAGGAAGAAGAAATATACCAAGTGAAGGAGGAAGGAGTCTCAATCTACCATATTTTACCCACACATGTGAGCTATGATTTTTGTAGTAGAGGCCAAAAATTGTAGATCTAAAGCATCGATGAAAAATATGAAGTAGAGGCCAAAATCTGAAGGTTTGGAGCAAGTTGACATGGGTTGACTTTATGAAGGACAAGCTAATCAAAAGGAGAAGTTGACTTGGTCTTGGAGAGTTCTTTTTCAAGGGTCTTAGGTATTGGAATTCATCATTTGAATATTATATAAGAGAAGAATTATCATGGGTTTTCCTCTCAAGAGGAGAATTTTTGGTCCTCGATAGTAGCTGTTGGACACCTAATCCTAATGGGTTAGTGTGGAAGTCGAATGGACAAAAGCAGTCCAAGAGACCTTGGGATCTGAAACCCAAGAGTCACATAATGTACTATAAATGTAAATCATTTGTCAATAAAAATGGAACTGTATGATTATCGTTCATATCTTTCTTTGTTGTCCATGTGTGTTTAACATGGTATCAGAGCAGGCGTATTCCTGAACTGCATAATTAATGTGAGCCATTTGTCTTATGGCCTTTATGTGCAGATCATTTCTGCCATCTATTCTGCATTTCATGAATATTTTGTCATGAATATTTTCTCAGCTAAATTTTAGCTGCAACCTGTTATTTCCCAGCGCCATTTTTATTCACCTGCCTTCTAAAAATGCTCCTTGTTTAGACCTGCCATCTCTGCCGCCCTAGCAAGAACACACCTCTGACTTATCATTGTTGGCACGTTTTTTACGAGTGTAACGTCTCTTGGTCTTCCAGAACTGGAGCGTTGAATCTCTATGATGACTGCTCAGCTTCCGCGTCGAATCTCTATAATGAAGGCCCTCTGTTAAAAGATCTGTTGCAAACACTGTGTGAGTGTCATAGACGTTTTATATTCTCCGTAACTCTTGCTGAATCTTTTGGCTGCATTACTTCTCTGCGCTGAATTGAAGGCTCTGCATTAACCATCGCTGCTCCCGCGCTCTCTGTTTCTCTTGCCCTATCAAAACTTTGCTATTCTAAACCCATAATTGTTCGAGTCACTGTATTATTCTTTGTGATGAATAGTCGGTTTCTCAGCTTTCTCGGCTTCAGAAAGACGTTGTGACTCTTTGCAAGCTACTGTATCAGATTTTTTAAGTATTCTATCACTGAAATACCATGAGCTGTGGGTCTCAGAGTTTGATAAAATCCTTCACCTGCAATGGCTCCATTACCCACTTTCGTATCTGGTTCTAGCGGGTAAAGGCTTCTGTCCAGCAAAATTTTATTTTCACTGGGGTGCTCTCAAATCAAAATTTCCAAACTGTCCCAGTACTGGAATTCCTTGAAATTCACGCCATTGCTGATTCCGGATATCTAAGAAATTACACAGAGATTTTCCATCCTTTCTGTGCGTATATTGGACGGTGACATTGTATTGAAGGAGGGCGGAACTACTGATGCTACTTTCATCGATATGCCGAAAAACACAGCTGCTCCTTCGATTTCAAGGCTGCCGGTTGTGAGGCCATTGCCAAAGCCAACCCTATCGTGAAGGCTACCAAGATTGATAAACTCTGACTGGATTTTAAATGCTTTTAGATTCTATTTGACAAAAGGCCACGACATCATGAAGAACCGGATTGATTCTTGGGTGGAGTTCAGATCCTTGAACCGCATCACACCTTTTCGTTATTAATTGGCTTTCAGTGTCTTTTAGTTTCAGTGATTTCTGGTCTGTGTTTGCGTTAAGCTTTCGAGGAGAAATCATGGCGGAAGCTGGTGAAGTTGAGACCTTTGCGTTCCAGGCTGAGATCAACGAATTGTTTGTCTTGTCTGGGATAATGTGAATAAACAGTTCTGGTTTTGCATCCAACTTACTCTTGTCCGTGAGACTCTCAAACCGGATCTTGTCCAAAGCTTCTGATGGGTTGCAGTGCTTTTAAAAGAATGCGGAGACATTCAACTTCGATTTGGTATTAGTGAAGGCGTTTCTAAAGATGATGCTATTATTAATGTTGTTCCTCAGGACCACAATGAAACTGTAGTTGACAAAGTGATTTCTGATAGGTTTTTAACATTCAAGGATATTCATGGAATGGTGGAACAAAATTGTCAGCTTCGTAGCTTAGTGCGTACTCTTGCCCTACACTCTGAACGTGACCGACTTCATTTGGAAGCAACCTATGCTCGTGAAAGGTTAAATTCATTTATGAAGGATTCAGAAAACCGGCGGAATGAGATGAATGCTATTCTAGCAAGGAATGTAGAGTTTTCCCAAATGATAACAGAGTATCAACGGAGATTGCATGAAAGCTCTCAGAGTACTCAGGCAGTTGAGGAGCGTGCTCGGAGGTTTCAAATGGAGGTCTCTGTACTAGAACATGAAAAGGAAATTCTATCGAATGCAGAGAAAAGGGCATCAGAGGAAGTGATTCTATTGTCAGATAGAGTACACCGATTACAGGCTACTGTGGATACAATTCAGAATGTAGATGAAATTCGTGAGAGTTCAAGGCAAGCGGAAAGAAAAAAAGAGTTTGCGCTGGTGGGCACTGACAAAGTACAACAGATGAAGAATGCAGCACAATTGCAAAATATGCAAAGCTCTGGTGTCCTTGAGCAGAACTTGAATGGTCAGCAATATTTCCCTACAACTAGGGACAATTCTTTGAGAATTGGCAGTTCAAGTGACTCGACAATGAATGTGAGTCCCCTATCTGGCAGAGGTGTGGAGATGTCTAATAATTTAGGAGATATTGAAGGTGATTTTGATTGTATACCATGCACTGTA
Source organism: Pinus tabuliformis (assembly GCA_031772625.1). Taxonomy (NCBI): domain Eukaryota; kingdom Viridiplantae; phylum Streptophyta; class Pinopsida; order Pinales; family Pinaceae; genus Pinus; species Pinus tabuliformis. The sequence continues at coordinate 740,480,833 of CM062820.1, read as the reverse complement.
GCATCGAATTTGTCCAAATATGAGAATCATGAATCAGTTAGGGAGATATCCATCCACCAAAGTTCTATGGTTACAACTTCTTCGAGTCGTGTTCATCATGTTTTTGATAGTTATGCACAAAATGACATCTCCGACCTTGAGAATTGTAGCATAATGAGGGATAAACTCAAAGTTGGTACAGGTCTTGGAGGCCCGCTTACATCAAAGCCATCCTCTACTTGTGATACCTCTTTTTTGACACAAAAAGATTCAACAACTCGAGTCCCTGAGGACACAGTTATGTCGATAAACATGGAGGACAAAATAGAAGATGTTGTTGGGTTTATAGAACGTCTGAGTGAGCATGCATCTTCAACATACCTGGAGGCAAAGAAGTTTTTGACTGCTGAAATTGAAAAACCAAGCATATCACAAACTAAAATGACCAGACTTGATAATGCATTAGAGTTGTTAAATACTCTGATACATTCCACTGTTGATGAGATGGTTAAGATCAACAAAACCTCTCTATTCAATATTAAAGTATGTCTACAAAATGCACAGGAGAATATTGAGTTTTTGCAGCTTGAGACAAAGCTACAGCAAGAAGAATTACAGCAGTGGAGTCATCATTCTGAACCTATTTCTATTCAGAAAATTGAAATAGACTCTCATAAACAGCAAGACATTAATGTTGCAAATTCATTGCCTAATACAACAACAGATTTGCATGCAGATGTAAAAATTCAATCTGCACTTCCCAAGCCCATCATCAGACCTTGGGAACAACTTGTCCACAACAAGCACAGAACTGGTCTTGGATATGACAAGGACTTGTCCTTTCATATTCCAGACTACTCAAAGCCCATTCAGTTTCAGAGTGCTGGATTTATTCATGACAGCTCACCTGCTCTTCATGACAGTTCACCTCCAGCTATTCCAGATTCTGCCCCTCTTCCACAACAACAACAACAACAACAAAAACAACAGATCGTGAAATGCCAACACTGTGATCGAGTTGGCCATCTGAAATATCATTGTTTTGATCTTCATCCATGTAAGCACTGTCATAAAACCAGTCATTCTTCAAACAGATGCTTCAAAAACAAACATCCTACAAGAACAAAGATTCATCTTGGATGGATCGCTTCTTGGCAATGGGCATCAACAGCCAAGAAGATATTCCAAACACATGTCAGAACTTGTTCCAGAATATTGAACAGTCTTGCAGTTGAGTTTTCTCCATCTTCTCACCTTGTATCTGACAGGGGAGGAAATGATGGTCATCTACAAGCTTCAAAGCCACATCAAGCGAGCCTGAGCCACAACCTGCCACACCAGTTTCAGAGTTGTAGCCAGAGACAAAGATGCCTAAACATGCCTTCAGTTGGAAATTTGGGACACTTCCTCTAGCAGAAGACTCCAGCTTCTTGCCAGTTTTGGAAGAGTTCCAGGAATCGCAGAGTTGTTGGTCATCCTTAAACCATCACAGATTAAGAACACTTCCTCTATTTAGAGAGAATTTTTCGGCAAAAATCACAAGGAATATCATTTGTCGACGCGTTTTGAACCAACCAGTGTGGTTCATCGTCAGGACAAGTTGAAGAACAGAACCAGCTTAGCGTGTTTAAATAGCTAGAGCAGAGACACCAACGGTTACCAGGGGGAAAGGTTGACTCAAGGAGCAAGGTCAAATTTAGTTATATTAGGTAAAAAATAAACAAATAAAAATCTAAATATATAAATGATGAATTATAATATAATAATAAAAATATATAAAAATATATATAAAAATATAAATTTAGTTATACTAGGTGTAAGAAAAATATAAATTAACAAATATAATAGTAAATCAATTATAGTAATATTATTAAATAAATTAATTTAGTTATATTAGTTATATAAAAGTAATAAATAAATTAATTTAGCTATATTAGTTATATTAGTAATTTAGTTGTATAATAGTAAATAAAATAACAAATATAATAGTAAATAAATTATAGTTATATTAATAAATAAATTAATTTAGTTATATTAGTTATATAATAAATAAATTAATTTAGTTATATTAGTTGTATTAGTAATTTAGTTATATTAGGTAAAAAATAACTAATTATCTAAATATATAAATGATAAATAATAATATAATAATAAATAAAAATAAATAAAAATTCTTATATAAAAATATAAATTTAGTTATATTAGGTGTAAGAAAAATAATAATAAATTATTCATTTAAAATATAAATGAAGAATATTAATAAACTTTTTTTATTTATTAAATAAATTAATTAATTAATAAATATAAAAGCAAAAATAAATTAATTAATTAATTTATATAAATAAAAATAAATGGTATCATTAGCAGGGTAAATACATCCATATATAAATTTAGTTATATTAGGAGTAAGAAGAAATATAAAACTAATAGTAAATTATTTATTTATTAAATAGATAATAATAAATTTCTTATTTATTTATTAAAAAGGAATAAATATATAAAAATAAATGAAAATATATATATATATATATATATATATATATATAAATAAATATATATATATATATATATATATATATATATTAACAACTATAATAGTAAATAAATTTTTTATAAATGAAAAAATATACATGTTACAAATTAAATGGAAGAAGTTACGCACCGAGTTAATTAGTTAGAATTAAATAATCCAATAAATAGGAAGAGGAAATAAGAAAATAAAATAAACTAATTCTAGTTACTAAAAGGGTAATATAACTAATAATAATAATAATAATAATAATAATAATAAAATATATATATATATATATATATATATATATATATATATATATATATATATATATATATATAAATATAATAAAATATAATATAATAATAAATAAATAATAATAATAATAATAATAATAATAATAATAATAACAATAATAATAATAATAATAATAATAAAATAAAAACAAATAAATAAATAATAAATAATAAAAACAAAAATAAACCCTAAGGAGGAGGGCGGAAGCCCACTAGGAAGAGAGAGCAGGGACCCAACATCTACTAACTTTCCAGCCATCGTCTCTATTAAGATTGCTAGGCCTTTTTTCAATCTCAAGCGCTTCCCTAAATTTACGATGATGGAAATGCGAAACCCTAGCAATAACACTAGCCTCCTCAATACAAACATGATGATTGGTTTTCTCAGCATGAACAGCTAAAGCGGAAGACTTAGCTCTCCTATGCCTAAGGTCCGCAGCGTGCTCGCTAATCCTTTGATTGATGGAGCGACCGGTCTCTCCAATATAGGGGGTCCCACAGGAACAAGGGATCAAATAAACACCTTTCATATCCTTAGGGTCGATCGGATCCTTTACAGATCTTAGGGACCCATGAATGGTGTTCAGGGGCCTGAAGGACACAGGGATACTATGCTTCCTGAGAATCCTTCCAATTCTATCAGTGGTCCGTTGAACATACGGAAGAAGGACACCAGGAATCCGCTCCTTCGGTTCCCTCTTAGTAAGAGAATTCTTAGAAGCCTTAAGAAAAGCCCTCTGACCCAAGAATCTACTATAACCATTCTCAACAAAGACATCAAGCAGATGGGATTTTTCTTCCTCAAAGCTCTTTTTGTCGGAGATTCTTAGGGCACGAGTGGCAAGGATATTGAGGACACCCATCTTTTGAGCCGGGAAATGGTGGGAATTGGCATGAAGATACTGCTCCGTATGAGTTTTCTTACGAAAAACCCGATGGGCGAGGGAACCATCACTATTCTTAGAAATAAGAATATCAAGGAATGGAAGACATCCGTCAACTTCCTGCTCTTTAGTGAACTTAATGGCTGAGGATTGACTGTTGAGATGATCAAAAAAGAGATCAAGCTCAACCTGCCCATGAGGCCATATGACATTGGTGTCGTCCACATACCTTCTCCATAGCTTAGGCAAGAGTCGAGAAGAGCGAAGAGCCTTGGACTCAAAATCTTCCATAAACAGATTAGCAACAACAGGGGAAAGGGGGGAACCCATCGCAACCCCGCAGGTTTGCTCAAAGAACTCACCTTCAAAACAGAAAAAGGTGGAAGTGAGACAGATCTCAACCAACTTGGCCGTGTCAAGATCTGTTAGACGATGGATCACCTCCATGGCTTCATTGATAGGGATGCAAGTGAACAAGGAGACAACATCGAAACTCACCAGAATGTCCCCAGGATCAAGCTTAATGCCCTTGAGCTCCTCAATAAATGAAGCAGAGTCTTTTACGAAGGACTCTGTTCTACCAACCAAGGGTTTAAGCTTTAACGCAAGAAACTTTGCAAGAAGGTAGGTAGGACCCCCAATGGTGTTTACGATAGGCCTTAAGGGGGCACCTTCCACCTTTTTCTGTTTTGAAGGTGAGTTCTTCGAGCAAACCTGCGGGGTTGCGATGGGTTCCCCCCTTTCCCCTGTTGTTGCTAATCTGTTTATGGAAGATTTTGAGTCCAAGGCTCTTCGCTCTTCTCGACTCTTACCTAAGCTATGGAGAAGGCATGTGGACGACACCAATGTCATATGGCCTCATGGGCAGGTTGAGCTTGATCTCTTTTTTGATCATCTCAACAGTCAATCCTCAGCCATTAAGTTCACTAAAGAGCAGGAAGTTGACGGATGTCTTCCATTCCTTGATATTCTTATTTCTAAGAATAGTGATGGTTCCCTCGCCCATCGGGTTTTTCGTAAGAAAACCCATACTGAGCAGTATCTTCATGCCAATTCCCACCATTTCCTGGCTCAAAAGATGGGTGTCCTCAATACCCTTGCCACTCGTGCCCTAAGAATCTCCGACAAAAAGAGCTTTGAGGAAGAAAAATCCCATCTGCTTGATGTCTTTGTTGAGAATGGTTATAGTAGATTCTTGGGTCAGAGGGCTTTTCTTAAGGCTTCTAAGAATTCTCTTACTAAGAGGGAACCGAAGGAGCGGATTCCTGGTGTCCTTCTTCCGTATGTTCAAGGGACCACTGATAGAATTGGAAGGATTCTCAGGAAGCATAGTATCCCTGTGTCCTTCAGGCCCCTGAACACCATTCGTGGGTCCCTAAGATCTGTAAAGGATCCGATCGACCCTAAGGATATGAAAGGTGTTTATTTGATCCCTTGTTCCTGTGGGACCCCCTATATTGGAGAGACCGGTCGCTCCATCAATCAAAGGATTAGCGAGCACGCTGCGGACCTTAGGCATAGGAGAGCTAAGTCTTCCGCTTTAGCTGAACATGCTGAGAAAACCAATCATCATGTTTGTATTGAGGAGGCTAGTGTTATTGCTAGGGTTTCGCATTTCCATCATCGTAAATTTAGGGAAGCGCTTGAGATTGAAAAAAGGCCTAGCAATCTTAATAGAGACGATGGCTGGAAAGTTAGTAGATGTTGGGTCCCTGCTCTCTCTTCCTAGTGGGCTTCCGCCCTCCTCCTTAGGGTTTATTTTTGTTTTTATTATTTATTATTTATTATTTTTTTATTATTATTATTATTATTATTATATTATTATTATTATTATTATTATTATTATTATTATTATATCATCATATTATTATCATCTATTATTTATCATATTATCATATATTATTATATATATATATATATATATTATATATATATATATATATATATATATATATATATATTATATATATATTATATATTATTATATTATTATTATTATTATTATTACCCTTTTAGTAACTAGAATTAGTTTATTTTATTTTCTTATTTCCTCTTCCTATTTATTGGATTATTTAATTCTAACTAATTAACCGGTTCGTAACTTCTTCCATTTAATTTTACCTTACTATTGGTAACATGTATATTTTTTCATTATATAAAAATTTAAATAAATTTAATATTATATTATTTATATATAGTTATTTATATATATATATATATATATATATATATATATATATATATATATATATATATATATATATATATATATATATATATATATCATTTATTTTTATATATTTATTCCTTTTTAATAAATAAATAAGAAATTTATTATTATCTATTTAATAAATAAATAATTTACTATTAGTTTTATATTTCTTCTTACTCCTAATATAACTAAATTTATATATGGATGTATTTACCCTGCTAATGATACCATTTATTTTTATTTATTATTATATTATTATTTATCATTTATATATTTAGATAATTAGTTATTTTTTACCTAATAAAACTAAATTACTAATATAACTAAATTAATTTATTTATTATATAACTAATATAACTAAATTAATTTATTTATTAATATAACTATAATTTATTTACTATTATATTTGTTAATTTATTTACTATTATACAACTAAATTACTAATATAACTAATATAGCTAAATTAATTTATTTATTACTTTTATATAACTAATATAACTAAATTAATTTATTTAATAATATTACTATAATTGATTTACTATTATATTTGTTAATTTATATTTTTCTTACACCTAGTATAACTAAATTTATATTTTTATATATAAATTTATATATTTTTATTATTATATTATAATTGATCATTTATATATTTAGATTTTTATTTGTTTATTTTTTACCTAATATAACTAAATTTGACCTTGCTCCTTGAGTCAACCTTTCCCCCTGGTAACCGTTGGTGTCTCTGCTCTAGCTATTTAAACACGCTAAGTTGGTTCTGTTCTTCAACTTGTCCTGACGATGAGCCACACTGGTTGGTTCGAAACGCGTCGACAAATGATATTCCTTGTGATTTTTGCCGAAAATTTTTCTCTAAATTGATATGGATCACAGAAGCCTGAACTCTAACACTTCCTCTAGCAGAAGACTCTAGCTTCTTGCCAGTTTTGGAAGAGTTCCAGGAATTGCATTAAGCATTCCAGAGTTGTTGGTCATCCTTAAACCATCACAGATTAAGAACACTTCCTCTAGCAGAAGACTCCAGCTTCTTGCCAGTTTTGGAAGAGTTCCAGGAACTGCACTAAGCGTTCCAGTGTTGGTGGTCATCCTTAAACCACCGCCCTTTATACCAACATTTCATAGAGCACATTCAGCCTAGTGCTGCCATGCATTTTTTTGCACATTTTGTATTACAGCTCTCTTCTTGGACTCATACATAACCCTTCGGATTAAGGGGGGGAATGTTGGACACCTAATCCTAATGGGTTAGTGAGGAAGTCGAATGGACAAAAGAAGTCCAAGAGACCTTGGGATCTGAAACCCAAGAGTCACATAATGTACTATAAATGTAAATCATTTGTCAATAAAAATGGAACTGTATGATTATCTTTCATATCTTTCTTTGCTGTCCATGTGTGTTTAACAGTAGCCAATATTTTGTGTCCTCTTTTCTCATTGATCTTCATAATTTGGTAGTTGTTTGATGCTAAAAACAAAATAATAATCAATTGAAACAAGAATTTAATTACTAGTACATCAATTTAAGTAAAATAACATCACAATAAATTATCAAAGTAAGATAAATGACCCTAATTTAGTTTCCCTTGATTTCGCAACACATGCCACTCTTAGATTTTCTCCTTAAATCCTAATCATAACTAGTTTTCTTGATATTTTTCCATGTCCTAGTCATTGGATCAGGCCATTTAGGCTTTGCTCCACATCTTAGGTCACTATATCGTCTGAATTTTATATAAATTTCCCAACCTCAAAACACTTGAAGTTTCTCACAAACAATTGCTCTTATCCTATTACTAATGATCATTATTGTCTATGGATTAGGAAAATGCCTCCTTTCTGACCTCGAGAGATCACCCTTGTTTACCACTAAGATACTATAGTAATAACAAAAAATTCTCTTTGTTTGTTCCTTTTAGTATGCCCTACATTCCTTCATAATCGTCTTCTCTTAATCTCTTTAAAACCCTCCTAACCATAATGAATTCTACACAAATTTCCACAAAAATGTCACTTTCTTAAGCACTTGGCGTTTGGTATTTGCAGGGGTTAGTTCAAGCATTCCTTTGCAAAATTTTCCTACTTCAATACACGGTAGACACAAAGATTTTTTAATCAAAATAAATTTCTCTATTCGAAGCTTTTAAACACAATAAATTTTACCCATAGAGATAACCCATAAATCATTTTCACTTCTCTTTAACTTTCCCTACAAGCTTGTGGCCTAGATAGACTATGGATCAACTTTATCTAGAAACAACCTAGGATAAAAACACAAAATGTGACCTGTGTCCTAAGGCTCAACCTCTGTTGGCTTGTTGGGGCCTGACCCAGCTTCAGAGGTGATTTATCCCAACAAATCATGGTACTATTGGCCTTTTCGCAACAGTCCATGGAGCGCAGACTGAGGTCTCACCTGAAGTAGCATGGGAGGGTGCTAGAACTAGGTTTCCACACCCTAGAGATGTTTGATGGTATCAAGTGGTCTGCGGTTCGACCTTGTGTGTACGTCGCTACGCACACTTACCTGTACCTCACAACCTGAGATGCTGCCTTTGCACAACCCTATTTGGGGACCGAACAGTGTTATTACCCAAGTCCTTACTCATAGCTTGATATTAGTTGATTAACTGAACTTATTTATACCCTTTTAGTTATACTTAACAATGCTCACAATTCATATAAGTGTGCGCAGTAAACATACAATATAATTGCAAATAATATCAAACATGTAATAACTCAGAACAAATACACAGGATTCAGATAAAACTTCTCTTTATTATTTTCTTCATTCTATTACAGACTCAACCTTACCCTACACACTCAGCTGCAGGGGTCCGCGCACTCAGCTGTGGACTCTACAGGGCCTCTGCGCACTCAGCTACAGAGCCTCATCCTACTACTATGACCCAACACACTTAGACTCTTGCTCTATGCTTCACTATCTTTCAGACTCCATCCATTGGTTAACTCCTTTACAACTTAGAGCCTCACTCTATTTATATAATCCCATGGTCTGCGGACCATGGTTAGGCCGACACTACCTTCAAAACTTAGGGTGGATAGCCCTATGACTCTAACATACAATTCGCGCTCTGTGCCCACAATTCACAGAGTTTTTACAACAAACAACTCAAAACTTGGGCTTTGAGCCCCAAAACATACTATGGGGGGATTCCATGCCCAACAGGCCCCCAACACAAACATCATGACTCATCCTTGAGTCACTCTATTAGTGCGACAATCTTGGCGGGAGTCCCTCCAACTGATCTCAAATGGTCTTGATGTCTGCAACGCACTGAGCTGCTGCTTGCTAAACCTGCTGCATTCTCTCTTATGAGGCCTCTGTAACTAAAGCATTCTCATATAGTTGTACCAATATGTATTTATAGTCCCGCATCCTTATCCGGCTTTCTGAAGCGTGAAGACTATACTCTTGTCGGCTAGTCATATAGCCGACCCAACTGTATAAGGCTTCAAACGACTCCTGTTCACTTTTCCTGGGAAGGGTTCTCCATTTAATTTGACGAGCTGGACCGCGCCTCTGTCTGTGACTTCCTTAACCACGTATGGTCCTAGCCAATGCATTTTGAATTTGCCTGGAAATTTTTCAAACTTACTGTCGTATAGCAGTACTAAGTCATTTACTTTGAATGTGCGCAACTTAATATGGCAATCATGCTAAGATTTTTCACGTTGTTTCTGAACCTGCTAATGAAAACTTGCCAAGGACTATTCCTCCTCAAGTTCTTCCAGTTGCGCGAGTATTTTCTCCAAAGCTTCATGGTCTGTCATCCCTGTGAGTGTTGTTATTCATATGTCATCCCTGTGAGTGTTGTTATTCATAGACTAGGTACGATATATTCCATTGGCATGATAGCTTCCATGCCATAGACTAACCGGAAAGGGGTTTGTCCCATCAGCTTCTTGCATGTCGTTCTCTAATCCCATAGTGCTACAGGTATGTGGAGGTCCCAATCGCTTCGCTGCACATTGCATACTTTGGTCAGCATGGTTTCGAGTATTTTGTTGAATGCCTCTACTGTCCCATTCGCTTGTGGGTGATATGGTGTACTCTTTTGATGATATACCTGGAATTCTTCCGTGAGCACACTGATGGTTTCATTTAAGAAATGTGTTCCGCGATCACTCATTAAGATTTCCAGACAACCAAAGCGGGTTAATAAGTTTTTGAACAAAAACTTTGTAGCCGTAGCAGTCGTGCAGTCTTTGACTAGTTACGCTTCAGCCCATTGTGTCAGATACTCCGTTGTGGTGATGATGTAGCATGCACCCGTCTTTCCCTGAGGTTTGATAGGTCCTACAAATTTGATTGCCCATTTCTCGAATGGTTGTAGTGTCATCTGCGGATTTAATGGCATCTCGTCCCTCCGTGATGGTTTTCCAGTCCTTTGACATATATCACAGGCCTTATAGTGCACTTTCGAATCCTGGTGCAGGGTTGGCCACCACAACCTTGCATGGAGAATCTTTTATGTAGTTGTCCATCCTACATAATGTCCTCCTACCATTCCCCCATGTGCTTCTATGAGGATCTGACTTCTTTCAAATTCAGGGATGTATCTTCACAATATCTCATCATTTCCCATTTTGTATAGGTGCCCCGCGATGATAGAAAAATATGTCACGTGCACGACCAATTCCTTCCTTTGTTGGATGGAATATTCCTTTGGTGCAGTCCCTATTGTCATAAAATGGATTATATATTCAAAGTCCTTGTCCGTGATGTGCACCGTAAAGAGTTGTGCATCTGGTAATCCTTCCTCCAGATTAGTGGGTTCCTCGTTTGTCTCAATGCATGATAAATGATCTGGTCTTGCGTTCAGGTGTCTCGGATTAACTACAACCTCAAAATCATATTCTTGGAACAATAAAATCCACTTTCATATGCGCCCCCCCCAACACAGGCTTATTGACCAGGTATTTCAGTGTGGAATGGTTGGTATACATATTGAAATGTCCTCTGAGCAAATAATGTCGGTATTTTTGGAGGGCATACACCATTTCCAACCCCTCGCACTTGGTGGTGGAATAGTTCTTCTCTGCTTTATACAATCTTCGACTTGAAAATGCGATAGGGTGATCCACACCCTCCATGCCCTCCTGTGTGAGTACTGCTCCCAGCGCAATACACGACGCATCAACATGTACATGAAACTCCATATCCCATTTTTGGAAGACAAGGATTGGAGCAGAGGCCAATTTCCCCTTCAGGACATCCAAAATCTTCATGCAATCATCATTCCAGCAAAATGTAACATCCTTTTTCAATAGTTTTTCCATTGGCACTATTATTTGGGCATAGCTTTTGATGAAATTCCTATAGTACCCTGTATGTCCCAAGGTAGTGCATCGCTATTTAACATTTTGTGGTGCTTCCAAATTTAGAATAACGAAAATCTTGGTAGGGTCGACCATTAGCCCTTATTTGCAGACCACATGTCCCAACAGGTTCCCAAAGGCAACCAAAAATGTGCACTTCTTAAGGTTTAGTACAATCTGGTGTCGTCGGCAAGTATCCAGCATCAAGCGTAAGTTTGTTATGTGGTTCTTAACCAATCCAAAGACCATCCAGTCATCCAGATAAATCTCCAGTAACTTGTGGATGTATTCTTTGAACATGGAAACAACGATGTGCGAAAAGATGGCAAGTGTGTTCTTCAATCCAAATGGCATGACAGTGTATTGAAAGCATCCCCATTTTGTTGCGAATGTTGTTTTGCTCCTATCTTCTGGCGCAATCTTGATTTGGTGATACCCCGAGAACCCATCCATGAACGAGTATGCTTCTTGTTTACCAACATTTTCCAACACCTCATCTGTGAACAGTGTCGGGAATGGATCGTGTACACAAGCATCATTCAGCTTCTTGAGGTCGATGCATATTCTTATTTCTCCCTTCTACTTTTTCTCCTGTACTATCATAGGACTCACCCAGTCTGATTCTTCCACTGGCTCAATAATTCCTGCAATGAGAATTTTTTCTAACTCTACACGAACCTTTTCCTTGTACCTAGGATTCAAGCGATAAGGCCTCTGCTTGACTGGCTTCGTGTCAGGTTTTAGATTGATCCTCATCATTCCTAGGTCACCAATGATCCCTTTTAAGTCCGTAATTTTGGTCAGTAATAAGTCTTGATATTTGCAAAGTAACTCTGCAACCTTATCTATTGTGGCATCATCCCAATAGTCTCCAAGCGTTGCATACTTTGTTTCTGACTCCATTCCAATGTTTACTAGTTTTGTTTTTTGCGGCGTGGTGATGTCAGGGTCCTCAATCAATGGTCCTAGAACCTCACGACAACCTTATGTTTCTGGAAAGTTAATATTTCATGGGTCCTCATCATTCTCCTCAACATTTACATTGTAACACTCTAGCGCGCAACCCAGCTGTGTCTCCCATTCTGGCTAAAGCACGTCAATTAGCTCCTGGGGTATTTTGAAGATAACTACTTTTACTGCTTGTAGTGCATCATCAGCAATATCCCACCAACAATCTTCAAATGTGAAAGTTAACAAAAATCCTTCACTCAAAATATCCCATTCACTCATACCATGGCAGAGCTCCATCTCAGTATACCAATTCATGGGTATGACATCCAAGGTATGACAGAACAAATGTACCCATTTAGGCTATGGCTCGTCCCCGTAGGCCTTGGTCCATTTCACGAGGTGTTTACATGGATCATCTTGTCCATTATACTTTTCTGCTAGACACATCTGTGGTTTCCCAAATCGTAGGCACATCATCCTTCTACATCTGTGCCAATCCTCAAAGCTTTTCTGATGCATACCCCACCACCTTGCGGGCATAGCATGCAATGCCCACTTCAGAGCGTCAAAACACTATTGTTCTGGCACTTCGCTTTCAAATTGGTCAGAAATTCATCCACCACTCTCAACCTGTCAAACCTAGGCAGATCCCTTATCTTTGTTGTCATGCAGCGCAGTGATATTATCATCATGTTGCAATTGAGCGTGGTTACTTCATGTAACCGATTTTGCCAGTCCGAATTCAATGTGCAGGAGCTTTCTCACTCCCACGAGATCCTACCATCTGTTGTTGGATTCACCCAATCCTGCTCTTGAGCAATTATCTTGTAGATACGGTGGATATCGTCATCACTATCATCATCGTGCACCAATTCTATGTAGCGTGCTCCTTCCATAGGGTCTAAAGGTACCACTACGCGTAATGACTTCTTCTCAAATATCATTTTGTGTTTCTTTAGGTTTATGACTCTGTTCATATCAGTGCCCGAGTCTATGTCTAGTAATGCGAGATAGGGATTGCTATCATCGACAATATCTATCACTTAGAAATCCAACAGTGCACTCACACCTTCAATATCCAAATTAATCCTTGCAATCTTCCCATGGGTAGGATCTTATGTTGGTTCGCCATTCACAATTGAATAGGAGACCATTGTAGTGTGGGTATGCATGCGCATTCTCATGTTTGTTTTGGTATTACATTTGCATCTGATTTGAGATCCAGAATTACTTGATCCATTTCGTACTCTCTGATTTTCATAGTCAATCTCATTTCCCTTCTTGTTCGCAATGCATGCTTTCCAAGTTTCCGGAATACACGTGGTTATCCTAAACCTGCGCACCTAGTGATAAGTTCTTGCAGTCCTTTTACAACCTTGCTATCCCGCAGCAGTTTCATGCATGTCTCCAGAAATGTAGTGAGCATTTAAGGATCCATCCCTAGTTCTAGTTGATCCTTACTACCTGAAGTGGAGGCCTCCGTGAAGCTCTTCTTAGCTTCCATGAATGTCTCCTTTGCGCTTTCCAAATCAAATTTAGGTTCCTTTGTAGGAGCTTTGCGAACCCACGCACTTTCTTCTGTCTTCTTACCTTTGTCATCTCTGGTTGTGATACCACTTCAAATCACTATGTTTACATTCAAGTCCTCTTCACGTGGCTCAGACCTCATCATTTGTAGGTTATGAGTCGGGGGAGGCTAGAGTAATCCTTTATCGTGCAACCTCACTATCACTGTAGGGAAGTCCTCTGTCGTATGATCAAACTGGGTATAGTATAAACATGATGCTCTCGTCGGATTCATACAATCGCAGGCATAGTGCCCTGGCCCTCCGAAATTGTAACAAATCAGTTGTCCGCAACCCCTTCCTGGTCCCATTCCACCTTGACCTCGTCTGCGCCACTAAAATCCAACATGCGCCATCCCTGCATTCAGATCAAGGGCTCGTGTTTCGGTTTGCATTCTATAGGCAGGGGTCTGATCCATCATCAGTAACTTCTATAGGTGCCCTCATCATGGCCTACCGACCTACAGAAATTATAGAACAATTCCTAGGACGTCTGCGTATACTTCTGCAATAGGTGACAGTTATCTGTATTGTGTTTTCCTCCTATTTGAAAAATTGTGCACCATAATCCAAGCACCATTCTAGATCCTGCTTGTGCCTCTGGTCTTAACGGCATTAGCCCTCCTCCCGCCAAGTAATTCATGAAAACTGGACAATGGTCCTTGTCATGCCCCTGGCCTTTGCATTTTATGCACCATACCTCCTCATGCACCTTTGGCCGAGTTGTCCTATCTTGTTTCAAACTCTACATTTCCACACATAAATTTTGCAGTTGCGCATGGATTTGTTGGACTCCCAGACCAGGATCTTGTATAGGGGTCTCGTGCAATATCATTGCAATCTCCAAAGCTTCGGCCTGGGTGGATAGCTTTTGTTGTGACAGCGCCGTCCTTAAATGTAGTGTTAGTGACGCTACAAACCATGCACAAGGTTGTCCATCTATCAAGGTCATGTTCGCTCCGCGAATCATACTCTTCAGTCTTTGGTCCAGATCCCATGGCGTCTTGCCTGGAAGCATCACAATTTCCTTAAACCCGATAATCAACTGTGTCTCTGATGTTGGTCTATTAAATTCCCTGTTTAGCACGGCCTGGATATCTACGATCCCTGCGTTTGTATGGTCATTAGAATGCTTAATGTACCACGTTAGTGTGCGATCCTGCAACGCGCTTACTAGCATTGCCTTCTTTATATTGTCATCCATGACTCCTTGTGCTTCCCATATAGCCCTTACTATGAACCAAAATTGGTCCAGATCTTTGTTCCATACTCCTTTAAATACCGACAGTTTAATCATGCTTTCCATATTGAACTGTGGTGGTGGCGGAGGTGGTGTGGGTGGAGATGGGGGTGATGATGGTGAAACTGGTAGCAGCGTAGGTGGGGGTGAGATGCGTGGAATTCGTTTCCTTATCAGATTGTTCACGCTTCTCGGAGAAGCTTTCATGAACTCTTCCTCACTTTCCTGTTGCGGTGAAATCAAGGGGCTATTTTCTATCCCTACGCTACCTTCATTTCTGTAAATCCTCCCACTTCGCATAGTCCCAAACATGAATTTATTCATATAACCCGCTTTTCACACAATAGAATTTTGATCCAAGTGTTCAATGATTTAATGTACTTACCTCACTGTCCCTTGAGGAAGCAATGTTCCGCCACGTTGTAGCTGACGGTCATATCTATCACGAACTCAGTGATAAATCCCCCTATAATTTGATCAAGCCAATGGTCCACAGTGCGCACGATCTTATCTTTTGATGCTTCTAGTATGCGCACCAATTCCAAATTCCACACAATCGGTTTGTTGAGCCTACACCTTCCCTGACTGTCTACTAGCTTTGTGATCCACTCGTACAGCTCAGAGGGGAAGGATGCAAAGAAAATTTCATGGATTTCTGTATATAAGTATCACTCTAACCACTGTTCGTTTGATATTCGCAGATTCCTATTTTCCTGCATCGCAAACTCGTGAATCTTCCTGTCAAACCACCCTTCTATTTCTTTCTTTCTTGGATTCCAGTGACATGACATCAGAGATCCCTTATGCAAATCCTGGTCCCGACAACAGAACCATTTGTTGGCTTGTTGGGGCCTGACCCATGTTTAGAGGTGCTTTAGCCAAACAAATCCAGTACTACTAGCTGTTTCAGCAATAGTCCGTGGAGCATGGACCGAGGTCTCACCCAAAGTAGTAAGGGAGGGTGCTAGAACTAGGTTTCGGCACCCTGGATATGTCTAATGGTATCAAGTGGTTAGAAATTTGACCCCGCACGCACGTCGCTATGTGCGTGTTGGGCCTTAGTTTTGGTCTTATTTTTTCTCTAAGAAACTTACTAATCCATCTATTTGCCATCCATTTTCCCTTCATTCATCCCATTTTGATATATATTTGATATCCATTCAGGTATTTAATTTTAATTTTTCAATTTCTAAAGTTTTTATGAAAGTTTGGTTTTAAGTGCAAAATTGGCAGATTCAGAAATTCCCGTAATAGCTCTATGGTTGATATGGTTTCAGGACACTTCGGCATGAATTGAATGCATGGATGGATAGCTTGGGAACTAGGACTAAGCCAACTATGCTTAGCTCGAACAGAACAAGCTTAATTAGGCCCATTTAGTGCTAGTCAATCATGACTAGTCATTCAGAAATCCCATAGAAATAGGGCAGTTTTGAGATTCTATGAGATTGATCATATCTCTTGGGATGGGAGTGATGAATTCAACTTAGATAGATGGATAAGAGTAGATGGGTTTGTTTTAGTGAATATAGATCAGTTTTTTTCATGAGACTTCTTATTTAAGAGCCAAGACTTTGATGGCTTATGTATTGACTTATTATACTTTTATGCTGAGACACTTTTGGATCGGAGAGTTAATCTGAAGACTTGTGTTATTATTATTTTTCTGCTCAATGCTATGGATGTGTGACTGAATTTGAGCTTCTGATATCACTTCTCAAGTGTGCAAAGCAAGGGTGGAGGGCCCCCATTCCAAAATAAGTACACTTCCTTGTTAACTAGTTTTATTTCTTGTAATCTGGTTATTGTAGAACTGGGTTTTCATGCTTTATTTCAAATTGCTTTATGGTTAATGTATGGTGATTGATTTCATTAGATATTAGCTTATTCATCATCTTATTAAGTTGGAAAAACAAAGTGTTCAAGTTGAGCACCCCTTCTACTAATATGATGAATTGAAACTAGTTTCCTTTGATTGCATGCAAGTAGTTTCTTTATGTGATTTTGGTATTGAGATGAATGAATTATGATGAAACACATTATGTGTCTCTTAAGTTAGGATCCTTATTTCATTAATAATTTATCCATCTTAAGTTCTCGGTTTTAATCTCTGATTCATTAAGTTGTAATTGAGACAGAAGTGGACTTCTTGAGTCAAGAACCAGTTCAATATTTTTCCTCTTTTCAAACCAATTGAATTAGAGTTGTAGGATATATTGCTTTAAGCTTTAAATAACTTATCTTTCAAGGTTTGATTATATCTGATCTTCACATATAGTGAACTTTCCTCAAAGCATAAACAACCCGGATTGATAAGAAATATTTGTGTTAATTTTCGGTAAATAAATTAGCTCAACATTTTGGCGCCGTTGCCGGGGAGGCAAATATCGGCATAGTCAATAGAAAGATAAATTTCAAATTTTTCTAAAAAAAAACAAAAACATTAGTTACATTCCTTTTTAGTTATGTTTCTTTATGCCTAGATATAGAGATCCTCAAGGTAGATTTGTTAAAAACCCCCCACAAGTAGAGATAGGATCATCAAACACCCCAGTTACTGGTAATCCAATAATTGAGGAATTGGCAGAAAAACAAAGAACTGGACAAAGATTAACTTTGATTGAGAGGCAAACTTTGTTAGCTTGGGAAGAAAAACAAAAACAACCCTCAACTTCAGGAAAACAAAAAGAAATTATCGAAGAAAAACAACCTATCTTTCCATCTATAAATCAACCTGCCTTCCAACAACCTGAATCTCCACTCAAAATTGAAATAACTAAACCAATGGCAGAAGACAGACATGGATCTGCTATTTTCACTCCTCAACAACGAATTGAGTATGAAAGACAACAAAGAGAATGGAGAAGAAAAAGAGAGGAGGAGGCAAAACAAGAAAATGATAGGAAGATAGAAAATGATCGGAAAAGACAAGAAGATGGTCATGATCAAGAGGCTACCTTTGGCTTTCCAATAGTAGACACAAGTGCAATATTAGGAGAAGAGGTGAAACTGAAAAATATTCCACCTTCTGTATTGCCAAATTTTTATGGAATGTCAACGGAAGATCTTGATGCTTTTATGTTTTAATTTGATATTCTATGTAGAACATATGGATACACTGATGACATTCATAAACTTCATCTTTTCCCTGCTACATTAAAAGCAGCAGCTTTAAAATGGTTCATGGGTTTAGGAGAACAAACAATAGCTTCTTGGGATGATATGAGATCGGTCTTCCTTAAAAAATATCAAGCTTATTGTAGATCTAGAGATTCAAAGGAAGATGTTTTCAGAATGACACAACAAGAAGATGAAAGTTTAGAAGAATATTTGGAAAGATTTGCATATAATCTACAAAAATCTAAACAACACTCTCTAAATCAAGAAACCATTCGAACAATCTTTCTCAAGGGTGTAAGGGATGAATACCTTGACATTTTGAATGTGATGGGTAAAGGAGACATTTCAAACCTACCATTCGAAGAAATTGTTGAGTTATGTCAAAAATACTCTAGAGGAAGATCCAAAACTGGAAAGAGAGAAGCAAGTTCAAAAGCAGCAAAGTCAGCTGCAGGAGGGATAACAAGAGCGGAAATAGGAAGCTTATTGGAAAACTTCAAAGAAGACCTCTTAAGTACATTAGGAACACAAGTGGATGTTCTAAAGGCAAATAAGAAGAAAGAAGAGCAAGAACAAGCTCTAGCAATCTTTTGTTCCAAATGTAGAAAGAAACATCCATTGAGAGAATGTACTTTGGATAGTATTCAGGTATGTGGTCTTTGTACAGAAAATCATTCCACAGAAAACTGTCTAAGATTGAAAGAATTACAAATGAACTCAATGGAAGAAGTGCCAGGAATAGAAGGTTTTTATTATGTAGCACCATGAAGACCATGGCAACCTAGGATGCCTCAACAAAATCAACAACAATTCCCTCAACAAAATTACCTCTATCCACCTCAAAATCTTTGGACCCCTCCAATTCCATGGCAAGCTTGGCCTCCACAACAATATCCACAAAAACCTGCACAAGGTTGGAGAGGATATGGTTATGGAAACCAGCCACCTCAACAGTATCAACAACAATACCAGCAACAATACCAACAGCCATTTTCATATCCACAATATTCACAGTCCATACCATTTCCGCAACAAAATTCTGCATATCCACAATCCATGCCATTTCCACAGCAGACTCCACCACCATTGTTGACTCAAACACAACAGTTACAGCTACCCACAAATCAACCCAGACCAACTCAATTACCAGCCCAACCAATGGCAAATCCAAATAATAAGTTGGACAAATCTGCATACACTATAGAGGAAGCAGCATGTTTTCCCACATATTCTATTCTTCCTCTTAATGATGTCCATCTAAGGTCTGGAAAATTTCTTAAAAAGGATTCTCCTCCAATCATAGAAGAGCCAACTGAACAAGGAGAATCACCTGAAACATCACAAACTGAGATACAAATTCAGAAAGGAAAAAACATTACAACTCAAACACCACCTTATCCTGAAAGGTTAGTGGAACAACAAAGAGAAATGATCCTTCCTGAATTTGATATTTTAGATGAGTTAAAAAATGCTTATGTAAAAATTCCTTTGTTGAAGGCAATTAAAGAAATACCAATATATGCTAAAACAATAAAGGAATTGTACATTAAGAAAACAGGAAAAAAGAAGAAGGATCCTACTACAATCCAAGTCATTGGTAAATTAGCAAGCCTCATGTCTACACAAACCATTGTAGAGAAATATATTGATCCTGGTATCCCTATGGTTACTATATCAATAAATAATTTCTCAGTACCAAACACATTAATAGACTTGGGAGCAGCTATAAATGTAATGACAATGGAGACAATGAAAACTCTGCATTTAAACAACATTAGATCAACTTCTACAATTTTAGAACTAGCAGAGAGATCTAAAGTTGTTCCGGAAGGAATATTAGAAGATATCATAGTCTCTTTGGATTCATGGGAGTATCCTGATGACTTCCTTATCTTGCAACCAAAAACAAATTTGGGAGGACATCCTCTAATCTTAGACAGACCATCGTTAGCTACCGCTGATGCCTTTATAGGATGCAGATCATGAAGCATGATTATTTCACATGGAGATGAAAGGAAACACATTGCTCTTTATTCACCTGCACAATCATCTTCTTTAGAATCAGTACTTGAAACTCAAGAAAAACAGCAAACTAAATCAGTTTTAAATATAAATCAATTCTTTGACTTTAGAGAAGAAGAAGAGAATGAAGATTTAATGGATCTTTTCATTTCAGAACCAAGTATTTCAGAGCAACTTAGAGAGGTTCAATATGAAGCTGCAAGTAATCTTTTGAATCAATGCTTTTAGGAAACTTGTACTGTTCAAACTTTGCGGAATTCTTTTATAGACATCTTTCCTGTAAACACAATCTCCAATCCAACAATAAAAACAATTGAGGTATATCTTGGAAAACATTTGAACATTGAAAACCAGTTGCAATCAACACAAGAACAAGAGGTAATTGCATTAATACAGAAATATTCAAAGCCTTTTGCCTGGGATTATACTGACATGCAAGGAATTCATCCCAGCACATGTATCCACCACATCTATGCAAATGATCAACTCAAACCTGTAAGGCAACCTCAAAGATGAATGAATCCCATGATGAAAGAAATAGTGAAAGAGGAACTGCAAAAATTGTTAAATGTTGGATTCATCTATCCTATTTCAGATAGTCAATGGGTTGTCCATTGGTTATAGTACCAAAGAAAAATGGAAAGTGAAGGGTATGTGTGGACTATCGAGAATTAAACAAAGCCACATTAAAAGATCATTTTCCACTACCATTCATTGACCAGGTGTTAGACTCATTAGCTGGAAAGAAATTTTTCTCCTTCTTGGATGGGTTTAGCGGGTACAATCAGATTAGAATAGCAACAGAAGACCAAGACAAGACAACATTCACTTGCCCATGGGGAACCTATGCATATAATGTTTTGCCATTTGGTTTATGCAATGCACCTGCAACCTTCCAATGAGCAGTGCTTGCAATATTTGCAGATCTAATTCACGAATGTGTAGAGGTTTATATGGATGACTTCATAGTTTATGGAAACACCTATAATGATTTCCTCAACAACCTTCAGAAAATCTTCAAACGATGCATTGAAACAAATTTGTCATTGAGCAATGAGAAATGCTATATGATGTTGATAGAAGGAATAGTTCTGGGACACCATATTTCCGCTTCAGGAATTAAGGTGGATCCAGCAAAAATCCAAGTCCTAGTTAACTTAATGCCTCCTACAACACAAAAAGAGGTAAGAAGTTTCTTGGGCTATGCAGGCTACTATAGACGATTTACTGAAAACTTTAGTAAAATAGCCCAACCTCTGTTCAAACTATTAGCAAAAAATATTGAATTTCACTGGGCAAATGATTGTCAAAATGCATTTCAAATTCTAAAAGAAAAATTATCAATTGCACCCATTCTCCATGGGCCACACTGGTCTTTTCCATTTCATATTTCAATTGATGCATGTTCTACTGTTCTCACATAAATTAAATGTAGGAAATTATCCACAGACAACTGACTTGAGGACAAGTCAAATCTTAAGCAAGGGGGAGAATTGCACAAGAACTTTAGCTATGCAGCTGAAGTACAGATGGAACTTGTATTGTCAACAGCTGGGACCTGAAAATGTCAAAGCAACATGTACATATTCCATAAGCATTACAGAGGGACCTGAATCAAGAAATCATTACAGAGGGACCTGAAGGACCTGAAAATGTCAAAGCAACATGTACATATTCCATAAGCATTACAGAGGGACCTGAATCAAGAAATCATTACAGAGGGACCTGAATAATAATTCAAGAACCAGAGGATGCAGAACAAGGAGCAGCAATAAATTTTAATTTTCAATCCATCTACAACATTTGATCAACTGATTTCATCCCACTTGTACAGACATCATCCAAGGGAGTATATGTATAGTCATTTTGTGCTTGAAAATTCAAATTTTTCTTAGAAATTTTTAGTCTTTGTTAAGTTGGAATTAGTACCTAAAGATATTAATTATCATTCCATACCCTATATTCCCTATACATACCCTATAACCCTTACACATCCTATTCCTTTTCATATTCATAAATATCCTATCCCATTTCATGTTCATTAACCCCTAGGTATTTTTCTTTAGAAGCATAAAAAGACCAAACTAGGACAACTTTTCAACCTGCACATACAACTCAATGATTAGCAATGGTGATAATTTTAAATATGACCCACGACGGTCATTTTAAAATTATAAAGATATGCATATAACCTTAGAAGTAATGCGCTATATGTAAATCTATATATGCCATATGCAAAACAAACAAATATGTAATGCGCTATAGGCAATATGGAATAAAAACGAAATAATATGCATATATAATAAACTTTGGATATAAGGCAAGGCAATATGCATATAGCGCATAGCATAAGGAGGCTTGACCGCATGCAATACAAAGTCAAATTTATAAGTGGCAGCAGGGTATTGCATATTGGCAAAAGGTTAGTTGTGCATCACCCAAAATCATTGCATATACGTGAATGAGTGCCAAGCAAGGTTTTAGCATATACGTGAATGAGTGCCAAGCAAGGTTATAGCACACGACAGTTTATATGATGGTCCTATATAGTGCGGAAATCATATAACATGCATCTAAGGTAGAGCAGGTCATGAGTAAAACGACAATCCAAATCAACACGTCACACAACGCAGGCCAGCACACAGGTACGGGGTAAACAACGTGGCATGGCGACCATTTCCCATTGGACAGTGCGTTGTGTAGGGAGTTATGCACATACATTCAAACTAAAAACATAATTCGGCCATCCTCATGACACAGTCGGGCGACTGGTCAATAGGACAACCATATCAACCATACGTTGAAGCGCCAATAAGACTCAGTGCACTGTACACCCATGAAACGGTCATGAACTGACCGATGGTTCCTGCACTGTTCAAAACTAATTCTTCATCACCGAATAGCTCAGAACGATTGTGTTTGAGAGCCGCAAGCTAGTAAAAGGGAAACTGAAGCGGATTTGTGAGGATATAAGAAGGAAATTGTCCCGAACATAACGCCGAGTGATCACTGAACTTTCGGGATCTATTCAGGTAACGGTGTGATTTGTTGAGTTCAGAAACTATGAGATGTGTTGTATACTTCCTATGATTAATGATCAATGCTCCTGCTCTTGCCACCAGTCAGCCGAACGTAGCTACAGGGATTCAGAGCGCCATTTAACACTCCTCAGCGCTCGTTGACAGCCAGGTAAAAATGATGAAACCACGCATTAATTCTTGAAGTAACAACCTTAAGGTCGGTTGACAGCAGTTAATAAATATAAGGCTAGGCGATAAGATTCATCGCGTATATCACGGCATAAAAAACTATGAAACAATGCAACAATTTAGTTCAATCTTGTTGCATGTATAACACGTTAGTGGCATGGGCTCGCATGTGGAGTTTTGCAAACCAAAACACAGTTTATAAAACAGAGGAGGCAGAGTCTAGTTGCTAGCGCCGAAGATGTGATTTTTATTATGATATGCTTGTTTTTGTTGCACACTGTTGGTTGAT
Organism: Pinus tabuliformis; assembly: GCA_031772625.1. Classification (NCBI taxonomy): domain Eukaryota; kingdom Viridiplantae; phylum Streptophyta; class Pinopsida; order Pinales; family Pinaceae; genus Pinus; species Pinus tabuliformis. The sequence continues at coordinate 740,457,196 of CM062820.1, read as the reverse complement.
TTCATTGTTTTTATGCCTGATATATCGCATGCCTTTGAATGGAAACGGCCTATAAGGAGAAAAACATGAAGGATGTGTCTTTGTTCTGGTTAATACAATGGGTTGGAATACTATAGTGAAGTTTGTGTAGGTCGAGCCATTTAAAGTGTTGTGTGATGTTTAAGTTTTTTAGGAGGCCGAGCACTGATTTCCAGAGAGAATAAAGGCCGAGCCATTTAAATTCCATCTTATTTAAATGTGCTATTTGGTTTTTCAAAAGTTTTCATTTGAGGCAGAGCGCTGTTGATTTTCATGTTTTTAGATAAGCAGGCCGAGAACCATTTTGGTGATTTTTAAGTTTTTATATTTGAGCCCGAGAGCCATTTGAGAATGCACTGTTAGTTTTTAAGAGCTTGTATATACACAGTAAATACATTGTTTGTTTTTAATGACTATATATACATAATAAACGTGCTGCTTGATTTTGGTGACAGTATATACAGTGCAGGGTGATAGGCATACATGGAACAATATAAGAATAATTCCTAAACAAATACATTAGAAAACCAAGGACCCTTTACGGAAAAGTTGTTTTCATATGTATTTTGTTTACCAGAACAGAGTTTAACATATTGACAGGGATATACAGGTGTTTGATTACTTGGACAGGGATTTAAAACATTGATGCTACAGAGAAAGGGTAAACAAAGGCTGAGGAAATCAAATTCAAATTGTTGTGAAGAAGCAGGTAAGCTTCTCTGCTTTCAGAATTTCATTTTGGAAAGAACAGTAGTCATAAATTATTATTGTCAAGATGAAATTAATAACAGCAGAAGCGTATATCCACTGGTTTTCAGAAACAATGTCAGCCAGAGTAGAGCCAAAATTTCAAATAGAGAGCTGGAGGAAGGAAACTATAGAAAAACTTTACCAAGCAGGACTGATAGGCTTTTTGCAAAAATTTGATGGCCACTCTGAAGAAATAACCAGGGACTTCATAAACAATTACAGTCAGGACCAGACACAGGTAGGAGATGTTATTATTCCTGTGACTCAGGAATACCTTTCCCAAGCTTTAGATCTTCCAATGATAGGTGAAAAATATTACAAAGGCATGCACTTCAAGGAGAAAGCATGGACATTCTTTCTTGAGAAGAACCGGAAAGGGACTTTTGATAGAACAAAGGGGATACCAAGGGAATGGTTCAATGAACCATGGGGTGAGTTGGTTCTGGTCATCCAGAAGTTTTTGACTTGTGATAGAGGATATAGTGTTGCCCACCTGTATCATGTCCAGCTTCTACAGCATATTAAGGGAGAGGATAGGATTAACTTGCCATATTTCTTATTTAGGAGCCTTTTGAGAATGATTGAAACAGTGAGACATGAACACAGGCCCAAAGTAGGACAAATTTACCAGCAGGGATTGATCAAAATCCTAGTTGAGTATCAAGTGAGGTCACAAGGCATAGTATGGAGGGAGTTCATGTCTAAAAATCAGTTTACTGAACAGATTAATGAAATACAGGATAAAGTATAGCAGGAAAATAGAGGATTGATGAGTTCACCCTTGTATCCCAGAACAAGAGCTAAACAGCAAAATAACATGGCCATGCAGGAAAATGAAACATCTGTTATGTCTATTCCTAGAAGATTTAGGAATAAAAGTCCCATTGACTTAGAAAAGGAAGTAGATACATATTCTCCAAGAAAACAGGAAGAAAATGACATTGCACAAGAAGTATTTGAAAGGGATTCTTCATATGATGATGCAGCAGTAGCATCACTAATCAAAACAACACAAGATTTTGAAAAAGAGATCAATTTGGGAAGAATCAGGGACTTAACTGACCAATTAGAAATTAGTAAAATCCTAGAAAAACAATTAAAAGAGGAAAACAAGGCAAGTAAGAAGGATAATACTAAGTTGGTCAAGGCAAATGAAAAGCTAAATGAAGAGCTAGGGAGACTAAAACGGAAAAATGATCTACTTTCTAAGCAAGCATTTAAATGGTTAAAGGAAAAGAATATATGGCAGGAAAAGTATGAAAAACAGAAGGTAAAAGCAGATTTGTTCAGGGAAAGACATGACTCAGGTTTGGATTGTTTGGTCAGGGCAGCACAACAGGAAGCATCTACAGGTACAACATCTACTACAGAGAGAAGAAGATCAAAGAGGAGTAAGCAAGCATGGGGACATGCTTGATGATAAGCAAGGGGGAGATGTTGGGCCTTAGTTTTGGTCTTATTTTTTCTCTAAGAAACTTACTAATCCATCTATTTGCCATCCATTTTCCCTTCATTCATCCCATTTTGATATATATTTGATATCCATTTAGGTATTTAATTTTAATTTTTCAATTTCTAAAGTTTTTATGAAAGTTTGGTTTTAAGTGCAAAATTGGCAGATTCAGAAATTCCCGTAATAGATCTATGGTTGATATGGTTGCAGGACACTTGGGCACGAATTGAATGCATGGATGGACAGCTTGGTAATTAGGACTAAGCCAACTATGCTTAGCTCGAACAGAACAAGCTTTATTAGGCCCATTTAGTGCTAGTCAATCATGACTAGTCATTTAGAAATCCCATAGAAATAGGGCAGTTTTGAGATTCTATGGGATTGATCATATCTCTTGGGATGGGAGCGATGAATTCAACTTAGATAGATGGATAAGAGTAGATGGTTTTGTTTGAGTGAATATATATCAGTTTTTTTCATGAGACTTCTTATTTAAGAGCCAATACTTTGATGGCTTATGTATTGACTTATTATACTTTTATGCTGAGACACTTTTGGATTGGAGAGTTAATTTGAAGACTTGTGTTATTATTATTTTGCTGCTCAATGCTATGGATGTGTGACTGAATTTGAGCTTCTGATATCACTTCTCAAGTGTGCAAAGCAAGGGTGGAGGGCCCCCATTCCAAGCTAAGTACACTTCCTTGTTAACTAGTTTTATTTATTGTAATCTGGTTACTGTAGAACTGGTTTTTCATGCTTTATTTCAGATTGCTTTATGGTTAATGTATGGTGATTGATTTCATTAGATCTTAGCTTATTCATCATCTTATTAAGTTGGAAAAACAAAGTGTTCAAGTTGAGCACCCCTTCTACTAATATGATGAATTGAAACTAGTTTCCTTTGATTGCATGCAAGTAGTTTCTTTATGTGATTTTGGTATTGAGATGAATGAATTATGATGAAACACATTATGTGTCTCTTAAGTTAGGATCATTCTTTCATTAATAATTTATCCATCTTAAGTTCTCGGTTTTAATCTCTGATTCATTAAGTTGTAATTGAGGCAGAAGTGGACTTCTTGAGTCAAGAACCAGTTCAATATTTTTCCTCTTTTCAAACCAATTGAATTAGAGTTGTAGGATATATTGCTTTAAGTTTTAAATAACTTATCTTTCAAGGTTTGATTATATCTGATCTTCACATATAGTGAACTTGCCTCAAAGCATAAACAACCCGGATTGATAAGAAATATTTGTGTTAATTTTCGGTAAATAAATTAGCTCAATAGTGCGCTTACCTATACCTCGCAGCCTGAGATGTTGCCTTCATGCAGCCCTATTCGGGGACCGAACAACGTTATTACCCAAGTCCTTACTCGTAGCCCAATATTAGGTGATTAACTGAACTTATTTATACTCTTTTAGTTATACTTAACAATGTTCACAATTCATATAAGTGCACACAATAAATAAATAGTATAATTGCAAGTAATATCAAACATGTAATAACTCAGAACAGATACAGAGGATTTAGATAAAACTTATCTTTATTGTTTTCTTACTTATGTTATAGACTCAACCTTACACTGTGCACTCAGCTACATGGGTCTACGCACTCAGCTACGGACTCTACTAGGCCTCTGCGCACTTAGCTTCAGAGCCTCTTCTTACTACTATGACCCAAGACACTCAGAATCTTGCTCTATGCTTCACTATCTTTTAGACTCCATCTATTGGTTAACTCCTTTACAACTTAGAGCCTCACTCTATTTATACAATCCCATGGTCCGCGGACCATGGGTAGGCCGACACTACATTCAAAACTTAGGGAGGGCAGCCCTATGTCTCTAACATACAATTCCCTCTCCATGCCCACAATTCGCGGAGTTTTTACAACAAAAACTCAAAACTTGGGCTTTGAGCCCCAAACATGTTGTGGGGGGATTCCATGCCAAAAAACCTCCTTCAAAACCAACAATATTAAACACAGAATGTGACTAATGCTTGACCTCTTTTATAACCAACAAGAGTACTAAAGAATTTGTCCTGGCACAGAGTAAAACTATAAAAGATATAAACAAATATACCTATGAAATATTTGGTATTTTGGCATCCTTCCTTAGCCAATTCTTGTTCAGTCTACTCCTTACTCATCAACCCGACATTATTCTTCCTTAACTCAAACCTTATGTGGTTTATTTCAGACCCTATTCCTCACACATACATCGAGTTGATGTCTCAATGAGCCACACAAGTGGCCTATTTATAGTAAATATTTGGGGGTTCAAAGGGCCAACTTGTTCCCTTAAATAATGGATTAAATAAGGCTTTGATAGAGGGGCCTACTTGAGTTTGGGTAACAATATATAATTAAATGTATTAAAAATTTTATTTCTCCTTAACTGTGAGGAGTTAGAGGACATGGCACCTGCCATTCGAGAGGTCCTGAAAAATTCTATTTGACTATGTAACTTTCCCTTTTCTTTGGACAACCTTTGACATCAGTAACAACCATCTTTAGTAGGGTTTCTAACCAACAATGGTAAAACAAATTAATGACTGTAAAAATAATAAATTAAAATATGATAATAAAAAATAACAATAAGTCACAACTCTTCATTAAAATACACTTTAAGCCATATTTATAGGTTTATCCCTCCTAATGTATAACATTTCATCACACACACACACACTTCTTATGTCATTATTTCAACAATAGTTGAATGGTCTAGTTGTACTTGCAATGGTTGTTGACTTGTAGTTCTTAAAGTAAATATTGTACCATATACTACTTTAATTTCATGTTTTTCTAAAGAAAATAAAAAGAGAATTCTTCGAGTTAAAAGTTAAACCGAAAAATAATATTTCTGTAATGAGAAACATGACTGAGATTAACTCAAGCATAGAGAAACTAGAGAGAAAGTCTTAAAAAAATTACAAAAAACTTGAATAAAAATTTGATAGAAACCATAAAGAGTTAAACGAAAAAATTAAAATCTTAAATATGAACTAACATGCATTCTCAGAGATGAGATTACTACATACAAAGAAAAACAAGATAAATCAAAGCATAGATAAGATAAGAACATAAGAGTTCAAGAAGAAAATAGATGACCAATTAACTTCTTGGTTAGATAGAATTGAGAAGCATCTTAGGAACAAATAACCCTTGGTAGACATGAACCCATGAAATATGACTCCTTAGCAACCTATGTATCCAACTATGCACTCAACAACCTAACCCTATGAGTGCAACTAGCATGCAAAAAAGGCATGTTTTCATAGGGCTTACCAATTGCTAATGTCAACTAATAACAACCTATTTCAACTCAACTAATATTCAAATACCCAATGATGTTAAAATTAGAGTTACCCAATTTGATAGAGATGAAAAAGAGAGTGTAGATTAGAGTAACCTAATTTGATAGAGATGAAAAAGAGTGTGTGGCTTGTAATAAGGCAAGAGAATATTTCAAGATGCACAAAATTCATTTTGATGATGAACAAATATAGTATGTTTTTATGCATCTTAAGGACTACGCATATAACTAGTATATGTCATAGAAGTTTTCAACCAAGACAAGCCAAAATTGTTGGGCTAGGTTCAAAGTTGAGTTTTTAAAGAGGTTTCAAGGTATGAGAGAACATTCTTTTTGTAAAAATATCTTGAATTAACAAATAAATGTATATGAGTACACTTACAAATGGGAAGAGTTATCAACATAAGCCCCTAAATTATAAAAATAGCAATTACTTCAGGCTTATGTGTATGAATTAATTCCTTACATAAGGGGGGATTACAAATTAATAATATTACGAGCATGGAGAAGGCTTGACATAAGGAAAGACTCATCAAAAATAAGTTTAAAAAGTTATCAAAAAAAACATTGACTGGGTTTATTCAATGAATAAATCACCTCAATGCACACATTTTGAAATTCAAAGTATATTTCATTCCATTCCAAAGAACAAAAGTTATAATTTAGAATTCCAATGATAACGAGAGGGAAAACTAAAATATTGTGAAGACAAGTGGTCACCATGGCATAGATTCAATGATCAAAAGTCATACAATTATGAAGATGAAAAAAATTAGACACCATAGTTCCTTATAGGTCATGGAGATAACCATAGAGTCTCGGTAAGTCTCAGGATAATATCATAGTACACGACAATATCACAGTAGAATATTGAAATAGGTCTTGGGGAAATCATACCTATCAGGAGCAAATACCAGTCCCCAGAGCTAAGAAGAATCCATCCTTCCTAACAGACAATATAATGAAGCAATTGGATCTATGAATGTTTTCTTTATTCTAGCTAGCTTTACTTATAGTGATTTAACTATCACTTTCTCTTTATCTCACCTTGGAAGCAATGCACTCCTTAGCTTCCCTCACTTACCATTATTAGTGAGTCTGAATGAGTGGACTAGGTGTTTCTCCTTCACTAGCATTCTTAATGAGGGATTCTGAATGGGAGGGATAAGCTGTTGATTAGTCATTTTCTTCTGTAGAAGCAAATTAAACACATCGGTAGCAAAGCTAGATAGCTAAGGTACGGTAGACATAGATTGAGATACAGATATAGATACACCAGTAGCAAAGACTAGGGATGTAGGATCATAGGCTTAGACCAATGCAAAGCTAGCAAAACCAAGAGTAGCATATACAGTCCCAAGAGATGGTTGAAGCACATGTTTATTAAGAACCACAAGAAGAGCTAATTGCATAATAAGTAAACGCAGTACCAATGGCATAGAGAGAACAACCGGAAAGGGTTGGGGGGGGGGGATAATTAACTTATTGATAGTTGGAGATAATATTGCATTGAGAAGCATAAGTGGCGTCGATTATGAGGAAAAAATGGAAGGAAAATAATTGTTGAAAATGCTAAAAAAAGATGGTTTGAAGGCCATAATTATGCATCTAAACATCTATATCATTGAAAAATTATAAACAAAAAGGAAGTATAGGTTTTTGTTGAGGAAGGAATTTCATATTGTTATAAAGATGAAAAATCACCAAAGGTATCATTAGCATTAATCACACATATGAAGAGAGATTATAGGGAAGATGAATGAAGGGGTTTTAATGAGGCTACATCATGTTACATCCCACCTTATTTGAGAAATAATGGTATCATATATAATAATGATGGTGGATAACCCATCATATAGCTTCTTGTATTTATATGAAAAATGGAGCTAAGAACCATAAAATTCAAGGGAAACATTAAGGGTAAAAAAATCACAATATGTGTAGGTTTGAGATGTATGCACGATTTCATAGATATTAAACTCACTAGAGAATCAAATATTGTTGTGTATCCTATAAGGAACCTCGTGTCTACAAAAGCCAATGGTTAGTGAGTCAAAGTCCTAAGATGATGTGATAAAGGCTCTATACAGATACAAAATTTGGAACTAAAATCTAGATATTACACTTTACTCAGCATAATAAACAGTGTTAGGGGAAAAATGGTTGATGAAATTGGGAATCATAGCCACAAACCTATAATGCCAATTAATGGAATTCAAGTGGATGTGGAAGAATTACAAAGTACATGTATTAGAAATATTACATCCCTCTCTAAATGAACACTCTAGTATCCAAAAACAAATTTGAAATCAATATGCCTTTGTACGATTGAAGAAAAAATCCTCCAAGATTTCTTTGAGAAAAAAAAAATTAAGGGGAAGAAAATGATATATAAATAATTATAATATATAAAGTTCAAATGAGTTTCATCAGATATCATAGGTTACCAAGAATAATGAAGTGTAAATCACCAATAGTAGAACCATTTAATGATGGTACAAATAATAAATTAAATATAATAATAGAGAATAATAGTAGTAAGTGACAACTATTCACTAAAGTCTATCTTAGGCCATATTTATAGTTGTTAAATTCTTAATAGATATCATCTCATCATTTTAATCATTATTAAACATATATAAATTTATACATCTCTATGTTATTATTTCATCACATTATTATTTTAGCAATTAATATCTATTGTAGATATTTTTGGATTTTTATGCACTCTTCCCCTAAAGGTGCATGTCCGTAAGTAGGATCCATGTGTTACCCCTTATATGACATGAGTGTTAAACATATATTTATAGGGGTAACATTCCTTATTTCTTTGGTTTGATATGGTTGAGCATAGTGGACCTCTTGGATGGGTCATGTGGTATGCTTGGTGGTTTCTTTCTTCATGTTTTCTTGCTCTTTGGTTGATGGTATTAGTTCACGCTACATGGTTACATTAGATGCCTAGCTCGTTAATGGTGATATGCTCCTAAGTACTATCACATGATCAACTTGATGATGTTGTTAATTCCTATTACATGAGTTTGTTGCTTGCATATAATATGATGGTCATGGTTTTGGTTCTCTTCTTATAGTTTCACATTCTGGTGGATGAAGTTTTGTAATGAAAAACTTTTCTCTTTAAATTTAATTTGAATATTGGAAGCAGAGTGGTATTTTTATAGCCTTAAAGAAAACTTATAGAGTGTATCTAATGGTTATTAGTTTCATTTACCACATACGTGTAGGTATGAAATACTAACAACACCACAAGAAGCAATAATAAGTAAATATAATGTTGGAGACTTATTTATTTTATGATTTATTGTATTTTTGTAGGTTCCTTAAGTCAGAATCCTTGCATGTCATGATCCAAATCAATTAAATTAATAAATTTCACAAAAAATAAAGAGATAAGGAAATATAAATAAGACATAGGGAAAGACAAATAAAGACATAGAGAAAGACAACTTGAAATAAAATTTAATTATGACAAGTGGAATCCTCGGATCTAGTCTTTTATGATGGATGGAAACTGTATAAGAAAGGGAGAAGTAAGAAGAGGGGCATATTTTTGGGAAAGAGAAATTCTTTGTAAAGTCTAGAAATAATAGATTGAGCTTCTGTTGACTACTGGGAGGAGAGTCATTTCTTATCCAAAGGAAAAAAATTGAAAAAGGAATTCCTCAAAAAAGGTATGCACCTTAGCCTTATTATTTTATAGTATTACATGTGGTGTTAGAGTGATTTTCAACCCTTGATACCTATGGGAATTAGCCTTATGATAAAATGGTAGATATAAAAATATTCTAGCTCTAGTTGTAGCTCTGGTTGTAACTATGATCACCTTCTAGTATTAGATGTTAATAAATTTATAATTTCAATTCCATATTGCAACATGGTAGTGGTGTGTATTTTAGATATAAGCTATAAATAATAATATTGATAACCAAGTAAGTCATACATGAAGAGAAAATGTATTTAATCTAGTGGATAAGTGTACGCTACAGATCTAGGTTGATCTCTGATCCAGATCAAGTCAAAGTTATTTAAACAATTCTTGTAAGTTGTTGATCAACAATTTGTATAAGTTCTCTTTTATTAGAAATCTTGCATTTTTGTCTTATAATCCAACGCTGATAAATTATTTATATATGCAATAAAATATCTATGATTTCTATCACAATGCTTCCAAATTTTTTAATGAGAAATAATAATAAAAAAATTGATGCTATGAAAAAAATATTTTAACCAATCCAATATGCGATGGACGCTTCTAAGATTGCTTGAAATTCTATGCAATAAGTGTTGTCATGTCAAAATAAAAGATTTCAGATTCTAAGGTTGTCATTATTCATGTTTATTGATAAATTTTCACCCACATGTATGGTAGTTTCAGGCTTAAGCTATAAGAAGGATGAAAATGAATATACACAATTAAGATCATGAGAGGAATATATAAGCCTTAAACAATACTCTATAGGGATTCAAAGCCAGTTGATCACTTCTAGTGGTATAATGACATTATTAACCCAATCAGGTCCTCCTAGTCATCTTGATTCCAACCTTGTATGCTTGTTAAATAAATAAATAAATAAAAATCATTAGATATAGTTGTTTTTCATTTAGTTGGAAACTTTTGATATTATGAAAGGGATTTGGTTCTAAATGGAGCCTGGTTTCCCACTTCAATTAGGGTTCTGAGTAATTTTTCAATATAATCATACTAAGAGTCATCCTCACCATCATACTTTCAACAAAATTGGTTGCAATTGTAAACTAGTATGGATATTTTCAACAAAAGGCTATGAATCTTTGTAGATCCTAAAATCACGAAGCAATGCTCACATATCTTGAAAGTAATAACCCATGAAAAATACAACTTATACATTAGAGTGGCTATTGAGAAGAGGAATAAATGTGATAATTTATTGAAATAAGCCCAACAGTGAGATCTTACAAGATACAATCTAGATATCATCGCAAAAGCTTAAATTATTTTCATGGTATGTAGACCATGGCCACACACAACTTGGGTAAGTTGTGGGACAACTCATTACTAATTTAAGATTTATATTATTCTTTCATATCTGAGTGTATGGGGCTATGTTTAAAAGGAAAAGAAAAAATAGAAACATTAATCACAAATAGAAATAGAAGAAATCACACATAAAGAACACCTAGAATTACTTTGGGGAAAAGCCTTGACTCTGGGGAAAAACCCAGCCTAGTAGAATTCTTTTAGTTTTATACCAAAACTATGACCAAGAATGTTGGGGAGCCCTGCTCAACCCATGGTCCCATACATTAACCGGGGAGACCCTGCTCAACCCTTGGCACCTTAATTCTTGGCACACTTACAATGGAGACAAATAAGCCATTATTAGGCTTCATTCCAACCAAATACAACTCACATAAAACCACGTGTCACAATACCATGTGCCCTAAACCATTAGTTGTACACTATCATTCCCGAGTCAAGGTTAATCCTAACATATGGTTCCAAATCACATATATTTTAACAGTGGGAATCAATGCACCATGATTTTGGAAATTGTTGTATATGGATGTCTTACTTTGAAGTAATTTGGATGCACTAAACTATTTACTATGCATTTTATCACTAACTGCCATTTTACCATGGAATTGAACTAATTTCCACTAATTGTGTTCCATTGAATGCCTTATAACTAGAGTTATCCCTTCATTCATAAGGCATTTTGACAGGTGTGGGTTTCATTTTCATGTATGAAATAGCAGAAAATATGATCAGTTATGAAAATGAATGTACATTGATTTGTTACAATTGGTTACAACTTTTTGAACATACTACATCTCTAAGAAATCACTATGGTTGTTATGAGTTGGTGGTGCAATTTGTGTGGTTACTTTTGATTTCCGTTCGCAGTGGGCTTCTTTGAGGGACTACTTCTTTGAGGGAATATGGTTTTTTATGCCATGAAAGTAGTAATGATCCATAGATTGAGAGCTATTTATTGATTCTATGGGTGATGGTTTATTTTTCTTTAAAATTGGTTGTCTTTGGCTTTCACTTTGATGAGAAATGTTTCCTTGAATTCTCATGGAATGAATGTGTGCATGGAACTTGTGCTTTACAATTACATAATTCATGTGTTTTCAATATTTTATTTCGGGTAAAGCTTTGTGTAAATTATTTTTTTATTTTAACGTGGTTGTGCTAATAATTTGTGAATCACTTATGGTTAGGTTTGAGTTTTTTCAAATATATGGAATATAATTTTAATTTTACCAAGTTTCCTCTCAATTTTAATGGAATATTTTTTTCTCTTTTATGTTAAAAAAATTTATAGCAATAAAAAGGAGGTTCCATAGATTTTTTATTTATTTTTTAAATATATGATTATTATTCATTTTTTTAATGTTAATTTAACACATATTCCCACGTAAAGAGAATAAGTTATAAACTTTATCCACCTTTTGGTGTGAGATAGGTCATCCATTTAAATTTTTTAGTAGCAAATTATAGCATGATCATATCGTTATTCCATTTCAGTAGAAATCGTGGTCATTACTGTGGAATATTCATTATTTATTAGAGTATTCTTACACTACAAATTATTTCATTTCTATTTTCTATTTTCTTGATCAAATTATTGGAGGCTACTAGGACAAGTCGAAATTCTATTGAATCTTCTTACTTTGAGGACATCTGTAACAGGGGAATAATGGTATTAATTTGAAGTAATGTAATTTATTTTCACGTGTTAAATTTTGAAATCAATCTGTTATCTGAAATATTGAGAAGTACTCATGGCTCCCAAGCTTGAAAGACAATCTCTGGTAAATCTTGAAGTTGAAACCCCACTTCATGTTGACTCAGGGGTTGGAACCCTAGCTAAGCAAACAAGAAATGAAAAATATCTTTAAAGATTGTATTGCTAGTCAAGGTCAATGGAAAGGGAATCATAATAGAAACAATGGCAAGACCAAGACCTTTCTACCAATGCCAGGAGAGGTATAGAAACAATATATATTATGAAGGAAGTTCAAAAATCAAAACTAATTGAATTCATAAGTCAAGATGAGGGTTCCTTAGAAAAATATTGGATTTTTGGGATTAAGAGGACTCTACCATTTAATACATAATCCTAAATGGAAAATGCAGATATAGAAATGAGCCTTCTCAAGGGAGAAACTCTATTATGGTGATTAAATGAATAAACTAAATTACAGGTTAATCCTTTGCATGTTACACAAGTAATGCTTGGGGACTCATTTAGAATGAGGTTCTTGTCAGAAGAATACAAACCCCAATAGGTAGGATCCTTTCATGCACTGAAACAAAATGGAAGATCAATAAATACCTATGAAACATAATCTATGCATTAGTCTATCATGTGGACTATATGGTTGATGATAAGTGATAAGATGAAATATTTTTTCATGGGATTGATCCTTTTCTTCAAGCTGAAGTTGCCATGCAGAAACCCACCACCATGGAAACAACAAAAATTTTGGCTAAACAAATCCAAAAGATGATATATATGAATAATCAACTAAATAAACCTGAGGAAATGATCAAATAAATCTCCAAAGAAAAGACCAGGAGAATTGGAAGGAAACAATGGGTCCTATGAAAATATACAAATCTATCTAGGATGGCTAGTGAAACTTGTGGGTCACCTTTAAGGAGATTGAAGTTACTGAAGCCTCCAACCCATTTGAGAGGAACAATAGGGAGAGGAAGATAATTGGATGGTAAACATCAAGATCATACAAAGAATCAAGGTCCATTGAATTGTTGGGAATGTGGTGGCCCATATTATAGATAGTTTTCCAATACTTCATGTTGGATCCAAGTAGCAAGGACGTACATCAAGAAAATATCAACCTTAGACACAACACCAAAGTCATGCTATCATAAAACACCACCAAGTGAAGCATTGGGCCAAAATAGTGGAATTTGATGGTATGATAAAAAAACACTTCCCTCTCTATATTAATTGATTCAGGTGTCATTGATATTTTTATATCTCCTTCTACTTTAATTGGATGTGGGTTGGTATCTCATGACCAAATTAAATTTAACTTGGTAGAAATGGAATTAAGGGTTAAGAAAGAAGTAGGCTAACAATGGGGATTGTATTACAAAAATGAACCTATATAACACAATTCTAGGGTCCTATGATTTAGTTGTAGGAATGGGTTGGCTTGAACTCCATCAAGCCTTAGTAGATGCTATAATAAAGTTGTTATTTTAAAAATTGATCAATGGGATCCTATAACAATTAAAGGGATTAAGTTAGAAGTTACCCTACACCTCATTTCAACCAAGAAGATAAGTAAATTTATGAAAAAAGGGTGTAAAATTTATAACTAATGAAGACAAATATCCTTCTAATATACTTCATTTGATTTTTTTTTAATTTACATATGTATTTCCTCCTAGTCTACCCTCTGTAATAGAATTTGATTTCTAAATTTCCTTGAAATTGGGGTCAAAACCCATATCTAAAACTCCTCATCGAATGATTATTCCAAAACTTAGCAAGTTAATTATACAACTTAAGAAACTTATTGATAAAGGTATGATTAGGCTCGACGTGTCAAATTGGGGAGCACCAGTGATCTTTGTGAAGAAGAAAGATTGAACTCTTAGGTTATGCATTGATTATTGTGACCATAACAAAGAAACCATTAGGAATAGGTATACCATGCTTGGTGTTGATGTTCTCTTTGATCAATTAAAGGGGGCTTCTATTTTTTCTAAGATTAACTTGTAGTTGGATACCACTAGTTAAGAATGGAGGAGGAAATACCAAAGACTATATTTAGAATAAGGTTTTGTCACTATGAGTTTATTGTAGTTCCACTTGGGTTGACTAACCCCAATAACCTTAATGAACTCGATGAACAATGTATTCGACATCTATCTAGATCCTTTTGTTCATGTGTTCCTAGATGACATTCATATATACTCTTAAAGTGAAATGGAAAATCTAGATCATTTAACATTGGTACTCCAATTACTAAGAGAAAATAAGAATGGAAAATTTTAGGGGCTAATATTCGTAGGTGGGCTAATTTTCCATGGTTTTTCAAAAAAAAAAAATTGCCAATTTCCATTTTTTCTAAAAATAATTTTCCCAAGTATTATAAAAAAAATTATTTTACCTTAAATATTTCCAAAATTATATAGAGAGTACATGTAAAATAATAATAAATTTGAATGCTTTTATAAATATATCACTAAATATTTTATAATTTTCATATTAGGGACTAGCAAGATTTGCCAAGGTTTCTAAACTTTAAGATAAATTTCCATCCTTAAAATTTTCTTGAAAGTAAGTTGCACGTAAAACTATAAAAATGTTCATTCTTCCAAATATAAATCCAATATTTTGGCCATGTCATTAATGGAAATGGTATTGTAGTAGGCATAGTAAAAGTGAAGCTACAATACACTATCCTACTCCGAAAAACACCAAGGAAGTGTATGAGAATGTACCAAGGAAACTATTTAAAATTTTCTTCTTATCCTTAATAATTGCTTGTGATATTTAGTAAGATTCTTCTTATTCTTTATTATATTCTCTTCATCAAACAATTATCAAGAGCATAAAACAATAAAGACAATAAACAAGAAAAGTAGGCTCTAAGCTATAGGGAAAAACCCCTCCAAGGGGAAAACCTAGAAATAATCTCTTCTCTTCTTATAGAATGTACCTCAAATGAGAAAACCAAGCCCAAAAATCCTATACCAATTCCTCCTCCAAGCACTAAGTCAACCCTCTAAGAAACAATCCCAAACAAGTTAAATTTTGACCAAGTCAACCAAAGTCAAATCACATTAAATTAGCTTCACTTCAAAAATTTCAGTCCTCTGCATCAGATCTATAATTTAGGCTTCTAGACTTGTAGAAACCCTAACTTACTTTTAAGAGTAAGCTCTCCAAGAGATCCTTATTCAAACTAGAAGTCTGCAAAGTCAATAAGATTCAAACTAGGTTAAAATAATATTTCGATCCTCATTCCAAGTCTACAATCTCAACATGCAATATTTGACCGTGAAAGAATTGCAAAAATCCTAATTCCTTCACATATGTGAGAGAAACTAGGTCCAAAAAGGAGTTATTATTTTCTCCTTTGACTTTCTTCCTTCTTCTTTGACTTTCACTCATTTTTTTATGTCTTTCTTGCTTCAGATCGAGTTCCTTCTTATTGAAGATCGATTTATGTTCTAAGGAGGTCAAATTTTCTCTTATATATACCAATATAAGGAGTTCAAATAGCCTCTTCTAGGCCGAATTGTCATTGGTAGGGCCAACTTGCACTTGGAGTCTCACATTGACTTTCTAGACTCAAAACAATATCTTATACATGTTACAACTTTCCCAATATGGTCTTATACAAATGATAAAGTCTATCTTGACTCAAGAAAAATATTATTTTGATTTGACAAACCCTAGAAGCATGAAGAACATGCTTGACCTGGTTGACCAAAAAAATGGAGCATGAAACCCATGCTTAAAATAATATTTCTCTTTTTACTTTTTCTTGTAACATAAGATATACATAATGACATGAGTATAGTGACAATTATGAAGAACAAAACTAGTTACACTTTCCAACACTCCCTCTTAACTAGGGAAGTATTCATAATTGTACAACTGGTACAAGGATATTCTCAAACATAAGATTTCTCATAAGAAGAATTGAATTTGTAAACCATCTTTAAGCATCAATATTATGACCATCATTTTCAACATAGTAAGGCCTTAACTTGACAAGATCTTCTCATATCAAAGAATAATGTTGGGAGGCTTTACGTGAGATACCACACTACCTCTTCAAGGTACATGCCCCATCTAGATGTTCACTAGCTATGTCCTTTTAGGATTATTCTTATATTGGATTCTGTTGTAGTGGCTACAACCACTCTCCAAAATTTTTCCTTAGCCTGTTTTGGAGCCTCCCTACCAACCTTCACAATAGATTGCCTTGCCTCATCATGTCCTCAAGCTTCAGTGTCTTTCTTGCTCAAAGCCAGCCTATCGATCACAGTTTGATCTTTTCCCCTCACAGGCTACTCACCCGGACTTGGTTCAGCTGTAGGTTGAGCAACTTCCCAGTGAAATTTGTGCACTTTTGGAGGGAAACCAACCTTCCCTCCAAGAATTGTGCAATTCCCTCTAACAGCCTAGTCTCTAGGATTGCACAATCCTAATATCCAACCCTCCCGACAGAATTTGCACAAATTTGGGCAGCACTCAGCTATTGGGCCCAGAAATTGCACAATCCCCTTAGGAAGTCAGTGCAGCTTATAATCAGGAATGCACATTTTTCCCAAGCAGTTGAGCACTAGCATGCATGGACAGTCTGGTTGACTATTTCCACCCGGGACCGAGGAAACTTGACTTGCATGCATGCATGATTTGATCTTCCCGAAATAGAAGGGGACAACATGCAAAGACATCCCATGATTTAGGGAGCTATTTTTATCAGCCAAGGCTTACATGAAAAATTGTTTTAGAAATTTCCCTCCAAGTGTCGCTTTTTCCTAGATTTGTGGTATGCCCGTGTTGATACCAAAATTATTCATTCGATGCTTCATAGCTCTTACATTCACATCAATCTTGTAGCTTGTTAGTGTCGGTATCTTCATCCCTCCTTGAGTGATCAAATTCCTCTTTTTGCATGCATATTAGGTGTCCCATCTGATCAGTTGCATTCCATTAGGTCATGGATCAAGTGATGGTAGTGGTTCTTTGTCAATTTCCCTCATGTCATTTACCTGCTAGCCTGTTTTCACATGTTCAGGTCATTTACTGTTATTTTATTTCATTCCATTTACCAAATTCATTTCAGGGTTTTAGGTCTCACTGGGTCTAGGGTTTGTCACCATGGTCTTAAAAAACTCAATAAATGGTTAGCAGGCACATGAGGATGTCTAATAATTCCATTAGATAAAAATTTCACCAAAGCTTTTCTCAATAAATGGTTTTTACCTCAAAATTCTGTTTTGAGGTGAAAATAGAGTTTTTATTTCTATGTACCAAAATTCTATGTAATTTCAATATTTTCTATATGTAATAAGTTTAAAGCTGCTGCCCTTGGTCACCTTGCCAACTCCAACCATTGCAAGCAAAACACAAGCATCAAAAGAATCAAGTTTACCAAATGATTAAGGAAATTCAATTCCAATGGAAAAACAAAGCTTATGATCAAAAGTGAATGGGACATTAGAAAAGTGGGTTTGTATGAGTGAAAAATTTAAAGTCATCTATATATAAAGTGAAAAGGGAGTTATTCATCATTTTATTGTTGCAAAAGACTATTGGAGAGAAAAAACGCGATTTGGAGCAAAGGAGATCAAAAAACCCTATTTTCCAAAGAAAAATGCCTGGCGCTATGCATCATAGGCAGTGCGTTGTGCATCAGTGGTTGTCTTGCAATGTAAATTTGCACGGGCACTGCGCATTCGGCCCATTGCGCTACGCATCAGTCTATAAGCTGCCAAATCACTCCAAATTGCTCAACAACCCTCAAAAACACTGCATTTTCGTGCTACAAGTAAGTAATCATCATTCTAAAGCTGAATTTGAGGTCATACTTGTGTTCTTCTTAAATCTTGCATGTTTAAAGTAAAACCCTATCTTACCTCGTTATTTGCCATTTCATTGTCAATTTTCACTCCATGGTCATAATCCATATCATTAAAACCCTTTTCCCTCTCTCATTACCCTAAATTACTCCATTTATCCCATTTACCCTATTCCACTCCCCTAAAATAACTAAATCCCTCACCAAACTCTAATTCCCTTCACTAAACCCTAGTTTCCCAAAAACTAATTCCTCCATTCCCAAATTCCATTTCCTTTGTAAATCTCGTTATACTCATCATTGTTGTCCTCCCTCATTACCATTTTTCACCACATCATCATCATATCACTTTCCTAAGAAAAGCACTAGCACCATGGCAAGAAACAGTAAATCAAGCTATGAGGAGGAGACATTAAGTGACAGTTCAAGAGAAAGGAATGTATAGTCTAGGAGACCTCACAAGGGTGGGAAAATTATCAGAGAGGAACCTATTAACATTGCTGAACTCCTTGCTTGCCCCCTTGCCACAACTTGTTTCAGATACCAATCTTTCTTTGAGTTTTGTGAGATGGTTGAGAGGGTTAAGTATCACCATGAATTGGCAAGGCAAATTTTCATCAACATGGAGGACAATATGGTAAACCTTGCTCGCATTAATTTCACTCTTTCACCAGCCATTATTGCAGAAGTAACTAGGATGCCTGATGTAGGAGACAAGTGGAACAAAAGACAAAATATCAACAAACAACACCATGAACCATACATTAAGGCAAAATATCATGGAAAATTGAGCAGGGTGTTTCCTTTCAAGTTCTTGGAGGACCGGTATGTTCCACTTATGAAACTCATCATCAAATACTTCACATGTGAGGGAAGCTTCTCTAGACTCTATGCTTATCATATCAGATTACTTATGCATTTTACTAGGGGAAGAATGATGAGTATTCCATATTTCATTTGCAAGAACATAGAGAGGATGATTGTGATTGCAAAGAGAAAACCATACCCACAGCAGCTTAACAGTATTTATCACTTTGTTGTCATCAAGATTATTGGTGTGCATCAACTTACTCAATTGGGAGTGTCATGGGACACCTTCATTGCCCATGAAATCTTCAAGGGGCCTCAAATTTTTTCAAATCTTCAAGAGGAAGGTGGACCTTCCAGGAAACAACAAGAGCATGAAAGAAAAACTAAAGAGACTCACATTCCTGTGTTTATAACTTATAAAAGAGGTACAAGAAGACTTTTGCAGCTGCCAAATGAGTATTATCTCCACCAGGGGTGGAAGGGGTCTCGTTTCCTTCACCAGACCATAGTAAAATGCTATCTTCACCTAGGGTGAAAGGGGATTTGCCTTCTTCTTCAGCAGTACAGGTATAGGATAAAGGAAAGCAACCTTTGCATGATGAAGGGTCTTTTGAAGGTCAAGATACAGATTTTGTTTTGGTTCAAGAAGAGGACATTGATTTGGACTCCCAAAACCCAAGACCCAAGACTTAAGGAGATTATCAAAGAGAAAGAAGTTGACATCCATGCCTTATCACTTGACCTTGAGAGGGCTAATTGGATCATTAACTTCCTTGAGCAATAGAACAAGCAATTGGAGGACAAACAAACAATCATGGAGCTGCAAACCATAAGGGAAAACTAGCAAGTGGAAAAAAGAAGGAAAGTCAAGATGACATCACTAGAACAAGAAATAGAGGCTAACCGAGAATCATGGTTGGAAAAAGTGAATATCCACCTTGAGAAACTGCTTGATAAGGCTAACAAGGAGAAGAAAATGTTGCGCGACATGGCTTATTACTATTTGGCCTGGAACAAAATTTGTAAGACAAGAATAAGTAGCTTAAAAGCCAAGTTAAAGAGAGCCTTAGAAGCTCCAACTTAGAATTTTGGCTGAAGCTTCCTTGGCTCAGTAAAGCAACTAGTAGGCTTTCCACTTGCCAAATTTGAGGCAATTTTGAGAATTTTTTGTCATTTCCTAAATTTTAATTGCAAAACACAGGAAATTTCCTCTGATGCACAACACCACTGGCGTTGCGCATTAAGCTGGGTTGGAATTTTGCAGAATGGTCTACATTTTTGGATTCCTCATGGAAAAATACTTTAACCCAGAAAGTTTCATGAATTTTGGAGGAGATCTGGGTCACCTAAAGGGAAAAAAACACCTAAAAAATACCCTCTCCACCACTTTTTGGACCCACAGGAAGTAGTCTTGGGAGAAGTGATTTTTGAAGGGGAAAATGGACTCCAAATCCAAAAACTCAAGTTTTCCTAAAAAGAAAACAGATAGAACTTTCCAACAAGCCCTTTTGGAGCTAATTTGGTGAAGGGGAAGGCCTTCAAACTCAGCCTTGAAGTGGTGTTATGCATTAGGCAGATGGCGCTGTGCATTAGGTAAAATTTTGCCAATTTTGCTCAGAAACTCAGAATTTTGCCTAGTTTTCTACCAGTTTGACTTTTTCTTCTCTCATGCTCAGCTTCATGATGTAAGATGATGTAAATTGATATAATATGATGTAAAAATGATGAAAATTGACTTAATAAGGTAGATGCATCAGTTTTAGGTGGTTTTGAACTAAATGAATCAATTTCCATAGTTTTAGAGGCAAGTTGTTCCACTGCCTATTTTTCAGTTCCTAGTTTAGATCTTGTTGAAACAGCTCCTTGACTCATGGATTCGACCCCTAATGGCTAGCATAGGTGGTTCTATGCCTATATCTTGTACTTTATTAGTCATTTGTCAAGGTTGGACTCTTGTGGATGCATTGAGCACTATTGTACATCACTTTTGCAGTTTGGCAAGGAAATAAACTAGGGTTTTGCAGACTTTTCTAGGATTCTTGTGGCAAGGTGAATTAGTATTGTTTTCTCTCTGTTATTCAGTTTATCATATGTTAATGTGTGCCATCATCTCTCTCTTTTTCTGCATAACTAAATGAATCAAGTGTAAAGTGTGGAACTCATTGATGTTCGGTGCTCTTCCTTGGGGTTTATTTAGTTTTACATGTTTTTTGTTGTTTAAAGAGGACTCATGAAACTTTCATGCCCTATCCAACTCCTCACCAGTCTTTAGACTCACTATTACACCTAATTCAAAGTGCTAAAACACTTGCCTACCTCGCTCCACAGAAACCTCTGCAAATCTGAGTTCGTTTCTCGGACCCAAAACTACCTTCCTCATCTGATCCAACAAACAACCATTAAAATCAATAAAACTCCGCTGAGCATATACCTAGCCTGAAATTAATATTTAAATCAGTCATCTCTTGCATTATTTGTCATATTTTCCTAAGATTGACAAGGAGAGAGCCCTCTCCCGACTTGGTAGGGCTAGCTACCAAGTTAAGCATGATTTGATGTTACCCTAGATGTTATCAGGAAAAGTGTCTATTTAGAACTGCTCTATCCCACTAAGGTGTGACAGCTACCTTAGAAACAAACAGAGAAAACTACTTTTGTATCTCCTTTATGAACTATAAACAAAGAGGAATAGGAAGAACCAACCTTTGTCTTGCGCTAGTCCTTTGATCCAATCTCTCTCCTCTTTGACAGCTTCTAGCTACCTGCTCCCTTACTTGCCCAGCTTCACCAAGTACCTGCAAGATCACAGAAGAGGGAAACTATACAAAGACATGGATTTATATTCATAAATAACTTAGGATCAGATTTAAGTTAACCATACAAATGCAACAAGCATCAATGATACAAAAGCATGGAGAAGAAACTCAAATAGTTTTTATTGATATACAAGAAGATCCAGGAGGAGTTACAACCGATGATTCCTGACCCAGCATCAACCTCCCAGCAAATAAGTCCCTTCTTCACCCCCAACAAAGCATAGATCACCCAATTCTCTGATATGTATCTCAAAACCAACAGCAATTCCTTACAATGTGCAAAATTCCAGCCTCTGGATCTCTGGGATGAGGGATCCATATATAGATGTATGCAAGGAGGATGAGTCAGCTTATGATTTGATTAGTGGCTTCTCTCTGTCAGTTCTTGCTTCCACTTGGAGACTGAAAGCCTCTTACTCATCTTTGGTCGAATTCAGTGAGGCAAGTGTCATTGGAGAAGATTCTGGAAGCTTCCATTGTCTCTCCACCTCGCGGAATGACACTGCCATTTGTCATTTCTCGCTCAATGCACCCTGGTAGTGCATTTAGGTACGTTGCAACGCACCTAGCTAGTGGGTTTAGCTGATATGCAACGCACTTGGCTAGTGGAGCAGCTGAAATGATCCTGATTTGACTTATTCTGAGCAGTTTCTGGTGGAGAACTTCTGGGAGAAGCTGTAATTTGTTGACCTTGTTCCTTTATGGGTTGGAACAACACTTTTAGGGACTTAGGAGCCCTTGGTTTATGGACATTTCATGCTTAGAGCTGTAAGGCACAAAAATGTATATAACAGTTGCCTCCTAAAGTATGAGGCCGTTTATCGGGTGAAATGCTTTATTAGGAGGATCCGAAGTTCTTTCAATGCTGGGAGGAGACCTGTAATAAGATACAATACAATACATTATCTTCATACTATTTTTATGATCTAGCTGAGGCGGGCATTCCCATGCTCAGCTTTATAAATTCATTTTCATGTACATAGGACAGACAACCGTCTAATGGTAGACTGATGATTCTGATAGAGCCATCATCCTTTTGGTAGGATGATTATCTGTGCTGCAATGCTGTACATTTCAATGTCTTTATTTTCCTGAATATATATCGCAGCTTGGATGGATGAAACTAGATCCGGGGTCTTCAAACTCGTCCGATCTTCACTCGAAGTACAAGTTGATCCATGTGAAAAATGTTTTGAAGTCGAACATGGAAAGACATCGCTTGATTACCAGTCAATGATGTAAACCGTTAACAAGCACGAGAGGAATCACCGATAATGATAATGATCCTCAAGGTACTACAGTACAATCCACGTGGTGTGAATAAAGGACTTGGCGTCGAACACCACGCAAAATCTTTCAGTCGAAGTTCATTGATGTAAACATGTTGCCGGAAGTGAGAAACTTGCCATTGAGGCATGCAAGCTTCAAAGTACTGAATGGGGTGTCGCTAGACCAACTTCTTGGATAATGAGCTGATGTCGACAAGAAGTGATCCGTCATAGGAGGGCCTTAATGAATCCCACATCAATGACACGGAACGGAGCAAATGATTTTGATGGAGGTGAAAACGATCTGATGATATATGGTTCAGGGTGGCGGTCATGAAAGAATGGAGTATAATGTATGGTAGTGGGCGGGACACAGGTGGCCTTTCTGGATGACTTCTCTTGAACATGTCGGCAACACTTATGTGATGGATTGGTAGCATTAACCCCAAATGTAGATGGTATGGCGAGACCATGGCGATGTGACCGGTGAATGAAACAACCCAACCCGACTCGGGCACGGAGCGGAAGTGTCATGTTCAAGAGCGAATTGCTACCAATAAAGATTCTTTGAGTTTTCTTCCCAATTTTTCCCCAGTCATTGCTGACCAATACCTCTTTATTTTTGTCAAGCTTGAGGAGGATAACATATGCTTGTTCTATAATTTTCCCTTCGGGCAAACCCATCGCTATGTTTTAACGAGCCTAGCGATAGTGAAACTCGTTCTCGTCTAAAGACAAGTTTGTCGCTATTAATCTTTTTAACGAGTCTAACGACAAAGATAACTCGGTCCTTTTCATTTTTAGAGAGTCTGAAAAGGTACGTAAAGGTAACTCCAAAATTCCTTTTTCGTCATCTAATCCCTTAAGTCCGAAAAAGTATAAAACAATACAGAAGGGATGAATTTTCGATTAGCTTTAACGAGCCGAACAAAACAAGCACACGATCTTTTTGTGCAATAATCCCTCAGGTCCAAAAAGATTAAAATCTAGAGGAGGGATAGCACTTCCCGTCGCTTTAATGAGCTGGAAGGCCAGAACTCGGTAATCTTTTCATATTTTACGAGTCAGAAAAGAGCTTAAAGAAGACTCTTTTTTTGAGGAACGAGTGATAAAATGGGTAGCAGTTGATTCCAGGTAAGGTTTGGAATTTTCCAATCACGGCAGTGTCACAAGGATGGCTATTGCAATCACTCTTCGCAGCTGTTCCTCAAAATGGGTAAACAGTCAAATGGAGGTGAATGATCGGCCAATGAAAAAGTGGAGGTGATGATGCAAACACGACCAAGGCTTTAATGGCTGAAGTACTACATTCACGGTGGTTATTTACCAGGGGATAGTTCATTTTTTAACGAGCTTAAACGCGGGTGGAAACATTTGCTCGGTCCGGGTTTATTTTTTAACGAGCTTGAACCTCGCGGTAAACACTGCTTGATCCGGGTTTATTTTTTAACGAGCTTTAACCTCGCGGTAACACTGCTCGATTAATCCAGTCATATGATAAGAATGTCTCATATAAAAACGACAATTTTTAGAGTTTTTCCCCACATCCTTTCTTTATGCAAGTTAAGTAACGACTAATCTAAAAAACAGATAAATAATCGCTCTTTGCTTGCACTCCAAAAGGTTTGCATGCCCCCAGGTATAAAACAGAGTTTCAAGGTCACCCTCTATTCGAGCTGACAAAACATTTGTTTTATTAGGAAGGGTATACCTCTTACAGGCTACCCAAAGATTGTTCTATTCGCGACGCAAACAAAACACTTCTTCGGCGATGTCTACCGAGATAAACAAAGGTGAGTGGCGGCGCTCGCCAACTCACATAACTTTGATAAGAGAATCCTGTACTAGAATAACCCCCTCTTCCAATCACGGACGGGGGTATAGACTAGGCATATTCTCCCGTGGAAACCTACTCTATACCCGAAGTTTTCCTGCCAAAGCAGACCAGGATGCATGCCCCCTGGGTTTCAGTCATACCCCTCCGAATTACTTGCACTCATCGGGAGGACGGACTGGATATTGAGACATTTCTTTGCTTGAAAAGACCATTTAGGGACGGTATATGACTATTTGCTATGCGTGATCTAGGAAATGAAAGTTGGTCCACGAGCTTGACCACTCTTCCTTCGTGCAGAAAACACATTACTCTAAAGAGTGAGGAGACAATGGCTCCCATGCAATAAATATAGTCTCGTCCAAGGAGTAGGTTATAATCCAAGGGTCCTTGAACTACCATTACGTTCATGTGAACTATCTTCCTTCTCAATGTTATGGGCACATCGGGAAGGATCCCTAAAGGTCGACTGGTTCCTTTATCAAAGCCTGTCAGATTTCTCATCTCAGGCAAAAGCGATGGCGAACCAAGCACTTTCCAAGCAGTTGAGGAAAGGATACTCACAAAATCCCCCTCATCTATGATGGTACCAGCCATAACCATTCTATATATTTGAACGATAATTCGGAACGGTACGCTAGCTGGTAAACGGGGTCTGCCTAGTTGATTCCAGTCGAAGGAGACAACTAGGTTGCTTGGAGGTGGGACCGAATAGACGGGCGGGTACGACTCTGACGAACTTCCTTCCTGTGGTAAAGGAACGGGTAAATTGCCCCCATGTTCGTCGGAGTCTGTGTTTATGAAGAGAATTTGGATGGTGTCATCCTTATTCTCTTCAGTGACTGTATCATCTGAAGATGAAACTTCTGAAGGCAAGACTGGGTCAACTGCCGCCTCGACCTTTTGACTTTCATCTGGTATGGATTCAGATGGTTTATCTTCAATGATAGGTGCTTCAGCCGACCGCCTGAGCGGGCCAGCTGGATTTTCAACTAGTGACGGACTCGGCAAGAGTTTTTTATATCCAAGAGGAAGTCGTAATGGTGAAACCGGACGATCATCCAAAACTCTTTTAGCTTCGTCTAAGAAGGGACAACGGTGGACGGCGTGATTGCCTTCGCATAGTTTACAAGGAAATCTAGCTTTTCCTTTTTGTCCTGGGACTTCACTTTCACTAGCTGACGGTGTGTTTTCAACATGATCATCAGAGGTTGACGACACCGGGTTGTGCAAACGAGGAGACCAGTCCCTTAGTATCCGGGGGATGCAAGGACAATCTCTGTGAAAGTGGTCTCCTTTGCAAATGACACATGGCGATTTAGGCCTGGTCGGTGCAGTGTGTGGATTTTCGTTAGACGACACTCGTTTTCCCCCATTCGCCTTTGGCTCCTTCTTCTTCTTCTCTTTCTTCTTCTTTTCCTTCTTCTACTTAGGAACTTGGCTTTTAGCTTTACCAGCTCCATCAAGCGAAGAGGAAGGAGGGGAGGAAGAATTAGAGGAAGTAGAAGGCTAGTGGGCAACTCTGGACTCGTCTAATTGCTGATTCGATTGTTCAGGAATGGTGGTGTTCTGAACGACAGAGGTTGAGAAGAGCCATACAGGCAAACCAATTGTCAGTCCTGGAAGCGACAATGTGGGCATATGGGGCGCACCAACATCTCCCCAAGAGGAGAAGGGACTAGGATTTCCACCATGGGGAATTCCTTGGTTGGTAGGCTCCATTTTCTCAACCCAAGATCAATGTAGGAAAGGGGTATGAATATTCCGTTTAAAATAAATTTTAACACGCTTTGACACAACTTGTTTTTGCAGTTTTTAAGAGTCGAGAAAAAACAAAATATGACTCTAGTCTCCTTCGATTTTTAATGAGCCTGAAGTGACAAGTGATCAGATGGACCTTTTCCGTTAAAGAGTCTGAAAAGGAATGAAAGGGACTGCTCTGGAGGTCTAGGTAGAGGGAGTACCAAACCAATCGCAAAACTGGAGAATACTTTTTACGGTACGGCAGTCAATCTTCCCGAATACTGTGTTCGGTGCATTGCGATCAGTAGGGCGGCCGACACGGTTTCCTATGGATAAAGGATTTAAGCCTATAGGGGTCTCCCAATATATACTCGACGGTACGTGGGAGCACAAGTCCGTACTGGCACTTATCATCTCAAAGTGGAGGAATCACCCAACCATCAAAGAGGACAACAGTTACCAGGCTTTACGACGCCGGAATACGTCTCTAGCCTAGACCTCTAAATGTTGTGCGTTAAGTTCCAAAGCGTTGTTAGATTCATTGAATTTATTTTAAGTTGATCTTTCTTATGAAGTTTTCCTTTTGGGTTCATCATGAGATGTAGATGTAATTCCTAAAATGCAATCTAAAGATGATAAACAAACTTTTATCTCTTTTCAGCAATGAAAATCCTAGCTACTAGGGGAAAAGAAAGACACAATATTTTCGCAAAGAGCAAAGAGCACACTGTAAATGAACTTTCCTAAATCAATCCAAACAGACTGTCAATATGCAAATGCACATGCATGTATTTGTTTTTCACTTTCTTAGTATTGATGCTAAAAAGAAAGTTGATGTACAAATCTGAATTTGCTTTCAAGCGACAAACATAAACAAGCTTATTTTCGAAATCAAAAGGTAGAGATGATTACGACACTTTATGATTTTGAAATAAATACTCGTTTCGACACTAGAAAGTCACAAATTCAAACCAAAGGCAAAAGTAAAAGCATAATCAACTATCAACTGCAAATAAACTTTCTCCTATGATCAAAATCGACACTTGCGACAGATCTAAATCAAAGGACGACAGTACGACTATTATACTTTTGCAATGGAAAACTGTAAATGACTCAACAAACACATAAAAACATCTACAGTTCTTTTGTACAAATGAGGCGGAATATCAGTAAGGAAAAGGGGTTTGAAACAGTCATATACTGATCACAGGCTGCAAAAATCAGAGACAAAACTGAAAGAATGAAGCAAAGAACCTCAGCTGCACAGGGCTAGGCTGATCAGCGCACCTGTTACACAGAGAAACTGCATTGCAGCGCAGGTAGCCCTCTCGGGAAGTGCGTTGAAATGCAGAACCTCTTCACAGTGCCTGCGCTGGGGAAGAAACGAGAATTCTATCCGGGTTCTGGGTCACGGTTTGCAGTTTAATATTTGGTTTTTGGCCGAGTAAAAGCAATCAGTAATGTACAATCAGAGGTAGATCTAAGGGGGGTCTAAGAGCTATCACAAGGGCAATCAGTTAGTCTATGAATCAGCTGCTCAAATCATAAATAGATCCAGTGAATGGATTGAAGTAGCAGATGTCTACTTTGCATTTGCTATGGCAATTGCAATTCGATTGCTACTTATAAGTTTATGAAATAAACAACAAGAGAAACACAAACAAACTAATTAGACACGATCCCCAGTGAAGTCGCCATTTTGTTATCGGGAAAAGTGTCTATTTAGAACTGCTCTATCCCACTAAGGTGTGACAGCTACCTTAGAAACAAACAGAGAAAACTACTTTTGTATCTCCTTTATGAACTATAAACAAAGAGGAATAGGAAGAACCAACCTGTGTCTTGCGCTAGTCCTTTGATCCAATCTCTCTCCTCTTTGACAGCTTCTAGCTACCTGCTCCCTTACTTGCCCAGCTTCACCAAGTACCTGTAAGATCACAGAAGAGGGAAACTATACAAAGACATGGATTTATATTCATAAATAACTTAGGATCAGATTTAAGTTAACCATACAAATGCAACAAGCATCAATGATACAAAAGCATGGAGAAGAAACTCAAATAGTTTTTATTGATATACAAGAAGATCCATGAGGAGTTATAACCGATGATTCCTGACCCAGCATCAACCTCCCAGCAAAGAAGTCCCTTCTTCACCCCCAACAAAGCATAGATCACCCAATTCTCTGATATGTATCTCAAAACCAACAGCAATTCCTTACAATGTGCAAAATTCCAGCCTCTGGATCTCTGGGATGAGGGATCCATATATAGATGTATGCAAGGAGGATGAGTCAACTTATGATTTGATTAGTGGCTTCTCTCTGTCAGTTCTTGCTTCCACTTGGAGACTGAAAGCCTCTTACTCATATTTGGTCAAATTCAGTGAGGCAAGTGTCATTGGAGAAGATTCTGGAAGCTTCCATTGTCTCTCCACCTCATGGAATGACACTTCCATTTGTCATTTCTCGCTCAACGCACCCTGGTAGTGCATTTAGGTATGTTGCAATGCACCTAGCTAGTGGGTTTAGCTGCTATGCAACACACTTGGCTAGTGGAGCAGCTGAAATGATCCTGATTTGACTTATTCTAAGCAGTTTCTGGTGGAGAACTTCTGGGAGAAGCTGTAATTTGTTGACCTTGTTCCTTTAGGGGTTGGAACAACACTTTTAGGGACTTAGGAGCCCTTGGTTTATGGACATTTCATGCTTAGAGCTTTAAGGCACAAAAATGTCTATAAAACTAGACCTGCCTTTCTCAACCTAAGGTAGATTTAGGCCATAACAGAGCTCTAACATCCCACATCACATCTAGGACTCTCCGACACATTCAACTTAGCTATTCATGGGTAAGTGGCCTCAACTTGTCTTTTTCAACATTTCTGTCTCTTTTTGTGTATTCGCTAGTGTGAGTGTTGTTTTCTTGGTTTCCTTGAATACCTGCTATCATTTACATATATTCTAGCTTGCCCTAGCTCTATTTCAATTTCCTTTGCTATCTCATTGTTGTCACATGCATGAAACTATTTTGCACAAACGTTCACCCAATTGGCAAATGGCCTCACTCACATGTATGTTAATCTATTTGCTCAATCTTCCATTAACATTTTTCATGCATTGTTTATCACTTATGCTATCACTTAGTTTTTCCATGAATTTCATTGACTTACTTGATTTTAGTTGCCCGTCAGCAAGTTGGGCCAACCTTGGCCCGGTATTTGCCTTCATCAAGGCTGCATTGCACAATTTGGAGAAGGAAGGCTCGCCTTCCTCTCCAAATTTGGGCATTCTAGCTTAGCACTCACCTCCTAGATTGAATTGCACATTTCTAGAGGTCAGTGGCTGCTTGGCCCAAAAATTTGCGCAAATTTGTCCCTGGGCCCACAGTCTTTCCCAGCTGTAATCACACATTAGACAATCCCAACAGCCAACTACCCAACTGGATTATGCATTGCATAGGTCCAGTAGTCATTCAGTCTCTCGGAAGCCTAGACTATGCCTTGTGTAGTCTTGGCAGTTGGTCTCCTGACCTCCCGACCAAAATTGCGCAACCTTCATGATCGTTCACCTAGGTTTGTTGCATGTTAGTTCTCATGCTCATTTTGGTTTTCAACTGATAGATTGCTTATTATGAGTGTTGCCATGTCTCTAGGTATCATAAGTGTTCATCTGCCTCTCAATACAAGTATAATGGTCTCTAGGAGAGCAAAAACGAAGACACCATTCAGAGCACGCTTGGGGATGCAGTAGATCAAGTGTCCATGGGCTTACCTACTCACAAAGACATCAAATTGTTCATGGACAAGGACATCAAGCACCAGCATCATAGTAGCAACATCATGAACAGTGGTTGAGGGCAGCATACCGAATGCAACGAACACAGTGAATGCAGTGAATGCAGCAAACACAGCGAATGCAAGAGGAAGGTTGTTGACAACCTAGAGGTGGAGAAAAGTTGCAAGATCAAGCAAACCTACTAATAATGAAAGAAACTTTGGAGACCCAGGCTATGAAGTGACAGTGCAACATGAAGATCACGCGAAGGCAGAAGATGGAACAAAGAAGGAGTCACATATATTGAAGCAACAACTCAGGAAGAACATGAAACTGCACAGACATTCCAATGAGTTGAAGTAGGAATAGGAACAACTATGGGTGTAACATGCACTCACAGATGAAACTGCACCAGTACAAGTTAAGGATCCATCCCAACAACTGACACAGAGCAAACATGGTGAGTAGTGTTGTTTATCACATGCAAAGGGTCCAACAACATGCATGTCATTGAGCACACGCATGCAATCCAACCCATTCAACACATCCAACAAGGCGAAGACAAGAACCAAGTCCAACTGGGGATGAACATGCACTTCAACAAGTTGATGCGCATGACCACCAACACACACTTGAAGATCAACATAGACACTATGCATCAGTGTGTTTCCAGTTCAAGTGTACCCAAGAAAACCATGTTCATGTTAGCAGACGAGTTGGATGAAGAGGCCGAACCAATGCACCAGTTACAACGGAGGTAAGAGTTCGCTTCAGCAAGATGTCACAATGAGGTGCATGCACACCATCACGGACGACTAAGATTGGCATCATCTCACCAACTTCACCATCACAAGAATTTCAAAGAGTTGGTCTCACCATAGTGGACCGAGTGTAAGTGATGTCTTGCAAGGCTTTCTCAAGCCATGATGTCTCACATGAGTACATGTGCATTGTATTGTTGAGTCATGTCAAGTGTAAGTCGAGTGTCAACAATTAGATGTAACAGTCATAGAGTAGGTGAAGAGTCATGAGGGTAATTGAACTGTCACCATGGGGAATGTTAAGGGTCACCCCACCCTTTTCTATAAATAGTCCCTCATAACTCATTGTAAGCGCTTTTGGTCACCCAAGCTTCTATTAAGACTATCTTGAAGAAGGCTTGGATAGTATTGTAGCGTGCCTTGGCTTCTCCACTACACGGAGCTAGTAAATCTCTTTGGAGGAGCAGTTAGATGTGGTTGTAACATTCCACTGATGGGGATAGCAGGTTTACACGATTTATTATATGATTTGACTTACACTTATTTAATAGTAAGAGCCAACACATTTTCATTCATATATTGTTATTGTAGTTGGACTGTTCTGGTCACCTTAATGATATATGTTGTTTAACTTATGTACTTGTATATGAACTGATTTGTATGCATTTATATGAATCTTGTTGTTAGTGTGTTGCATATGTTGTTAATGTTGTCACCGTCCGTGTCGATTTCTCTACGGACATCAGAAAAACCTTTCTCTAAACCTTGTTATATCAACCGTCACACTCATCTCGAACTAATCCATGAGTGTTGTTCATGTTATCTTACCTTGTATGTTGTGACTGTCGTATCTTGTCGACTACTCTGCCGAAATCTATGCACGTTCTTTGTGTTGGGTGTTCCTAGCCAAGTTGGGACTGATCCCTTTCAACATGGAACTCACCTTCACCTTCCTCTCCCTTCAAGTGTTGGAACCTCTCATGCTAACTCCTTCACTCTCTGCATTAGTCACACCCTTGCTACTTACAGAATTATCTCACTTTCCTCTATCCTGACATCGACGTCAAGGCATTACCTTACGACCCACTACTAAGACTCCTACACCAAATGGTCTGAGGTCTAATTGGGACTTCTTACCAAGGAGATCCCCTTAACACGTTGGCAGGTCCAGCACTGTCAACATTTTTGGTGCTAGAAGCAGGGCTTGATGGCAAGCAGTGTCCTCTCATCCAGTTTTGAACCTTTGCATATCTTTCATGGAGTCTTGCATTCTTCTTCCCCCGTGGTGTTTTTAGAATCATGAAGATGTCTCCATCTTGAGGAAGATTTTCAATCTCTTGTCCACTCACACGTATGATGTTGAAGGTGAAATTGCCTAACCTGAGCACTTACATAACTTTATTTCCATGATTTATGAGGAAGATGAGTTTACTGATGAACATGTCGGTTTGCTGCTTGCATACACACTTCGCGGATCTCCATTTCGTTGGGTGCTCAGCCTACCGACTGCCATCGTGTACTCATGTGAGAAATTTTGTGATCTTCTTGAAGACACATTCTATCATTTTGATCCAGACCATCTTGACCAGAAACTGTTACAACAATGAAGGGCTCTGCATGAATCTGTTACTGATTTTTTGCAGTGATTTTGTGACTTGCAGTTCCAAGCTCCGAAGAGCCAGATGAAACTTGCTTGTCTTTGGGACTAGTTCGAGTATTGCCTTAAGAAATTTTCCCGTCCCAAGAGGAAGCTTGATATCAAGCCTCACTTACCATTCTTCATTGATGGAACTACACAATCTCATGTGGGAGTAGGCACTGTCTCAACGAACTATCCACCTCCCTCTCATTCAATAGTTCCACCATCACCATGTGATGTTGAGGATCACGTTCACACACCTATTCAACCTTCACACCCTCCTAACATCACTCCACACAATTTTCGTGTAGATTTGGTTGTGAGTCCTTCGAGTTCTCATATGCATATTTTTTCGACCTCCATCTTTGCACCCAGGTGTTCCTCTAGATGATGTTGTATTCTGTTCATCCATTCTAGACTCTTCACTTGTTGTGAATGAGGAACAACCCACTCACAAAGTTGGTGTTGCAAAACCAACATGCGCTGTCATTCATGAAGAGTATGAGTGGGAGCTTGAGCATCAACACGCGGTGAAGGATGCCTCCCTTTAGTCCCAGCCCCCTCCGTTCTTTCCTAACATCATCGGTGAACCTGCCATCCATGATTTTTCATGTGTGTCTTCATCTATAGATGCATCCATTGTTGATCTTTCGCAGGACACATCGTATGCTTTCCCATCATACGATAATGGGGAGGACCAATCATTCATTGAAAATCCACTTGATCTTTCATCTGCTCTTTCCAGAAATACAGAGGGTGAACATCCTTCCTTCTCATCTACTCCTGTGTGTGATTCATGAGGTTGTCGACCAACATCCCGAATTTTCTGATCTTGGTTGTCATGATCTCTTCACCTCATCATCTAATCACGATGTTGATTCACTCGTTGTTAATCCGTTTAAGCCACTATTCTCTGAAGATCCATCTGTCAACAAAGTCAAACCCCATAGACCGTCAAGGCACTTTAGCTTGAGTTGATGGTTATGTTAGGCCCTTGCTGTCCTGAGGTTGGTTTTGCTTCTGATCAGGAAATTGTTCAAACACTCGACGCTCCTCATCACTCATCTGTATGCACTCAAGATCAATCTAACACTCAGATCACACTTCCTCCACTTGTCCTGCATGATCCCATTTCTCATGCATTGGAGGAGTCTTATATTGCAAGCACTGGTGCGTGACGCAAGTTATCCTTGTTTATTTTATTTTCTTGCATGTCATAGTCAAGAGTGTGATTGTGCTTCAAAGTTGCACGTAGTGTCACACAACACCATGATAAGTCCACAAACTTTCCATCATGCACATGCACTCACTTATGTCCTGTGGGCACTTTGAAACACGAAGTGTGGCTGTCTTCACTGTTATATCTTTCTTGAATGTTGGTCCACATGACTGGGTTACTCGCGTACCAAGCCTTCACCAACTTGGGTCTACCAATGCACCAGTGGTTGCATTGGAAGTATCGCTTCACGTGATCAGACCCATGCACTGTTAGTGTAGGAGTAGGAGTAGTTTTTTTCTTTCATTTGTTTGCTTGCATGCTTGTTTTCTTTCATGATTTGATTGCTTGTTTGTTTGTTTGCTTGTTTGTTTACTTGCTTCACTTTCATTTTTTCTTCTACTCTTGGTTTTCTTTGTTGATTGTTAGTTTTTTCACTTGTTTTGTTTGTAGGTTAGTTCGCATGAAACCATGTGTGACTCATGAAACAAGTTGGGTAAAGCACAAGAGGGTTTGTACAAATATCACTACTTGGTTATCTATCATCTTGCCTTTGTATGATGAACTTGTTACTCTTAGTCCATGATATGTCGAAGGAAAATATGTACTCTTCAAAGTGAACCTTGGTGTAAATACAACGCTTGCACGCTAACTAGTGTCACCTACTCTAGTCGGTTGTTTTTGGGTTAACCCTTTTCAGCTCAGTCAAGTAGAGCAAGGTGAGGAGGAAAACCTTAACAAGAATGTCAGAGATACAATAAACTACTTCTCTGCTGGAACAACCTCTTTTTCTCTTAATAAGTTGAGATCCCTCTTCTGCCTCCAAAATGAATAAGTGCTATGCACAGTGTAAAATGAAAAAAATGAAAATTCAAAAAATTCAAATGAAAAATGGATAAGGTGAAAGAATAGAAAGGTTTCTTGCTCAGGGAGGTGATGCAAGTAACTCCGCCGGACTACTGACTAGGCTCGCTAGTAGCGGAACCATGATTGTGTTCCTATGTGACTCCACCGAGGTACTGTCCAAGCCTACTGGCAGTGGAGCAACACCAGAGATGAAACTTAGACTCTGATGACTATACTGCTTGTGCAGTTATATACCCCTCAACACCAATCGAAATAGATGTGTTGCCTTAGCTTGGAATGTGTGTCAATCGACCAAGGGTTGGACAGATGCTACACCTTACATCAAGCTAGTGTGAAGCCAGGACGAGCTGAGAGGTGAACAATACTTCCGGAGGTCTTAGACTTGATTTTCATGAACAAGGTCCATTTAGAGAGTTGGAGTTCTACCAGTGTGTCACCAAGTGTTGTAGCGGTTACAACCACCCTCCAAAATTTTTCCTTAGCTTATTTTGGTGCCTCCCTAACAACCTTCACAGCAGCTTCCCTTGCTTCGTCAAGTCCTCATGCGTCATTGTCTTTCTTAATCAAAGGCAGCATGTCGATCACAGTTTGATCCTTTCCCTTCACAAGCTACTCACCCGGACTTGGTCCATCTACAGGTTGAGCAGATTCCCAGTGAAATTTGCACATTTCTGGAGGGCAACCAGCCTTCCCTCCAAGAATTGCACAATTCCCTCTAACGACCTGCTGGGCTCTAGGATTGCGCAATCCTACCAGCCAACCCTTCCAGCAAGATTTGCGCAATTTTTTCCATCAATAGGCCGTTTAGCCTAGGATTTGTGCAAATCTAGGAAGAAGTCAGCTGCTGGGCCCAAAAATTGCTCAATCCCCTTAGGCAGTTAGCCCAGCTTACAGTCAGGAATGCACATTTTTCCCAAGTAGTTGAGCACTGGTATGCATGGACAGTCTGGTTGATTAGTTCCACCTGGGACTAAGGAAACTTGACTTTCATGCATGCATGACTTGATCTTCCCGGAATAGAAGAAGACAACATGCAAAGACATCCCATGATTCACATGCAAAGTTGTTTTATAAATTTCCCTCCAAGTGTCGCCTTTTCCTAGATTTGTGGCATGCATGTCTTGAGAAAAAACTTATTCATTCTACACATCATAGCTCATTAATTCACATCAATCTTGGATCTTTGACATCCCACAACACATCCAGGACTCTCCAACACATACGACTAGCTATTAACGGGTAAGTGGCCTCAACTTGTCTTTTTCAGCATTTTTGTTGCTTTTTGTGTATTCACTTGTGTGAGTGTTGTTTTATTGGTTTCTTTGAATGCTTGTTGTTTTTTACATATATTATAGCTTGTCCTAGCTCTGTTTCAATTTTCATTGCTATCTCACTGTTGTCACATGCATGAAACTGTTTTTAACGGACATTCGCCCAACAGCCGAATGAACTCACTCACATGTAGGTTGATATGTTTGCTCAATATTCCATTCATGTTTTTCATGCACTGTTTACCACTTCTGCTATCACTTAGTGTCGCCATGCATTTCATCAACTTACTTGCTTTTAGTTTCCCGTCAGCAAGTCGGGCCAACCTTGACCTGATCTTTTCCTTTACCAAGGCTGCATTGCGTAATTTGGAGAAGGAAGGCTCACCTTCCTCTCCATATTTGTGCATTTTGTTCCAGCACTAGCCTCCTGGACTGAATTGCACATTTCTGGAGGTCATTGGTTGCTTGGCCCAAAAATTTGCACAAATCTGTCCCTGGGCCAACAGTCTTTCCCAACTGGAATCACGCATTGTGCAATAACAACAACCAACTACCCAACTAGATTGTGCATCGCGTAGTTCCAACAGCCATTCAGTCTCTCAGCAACCTAGACTGTGCCTTGTGTAGTCTTGACAGTCGGTCTCCCAACCTCCCGGTCGAAATTGCGCAACCTTCATGATTGTTCACCCAGGTATGTTGCAAGTCAGTTCTCATGTTCATTTTTTCTTTCGAGTGATAGATTGCTTTCTATGAGTGTTTCCACGTCTCTAGGTATCCCAAGTGTTCATCTGCCTCTCAGTAGTATAGGTACAATGGTTTCTAGGAGAGGAGAGATGAAAACACTGTTCAGAGCATGCTTAGGGATGTAGTCGATCAAGTGTCCATGGGCTTACCTACCCACGAAGACATCAAGTTTTTCATGGACAAGGACATCAAGAAACAACATCACAGTGAGAAGCATCATGAATAGTGGCTAAAGGAAGCATACCGAGTGCAGTGAATGTAGTGAATGCAGTGGATGTAGTGAATGCAAGAGGAAGGTTGTTGACAACCTAGAGGTGGAGAAAAGTTGCAAGATCAAGAAAACCTACTGATAATGAAAGAAACTCTGGAGACCTAGGCTATGAAGTGACGGTGTGACATGAATATTGCACAAAGGTAGAAGATGGAACAAAGAAGGAGTCACATGTGTTGATGCAACAACTTAGGAAGAACATGAAGCTGCAAGAACAGTCCAATGAGTCATAGCAGGAATTGGAACAACAACGTCCAACATGCACTCACGGATGAAACTACACCAGTACACATTAAGGATCCATCCCAGCAAATGACACAAAGCAAACATGGTGAGCAGTGTTTTTGATTGCATGCAAATCATCTAGCAATATGCATGTTATTGAGCACACGTATGCAATCCAACCCATTCAACACACTCACCAAGGCGAAGACAAGAAGCAAGTCCGATTGGGGCTAAACATGCACTTTGGCAAGTTGATTCACATGACCACCAACACACACTTGAAGATCAGCATGGACACTATGAATCAATGTGTTTCCAATTCAACCGTACCCAAGAAGACCATGTGCATGTTAGTGGATGAGTTGGATTAAGGTGCTGAACCAATGCATTGGTTGCAACGGAGGCAATAGTTTGCTTAAATGTCACCATGAGGTGCATGCACACCATCACGAACGACCAATCTTGGCATTAGCTCACCAACTTCACCATCACAAGCATGTCAAAGAGTCGGTCTCACCATAGTGGAATAAGTGTCAGTGATGTCTTACAAGGCTTGCTCAAGCCATGATGTCTCACATGAGTACATGTGCATTGTAATGTTGAGTCATGTCAAGTGTAAGTCGGGTGTCAACAATTGGATGTAATAGTCATAGAGTAGGTGAAGAGTCATGAGGGTATTTGAACTGTCACCAAGGGGAATGTCAAGGGTCACCCCACCCTTTGCTATAAATAGTCCCTCATAACTCATTGTAAGGGCTTTCGGTCACCCAAGCTTCTACTAAGACTATCTTGAAGAAGGCTTGGACAGTATTGTAATGCACTTTTGCTTCTCCACTGCATGGAGCTAGTACATCTCTTTGGAGGAGTAGGCAGATGTGGCTGTAATGTTCCACTGATGGGGCTAGCAAGTTTACATGGTGTATTGTATGATTGTGACTTACACTTCTTTAACAGTAAGAGCCAACACATTTTCATGCATATGTTGTTATTGTAGTTGGACTATTCTGATTGCCTTAATGATATATGTTGCTTAACTTACGTACTTGTATATGAACTAATTTGTATGCATTTATATGAATCTTGTTGTTATTGTGTTGCATATGTTGTTAATTCTATCACCGTCTGTGTCGATTGCTATGTCGGACATCAGACAAACCTTTCTATGAACCTTGTTATGTCAACCATCACACTCGTCTCAGACTAATCTATGAGTGTTGTTCATATTATCTTACCTTGTATGTTGTGACTGCTGCATCTGTGTCGACTGGTTTGTCGGAAGCTATGCATGTCCTTTGTGTTGTGTGTTCCTAGATGAGTTGGGACGAATCCCTTTCAACATGGAATTTACCTTCACCTTCCTTTCCCTTTGAAGTGTTGGAACCTCTCATGCTCATTCCTTGACTTATGCATCAATCACACCCTTGCTACTGATAGAGTTATCTTACTTTCCTCTGCCCAACATCGCAGTCAAGGCATTACCTTACGACCCACTGCTGGGACTCCTACACCAAATGGTTTGAGGTCTAATTGGGACTTCTTACCGGGGAGATCCCCTTGACATGTTGGCAGGTCCAACACTATGAACAGATTCACAATCCTCAAAGAACATTGCTCCTCTTCAACCACTCATGTCTTGGAAACCTATCCAATCTTCAAAGAGTGTCTGTCAAGAAGAACATTTCCTATCTTGGATTCTTTATCCTCAAGGATTATTAATATTTGATTCTTATCCAATATTCCATTCTCCCTACCATGGCCTTGATTTATGTGTATAGTTGTTATTCCTTACCTAGTGCATGACACATGATAGAAATAGAAGACAATGTACATCATCACCCCCTCTCAATTAGGGAGGATATCCTCATTCCCTCTTAATTAGGTAATAGATCCTTGCTCCTTTTTAATCATTTAAGGAGACTCCTTTACTCCTTCTCAAATATAGAGGACATACCTAACTTCCTTTCAATTGGGAATTTATTACCACAAGCTCTTTGGCTTGTCTTCATAAATGTATCTTCTACTAGTTCTTCATGGGGATCTTCAAGTAGTAGTTGCATGGATCCTCCTTTCTTTCATATCTTATCTTATTGATTTTGTACCTTCCTGGATATTAGGGAGCCATCCTCTTCCTCTAATCTTGTGATAAGGTTCAGGCATCAATATTACACATCACTTTCCTTTAGTCACCATCAATTAAGGCATTATGTTAAGATTATCATAGCTCCCTCTAAACATGAAAGTGATCTTCATTGTTATCGAAACATGAACATCAAGTTATCTTCTTATACTGCTAACTTTCTCTTCCAAGATGGTTATGTAAACATATTGAATACATAATCCTTTAAGGATTACCAAAACCATTCACTCAATCCATATGTTGTTTGAATCGATTTCAACAACAACAATTGAACTTTCCTCAAATGCCATCATGCATTTCTACAATATCCTTCGAAGTAGAAAACAATATGTTGACTAGATAACCAATACCAAAATATTAATATCAAACTTACCTTATCATGATGGCCCTTTCATTAAAATATTTTCTTACTTGAATACTTTAAGATCAACATATTTTTGCATGATCCATCTCCATATTGTACGATAATATTTTTCCATGCATTCATTTTTAATCAAGGTGCCCATGGATCGAGCTTGATTATCAAGCTATAATATCTTTCTTGGAGTTATCATCATTAACTCCCTTTATTTCTTATGGAGACTATATTTTATGTTGATCCATATCATCATGTTTATGTCATGTTACCTTGTGGAAGCGTCTTTATCTTTTAGCCATTTTGAAGAATATTAAACTTCTTCCTTCAAGCATCGAGTAACCACATGGAAGACTTACCTAGCACACTTTTATAACCAACTCTTTTTGTGGGATTCTTATAGATATGAACTCTACCCTAGATAAGAGTTGCTTAAAATATGCATACCTTTTTTTCCATACAACCATCTAACCATCCTTTCTTGAATGAGATTGCTTCCTATCAAAGATATGTTTCTTTTCCCAAGAGTAGAAAGAATTTAATTATGACTTTCATATTGCAACTTGACCATCTACATTTCTTAATCCTTCAAGAGTATTATTTCCATACTAGATGGAATATATACTAGTCATAATGATTATTCCAAGAACCTTACTAGATCATGGTTCTTATTAGATCTTGATGATCCCTATTTGCAAAATGACTATCTCTATCATGATGTTAGAGAATGTTTAGATGAACTATAATATGCAATATGGTCCCAATCTTCTCATTCTTTAAAGCTATATTATTCCTTTCAAATAAACTTTATTACATAGAATCTAATTTCTCTACTTCGTATGCTTATTTTTATGATGCCATGATTTTACAAAAACAAGTCTCTTATGAACGCTACTCTACTTTATACTTAATAAGAGAGAAAAATTTCATAAAAACCCTGATAGAGATGAAGCTTGCTTTAATAGTAAAGATCATTGGGATATTCTCCTTTTGGCCTCTTCTTAGGTTCTCCCTTTTATTCAGCTATGTGAGCTTCACTTATTTCCTTTATTTTGTTTTTCTTCTTATTTGAACAATCCCTCTTAAAGTGTCCATACTCATTGCATCCAAAGCATTGAATCTTGGACATATTTGGATTTCATTTGGACTTTCCAAACTTTCCTTTCTTCTACCTCTTTGATCCAGGTGGATCTTTAGACACCATGGCATGGAAACACTCAAAAAGAAAAGTGATCATAATGATGTCAAACCAGGACCAGATCGAAGAGCTCATCTTCCTGATTGTGGAGGTGTGAATGGTTCGTTCATCCGAATCCAGATGATGAAGTTATTGCAAAAAGAAGGTGGCTCTGTTCCTTAAGAAAATGAGACATTTTCTCATAAAAATGGGTTTCTTTTGCCTTAAAGGCAAATTGCAATAGGCATAATCCAAAGGGTGGACTTAAGGCGGGCCTTTAGGACCCCGATCAGCGATCTCTGATATCAGAGTCGGAGCATGATAGTTGCGATATCGGCGCTATATAGGCTTGTGAACCGGTGATGGAGGATCGGTGTCGACGAAACCCAAAGGCTGAGGACTGAGACCCCTGCGATTAGCGATCACCGATATCGTCGATCGGCGATCAACAATCTGTGATCCCGAGTTGTGATTAGGCGCAGACCCAATGGAACTATAGATCCAATCTAATAAAATTTGAAATCTGGGGATTCAAAATTTTCAGTGTATTCCTGTATATTTGTGGTTTTAGTCAAATCCACTATTCGATGCGATAAGCTATTAAAGCAGACCCGATAAGGTTTGTAGGGCTCATTTAAACTGTTTTGAAGTCTAGCTTTAAAGGGATTTTGTCAGGATTTATTAGTTTTTTGAGTATTTTCTGTTTAAACAGAAAGAAGGCTATTTTCATGGTTTTGTTGCAACAGCCGATGCTTCTATGAAAATGGCTTACATTATAAACAACAGACCTCTGATTTGTATGTGGCCATGTCCCAAACGTGTATAAAACATGATAGGTGATACAGAGCCTAGGGGGAACGTGGAAGGCTGTGTAACAGTGGTATGACAGAAAGCCTGGGAAGCTGCGTGCGAGAGGAATAAAAAGGCTAGAGAGAGCCTGTGCTACAGAGAGTCTGCATAATAGAGGGAGAGAGAGAGCTTGAGAGCATGTGCTGAGTGCCAAAATCACCTCAATGAGGAGGTCACCTCGATCAAGATCCGCAACACGAGAGTATCAGATAGCCATAGGTAGCTAGACAGTGTCGCATTCACTCAGAGAAGTTGGAAAGCTTGCTAGCTAGAGCGCCACAGGGGCTGAGTGCATAGAGCGTGATTGAAGTACTACGAGACCTGCAGGGGCTGAGTGCCATAGAGCGTGATTGAAGTACTACGAGAAGGCAGCGAAGAACCAGAAGTATAGGCAAAGCCACAGAGCTGCAAGAATGTAGCCAGAGCACTGCAAGACACCAGATAACCCAAGAGCTATAGAATGAGAAGACCCGAATGCTTTGAGATCGATGTTTCAGTGAGCTTTAGCACTTTGACAGTTTGCTTCAGATGCCCACTTCTTCATATGGCTAGTTGTAGTGAGACCATGACAAATTGGGAACACTCTATGCCTATGCATTGATGATGTGAACCGATGTTCACTATGGATCATTTTATCCACTTCTTCATTCATATCTTCAGATGGCTCGTGGTTGGTGTGAGGTATATGATTTATTCATATATTTCTTCTTTTACATTATGTTGCAGATCCTTGACTGATATTGATGCAGGATCTTCTTTATTTCTTGTTGTCATGATTCCTTGCTTCATGTTATGAGGAACCTTTATATGATGTACTTTATGCTTTGAGATCCCTTGTTGTATGTTGCTGGGATACTCTTGTTGTCATTGTGCATGTCTTTTTCTTTGACATACCTTTTGTGCCTTGTTGGCGGGATGCACACCATGCATGTTTTTGTATCATACTGATAGGAGTGTTTTGATTGAGTGTTCTAGTTGTAGAACATCTCATAGAGCCACTCCTGTGTGAGGGCCTTCTTCCTTGTATGATCGAGACATCATCTCTTGTGTACATCACTTCTTTTGACAACACATAATGCAGCAGCCTACACCACCTTGAATGGGGCCCAGAGACGTAGTCCCTCCTAGATGAACTCCGTTAACAACGGCTTATGTTTTCACGGGATGATGATTATTATGTTCCTCTTCTTTTTCCGCATGCAGATGTATTCGTTTATGTTATTTTAAAAAGCAATTTTAACACATCATGAAAGCAAAAGGTCTTGGAAGGGTCCGTGCTTAATATTTCCAAGAAAGTGGAAATTGTGTTTGAAACTCTACAAAAAGAAACAGAGGAAAAGGAGCAATTACAACTTCAGTTGAAAGCCACCGAAGAGGCCATGGAGGAACTGAGGCAAAATAAACATAATATTCAAACCATGAATGATGAATTGAATATTTGTCTACATGAAGAGAAAGAGGAGAAGCAAAGTTTGCTACTACAACTGCAAGCAAAGGACGAGGCCTTGGAAAAGCTGCAGTGAGACCCATGTGAGGTAAAAAGTAATTCTCCATCTTCATGTATGTTTCCTGATGATGATTTCGTTATGTTTGAAAATCATACCACAAGAATTGGCTCCAAACTGCTGAAGAGAATGGGATATGAAGGAAAATGCTTGGGCGTTAATGGCCAAGACATTGTCAATCCCATCAAAGTAGAGGAATTACCCCGTCAGGAAGGACTTGGGTATGTCAGGAAAGAAGTTGGGAATGTGATCCACCAACAACAAATGATGAGAAACCCTCATAAATTCTTTCCAAATCGAAAGATAAGGTAAGAGATGTTGATTTCCTTTCGATTTCATCTTCTGATAGTATGATGTCTGTTGGAGATTTGGAGATCCCAATTACGGGGACAAATATGAGGCTCCTTACAAAGACAAGGCACGAGGAGAAAGAACTTAGTGCTAATAACCAAGGAATCACTCAACCCTTGGAGGTTATGCAAGAACCTTGATTTGCAGGCTCAAGGTACACTAAAGGAGAGTGCTAAAATGTGTCATATTCATCCGAGACTTCGTCAAGGAAAGAGAATGATGGGAAAACATCCCCATCATCCCATGGCAGTTTCCATTATAGGGAGAGAGCTGGGGCAAGCTCTCATCACCATACTGACATCAAAAACAGCAAAGGAAGGTATAATCACTTTCGATCTTTGAATTTTCATTATGATCATGTTGTAAATAAGGAACGAAGACAAAGGAATAGAAAAACATGCACTTTTTGTGGTTTACCTAACCATACCTTTTCCAAATGTTGGAAAAGAATGGTAGCACTCATGAGGCGTGAAAAACCCTTTAGAAAGCATGAAAAGAAATAGGTTAAGCAGGTATGGAGGAAGAAAACATACTGCAGTCATTGCGACAGAAATGGCCATTAGAGAGCCACTTGCTGGAAGCTCCATCTAGAGCAGTGCCTTAAAGACAAAACATTGGTGCATGAACCAGGTAAAGCAGTTGTTCGGCCAGCAAAACCACCTCAAGGAGGTGACCCATTGACAAAGATAAGTGAGAAATGGTTTCTAGACATGTTCGCATTTCATGGTCATTCTTTTGTAAATCATTTGTTGCATTGATCCAAGTGGATATTGGTGGCCACCTGCCAAGTCCACCTGGACCCCC
Organism: Pinus tabuliformis; assembly: GCA_031772625.1. Classification (NCBI taxonomy): domain Eukaryota; kingdom Viridiplantae; phylum Streptophyta; class Pinopsida; order Pinales; family Pinaceae; genus Pinus; species Pinus tabuliformis. The sequence goes on along the minus strand of CM062820.1, from coordinate 740,412,655 downwards.
ACCATTGTCTTTCTCAGCATTTTCAGTTTCCTTAATTGTAGCACAACTTACTATTTTTAGCAGTTTTTCGGGTCCTGAACTTCCGGAGCCGTTTTGAGGCCCTAAACGACGTTTTTTGGGGAATCCGGGGGCAACATGGGTCCCATTCCAACAATGATAGTGCTCGGATAGATATTTCTAATGAGCTATTGTACGCATCAAACGGAGATGAAACGCCAAACTGTGGGCCCCGTTTGGGGGTAAGTTGGTACATTAACTTCCCGGGGTCGTAACAAGTTACGACCCCGGGAAGTTGATGTACCAACTTACCCCCAAACGGGGCCCACAGTTTGGCGTTTCATCTCCGTTTGACGCGTACAATAGCTCATTAGAAAGATCTATCCGAGCACTATCATTGTTGGAACGGGCAACATCGGTCCATTCCATGGACCCATGTTGCCCCTGGATTCCCCAAAAAACGTCATTTAGGGCTTCAAAACGGCTCCGGAAGTTCAGGACCCAAAAAACTGCTAAAAATAGTAAGTTGTGCTACAATTAAGGAAACTGAAAATGCTGAGAAAGACAATGGTGGGGGTCCAGGTGGACTTGGCAGGTGGCCACCAATATCCACCTGGATCATAAAATGTAAACATGATGATGTGTTTCTATCACGTAGTTGGCAACAATGATGTCTGGTCATGTTTTGAGTCATATTTTGAGTTGCATGTTAAAACTCTAAAAGTGATGTTATGCTTCCATCACTTGTCCACACAATAGTGTTTGGCCTTATGAATGTAAATCATGTGTTTCAGTGATGAGGTGTTTTCCATCACTTTTTGAAGAAACCATGATGAGTTGGCCTTGTTTTCATAGCTGGAGTATTACATCCATCTTGTTGATAACTTGACCAACAAGTATGAGTTATAAACTCGTGCCAAGTATGGGATGTTTGTGTCTTTAGTTGGTCATGTCATTTAGAGCATGTAATTTCCAAATAATGTACTACAGGTTTCAAAGGTAGCTGGTGTCTGTTCATCGCGTAAGGCTCTGAAGAACAAAGGTTAAGGAGATGGAAGTGAGACCTTTTCAGGACATTTATGATGTAGACAGGGTACAGAGAAAGATGCAGATTACTTTTTATGCATTTGGAGGACCAAAAGCTCCTTAGTGGGGAGGATTGATCCAGGTGGATCTTCAGACACCACGGCATGGAAATGTTAAAAAATCAAAGTGATCAGAATGATTTCGAACTAGGACCAGATTGAAGAACTCATCTTCTTGATTGTGGAGCTGCAAACGGTTCGTCAATCCAAATCCAGATGATGAAGTTATCACGAAAATAAGGTGGCTCTGTTCCTTAAGAAAATGAGACATTTTCTCATAAAAATGGGTTTTTTTGGCCTTAAAGGCAAATCACAATCAGCATAATCCAAAGGGCGAACTTAAGGCGGGCCTTTAGAACCCCAATCAATGATCTCCGATATTGGAGTCGGGGCATGATAGTTGCGATATCAGTGCTATACAGGCTTGTGAACTAGCGACGGAGGATCAGTGTCAGCGAAGCCCAAAGGCTGAGGATCGGGACCCCTGCAATTAGCGATCGCTGATATCAGCGATCGGAACAATCGATGATTGGCAATTAGCAATCTGTGATCCCGACTTCGGATTTGGTGTGGACCTGATGGAACTATAGATCTGATGTGATAAAATTTGAAATTCGAGGATTCATACTTTTCAGTGTATTCCTGTATATTTGTGGTTTGGGCCAAATCCACTATGCGATGCAATAAGCGATTAAAGCAGACTCGATAAGGTTTGTAGGGCCAATTTAAATTTTTTGAAGTCTAGCTTTAAAGGGATTTCGTCGGATTTATCTTCTATTTAAACAAAAAGAAGGCTATTTTCACAGTTTTGTTGCAACAGCCGATGCTTCTATGCAAACGGCTTCCATTATAAACAATAGACCTCCAATTTGTATGTGGCCTTGTCCCAAACGTTTATAAAACATGATGGGTGATACAAAGTCAAGGGGGAGTGTAGAACACTGTGTAGCAGTGGTATGACAAAAAGCCTGGGAAGCTGTGTGCTAGAGGAAGAAAAAGGCCAGAGAGAGCCTGTGCTATAGAGAGCCTGCATACCAGAGGGAGAGAGAGCCTGAGAGCCTGTGCTGAGTGCCAAAATCACCTCAATGAGGAGGCCGCGCCAATGGAGAGCCACAGCACGAGAGTATCAGATAGCCAGAGGTAGCTAGACAGTGACACGTTCACTCAGAGAAGCTAGAAAGCTTTCCAATCAGAGCGCTCCAGGGCCTGAGTGCCACAGAGTGTGATTGAAGCAATGCGAGAAGGCAGCCAAGAACCAAAAGGACAGGCAAAGCCGCAGAGCTACAAGAATGTAGGTAGAGCGCTACAAAACACTAGATAGCCCAAGAGCTATAAAATGAGAAGACCCGAATGCTTCCAGATCGATGTTTCAGGGAGCTTCAGAACTTTGATAGTTTGCTTCAGATGCCCGCTTCTTCATATGGCCAGTCGTAGTGAGACCATGACAGATTGGGAGTAGAATGTGCCTGCGCATTGATGATGTGAACAGATGTTCACTGTGGATTTTTTTATCCACTTCTTCATTCATATCTTCAGATGGCCCATGGTTGGTGTGAGGTATATGATTTATTCATATATTTCTTCTTTTACATTATGCTGCAGATCCTTGATTGATATTGATGTGGGATCTTCTTTATTTCTTGTTGTCATGATTCCTTGATTCATGTTATGAGGAACCTTCATATTATGCACTTTATGCTTTGAGATCCCTTGTTGTATGTTGTTGGGATACTCTTGTTGTCATTGTGCATGTGTTTTGCTTTAACATCCCTTTTGTGCCTTGTTGGCGGGATGCACACCATGCATGTTTTTGTATCATACTGATAGGAGTCTTTTGATTGAGAGTTCTAGTTGTAGAACATCTCTTAGAGCCACTCCTGTGTGAGGGCCTTCTTCCTTGTATGATTGAGACATCATCTCTTGTGTACATCACTTCTTTTGACAGCACCTAATGCAGCGGCTTCCACCACCTTGATTGGGGCCAGGAGATGTAGTCCCTCCTAGACGAACTCTGTTAACAACGGCTTATGTTTTCATGGGCTGATGATTATTATGTTCCTCTTCCTTTTCCTCATGCAAATGTATTCCTTTATGTTTTTTTAAAAATAAATTTTAACACATCATGAAAGTAAAAGGTCTTGGAAGGGTCCTTCTTCACACCTGGACCTCAGATCATTTGTGTACCTCGCAATAAAGGCTTGAGATAGTTCATTTATTTTGTGTCATCCTTTACCTCTATCCTAGATTCTTCTAAGATACATTGAGCCCATAACAAATCAAAAGGAGCAGTATCCTTTTTTGAGTAGATACTAGTTTCAAAGTTGCTCCAATAAGGTGTTCAAGCATTTAATACACAAGTAGTTATATCATAATCAGAAGAAACTTCCCCAAGCCCTTGCAACTAATCTCTTATTTGTGATATCTTCTTAAGATAAGTGGCCATATCTTCATTCTTTGATTTCCATATTCTATATAGTTGATTCCTTAAGGGTATATTTTGACCTGACGTACTTATAGAGTACAATTTTACCAACTTATCAGTTTTTTCAAATCAGAAACAAAGGGAACATGATGATATTTTATGGATTCAACAATGATCCTTTGTGCTCTAACTTATCCCTTATTGTATTTTGCTAACTCTTGAGTCTTCTCTTTGTCTGGTACAACAACTTCCCCAAGAACATATTCCACAACTTCATTTTCTATGAGTGTCAAGTCAATCATCTTCTTCCATGCTAGGAAGTTTGTTGATTCAATGAGCTTGTTGCTTTCCTTGCAAAATGTAGTCATATGATCTACAGATTGAGACATAGAATATAATATGAAACTTACTTGTCAACCAATATTTCTCCCTTTAAATAATTTCTCTAACTATCTTGATTCTTTCAATACCTTTAAAGAGACTTTACATATGCCCTAGAATGATTATCTCTAGGATGCCTTCAATAATAGTGTCTTCAAATAGTTTCGATGAGAGGATGATAATCCAAATATTATTTGATGCTTCCCCTTCTTCAAGATGATGGAGTGCACTAGAGAGCCTTCAATAAGAGCTTATTCTTCCTTCCTTAAATAAGAGCTTGATGATGAGGTTTTCAATGAAATCTTGATGTAATAACCTTTCTTCTAGGTCATTATATCTTATTCTTATATCCTTGTGTCATTTTGAAAATTATTCCCCTTGAAAAGAAATCTTTATAATGTCAACAAGATGTTATTCAAGCTGTCTCTCTTTCTTTACCTTAGTTCTGATACCATGTTGGGGAATGTAGCAGGGTATCAATTTAAACTTTTCTCCTTATTCTTAATAATTTCTTGTGATCTTTATTTATATGCTTATTATTTTTTATTATAGTCTCCTCATCAAAAAATTATCAAGAGCATAAAACAACAAACAAAAAACACAAGAAGTAGGCTCCCAACTAGAGCAAAACCTTTCTAAGGGGAAAACCCAGAAATAATCTCTTCTCTTCTTATAGAATCTTCTTCAAATGGAAAAACCAAGACCCAAAACCCTAGACCAAGTCATCTCTCCAAGAATAAATGCCAAACAATTCAAAGTTTTACCAAGTCAACCAAGGTAAAATATCATTAGAAATTTTAGTCTTCTACTTCAGATCTATAATTTTGGCTTCTAGATTACATAAACCCTAACTTACTTTCAAGAGTAATCTCTCCAAGAGATCCTTATTCAAACTAGTTTAAGTATCTGAAGTCAATAAGAGTCAAACTAGGTTAAAAAAAAAATTTGGTCCTCCTTCCAAGTTTGCAATCGCACCCTGCATTCTCCAGTCTTGCAACAACTATAGAAACCCTAATTCCTTCACACGTCTGAGAGAAAATAGGTCCAAAAATGAGTTCTTCTTTTCTCCTTTGACTCTCTTCCTTCTTCTTTGACTTTCACTCCTTTTGTTATGTATTTCTTGCTTTAGATCAATTTCTTCTTGTTGCAAATCGAATTGTGTTCTAAGGAGGTCAAAGCTACTCTTATATATGTTGATCTCAGGAAGTCGAATAACCTATTCTAGGACGACTTGTGCTTGGAGGCTCACATTGACTTTCTAAACTCAAAGAAATATCTTTACATGTTATAAATTTCCCAATATAGTCTTTACAAATGATAAAGACTCTCTTGACTCAAGAAAAATATTATTTTGATTTGGAAAACCCTAGAAGCATGAAGCATGCTTAAACTAGTTGACAAAAAAAATGGAGCATGAAAACCATTATTAAATTAATATTTTTCTTTCTTCGTTTTCTAGTAACATATGACATACATAATGACATGAGTACAATGACAATTAGGAACACTGAAACTAGTTACATTTTCCAATAAGAAGTACACAACTTTATGGGACTGGCAAGTTACTATAGGAATTTTTTTGAAGGATTTACTTGAATCACCAATTCCCTATGAAATTGTATAAGAAGGGTATCAAATTGAATGGAGCAATAAATGCGAGGAGGTAGTCATCAAGCTAAAATAATGATTAACAATTGTCCCAATTTTGAAAGTGCTATACATGGACAAAGACTTTTGTGTATGCACAAATGCATCAAGCGAAGGATGAGGAGCAATATTATTGCAAAGGATGAGTGATTTCTTATGCTTCATGTAAACTTAGGAGTGATAAAGTAAATTATTCCACCCACAATATAGAGATAGCTGCAATAGTAATGGATTTGAATCAACATTATCGAATGGGACTTTAATTTGAATTTAAGACAAACCACAAAGGTCTTGAGCACATTTTTACTCAAAAGGACCTCAATGCTTCACAACAACAACAGAGTGAATGTTTCAATGAATATGATTTAAAATTATATTTCATAAATGGGAAATAAAATAAAGTGGTAGATTCCTTAAGCATAAGGCACAGACTAAATTCAATACTATCATTGAAAGCAAGCCTAAGTGACTAGATTTTAAGCCACCCTGTAAAATACCATTATGGTCAACAAATAAAATCTTCCTTCGAGGGAGGAATACCAATAAAATTTAATAAGGGAGGATATACAATATACAATTATGGATTATTTTGTTATAAACATAAGATGTATGTACCATAAAACAAAGAGCTTAGGAGATTGATATTGAAGGAAGCCCATAGAGCTCCTTATGTTGCACATCCAGGACTAAGAAAATGCATGAGGAATTGGAAAATATGAGGAATGAAAAAGGATATATCACAGTTCGTAGCTCATTGCCTAGAAAGTCAACTAGTTAAAGTAGAAAATTGTTACCCTATAGGACTACTAAAACCACATGATATTTCAAAAACGAAGTGGGAAGTCATTTAAATGGATGTTTTTGGGGTATTTCTATAACACCCCAAAGAAATGACTACATTGTGGTAGTTGTGGACAAACTCACTACAAGTGACCACTTCATTCAAGTTCAAATCACCTACCACTGCTATTACTCAAGTTATTCTAAAAGAGCTAATCTGCTTGCATGGAGTGCCTTGAAAATCATATCCGATAGAGATTCATGGTTTACTTCTAGATTTTGAAAACCCCTCCTAAATTATATGGGAATGCAACTCAATTTTGGTACTAGATATCATCCAGAGATTGATGGGAAAACATAAAGAGTAAGCCAAGTACTAGAGGATATGTTGAGAATGTATGCCATGGATCAATAGAATCAATGGAAGAAATATCTTCCCTTAGTGGAATTTTGTTATAATAATAGCCATTGTAATTCCATTAAGGAAACTCCATATGAAATTCTCTATGGAAGGCCTTCTTGTACACCCCTAAGATAGGATAGATTGGAAGATGGAGTGATATTGGGACCAAACATGTTGCATGAAATGGAAGAGTGGATTATTATAATAAATCAGAGATTGAAGAAGGCAAGGGACCGATAGAAAATTTATGCTAATGCAAAAGGAATTGATGGAAGTTATAAGGAAGGTGGAAAGGTTTTTATTAGAATTAGACCTTCAAAGAGTTCCTTTAGGTCTCGCAAAGGATCCAAACTATCCCTAGGTTCATCGTCCATTCAATATTCTAAAAATTATTGGACCAGTAGCTTAAAAGTTTGAGCTACCACCTGTTGTGGCAAAACAACAACCCCCCATTTTTACTTTATTATATTCATAATAATAATGAGGACCTCCTGTGTAAATTTTGGTCATATCACTACCTTTAATGATTTGGTTTGGTTAATTTTGTGGGATTTTCACTTTCTTGATATTTGTGTTTTAATTTCTTCATTTGGTGTGGTTTCTTACTAGCCTCCTAATAGCTATGATTTCGCTGAATTTGGACTTACTGTTTGTAAATGGTGCTTATTCAAACTTTCGGTGATTTTCATTGTCTAGGCTTAAAATAAATGCATAAAATGTATTTTACTTTTATTTGTAAATTTAATTAATTTTAAAATGTAAATAAAATTATTATTTAATTAATTGTAATTAATTAAGCTAATTAATATGTAAATAATAATTGTTAATTATTTCATTAATTCAATTTAATTAGGACAATTATAAATTAATTTGTAAATATTAATATTTACAATTATTTAATTAATTTAATTTTTAATTGATTGTTAATTTTAACTACCGTACAAAACCACCGAACCAAGATTGTATATATATTAACAATTTTAAATTATATATTTTAAATAAAAATAAAAAAATATATAATAAAATACTTGGAGCCCGGAGGAAAATCTAATTCATTTCAAAAAGTTTATAGGCTTACGGTCTCCCAAGCTTCTCAAGGAAAAAATAGCATAGTGGTGTAGTTTTTTCTTGTATATAATATGGAGAGAGGGTCCCACCTCCATATGGGCCTCCGCTCCTCTCCCTCCTATCTCTTTTCTACCATTTCGGCTCCCATTTCCAACTCCCTTTGGGCTCCCCTTCCCTTTGGGGCTATGGGTTCCTTCTCCCCCTCCTCTCCTTTCTCCTTATTACCCGACTCCTCATTTCTCTTGGGTCGTGGGCCCTTCCCTCCCCCCTTATAACTCCTCCCACCTTATAACTACATTCCCTCTCTATTAATACTCGCGGGATCATTAATGAGCCTAAGGTCCACCATATAATACTTTTTAATATTTTAATAAATGTTGTTTATTTTTTGTGATTTAATTATTTCATATTTTTAACTTAATTAATTTATAATTCCAATTTTATTTAATAATTGTTTAATTTAAATTATTTCATTATTAAAAAAAGTTTATAGTTAGAATTTTATTTAATTTTTATGTATGTGTATATATGTTATTAAAAATACTAAAATATTGATTAGGCAAGTATTTTTTAGAAATCTCGCAGTTTTGACACCTCAACTTTCGAGAGCTTTATTTTGAGTTTTATTTGGCTAAATGAAGCCCAAGAAGGATTGTTGGAAAGTTAGAATCATGCAGAAAAATATAGAGGCATCAAACCAACCAGATTTTGTCATTAAATATGCCGAAAATTAAGCAAAAATGAAATTATGAAATTGTAACAAAAAATTAATTTGAGAAATTTGTTTTAAAACAATTTCAACTACTAAAACCTTTGTTGTTGAAAATTGGTTTGAATTTAACCCTCTTGAGCCATAAAATTCTTGACCATGATAAATGACAAGCATGATTTTATTTTAATTAATTAATTTAATTTGATTTTAATTTGAGATTTTGTTTTCCTAATGTTGATCATTTGATTTTAATGAGAAAATTCATTTATATTATTTTGCTTTTTATTGATTTTTATAGGAGATTTGTTGGAGAGGTTGAAGCTAAGGTAATTTGGAGCAATGGTATTGCACCAGAAACAAATAAATGGAAGATTTCAAGCTCCAAAATTGATGGATCTGAACCACTCCCAATAACTCTCCATTTTTAGAATTATTTGTAAATTATTAATATGAGTCTTGAGGATGAGTAAAGGGTTTTTCTCCTCTGCAACTTAGAATCTCTAAGAAATTTTGTAATGATAATTTGAGTTCTAAATAGGGAGGAAAGCTCTGATATGGGTAATTAGGGGTTTTATTTTTTAGATCTAGTCTTTATATTAGAGGCAAAGCTTGCACTATTGCAACTTTTTCCATTTAGTGGCAAAGATTATGATTATGGAAGGATTGTTGGAGATTGAATCAAGGAATAGAGCAAAGAGACTAAGTTTCATCAGTTTGTATTTGAATACTCTAATTTAAAATGTAAATTTTATTTTTTGATGGTAGATCTGTGTAAAAAATTTCATATTGTGCACTCTTATTTAATACGAAGACACTTGCCTTTTGGATTAGCTATCTAATTCATTAGTATCATGGATTTTTTGTTAATTTTCACTTTGATCATATGCTCCAATCATATTTCTGAGTTACTATTTACTAATCAATCTGTCATTTAAATCAATTTAATTGTCATCAGAATTAAGTGAACTATTTCCTAGTTTTAATGGAACATCAGTTTTATTTTAAAATATACACACAAAGCATGCCATGCAACCACTATATTAGTTGGTCGAAGTTTTTATATGATCTAATATTCATCATAAAAGGGACATCTTAAATCCCCATTCATTTTAATAACCTTTCTCTCGGTTGGGACTGGATCTACATCTTCCTAATCGAGATAGATTTGTTTTATGTTACTTGATTCTTAGAGTAGATTTGCATTTAGATTAATTTGCATTAAAAATAATTTTAGAAGTCTCCTAATAGAGGAGAAGCCTTAGGTGTGGCTTGGATGAGACTTGATTTCAGCATAAGGGTCGCTTTCCTACAAGAGAGTAGATTTGATATCTCTCTTCTTGTTGGTAAGTAATAGAAATATCACAAGTCAATGAGGAGAGAAAGTGGGTAACCAGACCTAATAGAACTAGTCAATGCCATCATTTACAGATAAGGGCATGATTTGGGACTCTGACTTGGTGGACTTATCAAATGTTGATGAAGCCACTATTGGCCATCAACACCACCCATCTAAGAAAGATGTGTGATCTCTAAGTTTAGGCTTATGTGATGTAAGCAATTTTGATTTAATACTTTCAAATCTATCACGTTATATTTTTTTTGTTGATGTTTCAATCCAACAAGCGTGTCTCATCATTAGAACGTTGATGGTAAATATGTTCAAGCTTTTTTAAATAAATACGCGAGAGATGCTGAGGGAAAAAACAGAAAATTGTGATTATTTAAAATTGTGATTTATTGTCTTCTTTTTATTTTTTAATCACCACATATTTATAATTCACTATTAACAAGTGTTTATGGTTACTTATATGATCATTATACTTACTTTGTCCTTTCAATCTATAGTAATGATTTAATTTTGTTTTTCTAATGCTTTAGATTATTAAGATCATATGCTCTTTTCAAAAATCACAATAAATCACAATGCATGAGGTGGTTTTGGATATATGTAATCCATTGCTCAAATAGGTGGAAAAGCGACAGAGTAGTTGTTGTATTAATCAATCATATCTTTATATTTTGTCTATTTTTCATGGATGAAAAATTATTGAGAATATTTTATGGAGGACGTAATCCTAAATCCAAGAGGGATCCTATCAATGTGTGTTTTTTATTAAGTTTGTGTCCTAGCAAATGTTGTAGTGTGTAATTGTAGCAATTATTCTGATAGACATCTCCCGATTGAAAGTTCACATATTAATTTATTTTCTCATCTAAATATTTACGTTAAAATCATAAATGATGCTACCATATTGTTATAATTATGAAGTTGTCATACAAAATTATCTGGGTGCAAACGACAAGCTTACGTAGGACATTTGCTAGTAAATAACAAAAATTAGTCTATGCAGATTCAATTAACTCTCACTAATATTATGGGATGTTTTGGTTGGCCATGTAAAATTGAACATTTAGCACAACTTGATATTCAAGTTTAGATTGAATTTTAATTATCTTAAATCCATATAACATCATATCTATCATACATCCAGAGGAATCAAATCCATCCAGGTGCAAACCTTGTTTTGGAGTGTAGAAAATGAGGAAAGGTTTGCACCTTGAGGCATTTTATTGCTCTAAGTGCATGATAAATCCAGTGTTATATGGATCTAAGCTAGGTCGAGTTGAGGTAAAAAATGTCACATTTTTAGGTTATCATTATTATGTATATGTTTGAGATAAACTTAAAAATCCACATTATGTTTTCTTTGTTTGACTTAGTCTGTGATTCTTGCCTTGAATGGTTTGTACATCTGTGTTTGGATGCTTTGAGTAGTTTGTGTGTTTATGTGTTTGGATTTGGATGGTAATGTTTGTGAATGTTGTAGTTATTGTGTTATATTTCTATATGTGTATGTAATTATGTATTAGTAATTAGTTGGTGATGAAGAAGGGAGACAATCCTACTAATAATTTGTAGGAGGATTGATAATGCACATCTATTTCATCTAATTTTAGGCATCACAACTTTTGACAACTAGTTAACTCTTAATAACGTCCCTCCTAGTATTAATAAATATATATTGAAGAGTAGTTTTAATAATTTACTATGTTAGGATTACTCTTGAAATAATTTTTTTCTTTGCTAATGTTTGAAATGGTTTATTTCCTTCAAGAATATTTTGATTTGTTTTGAATGTTTATAAATATATATTTCCCTCTAATAAATATTTTGAATACATTATTGTATGCAATTATTTATTAGTAATTTTGAATATATGTAATTATCTATTAGTAATTAGTTGGTGATGAAGAAGGGAGACGATATTGTCAAGAATTAAGTTGCACTTTGCAAAAGGATTTGTTATTCCCATCTATTTCATTTTAATTCTATGCATCACAACTTTTTATAGCTAATTAATTCTTAATAGTGTCCCTCGAGGTATTATTAAATATATCTTGAAATATATTTTTAATAATTTACAGTGTCAAGATTAACAACGTTTAATGCATCTAATGCAAGGAATCAAATAGGATTAGAAAATAACATATATCCTTAAATTAATGCAACTAATGAAAGCAATCAAATAAAATTAGAAATCAACATCTACAATGAAATCAATGTATTTAGTGCAAGAAATCAAATATAATTGGAGATCAACATCTACAATAAAATCAATGCATATAGTGCAAGAACTCAAATAGGATTAGAAATCACCATCTACACTGAAATCAATGCATCTAGTGCAAACAATCAAATAGGATTAGAAATCAACATCTAGACTGAAATCGATGCATCTAGTGCAAGTAATCAAATATAATTAGAAATCAACATCTACACTTTAATTAATGCATCTAGTGGAAGAAATATTCTTCCCTCTCTCCCCACTCCATCGATAACTATATCTCCCTCAATCTCTCCTTCTTTGTCTCTCTATCTCAGCCCCCCAAAACACATACAAACACACACAGTCCATATCTATCTATCTCACCCTCCCTCCCTCGCTCTCTCTATCTCTCTCTTCCTCCCTCTCTTCACCTTCCATATATATATATATATATATATCCTCTTGTCTCTTTATATGACCCCTAAAACAGCACACTCTTTCTCCAAATCTATCTATCTCTCCCTCCCTCTTCCTTGTTGGAAAATCTAACTAGATTCGGTCTTCATAAATAATTTTGTAATCATGACATTAGATATTTTATATGAAAAGAGAAAAATATTTTTTATTTATTCAAGCATGGGTTTCATGCTCAAAGTCTAGGTCAAAGCACATTCTTCATGCTTCTAGGGTTTCTTGAGTCAAATAAGAATTTTTGTCATGTATTATTATCCTATTTAGTATTTAGACTTGTTGTAACAAAAGAAAATCATTATTTTTAAGTCTAGTAAGTAATTTTGTCCTTCAAGATCAAGTCGCCCCTGCCAAGGAGAAGTTGGCCTAGAAGAGGCCTATTCGACCCCTTGAGAAGAGTATATATAGAAGAGACATTTAATTCCTTGGATCATAATCATCAAGTTCGATATGCACATGGAAGAAGAAAGAAATCAAGAGTGAAGGTCAAGGAGAAGATTAGAAGTCAAAGCAAGATAGGAAGAATCAAATTTTTGTCATTCTCCACCCACACATGGGAAAACACTAGGGTTTCTGGGAAACTGCAGGACCAAGAATTGCAGGTTTAAAATTTAGAGCTATGCTAGAAGGCTGAAATTTTGAGTGAGAGCATAGTTTCAGAAGTTTGACTTTCATTGACTTCATGAAGCTTGACTTGTTTAAGGAATATTTTGTTGGAGGGATGACTTGGTAATTGGAGGAAGCCTTGGGTCTTGGATTTCTCAATTGACCTTATTCTATAAGAAAAGTATAGTTATTTCTAGGTTTTCCCCTGGGAGGGGTTTTTCCCTAGCTTGGAGCCTATATCCTGTGTTCATTTCCTTTTCTTGTGATATTCATGCTTTTGGTAATTGTTTTATGAAAAGAACATAATAAGAATAGAATAAGCTAACATAATATCACAAGAAGTTATCAAAGTAAGGAAAATCAACTCTAATTTGTAAATACATTGATTTTCCAAGATGGTATCAGAGCTAAGGTATCATAGAGGCTGCTTAAAGATCAATCATGTTGGCATAGTTTCATATAGATCTATGATAGTTCCTGCATCGAAGAATCTATTTAAACAAATGCAAGATTATGTGGCAAAGAAGGAAAGTTTTCCTCGTAACAGAGATTCGAAATTGGTTGATACAAGTACAAAGTATGAAAGATATCTATGCTTGGCACATATAAAATTTGTGTTCTAAAGCATAACAAGTAATCTGAGTTCCCTCTAAAATAAATAAGGGCTATTCATTGCAAAGATGATATGAAGATTCAATCCAAGTTATCTCTTGATGCTAGAGATCTGAGAATTATCTATACAAGTATGATGAACGGGTCCTATTTTGATAAGAATTGATACAACTGTAAAATGAATTTTAGAGAAGGCATAGAACTTTTTGTTGACCGAAATCTAAGCATGTGATTCAAGGTATTGTGATGTGAGTTCTCTAAGGAATGAAGGTATCCAAATTATGAAGACATCAAAATTGTATATTTGTGGAAAGACATCCAAATCATGCTTCTGTAAAAATCTATTCGAATTATTTTTTGGAAGGTTCTACATGAATATGTTAGCCAAAGTTTTGTTCCTGAGACGGATATCCAAATTCTATTGGAGATGTAACAACCCTGGTGATAATTTCAAGTAATAAAATTTAGAAACAATAACCACGGATGAATGGCACACTTATTCCAAGTTGAATATTGCACAGGACATCCTAAAGGGGTGTTAATTTGGCTGTTTATGTCTAAGGAAATTGGAAAATGAAATGGCTAAGGATTTGGAAAGGAAAAATGGCATTTTTGGCACAATTATTTATGAAAATAATCGAAATTAGGAGAAAAGGGAGGTGAAAGGTCATATGTTGCATGTGAGGAGGAAAATGAAAAAAATAGAAGCCTCATTCATAAAAAGGCTTATGAGGATCAATTGGTAACCTTTTGTCAGTTCATTTTTGGAGAACTTGCATTATTCTCTCTCTCTCATACTCTTGGACACTTGGAGTTTTCTTGGAGCACTTAGATTTTTCTTGGAGCCTAGTAACCCCTAAACCGGGTTGTGGGTTGCGGTAAAGTCGGATTTTGTGTTGCCTCGAATGGCCTTGGAATCCTTTCCAATGAATGACATGATATGATAAATCCTAGAGGTGGTTATATCTCCGTTGCGCCTAGTAATCCCAAGTTTGGGATACACGATAAAGCTTGGAGGGAGGGTCTCAGTTTAAGGCCTAGTGATCTAGTTTTGGATTATGGTAAAGCTTGAGATACTAGGAGACAGGAAAATTCCTCACGGTGTAGGTGGATAAATCTAGTGGCATCCATGCTTTTTTGGCTTAGTGCTCGGGTGGAGATCACGGTAAACCCTATTATGATGTGTTCATTTTGTTGGCCTAGTCATCTAGGATGGATTATGATGAAGCCTGGCTTCTATTGATGGGGGTGAGGTGGTTTACCCTCGATATGCCCTGGTTGAGTTCTTTTGATTTGAGTCCCACATTCATGCTTGGAATATGGAACGGGGGTGAACGGCTGAAGAGAGAGTTGGCTCAGCCATTCTATGTTCAAGTGGAACATGGTAGTCCCATCTCTAGTTGGTTCATTTCATTAATTAACGAGAAATTTATTCCTTTGATTTTCATGTGAAAATGTATTGACGTATATATGGATTTTGATGGTTGATATGTTTATGGTATTTATGTTCCTATTATGTTGGTTATATGTTTAGTTTGTGACAATAGTTATGTATGGCTCTCAGCATGTTTTTAATTGTAATTGAATGGATATGGTATCTATGACCTAATAAGTGATAAGGCAGAAAATGGAATGAGGAAACAATGGTTCATAGTGATTCTCAGATAAGTATGAGATCCCTACACTTAATTCTATTGTTTACACATGTAGGCTACATGCTGTCAATATGTTTGATGAAATGCATGTCATGGCTAGTAAGGGTCTAGTTAAGGTCTTGATCAACTTATTTTTTTTGCATCATTGTTTCCCTGTATTTTACTTGCTTATGAGATTTCATTCCATTCTAGGCAGTGGCCTGGGCTCTGGGCCTTAAAAAGTGGCTTAAATCCTGATGTCGCTCGCATATAAATGGAAACTTTAGTCTGTAGTCACTCGCAAGCAGTCCTATGAGAGAAAATTTAGGTCTTTGGTCGCTCCCTTGCCTATAGCATGAGAGAGACTATGCCCTAAGAGGTGTAGAACAACAGTGGGACCCAAGGACAAGTTGTCTGAGTGGTTGACTTGTCTCCTGAGGGTTATGTTGATGATGTTGGATGACTTTGTGTGATGTTCCATCGATTCCACTTCCTTAAAGTCACATAGGAGGTCAAATCTAATCATATTATCCTCTCGTCTCATGTTTACCCCAGTTGGCATGGTTTCTTATGTGGATGTGGGAGGAGGGTCTTACAAAGTGGTATCAGAGCATGGTTCAACTCTCGGACTAGATGGGTTGAATGTGTTATCCATGCATGCATTTCAGTTGCATGTGCTTCTCTTACACTTATATATACTTGTTGAAATTTTTTGATGTTGGATTAGGTTTGTAATATGGTTATCATGGAGAATTTGATGTTGATTTTGTGAAGAATATTTGACATGAGTATGTGACTAGTTGTATATGGTTATTTTTCGCTTACATGTCAATTTTATGGTGCTTACATTCTTGAATATTTGGATTACATGTATTAGTCTTGTAGGTTGATTACAAAAACTAATTGATTATGTTCAACTACATGCCTTTATGTGTATTTGTAGTTGGCTAGGCATTGCTTATGCATATTGTGAATTGCATGTATAAATGTGTATAGTGGTGTAACGATTTTTGCGTGCATGAGGTCATAGCATGCATTGTTGATATGGCCTTACATTGATGACTAGATCCTAGTTAGAATGATGTTTATGTGTTGATACACTTACTTGCTTATGTCGATATCCTTTTAGGATTATGTTATACGTGTATCATGATAATTTGGTGATATTGTTGACAAGGTATCCTCCCCGAGCTATACTAAGGTACGTTGGTTTATTTTGATTTCGTTTATCTGACATATTATGCATTGTAGGAAGAGAAAGATCAAATGGCTAGCAAGATGGTTGACGATAAAGACTCTCCCTGCGAATCCGAAGAGCAATATGGTGTTGGGAACTCTTCAGATTTGGTAGTTACTATCGAGAAGTTTGAAGGAAGAGATAAGGATTTGTAAGGCAGATAATGATCGAATCATATAGGCACAAGAGAAGAAAGCAAAGTTCAATGTTATACTTCTTCAGAGTTTGTCAAAACTGCAGTGATAAGGTCTGCTTCAGATCAGCCATGGACATGCAGATCGAACTAATGGGGCATATGGGAGTAGATCTCCTGGTAGACACAGGTCAGATAGATCTTATACAGTGAGAGATGGTAGGTTATTGGACACTCCAAAAAGGAGGGGCGATGAGTATAGGGTTTATTCTAGTTCTGATTTTCATAGACATCATGATCGTTGTCGCTATCATCCTTACAGGAGGAATGATAAGGGATACATTTTGGATGAGCTCAAGAAAGAAAAACCACCTACATTTGATGGAGATATGAAGAAGTCGAAAGATGCATAAACTTGGATACTTGGAATGAACAAATGTTTTGAGTTGTGTGATTAGACAGATAACATGAAGGCTAGAATAGTTATCTTCAACTTGAAAGGTAAATCAGACATCTGATGGGAAGATGTTAAGTGGGTTAGAGACATCAGGACAGATGAATTGATCTGGAGGGAGTTCAAGAGACTTTTTAGGAAGAAGTACTTGTCATAAAGGTACTATGATAGTAAGGACAAATAATTCTATGAGCTAAATATGGGATCAATGGCGAACGAAGAGTACACAACCAAGTTTCTAGATCTATAGAGGTATGCACCATATCTTACTAATGAGAAGTATAAAGTTCAATGGTTTTTCAATGGTTTTCCATTAAAATTTAGAGATCAGATTGAGTATCATGAGCCTCGGTCACTTGAGGAATTTATCGGGAAACTGAAGCATTTCTATGAGCAATAAAAGCGTAAGAATGAATCTCAACATGGGTGGAAAGGAAAGGACAAAGGTAAAGGTAAATGGAAGACTGAGAGGACAAGGCCTCAACATATAGATGAGAAAGAGATTGTGGCTAACCGCAAAAGAGATTTAATGTAGCTAGATAGGGACATGAGTCACAATAGCAACATAGAGGTGTTGGTATTGGTTGGTTGGAATGTTGGATATGTGGCAAGGAACTGTACCTTAAGATAGATTCTCCACAAAACTAGGGTGGTAGGCCTCATATGTACAGTGCATAGGAGGTGCATATTGTTAGGGATGTTGGTCAGAGTATTCCATATATCTATACAGCAGTGGACAACAGGTGGGCAGAACACCATGTATCTATCATTGAGATGGACGGTAAGCTTTGTGATCAAGTTATTTCTATTTTGATTGACCTTGGATCTAATTATAGCTATGTTATTCCTAACTTGGTGGATAAGTGTGGTTTGAATAAGGAGTTGCATGCAAAGTCTTGGTTAGTGCAGTTGGCTACAAGTACAAAGAAGTGAGTTCATCATTGGGTAAGATCTTGTGCATTTGATTTAAATGGTATGCCTAAGACAACACATTTGAATGTGTTACCATTAGGATCATACAATATGTTGTTGGGCATGGATTGGTTGTATCTACATAGAACCAAGGTTGGATGCTATGACAAAGATATTGAGTGTGAAGATGACAATGAAGAATGAAGGGTCTTGCAACGTAAGAAGAAAGCCACATCGGTTAGGATAGTGACAACTATGCAATCAAAGCGTAGTCACAGGAAAGTGCAAGCTATTTTCAATACACATTTATAGTGATAAGGGTAAGGAGGTTAAGGATGAAAATGTGTTGAGTAGATACCCAATGTTGTAGCAGTTTCAGGATGTATTTCCAGAGGAAATTACAGAGTTTCCACCTCATAGGGAGGTAGAATTTTCTATTGAGTTAGTGCCAGGGGCATCTCCAACATCTAAAGAAACTTACAGGATGAGAACACCTGAGTTGGTTCAGTTAAAACTGCAGCTGGAGGAAATTCTGGACAACGGATATAATAGGCCAAGTGAATCACCTTGGGGTGCACCAGTCTTGTTTGTGAGGAAGAAATATGGTACCCCCGGATTATTCATTGATTACGGGCAACTGAACAAAGTGACTATCAAGAAAAAATATTGTTTGTCGAGGATTGATGACTTGTTCAATCATCTGAAGGGAGAAGTAGTGTTCTTGAAGATACAATTGAGATCTGGATACCATCATGTAAGCATTAAAGAGGAGGACATTTACAAGACTGCATTCAGGACCAAGTATGGCCATTATGAGTTTGTTGTTGTTCCATTTGGCCTAACTAATGCTCCAGATACATTCATGTGTTTGATGAATATTGTGTTGCATCCATATTTGGATAAGTTTGTTATTGTGTTCATTGATGATATACAGGTATATTCTAAAAATGAGGAAGATCACATCGAGCACTTAGTAGAATTATTGAGATTGTTGAGAGAGCATTAGTTGTATGCTAAGCTCAGCAAGTGTAGTTTCTTTCACTCAGGTGAACTACTTGGGTCATGTTGTCTCCAAGGAAGGCATTGCAGTAGATATAGATAAGATAAGGGCCATCATGGAGTAGGTAGCTCCTAAGAATGTGGATGAGGTGAGATCCTTCAAGGGTTTGGCAGGTTACTACATGAGGTTCTTCAGGAACTTCTCACAGATTGCTTATCCTATCACATCTTTGCAAATAAAAGGTAAGAAGTTTGAATGGACAAAGGAAAGTGAGGCTAGTTTTGAGCAGCTCAAGAAGTTGTTAACGCATGTGCTAGTGTTGAAGATTATAGACTCGAACAGAGAGTTTTGTTGTGTGCACACATATGTGAAAGAGAGGACTTGGTGGAGTCCTTATGTGGGATGGATAGGTAGTATGTTATAAGTCACAGAAACTGAATGAGAATGAGTATAACTATCCCACGCATGATCTTGAGTTAGAAGTGATTATGCATGCATTGAAGATGTGGAGGCACTATCTTGTTGGAGGGTGGTTTATGCTTATGAGTGATCACATTGAGGTATTTGTATGATCAGCCGAATATGAATTCCAGGTAGTCTAGATGGTTGGCCACGGTTAGCGAGTTTGATTTTGAGATCAGGTACATCAAAGGTAAAGAGAATTGGGTGGAAAATTCTCTCAGTATATGGGTACATGTACATCGCTTGGCAGTTATGAGCTCCTATGATATGCACTTATAGGATAGGATCTTGCAGGTAGGACAACATGATGTCAGATATATGGATATTGTGCACAGGTTGTAGTAGGGTGATAGTACAAGTATAGGTCATGGTATAGGTACAGGTATAAGTATAGGTACATGTAGTGGTACAAGTAAAATTGAAAGTACAAGTATAGTTATAGGTACAAGCATAGGTACAGGTGAAGGTGCACAGGGCATGGACTATCGTCTTACAGTAGATGGATTGGTTAGATTCTAAGACAGGATATATGTACTGGATAACAGTGAGCTCAAGAAGGTGATCTTGAGGGAGTTTCATGTGAAACCATATTCAGGTTACCTAGGTTATCAAAATACACTGACAACAGTGAAGAGATATTATTATTGGCCGAACTTGAAGAGGGATGTAGTAGAGTTTGTGGTTAGATGTTTCGACTATCAGTGAGTGAAAGAAGAGTGTAAAGATCTAGGTTGATTGTTACATCCATTTGTGATTCCAAAATGGAAATGGGAGTTCATTTCCATGGACTTCATCACAAGGTTTTCGAAGACATTAAAGGAGCATGATTCCATCATGGTCATTGTGGACAGGTTAACAAAGGTTGCAGACTTCATTCCAGTGAAGTCTACATTCTCAGATACTGATGTGCCACAGGTGTTCATCAGAGTTGTGGTTAAAATACATGGTGTTCCGAAGAAGATTGTGTCAGACATGGATGCAAATTTCACTTCCAAGTTTTGGAGGGATTTATTTGCAGGTTTTGGGCACAAAGTTATCCTTCAACACAACTTATCATCCGAAACAGATGGACAGACAGAGAGGGTCAACAAAATATTGGAGCACATGTTGAGGATGTATGTGATGCATCAACAGGGAAAGTGGAAAGCATATCTCCCTTTGTTAGAGTTCTCATACAACAACGGTTATTAGGAGTCATTGAGGATGAGTCATTTTGATGCATTGTATGGGCGGAGTTGTAACACTCCCATTAGTTGGAATGATCTGGTTAGCAGAGTGTTTATTGGACCAGTTATGTTGGAAAACATGGAATAATAGATCCAGGTGATCAAGAAGAATCTCAATGCAACATAAGATAGGAAGAAGACTTATGTAGACAATAATGAGTTGTTCAAGGAGTTCTAGGTTTGGGAACAGGTGTACTTGCACATCGAACTGAAGAAGAGCTCCTTGCGGATTGGATCATGTGCCAAGCCAACACCACGATTTTATGGACCCTTCAATATCATTGAGAGGATTGGGCCAGTAGCCTGTCAACTTGCACGACCTCCGACAGTGAATGTCCATGATTTTTTCCATGTATCTTTGCTTAAGAATTATGTTAAGGATGTTAATCATGTGATTGACTGTTCTGTATTATGGGTGGAACCAGATGGAGAATTCCAGCCAAAGCCTGAGTGTATATTGCAGAAAAAGGTGATCATGCTCCAAAACCAGGCAATTAAATAAGTAAAATTGCAATGGAAGCACTTTGGGCTCAATGAAGCTACATGGGAGATGGCGGATCATATGTGGGCCATCTATCCTTCCTTGTTTTCTAGTTGAGGCAAAGAAGCTTGATATGGTGGTTTGGTAATTGCTTATGGTGGCTTGATATTTTCTTGTGGTGGTTTGGTAATTTCTTATGGTGGTTTGGTATTTTTTTATGGTGGTTTGGTACTTGCTTATGGTTGTTTGGTATTTGCTTTATGATGGATTGATATTTTCTTTATGATGGTTTGATATATGCTATATGATGTTTTGATATGTGCTTAGACATGGTGTTTAGTATATTTTTTGATATATTCTTTGGTATATGATTTGACATATGTTTTGGTATCTATATTTTGATGATGTTTTTATATCTACACATAGGTTGGATGTAAGTACCATAACGAGCTAAGTTATAATGCTCCATTATGCGGTATGGGTGTCATGTTATTATTCTATCATGTGGCTATGTTATCATGATGTTATGATGTTATATGAGTTGGAACTCAATAGGATTATCATTGTAAATACCATAATGAGTTGTGTTATAAAGCTCCACTATGTGGTATGTTGTCATGTTGTCATGATGTTTTTCTCTTGAGCAGATCTTTCATTGTAAATATTGCATCGAGCTATGTTATAAATCTCCATGAGAAGTATGTCTTCTTTTAGTGGGTTGCTAAGATATATGAGTGGTTGAACACTGAGGATGGTTTCCCCCAAGGGGGGGGGGGTTCTATAACAACCTCGGAAAAAATTCCATGTAATAAAAATTAAAAACAATAACCATGTATGAATGAGACACTTATTCCAAGTTGAATGTTTTGCAAGATATCCTAGGGGGTGTTAATTTGGTTGTTTATGGATAAGGAAATTGGCAAAGGTAAGGCTAAGGCTTTGGAAAGGAAAAATGGCAATTTTGGCACAATTATTTATGAAAATAATGGAAATAAGGAGAAAAAGGAGGTGAAAGGACACAAGTTGCATGTGAGGAGGAAAATGAAGGAAAATAATGGAAAATGAAGAAAATAGAGGCCTCATTCATAAAAAGGCTTCTGAGGATTAGTTGGTAACCTTTTGTCAGTTCAGTTTTGGAGCACTTTCATTATTCTCTCTCTCTGATACTCTTGGACACTTAGAGTTTTCTTGGAGCACTTTGGCATTGGAGCAAGAAAGGAAAAGAAGCTAAGAGGAAGCAAGGATCAAGTAGGGAAAGGCAAGATCAAGCAACTACAACATGATTCATTGTAGGTATTGACTTGCATGTGTATTTTACTTGCTATATTTGGCATGCATGGTATTTCATGTGGTTTGTTTTTATCAAATCATGGGTTTTTCCAAGTATACTAGTGTTTTAAGCCTAGACTTTCCATTTTTCAGATAGCCATGGTGTGATAGGGTTATCATGTTTGGTTGAGTTGGATTGTTGGATGGATTTGAGGTTGAGTGAGGTGGATCTCCAAAATGATAAAACACATGGCCTAGTAACCCTTGAACCAGACTGTGGGTTACAGTAAATCCAGATTTTGTGTTTCCTCAAATAGCCTAGGAATCCTTGCCAGTGAATGGAAAGATATATGGTAAAGCCTAGAGGCATTTTTCTCTCTATTGGGCCAAGTAATCATGGGTTTCGGTTATGCGGTAAATCCTAGAGAGAGGGTCTCCTTTTAGGACCTAGTGATATGGGTTTGGATTGCGGTAAATCCTGAGAGACTAGGAGATAGGAAAATTCATCACAATGTAGGTGGAGAAATCTGGTGGCATCCATGCTTGTTTGGAGTAGTGATCAGGTGGAGATCATGGTAAAGCCTGTTATGATGTGTTCATTGTGTTGGCCTAGTGATCGGGTGGAGATCACGGTAAATCCTGTTGTGATGTGTTCATTGTGTCGCCCTAGTGATTCGGGATGGATTACAGTAAAGCCCGGTTTCTATTGATGATGCTGAGGTGGTTTAGGCTCAGTATGCCCTGGTTGAGTTCATTTGATTTGAGTCCCAAATTCATGCTTGGAATATGGCACGAAATTGAATGGATAAAGAGAGATTTGGCTCGGCCATTCTATGGTCAGGTGGAATGTGGTAGCCCCATCTCCGGTTGGTTCATTCATTAATTAATGAGAAATTCATTCCCTTGATTTTCATGTGAAAATGTAATGATATATATATATATATATATATATATATATATATATATGGATTTTGATCGCTGATATGTTTATGGTATTTTTGTTATTATGTTGGTTATATGTACATTTTGTGACAACAACTATGTATGGCTTCGAGCATGTGTTTACTTGTAATTGAATGGATATGGTATCTATGACCTAATAAGTGATAAGGCAAAAAATGGCATGAGAGAACAATAGTTCATAGCGATTCTCAGATAAATATGATATCCCTACACTTAATTATGTTGTTTACACTTGTAGACTACATGTTGACAATATGTTTGATGAAATACCTGTCATGGATAGTAGGGGTCTGGTTAAGGTCTTGATCAAATTATTGATTTTGCATCATTGTTTCCTTGTATTTTACTTGATTCTCAGCTTTCATTCCATTCTAAGTAGTGGCCTAGGCTCTGGGCATAAAAAGGTGGCTTAAATCTCAGGGTTCTAGCACAAAATTGGCAATTTTAGTCCACAGTTGCTGGCAGACATGCAGAGGGGATTCACTCAATGAACCTCTGGCATATCGCCTGCGTTCATGACATACTAAACAATACCCCTAATTTGACTACATATTGGAGAATACCTCTAAAAATCACATTATATAACCCCATACTAATATGAACCCAATACACCTCCCCAATTTAAAAAAACCCTATTTTCACTAGATATTATAGGTATCCATTTTTTCCATTAACATTTTTTATACCCCTTTATATTTTTTCATTAACTTTGAGCTCCATTTTTTATAGCCATAAATATAAAAACCCTTTACCCCCTATATATCCCCCAATATATTAAGTCAATTTTACCTCAATATATCTCCCCCAATATGAACCCACGTGGTATGGTATTGGTACCCCAATGAATCCCTCGTGCAAGCAGGCCTATGAAAGTGACTTTAGGTCACTGGCAACTCCCTTATGCATATCACAAGAGAGATTATGGCATAAGAGGTCCAGAACAATAGTGGTACCTAGGGACATGTTGTCTGAGTGGCTCACTTGTCTCCTAAGGGTTCTGTTGATGATGTTGGATGACTGTGTGTGATGTTTTGTTGATTCCACTTCCGTAAGGTCACCTAGGAGGTTGAATCTGATCATAGTAACCTCTCGTCTCATGTTTACCCCAGTTGGCATGGTTACTTGGGTGGATGTGGGAGGAGGGTATTACAAGAGAGATACATGAGTTCTTACCTAAAATGATATATGAGATCCAAGAGAAGGAAACCTGAATTCTAAGAAAGCACTATATTTTGTTTTAAAGAAAGAAGGGCACCAAGTCCTATCATGAGAAAAGTATGATACTTGAGCTGCTACAGTGTGAAAATATAGTATGACATAACAATAATATGATGAAATATTGGTAGAAGTTTAAAATGCTACTAACAATGACATTTCTATGCTTCACAAGTCTAAGAACCTATCTACAAAGTGAATCTCTTGGAGAAATGTAAGAGACGTGATTTGGTTATGGGTATAGCAAATGAGAAATCTGGACATTAACATGGGATAATAATCTAGGAACAACAAATTTGATTGGACTTGAAGAAGAATCAAATCTTCAAGCTAAAATGGATAAGGTATTTACAAATTTTAGGTACTTTTCATGTTACGTGTCAATGGTAATCAAGAAAAAGGATCTCGATAAATATTAGTGACAACATCATGAAAACAATTGATGATATGCTATGTCTTATAGACTAATAATTTCATTGGTGTTTTGCAATATGATAATAACTTTGAAATTTCTAGTGTTTATATAATATTTATATGATAGATCTTGAAGACCTAAAATTTATGGTTTCACAACTAACCTTCCAAACTGATGAATTCATTTGAGGAACACATTGAAAGAACCCAGTTGCAATATGAAGATAGAACATGCAAAATAATGTTGATTTCAGAGGGAGAAAGTAGAAAAAATTAACATGGCACTCTAACTAGATGATATAATTTGGAAAATCTAATATTGAAGATCTAATTGGGATTTTACTTGGCTCCTTGAAAGGACATATTGCAAAAAAAATTGAAAAGGATGGAAGGAAAGTATGGGTGATGACACTAATCAACATTTGATGTGATCTATTGAAAGAAGTAAGCAATGACAACTTCAAGTAGGAAGGTTGATCATGACAAAAATAATATCATGGACATGATGTTAAACCTGGTTGATTAGCTCATTCCATAACCATGTTGATTGATGATTGATATCATGGTGAAAGCTTTTGATATAATTTGAAGAAAGACCATGTGAAAGAATGTTTATTTCAAAGGAAACAAATAAGAAAAATATGTTACCTTAACGAGAGGCCATCATTTTGAGGTAATTATGATATTGATGTTTTGGTATTGGTTATCTCTATGGTATATGGTTTTGCTACTTGGAAGAATGTTGCAGAAATGCATAATGGAAGTTGAGGCAAGTGTATCTATAACTATTTTATTTTGGAATCAATTCAATAAATTCATGAATTGAATGGATGACCTTGATAATCCTTGGAGGAAAATATGGTCAAGATGTCTACATCATCTTAGGATTGAAAATTAACAATACAAAAATATAACTTTATCTTTATGTTTCGATGGAAATGAAAATCACTTTCATTATTAGAGGGAGCTATTATTAGCTCTAATTTGATTGGATCAATATAATGTCTTTGTTGATATTTACTAGAGGAAAGTGACATGAAATTTTAATGGCTTGAACCCTATCTATTATGTGTAATTCTCACTATTGCGAACAAAGGTGAATTCCCTAGATCTAGTGGTCTGATATAGAACAATAAAAGGAAAAAATATCAAAGTTTAGATTAGAGAAGTTAGAGTATGGGAAAGAAGCCTACCTATAATCTGTATCAAGCATTCCTTTCCTCCTTTCTTATAAGCTCCAACTCTAGCTCCAAATGTTATAATTAGAACCTGCACACACGACTAAAAAAAGAAAAAGAAACAAAATCCACGTAATGTTCTCTAAAATATCTATTCAATGAGTTAGCTTGAAATCAAAATACATGAGTGCAAATATAACACAAAAAATATAGGAAAACAAGATGCTTCTTGTATAATTGATATAGGAGAGAATTTACAACTATAAATATGTTGTAGAGGCTACAAACACCCTCCAAAATTTTTCCTTAGCCTATTTTGGAGCCTCCCTACCAACCTTCACAGCAACTTGCCTTGCTTTGTCAAGTCCTCAAGCTTTAGTGTCTTTCTTGCTCAAAGGTAGCATGTCGATCATAGTTTTATCTTTTCCTTTCACAGGTTGCTCATCTGGCCTTGGTCTAGCTACAAGCTGAGCAACTTCCCATTGAAATTTGTGCATTTATGGATGGAAACTAGCCATTCCCTCCAGGAATTGTGCAATTCCCTTTGATAGCCTACTGGGCTCCAGGATCGCACAAACCTGCCAGCCAACCCTCCCAACAGGAATTGCACTTTTTCCCATCAACGGGAAGTTTAGCCCAGGATTTGCACAAATCTGGGTAGCAGTTAGCTGCTGGGCCCAGAAATTGAGCAATCCCCTTGGGAAGTCAGCCCAGCTTACAGTCAGAAATGCACATTTTTCTCCAGCGATCGAGTAGTCGCTTGCATGTGCAGCTGAGTTGACCGGTTCCCTCTAGGACTGAGAAAAACATACTTGCATGCATAGGCTTCTTCTCCCAAGGAAGAATGAAAAGGCATCCCTTGTTTCAGGGATCTATGTTTAGCAATTGGAGATTACATGCAAGGAGTAATTCTGAAACCTCCCTCCAAGTGTCGCTTCCTCCTAGATTTGTGGCATAAGCATCATAACCTCGATGTTATCAAAACTCATCAACCAGATGCTGCAGAGCTCATTCCTCACATTAACCTTGTAGCTATAACATCCCACATCACATCTAGAAGTAGTTGGCACATTCAACTCAGTTGTTTTTTGGTAAGCTCACATCCTATGCCTTGTTCTGAATTTATGTTGCTTTTTGTGTATTCTCTTGTGTGAGTTCTGTTTTCTTGATTTCTTTGAGCGCCTACTATCATTTACATGTATACTAGCTTGTCCTAGCTCTGTTTCAGTTTTCACTTCTATCTCATTGCTGTTGCATGCATGAAACTGTTTTGTACGAATGTTCGCCCAACTTGCGAACTGCCTCACCCACATGCATGTTTATCCATTTTCTCAAACCTCAATTCATGTTTTGCATGCACTGTTTATCACTTCTGCTATCGCTTAGTGTTTCCATGCATTCATCGACTTACTTTCTTTCAGTTGCCCATCGGCAAGTCAGACCAACCTAGGCCTGGTCTCTGCCTTCACCAACGTTGCACTATGTCATTTGGAGAAGGAAGATTCACATTCCTCTCTAGATTTGTGCAATATGGCCCAGCACTAGCCTCTTGGACTAAATTTTGCATTTCTGGAGGTCAGTGGCTACTTGGCCCAAAAATTTGCGCAAATTTGTCCGTGGGCCAGTAGTCCTTCCTAGCTGGAATCGCGCATTCTGCAATCCCAACAGCCAATTGCCAAAATGGATTGCACATTTTGTAGTTCCAATATTCAGTTAGTCTCCCAGCAACCCAAACTATTCCTTGTGTAGTTTTGGTAGTCAGTCTCCCAACCTCCTGGCTGAAATTACACAACCTTCATGACCATTCACCCAGGTATGTTTCAGTTCATTTCTCATGTTCATTTTGGTTTTCAACTGACATATTGCTTGCTATGAGTGTTTCCATGTCTCCAGGTATCACAGGTGTTCATCTGCCTCTCAGCAGTATAGGTACAATGGTTTCCAAGAGAGTAGAGACAAAGACACCGTTCATAGCACACTTGGGGATGTAATTGATCAAGTGTCCATGGTCTTACCTACTCACGAAGACATCAAGTTGTTCATGGACGAGGACATCAAGCAGCAACATCACAGTGAGCAGTATCATGAATAGCAGCTGAAGGCAACATGCCAAATGCAACAAATGCAGTGAATGCAGCGAACACAACAAACACAATGAATGCAAGAGGAAGGTTGTTGACAACATAAAGGTGGAGAAAAGTTGCAAGATCAAGAAGATCTAATGATAATGAAAGCAACTTTGGAGACTCAGACTATGAACTGACGACACGAAATGAATATCACACGAAGGTAGAAGAAGGAATAAATAAGGAGTTGCATGTGCTGAAGCATCAACTCGGGAAGAACATGAAGCTGCATAGGTTGTCCAATGAGTTGCAGTAGGAACAGGAACAGCAGCGGGTGCAACATGCACTCACGAATGAAACTATGCTAGTACAAGTAAAGGATCCATCCTAGAATAGGACACAAAGCAAACATGGTGCGAAATGTTTTTATCGCATGCAAAGGATCTAGTAGCATGCATGTTGTTGATCACATGCATGCAATCCAACCCATTCAACACACTCACCAAGGTGAAGACAAGAAACAAGTCCAACTGGGGCTGAACATGCACTTGGGCAAGTTGATGCACATGACCACCAACACACAGTTGAAGATCAGCATAGACACTATGCATCAGTGTTTTTTCCAGTTCAACCATACCCAAGAAGGCCATGTGCATTTATCAGACGAGTTGGATGAATGGGACAAACCAAGCACCGGTTGCAATGGAGGAAAGAGTTTGCTTTAGTGAGATGTCACCATAAGGTACATGCACACCATCACGGACGACCATGCTTGGCATCAGTTCACCAGCTTCACCATCACAAGCATGTCGAAGAGTTGGTCTCACTATAGCGGACCGAGTGTCAGTGATGTCTTCCAAGGCTTGCTCAAGCCATGTTGTATCACATGAGTACATGTGCATTATAATGTTGAGTCATGTCAACTGTAAGTCAAGTGTCAACAGTTAGATGTAACAGTCATAGAGTAGGTGAAGAGTCATGAGGGTAGTTGAACTGACACAAAGGGGAATGTCAAGGGTCACCCCACCCTTTGGTATCAATAGTCCCTCATAACTCATTGTATAGGCTTTTGGTGAGACAAGCTTCTACTAGGACTATCTTGAAGAAGACTTGGACATTATTGTAACGTGCCTTAGCTTCTCCACTGCATGGAGCTAGTACATCTCTTTGGAGGATCAGGCGGATGTGGCTATAACGTTCTACTGATAGGGATAGTAGGTTTACATGGTGTATTGTATGATTGTGACTTACACTTCTTTATATAATAAAACCCAACACATTTTCATGCACATGTTATTATTGTAGTTGGACTGCTCCAGTTTCCTTAATGATATACGTTGTTTAACTTACGTACTTCTGTATGAACTGATTCACATGCAATTATATGAATCTTGTTGTTAATGTGTTGCATATGTTATGAATGATGTCGCTATCCGTGTTTACTGCTCTTTCGAACATCAGACAGACCTTCCTCATGAACCTGGTTATATCAACTATCACAATCATCTTGGACTGATCTATGAGTGTTGTTCATGTTATCTTACCTTGTATGTTGGGATTGTCGCATCTATGTCGACTGCTCTGTCGAAAGTTGTGCATGTCCTTTGTGTTGTGTGTTCTTAGCCGATTTGGGACTGATCCCTTTCAACCTGGAACTCACCTTCACCTTCCTCTCCCTTTGAAGTGTTGGAAACTATCATACTCATTCCTTGACTCATCGCATCATTCACACCCTTGCTACTGATAGAGTTATCTTACTTTCCTTTGTGCGACATCGTGTTCAAGGCATTACCTTACGACCCACTGCTGGGACTCCTACACCAAACAGTCTGAGGTCTAATTGGGACTTCTTACCGAGGAGATCCCCTTGACATGTTGGCGGGTCCAACACCATCAAAAAAATAGTAATTGACTTTGTAGGTGTCTCCCCAAGTTGACTTGTCCTTCCTTGTCACAAAGCACACCTCAATATAAACCCTAATGCATGAATATGATGACTCTTTTTGGTTAAAAGTAGTATCATGAGGGCACTAGCAATCTCTAAAAGCCAACCCAAACCTTATGGGAGGCAATAAATTTATAGGATGAGTGTGGTAGTTTAGGATTTACCATTATGGGCTTGAGATCCACATATGATGGGAGGATGAGTTCAAGGTATAAGAGACGAGGTCTCCAAGATAGGATCATATAGGAATTCTAGCTCTCTATCTCTGGTAAATAGTTAAAACTACCTTGGAATCTTCAGAGATATTTTTTAATTTTCCCAAATTTCTAAACTGAGGGCACCTACAGAAGGGAGCAACATGTGCTAACTAGTTATGGTGAACAACCATGAAGCATACACTAAATGCAGGTGACCAAGCAAAAAATGTGCACTGGGGCTAAAAACAATGTTTTTGAGCAATTTTCCCAAAAACTCAGACTTTTTGGAGAAGTGATGCTTAGGGATTTGTGAAGGGACAATGACAAAATGTTCAAGGATGTTGATTGATCCAGTTTGCAGGCCTATTGACTAGATGTGACAAAATGGCCATAACATTGTCATAGACTAAATAAATGTTGGCTCTATTACAAAAACTCAATAAGATGAGATGCAAAGGAGAGGAGGAGCCATGCAAATACTACTTGAAGATATCCATGAAGAACTAGTAGATGATGTAGTGATGAGTTCTGTGATAGGTTAAAGAGGTTTTGGTTATGTCTTCCTAATTAAAATGAAGTAAGGAAACTCCTTTATGCTTGAGAGGGAGTAAGAAGTCTCCTTAAATGTTTATGAAGGAGAAAGGACCTATTCCCTTTAAAGAGGGAATGAGGATCTCCTCTCTAGCTAAGAGGGATTTATGTTAGACATCATATTATCTATGTGGAATGGACTAGACCAGGAAAAACAACCATAAGTCTAGTGAAGGCACTAAGAAGGAGAATGGAGGATTGGATAAGAATCTAAGGTTGATACTCCTTGAGGATATAGAATCTGACATAGGAAGTAGACTGGAACTCTTTGAGGTTTCGATAGGGTATCGAAGACAAAAGTGGTCGAAGAGGACCAACATTCTTTAAAGATCGGGAATCCAAGATAAGGATAACCCTAAAAGGACATATCTAGTGAACATCGAGATGGGGTATGTGCCTTAAGAGGTAGTATGGTGTCTCACGTAAATCATCCCAACATTATGCTCTGATAGAAGTATATATTTTTAGTTAAGGCCTTGCCATGTTGATAATGTTGGTTATGATGTTGACGCTTAAAGAGGTCTTACCAATCCAAATCTTCTTATGAGAACATTTTAGATTGAGAGAATCCTTATACAAATTATGTAATTATTAATATCTCCCTAGTTAAGAGTGAGTGTTGGAGAATGTAACTAGATTCGGTCTTCATAATGACTTTTGTAATCATGATATTGTATATTTTATATGAAAAGAGAAAAATAAATTTTATTTGTTCAAGCATGGGTTTCATGCTCAAATTCTAGGTCAAATCATGTTCTTCATGCCTCTAGATCTTCTTGAGTCAAACAATAATTTTTTTCATGTATTGTAGCCCTATTTAGACTTGTTGTAACAAAGAAAATAATTATTTTTTAGTCTAGTAAGTCATTTTCTCCTCCAAGGTCAAGTCATCCCTACCAAAGAGAAGTCATCTCATAAGAGGCATATTTGACCCCTTGAGAAGAGAATATATAGAAGAGACTTTGACTTCCTTGGATCATAATAATCAAGTTCAATCTTCACAAGAAAGAAGAAATAAATCAAGAGCAAAGTTCAAGGAGAAGATTATAAGTCAAAGCAAGACAAGAAGAATTGGTTTTTTGTCATTCTCAACCCACATGTGCAAACAAGCTAGGGTTTATGGGAAACTGCAGGACTGAGAATTGCAGGTATGAATTTTAGACCTATGTTAGAAGGTCAAAATTTTGACTGGGAGAAGAATTTCAGAAGTTTGACTTTTGTTGACTTGTTGAAGCTTGACTTGTAAGGAAGGTTTTGTTGGAGGGTTGACTTGGTGCTTGGAGGAAGTATTGGATATTTGATTTCTCATTTGATTTGATTCTATAGGAAGAGAAGCGTTATTGTTGGGTTTTCCCCTTGGAGGAGTTTTTCCTTGGCTTGGAGCCTATATCTTGTGTTCATTGTCTTTTCTTGTGATCTTCATGGTTTTAGTAATTTTTTTATGAAAAGAACATAATAAGAAGAAAAGAAGCTAACATAATATCACAAGTAATTATCAAAGTAAGGAAAATCAACTCTAATTTGCACACACATTGATTTTCTGACATTCCTCTCCCTCTCTATCTCTCTCCCTTCTCTCCCTCTCTTCCCCCTTCTATATCTCTTCCCTCATTCTCTCCTCTCTCCTTCTATCTCCATCTCCCTTATCACTCCCTCTCTCTCTCTCCACCCTTATCTATCTATGCATTTCTTCTTACCTCCCTCTCTCCCACCTTCTCTCCTTCTATCTCTCATGTCCTCTCTCTCTCTTCTTTCCTCTCTCTCCCTTTCTCTCCCAGCTTCCTCGGTCTCACTCCCTCATCTCTCTCTCTCTCTCTCTCTCTCTCTCTCTCTCTCTCTCTCTCTCTTTGCCCTCCAACTCTATCACTATCTCCCTCCCTCTCTGCTGGCTTGAGGGGGCTTGGACCCAGGTTCAGAGTTAGTTGTGCTAGCCAACAAAACCCTAAACTACTAGCCTTTTCGGCAATAACGCACATAACATAGGCTACAGTCTCACTCGAAGCAATATTGGGGGATGCTAGAACTAGGCTTCTGCATCCATAAGGCTATGTGATGTGGTTTAAGGTGTTTCTTATCATTTTAGTTTTGATATGACCTTCGTGAACCCTTATTCATGAACTTAAATGATTTTCTATTAAATAAAGTTATAAACTATGTGTAAATATTTAATCATGCATAAAATAACATATAACAATAGATCTTGATCTTCACGGAGTTCTTAAGATAAAATATAGATAAATGTCATTTTATTACGTGAAAATATAGAAAATACACAAGTGGATAAAATTAGACACAAAGTTGCTTCAAATATCTTTTATTAATTTAGATCTTCCTTATACAACTTTCCTAACCCCGCACACATAGCTACAGGGGTCCACACACTCAGCTATGGACTTACCAAGGTCTCTGTGCAATTAGCTGCAGGAGCCTTCCTATTCACCCGAAATCAGAAAGATATTACAAAATCGGACTCAAAAGTATTTCATCCCTCAAGTAATTGATTCCCTTAGACCCACTAAGACACCTATTAATACTCTTTTCTATTACAATACCATGGTCCGCAAACCATGAGAGGATCTCAAAACAATTCCAAAATATAAGGGGTTTTGACCTTCCTAAAACCCCTTGACTCCTATTTGACCTGCGCTACTCATGCTCCACTCCTCAAAATGCAAAGACTTACATATTTTAACAAAATGGACCCAAGGGACCCTGTCCCAATAGGCCCCCAACATAATTATGTGACTCGTCCTTGAGTCACACCTCGGGTATGATTTGGATGTTTTCTTTTAGGCTGGTGAACAAATAGTTCACTCGGTGAAGCACCTCCATGCATTGAACTACTTCATGTCGAACGTATTCAACAAACTTTTTCATTGTTGGCCCTTCTACTGTTAGGCCGATGGTTTGCTACGTCTGCTACATACTCTTGAGTGTGCCTTCCACAGTTTGTGAGAGTTTCCCTACTTCTTTTTCCCATGGCTGCATTTGTGTAGTGATGATCTACATCTTCTTCTACAGCTCCTTGATCATTCCTTATAGGGATGTCCCCTCTTTCAATCGGGAAAACCGTTGCACAGGGGCTAAGATGTGTGTCGTTGCCTTTATCTCTTAATACTACAAATTTTATCCTGAATGGTGATTTCGATCTTTTTCACTTGTGGGTCCTCTTGTAGCAAGGCCCACAGTTCTAGAGTCTCTTCAAACAACTAGCTACACTCCTTGATTACAACATCGAGCTTTGCCTTGTCTATTCTGATGGCATCATCATGTTACTCTCGGATCTCCGATGGTGTGGTGGTCTATAGCTTCAATTGAAGATCAGTTATTTTTAGCTACAGATCAAAGCAAACTTTATCCACGTGTGGCTTTTATTCTCTAAACACATATGCCATCTACTGCACTATTTCTTTAGAAGTGAACTCTGACTGAATTTAGAGCTTAGGGAGATCATTGCATACTCTGGAAATGGACTTCTCTAATTGTGCCCTTCTCTCAGCTGCCTCATCACGATCCTAGAGAGCTTCATGTTTTTCATCTCGCATCTGTTGACTAGTGATCTGTGCATCCTTGATCACCATGAGAGATTGTTTCTCTCACACTTGAAGCTCATTTATTACACCCTAGTGTAGCTCATGTAATGTTTATAGGGGGAGAACTACGAGGTTAGTACGTATGTCTTTAGGCAGCTAGCAACTTTCCCATTCTGCGACATCATTCAAATATAGAGATCAATCAGGTAAGGGTACAACATGGAGCTCTGAAGTGAGGACCGACTGCACACTACCAAATTCCGTTGGTTTCTCACTCGCTTGAGATCAGCTCGCTTGAACCATGCTCACTTGAACCTGGCTCACCTGAACTTGCAACTATGTGAGGCCTGCATGGACCTTTCTCAAAACAGACTGATATTGTTCTTCAATTTGGCCCCAAATTTCTTTTGTCGCAGACCTAATAGTATCTCCAATTTCATCAAAGTCCCCCTCAGTGAGGGCCATGGCCTCTGCACCAACAAACTTATTAGACTTGTGCATATTTTGTGTGCCTCCCACACTTGACTTTTCATATAGTTTAAGAATAAAGGGAGAATCAACATTCTCCTGGTCTACAAAGGGGTCTTTAGTACCCTAATCCAGTTCTTTTTTATGTTGCACTTCATTGTGCTCACCCTCTAGTTCCTGCATGGTATTTTTCTCTAGGTCGATGGTCACCATCTTCTTTTCCTTTTGTGCCTCTTCATTGGTGCTTGCTACACCTTCTACACTAGTCCTTGTTATACCTTCGACAATATATGTTGGAAGAGCTAGTCAGTTGGCCACTGAAGGACCAAAAATGGCAACGCCGTCCATTTCTTCATCAAATCATGCCTCACACAGATGTATACATGATGGAAATCATCCTTAAAATATGCAATGTGCTGATATTATTTGAAAAAAATGGGTGACAATCATGGTTTCTGGTTAATCACCATACGCACTTCCATTTCAAACATTACCCATAACATCATATTTTCAATGACACAGGCAGGGTCCTTTGTTGCCCACAACGAGGAAAATTTGGCAGCCTCAAATAACACTAGACCTGTCATTGGGAACTAGCAATCCTCTGACATCCTCCAAGCTATCAACGTGATCAATAATAGTAGCCATGCGTAGTGGAATAATTTTCCTTCCTCCTGTTCTTTGCGGTAGTCATTAAAGAATTATTGGTATAAGTACTTTGCCCAATTGAATTGGACCCCCTTGCTACAATGTGCAGCAAAGGATACCACTGGTGTTAGTACTTCATCGACACAACATTTTCTCATGATTTTTCTTGCCAAAATCTATGCAGAAAAATGCACAGCTTCATTTGAGATAGAACTAATGGCATAACCCCATGAGTTATTCACCAACCCGAAGTCACTTTTCATTTGGTTTGTGAGATTTTTCTCCTATGACTTCCCCACAAAATCATCTGCAGGATTCACACCCTGATATGGTGGCACTGTGATTCTGTGGATCAACATATCATCAATTAGGATGGGCCCTCCCAGCTAGAGGCACCCATCATGAACCAGTGCCAAAAACTGGCACCAAAAAATGATAATAATAATGTTGTGGCTAAAATGTGGGACATACAACATATTGAGCAACCCTGCACACTCAATATTGGCTGCCCACTTCATTGGTTCAAGTCTTGTAACGCTTGCCTCCTCATAGTAGACTGTCTTTAAGTACTTACTAGGTTCCAATTGTGGAATTTTCTCATGATCGCCCAAATGGTACCCGGGCCAATAAGTTGTCCTCAGTAGGTGATTCCTCTGGCAGTAATGGCATGAATACCTTAAATTTCA
Organism: Pinus tabuliformis; assembly: GCA_031772625.1. Classification (NCBI taxonomy): domain Eukaryota; kingdom Viridiplantae; phylum Streptophyta; class Pinopsida; order Pinales; family Pinaceae; genus Pinus; species Pinus tabuliformis. Next base: position 740,376,211 of record CM062820.1, on the reverse strand, counting down.
TAGAGTCAGGGTCCCTAGTTACTTTGGTAGTTGGTTTTCATGGGGTTATATGCAGCAGAAGTAGAGAAATTGGCTCCACGCCTTCTATGATGATATCCTCAATCCCCACATTCATCTCTTCTTTGTCTAAGTCCTGGCGTTCCATAGGATGCTTGTTTATACCCATATAACCCTTCTTTCTCTACTCATTTCGGATCTTCCATGGCGATTTTTGAATCGGGGGTTGTTGTGGATTTTTCTACTTTTTCTCTCCTGTCGCAGAGGAAATAGGCTTTGGCCTAGTTGACTTGGGTGTTGTAGTAGGGATTGGGATTGTTTCATTCATGCTGTTTCATACCCCTCTCTTCAAGAATTCTAGCTCAACTTTTTCTCAATTCAGGGAATCGGACATAAAACAATACACTTAGCTTTTTAAGAAAAACAACACATAACAAATTCTCAAGAAGAAAAGTGGCCAAGTGTGGAGCGGGGTGTGAAATTTATAACTTGATTCAAGTTCAAACTGTACATTCCACCATAAAGCTTTCTCATAAATGTGATTTTGGCAGCAGATGATCCCATATTTTCACCTTAAATGCACTTCCCCCACTCCTTTTAATGGAAAATAGTTGTCAAATCAACTGTAGTTGCTCCATCAATCACTTTCTGGGTAGGATGCATGACAATCCTCCTTGTGGTGTAGCTACATTGTCACAGCTTCCATCTGCACACTCTCCCAACACATCGCGCAACCTTCCTTCATCGATAAATTTTTTCCTTGGAAGAGTAGTTTATAATCCTGCACTTTCTTTTAGTTACCAGAAGCATTAAGACTTTCCTATGTCCATGTAGTCATTGTGCAAGGGCAATATCATCCCTATAAACCTTTAGCCTTCTCCCATTAATCATGCCCGCAAATAATTCCCCATTTAGCTTCCCGAACTACGTCACCATCCGAAATGTTCTTAATTGCATATCATCCCAACCAATGCATCTGAAATTTCCCCATAAATTTGGTAAAATTACTATCATACATTAGTATCAAATCTCCATTTTTGAAGGTGTGCTGCTTGATGTGATGATCGTGCCATGCCTTTTCTATACCTTTTGTACCTGCTAATGGAAGCTAGCCAAAAAGCGGGCTTCCTGTAATGACAGCAACTATGTGAGGTGTTCCTCCATGATGTTGCAATCTTCCATCTTAGCTACTGTTTTGATTCTTAGGCTGGGCACTATGCATTACATCGGCATTACTACTTCTTCTCCGTAAACCAGTCAAAAGGGTGCTTTCCTAGTCAATTTCTTATAGGTAGTCCTATATGCCCATAGAACCGCTGGTATGCGTACATCCCAATCATTCCTATTAACATTATATACCTTTCAAATGGAATTCTCCAATATCTTGTTGAAAGCTTCAATAGTGCCATTCGCTTGGGGGTGATATGGTGTACTCTTCTTATGGTACATCAAGAACTCTTCTATTAAAGTTGTAATTGTCTCATTTATGAAGTGTGACCCTCTCTCACTCATTAGAATCTTCGGGCATCCAAACCTTGACATAATAAAATGAAATATGAACTTCACAGCAGTGTCCGTGATGCAATCCTTCATAGGTTGTGCCTTGGCCCAGCTGGTTAAGTATTTTTTCGCAGTGATAATATAATGTGCTACCGTCTTTTTTCTCAGTGGCTGAATAGGTCCAAAAAAGTCAATTTCCCATTTATCAAAAGCTTGTAACATGAAATGCAGATTTAATGGAAGTTCATCCCTTCGCGATGCTCTCCCAGTCCTTTGAAACACATCACATGCGTTTTAGTATTCCTTGGAATCTTTATGTATTTTTGGCCACCATAATCTTGCACGTAGTAGTAGCCTGACCTCCATAGTGCCTTCCAATGACACCACCATGTGCTTCAGCTAGAATATTGTGTCTTTCATATTTAGGCACATATCAGTGTAGAACTTCATCTGACCCCATATTATATAGTTGTCCTACAATCACAAAAAAATTGGTAGCCTTGACAACTAGTTCCTTCTTTTGTTGTGTTGTATAACCTTCAGGAGCTATGCCAGTAGATAAAAACTAAATGATGTATGAAAAAAGCGTGTCCGCGACCCTGACAGTAAAGAGCTATGTGTCAGGTAATCCTTCCTCAATATTTGTATGTTATTCACCATTTTCGATCTGAGAAAGGTGGTCCGATCTAGCATTCAATCTCCCGGGATTCACTATTACTTCAAAATCGTATTCTTGGAAAAGGAGAAACCATCTACAGATTGCCCCACCCCCAACACAAGCTTATTGACCAGGTACTTCAAAGCAGAATGGTTTGTGTACATCATGGAAAATTTTAGGGGCTAATGTTCGCCCAGTGGGCTAATTTTCCATGATTTCCACAAAAAATATTCGCCAATTTCCACTTTTTATAAAAGACGATTCGCCCAAATTTTAGAATGCAAAATTATTTTACCTTAAAAATCACCAACGTTATATAGAGACTATATATAAAACATTATAAATTTGAATAATTTTACAAATATATCAATAATCATTTTATAGTTTTCATATTATGGATTAGTGAGATTTGCCAGTGTTTTTAAACTTCAAGAAAATTTTCCATCCTTAAAATTTTCCTTTGTGTACATCTTAAAGTGCGCACCTAGTAGATAATGCCTGAACTTCTCTAGCACATAAACCATGGCCAAACCTTCGTGCTCTACAGTTTAGTAGTTCCTTTCATCCTTAGAGATTTTCCAACTGGCGCAGGCAATTGGGTGATTGATATCTCCTGCCCCTGGTTGTGTTAAGACAACTCCCAACACTATGAAAGACACATCCACATGTACGTGAACTTTCTTCTTCCAATCCAGGAATACTAGGATTGGCATAGTAACCATCTTCTCCTTCAGAATATCCAAGCTCTTCTGACAATCATCGTCCCAAAAAAATGTAACATCCTTCTTTAACAACTTCTCCATGGGCGTAGTGATCTGTTCATATGCCTTAATAAACTTCCGATAGTACCTGGTATGAGCCAATGTCGTGTGTAGATGCTTTACATTCCTAGGGGGCTCCAGATTGATAATTACAATGATCTTAATAGGGTCTACCATCAATCCTTGCTTACAGACAACGTGACCTAAAAATATTATGTAAGGTACACAGAAAATGCATTTCTTCAAGTTTAAAGAGATCTGATACTTCCTACAGGTATCCAACATCAGGCATAGACTAGAGACATGCTTCTTGACTAGCCAAAACACTTTCTAATAATCAGAGTAGACTTCCCAAAACTTATGAATGAACTCCTTGAATGTTACAACAACCACCCTACAGAATATTGCAAGAGAATTTTTGAGTCCAAAAGGCATAATTGTATACTGTTGTAGCATTTTTTGGTTTTGATAAGATAGAATAAAATAGTCAAAAGATAAAAAATGATATTTTGAAAAAATGTTAAGTTAGGATATGGACATAATAATAGTGAATAAAATGTTTTTGAAAAAAATATCTTGATGATGATGTCCATATCAAGGAAAATGTTAGGTTAGATGTCCTAAAAAAAATCAAGACAAAAAGAAAATGTTAGGATAGAAAGAAAAGAAAACAAATAAACTCTGAAAGTAAGCAAGTCTAAATGCCACTACTATTGTTTTTGCAAAATAATGGTTGTGTGCAGCTTGTTTTAAATGCCACAACCCATGAAAGTCAAACTGTTTAATCTTGACTGTTTCATGCTTTAAATTTGATGTTATAGTTAGAGAATAAAGATCTGGCCAAACTGTTTAATCTTGGCAGATCAGTAGTTAGGTAGAGAATAATAAGGTTCTCAACAGTTTAATCTGAGCCCTTGGAGGTTATAAGGTTAGAATTAGATAGTTTGTTTTTTGTAAAATAAAAAGAAAGGAAAAGAGTTTTCTAGCTTAAATGCACCCATTAAATGAAGAAAAAATGATAGGATAAGCAAAGGGTAAGTAGAAGAAAGATTGCAGAAGTATGATAATTCATTGGAAAAAATGTACATTTATCATGTTTTACTATATTTTTTTATGTCCATGAGGCAATTACACAAAGCAAATGAAGGTCTACAAGATAAATTAATTAACTTCCCTCATCCTCATTCATCCCTATGTTTACTAATTTCCCCTTCCACCTTCATACATTTCATATTCATTCATTTTGCATAAAAAACCCCTTTTCCTAAGGTTAAAAACCTTTTTTCCTAGGAAAAGTGAAAACCCCATGCTAAATCCCCTTTTACCCTAAATCCCACAAAAAGTTGTTTAGCCTAAGTATTAATGTATATATGTGAAAAGCAAATAACTCATAAAAAGCATTATACTTAGTCTATTTTCCCTTTCTGCTCATATTTCATATTAACACTAACTTAACGTATTAAACCCCTAAAAGTTCACTTTCCCGTATATATTAACTCCCTTTATTAAAATACCCCGAAACCATTAGTTTTATTATAAAAACTTTATATTTAATAAAACATCACGTCGGCGGATCACAAGACTTTCAATGTGCATACACTCTCCCCACATTGTGATATGAGATGGACAATGGGCCCTGACCCGACGCAATATATATCACAATCCATTGCCATATCGCATCCGCCCCTCATTGCAAGTCCCGACTAAAAAAATAACCCTCTGCCGTTGCAATCTCCGATTACGATGGACCCGAACCTGACGCAATATGTCTTATAATTCATTGCCATTTCGCATCCACCCCCATCGCAACTCCCGGTTAAATCATATACCCTCTAACATTGCAATCTCCGATATGTGATGGGAACCTGGACCCGATCACAGTATTAACCATTTTTTATTTCCACGTCGAGTCCGGACCCTATCACATTCCTTTGCGATGGGACTTCCTCCACTAAACTGCGATTGCGACATGCGATATGAACCTGGACCCGATGCCATTTATCCGCCCACATTCATATTATTTCAAGTCTGCCATATCTGTTTTGCAAAGGATTTCTTTGTTAAAAGAATTTTATGGTTTAAACATAAAACACCGCTAATCTGGGTTCTTAACCATAATAAAGCCCATACCACCATGATTAACCACTGGGTCCCTCCATTGCTCTTTCCTCTTCCCTCCACACTAATCTTTTGCTCCAACACTGTCTTATCTAAGGCATTCAAATCCAACGACCCTCAACAATTTCGGGTTGGCTCTCTGTACGAGCATTACCCTCCTGAAAAGCGGTATTCCACTGACTTCCCTTTGCTACATGTCAGGCTCAGATTATTTCAGGTGACCCCTCCCAAAACCGCCCACGCCTCATAAAGCAGTGCAATGAAAACCAAAACCACCTCTCACATATCGACAAAATAACCACTATTCACTTTTCCCCATATTTAAAAAAGAAAGCCATTTTTCAGTTTAAACGCAAAAAAAACACCATTTTTCGTTTGTTTCGCCTGTTTTCACAGTAAACCCTTCATAAGCCTCTGCGACCAATAAAGCCATTGTTTTACCTTCTGATACGCTCTGGACTCCTTCCAATATCCTTTTGAGCTCAATAAAGCCATTGATGTCCTTCTCTATTGCCCATGTTTTCTTAACAATTTCTGTGTTTTGCAGGTAAAAACTTATATTCCGGGCTTACAAAGAAAAAATCTTGCATACACTTTGAAGATGAATACGAAGAACTTACTGTTGAAAAACACAGTAAAAACCTGAAATGCATAGTAAAGGTAAAAAGGAACACATTAAAGGTTACTCAGCAAGGTCAAAGGATATTCACAGAGTTTAAAGAGAATCAGATGAAAGATCAAATGAAGAAATTAACCAGCGTAAAGGATACAAAGAATCAAGCAGCTTAAAGGGGAAAAATATCAGACAACAAAGCCAGCACAACCTAAATAAAAGGAACAACAAGAAGCAGTTCAATAGCTGCCCCTATCTTCTTGTATGAAGATCTTTCCTTTCCTAGAATAAATCTTAATCAATTTTAAGATATTTTCTTAGTTTCATTATTGTATAAATAACTCTCTTTTCAAGTTGTTATAGGTTCGAAGTTAAAGAGTCATTATTCATTACTTGTTAAGTAGCGACTGTTCATTCTAATTTTAACCTAGATTGCACCTTTGAAGGGAGATTTTCTAAACACTTGATGTACTCAATCTTTCTGGAACCTTAATACAAAGCAGAGGATTCTGAATTTGGTTTTACATAGTTTGTGTTATCCTATAAGTTTTCCCAGTTATCAATCATTATGTTTTTCTTCATATGCGTATGACTTATAGAGATATCTAGGTAGGAATAATTGTGTCTCAATTAATTCCTATAAGCTCCTGAAGTGATCATCTATTAAGAGAATGGATTAATGAACTGTCTGTTTAGCTAATCCCCTCTAATCAATAAATCATCAGCATCTTTTGTAAGCTTAATTATATTTCCTTGAATATTTAGAACATAGTTCAGAAGGTTTTCACACTTATGATTGTTCTCTTTTACAGTCTGGAAATTGTGATAATCATATTATTTTTTGTCTTCTTCTCACCACTATTTTTTATCTATATCACTGTGTAAAGCTTTATAGCAGCCCTTTGCTGAGATATTAATATAACCCAAAGGTTTAAGTATTTCAATTATACATCTGTCTTCATTCATTGGTCTTCCAAAACAAAAACCAAAAACCCAAAAACAATTATTTTAGATGCTCTGACATTGGTAGTTGACCTACTACTATCTCAGAGGTACAACATGCATAAATTTTTGAGTTCAACAAGCATAATTGTATACTAGAAGAATCCCCATTTTGTAGTGAAGGTAGTATTTCTTCTATCCTCTAACTCTTTCTTAATTTGGTGGTATCATGAGAATCCATCTGTAAATGAATAAGCTTCATGTCCACCAACATTCTCGAGAACTTCATCTGTAAATGGCATAGGAAATGGATCATAGACACTTACATTGTTTAAATTTCGTAGATATACGTAAATCTTGATATCACATTTTGTCTTCTTCTCTTGGACCACCATAGCACTGACCCACTCAGATTCTTCTACAAACTTGATTATTTAGGCCACGAGCATTTTATCAAGTTCCTCTCATACCTTTTCCTTGTATTTGGGGTTCAAGCGATATGGGCACTTCTTAAGTAGCTTCGCATCAGGTTTTAAATTCATCTTCATCACCCCCAAATCTCCTACTATCCCTCTCAAGTGAGAGAACTTGGTTGGAAATAAATCCTTATATTCATGTAATAATTCAACTACCTTATCCACTGTATCTTCATCCCAATAGTCATAATTTTTTGTGAATTTTGGTTTTGCTTTTGAACCAATGTTCACCTACTTTGTGTGCACCAGTTGCCAAATATCAAGGATCTATGCACTAGGTCCAAAAACTTCACATTGTACCTCTAATTCAGGGATATTAATATTCTATGGATCCTCATCAACTTCTTCCATTGTAACATTATAACATTCTAAAGCATGCTGCGTCTGGGTACTCTAGTCAGGTTGTACCCACGTGATATGTTTGATGGGTGTTCGGAAGATTGCTGCTTTAATTTCCTAAAGTGCTTCATCAATGCATGTGAACCCATCTTCAAAACTGAATGTCAGCAAGAAACTTTCTTTCATCTCATCCCAGTCAGCGATCCCACGCCACAACTCTATTTATAAGTACTAGTTCTTTAGGATAACATTCAGGGTATGAATAAAGATATGAATCCACTTAGGTTGAGGTATCTCACCCCACGCCTTAGTCCACCACGCCAGATGTTCACACTGATCATCCTTCCCTGTGTATTTTTCAGTGAATCAGGTGTTTGTGTAGCCAAATATTAATTGCATAATTCGACAATATTCCTTCCAGTCAGCAAAATTATCCCTGTGCATACCCCACCATCTTGTAGGCATAGCTCTTAATGCTAGATCTAAGGCCTAGAACTGATGTTCCTCTGGTACATCCCTTTCAAAATGTTCAAGAAATATATTGACATCACCGAAGCCATCATAATAGGGTAACTTATGTACCTCAGTAAATACACAACGTAGCGATTTTGTAAGTCGGTTACTTCTCAATGTAGAGACCTCATGCAACTGATTCTTCTAGTTTTCTAACTATCCATCTAAATTTGATTGGCAGGAGTTTTCCTTCTCCCAGTGGATCCTTCCATCCACAGTAGGATTGATCCAATCTTCATTTCACGCAGGTAACTTGTAGATGTTCTCAATGTCGTCATCTTCATAATAGTCATGGTTTGGTTTTGTGTATCACACACCTTTAGCTGGATCCAAATGGACGATTACTCGAAGTTCATTCTTTTCAAATACCATGCTTCACTTCTATACGTTAATGATTTCATTCATGTCAAAGGCCCAATCAATCCTGAGGAACGTTGGGTATAGATTACTATGATTGATGATCTCAATAACTTAGGAAATACGTTAGCATCGGAGCACAAGTCTAGGATTCGTGGTCCATTTCAAAATCACCAATCTGTGCAGCCAGACGCATCTCCCTACCGATTATTTTCTTGCCTTGGTTTACCTTATTGATTGTGTGTTGTCCTAGAAATGGCTTATCCTTACTGGCATAGTTATCTATCAATTCTTACTGTCCCTCTACTGCCTTTCGATCTCGTAGTAACTTCATGCAGGTCTGCAAAAATGATTTCAACACTGTGGGATCTGAATCTTGTGTTGCAATAGCATCATCAAATTTCTCCTTTTGCGAGACTATCAACATTGGGTTTTGAGATGTAGAAGAACCTGGACTCATAAAATTATTTCTTTCCTCCATGAATGTCTCTTTTTCTTTATGTAAATCAAACCCAACATTCTTCTCACTAGTTTTTCAGAACCATGACTCTAATTCTGGCTGTTTTCCTTCAACCTTGTCTTCACCAGTGGCTACACTGCTTCGCGTGACTATGTTGACACTGGGATTGTATTCACGTGGCTTAGATCTCATCATTTTAATATTCTGTGTCAGCTGCTGGTTCTTCTTCTCTTGTATCTTCGCTATTAAGATCAGACAATCTTCTATAACATGATCAAATTGACGACAGTACTGACACAAAGGGTGTGTTGGATTCTGATAGTCACACGCAAAGTGCCCTAGATCTCCGTAGTTGTAACAAATAATCTAGCCCTAACCTCTTCCATCTCCTTCTCCTCCTCCTCTTCCCCATGCTTGAAATCCTCCACGAGATGTAGGTTAGTCTTGTTCATTCTTCACAGGTTTTTCAACCTACATCCTATATAACGGACTTTTTTCTACCATTAGTTCATAGCTTTGACAATTCCTCTCATCATGAGTAACTGATTTATAAAAGTTACAAAAAAGTTGCTTTGGAGACTGTATAAACTTCTATAATAGGGAATAGTTATCGGTCAAATGTTGTCCTAAAACTTGGCAAATACTACACCAGGTACTTGTACCGGTGCTTGATCCAATAGAATATTCTGGTTTTAGCGAGTTAGGACCTCCTGCAACTATATAATCCTTGAATACAGGGCATTGATCATTATGATGACCTCCAGTGTTGCATTTTGTGCACCAAAGTTTAGAATGTGTCTCTGACTTAACCTCCTTTCCCTTCTTTAAATCCTGCAACTCCATATGCAGGCTTGCTAGTTGCGCCTGGATCTGCTAAAATCCTACATTCGTATCCTAGATTGACAAAGCTTCTAGCTTCATTGTGATTTCAAATGCTTCGACCTGGGACCCAATCTTCTGTTGAGATAACGGTAATCTTATGTGAGGTAATAATGAAGCTATATATCAATCCCTATGTTGTTCATCTGAGATCTTAAGGTTAGCTTAACTTAGTAAGAACTTTAGTCATTGATCTATATCCCACGTAGATTCATTAACCCTCTTCTTAATCTCCTTAATCTCGGTCACACATTGAGCTTTCGACTTCGGCTTCGTAAATTCCGCATTCAGCACATCCTTTGTTTTAGCCAATGAAGTAGTCAGATGAGTCGTATTGTATCTAATATACCAGGTAAGCACCCTTTCATGTAGCACTCTAATTAGTTTTTCTTTCTTCATATCATCATCATTGATATGCTGTGATTTCCACATAGCTTCTGTGATGAACCAAAATTGTTTGGGATCCTTTGATCCCTAACCCCTGAAAACAGGAATTTTCACTGTATTTTCCATACTGAATAGTGGAGGTGGAGGTGTAGGTGTATGAGGTGGAGGCAAAGGTGGAGGTGGAGTGGTTGGATGTTGAATTATATAAGTACTCTGATCTACGGTCTATGCCACACCTCTGGGCATACTAGGGCTACATCGTTCTTCTTCACTTTCAGACTCTCCCAATAAGGGACTCTATTCACTTTTGACAAATTTGTCTTGATCTACTACGAATCGCTTTCCACTTCGCGTAGATCCAGTCAGACCCCTCTTAAACATTAAGGTAAAGACATAACCCTCTTTTCACACAAAAGAATTTTAATCTAGGTTTTTAGCGATTTTAGGTACTTACCTCTCGGACCTTTAAAGAATCATCGTTCAACTTCGCTATAGGACACAGATGTATCTATTGAATATTCAGAGAGGAAACCACCCAAGATACTATCAATCCAGTAATCAACAACCCTCTTAACCTTATAATCAAATCTTTCAAGATGTTTGACTAATTTTGGAGTCAATACAATAGGATCATCATGCTTCTAGGTAGGTTCACAATCTGCTAATTTGGATAGCCACTCCTATAATTGACAAAGGAATGATGAAAAGAAAACTTTGTGTACTTTTGTGTAAAGATACCTCTGTAACCACTTTTCTTTTGGTAAGTGTGTATTCCTATTCTCTTGGCTTGCAAAATCATGCATCTTTCAATCTATCCACTTCTAGATTTTCGTTTTAGTTGGTATCCACTTATGCCACATCACACATCCCTGAGATAGATCTTGGTCCCGATAACAGAACCATTTGTTTTCTTGAGGGGGCTTGGACCCAGGTCCAAAGTTAGTTGCGCTAACCAACAAAACCCTACACTGTCAGCCCTTTCGGAAACAACCCACACAGTGCATACTACAGACTCACCCGAGGTAGTATTGGGGAATGCTAGAACGAGGTTTCTGCATCCAGAAGTCTATGTGATGTGGTTTAAGACATTTCCTGCAGTTTTAGTTCTGATCTAACCTTCGTGAACCCTTATTCATGAGCTTAAGTGATTTCCAGTTAAAGAAAGTTATAAACTGCACATAAACATCTAATCATGCATAAAACAACATATGACAGAAGATCCCAATCTTCGCGGAGTTCTTATGATAAAATACAAATAAATTTCATTAGGTTGTGTGAAAATATAGAAAATACACAAATGCATAAAATTAGACACAAAGTTGCTTCAAATATATTATTTTATTACTTTGGATCTTCTTTATACAACTTTCCTGACCCTGTGCACACAACTGCAGGGGGCGCACACTCAACTGCTGAATTACCAAGGTCTCCACGCACTTAGCTGCAGGAGCCTTCCACTTTGCCTAAATATATAAAGATCTTACAAAATCAGACTCACAAGTATTTCATCCCTTAAGTAATGAATTCCCTTGGACCCGCTAAGACACCCTTTTATACTCTTTTCTATTATATTACCATGGTCCACAAACCATAGGAAAATCTCAAAACAATACCAAAATATAAGGGGTTTTGACCTTCCTAAAACCCCTTGACTCCTATTTGACTTGCGCTACTCGTGCTCTGCTCCTCAAAATGTGGAGACTTACAATATTTTAACAAAATGGATTGAGGCGACCCCGTCCCAATACTCTCTCCTTCTCTCCCCCCCTTCCCTCCATCTCTATTTCTTTGTCTAACTATCTCACCCTAAAGCATACACACTCTCTCTCCATCTCTCCCTTGTCCCTCCCTCTATCACTCCACTTTTATCTCTCTATGTCTTTTATCTTCCCTCCCTCTTTCCCCCTCCAACTCCATCTCTTTGTTTCTCCCTCTCTACTCCTATCTCTCCCTCCCTCTCTCCTCTTCTCTCTGGTGTTTCCTCTCTCTCCCTGTCTATGCTACCTCCCTCTCTCTGCCCCCATCAATTTCTCTCTCTCTCTCTCTCTGCCCTCCAACCTTGTCACTATTTCCCTCCATCTCTCCTCCCCTCTCTCCCCTCCATCTTTGTGTCTCCCTCTCTCTCTCTTACCCTTCTCTCCCTATCTCACTCCCCTCTTTCTCTTTCTCTCTCTTCATTCCTCCTCCCCCCTCTCTTTCAGTTTATCTCCATCTTTCCCTTTTCACTCCCTCTATCTCTCCACCTCTATCACTCTATGTCTTTGTTCTTCCCTCCGGTATATATCTAGAGTTAATGTATATCATGATATATTAATACATATTATAATAATATAACAAATATTATATTATATTATATTTAATGTTGTATTAATCCAAAGTTATTAAATTTAATAATATTAATATTAATCTTTTAATATTAATATTAGATTTAATGACATTTTTTACATGGCACGATAACAAAATTTGTAATAAAATTATATCAAATTAATAATTTCAAATATTACAACTTTGATGTGGAAATATTTGTCTTTAAAGATTATAATATATCCATAAGACGTGGTTTTTCGTTTTAAAGATTTATTTTACAAATATTTAATTAAAATAAATATTAAAAGATTTTGGAGCGATTCTTTGTGTTGAAATAACCTTTTTCCTTTGATTTAATAAATGGTACTGACTTTAGTAAAAAGTAAAGATATTTAAAAACTTACCTAACTTGAAATTTTAATATGGTAAATTCTTTTCTTGAAAATAAATTTATGATCCATTCAAATTCAACATATATGATAAAAGAACTATTAAATACATAAGATAATTTGTTATCCATTCAAATTATATATAACCATACATAGTTATTTTATAATAATTAATCTTAATCTATTAATAAAATCAAAAAATTATGTATAATCTAAGATTCAAGTTTTTCTTCAAACAAACATAAATCTAACAACCTCATGTATGATACTTAACACACACATTACTTTTATTCAGACACATTCTATTAATTATATTGCAGCCTTGAGTCTTAACACGCATTCTATTTAGACACAATCTATTAATACTACCACATTTTGAGCCTTACAATGATTTTTCATCATGTACATTAACAATAATAATAGAGAACTATAGTGAAACTATAAAAATAAAAAAGTTATATATAATCCGAAATAAAAGAATTTAAAATTTAAAAGCTCGACACATTCGGAATACATAATAATATTTTAAAAGGAAAATTTACCTCCATAATACGTGATTTACTTATATGTGCTCTTGATTAAGGATTCATGTAGGTTTTAATGTACGTTTAGCTATAACCTTCGATCTTTCACTTTTCACTTTAGTAGAAATGTATTTTCCAATTGAATGGAAACCAATGAATTTGTGAAAACTTACGGTCAACTAAAACAATATATTAAATTCAATCAACTAAAACAATATATTAAATTTAAATTAAATTGCCTTCAGCAAAGAAATTATTCTACCTAAAGGGAAATTAGAAATAAGATTTTCAAAAATTAAGAAAATAAATTTTAAGTTATTGAGAAATATAAATATTTAACATTTTTCAAATTATTTTATATAAGATAAAGGGAAATTAGAAATAAGATTTTTATAAATTAAGAAAATAAATTTTAAGTTATTGAAAAATGTAAATATTCAACATTTTTCAAATTATTTTATATAAGTAAAAATTAGAAATAAGATTTTCAAAACTTAAGAATAAATTTTAAGTTATTGAAAAATGTAAATATTCAATATTTTTCAAAAACTTTAGTTAAAGTTACTAAAGAATTTCAAAAATTTGGTAAACTAATTCAGAGTCAAAAGACTTTCACTATGAGGCAATTGCTATAGTCCATGACAGAGACAAGGACTAATAACCTAATACAAATATATTAATAAATAACTAAATAAATATTAGGTTGTTTATTTTAGTAATTTATTAATATACTTGTATTAGGTTACTTATTTTATATATATATATATATAAAAGGCCTTTATCCCTGATTCTTACATTGTTATTTATTTATTTATATACATATTTATTACATTATTATATGATTTTATTAATATTATATTTATATATTACAGACTCTTCAAATTATTTAGTTTTTTTTTTGTTATATTTTGATTTTTTTAACGTTTATTTGACCTAACGGTCATTATATTTTTTCTATTTTTTATTCCCTCAGCATCTCTCACCTATTTATTTAAGGAAGCTTGATCACATTTACCATCAATGTCCTAATGACTAGCCACACTTGTTGGTCCCAAATGCCGACCAAAAAAACATAATGCGATGGATCTAGAAGTATTAACTCAAGGATGCATGATGTTTTTCATCTTTATCTGCTTTGGAATTATGTACTTGACCCATCCCATGTAGTAAAATTTGAGGATTTGGAGGTTTTCGAGGGGTGTTCTCTCCAAATCGAACCATTCTCTATACACCACAGGGTTTGATGGCTCAAGAACCAAGAAATTGCAAACGTTAAGGTCCAATGGGACCAATATAGTCTAGGGTCTACTGTTTGAGAGGACACCAACACTATGCATCATGATTTTCCTTATTTATTTTATTATGATTGATTAACATAAACGCAAGATGAGAGTTTTTAATAATTTTCTTTTGATGGATAAATTGTGTCTAATTGAAACTATATTATTATGTTTTAGTACATGATATGATGTGACATAATGTGATTGTATAAAATTATATGACGAGGTGTTTAATGAGTCATGCACAAAAGTAATCAAATCTGTGTGGATGGTATTAGTAGCAAAAACAATATGTCTTTTATGATGACATGAATTTATAAAAGTTCCTACTACTCATAATGTGGATTTATTTTCTAGAAGAAAATGATGAAATAATTACATTAAATGAAGGAGAGCCAATTTATTCAATGAACTAGATGAAGCTAATTTATTTGATGATGGATGGTATGTAATGAACCAATGAATCATGACGATAATGCTTTTGAGAATTATGGGTTTGTTCTCTTCGTAAGATATTTGTTTATGTATTATTTGGGTCCGTGATCCATATTTATGAAGGGACAAATTGAAATACATATATAAACATAAACACAAAGATACAATGGAAACAAAACTCCAATTCATTAATAAAAAAGTATTGAAAATTGTTTACATGCAGAATGGAAATAAACTAGCTCAGACAATGGCATCTTATCTCTAAGAAGAGATGTGGCATCTACATGCAATGAAACTCGAAGGCCTGTTTATTATTGAGAAATAATGGAAAACCCTAAACATCCAAAAACCTAACCCTAGGAGATGAAGCGCCAAAAGTCTATGGGCCTCATTGGGGTAAATTGGTACCTCAACTTCCCGAGGTTGTAATTTTGGCATACGATCTTTGTTTGATGTGTATGATATCTCATTAGAAATATATATTTGAGGACTACAAGTTTTGGATAAAAGCCCCTACCGCAAGTTGGTGGTTTTCCCATTTTCTAAAAAAAATTCATTTAGGGCATCAAAATAACTTCAAAAGTTCAAGACCCAAAAAATACCAAAAATAGTAAAGTGTGCTACAATTAAGGAAACTAAAAGAAACAATGGTGGGGGTCCAAGAGGAATAAGACAAGAGGCCACCAATATCCACCTAGATCAATCTTCCCCCCTTAGGAAGTAATGGCCCCCATTATGTTGAGTGCCTCCATGAGATGGGGAAACTTATGTTAAACTTGGTCCGTGGTGAGCCACTTGCCTTCATGCAGAAGTTGGCCAGATTTGACAACCTGATACAGTTGGATATTCTACTAGTGAGTGTTGTTGATTTGCGTGTCCATGATCTAATCAATTATGACCTATTCCATGCAATCTGCGTTTAGATCTATTGGTGTGAGTTGCTCTACAATGTCTTATGTGTCCATTAATGGTGGAAAGTATGGCTGAAGGTGGTCGACATTGAAAATTGGGTGTAGGCCAAGGAATAGGGGAATGTTGAGCTCAAAATAATTTTCTCACATAGCCTTGGTAATGGTGGAAGTCCCATATCAAAGTGGTATGAGCTTCGGATGGACTTCAGTAAGACGTTCTTTCTACAAATGCAACCAAACTTTTCACCTGCCTGAAGCCTATGTGCCACCTGATGCTGATCATGTCTTTGATTTTTCTTAGCATTGGACTTATCCAAGATGCCATGCACCTATTGGTGGATGTGTTGGATCCATTCAATAAATCGGGTTTCTTTATCAACCTCAGACTATACATGTATGGATTATGTTTGTGTAGTCCCATGAGGCATGGACACATCAATCAGAAACAATGGTTGAAAACCCAGACCCACTTGAAAAATACTGTGGCCAGTCAAGCTATGGAGAGCTCCCTTATTGTTGTTGGGAAAAGTATCCAATATGGAATGACCCTATCCCACTCTAAGGGTGATAGTACCTCAGCAACAATCAAAGCAAAGCTATTCAAGATTACTTCTTTATGAGATGTAAGAGAGAGGAGAAAGAGATCCACTAACCGTTATCTTCCGCTAATGATTGATCCAATCTTCCCTCTTTGCTACTTGCTCCCAGCTCCTTGCTCTTTCACTGGCCCAGCTACACAAAGATCCTGCAAAAGCACAAGAAAGGGAAACTACAAGAAGCATACATCCATAATTGATTCAAGGATTAGAATAAATCAAATATACAAGCATCAATACGCCACAGAGACACATGCATATAGAAGAACCTCAAATGCTTTATTAATGGAAGAAGTAAAGTTTTGAGAGTGTTACAACCATAAAAGGCCCAATCCAGCAACACCTCCCAGCAGAAAGAAATCTCCTCTTCACCTCCTTCAAGCAAATCACCCAATAGTTCTACACTCAAACCAACAACACTTCCTTACATTCACAAGATTCCAGCCTCCCTAGACCTCATGAGAGAGCTCTATATATAGGAGATTTGGAGAAAGGATGAGTCATCTTGAGCTTGGCATGAAACTGACTAGTGTCCTCTCCCACTTCAGTTATACTTCAGTTCTTGAGTCCACTTGGAGTTTCTTGCTTCCACTTGGAGACCTAGATCCTCTTACTCATCACAAGGCGAATTCCCTGATCCAAGTGTCATTTTGGAAGCTTCCTGGGCATTTGACACCTTGCAGAATGACTGTGCCACTTGGCCAATCTCGCCCAGCGCAGGTAGCCTTCATTGCTTTTGACATTCAGCGCAGGTACAGAGTGGAGCAGTTGACATTCAGCGGAGATGCTCAGTGGAGCAGTTGACATGATCCAGAATTAGCCTGTTTTTGAGTGTTTTCAGGTGGAGAACTGATATTTAGTGCTGTGGTTTGCTGACCTTGTTCCTCTAGGGGTAGGAACAACATGTTTAGGGACTTTGGATCCCTTAGATTATTGACATTTCATGCTTCATGCTGTAAGGCACAAAAATGTCTATAATAGTTGCCCCCTAAAGTATGAGGTCGTTTATCGGGTGAAATGCTTTATCAGGAGGATTCGAAGTTCATTCAATCGCTGAGAGGCACCCTGTAATAAAATACAATACAATACATTATGATTTATTCTGCTTTCATGATCTAGCTGAGGCGGGCATTCCCGTGCTCAGCTTTATAAATTCATTTTGGTACATAGAACAGACGATCGTCTGATGGTAGACTGATAATTCTCTGCTGAAATTATCATTCTTTGAGAAGGATGATCATCTGCTGCAATGATGTACATATCAAATGTTTTTATATTCCTGAATATATATCGCAGCCCGGATGGATGAAACTAGATCCGGGGTCTTCAAACTCGTTAGATCTTCACTCTAAGTACAAGTCGATCCATGTGAGAATTGCTCCGAAGTCGAACATGGAAAGACATCGCTTGATTACCAGTCAATAATGTAAACCGTTAACAAGCGCGAGAGGAATCACCGATAATGATAATGACCCTCAAGGTACTGCAGTACAATTCACGTGGTGTGAATAAAGGACTTGGCGTCGAACACCACGCAAAATCTTCTGGTCGAAGGTCATTGATGTATACCTGTCGTCGGAAGTGAGAAACTTGCCATTGAGGCATGCAAGCTTCAAAGTACTGAGGGGGTTGTTCCTAGATCAACTTCTTGGATAATGAGCTGAAGTCGACAAGAAGCGATCCGTCAAAGGAGGGCCATAATGAATCCCACATCAGTGACACGGAACGGAGCTAAGGATTTTAATGGAGGTGAAAACAATCTGTGAAATATGATTCAGGGTGACGATCATGGGTGGATGAAGGATAATGTATGGCAGTGGATGGGACATGGTTGACTCTTTCTGAACAACATCTCTTGAACATATAACGACACTGATGTGATGGATCGGTAGCATTACCCCAAATGTGGATGGTTTGGCGAAGACCATGGTGATGAGACCGGTGAATGAAACAACCCAACCCGATGTGATACGGAGGACAAAGTGTCATGTTCAAGAGCGACTTGCTACCATTAAAGCTTTGAGGTTCTCCCAATTTTTCCCCAGTCATTTCTGACCAGTACCTCTTTATTTTTGTCAAGCTTGAGGAGGATAACATATGCTTGTTCTATAACCTGCCCTTCGGGCAAGCCCATCGCTATGTTTTAACGAGCTTAGCGATAGGGAAACTCGTTCTCATCTAAAGACAAGTTTGTCGCTATTTAATCATTTTAACGAGTCTAACGACAAGGAAAACTCGGTCCTTTTCATTTTTAGAGAGTCTGAAAAGGTACAGAAAGTTAACTCCAAAATTCCTTTTTCGTCATCTAATCCCTTAAGTTCGAAAAAGTATAAAACAATACAGAAGGGATGAGTTTTCGATAACTTTAACGAGCCGAATAAAACAAGCGCTCGACCTTTTTGTGTAATAATCCCTCAGGTCCAAAAAAGATTAAAATCTAGAGGAGGGATAGCTCTTCCGGTCAATTTAACGAGCTGGAAGGCCAAAACTCGGCAAACTTTTCATATTTTACGAGTTAGATGAAAAGAGCTCAAATAAGACTCGTCTTTTGAGGAACGAGTGATAAACAGGGATAGCAGCAGATTCCAGGTACAGGTTGGAATTTTCCAATCACGGCAGTGTCACAAGGATGGCTAAGTGAAATCACTTTTCGCAGCTGTTCCTCAAAATGGGTAAACAATCATATGGAGGTGAACGATTGGCCAAATGAAATGGAGGTGGCGGGTGCAAACACAACCAAGGCTTTTTATGGCTAATAAATTTACGATCACAATGGTTATTTACCGGAATAGGTTCATTTTTTAATGAGCTTAAACTCTGGGGAAAACTCTTGCTCACGCTTTTCTATTTTTTAACGAGCATAAATTCCGCGGTAAAACTGCTTGATCTTATGTTTATTTTTTAACGAGCATGAACTATGTGCTAAAACTGCTCGATATACCAGTCATAAGATAAGAAATGTCTCCTGCAAGATTCCAATTTTTATAGAGCTTGCACCTCACATAAGCTATGCTCCCTCTCATCCTTTCTTTATGCAAGTTCGGAAACGGCTAATCCCAAAAAAAAATAAATAACCGCTCCTAGCTTGCACTCCAAAAGGTTTGCATGCCCCCAGGTATAAAGTACAATTTCAAGGCTGCCCCTACTTATCCGATAAAACATTCGTTTTAAAGGGTGAGGCTTGCCTCTTTCTGGTTACCCAAAGATTGTTTTGTTAACACCATCAAACGAAAACACTTCCTCGGCACTGTCTACCGAAGTAGACAATGGTGAATGACCTTTTTCAAACAAGTAACCTTATCAAAAGAATCTTGTTCTAGAACAACCCCTCTTCCTTCCACGGACGGGGTACGGACTAGTCATATTCCTTCGCGGAAATTCTACCTTATACCCAAGGTTTCCTCTGCCCAAAGCAGACCAGGATGCATGCCCCCTGGGTTCCAGTCCCATCTTTCCGAATCACTTGCACTCATCGGGAAGGAGGACTGGGGGTGGAGACATTTCTTGGGTGAATAGACCATTGAGGGTTGGTATTTGACTATTTGCGATGCGTGATCCCGGAAATGAAAGTTGGTCTACGAGCTTGACCATTCTTCCTTCGTGTGGAAAACACATTACTCTAAAGAGTGAGGAGACTATAGCTCCCATGCAATATATATAGTCTCGTCCAAGGAGTAGGTTATAATCCAAGGGTCCTTGAACGACCATCACGTTCATTTGAACGGTCTTCCCTTTCAATGTAACAGGTACATTGGGGAGGATCCCTAATGGTCAACTGGTTCCTTTATCAAAACCCGAGAGATTTCTTATCTCAGGCAAAAGCTCCGGGGAACCCAGTGCTTTCCAAGCAATAGAGGAAAGGATACTCACAGATGCCCCTTCATCAATGATAGTTCCAGCCATTACCATTCTATAAATTTGGACTATGATTCTGAATGGTATACTGGCTGGTAACCGGGGTCTGCCTAGTTGGTTCCAATCAAAGGACACAACCAGGTTGCTTGGTGGTGGAACCGAATATACGGACGGATATGACCCTGACGATGTTCCTTCATGCGATAAAGGAATGGGCGCATTGCCCTGATGCTCATCAGAGTCTGTGTTGATGAAAAGAATCTGGATGGTGTCATCCTTATTCTCTTCAGTGAGGGTGTCATCTGAAGATGAATCTTCAGTGACGGTGTCATTTGAGGATGAAACCTCTGAAGGAAGAACCGGGTCAACTGCCGTATCGACCTTTAGACTTTCGTCTGGTCTAGATTCAGTGGGTTCATTTTCAATGACTGACTCTTCAGCTGACCACTTGAGCGGGCCAGCTGTATTTTCAACCAACGAAGGACTTGGCACGAGTTTTTTGTATCCAGGAGGAAGTATTACCGGTGAAACCGGACGATCTTCCAAAACTCTCTTCGCTTCGTCTAAGAAGGGACAACGGTGGATGGCGTGATCGCCTTTACACAGTTTGCAGGGGGATCTTGCTCCCCCTCTTTGTCTTGAACCTTCACTTTCGCTGGTTGACGGTAAGCATTCAACATGGCTATCAGAGGTTGATGCTCCCGAATTGTGCAAACGAGGTGACCAGTCCCTTAGTATCCGGGGAATACAGGGACAATCTCTATGGAAGTGGTCTCCTCTACATATGACACATGGCGATTTAGGCCCGGTCTGTGCTGTGCGTGGATTTTTGTCAGATGTCTTTTGCTTGCCCCCAGTCGCCTTAGGCTCCTTCTTCTTCTTCTCCTTCTTCTCCATGGGAGCTTGGCTTTTGCTGGCTCTACCTTGCGAAGATGAAGGATTAGAGGAAGAGTTATAGGAAGTGGAAGGCTGGTGGGCAGCTCTAGACTCATCTAACTGTTGACTCGACTGTTCAGGAACCATGGTGTTCTGAACTACATTGGTTGAGAATAGCCAAATAGGCAGGCCAATTGTCAGTCCTGGAAGCGACAATGTGGCCATGTGGAGCGCACCAACTTCTCCCCAAGAGGAGAATGGACTAGGATTTCCATCATGTGGAATTCCTTGGTTGGGGCGTTCCATGTTCTCAACCTAAGACCAACGCGGGAATAGGAGGTGATTATGTTCCGTTTAAAATAAATTTTATAACGATGCTTTAGACACAACTTGCTTTTTCACTTTTTAAGAGTCGAGAAAAAGCTAAAGATGACTCTAGTCTCCTTCGATGTTTTAACGAGCCCGAAGTGACAAATGCTCGGATGGACTTTTTCAGTTATAGAGTTTGAAAAAGGCCAAAAGAAACTGCTCTGGAGTTCTAGGCAGAGGGTGTGCCAAACTTTTCGCAAAACCACAGAATACGTTTTACGGTACGAGTGGTCGATCTTCGTGAATGCTGTGTTCACTGCATTGCGATCAGTAGGGCGGCCGACACGGCTTCCTATGGATAAAGGCTTTGTTCCTATAGGGGTCTCCCAATATATACGCGACGGTACGTGGGAGCACAAGTCCATATTGATACTTATCGCTTCACCGTGGAGGAATCACCCAACCACTCAACGCTAAGATATCACGTTTAACGACGCCGGAACACGTCTCTAGCTTAGACCTCTATGTGTTTGCGTTATGTTTCAATGCGTTGTTATGTAAATTCAATTTATTTTAAGGTTGATCTTGTTTAGCAGTTTGCCTTTATGGATCACCACGAGATGTATGATAACACTCCTAAATGCAGTCTAAGATGATAAGCAAGCTTTTCAATCTTTCAACTTTGAAAATCTTAACTACTGAGGGAAAAGAAAGATAACATCTTTTCACACAGATCATAGAGCACACACTAATGCACTTTTTCTTAAATCAACATGCAAACTGTCATAATGCACATGCACAATGCAAGTATTTCTTTTCTCTTTCTTAATGTTTGTGCGACACAAAAAGAAAGCTGTTGTATAACTTTGAATTCAATCTCAAGTGAAAGCAAACAAGCTTGTCCAAAATCAAAAGACACCTTAAGATTTACTTGTTTCGACACTAGAAATATATAAATTCAAACCATATGACGAAAGAAAAAGCTCAATCAGCTATGAACAGCAAACAAACTAACTCTTAAGATCAAAACGACACTTTATCACAGGTCTAGATCTAAGAGGTCACAACAAGACTAGTTCACTTCCGTTATGGGAAACTGTAAATGATACAAGAAATACACAAAGAACAAACACAGTTTCTTTATACAACCGAGGCGGAATAGTGGCAAGGAAAGTTGGTTTCAGATAGGCACATTGACTGGTAACAGGTAGCAAAAACAAGAGTGAAAACAGGGCAAGAAACAGCAGGAAACCCCAGTAGCACAAGGCAAGACTGGTCCAGCGCAGGTGGTACACAGGCAGTTTGACCTTCAGTGCAGGTAGCCCCTTCGGGAACTGCGCTGAAATGCAGACAGCCTTCACACAGCCTGCACTGAAGAACGAAACTTTCGTTTCTCTTGGTTTCCGGGTCACAGATTGCTAAAAAATTCACAGTTTTTGGCCAAATCAGAAGCTATCAGTCAAGGACACACTAAGGGATGAAAAGGAGGATGAAAAGCTATCACTAAGAGCTTATTAGAGTCCTTGTGGATCAGCTCTTCAAATCATAAACTTGCCCAGAAACCGAGCTAGAGTAGCTGCCCTCTACTTTGCATTTGAAAGATCCAAATGCAGTTCGATTCGGTACTCCCTGTGTTTATGAAATGAATAGCAAAAACACAAACAACCAACAAGATATGATCCCCAGCGGAGTCGCCAATTTGTTGTTGGGAAAAGTATCCAATACGGAATGACCCTATCCCACTCTAAGGGTGATAGTACCTCAGCAACAATCAAAGCAAAGCTATTCAAGATTACCTCTTTATGAGATGTAAGAGAGAGGAGAAAGAGATCCACTAACCGTTATCTTCCGCTAATGATTGATCCAATCTTCCCTCTTTGCTGCTTGCTCCCAGCTCCTTGCTCTTTCACTGGCCCAGCTACACAAAGATCCTGCAAAAGCACAAGAAAGGGAAACTACAAGAAGCATACATCCATAATTGATTCAAGGATTAGAATAAATCAAATATACAAGCATCAATACGCCACAGAGACACATGCATATAGAAGAACCTCAAATGCTTTATTAATGGAAGAAGTAAAGTTTTGAGAGTGTTACAACCATAAAAGGCCCAATCCAGCAACACCTCCCTGTTATCACCCAGGTTGTTCCCTATGACTCCCAAGGGAATACGGCCGGGGTAACCACTAACCAATCTTTGGATCACAATTTCTAGCCAAACTGTGATCAGAGAGGGCTCTCTCTTTATAATTTGTCTTTGTTCTAATAGTATTTTAGGCTAGATGTGAAGTTTTAATTTTGGTTCAATTGTTTGGTTGGAAAAGTTTCAGTCAAACGTGTATGCTCTTACCAGCATCTTATATAACATTGGGCAATGGAGTCAGTGGTCCTTTGGTTTCGTGTGCTATGTTGATACAGTAATGAAAGCTGCAGAGCAGGGTAATTGTCCGGGGAACAAAGCTTTGAAATTGGGTTTGTGTACAACATGTTCAGGATAAGAAAGGCAATTAAGGATCTTTCTATAAACTGGTATGAAAGGAAATGCAATTGTTACCTGGAAGCATCTAAGAATTTCTAGATAACATTCACAACATGGAATTAAATGTGACATGAGCATTTAAGAATTCATGTCTGTTTTAATCCTGAAGAAAACACTTACAGCAATATAAGATTGAGCACAGGGTGTTAAGAAACATGTCCTGAACTATTCTTTTTCTTTATTGCTAGATATGATGAAAATATGAAAATGAAATAACATAGGGAAACGAAACAGAGTTTAAAGAAGACATATCATTCCACCAGACAACGCAAGGATTCTGCAACAGCACTTAAATTATCAACAAGACACCATAGCTTCAGGAAATCACTGAGCTGAAATTTCTCTTTGTATTAAACTTTTCTGAAAGTACAGAGTATACATTCCTCAGAGTAAAAATTACCAACCCCTTATGCGTTACTAAGGGGAGTATATATACAAATTTACATAAGAAAATATCAGAAAGGAGAGTGAATGTTCCATAAATGCTCAGTTAATTGCTGGAGTGTAGCCGCTGAGAGAGTAAATGCTGTGATTACTTTTTAGTCCCTTAGCTGTCAGAAAAAGGTCAGAGACTGCTGACTTGATGGCTCTTGGAGTTGGTTAGGGGTGTACCGCCAAAATTTAAGCATTTCTTTATCTTTTTGGCTAGCCGACATAGTCTAAATGCTGAGTCTGCATTCAGCTGATTTTAATGCTCACTTTATCCTTCTGTTTGTTTTTTAGTGACCTGGAGCTGGCAGTGACTGAACAGCTGGAGCTACCGTGGCAGAATTTGAAGCATTGCTTACCACCAATCTTCTTTTGGCATCTGATGCCTCCTAATCTTTATTAAGGTCTCGTCGGCCTCCGTATACCTGTAAAAATTAGGAGGAGTCTCAAAAAGGTGGTTCACTTCATTTTCAATAAAGAAAAGGCCTCCCAGTTTATCATATAAGCTCTGTCCTGAGGGGGGCCCTGTCTGTTCAGATGTACTGCTTGATGAAGTAATCTGATTCTCAATGTATGATGCCATTCTGTTGGTAAATTGATCTTGGGAGATCAATTTTCCTGCACCAGTTAGGAGGCTGGGGAAGCCTTTTGCCTGTAGTTCTGCCAATTTGACCCTGAACTCTTCCACATCTGCTGTGATCTCATTGCACTTCCTCTCCACATTTTGTACATAATTCCTGAGAGTGAGTACTTTCTTGGCAGTGAGTACGGCTTCTGTTCTGTTGGGGATACCTATGGCTGCCAGTTCCTCCTGTTCCTGCCTGTTTAGGAAGTCTATCATTCTGTTGGCCTGTTCTGGTCTGTTTCCCAGCAGTGTTTTGGCCTTATTGATTTCTGTATGTGCTTGGCCCAACAATTCCATCTGCTGATGTATCGTTTTTATTGATTTCCATTGTTGGGTGATAGATTGGCCTATTTTGGCCCATAAGATCCTTTTTATTTCGGCCATGGCTGTTTCTAGATTCAATTCTTTTTCTAAGGCCTTTATTTTGTCCTTGAGGGCCTTTATTTCTCTGCCCTGCTCTGCCACAGTTACCTTGGACTTGTCATATTTGGAATCCAACTCTGCCAATTTCTCTTTGGCTTTCTTTATTTCATTGGCCTGGAGTTCCATCTCTTTGACAGCTTTGGTCAATTCCTCTATACTTGGACTGGCCTCTTGGGCTGCTGTTGTGCCTGCTGCTTCTGTTGTGGGGGCCACTGCTGCCCCTGATGTTGCTGCTGTTGCTGATGTAGTTGGGGGAGCTTGGGAGGTGGAATCTGCCTGTTTTTCCTGTAGTATTCCCTCCAGCTCTTTCTCCAGCTCTATGATCCTTTGGTCTTGCTTCATTAGGAGGTCTAGCTGGTCGTCTGCCCGTTTTTGCTCTTGGAGCTCTGCTGTTTGAGGGTGCTCTGTGGGCTGCAGCTTTAGCCTCTTCTTCATTGCGTTTAGGTCATCATCCTTTTTCTTCAGGAGGGCCTTTACACCTGTTGGATCACTAGGATCATGTCCTAGATCAACAATGATCTCCTCAAGAGACTTTATTCTATTGTCCTTGGCCTTAGAGGACATTCTCTCAAAATCCAGCTGAGTATTGGTGTTCTTTAGGGATTCCTTCAGCTCATGGGCCAATGTGGCCTTTTCAACCAAGGTGGCATAGACCATCTCCCCAGTCTGCTTGTGGAGTTCAATCTGGTCCATGGGATGTATATCTCTAGCTAGGACCTCCACCCTTGTTTTTATGAAATCTGCAGCTGTCCTAGGCTGCGGCCCTTTGGGCTTGAAATGACTGAATATTATCTTTTCTTCTTGGATGTCATAAACAGACATCAGTCTCTCTTGCTGGGCTGGTGTAGCATCTATGAACTGTTTGTATACCTCAGCCCTCAATAGCTCATTCTGAGCCTTTATTTTCTTGAAAGAAGCCTTGGTGCTCTTGGGCTTCTTGCTTTGTTGTGAAGGAGAGGATACCTCCAAGCCAAGCTGTAAAGTTTGCTCCTGTAGAAAGGAGCTTGTTCCTGTGTGCTGGCTGCCCTCCTTGTCTCTTGCTGTACTGTTCAAGACATCTTCAGTAATGTCTTCCACCTCTGGGGAGTCTGCCCTTTGCCTTTTGGCTTCTGGCTAGTGGGAGGATCCACTGAGAGGAGTGGACTCTTCTCTTTCTCTTTTGATTCCCCTCTCTTCATGTGCTGGGGTCTGCAAAATTGGGGCAGTCAATGGCTCAGTTTGAGGTGGCGGTGTTTGCATTATGGGGGTCTCTGGCAGCCCAGTCTGTGGCAGAACAGTTTGTCCTTGTTGCTGCTCTGTTTGCTGATCTGTTTGCTGCTCTGACTGTTCTTTTCCTGCTTCATCCTCTGCATCCATTTTGCCTTTGCCTTTATCTATTGCTGCTGCTGATGTAGAAGGTGCCTGTGGTGCAGTCCTTGTAACTGAGGTCCCTTCTCTCACTGAGTGAGGCGGTCTGAAAGGTACCTGCTGCACATAATCCAGGTCAATAGTCTTCTCAAGCTCTTTCCTATTTTTAAGCATTCTTTCTTCTTCAGTTAAGCTCTCAGATAGAGTGTCCAGCTGCCATTCTTGTAAGTTGGCATATTTTTCTATGTGTGGGTAGTGGCAGTGCTTAATAGCTAGGAGCCTATACTTATTTCTCCTAGCAGTGATGAAACCCTGAGGGTCATAAGGGACCCATCGAAAACTATAGGACAACTTATATTTGTCCTTGAGGATCAAGTCTGCAGCCTCCCATCCTTCCTTCTTGTTCATAATGAAGGGGCCCAACTCATGTTTGAAATTAAGGTGGGCCTTTTTCTTGGAGCTGTGAAAATGGGTGAGGTCTGACTGAATTAATTGCCTGTAATACTCTAAGGCAAACAACCTCATAGGTACATACTTGGGGAGCCTGTATGGACAAAGCTCACATCCATAGATCCTGAATACAGTGTGGTGTTCATATAGGTACCAGTCACCTATTTTATATTTCTTAGAGAGCTGCAGAGCTTTCTTGATCTCATTGGATATTCTGGGAGGGGGGGACTTCATTAGCATACAAGAGATTGGGTACACAAATTGGTCAACAAATTCACAGTAGGTATAGGGTGAAATTGTGACTTTGTGATAAACTGAGGTCCAGAAGATGACAGATCTTCTCTCCCCTCTATGGTCCAGCCTTCTGATGTAGCATGGGAAGGCTTCAGGATGATGGAACATGAACAGGTGGTAGATGTAGGCTGAGTATCTGAAGACCCCCTGTCTGTCCACTTTGCTCAATTGACCATGAATCTTATTGGCTATGAACTTAGCAAAGTTATACTTTTGGGCAGGGGGTTGGTATGGGCTGTAAACAGACAGCAACACTAGCATGGCTTTGTCCACATGCTCACTGTTTTGGTATCCCAATACATAGGCTATCATGTCTAGTAACAGCCTGCCTATATCATTGAAATGTACACTCAGATAAGGAGGTGGCCCTGTAGGCTGGCACTCAGGTCTCATGAAGGTCCTGGTGACCTTTTGCAGCTCCTCACTGGTCATCTTGTCACCAGCTTCCAGCAAGTAACTCATGGAGAATGGGATCAGCAACTCTGTCTGATCAAAATGTAGCATCTTGTTGATGGTTTCAGCATTTATGTAGAAAAGGATCCTCCCTGATGGAGTATTGACAGCTCTGTGCTGGACAGTGTTTAGCACATAGGTGAATGATTTCAGGGAAAACATTCACGGCTGGGAGACGGTAATAGGGCAGGTTTGACTCCCATATCCCATGTGTGCCATGACCATCTTTATAGTCTTCCCTCAGTTGAGTAAATATCTGCAGGAAGTCCCTGTTTCCCTCAAAATCTCCAATGAGACAATCCTTGTCAATAATTTGCAAGGCCTCCAGCTCCTTATTTGTTTGATTTAGTGGAGCAACAATGAGGGACGAGGACGCAGAGGCTGCCATGATATAATCTGAATCTGTACAGGTAGAGGTAATGGTTTGACAGGTCCTTCAAGATTTGAGCAGCAGGTCCACTGTAAACATAGGCTAGTGTCTTCCTTTAAATGAAAAATGCAAGCTGGCTTTTGTGGTTTACTGCAAATTCACAGGGATGTGAATTGCTAATGGCAAGCTTCAGAGACAGTGATGTTTCTTTGGTAAGAATGCAGGTGGTCTGTGCTTGGCAAAAGGGAACAATGCCGAGCACCTGGGGGGCAATTTCACAGTTTCAGCCCGCGGAATGAGCGCTCCAATGTCAAATTATGTTTCAGGGGTGGCGCAGGTTGCTTGGGCTCACTTCAGATGGCAGGCAAAGCTGAACTTAGGAGTTTTAGCAGTCTTTTAAAGGTGAATTTTACAGAGAATTGGAATGCATGGGCAAAGTAGGAAAACTGGTGAAATACCTGGAAAAAATGACTTGAGAGCTTGCGGGCCGGCCTGTGGAGGCTTAATGCCGTCGAATCCTGAACTTGCAGCGGTTGAACTGTCGAATTTGATGGCTGGAGGACAAATTTCGCGGCAGCTGGTCGACAACGGCTACTTCTTTTGCGCGTGAAAATGACCGAAAACGACTCATTTAGTCGTTTATAACGTTAATTTTGGAAAAAATGTGCATTTGGCGCTTTTCCGCCGATGACGTCAGCATGACGTCATGGCGGGGCCCGGGTACGGAGGTGACGTGTCTGCTGAGGTGTCCGCCAGGGTGGCAGGACATGGTGGCGGGTGGATGCAGTGGCAGGACTGCGTGGAGGGCCACGGGACGCGGGGGCGGGCATAGGTGAGGTGACGTCAGGATGACGTGCGCATGACGCAGGGGGAAGGGTGATAACAGGGAGGGTGGTAAGCGGGTTCCCCGCACCGCTTTTGCTGGCGAGTGGTATTGGCGAGGGGGGCTCCGAACAACCCCAGCGATTGACACACGTCCAGGGTACGGAGGTGGCAAAACCGCTTTCCCCGGACGCTAAAGGTCGGCAGGTCGGGGAACAGCAATGACCGCCCACCGTAAGATCTGGGCGGCTCGAGATCGGACGGCTGGCGGGTCCTCCGACGGATCGTGCAGGTTGGGGGGGACCCGCCGGCCGATTAAAATATTCTTTTTAAATATTTCGGGCGGGGACCTTAGGATAGTGAGTTTTTATGGGTTTTTTCGAGATTTCTTGGGTTTTTTCAATAATTTGAATGGGGTTTATGGTTAGAAAGGGTTTTTATAGGCTTTTCTTTGCAAATGAGGGTTAAATGAGTGGATTGAGCTGTAGCAAGGGAGAGAGAGACAGTGTAGGTTCATCAAAAATGACCAGATGTCATTTTGATTCCTTTTTAGAGAACATATGGCTATTATGCCAAGGGGAGGGATATTTATAGAAAATTTGGGGTTTATACACCATGGTGTTTAATACTAGTAGGGGAAAGGTAAGATAGGGGAGTTATATAGTAGAATTAGAGGTTAATATGGATGAGGAGGGCAGATGAAGGGGATATCACTAAGTTTGTTTGAAACTCACTTAGTTTAAAGAGTAGATCAAAATGAAAAGAAGTTTACATAGGAAATGTGGCTTTCACAGCCATAAGAACCACCATGAAACCATGAATTTTTCCAAGAATCCCAACTGATGAGGAGATGTTAGTAAATGACATGAAAAGGGAAAAAGGGAAGTTAGACATGCTCCTTTGCTTGCTGCAACTTGATGCAGAAGAACACCTTGTCAATTGATTGACTTTGCTTTGGAAAACATAGTTCACACATCTGTAATGGTAAAGATAACCTTTCTGCAACCCCAACTACTTACCCAGCTACTTGCCTAGCATTTTTTATTTCTTCTTGGAGGGTGCACTTGGACTTGCAGACCCTTGCTTGCCTTTTCTTTTCCTTGGCTTTTTCTTTTGTTTCTCTATCTACTTCTGCCCTTATTTCTTCCAAGGTCCCAGATTAAGCTGTTGGGAACCTTTTTTTCTCTACCTAAGCTAGTTGTCTGCCAAGATTAAACGGTTTGGACAGACTTCTTTCTCTATTCTACAACTGGAAATTTAAAACATGGCATGATCCAGATTAAGCTGTTGGATCATCCATCAAAATTGAATCCTTATCAAGATATGTACATACCTTGTCTCCTTATGAAAATATGGGATCTTTGCATCATCAAAGCAGAGCATATTTGGACCTTTGAAACCAATCATGAAATATGAAACCTATTGATATAGGTAGCTAACAGTGGCTCCACATGGGGATGGTTTTTCATTTGAAAGACCAAGAACAACAGGTCAGATTGCCTTGCCTATTGACTGCCTTTGCCAATCTTGAAGTTTACTACTTTGAGATATCAAAATTTTGTGCCTCCCTTCTTGGTAATCCTCTGATTCTATCTACATTTTGCTGACAGTCAATAAACTTGAAAAACTGCATTTCTACAATCTAAACAGAAAATAATATGTACATCTGCATATATACAAGGGAACCTCCGGCTGCACTTATGGGTGATATTCAAAATAGTGCTTCAGCATCCTGCCATTGACAGGACCTTCATCCAAGTCAGTTTCATTAAGGCTTCTTAGAAAGTAAGTGTTGTTACCTTGCACTGCTTGGACAACAAATGGTCCTCTCCATAGAGAATCAAATTTTCCATGTTTTCCTTTGTCTTCTCTTCTTGCATCCCACTTGAGGACTTTGTCTCCCATGTTGAAATCTTCTGCCTTCGTCCTTCTATCAAAGGCCTTCTTTAATTTCTCTTGTAGCACTTGAACTCTGCTGAAAACTTGATCTCTGGTTTGCTGTAGACATATGATTTGATTTATCCTTCTATGCATATCATTTGGTTCAGCTTTGCTTTCTTGCAGAAGCTTTATGACAGGTATCCCTAGTGATGATGGAAACTTGGCCTCTAGTCCATAGACCAACTCATATGGGCTGGTCCCAATTGATCTTTTGGTTGTCAATCTATCTGCCCACAAGGCATTGACTAGTTTCTTATGCCAATTCTTTTTATTTTCTTCCAACACCTTCCTTATGATGTTCACCAGGCTTTTGTTTGATGATTCAGCAAGACCATTACCTTGGGGATAGTATGCAGTAGAATGGCCCAAAGTAATATGAAATTTGTGGCAGAAGTTCACCATTTTCTTGGATTTGAATGCAGCAGCATTGTCTGTTATTATTTTGTCCGGGCATCCAAATCTAGCCAAAATATTATTCTCCAAGAACTGAATGATAGTGGAATCATTTGCTTGCCTTCATGGAATAGCTTCAATCCACTTGGTGAAGTAGTCTGTGGCTGTTAAGATCCATCTATGTTGGCCTGAAGATGAGGGATGAATTTCCCCAACGAAGTCCAAGCCCCATTGTTGAAAAGGTCTTTCTGTTGCAATAGGCCTTAAAGGAAGTGGCAGCAGTTGTCTCTTTCCCTCAAATACTTGGCATTTATGACACGATGTTGTGAATTTCTTGACATCAGAGAACATGGTGAGCCAGTAATAACCAGCCCTCAGTATTTTGTCCACGGTGGACTTCCAGTATAAGTGTCCACCACAGTCACCTGCATGAAAGTCTTGCATGATATTGTTAATTTTATTTTCAATTAAACAGTGCAGCAATATCCCTTCATGGTTTTTCCAAAGCAAATTACCATCCATGACACAAAATCTTGATGTTTTCATTTTTAAGAACCTACACTTAGTTTTGGACAGTCCTGGGGGAGCACACAGGTTTTGTAACACATAATAGATATCAGAATACCAGGGGGATTGTTCAAAGGCTTCGTTGATCTTTGGAGTCGCCAGCTCTGTTTCACTGTCCAGCTGATTGATGTCTAGGACTTGGAAATTTGTTTCTGTCATTAATTTGGCCAAGCCTTGCCCCTTTACTAGCTTTGTAGGTTTTATTTCAATGTCGAATTCTAGTATGCTGGCAATCCATTTTCCCCTCCTGCCTTCTAAATTTTCTTGAGTGAGAATGTCTTTGACAATAGGACTTGGCACATATGCTATAACATGGGAATAAAGGATATAAATCCTGAAGTCTTTAATTGCTTTGACTAAAGCATAGGCTTGTTTTTCCATAATTTGGTACTTCAAAGGTGCATCTCTGAGGGCTCTGCTAAAGAAAGCAATTGGCTTCTCATTTCCTTGGTTATCCTTTTGTAACAAAACCGCAGCAATAGTATGTTGGGAAGCAAAAGAGAAAATGATAAATTCTCTGTCAAACTGAGGACTGGTCAGGACTGGGGTCTGGGTAAGGGCCAATTTTATACCTTCAAATGCTTGATTAGCTTCAACAGTCCACTTCACCTTTGAATCTTTCTTTAACATGTTGTTTAATAATCTGCTTAGTTCTGCTAAGTTTGGGATAAACCTTCTCAAGAAGTTAATTTTTCCCAAGAATCCTTGTAATTCTTTGACATTTCTTGGGTGAGGCATTTGTAAGATGGCTTGGATTCTATCTGGGTCAATTCTTATGCCATCCTTTGAGATGATGTGTCCTAAGAGCTTGCCTTCTTCTAAACCAAAGAGAGACTTCTTCGGGTTCAAGGAGATTCCATATTTTCTGCATTTTAGGAAGATCTGTCTTAAATGTTCGAGATGTTCTTGGTCAGATTTTGAAGAAGGTGTGAGGTCATCTAGGTAAATGACTAAAAAGTCATGAATCTCTTTGGCAAAAGCAATATCCATTGCTCTTTGGAAAGTTTCCCCTGCATTTTTTAATCCAAAAGGCATTTTTACATATTTGAAGGTTCCCCATGGGGTTGTAAACGCTGTTTTGTCCTGATCATCAGGGTGTACCAAGATTTGATTGAAACCTGAAAATCCATCTAGCAATGAGATCCTTGTGGCCCCTACCACTCTTTGGAGAATGTGATCCATCTTGGGTAAAGGGTAGTTGTCTTTAAGGGATACTTGGTTCAGATTCCTTAAGTCCACACACAGCCTAATTTCACCGGTTTTCTTTCTTGTAGGGACCAAGTTGGAGATCCATTCAGAGAATCTGATTGGAGCTATGATGCCTGCCTTAAACATCTTCTGTACTTCTTGTTCCATCGCTGGGAGAAGCATAGGATTGATTCTCCTCAATTTTTGTTTAAAGGGCTTTTGATCAGGTTTGAGAGGGATAGTGTGCTGGATAACAGAGGTATCATAGGACTTTAGATCCTCATAACCCCATGCGAAGACATCCTGGAATTCTTTGAAGAGGTCAATGTATTTAGGCTTTTGGTCAGGAGGTAAAGAAGCAGATAATTTAATTATTTTGGGCTTTTCCACAGTCCCAATGTTGCATTCTTCTATGGCATTGTTGATGGGCTGCATTTTTGGCTTGCTGGGAACATCATTTCAATCAAAAATGTCTTCCAAAGGAGCTAAGCCAGTGGGTAAAAAATTGTCTTTCAGCTCTATGATTTCAGCCTCAACGTTGGCCATTTCTTCAGAATTGATTGATTGGATTTGCTGAATGTTCTCTTTGTTGAAAATGGTTGGGTTTAGCATTTGTTTTGCTGTTCTAGGTGATATTGGGTGAGTAATCTTTTGAAAAAGTATTTGTGATTGACTTGCTTTGTCAAGTATTTGTGATTGACTTGCTTTGTCATTGTCAATATTTAGTCCTGAAAATTCTTGCTGCAAAGTCAAGAAATTGTTTATTTGCTTGTCATCATCAAACACTTGCCAATCACTGACATTGTTTGGGACAGATGGTTTGGGTTTTACCTCAGCTGTAAAGCAGTGGTGGGGCTCAAAAGGTAACTTGCAGGTACTTGCAAATGTAGCCAAGCTATGGGCATGAAGGTTCTGGGTCCTAGGGATTTTCATAATCTGAAATTCAGTAAATGAATTTAATAATTCAGTAGCAGCAGACCTATAGGATCTCAGCCTTTTGTCATTGGTGACAAAATTACCCTTAACTTGTTGAATAACTAAATCTGAATCACCCATGATTGAAACCCTGGCAGCTTGTAAGAGCTTTACTAACTTGAGGCCTAGTAAAAGAGCTTCATATTCTGCCATGTTGTTAGTACATCTAAAATTCAAGCTATAGGCTCTGCCTTCAGCATAACTATTTTCTTTATTGTGTACCCAAACTCCAACTCCTGCTCCTAACTTGTTGACTGAGCCATCAAACTCAAGGAACCATAGAATGTTTTGTTGTGAAGGAGTTTTTATGATCTGTTCCTGGGCTGGCAATGTAAGCAGAAGTTTTGGTGCTTGTTCTGGCTTGTTTTGTAGGGCAGTTACATCATTTACTTTGGTATGCTTGAAGTCTAGATCATCAGCGGTGTCTAGTATTTGATCAACTGTTGTTTTGTGAATTATGATTTTTTCATCCGAGTCTTCTTCTTGTATGAGTATATCAGTTTCAACATTGTTTTTTATGAGAGCAGCACTGCTGTTAAAGAGAATGTATGAGTCTATGTCCGAATGGACAGCATATATAGGAAAATTTTGAGGTTTTTCTTCGCTGCTAACCATGTACTTCATTAGTGTTTCTCTATACAGTCTTTTTGGTTGCCCAAACACGGATATGGTGGCATATGACATGTCTAATTGTAGGGAACCTTGGAGTTTAGCTCCCCATGATCTTGATAGCAACATCCCATATTTAGGTGGGATATCCGCAACTACCACATCCATTAGGATTGTTTTGTTGGGGTATTGAACTAGAGAGACACATAAGTCTTTTATAAGGCCTAGACACTTGACTTGGCTGGAGTCAAAGGAAAACAGATCCTTGTATGGTCTTGTTATGTCTAAATTCAATCTCTCCATGACTGCTTTTGGCATAAGATTGTGAGAGGCACCTGAGTCAAACATTGCATTATGTAGTATTTTGTTATGAATATGTAAACTGACATAAAAAGGCAGTACCCCTGTGACTACTGTTTTTCCATCCACTTCCGGGCCAAACAAGAGTTCTGGGGTGTCATCCAGTACATTGACATCATCTTTGTTGCTAGTGAGTTGAAGGGACCTTTTGATTTGCAATTTATAGCTGTCATGCTTGGGTAATTCCAAGAGAGGAATAGCTATTTTTATTTTACCAATTTCTGTTTCAAGATCAAAAGGTTTCTCAGATTGGGTCTTGGGGTTATAGGTGACAGTTCTTTCTTTGTTCATTAAGTCTCCTTCTAGATTTTTATCTTGACTTTGAGATTTATCCTTTTTACTCATCTCTTGAGGAGTAATATTTAAATTAGGATGAGAAGATGAAGTGTCCAGAGACTGCTGTCTTAAGGACCGTGGCTCAGTGATTTCTTCAATAATCACTTCTTCTGTAGGTGAATTTAGTTTGTCCCTAGGTGGTGTGACTATAACTCTTTCAGGCTGCTGATTATCCTTTTTCTTTTCAGGCTGGTTGACATTCACAGTTCTGCTCCTTAGCTTGTACTGTTTATGGACTTCATAAACAGCAGTGTCATAGCCTTGTTTAAAGTCAAAGGATTCCCCTGATTTAGTGTGGAACAATTTGACTTCCTCATCCTCATGATCTTCTTGTGTTAAGAAAACTTGACTTTCACCATCCAGCCCTATTAAATTAATCTCAGGATCTTCATTGGGCTCGGCCGAAGTGGAGGTTTCAGCGTAATTTTCTTGGAATGGGGGTCTGATTTCCGGATCAGCATTGGCCCTGCCATTGTTTGTATTTGGGTTCCTCCTAAAATTTGGATTTCTAGGAGGGTTATTTTGCGGAGCTTCCCATGATGCTTTTCTTTCAACTGATTCCACCCTGTCACCCAGTCTCTTCATGCTATTGAGTATGGCATCAAGTTTTTGATCAAAGGCTGTGGGTTCTTCTTTGTATATGCTTCTCTTTTCTAACCTTGCCCTGTTTCTCTTGGCAATCAAATTTGCTTCTACTGTGACAGCAGCCTTTTGAGCGTCTTCAAGGGTTTCAGGTTCTCTTTCCCTCAACTGAAATGCTATGTCAGAATCAAATCCATCAGGGAATTTGTACAAGGCCAAATCAGGGGGGGGTCTCAAGTTTTGTGGTATTGCATTGTACACATTGTTGAATCTGGCACAATACTCCAGAACAGTTTCTTGAGGACCTCTCTTGATTGTTTCATATTCACCAAGTATGTGTAGGGGATCTTTCTTCTTCTCCCATCTGGTAGTAAAGGCCTGATAGAGCTCATCAGGGGTTGTAATAGTGTTTGCAGCGATCGACCTGAACCAGGTTCTAACATCACCTGTCAGACTTTGGACAAAAATTCTCATCCTCACACTGTCATCATCTATCTCATAGTTTTCAAAATGGTCTTGCATCCTCTTAGCATGTTGGATGGCAGAGTAATGGCCAGTGGAGTCAAAATATGAGATTTTGGTTTGGTAATCTTGGGGTAGAGCTGGTGGATTAGCAGGTAGCCGCAAGGGTGCATATCTATTTGCCATATTTGGTGGGTTGGGTGTATTTATAGGGACTGCTGGGATAATAGGAACAATGGGTACCACAGGGGTAACAGGTGAGGTTGAACCTGAATGATGGTTGAAGGGGATATGTGCAGTGAATGAAGATGAGGGAGGAGGACTGTGAGATGTGGATGGTGAACTAGGGGAACTTGGAACAGACCGAAAAAGGACTTTAAGTGGAGTAGAAAGGTTGGGAAAATCTGCAACGGAGGTCAAAATAGCAGGCTGGTCCTGCTTTTGTTGCTTCCTGATGTTTCTTGGAATAGTGTTTGGATTATCAACAATGAGGGGTGGATTAGGGTCAGGATTAGCCCTTGTATGTCGAGGATTTCTCTTAGGAGCCAGTTTCTAACTGTTTTTCAGGACTTTTATAGGAAGTTTTTATATATGCAAGGACTGGATGAAGATTTTGGAATGGCTATATATGTTTCAAAGCTAAGATGAAGATTCCCTAACTAGCTCTTCCCTAAAGCTGTCACTGTGGTACAGAAACAGTTCTAAGGCCTCTTGGCTGGTTTCAGGCTTGATGGTAGCTTTGGAAGATAGATAGTAATTGAAAACTCCTAAGAATTCCCCAGCGGAGTCGCCATTTATGTTATCACCCAGGTTGTTCCCTATGACTCCCAAGGGAATACGGCCAGGGTAACCACTAACCAATCTTTGGATCACAATTTCTAGCCAAACTGTGATCAGAGAGGGCTCTCTCTTTATAATTTGTCTCTGTTCTAATAGTATTTTAGGCTAGATGTGAAGTTTTAATTTTGGTTCAATTGTTTGGTTGGAAAAGTTTCAGTCAAACGTGTATGCTCTTACCAGCATCTTATATAACATTGGGCAATGGAGTCAGTGGTCCTTTGGTTTCGTGTCCTATGTTGATACAGTAATGAAAGCTGCAGAGCAGGGTAATTGTCCGGGGAACAAAGCTTTGAAATTGGGTTTGTGTACAACATGTTCAGGATAAGAAAGGCAATTAAGGATCTTTCTATAAACTGGTATGAAAGGAAATGCAATTGTTACCTGGAAGCATCTAAGAATTTCTAGATAACATTCACAGCATGGAATTAAATGTGACATGAGAATTTAAGAATTCATGTCTGTTTTAATCCTGAAGAAAACACTTACAGCAATATAAGATTGAGCACAGGGTGTTAAGAAACATGTCCTGAACTATTCTTTTTCTTTATTGCTAGATATGATGAAAATATGAAAATGAAATAACATAGGGAAACGAAACAGAGTTTAAAGAAGACATATCATTCCACCAGACAACGCAAGGATTCTGCAACAGCACTTAAATTATCAACAAGACACCATAGCTTCAGGAAATCACTGAGCTGAAATTGCTCTTTGTATTAAACTTTTCTGAAAGTACAGAGTATACATTCCTCAGAGTAAAAATTACCAACCCCTTATGCGTTACTAAGGGGAGTATATATACAAATTTACATAAGAAAATATCAGAAAGGAGAGTGAATGTTCCATAAATGCTCAGTTAATTGCTGGAGTGTAGCCGCTGAGAGAGTAAATGCTGTGATTACTTTTTAGTCCCTTAGCTGTCAGAAAAAGGTCAGAGACTGCTGACTTGATGGCTCTTGGAGTTGGTTAGGGGTGTACCGCCAAAATTTAAGCATTTCTTTATCTTTTTGGCTAGCCGACATAGTCTAAATGCTGAGTCTGCATTCAGCTGATTTTAATGCTCACTTTATCCTTCTGTTTGTTTTTTAGTGACCTGGAGCTGGCAGTGACTGAACAGCTGGAGCTACCGTGGCAGAATTTGAAGCATTGCTTGCCACCAATCTTCTTTTGGCATCTGATGCCTCCTAATCTTTATTAAGGTCTCGTCGGCCTCCGTATACCTGTAAAAATTAGGAGGAGTCTCAAAAAGGTGGTTCACTTCATTTTCAATAAAGAAAAGGCCTCCCAGTTTATCATATAAGCTCTGTCCTGAGGGGGGCCCTGTCTGTTCAGATGTACTGCTTGATGAAGTAATCTGATTCTCAATGTATGATGCCATTCTGTTGGTAAATTGATCTTGGGAGATCAATTTTCCTGCACCAGTTAGGAGGCTGGGGAAGCCTTTTGCCTGCAGTTCTGCCAATTTGACCCTGAACTCTTCCACATCTGCTGTGATCTCATTGCACTTCCTCTCCACATTTTGTACATAATTCCTGAGAGTGAGTACTTTCTTGGCAGTGAGTACGGCTTCTGTTCTGTTGGGGATACCTATGGCTGCCAGTTCCTCCTGTTCCTGCCTGTTTAGGAAGTCTATCATTCTGTTGGCCTGTTCTGGTCTGTTTCCCAGCAGTGTTTTGGCCTTATTGATTTCTGTATGTGCTTGGCCCAACAATTCCATCTGCTGATGTATCGTTTTTATTGATTTCCATTGTTGGGTGATAGATTGACCTATTTTGGCCCATAAGATCCTTTTTATTTCGGCCATGGCTGTTTCTAGATTCAATTCTTTTTCTAAAGCTTTTATTTTGTCTTTGAGGGCCTTTATTTCTCTGCCATGCTCTGCCACAGTTACCTTGGACTTGTCATATTTGGAATCCAACTCTGCCAATTTCTCTTTGGCTTTCTTTATTTCATCGGCCTGGAGTTCCATCTCTTTGACAGCTTTGGTCAATTCCTCTATACTTGGACTGGCCTCTTGGGCTGCTGTTGTGCCTGCTGCTTCTGTTGTGGGGGGCACTGCTGCCCCTGATGTTGCTGCTATTGCTAATGTGGTTGGGGGAGCTTGGGAGGTGGAATTTGCCTGTTTTTCCTGTAGTATTCCCTCCAGCTCTATGATCCTTTGGTCTTGCTTCATTAGGAGGTCTAGCTGGTCATCTGCCCGTTTTTGCTCTTGGAGCTCTGCTGTTTGAGGGTGCTCTGTGGGCTGCAGCTTTAGCCTCTTCTTCATTGCGTTTAGGTCATCATCCTTTTTCTTCAGGAGGGCCTTTACACCTGTTGGATCACTAGGATCATGTCCTAGATCAACAATGATCTCCTCAAGAGACTTTATTCTATTGTCCTTGGCCTTAGAGGACATTCTCTCAAAATCCAGCTGAGTATTGGTGTTCTTTAGGGATTCCTTCAGCTCATGGGCCAATGTGGCCTTTTCAACCAAGGTGGCATAGACCATCTCCCCAGTCTGCTTGTGGAGTTCAATCTGGTCCATGGGATGTATATCTCTAGCTAGGACCTCCACCCTTGTTTTTATGAAATCTGCAGCTGTCCTAGGCTGCGGCCCTTTGGGCTTGAAATGACTGAATATTATCTTTTCTTCTTGGATGTCATAAACAGACATCAGTCTCTCTTGCTGGGCTGGTGTAGCATCTATGAACTGTTTTTATACCTCAGCCCTCAATAGCTCATTCTGAGCCTTTATTTTCCTGAAAGAAGCCTTGGTGCTCTTGGGCTTCTTGCTTTGTTGTGAAGGAGAGGATACCTCCAAGCCAAGCTGTAAAGTTTGCTCCTGTAGAAAGGAGCTTGTTCCTGTGTGCTGGCTACCCTCCTTGTCTCTTGTTGTACTGTTCAAGACATCTTGAGTAATGTCTTCCACCTCTGGGGAGTCTGCCCTTTGCCTTTTGGCTTCTGGCTGGTGGGAGGATCCACTGAGAGGAGTGGACTCTTCTCTTTCTCTTTTGATTCCCCTCTCTTCATGTGCTGGGGTCTGCAAAATTGGGGCAGTCAATGGCTCAGTTTGAGGTGGTGGTGTTTGCATTATAGGGGTCTCTGGCAGCCCAGTCTGTGGCAGAACAGTTTGTCCTTGTTGCTGCTCTGTTTGCTGATTTGTTTGCTGCTCTGACTGTTCTTTTCCTGTTTCATCCTCTGCATCCATTTTGCCTTTGCCTTTATCTATTGCTGCTGCTGATGTAGAAGGTGCCTGTGGTGCAATCCTTGTAACTGAGGTCCCTTCTCTCACTGAGTGAGGCGGTCTGAAAGGTACCTGCTGCACATAATCCAGGTCAATAGTCTTCTCAAGCTCTTTCCTATTTTTAAGCATTCTTTCTTCTTCAGTTAAGCTCTCAGATAGAGTGTCCAGCTGCCATTCTTGTAAGTTGGCATATTTTTCTATGTGTGGGTAGTGGCAGTGCTTAATAGCTAGGAGCCTATACTTATTTCTCCTAGCAGTGATGAAACCCTGAGGGTCATAAGGGACCCATCGAAAACTATAGGACAACTTATATTTGTCCTTGAAGATCAAGTCTGCAGCCTCCCATCCTTCCTTCTTGTTCATAATGAAGGGGCCCAACTCATGTTTGAAATTAAGGTGGGCCTTTTTCTTGGAGCTGTGAAAATGGGTGAGGTCTGACTGAATTAATTGCCTGTAATACTCTAAGGCAAACAACCTCATAGGTACATACTTGGGGAGCCTGTATGGACAAAGCTCACATCCATAGATCCTGAATACAGTGTGGTGTTCATATAGGTACCAGTCACCTATTTTATATTTCTTAGAGAGCTGCAGAGCTTTCTTGATCTCATTGGATATTCTGGGAGGGGGGGACTTCATTAGCATACAAGAGATTGGGTACAAAAATTGGTCAACAAATTCACAGTAGGTATAGGGTGAAATTGTGACTTTGTGATAAACTGAGGTCTAGAAGATGACAGATCTTCTCTCCCCTCTATGGTCCAGCCTTCTGATGTAGCATGGGAAGGCTTTAGGATGATGGAACATGAACAGGTGGTAGATGTAGGCTGAGTATCTGAAGACCCCCTGTCTGTCCACTTTGCTCAATTGATCATGAATCTTATTGGCTATGAACTTAGCAAAGTTATACTTTTGGGCAGGGGGTTGGTATGGGCTGTAAACAGACAGCAACACTAGCATGGCTTTGTCCACATGCTCACTGTTTTGGTATCCCAATACATAGGCTATCATGTCTAGTAACAGCCTGCCTATATCATTGAAATGTACACTCAGATAAGGAGGTGGCCCTGTAGGCTGGCACTCAGGTCTCATGAAGGTCCTGGTGACCTTTTGCAGCTCCTCACTGGTCATCTTGTCACCAGCTTCCAGCAAGTAACTCATGGAGAATGGGATCAGCAACTCTGTCTGATCAAAATGTAGCATCTTGTTGATGGTTTCAGCATTTATGTAGAAAAGGATCCTCCCTGATGGAGTATTGACAGCTCTGTGCTGGACATCATAGTGTTTAGCACATAGGTGAATGATTTCAGGGAAAACATTCACGGCTGGGAGACAGTAATAGGGCAGGTTTGACTCCCATATCCCATGTGTGCCATGACCATCTTTATAGTCTTCCCTCAGTTGAGTAAATATCTGCAGGAAGTCCCTGTTTCCCTCAAAGTCTCCAATGAGACAATCCTTGTCAATAATTTGCAAGGCCTCCAGCTCCTTATTTGTTTGATTTAGTGGAGCAACACTGAGGGACGAGGACGCAGAGGCTGCCATGATATAATCTGAATCTGTACAGGTAGAGGTAATGGTTTGACAGGTCCTTCAAGATTTGAGCAGCAGGTCCACTGTAAACATAGGCTAGTGTCTTCCTTTTAATGAAAAATGCAAGCTGGCTTTTGTGGTTTACTGCAAATTCACAGGGATGTGAATTGCTAATGGCAAGCTTCAGAGACAGTGATGTTTCTTTGGTAAGAATGCAGGTGGTCTGTGCTTGGCAAAAGGGAACAATGCCGAGCACCTGGGGGGCAATTTCACGGTTTCAGCCCGCGGAATGAGCGCTCCAATGTCAAATTATGGTTCAGGGGTGGCGCAGGTTGCTTGGGCTCACTTCAGATGGCAGGCAGAGCTGAACTTAGGAGTTTTAGCAGTCTTTTAAAGGTGAATTTTACAGAGAATTGGAATGCATGGGCAAAGTAGGAAAATTGGTGAAATACCTGGAAAAAATGACTTGAGAGCTTGCGGGCCGGCCTGTGGAGGCTTAATGCCGTCGAATCCTGAACTTGCAGCGGTTGAACTGTCGAATTTGATGGCTGGAGGACAAATTTCGCGGCAGCTGGTCGACAACGGCTACTTCTTTTGCGCGTGAAAATGACCGAAAACGACTCATTTAGTCGTTTATAACGTTAATTTTGGAAAAAATGTGCATTTGGCGCTTTTCCGTCGATGACGTCATGGCGGGGCCCGGGTACGGAGGTGACGTGTCTGCTGAGGTGTCTGCCAGGGTGGCAGGACATGGTGGCGGGTGGATGCGGTGGCAGGACTGCGTGGAGGGCCACGGGACGCGGGGGCGGGCATAGGTGAGGTGACGTCAGGATGACGTGCGCATGACGCAGGGGGAAGGGTGATAACAGGGAGGGTGGTAAGCGGGTTCCCCGCACCACTTTTGCTGGCGAGTGGTATTGGGGAGGGGGGCTCCGAACAACCCCGACGATTGACACGCGTCCAGGGTACAGAGGTGGCAAAACCGCTTTCCCCGGACGGTAAAGGTCGGCAGGTCGGGGAACAGCAATGACCACCCATCGTAAGATCTGGGCGGCTCGAGATCGGACGGCTGGCGGGTCCTCCGACGGATCGTGCAGGTTGGGGGGGACCCGCCGGCCGATTAAAATATTCTTTTTAAATATTTCGGGCGGGGACCTTAGGATAGTGAGTTTTTATGGGTTTTTTCGGGATTTCTTGGGTTTTTTCAATAATTTGAATGGGGTTTATGGTTAGAAAGGGTTTTTATAGGCTTTTCTTTGCAAATGAGGGTTAAATGAGTGGATTGAGCTGTAGCAAGGGAGAGAGAGACAGTGTAGGTTCATCAAAAATGACCAGATGTCATTTTGATTCCTTTTTAGAGAACATATGGCTATTATGCCAAGGGGAGGGATATTTATAGAAAATTTGGGGTTTATACACCATGGTGTTTAATACTAGTAGGGGAAAGGTAAGATAGGGGAGTTATATAGTAGAATTAGAGGTTAATATGGATGAGGAGGGCAGATGAAGGGGATATCACTAAGTTTGTTTGAAACTCACTTAGTTTAAAGAGTAGATCAAAATGAAAAGAAGTTTACATAGGAAATGTGGCTTTCACAGCCATAAGAACCACCATGAAACCATGAATTTTTCCAAGAATCCCAACTGATGAGGGGATGTTAGTAAATGACATGAAAAGGGAAAAAGGGAAGTTAGACATGCTCCTTTGCTTGCTGCAACTTGATGCAGAAGAACACCTTGTCAATTGATTGACTTTGCTTTGGAAAACATAGTTCACACATCTGTAATGGTAAAGATAACCTTTCTGCAACCCCAACTACTTACCTAGCTACTTGCCTAGCATTTTTTATTTCTTCTTGGAGGGTGCACTTGGACTTGCAGACCCTTGCTTGCCTTTTCTTTTCCTTGGCTTTTTCTTTTGTTTCTCTATCTACTTCTGCCCTTATTTCTTCCAAGGTCCCAGATTAAGCTGTTGGGAACCTTTTTTTCTCTACCTAAGCTAGTTGTCTGCCAAGATTAAATGGTTTGGACAGACTTCTTTCTCTATTCTACAACTGGAAATTTAAAACATGGCATGATCCAGATTAAGCTGTTGGATCATCCATCAAAATTGAATCCTTATCAAGATATGTACATACCTTGTCTCCTTATGAAAATATGGGATCTTTGCATCATCAAAGCAGAGCATATTTGGACCTTTGAAACCAATCATGAAATATGAAACCTATTGATATAGGTAGCTAACACTCCCAACAGAAAGAAATCTCCTCTTCACCTCCTTCAAGCAAATCACCCAATAGTTCTATACTCAAACCAACAACACTTCCTTACATTCACAAGATTCCAGCCTCCCTAGACCTCATGAGAGAGCTCTATATATAGGAGATTTGGAGAAAGGATGAGTCAGCTTGAGCTTGGCATGAAGCTGACTAGTGTCCTCTCCCACTTCAGTTATACTTCAGTTCTTGAGTCCACTTGGAGTTTCTTGCTTCCACTTGGAGACC
Organism: Pinus tabuliformis; assembly: GCA_031772625.1. Classification (NCBI taxonomy): domain Eukaryota; kingdom Viridiplantae; phylum Streptophyta; class Pinopsida; order Pinales; family Pinaceae; genus Pinus; species Pinus tabuliformis. Next base: position 740,331,464 of record CM062820.1, on the reverse strand, counting down.
TAGATCCTCTTACTCATCACAAGGGGAATTCCCTGATCCAAGTGTCATTTTGGAAGCTTCCTGGGCATTTGACACCTTGCAGAATGACTGTGCCACTTGGCCAATCTCGCCCAACGTAGGTAGACTTCATTGCTTTTGACATTCAGCGCAGGTACATAGTGGAGCAGTTGACATTCAGCGCAGATGCTCAGTGGAGCAGTTGACATGATCCAGAATTAGCCTGTTTTTGAGTGTTTTCAGGTGGAGAACTGATATTTAGTGCTGTGGTTTGCTAACCTTGTTCCTCTAGGGGTAGGAACAACATGTTTAGGGACTTTGGATCCCTTAGATTATTGACATTTCATACTTCATGCTGTAAGGTACAAAAATGTCTATAACACTTATAACTATGATGCACATAAGAAAGTCTCTCATCCTACTTTCATGGACGCTTGGAGTTTTACATGTGTAGTATGTTCACTATCATCCTGTTGACGAAATCTATCTCGTCATCATTCTAAGGATGGAATTTAGTCAACTTGGTGAGCTTAGTGTCCAATAATGTCTAGAGGCTCGACCAGAATGTGCTTAGGAACATTCTATCCCAATATGATATAATGGTATGAAGGATTCCAAAATGTATCCATACTTGTTCAAAGAAGAGTTTAGCAATTTCCTCTGTTGTGATACTCTTCTTGCAAGATGCCAATATAGCCATCCTAGAAAATCTAGCCATGACCACAAATACCTAGTCATTACCATGCTTGGTAGAAGGGAGCCTCGATAGATAGTCCATGAAGATACATTCCCATGGCTAGCTGGGAGTAGGAAAGGAGTGTATAAGCCATACTTGTTGATGGTTGGCTTGGTAATGGCATAAGAAGTGCAATATCTGATATATTTTCCAATGTTCTATTGGGTTTTTGGCTGATAAAAATGTTTTATAGTATGACCACATTTTTCTCCACACCGAAGTGTCATGTGACCCGACTATAGTGTGCCTCCTAAATCTGCTTTCCACGCTCACTTGAAGGCACACAAAGGTAGCCTAGGTAGTATAATAATGCATCCTAGAGGTGGAAATTTGGAACTTTCTTACCATTGACTAGCATCTGGTATGTGGTTGAGAACTCTAGATCATTTTTGTACAATTGCAGACATCCGCGGGTCTAATGGCCGCAAGAGTTGAGAAACGTATTAAGTGTTGCAACTGGGGTTCGAATGAGGCAATCTACAACATGATTGGTGTTTCCCTTCTTGTATTTAAGGTTCAAGTGGAATTGTTGCATAAACTAAAGAGGTTGGTGATTTGTGTCGATGATCATCTCCTTCCCCATAATGTAATGTTTCTATTGTCATCATGTATGAATGATGGAATAGATCTCTTTATCACGGGTGATTTATTTCTGAATTGTATCAAAATGTGTCTCACTGTGATAGGCCACCAGATGCCCCTGTTGGGTGATAAATGCGCTAATAGCATAGTTGAAGGCATATGTGTCAATTTCAAATGGTTGTTGTAGGTATGGCGATATAAGTACAAGTGTAGAGAAGATGCGATGCTTTAGCTCAATGAACGCCTTTTGGTTGTACTTAGGCCATAAAAGAAATCTCTCGCTCTACCCTTGGTAACCTGACTCAGAGACCAAGTGATATGAGAGAATCACAACATGAACCTCTGATCAAAATTGGCAATGCCCAAAAACCTATGAATCCCTGTTAGAGTGGTCAGGGCTGGCCAATCCCAAATGACTTGGACCTTATCTGGATCCACATGCATTCCTTTAGTATCAATGATGTAGCCCAGATATTGGACCTGCCTCATGCCAAATGTGCATGTATCCAAGTTGGCACATAGTTTATGCAACCACAGTGTTTGAAGGACATGTAGAATGTGTTGTAGGTGCTCTTCCCAACTCTTGCTAATTATGAGGATGTCCTCTAGACTTACATACATGAACGAGTTGGTGAAGGGCCACAAGATGTCATCCAACAACCTCATAAAAATTATAGGGGAATTTTTCTACCCGAGAGGCATGACTAACCACTCGAAAAGGCCCTCCTTTGATTTGAAGGCAATCTTCCATACATTTTTGAGTTATATTAGCACTTGGTGATAACTAGACTTCAAATCAATCTTGTTGAAATACTTGCCCCCCTTGAGCTATTTAATAAGGACATCAATCCATGGGATTCGATACCTGTTCCTAACAATGATTTTGTTTAGTGCTCAATAATCAATTCAGAGTCTACAAGCCCCATCTTTCTTCTATACAAGTAAAATCAAGCTCCCATAAGGTGAGGAACTTAGTCGGATGTGCCTTTTTTGCAGAAACTCCTGGATCTGCCACTTGATTTCTTCATTTTCCATAATAGAGTAGTGGTATATTGAATGATTAGGTATAGGTGCTCCAGGAGTTAGATACATCAAATGCTTGACCTAAAGTGAAAAGGTACCCTAGTGGGTGAGGCGAATATGTCCCTATATTCTTACATGACCTTGTCCACCTACTTCTACTAAGTGGGGGAACTCTTCCTGGGGGCCATGTATGTGGCCACTAACTTCCCCTCGCTTTGAGAGTGAATCAGAAAGAAAAAATTTCCCAGTCTAGGAGATGATATTATTGCATTACTTAGAAAAGATCAAAGAGATGGAAGTAGTTGGGACTACCTCAGGAATCCTGTATAACTTATTACCCAAAGTAATAATAATACTGTGAGGCCTAGACTCATACATGGCATGACACTTCCAAAAGTATGGTTGGCCTAATAACACATCACAAACTTCAAGAGGATATTTTCCATTCGTGAAGGGCTTGATGTTGTAGGGAAGGTGGCACTACTAGTTGACGCGAAGATCTCATCCTTGGTGAAGCCACCAGATGGTGTATGGATGCAGGTGTGGTGTGGTTGGTAGGACCAAATTCTTCATGACCTCTATTGAGATTAGGTTATTTTGGTTACCATTGTTGACAATGAACTGTAGCAGAGAAACTACCACCCACATCTATGACTGGAATAGACGCTCCCCCTCCTCTGGATCTTCAAGCTCAGCCTTTTGGACCTTGGTGGTTTCAACAATGAAACTATGTTCTATGTCAATAATATTCTTCCCCTTGTTGGGTTCTGGCTTAGAATTAAAACATGTATCTAACTCTGAAGCTTTCATCTCGACCACCAATGATTGATTATCGCAACACTCATTTATGTTGTGAGTGGGGCTCTTGTGGAACTCACAACTTTCCTGTTTCCTTGTTCATCTTCATGGTGCCATTCTTTTCTTGTTGATTTGATGGGTCATCATAAGTCGCTCCACCTTAGCTCTTTCCTTTGTCTTGTGGTTTGGGGGCTCTCTTGCCCTACTTTTGATTCGTAGATCCAAAGTCACACTTCTTTTGTTTAATTTTTTTTTTTTTTTTTTTTAATCTTGGTATCATATCAGTATGTTGCACCAAGTGAGGAGATGTCTAGGAACTCCATTTATTCCTAAATGCATTGTGTAGATAGTCACAGTACTTTAGTACCATATTTCGCTCATAGTATTTGATACCAACTTTGTGCGTAGAGTATGAAAAATATTTGTGAGCTCATGCACATATTGGTCCCTTTTATGTTGTAGTGTGGTCCACTATATGCACTTGTCCTCATAGCTCTCCATAGGGTAGTATTGTTCCTTGACAACATCTCGGAAAGAGTTCTAAGAGGGGGTGGCTATAAACAAAGAGGGTTCCTTGACCCTTTTCATGTAGTAGGTTTCCCACTAGTCCTTGATGTGGGGGGCAACCTTAAGTAGTGCAAAAGTATTCTTCTCCATATTGAAGAAACTATGGACCAAAAAATAACCTTCTAACAAATTCAACCATATATCTAAAATATTTTCTTCTATTTGGCCTTCAAATATAGGGATATCAAATTTCACTAGTACTTTGAAGGGGGTGGCACCTCCAAAGTGACTACTCGATGAATATGTGTCACCATTGGGAATCTGTTGAATGATTTGGGAAAAGTTGTCCGTCATCTCATTCCTTTGCCACTCGAAGGATTTTTCTAGCAACAATTTGATAGGATCTCTTATTCCATTGTCCTTGTTTTATCTCGCCATGGACAGTTGTCAGTGTCAGCGAGGACAATATTGCAAGGGCTCAAATATTTCAAGTCACAACTTCTTATACCCTGACCTCGTTGGGGACATGCACAAAAAATAGAGAAATAGCAGATTTCTTTGATACCAATGATACAAATTTATGAAGGAATAAAATGAAATATACATATAAACATAAACACATAGATACAACGAAAAAAAAACCTTAATTCCTTAATAAAAAACTATTGGAAATTTCTTACATGCAGAATGGAAATACACTAGCTCAGGTGATGGTAGCTTATGAGAAGAGTTGTGGTGGCTAATGCCTTCTCAACTATGTTATCATGAGGGTCAAAAACCTATTTATTATTGAGAAACAATGGAAACCAATAAAAATCCAAAAACCTAACCCTAGGAGATGGAGCACCAAATGTTTTTGGGCCCTATTGGGGTAAAATACTAAAATGGTACATCAACTTCTTGGGGTCGTAAATTTTTCATACGACATCCATTACACACATATGATACCTCGTTAGAAATATCTATTTGAGGAACTTACGACTGCAAAATCTTAATTTAAGTTTTGGTTTTTTCCATTTTCCAAAAACACGATGTTTAGGGCCTCAAAATGACTCCAGAAGTTCATGACCTAAAAAATGCCAAAAATAATAAATTGTTCTACAATTAGTGAAATTGAAAGAAACAATGGTGGAGGTCAAAGTGGAATAGGTAGGTGGCCACCACACCATATGTCAAAAGGCCGATGATGGTATGAGATAACATGAGGTGTTCCCCTCATGCCTCGAATCTCAACGCTAGCCTATAAATTATGTTCGCTCCATGTGATAAGTGTTTTTGTTTGATTCACATTCCCGTGTGTTGAAAGACCAATGAAGGGATGAGATAACATAAGGTGGTCCCCTCATGCTTTGAATCTCAATACTAACCTATGAGAATTATGATATCATGTGATTTCATTTATTATGTTAATATGTATATAATGCAAATGTAGTGACATTATAATATTATGATCATATTTCACGATGTCATGGTATGGGGACAACTCAATATACTCTTTCTAGTATTTCTTATGCCTTAGATTAGTGACAACAATTTTAGAAGGAAGGATGAAATCGTAAATTATATGTCAACCACAAATTCTTGACATGGTGGTAGATAATATTCCTATCTTGGTGATAGAAGCTTGTCTTGGTGACAGATGCATGCCTTGATGGAAAATGATGTCCTTGTCTTTTTGAAAATTTCTTGTAGATGATGTTCTTGTCTTAGTGACAAATGGTTTCCTTGGTGATAGATGATGTTCTTATCGTGTTGAAAAATACATGCCTTGGTGGTAGATGATATTCTTGTCTTGGTGATAGATGCCTACAAATGATATATCTATCTTGGCACCAAATTGTTTCCTGAGTGGAAGGCGATATTCTATCTTGGTGATAGATGACTTCCTTGGTGGGAAACTGATATTCCTCTTGCTGATAGATGTCTACCTTAGTGGCAGATGATGTTCCTGTCTTGGTTGTAGATTCCTTCCTTGGTGCCATATGATATTAATAAGACACAGGGAAAGGAAATAAAGACACAGAGAAATAAAACTTAAGATAAAAGATAAATATGACAAGTGGAATCTTGGTATTGCGTCCTTTATGATGGAAGGAATCTATATAAGAAAGGTGTAAGTAAGAAGAGGGGCACATTTTCGGGCAAGAGGAAATACTTTGTTAAGTATGACAATGGTATATTTAGGCTCGATGGTGGTTGGATTTTGTGTTGAGCCTATGGTTTGTGAGGAGATTCGTTCCCCATACCTTCATTGTAGAGTTGTTGAAGCGACAGGAAGGAGATGAAAAATCCATTCTTCAGATAAAGGTATGCACCTTAGCATTCTCCTTTTATGATATTACATTGCATAACCCAAATGATTTTGGGAATTAAAATTTTGTAGTAAAGAACCAAGGAAAAAATGTGCCTTGATACTAATTTACATATAAAAAATTATGTGCACCATGGGAAACAATAAATTATAGAGAAGAGAGTGATAATTTGAAATTCTTTCTATGAAGAATCAACCAGTAAAGAGGATAATAAGGTTCCTTTTCTAGCATTTAGATAATTATTAAGATATATGGTGCTATAAAGATTGTTGGAAATTAGTTTTTATTGATGTCAACCCAAGAAACAACTAAAAGAACTCTTGCATTAATTAAATAAAATGTATGGGAAGATCAATTAAATCGCTAACAAGTCCATCAAAATTTGATAGAGCTCGTCATTCCATTTACAATGGTAGGTAGAACACCACATAACTCCTCATGATTGAGGAGATACGCCATACTAAAGTTGAAGCCTTGAAGTGTGTTCATGGTGCTCAATTTTGAATGATGCTTCTGGTTCAAATTTGTCTTAAAATTAAATTGGAAATATTATGGTCTTGGAAATTTCATTTTGTTGATGAAATTGGTCTTAAAAAGGGGAATGCTTATTATTAAAGGGGGATATTTATTATTGAAAATGAGTTATGGATCCCCTCGCTCTAGTATAAAAAGGGCATACATATGCCTTCAAATTGTATAGTTTGAACATCATTGTTATTTCATGTAAATAAATATAAAATTATCTGAGGCAACACAAATATTGTAAGTCTATTGTCTACCATCTAAGGCACGTAGAGATTATGAGCCTATTGTTTATAATCTGAGGCAACATAGAGATTTTGTGATTGTTCTGGGCATTAAAGAAATTATTTCTGGAAGGATTTATGTGGTATAAACTAGTTTTTGAAGCCTTGGTCTACTAGATGTCTGAGAGTGTTGTTCAGGTTGCATAATAGTTCAATTGTTACAATTTGGGTTTGTTATTGAATTCTAAATTGGAAAGAGTATAATCCATGATCGCATAACAAATTAATACATCAAAGAAGTTTGATTCCTAGAGAATTGTAATCATACAAGTCTAGATTCTAAAATAATTTCATAACTAAGGACTGAATTTTGACGAATAATTCCTTGGCTATCTAGATAGAAACATATGGTTCAATGATCCATCCAGTATGTATTCCTAGATCAAAATTTGTTGATTAGTTTTATCGAGATCCCTAGAAAATGAAATAGAGTTCAAACAACTATTGGAGATCATCATTTGTAGCAAAACTTTTGGGGTCCTATCTAGAATCTATAGAAAATGGTTCGATTCTTATTTAAATTAGTTTTTACAAATCAAATGGTTTGATATATTGATCATTATAAATGCACTAATTAGCCATGTAACCAGAGATGCGAAGGAGGGAGCCTATTCAGTGAATATTTTGATTTTGGATTGATCTAGATCTTGAAAAATTTTGGAGATCACACTGTTACGCTTAAAAATCAAGTCATTTCTTTGTAATTCAAAGAGATTATGTGGTGGATGTGTTCCCTTTTGGCATATATCACCAGTTTGATGGTGTGATTCCAATAGTGCTCCAATTTGTTGGCAAAATCAATATTTAGACACATAAATTATTGTTGATGTGGGTATAAGGTTACATGGATATGATTCATATATTATATATTGATTGATCACAAATTGGGTCCAGATCCTCCCTTTGAAGTCAGTTCAACCATACAAAAGTATTTAAGAAGCCCTATGTGAAAAGGGATAACAAACAGAGTAATTGGTCACCCATTTTGCATGTATGTCTATGGTTTACAAGTCTGATTCCCCCATGGATAAAAGGTCAATTCACTTCTATTTTTCAACCATATAGCCATTCTTTCACATGTTTAGCAATTGCTAGTGGTTGGTATTGGAATCCGTCAAGTCATTTGGAGGGTGCCTGGAAAGAATCAAACCATAGAAAGTTGAATTCAATGCATGGTTCTATATAGTTATTTTGGATCTAAATTGGAATCTAGAAGAAGCCAAGTGATCATGGCTCGGAGATGGATGCATCTAGATATGTTTGATAGTGTCTTTGCTAATGATTGATTGCCAAAACCACTTAGGTGTGTTTTTAAGAATCATGAGCTTATTGCAAGTGTTTTAAACACATGAAGTCAACATCAAATGAATAAATTATTATTGCAAAGTAAATACAATGTTAGTGTGTGTTGTGTTGACAATAAAAATACTAGAACCACTAGCAGCAGTATTATGATAATATTATGAGAGAAGCAGAGGCATTGCAACAATGTAGTTATAACAATAGTTATGTAATGCAATAATTAAGTGTAAGTAACTGAGTAGCGTATTCAGTGTAATCTATTTTATTTAGTTATGTTATATTCAGAGTGGTAGGGTGGTGAGATTGGAGTTTCCTTTAGGTTGGAGTGTGAGAACACTTCGGGGGTGGCAGGGCAGTGCTAGGGAAGGTTGGTGCATGTGCAGGGTGTCAGAGCATCCTTTCGGTTGGAGCTGATAAAACTAGGGCGTTAGAGCATCCTTTTAGTTGGAGCTAATAAACCAATGGGTTAGAGCCTCCTTCCATTTGTTATTGGTAAATCGAGGAGTTGGAGCTTCCTTTTGGTTGGATCCTGTAAACTATGGGATTGGTGCCTCCTTAATTTGGTGTTGTAAATATTGGAAGTTGATGCTTCCTATTGATGTAATTTTCAAGACATATATTAAAAGTGTTTGGTGGTTTTTCTCTTGGAAGGGTTCCACCTAAACATTTCATGTGATGTCATGTTGATTTATATTTTGAATTGATGCTAATGATAATTCATGCTCTGAAGTTTAAAATTAATTTATTGAAGTGAAATACTAATTCACCCCGCTTCTCAGTATTTCCAACAATTGGGATTAGAGCAGGTTCCTTCAGCTACATCCTAATAGCTAGAAGGCAGATCTAAGGAGATCAGAGATGGAAAAATCAAGGAAGAATGCATCCAAATGTTTAAAGTAAGTCTATGGTATTGCACTAGTTTTAGGACCTATTACAACTAAAGAATATAAACAGGTTGGTCCAATTTCTTTGTTTGATGAATCATGGTTTGAATTTTTGAAAGGTATAATGGAAGCCTATATGGGAGGTCTTGGATATGATATATGGGATTTTTTTATTTCTAGAGACACATCTACAAATGAATCAAGGAGGTACAGTTCAAAATCCATGAATTTCATTCTAAGTGCTTTTCCAAATGCTATGAAATCAAAAGTGGATCAATACTCATCATCCAAAAAACATTGGAAGAAGCTTCAAAGTATTTACTTAAAGAAGCATGTTGGTCAAGATGAGGATATTAATGATGATGATGATTCAAATAAAAAAGATACTTAGGACAAAGAATCTGATGATCATGAAGAAGAAGAAGTAGAAGTGGCCATGGAGAGATAATTTATCAGTGTCATAAGTGATCTTAGAAATATGGAGAAGAAAAATAATATACTTGAAGAAGCAGTTTCTCTCCTAAGACTTCAAGTGCAGGAAGCTGAAAAGAAAGTGAAAATCCTAACAAGCCAATTAGAGGGATTTGTTCATAAGTATGAGGTAGAAGTTATTCAAATGCAAAAGGATTTTGATGTAGCTCCAAGTAAAAATAAATAGGATCAAGGAATAACAGAAAGAGAAACTATAGGATGTTGAAAAGAAGAATAATATCATTGATGAAAAGGATCAAGAAATTTCTCGCTTAAATACAAAGGCAAAATAAGTAGGTGAATATCCATGCAGTGAATGTACACGTTCCAATTCCAAAAAATAAGGTTGAAGATAATATTGAAAGCAAAGTCATCATCCTTTAAAGGCCAAATCAAAGTGAAAGACAAAAGAATATTAGAAGTGTTGATGCTCCAAGGATTTATGTTAATTATTAAAAGACTAAACCTCCTCCAAGAAAGAGTGTCTTCAAAATACCAACAATGAAACACCTCACAACCAGGTACCTTAGTATATCTTTTGGTTACTATTTTTCATGTACTAACATTGGGATTAAGGCTAGAGAATAAAACTATTATGATAGGGGTGATTATCAAGGTCATCATTAAAACCCTAGAAGCAAGCTTGCAGGTACACAAGATACATATCCAAATGGTTTCATCAACATAAAGTATATGTCAGTTGCTCCATATTTCAGGGATCATATAGAATGCGTCAAATTCCATAACCATGGACACATAGTTCATTATTGTAGATATATGATGAAATATTCTAGGAGAGGAAATATTGGCATTAAGTACAAGAAGGTTTGGAGAAAAATACAAAATCAAGAAGAATAGGTGAATGAAGAAATCTCAACAGTCATGCTATTAGGATTTTTGAAGTTGCAATACCATGATGAATCTACATGTACAAAGGATGATGTAAAGGTTCAAAATGATCCTGAAAAAAATAAATTTCATATATCATTCTAAATAATCTATCTTGGAGAGTCTTAGTCCTATAAATGCTAAAGAGGGGGAGACTAAGTAGCACCATCTACAAATTTCAAGATCTATCCTTTAGAAGTTTAGGAAGTCTCTCAGTGATTTCATGATGGTTTTTGGAATGTATCATGTCATATTGGTTGATGCACTCATGGTGCAATTTAGTGGTTCATGATTGAATTCAAGCAAGAATATGTATTGCAACATATTGGAAAAAGTCGTTAGAGGCAAATTAGTTAGCATTGTGAGCATTGGATTTGAAAAGCAGGTCATGGAAAACTTTGTGGCCCTTCAAGAGTAAGATCAGGAAGTATTTCAAAAGGGATCATTTTCATTATTGCGAAGGGTAAGGTTAAAACATGCTTATTGACAAGTGGAACCTATTAGGAAAGTATGACAGGAGAGAATTTGTCGGGGGGGAGATGGTTGAATGGAGTTGTCAATGATATCATAAGCACATCTTATTTGGAAGAAGAGAAGAAATTAATGAAAGTATTAACTTGAACACTTTTAACATACATCAGTAAATTGCTTTATCTAGAAGTACCAATGGACAAGAATCCATAGAAAAATATTGAGGGAGAAAAGCATATTGTAGGAATACAAATACAAATAATTCATCAGGGGGAGTCACCATTTGCTATTGATGTCAAAGGGGGAGAGAAATCGGGAGAGGAATATCAATTAATGTTGTTATGGGGAGTAGTAGTCACAATGGGAGAAAGCATGTTTTCATCATTACCAAAGGGAGAGTTTGTTGAAAATTGGTTGTCATTGATGTCAAACCAAGAAACAACCAAACTAAGTACCACATTAATTAAAGAGAACGTATGACAAGATCAGTGAAATTGATAAGAATTCCATCATCATCTGATAGAGCTCGTCATGTTATTTCCAATAGTTGGCGGACTGCCACATAAATCCTCATGATTGAGGAGATATGTCATATCAAAGTTGGAGCCCCAAAGTGTGGCCATGGTGCGCAATTTTGAATGCTGCTTTTGGTCCAATTTTTTCTTAAAATTAAATTGGAAATATTATGGTCTTGGAAGTTTCATTTTGTTGACAAAATTGATCCTAAAAAGAGGAATGCTTATTATTTAAAATGAGTTATGGATTCCCTTGCTATAGTATAAAATGGGCATATGTATAACCTCATATTACATCGATTGAAAATCATTTTTATTTCATGTAAACAAATATAAAATCATGCAAGGAATCACAATGATTATAAATCTATCATCCACCATCTGAGGCACATAGATATTCCAAGTAATTCATTTATCATCTCAGGTAGTGGAAATATTTTGTGATCATTCTGGGCACTAAAGAAATTATTTCCAAAAGGATGTCCTGGTATAAACTAGTTTATGATGCCTTGGTATAATGGATGTATGAGAGTGTTGTTCGGGGTGCATAATAGATCAATTGTTATAGTTTGGGTTTGGTATCAAATTTTGAATTGGTTGAAGTATAACCCATGATCACACAGAAAATTAATACATCAAAGAAGTATGATTTCTAGAGAAGCGTAATCATTCAAGTCTAGACTCTGAAATCATTTCATAACTGAGGGCCAAAGTTTGATGAATGATTTCGTAACTATCTGGGTAGAAAATATGGTTTGATGATCCATGCGATATGTAAACTTGGATCGAAGTTCGTGGATTAGTTTCATTGATCTCACTAGAAAATGCAATAGAGGTCAAACAACTGTTGGAGATTGTTATTTGTAGCAAAAATTTGGTAGTCCTATCTGGAAGATATAGAAAAGGGTTTGATTCTTATTGAAATTGGTTTTTACAGATCAAATGTTTTTATATATTGATCATTATAAATAGATAGACTGGCCATGCAACTAGAGATGTGAAGGAGGAAGCCTATTTGGTGATGTTTTTGATTTTGGTTTGATCTAGATCTAGCAAAAGTTTGGAGATCGCATTGTTATGCTTAATAATCAAGTCATTTCTTTGCAATTCAAAGAGATCATTTATTTGCAATCCAAAGAGACTATGTTGTGGGTGCTCCTTTTTGGCATATATCACCAATTTGATGGCGTGATTTCGGTGGTGCTCCAATTCAATAGAAAATTCAACATTACAACATGTCAATGATCGTTGATATGGGTATACGGTTACATGGATACGATTAAGATATTGAATATTAATTGATCACATCTTGTGTCCCAAAAAACCCTTTGAAGTCAGTGAAATAGTGGGAAAATGTTTTATAAGCACTATGTGAAAATGGATAATAAATAGATAAATTTGTTATGCATTTCGCATGTATGTCTATGGTTCTATATAGTTATTTTGGATCCAAATTAATATCTAGAAGAATTCGAGTGGTCATGGCTTAGTGATAGATGTAGCTAGATATCTTTGATAGTGTCTTTACTAATGATTGATGAAGAAAATCACTTAGGTATGTTTTGAAGATCCATGAGCTTGTTGCAGGTGATTCAAACACATGAAGTCAACAACATATGAATAAGTGATTATTGCAAAGGTAGTACAATGTCAATATGTGTTATGTTTTCAATAGTAATACTAGGATTACTAGCAGCAGTATTATGAAAATATTATGAGAGAAACAAAGACATTTCACCATTATGGTTAAAGTTGTAGTTATGTAGTGCAGTAATCAAGTGCAAGTAGTTGAGCAGTGTAATCAGTGTAATATATTTTATTTATTTATGTTATCTTTAGGGTGGTAGGGTGGTGCGAGGCAAAGATTAGAGTCTCCTTCAGGTTGGATCTTGACAACACTTTAGGGTGGCAGGGTGGTGCTAGGGTAGGTTGGTGCCTGTGTAAGGTGTTAGAGCATCCTTTCAATTAAATATGATAAAAATATGCTATCATAACATCATTTGAGTTGGAGATGATAAAGCTAAGGTTTCAGAGCATCCTTTTAGTTGGAGTTGATAAAAGCAGGGTGTTAGAGAATCCTTTCAGTTGGATCTCATAAACCAGGGGGTTGGATCCTCCTCCAATCATTGCTGGTAAATTAGGCAGTTAGAGATTCCTTCAAGTCCTACCTTGTAAACCAAGGATTTGGTGCTGTAAATCTTGGAAGTTGGTGCTTCCTATTGATGTAATTTTTAGGACATATTAAAAGTGTTTAGTGGTTTTTCTCTAAGAAGGGTTTCCACCTAAATATTTCTTGTGTATTGTTCATGTGATGTGATGTTGATTTATGTTTTTATTTGAAGATAATGATAATTAATTATATGAAGTTTAGAATTAAATAATTGAAGTGAAATACTAATTCACCTCCCCTTTCAGTATTTCCAATAGAGAGACCAGATTCAACTTAAGTTCTAATTCAAGGATTTGTTCGACATAAGTCTTACTTAGAATACATGGTTTCCAATGTTTTTAAGGGGGCATTTTATCAAGAGGTGACTTTACTCTAATTTTTTTAGGGTTTGAATTTTCCAATAAAAACGGTTAGGGATAACCTAATCCTAATTAGAAAGACAATGGCCAACTTCCCTAGTTCCACAAAGCTAGCACCAATCCTTAGGGATTCAATCTAAAGGTGTTGGTTTGTGTGGAATGAATGAGTTGAACCAATGACCATAAATTTTGTAGTGAATGGAAGAAAAAATATACCACTTCTAGGTGAAAAATCCTTGATATGTTGAAGACAAATATGTTGTGCGAGGCTAATGGGAGTTTGCTAATATGTCAATATCAAAATATGTACTTGCTATGCATGATTGTTGAAATATAAATCCTATTTTTTATGTGGAATTGTTTATGATTGGGTTGGTTACAAAGTGTGTGTGCTACATTTAAGGTCTTACATTTGTGATTGATCATATTACTAGTGCATCTGAGAAATTCAAAGAGTTACATACATGAGGGGAGCCTATTTTGGTGGTGAGAGGAGTTATGTTCTCATGCTATATGTATGGTTAGTTGTATCATTGCATATAGATATGGGATTACAAGGTTGTTTCAAATGAGCTTACGTGTTGGGGGTTTTATCAACTATAAAACCCAATGTCGATTTACATGCATGCTCGTTCATTTATGGGAAAATGTACGCACTAAATTACATTTATTATTATTAAAACTTAACAAAAAATAACATGTCATGCTTTCAAATTTGTGTCAAACCATGCCAATGTATTAAAATGACCATGACATCGAGAAATGGTTTCCATGAGAGAATTCAATATTCTTTGGTTTTAGCAAATGCTTGAAAAAAATATTTTTCCTTTGATCCTTATATTTTCAAATGTTGCATGGAAATTTTATTTTATTGATAACTAACAAAAGAAATTGGTTATTATTAGTGTTATTTTTATATAATATTTCACCAATCAAGTTGAAATATTGTAGGGTATATAGGCATGTGAAGTGATCAAATTTTTAGGATGTTGAGAACATGTAGTGGGTTTCATTCATGTTCACCCTAAGTTTATTAAGGGTTGGTAGTTCTTACTCAACCAACTATTGTTAGAATATTATGCATTGGATTTATCTCTTTAATATATTTATTCTATTATGATTTTTTCTAAAGTATGAGAAAACTATTGGTACTTTACTTTGGCGTAAGCTTCATTGGTAGTATTGGAAAACCTGGTCAATGTTTATGTTGGGGTTGTTGACACACTTTGGTAGGCTATTTATCTTTCTAGATGGCTAGTATCTCATGAGATTTTTAGGACCATAGCAAGCCCCATTGTAGTTAGCTAACCAAAGTAGTTTATAGACTTAGTGTAGGTCCAAAGGTTGTTTCAATTCAATATCGCTCATGGATCCTTCCATTCCTTCCTAACTAGGTCATTGTTGAGGTTATGTAGGTATGAATAATTTGCAGGGTTCACCTTAATTGAACTTATTTCCATACTTGATAGTGAGAGGTAGAAACCCTATTGTAGTGTAAGGACATGCCAAAGTCCATGATGTTGTACTTGTATTAAGCATGATAGGATGATATTTAATAAATAATTAATAATTTAAACAAAAATGTTCAACAATTGGATCAATCTCATATTCACATGACAAGGGTGTAGGTTTTAACACCGTAGAGAAATTACCTGCATACGAATTCTAAAAACTAAAAATAAACAATGGTGAGAGCATAAAACATAAAACAAATATACATAGAGTTTTTCCACTAGATCCCAAAACCAGGACTACCAAATTGATTTCTAATTATATTCCTTTCAATGTTAATATATAATATATATATATATATATATATATATATATATATATATATATATATATATATATATATATATATATATAATATATACATGCCAAAGCATCCATAAACCCTAATCCATTAACCCTGGATTAGAACATAACTGTAGTTCCCTTGATTGGATATAAAAAATACCATGGACAAAAAACCATAATGATGAAAACCATGTGTGAAATCCATGCACAAAACCATTGGTTAGCCTATTCACCTAATATACGGTCCAAAACAAATTCCTAGGGTGTTGCCCCGAACCTCGTAGAGGCAGGATACCGCCCCACCCTGCACGTGGGGTAGTTGTGGAAAGAATATAACACACACCCAACATTATCCCACTTGTTGTTTTATTTCCATAGGAGAGCTTCATCATTGGTCTAGCCCTGCAACGCCCATTGTTTCTCTACAACAAGAGAACTTCTCAATGCTCATAGACTTTTTCAATGCATCTGTAGTATTCTTCAAAGTGTCCACCTTTACGAGCAACACCTTTTTATCCTCAACCATATCCCTCACAACGTGATACTGAACATCAATGTGCTTTGTCTTTGAATGATAAGTAGGATTCTTTGCCAAGAAAATTGTACTTTGGCTGTCACAGTCTTTCCTTATAGCTCGTTGTACTAACCCCATACTTGAACACAATCTCTACAACCAAACTACTTCCTTGTTTGCATGAGTGGTTGCCATGTATTCTGACTCTATAGTTGAAAGTGCCACTACAAATTGTCTATTACTCATCCAACTGACTGCACCTCCAAATAGGTTAAACACATACCCACTTGTAGATCTTCTTTGATCTAGATCTCTAGCTCAGTCTACATCAACAAATCCGCAGATGTCCAAAACTTTGTCTAATCCTGGTCTCCCTTGGTAGCACAAACCATAATCACTAGTGCCACATAAATACATGAAAACATGCTTCACTGTTGCTCAATGATCCTTCCCCGTTTTTGACATAAGCCTGCTCAATACTCCCACTATGTGTGCAATGTCTACTCTAGTATATACAATTGCATACATCAGGCTACCGACTGCACTTGCATATGGAACACGAGACATGTCTTCTTCCTCTTCTTGTGTCTTGGGACACTGTTCAGCAGATAAATTTACACCTATGGGAATATAAACCTTCACCAGTTTACTATCCTACATATTAAACCTCTACATTATTGTCTTGACATACTTCCTCTGGTTTAACCAAAGCTTCCTCTTTGCCTAATCTCATTTAATTTCCATGCAGAAAATATAGTTTTCAGCACCAAGATCATTCATGTCAAATTTGGAGGACAATTGGGTCTTCAAATCCTGGATAATTTCTGTCATTTCCAACCAACAATATATCATCCACATACAAGATTAGATAAATAACACGATCACCAATAAATCTAAAATACACACAATTATCTGCTTTGTTTTTGGTGAAGCCAAGTCCCCATATAAATGTATCAAATTTTTTATACCACATCCTTAGCGAATGTTTTAACCCATACAATGAATTTTTTAACTTGCATACTAGTTCTTTCTTACTCTTCACTGCAAATCCTTCATATTAATTCATGTAGATCTCTTCTTCTAGATCCCTGTGAAGAAATGTTGTCTTCACACCCATCTGTTCTACCTCAAAATCGAAAGCAACAACAACATATAAAAGTAATCTAATAGAATCTACCTTGCCAACAGGAGAAAAAATATCTCCAAAATCAATTCCCAACACCTGGGAATAACCTTTTTCTACCAATCGAGCTTTGTATTTCTCCACCTTGCCTTCTGCATTCATATTCTTCTTAAACACCCATTTTCTACCAACAGGTTTCCTTCCAGTCAGAAACTCCACTAGATCCCAAGCCTAATTTTTTTGCCAAGATGTTATTTCATCAACCATGGCCTCTTTCCACAGTTTTCCATCCTCTAAATCTGTTGCTTCCCTCATAATTCTAGGATCATCATCAATAATAGATAAATAAAATTTTGAATAGAAAGAAGATGGATTATACCTTTCTGGCTGACTTCTTTCTCAAACTGATCTTCTCACAACTAGAGTGTGTGGCTCTTCATCTTCTAATTCCTATTATGCTGTAGAGTATGATTCTTCCTCCTTAAGCTCAAACTCCATCTTCTTAGGTTTCTTTGGTAGGACTTCATGTTTAATTAGATCCTTCACCTCTCTAAACACCACATCTCAGTTGTACACAACATTCCTTGTTTATGGGTTCCAAAGCTTATAACCTTTTAAACCATCCTTATCCCCAATAAAGATGCACCTTTCAGATTTATTATCCAACTTTTTTATTTTCTCCTTTGGAATATTTACATATGCATCACATCCAAATACCCTCAAATGTGAAAGAGAAGGTTTCTTATCAGTCCATACCTCTTGTGGAGTCTTATCCTCCAACGTTGATGAAGGTGATTTGTTGACTAGGAAACATGCAATCTCCACCGCCTCTACACATAATTCCTGTCCTAACCCGACACCACTGAGCATGCTTCTTTCATTTGCCATCAACATCCTGCTCATTATTTCTACAATTCCATTTCTCCGAGGTGTGTATGGAGTATTCTTCTGCTTTGATATACCACACTTCTTACAGAAATCTTCAAATTCCTTCTTGCAAAACTCCCCACCGTTATCTATCTTCGACACCTTTATTTGCTTCTGTGTCTGGTTTTCCACTAGATCCTTAAATTATTTAAACCTGTCAAAGACTTCAGATTTATTCTTGAGGAAATATATCCATGTATTCCTTGATAATTCATCTATAAATGATACATAATACACAAACTTACCCAGTGATGGAACCGACACAGGTCCAAACACATCACTATGCACAAGCTCTAATATTCATTTCTCCCTCTTAGCACCAATGGGGAAACTCACCTAATTCTGCTTCCCATATACACAATTTTCATAGAAATAAAAATCCAGAGAGAAATTATACATACCTTATACCATACCATTCCCATGAAGTATTCAAAGGCCCTTCTCTCCAATATGTCCAAGCCTTTGATGCCATAGCATGGTCTTTTCTCCAGAGACCACTAGATTTCCTGCTCAACTTTTAGAAACCACAGAACTGTTGCACCCATCAATAACAGTGCTACCCATAAGCTTGTACATAGTTCCAATCTGAACTCTCCTCATCAATACCAGTTCTCCCCGAACCATCTTGTAGGTATATTTCTCGAACACTATTTTTACACCTACATCATCAAGCTTGCTTATAGAAATTTGATTTCTAGCCAATGCAGGAATATGAAGAACACCCAGAAGTGTTCTAAACCTTCCACCTTGCAACTTCAACTTGAATTTTCCATGACCAACAATTCTAGCCTTCTTTTCATCCCCTAAGAAGACATCACCACCATCATATTTCTCATACTCCCAGAACCACTCTCTATGGGGAGTGAAGTGAAAATATGCACCTAATTCAATCAACCATGCCTCATGATCTACATGTGTACTTGAACAAGAAGCCAAGTACACATCCCCACTTTCGTTTGAGGTGGGTTTTGCCTCTACAGAAGGAGCATCATCAGATCCCTTTCCTTTCTCATATTTATAGTCCCTTTTGAAGTGTCCTTCCTTTCTACATTTTGAGCACACCTTTACAGGTTTTCCTTGTGTTGGCTTAGTGGGCCCTGACCCAGGTTCAAAAGTGATTTAGCTAAACAAATCCCAAAACTAATGGCCCTTTCGGCAACAGTCCATGGAGTGCAGACTAAGGTCTCACCCGAGTTAGTATGGGAGGGTGTTGGAACTAGGTTTTTGCACCCTAGGGATGTCTTGATGAAGTCTGGGAAGTTCGTGAATCGATCCTCTGTGCTTACACTATGCCGCATAGTCGTTTGTCCTTCACTCGTGCAACTACTTCCGCGTAGCTCTATGAAGGGCGCGAAGAGGGGATGTCTAGATCCTTTATCGTTATTATGCGTTTATTATATATCTTAACTTAATTATGTGGGCCCAATATTCTAATTAATCATTCAACATTTATAACCAGTGCGCACAATCATAAACTATAAAGAGATGCATAAATAATCACAGAAACAATAAATACTTAGTATTCCATAATCATTTATCTTTTATTAATCCTTTTTTCAAGTACAATCCCAACTCTGCCCTGCACACTCAACTGCAAGGGTCTGCGCACATAGCTACAGACTCTACCAGGCCTCTACGCACTCAGCTGCAGAGCCTCTTCCTACTACTACAACCCAAGACTCGGACTTACAAACTCAGATCTAATTCAACATCCAAAACCCATATCGTTTCTCCAAGTTAATACTAAAACTTGAATTTACACATAGAGCCTTGCTCTATTTATACAATCCCATGGTTCGTGGACCATGGGTAGGCTGACACATTCTATATTAAATTACGTTATTTTAGGGTAGACAACCCTAGACTCTCACGCTCTGTGCCGACATTTTGCGGGTATTTTCATTACATTGACCAAAAATTTGGGCTTTAAGCCCCAAAAACATGCTATGGGGGGATCCACTACCCAAAAAGCCCCCAACATAATCATTGTGACTCGTCCTGAGTCACTCGGCTGGTGCGTTGATCTTTATGTGGAGTTCATCCAGCAACCTCTGCACTTCGCTGACGTCCATCACACATTCTTCCCCTGTTCGTTGTACCACTTGTGCACAACTCTCTGATGCATCATTGTCAGGGGCACCTTCTTGCCTTAGCACATATTCACCCTACATCTGGGCCAACTTTCCCTCGATCGTGGCGGTGACCGTGAATGCTTCCTCGAGCCAAGGCTGGATGCGTGCTTTAAGCACTGCTTCTTTTTGGTGTGCTGTGTCCACCTGTTCCTTCAGAGCCTGGGCCTCCTTCATCTTGGCAAGTCGTTGAGTAAGGGCGATCATCTGTACAGACCCCGTAATCCTGTCATATGCCTATTGTAACTACGATGCTTCTATCTCCAGATGCCGTATAGTTGGATCTTCCTACAGTGAGGCGAGTGTGAAGAGGAACTGATCCAACAGTCCCATGCAGTCCTGTACAGCGTGCTCTATCACTTCCAACCCGGATTGAATGGCGTGTGGCACTACTCTCTAACTTCCAGGGGTGTAGAGGGTTGTGCCTTCAGTCGTAGCTCAGTGATCTGCAGGCTCAGCTCCAACTGAACCTTCGTGGCCTCCTCCTGGGCCTTGCGGACTCTGGCTGCTAGTTGGTGAATCTTTTCCACTATTGGGAGTGCCACTGGCATGGCCAACTCTGGTATGCTGCTACAAGCCTCCTCCATATCCTATTCCAATCCCTCGGTTTGTACGAACAAGTTGTCATGCTGTAGGCTGAGCTGTTCTACATTTAACTTCTTCTCGCTCAAGACTTGGAGGGTGCGGCCCTCCCTAGCGCGAAGCTCAACAGCTACCCCATCCTACATCTAGTATAGGGTTTCCCTGGGGAGGGTGACTAAATTCAACCCCCAGCCCCTCATGTCACCCTCAGCTGATACTAAGACTGTGCCTTCTGGTAACAAAAAAGTGCTCGTTGTGTGGGCACACAACATCTGCTCGGCTTTGGATGCACCTCCCGCAAGGTATGGTGTCATCATTCCTGGGTGTCGCACCCGTAATGCCTACAACTACACTGTGAGCACCCCCAACACAGTTGTCTACTCCATCATTAATTCTTCAAAAGCATCCTTTATCTGTGGTACCTTTGTCTTTTTCCACGGGACTAACTTCTCCTGGATGCGCGACCTCTTGAGTTGAGTCGATGTCAGTGTCGGGTTCGCGCATCCCTCCGTTTAATCCTCCCCCTGTTCATCCTACTCCATGGACATTTCTTGGCTTCCCTCAGGCTCTTTGACTGGTGCAGTTGTAGTCTCTGCCGTCTGCACCATTGCTGTTGCCTCAGCTGCCTTCCGCTATGTGGCTGCTTCTTGTTCTTGGTGCTTTTTCTCTGCCAGCTGTGCGAGGCATAGCTTGGTTGTCCTTTTTTCGTTGCTGCATTGCGATCTTCTCCAGTTCTGCCAAGTCCAGAGCGCACCACTTCGAAGACCATGACGCCATCACATAAAATATTGCATCATCCGTTGCAATGAACGGAAGCTTCACCCACGTTTGGGTTGGATCCTTTCGCTCCCAGATATACAGGTTGTGCATATCAGCCTTGAACTCTGCCATGCTCCGTAAGCTATTGTGGACTGTAGGGGACAAGCGCGACCTGCGATTGATCCATGTTCGTATGCTCACCTCTACAAACACCCAAAACACCTTTATTTCATGAATCCTCGTCGCTCTTTTGTTGACTAGAACGAGGTGTACCTTGTGGCTTCGGGTAGGTCACACTCAACCATGGGAAACTAGCTATCTTCTGGTAGCTCTCCTACAACCAATAGGACGGATAAGAGCAACCACACATAGTGGAAGGTCTTACCCTACTCCTGGGCCTCTCTACAGTTTGTTAGAAACTTGTTATAGAGCAACTGCGCCCAGTTGAACTGGACCCCCTCTGCGCACTGTTCTGCCAACGCAATTACAGACACTGGCACTTCATCTGCATGGAATTACCTCATTAGCTTGCCAACGAGCAACTGGGTGGCTATGCGCACCCCTTGGTCCTTGATACTTCCGATTGTAGACCTTTGCTTCCTCTTCTCCAGCTTATATTTGGCCTTCATAGCTTCTGCGAGGGTCAAGTTGCTGCTCTTCCCCACTATGGTTGTAGGGTCATTTCCTTTTATGTGCAGCCGAGAAATCCGGTGAATTAGATCAGCCGTGACGAGAATCGACTCCTCCAGCCAGAAATACCCATCATGTACTAGACACAATAGCTGCCGGATGACAAAAATAGTGACAGGTGTGGGGTGGTAGTGGGGTATCCATTGTAGATGGATTAGCCCATCCTTCTCTACTCTCCATAGCCATTTCTACTTTAGTAATTTCTCTGCATCCAATTGCGGGAACTTCTCACCATCTGCGAGGTCCTAGTCTTCAAACTTCATATTAGGTATTCATCCCAATGGCAGACCTTCAAACCTTGTCTCACCAGGAAGGAGAAGAGTCTGGAGTGTAATCTTCGTGGCCTCTAGGTCATTTGGTATCTTGGCTTTCCCCTTCCACGGGGGGATGTAGGGGGTAACTTTATTGCCGAAGGCACTTGGGAGACATTCTCCACCTCATCATCCTGTGCTTCAATTTGGGCGATTAGGGCTTGCAAATATTCCTCCTCCCCCTCTGTTTCGAAGGTGACAGGTTTTCCCTTCTCTGCCATTGACAGTTTACTAAACCGTGGGTTTCGTGGTGATACCCGAACTGGCCCCATCATCTGCTTGTCTTTCTTTGGTCGTAGTGTGAGGGGTGGATTTGGAACCTCTAGTGTAGTTGCCACCTCTCCAGGCTCCTCCTGGATCATACGGGGCTCTGGGGTGACTTCTGAGAATCGCACTCTGGTTCTTGCAGCCGACATTGTGTCTACACTAGATTCATTCGGTTGCGTACTCAAGGGTGGCAAGAGTGCTTGGTGCTCTATTCTCTGTATTGGCTCAAATCTTAAATAACCAAGTGTTTCCTGGAGGCTAACCCAAGGGATTTTGTAGTATCATTTGAATTTGAATTCAACCATTCCCTCCACTTCTGAGTCATTAATACCTTCTTGGCAGCAGATCATCCTGAATCTAGCTCTTAATTTCTATCTTAATTTCCCGTTGCCCACTCCTTTTTGCCTTAAATTGGATCTCTTGTCATGAATGGTGACACCAACGGTCACCTTCCAGCCCACCCACATAGCAGCACAACCCATTATGTGCGACCATGACCCTTGTGACATACTAACCTTGCGTGTAACCTCGTTCTTGTGCAGCTCCCCTACAGACTTGTTTATAGTCCCACGCTCTCTTTCAACTGCTTGGAGCGCTGAGACTGTGCTTCCTACAGATAGTCAGGTGGTTGCACCCATGGTGCGATGCTTCAAGTAACCTTTCAACCCATTCCGCATGCCTCCCTTAGTTACCCTTGCGCTAGTCAATGCTTCGCGTTCTTCCTTATATGGTGCGCTCCCCTGGTTATGTTGTTTGATAAGGTGCGGTTTCAGCCATGGTAGTAGAGCTAGAAATTCTCGGTGACAATCTTCTAATGCGGTGGTATGGCTACCCGTATCTTGTCTTTCCCTTCCATTGACGTGACATGTTTGCATGATTTCGGTCTCTAGTTTTCTAATTTCCACATCTATTACCATGCTTTTCTGCTTCAGTCGTACCCGAGCCTCTTCGAGTTCGTGAAGGTTAAAGTTCCCTCTTTGAATGGCTTCCTGTAACTGCATAATTCTTTTACCCAAGTCCTCGCATTCTATCCTAACTGTGGGAGCTATGGTATGGGGATTCTCCTCTACTCTTATGGTTTCATCTCCTCTTGTCAATGTTGGGATCGTTTCCGCACTCTGGTTCTTGCTCATGGCCCTATAGGCCCATCGAACTGCTTGTACGCGCAAGTCCCAGTCAATTTGTCCTGCATGGTAAACTTTGTTCATGATTCCGCATATCTTTGTGAATGCTCCGATGTGGAATATTTGTGGTGTGTGCCACTTTCCCTGTTGCCGTGTTGGGTTTTGATTCTCAATCCTTAGTATGGGATGTGCTTGCATAGTACACGTCTGCACCCATCAACATAGGTGGGTGCGCACACTGCTTCATCCTGGCTGCCCAGCTCTCTTTCGATGCTAGGGACTTCCAAACTATAAGCACATCTGTCTTCCACATTCACAATAGTTTCCAATAGTCTTTTGATGTGTACTCCACCATCGTGCAGGTGTTTCGCATAGCGCCCATCCCAGCGCATCATACCACTGCTGTTCCAGTACTGCACTTTCAATTTTGTCTAGGAATTCATCCACCAATGTTACTCCATCATATGTTGGCATTTCCCTTGGTTCTGTCGTCATGCACCACAGTGATTTGATCATCATGTTGCAATTCAACGTTTTTACATCGTGCAACTGGTTCTACCAACATTCTACTTCTTCGTCTAAATCTGAAGTATAGGAACTGTCACGCTCTCATGAGATTCTCCCATCTATAGTTGGGTTCACCTGATCCTGGTCTTGTGCTGTTATCTGGTAAATGCAATCTATCTCATCATCATGCACAGGTTCAGTGTAGTGCGCTCCTTTGGCTGGGTCTAGTGAAATTACTACGCATAGGGACTTTTTCTCGAATATCATGTTCCGCTTCTTCAAGTTGATGATGCCATTCATATAAGTGGCCCAGTCTATTCCTAGCAGTGTGGGATAAGGATTGCTATCATCAACAATATTTATAACTTCAAAGTCCATCTGCATGCTTGTGCCTTCGATATCAACTATTACCCGTTGCAACCTCCCCATGGGCAAAATCTTTTGTTGGTTCTCCATTCCTAATTGAATAGGGCACCACTGCAATATCGTCCTGCCCATGCGTTCCCATGTCTACTTTGGTAACACATTCGTGTCCGAACCCAAGTCTAGGATTACCTGATCCATTTCATATTCGTCAATTTGTGCTGCTAGTCTCATTTCCCTTCTAGTGCACAACGTATGCTTTCCTAGTTTTCGAACTACACGCAGTTCACCCGACCCTGCACACCTAGTGATCAGCTCTTGTAGTCCTTTAACTACCCTATTGTCATGCAACAACTTTGTGCATGTCTCTAAAATTGTAGTAAGCATAGAAGGATCCATTCCTGGCTCTGGTTGATCCTTACTACCTGAAGTAGAGGCCTCTATGAAGCTCTTCTTAGCTTCCATAAATGTCTCCTTTGCGCATTCCAAATCAAACTCAGGTTCCTTTGTAGGAGCCTTGCGAACCCATGTATCTTCCTCAAGTTGCTTCCCTTTATCTTCCCCTATGGTCGCATCGCTTCTAAGCACCATATTCATGTTTGGGTCTTCTTCGCGCGGTTCAGACCTCATCATTTGAATATTTTGAGTTGGAGTAGGCTGAAGTACTCCTTTCTCGTGCATTTGTGCGATCAATGTAGGATAATATACCATTTCATGATCAAATTGATTATAGTACGAACAAGATATTCTCGTTGGGTTGGTACAATCATGAGCATAGTGCCTTGGTCCTCCACAATTGTAACATATTAACTGTCCGCGGCCCATTCCTAGTCCCATTCCTCCTCATCCTCGACCTCGGCCCTGAAATCCAGTGCGCACCATCCCGACGGCTGGGTCGAGGCCTCGCGTTTCCATTTGAATTCTATAGGCTAGGGTCCACTCCATCATCAATTATTAGTTGCGACAAGTATGCTCTTTGTGGCCCACCGACCTACAGAAATTACAAAATAGCTGTTGCGGAGTCTTTGTATACTTCTACAACAAGTGACAGTCATCCATCGTGTGTTTTCCTCTTATCTGACAGATCGCGCACCAGAGCGCGGGTGTCACACTTAGCCCTGCCTGTGCCTCCAGTCTCAACGGCATTGGCCCCCATCCTACCAAGTAGTTTGCGAATACTGGACAGTGGTCTTTGTCATAGCCCCTACCTTTTCATTTTATGCACCACACTTCTTTGCGCGCCTCTGGTCATGGTGCCCTATCCTGTTTCAAGCTTTGCATCTCCAAGAATAGATTCTGTAGTTGCGCGTGGAATTGCTAGACTCCCAATCCCAGATCATGTATCGGTGTTTCATGTAACCTCATCGCCATTTCCAACACTTCGGCCTGGGTTGAAATCTTTTGTTGTGACAACGCCATCCTTAGGTATGGTGTCAACGATGTCACAAACCATGCGTGGTGCTATGCATCCGTTAGCATCATATTAGCCTTGCAGATCATACTCTTTAGCTGCTGATCTAGATCCCAAGGGGTCTCGCCTGGAAGCATCGCGATCTCTTTAAATCTGATGATTGGCTATGTCTCTGATTTCGGCTAGCTAAATTATCTGTTCAGTGTGTTCTAGATCTCCGCTACTCCCGCATTTGGGTGATCATTAGAATGCTTGATATACCATGTCAGCGCATGATCCTGCAATGTGCTCACCAATGTGGCCTTCTTAATGTTGTCATCTGTGACCCTTTGTGCTTCCCACACTACTCTTACCATGAACCAAACTGATCTGGATCCTAATTTCCTACTCCTCTAAATGCAGGTAGCTTGATTTCGCTCACCATGCTGAACTGGGGTTTTGGTGCAGGTGGGGTAGGTGAAGATGGAGGTGAAGTAGGTGAAACAGGTGATGGTGTAAGTGGAGGGGATAACTGTGGAGGGCTAGCTAAATTCTCTATTCAGCGTGTTCTAGATCTCCGCTATTCTTGCATTTGGGTGATCATTAGAATGCTTGATATACCATGTCAGTGCATGATCCTGCAATGCGCTCACCAATGTGGCCTTCTTAATGTTGTCATCTGTGACCCCTTGTGCTTCCCACACTACTCTTACCATGAACCAAACTGATCCGGATCCTCATTTCCTACTCCTCTAAATACAGGTAGCTTGAATTCGCTCACCATGCTGAACTGGGGTTTTGGTGCGGGTGGGGTAGGTGAAGATGGAGGTGAAGTAGGTGAAACAGGTGATGGTGTAAGTGGAGGGGATAACTGTGGAGTGCATTGCCTTATCAAATTGACTGCACTTCTCAGAGAAACCCAAGCGAGCTCTTCCTTGCTCTTGTGCAAAGGTGAAATTTACGGATTGTTTCCTAATCCCTCGGTACCTTTATAGATATTTCCACTCCATGTCATTCCAAACATTAATGTATTTGTATAACCCGCTTCTCACATAACAACATCTTAATCCAGGTATTCAGGGATTTAATGTACCTACCTCGTGGTCCCTTGAGAAAATGTCGTTCTGCTTCGCTATAGCTCACAGTCATGTCTACCACAAACATAGTGATAAACCCTCCTATTATCTAATCAAGCCAATTGTCCACATCTCGCGCGATCTTATCTTCTAATGCCTCTAGTTTGCGCACTAACTTCAGAGTCCACACTATCGGTTGATTGAGTTTTTATCTTCCCTCACTGTTGGCTAATGTTGCGATCCAATCATACAGCTCTGATGGAAAGGATGCAAAGAAGATCTCATGGATTTCCGTATACACATAGTGATCCATCCACCTTTTCTTAGATAGTTGCGGAGTTCTATTTTATTGTATCACGAACTCGTGAATCTTCTGATCCAACCACTCTTCAATTTCTTTCTTCATGGGATTCCAGTGTTCTGACATCAGACATCCCTTAGGCAGATCCTAATCCCAGCAATGGAACCATTTGTTGGCTTAGTGGGCCCTGACCTAGGTTCAAAAGTGATTTAGCCAAACAAATCTCGAAACTACCGGCACTTTCGGCAACAGTCCATAGAGCGCGGACTGAGGTCTCACCCAAGGTAGTATGTGAGGGTGCTGGAACTAGGTTTCCACACCCTAGGGATGTCTTGATTAGGTCTGGGAAGTTTGCGAACCGATCCTGTGTGCTTACACTGCACCGTGCAGCTGTCTGTCCTTCGTGCCTTGTGCAACTGCTTCCACGTAGTTCTGTGAAAGGTGTGAAGACGGGCTATCAAGATCCTTTATCATTATTGTGAATTTATTATAGATATTAACTTAATTATGTGGGCCCAATATTCTAATTAATCATTCAACATTTATAACCAATGTGCGCAATGATAAACTGTAAAGAGATGCATAAATAATCACAGAAACAATAAACACTTATTATTCTAGAATTACTTATCTTTTATTAATACTTTGTTCAAGTACAATCCCACCTCCACCTTGCACACTCAGCTGTAGGGGTCCACGCATATAGCTGCAGACTCTACCAGGCCTCTGCGCACTCAGCTGCAGAGCCTCTTCCTACTACTACAACCCAAGACTCGGACTTACAGACTCAGGTCTAATTCAACATCCAAAACCCATATCATTTCTCCAAGTTAAGACTAAAAACCGACTTTACACTTAGAGCCTCACCCTATTTATATAATCCCATGGTCCGTAGACCATGGGTAGGCTGACACATTCTATATTAAATTACATTATTTTAGGGTAGACAACCCTAGAATCTCGCGCTCCGCGCTCGCATTTTGTGGGGTCTTTACATTACATTAACCAAAATTTTGGGCTTTATGCCCCAAAAACATAGTATGGGAGGATCCACTATCCAACACCTTGAGATTTAGATCTCCCTCTAGATTTAGATCTCCCACTCAAGGACTTATTTTTGTTTCTGTTTTGGGACCATCCTTGTACAAACAAGGCATGACCATTCTGACCCTCCATAGTTTTCTATTTCATCTCCTCTGACAGCAAGGATGAGACTATTTCATCAAACTGTGAGGAAGTTACATTGCTACCTAGTGCAACAACCAGACTATCCCACGAATTTGGTAGAGAACACAAAAATTGATGCACTTATCTTCATATGAAATTTTAATATCAATAGATAATAACTGGCTTACCACAATATTAAAGGCATTCAGATGCTCTGTCACCAAGTCTCCATATTTCATCCTCAGGTTATATAGCTTTTTCCGTAGGAACAATTTATTTATCAGAGACTTAGATTGGTACAAAGTACCTAACTTGTTCCACAAAGCCTTTGTCAAAGATTCCCCTGATATATTTAGAAATACCGAATCTGAGACACATAATCATATTGTGCTCTTTGCCTTTCGATCTAGCTTTGTTCAGTCTTCAGGTGAATTGTTGTTGGTTTAGTACCCGGATCTACCATGATCCACCAACAAATCCTCCATATTGAGTTTCCTCAACTCAAAACTATGATCATTAAATTTCTCGATCTCTACCTTTCCACTAATCACCATCTTCTTTCACCACAAAAATCGGTCCTGTAGATCTCCCACTGCACAGGCTCTACAGCAAGGCCGAGCAAAACCCCTTAGTAGAAAATGTGTCCCCTTGAAGCCAAAACATCCCTGATACCAAATGTAGGTTTTAGCCCTGTATAGAAATTATTTGCGTTCAAATTCTAAAAACAGAAAATAAGAAATGGCGAAAGCATAAAACATAAAAAAATATACACAAAGATTTTCCCCTGGATCCCAAAACTGGGACTACTAGATTGATTTTTCATTATATTCCTTTCAATGTTACAATACGTATATATAAATGTTGAAGAATCCATAAACCCCAATCCATTAACCCTGGATTAGAACATAACCATAGTTCCCTTGACTGAATCTACAAAATACCATGGACAGAAAACCATCATGCCCAAAACCATGTGCGAAATCCATGCACAAAACCATAGGTAGGTTCGCCCACCTAATATAGGGTCAAAAATAAAATTTCTTGGGGCGCCCCTTAAACCCCCCAACAAGGGGCATTGCGCCCCCCCTATGACCCCCCTGCTACCCCCGGCGTAACGTACAGGGGGGGCTACCCCCCCCCGCATCAGGTAGTCATGCAAAGAATATAATGCACACCCAACAAAGGGGTCGATTTTGACCCTACCACTTTAACCCTTAAGTGAACCACTTCATCCCCTAACACTTAACTAGGGTTTTGAATATGGGACCTTTTAATCACAATTATTTTAAATTTCATGGCCTTTCCAATTGAGCTCCCTCAGGGGGGTAGCTATTTGATTCACCTTGAATTATTTTCTCTTATTCAATTTGGAGCTAATCTCTACTTTTCTCCATAACCTAATTTAACAGCCCCCAAACCTTTAAACTCTATTTTACTAAGGTTACTCTCAACTTTGCTTTGTGCCTCATTTCTCGGTCTTAGTAATTCCACTAGGGATACCCACCTTGATTCATAGGAGAGTCAACCTAAAGTGAAGAGGATAGGTTACCGCGGTGAGAGTGTTGGCCATCCTAATAGTTTCTCATTGAGTTGTACATTGTGGATTGTGGATTTTATCATTAGGTATAAGTTGAATCCTAACATTTTTGTGCCATTTCCATGGAAAAGGTCCATTCACTTGGAAATTTGAAGACAATGCTTCATCAATTGTGAGGGATATTTGAAGAGAGTTCATCTTGGTGACTCCATATTTGATATTGGAATAAGGTATGCATTTTATTCTCATATTTTTATGTCTCATAATAAATATCTCAAATAGGATATGGATTCTACATGGAGAATTTTGGATTTATCAGAAATTCTGAGGTATCCAAATAAGTACCCCCTTCGAATCACTTGAGAAAAAGATGATTTTCATTGGAGAACCTCATAAGGTTGTTGAATATGTTCGGGATTTTATGGTTTTTATGGTAGGCATAAACACTATTCATGAGGATAATATGAAGAAATTATTTTCCTGTACATTAAAAGGAATTGCATCGGAATGGTTTTGTAAAGGTTGTCTAAGGGGTGCATCTTCAATTCTAAGTTCCATCAAAGTATTTTGTAAAAAATTATATGGCATATATTTTCTATTTTAACTTGGTCTTAAAAGAAGAAAAAAGTGTGAGGCTATTATGTAGGGCCTCTAAGTCAACCCTATAGACGAAATGTTCATTAACTTAGCTCAAAGGTATGACACAGTAAATTTATGGGTTGATGTCATATAAAAACAATACCATTAAAGTAGTGATCAACCCATCATATTATGTAAAAATTTATTAGAGAATCATGTAGTAGAGGAAAATGATGAAGCCATCATTGAGTAAGACATTCTAGATTCAAAATAATATCAATGTTTCAACATTGTTGTAGATAGGGAAGAAAGGGAATAACACCCTAGTTAACTCCTGGTCTGTAACATTCCCCACTTCATTTGAAGGATTTTATCCCTTGTCATATGAATATGTAATTGTTCCACCAAAAGAATAGTTACATGATAGGGATGATGAAGAGGGTGATCATATTTCTGGTGATCTAATTTAAAAAAAAAGAAGTTGAACACATTCTTGAGGATGAAGGGCTTATGTTCAATGCCCCATTTATATATTATTATGGTGATTTCATCTAAGCACAGGATGAAACATTAAGCAATAATGTGGAAAACCACTTGTTTTTAGATTGCAACATTGACCTAGACAATGCATTATGTGAGTGGTCTATGGTCATTTACAGCTCCACAATGATAGACTATATTTCTTTCCAAAACTAGATATGTGATACATGTATCTTAGATTATATGGAAGCTAATGATGCTGAGGAACATGTCTAAAATTTGAAGCTCCTTGGAGATAGAACTTTTTTTTCCCTAAGATATAGACCAACCTACTTTTAGTAAGGAGAAACACATCCATGCTACTATATCAGACTACCTATAGCGCTTGTTTTATATCCTAGTATATTAATTAAAAACCTTGGATACTAATGGAAGTAATGATCATGGTCCCCAAACTTTCTCAATTATTTAAAATGGAATTTTAGAATCATGTTGGAATTGGAGAAGCATGTTTCTCTCCTGGGATTTTATTAGTAACAAAACCATTCACTAC
Organism: Pinus tabuliformis; assembly: GCA_031772625.1. Classification (NCBI taxonomy): domain Eukaryota; kingdom Viridiplantae; phylum Streptophyta; class Pinopsida; order Pinales; family Pinaceae; genus Pinus; species Pinus tabuliformis. The sequence goes on along the minus strand of CM062820.1, from coordinate 740,299,467 downwards.
AAATTTTGAAAAGGGTAATCATGAATTTGTTGTGTGTTTCAAAGGCCTCCTATTATGAAAATTATGATCAATATGATGAACAGGAACATAAGACTATTCTTCTGACCATAATAAGCCATGATCTTGATGACATAGAAGTAGAGGTTGTCTCTTGTTGACTATGGTTATTCATTATTATTGTTGAAAATTGAAAGAGGAAATGTTTAAAATACATCAAGAAAATCCAAATTTAATTTTTTCCTTGAATTGAAGTGGGAATAAAAATGTAATTCCACATCTCACGACAACTTGTATTAGTTAACTAAGTTAATTTTACTTAGTTTCCTTAGTTAATTCGATTTGAGGGTCTAACTTGAATCATGTAGAGTGTCTCCTGTTAGCCTCCTGCTGCAGCAGGTTAATCATCTTTCATGATCGACATTTTTACATGCCAAATATGTCATACTTTGCTTGCTGCAATGCTCCATATTTGCTACACATGGCCAGAGAAGTATCCATGAGAGTGTTCTAGTCTAAATGCCACTGCTGTGTTCTAGTTTTGATGAGTAATCCATTTTGATCAGTTTTCAAGTATAGGGAGGTCCAAACAGCTTAATCTTGGTCTCCCTAGGTTTCAATTTCTTGTTGTTGAATATAGAGAATAAATATCTGTCCAAACAGTTTAATCTTGGTAGATTTGTAGTTAGGTAAAGAAACAAGGGTGCTCAACATCTTAATCTGAGCCCCTGGCTAAAATAAGTGTAAAAGTAGATAGGAGCACAAGTAAGAAGAAAATAACAAAAGCTGGGTATGCTAGTTCAAGTGCACCCAAACCAAAAAGAGGAGAAAATGCTAGGTGAGTAGGTCAGGTAGGTAGCTTTGTGGTTGCAGAATCATGGCTTGTGATCCATTTCATATTGTCAAGTATTATATCTATCATATCACAAGTTGAAGGTGGTTGTTCAGTTGGAGGACTTCAAGCGAGGCATGTCTAACTTCCCCTTCTTCCTCTTTCCCCAAATCACTCATTAACTTCCCCTAAAAGAGGTCAAGATCTACTTGATACCTATTAAATTCATCATTCTCCATACCATTTGCCTTGGTGAAGATCTGCTTCACTCAAGGAATATTCACACTTCTTCTATCAAGTCATTTTCCCCCATTGATAGCCTAAGACATCATTCTTAGCACTCTCTGATCATTTGTCATGTTAACTATTAACTTTACTATGTAGCTCCCTATCTATTTTCCCTCCCCCTACTAAAACTATGTTAATAACTCCCCTATATACTTATCCCCTCCCCTTGGTTGAAAAATAACCATAAGTACACTTTGGAATTACTAAGTTTGCCTGAAACTTAGTAAGAACCCTCATTTTCCTCCTTAATCATCTTCCAAATGCATTAGGACTCATTCCTAAGCATAAAATCCCCCTCCAAATGTATAAAATCCATCGTTTGGCCTTGTTTTACCTTTTCCAAGGCATAAACCCCTTTTTGGCCTTAAACCCTTCTCAAAGTATATAAAATTCCTCTTAAATGCTTTCTGACTCCTTCCAAGCATTAAAACCCATCTTTTAAAGCTATCGGACCCCTTTCGATGCCTTAGAATCCCTTCAAAATATTAAAAGGGCCCCTCTGATTCCACAAAAGCCTCCCTTTAGTGTTAAAACCCTCCTCCGAATTCATTTGCCCCCCTCCGACGCGATATCGCTGTCGGAGGTCGCAGCGATCATTGTAAGCCCCCTTTCTATACCTCCGATCCATCCCTCGCCGATGCGATTTCGCAATCCGCGTATCACAACTCATATGTGCACATATATATGCCCCCGACCCCTCCGCCAATGCGATATCGCTATCGGGAGCTCTCCGCATCGCAATTTCACGTTTTACCGCATATATCACATTTTACTGCATAAACCTAATTTTTTCATAAAACTTAAGTTTATTGCAAAAAACCCACATTTTCACCTATTGCAAGCCTTATCGCGATATTTCCGACAGTAAAACAACGACCAAATCATAACCGTCCATCGTCCCGCCCAGATCAATGGTTCACATCGTTTCGACGATCGCACATATGTGTATACCCGCTGCCCCGCCGATTACCGAAGTGCCGATTTAATCTCAGCCGCCCATTCGGGCCCACTGATCAACGGCTCATATTGATTCGCAGCAACCCCATATATGGCTCCAACCAGTGGAGCCGAAAAGTAATATAGGTGCGGCACATAAGGATTTCGGGTCCGAAAGGAGCCCGTCACACAGCGAAGAGGGATTGCTCCGATATGGCGGAGCCGAAATAACAAATGCAGCAGAGTTTAAAGGATTTTGGGTCCGCGGACCCGTTCCATTGTAAATCCGCCAATTTGGGTTCGCCGATGGGCCGGACCCGAAATGCAATAAAGAAGGGCCTATAATCAGATCGGGTCCGCTAGCTATTTCGTTCATCGGAGGTTTTATGTGTTGGGACCAATGGTCCACCCCGATGCGAGTTAGCGCCAGCCGTCGGATCGGCCCGTGCCGGATCAATGGTCATGATCTGTTCGCGGCTCTCCCCATGTCCTACTGGTGGAGCTGAAATAAATTATAGCGTGGCACAATAAGGATTTCGGGTCCGTAAGGATCCTTTGTACAGCGAAAAGGGAAGGCTCCGATATGGCGGAGCCAAAAAGTTATAAAGGGTAGCCTCAAAGTATTTCGGGTCTGCAACAGTTTGGAGGTTTTATGTGTTGGGACCAATGGTCCGCCCCGATGCGAGTTAGCGCCAGCCGTTGGATCGACCCGGGCCAGATCCAACGGCTATGATTTAATCTAATGAACAGTGATCGCTCCCGCCCTAGTTTTGGTAAAATTTCATGTTTTAAGGCATTTTTGACTTATAAAAGGAAAACGACCATTTTTCATAGGGTTTCTTCTAGCGCTCGCGCCCGGCTCCAGTTAAAGAAATTCATGCATCCTTAAGCCATTATGGATTGCTCCAAAGCCCTGTTTAGCTCCAGAAGCCAGTCTCGGCCTCAGCACGATCAACAGCATGCAATTCCTCCTTTTTGCGGCATTTCTTCAGAGTTTAATACTATTTTGGATCAGCCAGCGCCGATAGCATCCCAAAGGCCACGGAAGTCTTTGCAGCAGTTATTTTTGCATTAAAAGGTAGAAGGGGGCAATGGGACAATTTAAAGAGTATCAGCGGTGAGAAAAGGCCCAGATTCAGTGCCAAAATGTATCAGGATGCGGCAAAGAGTATCAGTCCAGTTTTTCAAAGCAGATGAAAGAAAAGCAAGCCCAGCAAAGTCAACAAAGCATCATTCAGCCATTAAGGCTCACCAACACTTCTTTTGTTGCCTTAAAGCCACCTAAAGGCATAGATGAAGGCTTTCAAGGCAGAGTTATTGAAGAGACATTGTTCCTAGTCATATTTTTGGAGCAGCGCTGCTTCCTTAATTGCGCAGTTATCACACAGAGGGCAACGCGTGGCTCAAGGCACTCTTTCAATCCATTTTTGAAGCTGCAGGACCCTGTGCAGCCCTAAAGAGCCATTTTGATGAGGCTGCTCCCTCATGTACAGCTGTTCTAGATATTTTATTGCATTTATTTCCAACACAACTTAGCATTAGAAGAAATTATTGCACATATCTCTTTTGAATATGTTTTGATAGATATTTTGAGATATTTTCTCCCTTGACACCTGTTCAAGGGATGTTTGTAAATATTTTCTATTTAAACCACCCTCTGCACTGTTTTAAGGGTTGGTTGGTCGATAACTTCCTCTAGACTTGCATTGTATTTTCTGAGAGTCTTTATAATCAAAGATCGCTGGAATGTTTGGGAGATGAACTGACTGTTGTGTTTTAATGTCTGAAGAGTGACTATGGAATCCTAACGCTTCTACATAGCCCAATAAGTGTTTCTTATCTCTGTTTACAGGTTATATGTGTTTATGCCATCATTGTTTCACTATCTAAATAGCAGAAAGAAAGAATAGTTCAGAGCTCACTTAGTTGTATTCTGTTCTCAATTTCTGTGATTTATCTATGTTTTCCTCTGAATTAGTCCTAAATATGAATACTGATTTGCTCATATTTACACTAGTTCCTTCATATATGAATGTTGTTTAGGAATCCTTGATTGCTCCTATATAATGTTCATTCACCATCCCTCTGTTAACATAATGAGAGCTACTTAGTTGCCTTTCATTCACTGACCTTCATTCCATCCTTATTTCAGTTTGATATTGTTTTATGTGTAGCTATCCTGCTCTGTATTCCTCTTGTGACCAAGAAAACGCAACAGCAAGCCTAATCCACGACTCCATGCCCAATGGTTTGAACCTCTCACACTATGCATCCCAACTCTGTTTGAAAGAACCCTCCATCCCACCAAAATCAAAACAAAACCCAAGAAAATCATAACTAGCCTAAAAGCAACCCAAAACAAAGCTAAATTATAAAGAGAGAGCCCTCTCCGATTGCAGGTAGGCTAGGACCTGCAGTCCAAAGATTGGTTTGTGGTTACCTCGGTCGTATCCTTTAAGGAGCTTTAAGGACAACCTGAGTGATAACATAACGGCGACTCCACTGGGGACCATCCTCAGTTAATTTCACAAATCAAGTTGGAAAGCTCCACTGGGAAGGAACCAGACCTTCAAAAGTTTCTTTCTAACCCTTATATTCTTAGAAAAATCCCCAAAAAACAAGCTAGAAGCTAGCTCCCAAAAAGAATTCATGTTATACAAGGTCAAATCCAGACCCAAATCCCCCAACAGCTTTTGAAAATCCCAATATAATCCCAAGGAACCTCAGGAAGCTAGAGCAAAGAGAGGATTTTGCTGATAATAGTCCTAAAGCAGTTCACCCACGCTGTGGCCCAACCCCTGTCGAAGTTTTATTTCGTTCAACCCCTAGTTCCCCTTGTTCTTCATCCACCTCTTAAAGAACTCCTTCCACACCTCCATTCACTGCACATACTACCACTACTACTCCTATTATCCCAATTGTTCCTATTGTCCCTCTTATCCCTGTGAGTATGGCTAACAAATATGCACCTTTGCAATTACCTGCTAATCCCGGGGCTATGCCTCAGGATTACCAAACTAAAATCACATATTTTGATGGCACAAGTGCCTGCACAGCCCTTCAACATACAAAGAAAATGCAGGACTACTTTGAAAGCTATGAGATTGACGATGATGGTGTGAGAATGAAGATTTTTGTCCAAAGCTTGTTAGGTGATGTCAGGACTTGGTTTAGAGCACTTCCAGCCAATTCCATAGCAGACCCAGAAGCCTTATACCAATCATTTATCAACAGATGGGAGAAAAAGAAAGACCCCTTGCACATACTAGCTGAATATGATACAATTAAAAGAGGCCCTCAAGGGACTGTTTTGGACTACTGTGCAAGATTCAATAGCCTTTATAATGCTATCCCACAAAACTTAAGGCCCCCACTTGACCTTGCCTTATATAAATTCCCTGATGGATTTGACCCAGATATGGCCTACCAATTAAAAGAAAGAGCCCCTAACAGCCTTGCAGACATGCAAAACGTGGCTGTCACTGTGGAGGCAAATTTAATTGCCAAAAGAAATAGAGCTAGAATTGAGAGAAGAACCACCTTCAAGGAAGAGCCCTCAGCCTTAGATCAAAAGCTAGATGCTATTATCAATGGCATGCACAGGCTGGGAGACAGAGTAGAGAGTGTTGAGAGGAAATCATCATGGGAAGGACAACAGCCCAATACCATAAGGAACCCAAATTTCAGGAACACTCAGAACTCAAACGCTTGTAGATCTAGCCCAGACCGTGATATAAGGTCTCCTTTCCAAGAAAATTATACAGAAGCATCCACATATAGTGATGCCATAGAGGACACTCACATGAACTTGGTGGATTTGAAGGGTGAGCAACAAATTTTCCTAACTCAAGAAGACCAAGATGACCATGAGATAAGTCAATTTCAGACTAACTCTGGTGAGTCTTTTGACTTTAAACAAGGTTATGATTCAGCTATTTATGAAGTCCACAAACAGTATAAGCTGAGGACAAGAACCATAGATGTGCCCGAAAAAGTTAAACCAAAGGAGGGCAAACAGCCCAACCAGATTAGAGGCAAGGCTATTATAACAGAAACAACTGATATAACTGTCCCAAACCCGCACCAAGTGACTGTAGAGGACATAACAGACATACAACTTTCTGTTGATCAGCCTCTGCCACCTTCTCCCTCGAAAGAGAACTTGAACACCACTCCTAAAAGCATTCCCAAAATAGAAATAACGCAAGGCATCACTCACCATAACACTGATAATCAAGAGGAAAATGCAGAAAATACACTTGAAAAGGGGAAATCTGCTATTGCCAACACAAAGACTCCATTGGAGAAACCATTCAACTTAGAAGTAGAAATAAGCAAACTTAAGATTTCCATCCCCTTATCTGAACTTGCAAAGCATGATGTGTATAGGCAACAAATCCAAAGATCACTGCAAATGCCAAAGAATAGGGATGATGTGAATGTTTTAGATGATACACCTGAGGTGCTTTTTGGTCCAGAAGTTGATGGCAAATCAGCACATGGAGATGTTCTACCTTTTTATGTCAGTCTGCACATACATGATAAAGTTTTACATAATGCAATGTTTGACTCAGGTGCTTCACATAACCTTATGCCCAAAGATGTAATGGAGAAGCTAAACCTTGATGTAACAAGACCATACAAAGATCTATTCTCCTTTGACTCAAGTCAAGTCAAATGTTTAGGCCTCATCAAAGACTTGTGTGTCTCCTTAGTCCAATACCCAAACAAGACAATCCTCATGGATGTGGTGGTTGCTGACATACCACCAAAGTATGGCATGCTCTTATCAAGATCTTGGGGAGAAAAACTCCAAGGATCTCTCCAATTAGACCTCTCCTATGCCACTATTTCAGTCTTTGGGCAACCAAAGAGACTGTATAGAGAAACACTGATGAAGTATGTGGTAAGTAGTGAGGAAAAGCCCCAGAATTTCCCTATCTATTCAATCCATTCTGATATGGATTCTTTTATTTTGTTTAATGATGAAACAAGTCCTCCAAATGATGATAAGCCTATGGCTTTAGTACAAAAAGCACACATCAATGAAGAATCAGTTGCACATACCCATGAGACTGTCACAACAGCCAATGCAACCAGTACACAAGAAAAACCTCCCAAAACACAAGACTCGGGTCTGCCCAATCCTAAAATGACTGAAACTCTTAATACTAACCACAAGCAAGAAATCACATGGTATTTAGAGTTTGATGGCTCTGTTAACAAGTTAGGAGCAGCGGCAGGAATATGGATTCACAATACACATAACAACCATGCAGAGGGTCATGCTTATAGACTGAGTTTCAGATGCACCAACAACATGGCAGAGTATGAAGCTCTCCTTTTAGGCCTTAAGCTGCTCAAAGCTTTAGGAGCTGCCAAAGTTTCCATTCTAGGTGACTCAGACCTAGTAATCCAACAAATGAAAGGCAACTTTGTTACCAATGATAGAAGGCTAACAGCTTATAGGACTGCTGCCACTGCAATATTTGATACATTCACTGAATCCAAGCTTGCCAAGATTTCAAGAAATCATAACATTCTTGCTCACAGCCTAGCTACTTTTGCTAGCACTTGCAAACTTCCTTTTGAGTCAAATCACCACTTTACTGCTGAGATAAAGCACAGGCCTGCTGTCCCTAAAAATGTTAAAGATTGGCAAGTGTTTGAGGATGATGCTCAAATCAACAATTTTCTTACCTTACAGCATGAGTTTTCAGGCCTAAACATTGATATGGATGCTATGGATGATCCTCTGCAAGCAATAAACCAAATCCAGCAAACTGTAACAGCTGAAACAGCTAGAAAATTGCTACAGCCAACCATCTTTGATGAAGAAAACATAGAAGAGCTGAAACAGATGCATTTGGAGGAAATAGCCAAAACAGAGGCCGAAATCATTGATCTAAAGGACAATTTTCTCCCGGTTGGCCTCACCTCGGTAGAAGACATGTTTGACGCCAATGATGTCCCCAGAAAACCAAAATTGCAACCCATAAACACTGAGATAGAAGAACATAACATTGGGACAGCAGAGAAGCCCAAAATGATCAAACTATCTAAATCTTTGCCACCCGATCAAAAGCCCAAATATGTTGATTTGTTCAAAGAATTCCAAGATGTATTTTCTTGGAGTTATGAGGACTTGAAGTCCTATGACTCCTCAATTATTCAACATACCATTCCCTTAAAGCCAAATCAAAAGCCCTTCAAACAGAAACTGAGGAGAATCAATCCTGTGCTTCTCCCTTTAATTGAGAAAGAAGTGAAAAGAATGTTTGAAGCAGGTATCATAGCACCCATTAGACTTTCTGAATGGGTATCCAATCTTGTTCCCACAAGAAAGAAAACAGGTGAGATTAGGCTTTGTGTAGATTTGAGAAACTTAAACCAAGTCTCCCTTAAAGACCACTACCCATTGCCCAAAATGGACCACATCCTACAAAGAGTAGTAGGGTCATATAGAATCTCTTTGCTAGATGGCTTTTCAGGTTTTAATCAAATACTGGTTCACCCAGATGATCAAGGCAAGACAACCTTTACAACACCTTGGGAAACATTTAAATATGTGAAAATGCCTTTCGGCCTAAAGAACGCAGGTGCCACCTTTCAAAGGGCCATGGACATTGCATTTTCCAAGGAAATCCATGATTTCTTGGTTGTATATCTTGATGATCTTACCCGTTTCTCCAAATCTGATCAAGAGCACCTAAGACATTTGAGACAAGTGTTCCTAACATGTAGGAAATATGGCATTTGCTTGAACCCCAAGAAGTCTTTATTTGGCCTTGAAGAAGGCAAATTACTTGGACATATCATTTCAAAAGACGGGATTAGAATTGATCCGGAAAGGATCCAGGCCATTCTCCAAATCCCATATCCAAGAAACATAAAAGAGCTGCAAGCATTCCTAGGAAAGATCAATTTCCTAAGGAGATTTATCCCAAATCTAGCCGAGCTGATAAGACTGTTGAGCAACATGTTAAAGAAGGATGCCAAGGTAAAATGGTCTCTTGAAAACAAGCAAGCATTTGAGAGTATCAAAGTTTCCTTATCTCAAGCCCCAGTCCTCACAAGTCCTCAATTTGATAGGGACTTTATCATATTTTCATTTGCATCTGATAATACCATAGCTGCTGTCCTATTGCAAAAGGATGACCAAGGGAATGAAAAGCCAATTGCTTTTTCCAGCCGAGCCTTAAGAGATGCACCCCTGAAGTACCAAATCATGGAGAAGCAGGCCTATGCCCTTGTTAAAGCAATCAAAGACTTCAGAATTTACATTTTATATTCACACGTGATTGCCTATGTCCCAAATGCTGTTGTAAAAGACATATTAACCCAAGAGGGGTTAGAAGGCAAAAGAGGCAAGTGGATCGCTAACATTCTTGAGTATGACATAGAAATAAAACCAACCAAGCTGATAAAGGGACAAGGTTTAGCTAAACTGATGTCCGAAACACACTTTCAAGCCTTAGACATCAACCAACTAGACAATGAACAGGAGCTGGCGACTCCACAGATCAGTGACACGTTTTTGCAATCCCCATGGTATGCTGATATTTGCTTTGTATTGTTAAACCTGTTTGCTCCCCCAGGATTGTCCAGGACCAAGAAGAGATTTTTAAGAATGAAGGCTTTGAAATTTTGTGTCTTAGATGGTGCTTTATTTTGGAAGAATCATGAAGGCATATTGCTTAATTGTTTGACCATGAATGAAACTAATAATGTCATGAAAGAATTCCATGCAGGGGACTGTGGAGGACATCTATATTGGAAGTCCACTGCTGATAAAATTTTAAGGGCTAGTTTCTATTGGCCCTCTTTGTTTGCAGATGTAAAGAAGTTTGCTATCTCATGTCACAAATGCCAAATCTTTGAGGGCAAAAGAAAGTTGTTTCCCTTGCCTCTTAAGCCCATCTCAACCGAAAAACCTTTTCAACAATGGGGTCTTGACTTCATTGGAGAAATCCATCCCTCCTCCTCATGCCAGCATAAGTGGATCTTAACAGCCACCGACTATTTCACTAAATGGATTGAGGCCATCCCATGTAGGCAAGCCAATGACACCACCATTATCCAATTCCTTGAGTGCAATATCCTTTCTAGATTTGGCTGCCCTGAAAAGATCATCACTGACAATACCGGTGCTTTCAAATCCAAAAGGATGATCAATTTTTGCCATAAGTTTCACATTACTGTTGGAGAGGTAAATCCCCTCTATGGATAGAGGCGATCCCTACTAGCCCAGCAAGGGTCTAGCAACAATCAGTCAATGCTACTATGCATGTTCCTAATTGCAATTAAACAAGAGGTAAAGAGCACCTACTTGGATTCCAACGATGTTGTTTGATGAAGAGATACCACCTTCGCTCCCTCGCTTTGGCTGGTCACGATCCTCCGCGATCTCCGCGAATAGATACCTGCACACACGAAGAGGAAACAAACACAAGCGTGAAATCTAATAAGAGCAACTATACATCAGTCAGAAAGGATGTAATTCACATTAACCATTGCATAGACAAATGAGAATGGAACAATAATAGTAGTCATCTATTATTAATCAAGCATAGAAGAGTACAACCAAATGTTCTGACGTCGGTAACCTTCTCAGGAGGGGCCAGTCAGCAAGTGTCTCAAGCATTCACCTTTGGAAATGATTCTCCCAAGACAAGAAACTCTCTCTCTCACACAAGCAACACAACACAACCTTCCCTAAGCTATCATGCACTTCCACACTTATCACACCAAATACCTATAGTAGCAGCAATCTGAGCACTATAAGCTCTACACAATCCAAGCTATTCCAAACTAGCTGCTCATGGTAATGGTGGAAGTTTATATAGGAGAAGGAGCCTCCTAAAAGGGTGGAAGGATGAGCTTATCCTCAAGGGAAGTGGTTGCAAAGGGTCGAACAGACATGCCATAGAAGGGAGTCGATACTCACAAAGCCAACAACCAAGCCTGGAGTTATCTGGAAGGCTGGCTGTTGGAACAAATTCGCCCAAATAGGATCAGCGCGGATTATAAGGTAACTGACACGCTGACGCCGCGCCTAAATAACTAGGAAAGTCATGTCAGCGTGACCCAATACAAAGGAGAGGTGCGCTGGCTCATGAAATGCGACCAACGCGGAAAAGTGATGTGCTTCCGCGCTGGCAGCGCACTGAATACACTACGAGCCGCCAGTCATCGCGGATATTTTAGAAACAGACGCGCTGATGAGGAAAACTTTGGAAAAAAGGGTTTTTGGCTAGTTCAGGAGGCATGAACTTGATTATTGTGAATTCCTGACACAGTAGGGTGACTGACAGGGAGACAGTGACAAATTACTGTGTAACAGATGCCCCCTAAAGCATGAAGACCGAGAGAGTGGGAGGGGTGAAATGCTTTACAACACTCGCCGAACTGGAACACCACCAGGAAGGACCGAATATCTCTGATAATCAAGTACATGCAGTCTAGGCATGGGCGCAGCCATCCGAAAGACATGCGAAAAGGTCTGTGGAATGGACGCAGCCACCCAACGAAAGAGACCAGAATAATGATAAGGTATGGTCGCAACCATCCATGAAGACTCAGGTATGGGCGCAGCCATCCATCAATGAGTCATGTAATGATCATCCACAAAATCGCAACCTAGACCATAACAGACAGAGATCCAGGGTCTTGCGCTCCGTCCCGACCCGAACAAAGTACAAGTCCAAGCATGCGAATACATGAGCTGAAGTCGAACATGCATGAACATCGTTTGATTACCAGTCAATGATGAAAACTGTTAACAGACGCGAGAGGTACCACCAATAATGACAATGGCCCTCAAGGTACTATAGGTACAATCCGTGGCGTGTGAATCAATGAGCTGGTGTCGAACACCCGCAGAATCATCCGATCGGAGGCCAATGATGAAAACCTCGCGTCGAACATGAAGAACCTGCCATTGAGGCATGCAGGCTCTAAGGCACCTGAAGGGAGTCTCTAAGTCACCTTCCCGGATAATAAGCTGAAGTCGACAGGAAGTGACCTTGATCGAAGGTGGGCCATAACGTTTCCCACATCATCGACACGAGACAGAGGTAAAATGATTGGTGTGAGATAGCAGATGAGGTTGTATTATTGCAGAGGTCAACTTCTCTTGAACATATCGGCGGCACTATAGCGGATTTGGCAGTATTTGACATCAAATTAGCAGAGGGTATGGTGACGATGGTGATGAGCGGATGAGAGGTCAAATAGGATAACCCAAACCCACGGAGGCCAGTGAAAAACAAGATGAGATGGTCCCACCCAGACACGAAGCAGAGGAGTGCCATGTTCAAGAGCGACATACTGCCGACACGACAATTGTAGTTCCATTTTCCCCACCATTTCTGGCAGGTACCCCGATTATTTTTGGATGACAAACTTGACGGGGGTAGCATATGCTCGAAAAAATGTCATGTAGACAATGTCCGATGTCATCAAGTGTTTAACGAGCCTGACAAAGGAAAAACTCGGCGTCTTTTCTTGTTTAGAGAGCCTGAAAAGACAGCGGAAAAGGAGACTCCAGGGGGGTCCTTTTTCGTACAGTTGTGTCTCTCGAGCCCGAAAAAGTATAAAACAATGCTCGAAAGAACCGCCCGACCATTACGATCGAGGAGTACTTTTCGTAAATAGTGCCTTCGACCCGAAAAAGTAGAAAAGCGGTTGAAAACACGTCGTTTTAGAGCCAATAACGAGTGCGAAATGACAAACACCGGACAATCTTTTTAAGTTACACGGTCGGAAAAAGAGCTTAAAACGACCGCCTCTCGTTCCCTTTAACAAGCTGAAAGGAAGCTCGGCCATCTTTTCTTGTTTCATGTCGGAAAAGAGCTCAAAGACGACTTTTTTTGGAACCAAGTGATTTTAGGACCATTATGACTTCACCGATTCTGAGGACCTGCACAATAAAAATACCCGCATAAATCCGTTCGACATGTTAAAAAACATATTGAAACATGTATAAGACATTGACAGAAGTGCTAAATCCATGGTAAAAGCATGATAAAACCCACATTTGTAAAATCTATAGCTAATTAAGCCATTTTTACTATAAATAGAAGGGTAAATAGTCATTTTTACCATTGTTACCATATTGAGCCTTTGAGAACGTTGTGAAGCTGTGAAGTTGACAGAGCGAATTCTTCCTCGTGCGGACAACATTCATCGAACGGCTTGCTCCAGGTAGGTTCCCCTTGCCATGCGCTCTCTTTTGAGTCCTTTTTTGAGCATTTTAATGGTGGGATTGGCTCAATTGGGCAATTTTTTGAGTCATGGGTGCGCTCTCGGTCAGCGCGGGTTTCCCGCTCGGGACCACGCTGACCGATTTAACATTACACTTACCAACTTTGTGGTCAGCGCGGAAAACCCGTGTTCTTCCGCGCTGACCTGAAGAAAATACAAAGCGCTGCCATGGTCAGCGCGGCTGTTTTAAAAACAGCCGCGCTGGCGCCGTTAAATTTTGTTTTTTAAGTTTTGAACGTAAAAATCTTATCAGCCAGCACTCTAATTATTTTTAATGCTCATGCAGGACGCAATGGCCTTTCAGTGGAAAGAGAGGGCCCATGATGTTGAGGATATAGCCGCTTTTGCAAGTGCGAATTGCCGAAATGCCATGCGGGCGTGCAGATTCATGAAATTCTTCCTTACTCCACGTCTGAGAGCTCAGCATGACCTACTTGAGTTCCTGATCTGGGCATGGAACCCGATAGATGGCAAGTTTACCATCCGAGGCAAAGATATTGAGTTCGATTATATGGACATTTATTTTTTGACTGGATTGTCACGTCGGGGCGAGAGGCCTATCATAGAAGGGCAACGTCCCAGCGGCGAGACTCTTGACCAGCTCATGGCTCGGGTATGTCCAGAGGCTATGAAATCGCGAAGTGGGAAGGTATCAATTCCCACAGTGACGGATATAGTCCTTCGCACCATCCTTTTTATGGTAACCCGGGTAGCGAGAAGCTTGGCCAACCATGAGGCCTCGAAGACCCACCTATTGCTAGCTCTCGAGTGCTTACAGCCTACTGTGTTTGACTGGGCCACAGCGGTGACCAACAGCATGAAGAGGCAACTCAGCAACTGTCGTCGCGGGGAGACGAAACAGTTTGGCTACGGGTCGCTCTTACTCCCACTCATTCTGGAGCGGGTGCCAGCCATGCAGCTGCAGACTATGGCCGTAGATCCACCTAGAGGTCCGCGGGAGATGAGGGCCACTCGATGGGCTCGCATCATGCCCCGCGGAGGTGGTGGCCGTCCAACTGCTTGGGGAGTGTTCTTTCGAGAGTGGTTGGACCAGCAGATCATTTTCGTGGAGGATTGGCCATACGCTGGTATGGACTTCCGCAACGATCCTGATATGGTACTGCCTGCGGGAGATCGTTGGGATGATGGAGGTATGACACTTGATTTTTGAGTTTTTTAATGTTTTTTTATTTTTTATGTACATGTCTTGATAAATGTCACGGTGCGCAGATGTGGGACCTTTTAGACCCATCGGCCTAGCCCCAGAGGCACGGAGAGAGGGGCAAGGAGCTGGAGCCCTGGCCTTAGTCCCTCCAGGAGTTTATACTTCAGAGGCAATAGCTCGCAACCTTGAGGGTTTGCTGGAGGGTGTGCCAGACTACCAGGGAGTCGAGGAGGTTCCCATAGAGCACCAGATCCACACAGTGGGGGTGGCACCTAGGGTGCACCGCTTGTTGAGGCGGGTGGCACGAGCAGCTGTGTGCTACAGAGAGCACAACCCAGCACCGTAGTCGCCTAGGTTTCCTTTTGATGTTTTGAGAAACATATGTCTCGAATGTATGGAGAACAGTGACTCTTATTTTTGACACATACACTTATTTTTGAGCGCCTCAGTGCGCCACACGATATATATATATATACATACCGAATTTTGGATGGATCTTGTTACATGTGATGATGTTTTGTTTATGTTATGCAAGTGTTTAGTACAAATGTGATCTTATGTATGAATTGCACAACACATGACCCATGTATTTTAATGTTTTTTAAATGCAAGCTTAAAAGCACACACAGCACGCATGCAAACTATGCTTGAGAAAATATCTTATTTATATATGCTTTACTCTACTATGCTTTCTATGTCTTCTTGTATGATGTTATCTATTTCGCAAATGTCTGTCTAACACATGATTTGCCAATGTATCAGTCAACGTGTTTAATCGTCTCGGAATATGTTGATATGTGATATAGTCAAAATTCCTTTCTAACAATCTGACACGTAGATACAACCTTAGGATACGTTGGTCTCTGACGGAATATCACCCGTTGAGTTGATGAACGACAAGCTGGGAGTCCAGGTTTACCATCATTGCACGAATGCCGAGATCAACTGCTTCGGCTAGTAGCTCAATTACGGCACTGTATTCGGCAACATTATTAGTGGTACGACCGAGGCAGACTCCTTGAAGATCTAGCAACTCTCCGTGAGGATCATAGATTGCCCACGCCGCAGAGGACAAATTGCAAGTACTACGGCAGGCGCCATCAGCGAAACCAACATAAGGTGCACTAGACATCTGCACAAGAAGGAGAAAACACAATAAGAGGCAAACACGCCTTCACACCAAAGCAAAACATGAAATCATGCACACAAAACACACTAAACACGCGTATGTACAAAGAGAGTGCACGAAGTCATGCATAATATTTCTTCAGATACAACCCGTTGCGGGGCTTGTCAAGAGGATTTCCTTCGTAATCAATCAACTCATATGCGCCCTTTTGTAAAACTCTTTTCATGATATAGGGACCTAGCCACATGGATTCGAGTTTTCCTGCCCCCAGCTTATCTTTAGCTTGATCGTAGAGCAGTACTAGATCTCCCTCAACGAAGGAACGAGGATGAATGTTCTGGTCAAAGTGAGCTTTGACTCTCTTCTTTTGCGCTTCGATAGCCAGAGAAGCTAAACGACGAGTCTCGTCTAACCGTTCTAGGTACAGAAGCCGTTCCTCCACCGGAGTGGTGTTGGGAAGCAACTCGACAGCTAATTTCAACGAAGGAATCTCACATTCGACGGGAAGGGTAGCCTCCAGTCCATAAACCAACTGAAACGGAGTGAAACCGGTGGCGTCCTTCACAGAAGTCTGGTAGGCCCACAAGGCTGGGAACAACATCAGATGCCAATTAGACTTGTGCGTATTGACGGTGCGTTGAAGCATAGTGATCAAAACTTTGTTCACGGCTTCGACTTGATCGTTAGATTGTGGATAGTACGGTGTCGAACTATCTTGACGCAAGCCTAGTTGGGTCGTTAGTTCCGTCATCATGTGATTACGGAAATGCTTTCCGTGATCCGTGACAATAGCCTGAGGGACTCCGAAACGAGTAATGACATGATTGAATAAAAACTGCGCCGTTGTGTAACCGTCTTCGTTCAATGTAGGCATCGCTTCGGCCCACTTGGTGAAATAATCCACAACAACGATAATGTACCCATGCCCCTCGGCCGAACGAGGGTTACAGGACGTGTAGTCGATGCCCCATTTGGCAAATGGACCTACGGTGACAACAGGGTGCAGTGGTGTAGCAGGTGCATGCATCTTCCGGTGGTAAACCTGGCATTCATGACATGCGCGTACAGCAAGGATGCAATCCTTGAAGATGGAAGGCCAGAAATAACCAGCATGGAGGATCTTCTGGGCGGTAGCATATCCGGACATATGACCGCCACAAGCACCGGAGTGGCAGTCATTCAACACCCGCTCAGCCTCCTCGAGAGTCAAGCAACGACGGAGAACAGAATCAACGCCGAGGTGGTACAGGGTATCGCCCAAAATGCGATAGGGTTGAGCTTGGTGACGAATTCGCCGTCGAGCATCTTTCGATACATTTGGACGGAAGGAAGACGTCTACAAATATACAATAATGTCCCCGTACCACGGGTCGAGGGTGCTGATGAGAAACAATGTTTCATCCGGGATATGCTCCTCTGGACGAGATGGTGCAGAGTGAGATGGTAAGGAACAGAGCGGTTCAGCAAAGACCAGAGATTTCTTAGACTTGGCCGCGGTGAATTCCAAGTCGAACTCTTGGAGGATTACAATCCACTTCGAGTATTTGCCCCCCAGCAGCTGACGTGACAAAATGTAGGTCATGGGGTTGCAGTCAGAGATCACGGTCGTTGTGCGCAACAGGATATAATGGCGGAATCGTTGGATGGCGCAGACAGCTGCCAATGCCAACTTCTCGACATATGCATAGCGAGTTTCCGTATCCAGAAGATTGCGACTAAGATAATAGACAACGTGCTCGGTGCCGGCATCATCATCCTGCACTAGAACCATGCCGATGGTGGTGTCAGCGGAAGATAGAGAGTGTAGTCACGGTGGTAATTCGGGGGTCTTAAGAGCGGAGATGAGACAAGAAGGTCTTTAAGGCGCTCGAAAGATTCCTGGGCGATAGCATCCCAACGAAAGGGTGTGTCTCGCTTTAATAACCGTGTGAAACCCTTAGCCACCTCGGCATAATTCGGAATGAATCGTCTGAGAAAATTAGCTTTACCCTGCAAGCTCTGCAATTACTACAAAGAGGCAGGGGGAGGAAGATTCAAAATGGCCTCGACTTTGAGGGGATCCAGACGGATGCCTTCCCGAGAGACGATGAACCCGAGTAGTCGGCCAGATTCTACGCAGAAGACACACTTATGCGGATTGAGTCGAATACGGTAGTGTCGACAGCGGAGAAAGATTTCGCGTAGATGAGATGGATGGTCTTGACGTTTAGCCGAATGAGCTGGGAGGTCATCCAGGTAAGGCTGTACGATGTGTCGAATATCATGAAAAGCATACGACATCGCACGCTGGAAAGTAGCACCGGCATTTTTGAGACCGAAAGGAAGCTTCTTATAAGCAAAGGTGCCCCAAGGACAAATGAAAGTTGTCTTATGCTGGTCTGCGGGGGCTATGTTGATCTGGTTGTAACCAGAGAAGCCGTCCATAAACGAATAAATCTCACTTCCTGCACAGTCATCGATAAGCTGATCAATGAAAGGCGTAGGAAAGTTATCTTTTGGGCAAGCACGATTAATATCGCGGTAGTCAACACAGACCCGGATAGTACCCTGCTTTTTATTCACAGGGACTATATTGGATACCCACTCCGTGAGGGGAATGGCATAGATAAAACCAGCTCAAAGAAGCTTTTCAACTTCGGCCTTGATGGCTGCAGCCTTTCGAGGGTGCACTGGACGTAAGCGCTGATGAACAGGCTTAGCGCCTGGATAAGTAGGTATTTCGTGCACCACAATACTAGGGTCGATACCGGGCATTTCCTCGTAATACCATGCGAAGACATCACGAAATTCACGAAATAAAGCGGTATAAAGCTGAACTTCCTCAGGAGTGCATGTGACTCCAATGAAATTTTTTTCGACAATCCCTGGTTTGACAGAGATGTCGATAGGCTGGGTCTGCGTGATGTTACCCATATTGCCTTCCGAAGACACTTGATATAGCTGAACAGGTGTTTGGAGAGGCGGAGATGGGACACATGAAGCAAACCGCTCGAGACATGCGACCATTTCCGAATGCGGAGGGAGGAACGAAGAGCGATGGTGGTGATCTAACCAAGGGAGCTCTTCGAGAGACATAGTCTCTATGATGGCCTCATCGGAGGGAAATGATTCCTTCAGAGGATCCGAAGTGGCCTCATCACCCAGCCAAGGGAAATGATCGTATGAATCGGGAACACTGCTTAGAAAAGCAGGTTCAGGAGGAGGAGCCGACGTAGCGACAATCTCGATGTAGTTGAGCTCGACAGGACTCAACGGCATCATATCGCCCCAAGAGTCTTCCTGATTCAAGGAGGAAGAACCCATGGATCAGAACGCACTGAAATCATGTTGACAGGGGCGAGATTCGGAGGTGGGAGGGGAAAGACTCCCATTAAGGAGGGATCTTTGAACAGTCCAGCACCCACACTCACTAATGACTTGGAGGTATGCTCCACGAATGGCACATTTCCTTCAGAAGAGGAACCAAAAAAGGATAGCTGGTCCACCGTGACGATTCTTCCTTGATGGGGGAAGCGAACGACACGGAACAAGGAGGAAGCCACGGCTTGCATGGCGTATGTCCAGCTTCGTCCAAGGAGGAGGTTGTAAGTGAGATTAGCGTCAACAACTTCAACCTCCACTTCTACGGTTTTCCCTTCTAAAGAGATAGGCAATCGTGGGAGGATACCATATGGACGAGATTCTCTTCCATCGAAAGCTTCCAGGGTCGTAGGAGACTGGCTCAGAGCAGGAGAACCAATAGCCTTCCAGCAAGCAACTGACATGATGCAGGTTGAGGCACCTTCATCAATGACTGTACGATGGATCGTTTTGCCGTTGATGAGGACCTGTATAAGGAAAGCCACCTGATGAGGCAATCTCTGTGTGAAACCCTCGAGATCAAAAGAAATTAAATCTGAATCTGCCGGGTCTATGCCACCAATTGCTGATAGCAGGGACTTCCTCTGGGAGGGGCAACTCTGGAGGACTTCTAACGCAGACATAGTAGACGGAGCCTGAGCTAAGTCCTCGACAATGCTATAGTGCTGGGCAGCACGAGCATTGGGGTTATAAGATGACTTCCTGAGTACACCTTTGGGAGGGGGTCGAGGGATCGTCTCAGTGCTGGGCCATTCGATGTGAAGGGGACCAGAACTGGACGGAGGAGCACTGGAGGGAACCTCCGGCTCTTTCCCGGCTGGAGATGGATAATCTTTCGCTCGAGTCAAAACATGGATGGGGATTGTTCCAGCCATGAACACTTGAGAACCGAACGAGGAAGAGGATTGAGAGGGATCTTCCACCTGATGCATCTGCTGGGAAGGGAAAGGCTCTTTTAGCATAGCAGGAGGCCCTGGAGCACCTTTCAAAAGTCGACTAACCTCGGACCGCCTTGGAAAATCCTTGGTGTAGTGATCCTCATCGCAGATGAGACAAGGATACTTAGGCTTTCGTTTAGCTCCTTCCTTGGAGGGAGGTTTAGGAGGGCTCTGCTTGGGCTGTCCAGATTTATCTTTAGCTTTCCCTTTCTTTTGCCTTTCGAGGATTTATCCGCTGCGGTGGACTGGACGGCGTTTACCTCGGAGGTAGTCCCAGAAATTGATTGGCCCTGAGAAGCATTTTCGTTAGAGGTGTTCTGTTTCTGCTTCCCAGGGTTCACGGCCGATTTCTTAGATGACGAATTCACAGAACCAATGACTCCATCAACAGAAGGCTTTGGTGGAGCTTTGGGCTGTCCAGGCCTTGGGGCATCTGGCAAATACTCATACAAAGTACCCAACTGAGAGTACACTAAGTCGAGGTACTGAGCTCGCGCGATTGCTTGCTCTTCAGTTACACATGCTCCCATTGCGATGTCTTTTGCAATCTTAGGGACAAAGGAAGTCGTGAACCAGTCGGTCAGGAGTTGATCAGGAATCCAAAATTTAATCAAGTGACGATGCCTTCTCCATTCATGTATATGATCAGAGATGTGCGTAGCCGTATCCTGTTTGAGAGACGTGAGAAGATGTGTCCCAGTCTCGTACTGAATGGGCAACTGGAAGTGAGTCAAAAAGGCCATAGCCAACGAGTTGAAATCTTGAAACATGCCGCGATTCAGTTCGATGTACCACTTAGCGGCTGAACCAGTGAGAGTCCTCTGAAAGAGGTGAAGCCGGATAGAATCATCAAGCCATGAGTTTGATGAACACCAAAGGTGATAAGTCATTACATGGGCCTGAGGGTCTTCACCAGCTTTTCCGTCAAACTTTGGACAGTCACCTGGTATTTTGGTTGGAACTGGTGGCCAATATGGATTATGCAAAATAGGATCGTTTGTTAACTTGGACACATCAGGCAGTTCCAACGTTGCTAAGAATGGTAACTGTGAGTTGAAGGACATTTGTGGCTGCGGATTCGAGGCGACATTAGGGTTCCAACCAGATGGTGGTTGCCCCCACGAACTATGTCCGGACGGACCTGGCCCAAAAGGGCTTGGCGCGTAAGAACTTTGTCCCGATGGACCCGGCCCAAAAGGGCCTGGCGCATAGGGACTTTGTCCGTAGGGGTTTTGTCCATACGGATTCTAGCCATATGCGGACGGCTGTCCCTGTGTCTGCCCCCCAGCTCCCCATGTATTAGCAGCTTGCCCCACAGGTGCACCATACTGATAGTTTTGGTAAGGAGTGACCTGTGGTTGTTGATAATTTTGATAAGGAGCAAACTGATTTTTCCCCTGGGGTTGCTGGTAGCCATATGGTTGCTAGGCCCCATACTGAGCCTGATAGGGAGGCTGCGTCTGGTAAGAAGATTGATAACCCGTTTGAGTTTGAGGCCCAGAGTAATGTCCTTGAACCGGCTGGGGTTGAACCATCTGTCCCGAAGGTTGACTTGGTTGGATTTGAGATGGACCTGGTTGGCCAGCAGGATGGACTTGTTGGGTACCAGGTTGTCCGTGAGCCACCAAGGGTTGTCCTTGCGGAATGGATGACTGAACTGGCTGGACAGCTGGTTGACCCTGAGGTTGGCCAGCTTGTCCAGATGGACGATTAGGGCGGACAGCAAGTTGACCTTGCTGCATAGAAGGTTGGCCCGTTTGCCCCCCAGGGTGCACAGACTGAGCAGAGGGCTGGCCTTACTGTATAGCGGGCTGCCCCCCTTGGTGCATAGGCTGAGCAGTGGCTTGGCCTTGCTGTATAGCAGGCTGCCCCCCTTGCCTAGAAGGATTCATGGATTGAGCAGTAGGTTGACCCTGCTGAACGTAGGGCTGCCCACCCTGCCCAGAAAGATGACCAGACTGGGCAGTAGGTTGGCCCTGCTGTAAGTAGGGTTGCCCTCCCTGCCCAAGGGGATATCCCTGCTGGGCTGCTGGTTGATTTTGAGGATTGTAAACTGACCCAGTTTGTCCAGATGGGTACCCTTGTTAGAAACCGGGTTGGCCTTGTTGAATGTAAGGCTGCCCTGGTTGTCCAGTTGGGTAACCTTGCTGGGTACCAGGTTGCCCTGGATATCCAGTAGGTTGACCTTGATATGAATACGACGGACCTCCAACGGCCGAGGGTTGTCCCTGTGGGCCCCCAGATTGTCCTGGGTAAGGCGGGCCATAAAGTGGTTGCCCTTGAGGGGTTTGCACATAAGGCGGCTGGCCTTGGTTGGGTGGTCCTTGAGGCTGTCTGGGAGGATTCCGGTGTCCATGAAAAACATGAGTAACGGGATCATATGTAACGTCCAACGGTTCCTGGTTTTCCTCGAAAGGTCGACGAGGCAGGGACGAAACGTTCTCGAGGTACTCGCCGTTCGCATCATAATAAAAGAGTGGACCTTGGTAATCTGGATCCACAATGGGCTGCCCATGGGCATCATCTGGCCCTGCTCCTGGAAACCACCAGGAAAGGGCCCAGCTTCAGGGTTTGTAGATGAGGATGCTGGTACAGCACTGATGACCGGAGTCGAGCGTTCTACACAAACGGTTGGATTGGTGGGAACTGAGGTAACAGGCGTGTTAAGACCTGAAGTAAGAGGTGTATTAAGAGGTCGCGAAATAAAGGGCCCGGTGGTGGCAATAAGACTAGGATCCGATATAGTCGTAGAAGTAGTTCTAGCGGCTATCCTATCCCTCATTGATTGATATCGTGGAGGGAGTGGAGAGGAAGCCGGGATCGGAGTCTCAATATCCATCACCACGGGTGTCTCACCTGTGCTGGAAGCTGTCTCATCCATGGTGGAAGTAGACATTGGAGACGACATACCGAGAGGAGTACGAGGGGTACGAGGGGTATAATCGCTGTCAGGCTCCCAGATAGGATTCCAATCTTCTATGTAATCTTCGTCGCCTAGGGCACGTACATTGATAGGCTGGATACTCGGAACAATGGGAAGAGTACCACTTACAACTGGTACCTCTGGAGCAACAGAAGATGGAGAACCTTGATCACTTGGACCGGGAGTTGATGGGTCAGCCAGGATGACAAGACCCCTTAGAAAACCTAAAGCAAACTAACGATAAAGACCCTACTCAAAACTAACGCACACAAGATCTAATCAGGTGAAGTTATCGTGGCCGAATTAATTTTAAGACACAAGAACCAAACTTGACCTTTTCATGTTTCAAGAGTCAAGAAAAGGACGAAAAGATGACTCCAGTCTCCTTCGAATGTTTAATGAGCACGAAGTGACAAGATGCTCACAGGCACCTTTTCATTTAGGGAGTCCGAAAAGGATCAAAAGTGACTGCTCTGGAGACTCTAGGTATAGGGTTTACCAGGCGACCCGTAAAACTGCTTATACACCTTAGCAATCGTATGAGAGCCAAGGACTTTCCGTACTGCAGTCAATCTTCCCGAATGCTGTGTTCGGTGCGTTACGGTTCACAAGGCGGCAGACTCGGCTTCCTATGGATAAAGGATAAAAGCCTAGTGGAGTCTCCCTATATACGCGACGGTACGTGGGAGCGCAGTCCGTGTTAGACCACTATCGAGTCACAGAAGGAGGAATCACCCAACCATAATGTGAAACAACAGTGACTATGTTTAAAGACGCCGGAACACGTCTCTAACCTAGACCTCTAGATGTTTGCGTTTAGTTCCAATGCATTTTTAGATTCATTCGGTCCATTTTATAGTTGATCTTGAAATTAAGTTTCGATTTCAGGCCCTATCGTATGTTCTCTCACAATTACCTAGATGCAAACTACATGCCAAAGAATACCATTTTGTTCGATGAATTCTAGCTATGAGAAGGTAAAGAATTTTGATCAAACAAAACGAATACAAGCAATCAAACAACCTAATGCAGCTAAAGGCAAGGAAAGGAAACTTTTTCTTTTGAAAATGCAAATCAACGAAATGTTCTTTTCCTTTTCAATTCTCAAAAGCAAAACTACTAGTTTGATTTTCTTTCAATGGCACAAAGCATCTAAATGAATTTGGAGGAACCGGAACACCAAGCAAATCACTCAATGAAAGCACACAAAGCTCCCAAAACATCCAACAAAGGCTTCCAAATCAAAATAAAGAACTAAGTTCTGCACGAGCTATGTGATCTAAGCTCGGCGAGACAAGCAAGGATTCAAACAAGGAGGAAGCGAAAACCACTCGGAAACACGACCAAAAACACTTCAAAAATCACTGAACGTGTTCAAAAACAAATCTGAAGTTGGCTGGTCAGATAAGAAAACAAGATCCCTACGGAAGGCTTGATACGCACACGGCCACTAGATGCCCTAGGGCTAGAATGCAAAATCAAAGGAAAAAGGCGAACACCCGAAGGATGAGAGTTACAACCAGTCAAATAGAGATTCAACACAATCCAGCAGCTGTAAAAGTGATGGCAGAAACACAAACCAAGCAGCAAAAGCAAAGAGGAAGGTATTTGCAAAACCGAAAAATGAGCAAAAACGAAATCCTGTGGAGCAAGACCTCGCAAACAAGCACCTCAGAGTTCAGGTAATGAAAAACAAGTCACAAACCAAGTGGAGAGAAGAGGGGAAAGCTAAAGCAACAAGTTCAGGAGGATAATCTGGACAAAAGTGAATTCTACAGGATCAGCGCGGGTAGCCTTCAGCAACTCGGCGCTGAAAAGAGGAGGCCTGTAGCAACTTTGCGACGTCAGCGCGGAAGTACACGGATAAAGGGCGCTGTCTCAAAAAAACGAGGTCAGCGCGACTGTTAATCACACAAGCACGATGACAGGGAGGACAAAGGAGCAGGTGTGCGACGTCAACGCGGAAGCACACGGATAAAGTGCGCTGTCTCTAAAAAAGAGGTCAGCGCGACTATTAATCGTGCAGGCGCGATGACAAGGATAACAAAGAAACAGGGGTGCGACGTCAGCGCGTCTGTTCTGAATTAAACCGCGACGAAGGTGAAAACGAGTAGAATCAAGGCAGAAAACTCCCAAACCAAAGGTAGCAAGTCTTTTAACAGTCAAGACACTTCCCAGATGGACCCAAGAAGGCTACAAGCAGAAAAACAATCCCCAAAACTCGAAAAGAGAGAAAAATCAAATTGAAACACAAAGAGTGGACACAAGAGACAAAAAGGCTGATCCCCAGCGGAGTCGCCAAATTCTTGGAGACGTAAATCCCCTCTACGGATAGAGGCGATCCCTACTAGCCCAGCAAGGGTCTAGCAACAATCAGTCAATGCTACTATGCATGTTCCTAATTGCAATTAAACAAGAGGTAAAGAGCACCTACTTGGATTCCAGCGATGTTGTTTGACGAAGAGATGCCACCTTCGCTCCTTCGCTTTGGCTGGTCACGATCCCCCGCGATCTCCGCGAATAGATACCTGCACACACGAAGAGGAAACAAACACAAGCGTGAAATCTAATAAAAGCAACTATACATCAGTCAGAAAGGATGTAATTCACATTAACCATTGCATAGACAAATGAGAATGGAACAATAATAGTAGTCATCTATTATTAATCAAGCAGAGAAGAGTACAACCAAATGTTCTGACGTCGGTAACCTTCTCAGGAGGGGCCAGTCAGCAAGTGTCTCAAGCATTCACCTTTGGAAATGATTCTCCCAAGACAAGAAACTCTCTCTCTCACACAAGCAACACAACACAACCTTCCCTAAGCTATCATGCACTTCCACACTTGTCACACCAAATACCTATATTAGCAGCAATCTGAGCACTATAAGCTCTACACAATCCAAGCTATTCCAAACTAGCTGCTCATGGTAATGGTGGAAGTTTATATAGGAGAAGGAGCCTCCTAAAAGGGTGGAAGGATGAGCTTATCCTCAAGGGAATTGGTTGCAAAGGGTCGAACAGACATGCCATAGAAGGGAGTCGATACTCACAAAGCCAACAACCAAGCCTGGAGTTATCTGGAAGGCTGGCTGTTGGAACAAATTCGCCCAAACAGGATCAGCGCGGATTATAAGGTAACTGACGCGCTGACGCCGCGCCTCAATAACTAGGAAAGTCATGTCAGCATGACCCAATACAAAGGAGAGGTGCGCTGGCTCATGAAATGCGACCAGCGCGGAAAAGTGATGTGCTTCCGCGCTGGCAGCGCATTGAATACACTACGAGCTGCCAGTCATCGCGGATATTTTAGAAACAGACGCGCTGATGAGGAAAACTTTGGAAAAAAGGGTTTTTGGCCAGTTCAGGAGGCATGAACTTGATTATTGTGAATTCCTGACACAGTAGGGTGACTGACAGGGAGACAGTGACAAATTACTGTGTAACAGAAAGAATTCCATGCAGGGGACTGTGGAGGAAATCTATATTGGAAGTCCACTGCTGATAAAATTTTAAGGGCTAGTTTCTATTGGCCCTCTTTGTTTGCAGATGTAAAGAAGTTTGCTATCTCATGTCACAAATGCCAAATCTTTGAGGGCAAAAGAAAGCTGTTTCCCTTGCCTCTTAAGCCCATCTCAACCGAAAAACCTTTTCAACAATGGGGTCTTGACTTCATTGGAGAAATCCATCCCTCCTCCTCAGGCTAGCATAAGTGGATCTTAACAGCCACCGACTATTTCACTAAATGGATTGAGGCCATCCCATGTAGGCAAGCCAATGACACCACCATTATCCAATTCCTTGAGTGTAATATCCTTTCTAGATTTGGCTGCCCTGAAAAGATCATCACTGACAATACCGGTGCTTTCAAATCCAAAAGGATGATCAGTTTTTGCCATAAGTTTCACATTACCTTAGGCCACTCTACAGCCTATTAACCTCAAGGTAATGGCTTAGCCGAGTCATCTAACAAGAGCCTGATCAGTATTATCAAGAAGATCTTAGAAGAAAACAAGAAGAACTGGCATAGAAAGCTCACAAATGCCCTATGGGCAGACATATTATCAACCAAGAAATCCATTGGGATGAGCCCTTATGAGCTAGTATATGGCATGGAGGCCAGATTTCCTTCATCACTAGGCATTCCTATTATCAAGCTACTGCAAGAGATTCAAGCTGAGCCAAATGATATACAAAGGAGGATAAACCAAACAATTCATTTGCAGCAGACAAGAGAGCAGGTCTATGACAGAGCTCAAATTATGCAAGAAAAGCTCAAAAGGATGTTTGATAAGAGGACTAAGGCTGAGAATTTCTGTGTTGGCAACAAAGTTCTAAGGTGGGACTCACGAAGAGAAGACAAGGGAAAACATGCAAAATTTGATTTCCTTTAGAGAGGGTCATTTGTTATTTCTGTTGTTCAGGGAAATAACACATATTTCCTCAAATCTGTAGAGGGCAGCACTGCTGAAGAAGGCCCTGTAAATAGCCGTATGCTGAAGCATTATCATGATCCCTTTTGTTGAACACAACGCAACTTTGTATATATATCTTTGTACATTGATATTTGTATATATCAGCACTTTTGTTTTTATTTTTGTAAATAGTCTGATTGTTAGAGGAACAACAACAAAGTTTGTGAAGACACAGCCAATGCAAGTCCTCTGTTTTTAAGCTCTGTCTCTGTAGTAATCTCAACAAAACAACAAGAGCAGCGCTGTCATATCACAGTGATTTATGTTAAAGAGAATCTGTTTGCAGCTTGTAGTCTTCAAGTCAATAGTATCAAAAGGAAAGGATGATTTTCAGTTTACTTCAGCACCCTTTCAAAGACAAGAAAAGAAGAGCTCCAGTTTTATTCCCTTTTTTATGTTTATTTCACAAGGCAGTGCTCAAGCAAAAGTGTATGCAATATCAAGCACGCAGAAGAAAGCAGGCGATGCTTTATTTTTCACAGTGTTTCAGTTAAGAAGGAGTGCTGCATTCAGAAGTTAAAGTTCTAGTCATTCAACAATTAGCACAGAAGAAATTTTCAATTAACAACAACTACAGAGGATCAAGGCATTCTGACCTGCTGTTCTTGGCTTGTCACAAGGAAAATCCATCCCCAGGTGGAGCCACTGTTAGCCTCCTGCTGCAGCAGGTTAATAATCTTTCATGATCGACATTTTTACATGCCAAATATGTCATACTTTGCTTAATGCAATGCTCCATATTTGCTACAGATGGCCAGAGAAGTATCCATGAGAGTGTGCTAGTCTAAATGCCACTGCTATGTTCCAGTTTTGATGAGTAATCCATTTTGATCAGTTTTCAAGTATAGGGAGGTCCAAATAGCTTAATCTTGGTCTCCATAGGTTTCAATTTCCTGTTGTTGAATATAGAGAGTAAATATCTGTCCAAACAGTTTAATCTTGGAAGATTTGTAGTTAGGTAAAGAAACAAGGGTGCTCAACAACTTAATCTGAGCCCCTGGCTGAAATAAGTGTAGAAGTAGATAGGAGCACAAGCAAGAAGAAAAGAACAAAAGCTGGGTATGCTAGTTCAAGTGCACCCAAACCAAAAAGAAGAGAAAATGCTAGGTGAGTAGGTCGGGTAGGTAGCTTTGTGGTTGCAGAATCATGGCTTATGATCCATTTCATATTGTCAAGTATTATATCTATCATATCACAAGTTGAAGGTGGTTGTTTAGTTGGAGGACTTCAAGCGAGGCATGTCTAACTTCCCCTTCTTCCTCTTTCCCCAAATCACTCATTAACTTCCCCTAAAAGAGGTAAAGATCTGCTTGATACCTCTTAAATTCATCATTCTCCATACCATTTGCCTTGGTGAAGATTTGCTTCACTCAAGGAATATTCACACTTCTTCTATCAAGTCATTTTCCCCCATTGATAGCCTAAGACATCATTCTTAGTGCTCTCTGATCATTTGTCATGTTAACTATTAACTTTACTATGTAGCTCCCTATCTATTTCCCCTACCCCTACTAAACTATGTTAATAACTCCCCTATATACTTATCCCCTCCCCTTGGTTGAAAAATAACCATAAGTACACTTGGGAATTACTAAGTTTGCCTGAAACTTAGTAAGAACCCTCATTTTCCTCCTTAATCATCTTTCAAATGCATTAGGACTCATTCCTAAGCATAAAATCCCCCTCCAAATGTATAAAACCCATCTTTTGGCCTTGTTTTACCTTTTCCAAGGCATAAATCCCTTTTTGGCCTTAAACCCTTCTCAAAGTATATAAAATTCCTCTTAAATGCTTTCAGACTCCTTTCAAGCATTAAAACCCATCTTTTAAAGCTATCGGACCCCTTCTGATGCCTTAGAATCCCTTCAAAATATTAAAAGGGCCCCTTTGATTTCAAAAAAGCCTCCCTTTACTGTTAAAACCCTCCTCCGAATTCATTTGCCCCCCTCCGACGCGATATCGCTGTCGGAGGTCGCAGCGATCATTGTAAGCCCCCTTTTTATACCTCCGATCCATCCCTCGCCGATGCGATTTCGCAATTGGCGTATCACAACTCATATGTGCACATATATGCCCTGTTAACGGGAAAAGTGTCTATTCAGAACAACCCTATCCCACTAAGGTGTGACAGTGACCTTAGAAACAAACAGAGAAAACTACTTTCGTATTCTTCTTTATGAACTATAAATGAAGAGGAATAGGATGAACCAACCTGTGTCTTGCGCTAGTCCTTTGATCCAATCTCTCTCCTCTTTGATAGCTTCCAGCTACCTGCTCCCTTACTTGCCCAGCTTCAGCAAGTTCCTGTAAGATCACAAAAGAAGAAAACTACACAAAGACATGGATTTGTATTCATAAATAGCTTAGGATCAGATTTAAGCTACACATGCAAATATAACAAACATCAATGATACACAAGCATGTAGGAGAAACTAAAATAGTTTTATTGATATAACAAGAAGATCTAGGAGGAGTTACAACCGATGATTCCTGATCCAGCATCAACCTCCCAGCAAAGGAGTCCCCTCTTCACCTCCAACAAAGCATAAATCACCCAATACTCTGATATCTATCTCAAAACCAACAGCAATTCTCTGCAATGTACAAAATTCCAGCCTCTGGATCTCTGGGATGAGGGATCCATATATAGATGTATGAAAAGAGGATGAGTCAGCTTATGATTTGACTAGTGGATTCTCTCTGTCAGTTCTTGCTTCCACTTGGAGACTGAGAGCCTCTTACTCATCCTTGGTCGAACTCAGTGAGGCAAGTGTCATTGGGGAAGATTCTGGAAGCTTCCATTGTCTTTCCACCTCGCGGAATGACGCTGCCATTTGTCATTTCCTGCTCAACGCACCCTGGTAGTGCATTTAGGTGCGTTGCAACGCACCTAGCTAGTGTACTTGGGTGCTATGCAATGCAGCTAGCTAGTGGAGCAGCTGAAATGATCCTGATTTGATTGATTCTGAGCAGTTTCTGGTGGAGAACTTCTGGGAGAAGCTGTAATTTGTTGACCTTGTTCCTCTAGGGGTCGGAACAACACTTTTAGGGACTTAGGATCCCTTGGTTTATGGACATTTCATGCTTAGAGCTGTAAGGCACAAAAATGTTTATAACAGTTGCCCCCTAAAGTATGAGGCCGTTTATCGGGTGAAATGCTTTATTAGGAGGATCCGAAGTTCTTTCAATGCTGGGAGGAGACCTGTAATAAGATACAATACAATACATTATCTTCATACTGTTTTCATGATCTAGATGAGGCGGGCATTCCCATGCTCAGCTTTATAAATTCATTTTCATGTACATAGGACAGACAATCGTCTGATGGTAGACTGATGATTCTGATAGAGCCATCATCCTTTTGGTAGGATGATTATCTGTGCTGCAGTGCTGTACATTTCAATGTCTTTATTTTCCTGAATATATATCGCAGCCCGGATGGATGAAACTAGATCCGGGGTCTTCAATCTCGTCCGATCTTCACTCGAAGTACAAGTCGATCCATGTGAGAAATGTTTTGAAGTCGAACATGGAAAGACATCGCTTGATTACCAGTCAATGATGTAAACTGTTAACAAGCACGAGAGGAATCACCGATAATGATGATGACCCTCAAGGTACTGCAGTAAAATTCACGTGGTGTGAATAAAGGATTTGGCGTCGAACACCATGCAAAATCTTTCGGTCGAAGGTCATTGATGTATACCTGTCGCCGGAAGTGAGAAACTTGCCATTGAGGCATGCAAGCTTCAAAGTATTGAATGGGGTGTTCCTAGATCAACTTCTTGGATAATGAGCTGGTGTCGACAAGAAGCGATCCGTCAAAGGAGGGCCTTAATGAATCCCACATCAATGACACGGAACGGAGCAAATGATTTTGATGGAGGTGAAAATGATATGATGATATATGGTTCAGGATGGCGGTCATGAAAGAATTAAGTATAATGTATGGTAGTGGATGGGACACGGGTGACTTCTCTGGATGACTTCTCTTGAACATGTCGGCGACACTTATGTGATGGATTGGTAGCATTTACCCCAAATGTGGATGGCATGGCGTGACCATGGTGATGTGACCGGTGAATGAAACAACCCAACCCGACTCAGGCACGGAGTGGAAGTGTCATGTTCAAGAGCGACTTGCTACCAATAAATATTCTTTGAGTTTTCTTCCCAATTTTTCCCTAGTCATTGCTGACCAGTACCTCTTTATTTTTGTCAAGCTTGAGGAGGATAACATATGCTTGTTCTATAATTTGCCCTTCAGGCAAACACATCGCTATGTTTTAACGAGCCTAGCGATAGTGAAACTCGTTCTCGTCTAAAGATAAGTTTGTCGCTATTAATCTTTTTAACGAGTTTAACAACAAAGATAACTCGGTCCTTTTCATTTTTAGAGATTCTAAAAAGGTACGTAAAGGTAACTCCAAAATTCCTTTTTCGTCATCTAATCCCTTAAGTCTAAAAAAGTATAAAACAATACAGAAGGGATGAATTTTCGATAGTTTTAACGAGCCGAACAAAACAAGCGCTCGATCTTTTTGTGCAATAATCCCTCAGGTCCAAAAAGATTAAAATCTAGAAGAGGGATAGCACTTCCTGTCGCTTTAACGAGCTGGAAGGCCAAAACTCGGCAATCTTTTCATATTTTACGAGTCAGTTGAAAAGAGCTTAAAGAAGACTCGTCTTTTGAGGAACGAGTGATAAAATGGGTAGCAGCTGATTCCAGGTAAGGCTTGGAATTTTCCAATCACGGCAGTGTCACAAGGATGGCTAGTGAAATCACTCTTCGCAGCTGTTCCTCAAAATGGGTAAACAATCAAATGGAGGTGAATGATCGGCCAATGGAAAAGTGGAGGTGACGGTGCAAACACAACCAAGGGTTTTATGGCTGAAATGCTTCATTCATGGTGGTTATTTACCGAGGAATAGTTCATTTTTTAACGAGCTTAAACGCGGGTGGAACATTTGCTCATGTCTTATGTTTATTTTTTAACGAGCTTGAACTATGTGCTAAAACTGCTCGATTAATCCAGTCATATGATAAGAATGTCTCATATAAAATGGCAACTTTTAGATTTTTGCCCCACATCCTTTCTTTATGCAAGTTAGGTGACGACTAATCCTACGAGTTTAAAGGGTTAGAGGTCATAAAAATTTAAAAAATAAATAGCCGCCCCTCGCTTGCACTCCAAAAGGTTTTCATGCCCCCAGGTATAAAATATGGTTTCAAGGTTACCTCTACTTTAGTCCACCAAAACATTTGTTTTACCGAGAGAGGCCTACCTCTTACAGGTTACCCAAAGATTGTTCTATTTGTGGTGCAAACAAAACACTTCTTCGGCGATGTATACCAAGATAAACAAAGGTGAGTGACGACGTCCGCCAACTCACATAACTTTGACAAGAGAATCTTATTCTAGAATAACCCCTCTTCCACCGACGGACGGGGTACAGACTAGTCATATTCTCCCGCGGAAACCTACCCTATACCCGAAGTTTTCCTGCCGAAGCAGACCAGGACGCATGCCCCCTGGGTTTCAGTCATATCCCTCTGAATTACTCGCGATCATCGGGAGGATGGACTGGGGACTGAGACATTTCTTGCGTGAAAAGACCATTTAGGGATGGTATATGACTATTTGCTATGCGTGATCCGGGAAATGAAAGCTGGTCCACGAGCTTGACCACTCTTCCTTCGTGCGGAAAACACATTACTCTAAAGAGTGAGGAGATGATGGCTCCCATGCAATAAATATAGTCTCGTCCAAGGAGTAGATTATAATCCAAGGGTCCTTGAACTACCATTACGTTCATGAGAACTATCTTCCTTCTCAATGTTATGGTCACATCAGGAAGGATCCCTAAAGGTCGACTGGTTCCTTTATCAAAGCCTGTCAGATTTCTCATCTCAGGCAACAACGATGGCGAACCAAGTGCTTTCCAAGCAATAGAGGAAAGGATACTCACAAAAGCCCCCTCATCTATGATGGTACCAGCCATGACCATTCTATATATTTGAACGATAATTCGGAATGGTACACTTGCTGGTAAATGGGGTCTGCCTAGTTGATTCCAGTCGAAGGAGACAACTAGTTTGCTTGGAGGTGGGACCGAGTAGACGGCCGGGTATGGCTCTGATGAACTTCCCTCCTGCGGTAAGGGAATGGGTAGATTGCCCCCATGTTCGTCGGAGTCTGTGTTGATGAAGAGAATTTGGACGGTGTCATCCTTGTTCTATTCAGTGACTGTATCATTCGAAGATAAAACCTTTGAAGGCAAGACCGGGTCAACTGCCGCCTCGACCCTTTGACTTTCGTCTGGTGTGGATTCAGTTGGTTTATCTTCAATGATAGGCGCTTCAGCCGACCACTTGAGCGGGCCAGCTGGATTCTCAACTAGCGATGGACTCGACAAGAGTTTTTTATATCCAGGAGGAAGTCGTAACGGTGAAACCGGACGATCATCCAAAACTATTTTCGCTTCATCTAAGAAGGGACAACGGTGGATGGCATGATTGCCTTCGCACAGTTTACAAGGAAATCTAGCTTTCCCTTTTTGTCCTGGGGCTTCACTTTCGCTAGTTGACGGTGTGCTTTCAACACGATCATTAGAGGTTGATGACACCGGATTGTGCAAACGAGGAGACCAGTCCCTTAGTATCCGAGGGATGCAAGGACAATCTCTGTGAAAGTGGTCTCCTTTGCAAATGACACATGGCGATTTAGGCCTGGTCGGTGAAGTGTGTGGATTTTCGTTAGACGACACTCGTTTTCCCCCATTCGCCTTTGGCTCCTTCTTCTTCTTCTCTTTCTTCTTCTTCTCCTTCTTCTCCTTAGGAGCTTGACTTTTGGCTTTGCCAACCCCATCAAGCGAAGAGGAAGGAGGAGAGGAAGAATTAGAGGAAGTGGAAGGCTGGTGGGCAACTCTGGACTCGTCTGGTTGCTGATTCGATTGTTCAGGAATAGTGGTGTTCTGAATGACAATGGTTGAGAAGAGCCATACTGGCAAGCCAATTGTCAGTCCTGGAAGCAAAAATGTGGCCATATGGGGTGCACCAACATCTCCCCAAGAGAAGGGACTAGGATTTCCACCAAGGGGAATTCCTTGGTTGGTAGACTCCATTTTCTCAACCTAAGACCAACGTAGGAAAAGGGTATGAATATTTCGTTTAAAATAAATTTTTAGACGCTTTGACACAACTTGTTTTTTCAATTTTTAAGAGTCGAGAAAAAACAAAAGATGACTCTAGTCTCCTTCGATTTTTAATGAGCCTGAAGTGACAAGTGCTCAGATGGACCTTTTTCGTTAAGGAGTCTGAAAAGGAACAAAAGGGATTGCTCTAGAGATCTAGGTAGAGGGAGTACCAAACCAATCACAAAACTGCAGAATACTTTTTACGGTACGACAGTCAATCTTCCCGAATGCTGTGTTTGGTGCATTGCGATCAGTAGGGCGGCCGACACAGCTTCCTATGGATAAAAGGTTTTAAGCCTATAGGGGTCTCCCAATATATACTCGACGGTACGTGGGAGCACAAGTCCGTACTGGAACTTATCGTCTCAAAGTGGAGGAATCACCCAACCATCAGTGAGGACAACAGTTACCAGGCTTTACGACGCCGGAATACGTCTCTAGCCTAGACCTCTAAATGTTGTGCGTTAAGTTCCAAAGCGTTGTTAGATTCATTCAATTTATTTTAAGTTGATCTTTCTTATGAAGTTTTCCTTTTGGGTTCACCACGAGATGTAGATGTAATTCCTAAAATGCAATCTAAAGATGATAAGCAAACTTTTATCTCTTTTCAGCAATGAAAATCCTAGCTACAAGGGGAAAATAAAGACACAATCTTTTCTCAAAGAGCAAAGAGCACACTGTAAATGCACTTTTCCTAAATCAAGCCAAACAGACTGTCAATATGCAAATGCACACGTGCATGTATTTGTTTTTCACTTTCTTAATATTGATGCCTAAAAAGAAAGTTGATGTACAAATCTGAATTTGCTTTCAAGTGACAAACACAAACAAGCTTCTTTTCGAAATCAAAAGGTAGAGATGATTACGACACTTTATGATTTTGAAATAAATACTCGTTTCGACACTAGAAAGTCACAAATTCAAACCAAAGGAAAAAGTAAAAGCATAATCGACTGTCAACAGCAAATAAACTTTCTCCTAAGATCAAAATCGACACTTACGACAGATCTAAATCAAAGGACGACAATATGACTATTCTACTTTTTCAATGGAAAACTGTAAATGATGTAACAAACACACAAAAACATCTACAGTATTTTTGTACAAAGGAGGCGGAATTAAGGCAAAGAAAAGGGGTTTTTAAACAAACACATACACTGATCACAGGCTGCAAAAATTAGAGACAAAACTGAAAAAATGAAGCAAAGAACCTCAGCTGCACAAGGCTAGGCTGATCAGCGCACCTGTTACACAGAGAAACTGGATTGCAACGCAGGTAGCCCTCTCGGGAACTGCGTTGAAATGCAGAATCTCTTCACAAAGCCTGCGCTAGGGAAGAAACGAGAATTCTATCCGGGTTCTGGGTCACGGTTTGCAGTTTAATCTATGGTTTTTGGCCGAGAAAAAGCAATCAGTAATGCACAATCAGAGGGTAGATTTAAAGGAGGTCTAAGAGCTATCAAAAAGGGCAATCAGATCATTTGTGAATCAGCTGTTCAAATCATAAACATATCCAGTGGACGGATTGAAATAGCAGATGTCTACTTTGCATTTGTAAATGGCAAATGCAGTTCGATTGCTACTTCTAAGTTTATGAAACAAACAACAAGAGAAACACAAACAAACTAACTAGACACAGTCCCCAGCGGAGTCGCCATTTTGTTAACGGGAAAAGTGTCTATTCAGAACGACCCTATCCCACTAAGGTGTGACAGTGACCTTAGAAACAAACAGAGAAAACTACTTTCGTATTCTTCTTTATGAACTATAAACGAAGAGGAATAGGATGAACCAACCTGTGTCTTGCGCTAGTCCTTTGATCCAATGTCTCTCCTCTTTGAAAGCTTCCAGCTACCTACTCCCTTACTAGCCCAGCTTCACCAAGTTCCTGTAAGATCACAAAAGAAGAAAACTACACAAAGACATGGATTTATATTCATAAATAGCTTAGGATCAGATTTAAGCTACACATGCAAATATAACAAACATCAATGATACA
This sequence comes from Pinus tabuliformis, assembly GCA_031772625.1. Classification (NCBI taxonomy): domain Eukaryota; kingdom Viridiplantae; phylum Streptophyta; class Pinopsida; order Pinales; family Pinaceae; genus Pinus; species Pinus tabuliformis. The sequence continues at coordinate 740,262,964 of CM062820.1, read as the reverse complement.
CAAGCATGTAGGAGAAACTCAAATAGTTTTATTGATATAACAAGAAGATCCAGGAGGAGTTACAACCGATGATTCCTGATCCAGCATCAACCTCCTAGCAAAGGAGTCCCCTCTTCACCTCCAACAAAGCATAAATCACCCAATACTCTGATATCTATCTCAAAACCAACAGAAATTCTCTGCAATGTACAAAATTCCAGCCTCTGGATCTCTGGGATGAGGGATCCATATATAGATGTATGCAAAGAGGATGAGTCAGCTTATGATTTGACTAGTGGCTTCTCTCTGCCAGTTCTTGCTTCCACTTGGAGACAGAGAGCCTCTTACTCATCCTTGGTCGAACTTAGTGAGGCAAGTGTCATTGGGGAAGATTCTGGAAGCTTCCATTGTCTGTCCACCTCACGGAATGACACTGCCATTTGTCATTTCCCGCTCAACACACCCTGGTAGTGCATTTAGGTGCATTGCAACTCACCTAGCTAGTCTACTTGGGTGCTATGCAACGCAGCTAGCTAGTGGAGCAGCTGAAATGATCCTGATTTGATTGATTCTGAGTAGTTTCTGGTGGAGAACTTCTGGGAGAAGCTGTAATTTGTTGACCTTGTTCCTCTAGGGGTCGGAACAACACTTTTATGGACTTAGGATCCCTTGGTTTATGGACATTTCATGCTTAGAGCTGTAAGGCACAAAAATGTCTATAACATGCCCCCGACCCCTCCACCGATGCGATATCGCTATCGGGAGCTCTCCGCATCGCAATTTCACGTTTTACCGCATATATCACATTTTACCGCATAAACCTAAGTTTTTCATAAAACTTAAGTTTATCGCAAAAAACCCACATTTTCACCTATCGCAAGCCTTATCGCGATATTGCCGACGGTAAAGCAGCGACCAAATCATAACCGTCCATCGTCCCGCCCAGATCAACGGTCCAAATCGTTTCGGCGATCGCGCATATGTGTATACCCGCTGCCCTACCGATTGCCGAAGTGATGATTTAATCTCAGCCGACCATTCGGGCCCGCTGATCAACAGCTCATATTGATTCGCAACAACCCCATATATGGCTCCAACCAGCGGAGCCGAAAAGTAATATAGGCGCGGCACATAAGGATTTCGGGTCCGAAAGGAGCCTGTCACACAACAAAGAGGGATTGCTCCGATATGGCAGAGCCGAAATAACAAATGTAGCAGAGTTTAAAGGATTTCGGGTCCGCGGACCCGTTCCATTGTAAATCCGCCGATTTGGGTTCGCTAATGGGCCCGACCCGAAATGCAATAAAGAAGGGCCTATAATCAGATTGGGTCCACCAGCTATTTCGCTCATCAGAGGTTTTATATGTTGGGACCAATGGTCCGCCCCGATTCGAGTTAGCGGCAGCCGTCGGATTGGCCCACGCCAGATCAACGGTCATGATCTGTTCGCGGCTCTCCCCATGTCCTACTGGCGGAGCCGAAATAAATTATAGCGTGGCACAATAAGGATTTTGGGTCCGTAAGGATCCTTTGTACAGCGAAAAGGGAAGGCTCCGATATGGCGGAGCCGAAAAGTTATAAAGGGCAGCCTCAAAGCATTTCGGGTCTGCGGTAGTTCGGAGGTTTTATGTGTTGGGACCAATGGTCCGCCCCGATGCGAGTTAGCGCCAGCCGTTGGATCGGACCGCGCCAGATCCAACGGCTATGATTTAATCTGATGAATGGTAATCACTCCCACCCTAGTTTTGGTAAAATTTCATGTTTTAAGGCATTTTTGCCTTATAAAAGGAAAATGACCATTTTTCACAGGGTTTCTTCTAGCGTCCGCGCCCGGCTCCAGTTAAAGAAATTCATGCATCCTTAAGCCATTATGGATTGCTCCAAAGCCCTGTTTAGCTCCAGAAGCCAGTCTCGGCCTCAGCACGATCAGCAGCATGCAATTCCTCCTTTTTGCGGCATTTCTTCAGAGTTTAATACTATTTTGGATCGGCCAGCGCCGATAGCATCCCAAAGGCCACGGAAGTCTTTGCAACAGGTATTTTTGCATTAAAAGGCAGAAGGGGGCGATGGGACAGTTTAAAGAGTATCAGCGGTGAGAAAAGGCCCAGATTTAGTGCCAAAATGTATCAGGATGCGGAAAAGAGTATCAGTCTAGTTTTTCAAAGCAGATGAAAGCAAAGCGAGCCTAGCAAAGTCAACAAAGCATCATTCACCCATTAAGGCTCACCAACACTTCTTTTGTTGCCTTAAAGCCACCTAAAGGCATAGATGAAGGCTTTCAAGGCAGAGTTATTGAAGAGACATTGTTCCCAGTCATATTTTTGGAGCAGCGCTGCTTCCTTAATTGTGCAGTTATCACACAGAGGACAATGCGTGGCTCAAGGCACTCTTTCAGTCCATTTTTGAAGCTGCAGGACCCTGTGCAGCCCTAAAGAGCCATTTTGATGAGGCTGCTCCCCCATGTATAACTGTTTTAGATATTTTATTGCATTTATTTCCAACACAACTTAGCATTAGAAGCAATTATTGCACATATCTCTTTTGAATCTGTTTTGATAGATATTTTGAGATACTTTCTCCCTTGACACCTGTTCAAGGGATGTTTGTAAATATTTTCTATTTAAACCACCCTCTGCACTGTTTTAAGGGTTGGTTGGTTGATAACTTCCTCTAGACTTGCATTGTATTTTCTGAGAGTCTCTATAATCAAAGATCGCTGGAATGTTTGGGAGATGAACTGACTGTTGTGTTTTAATGTCTGAAGAGTGACTATGGAATCCTAACGCTTCTACATAGCCCAATAAGTGTTTCTTATCTCTGTTTACAGTTTATATGTGTTTATGCCATCATTGTTTCACTATCTAAATAGCAGAAAGAAAGAATAGTTCAGAGCTCACTTAGTTGTATTCTGTTCTCAATTTCTGTGATTTATCTATGTTTTCCTCTGAATTAGTCCTAAATATGAATACTGATTTGCTCATATTTACACTAGTTCCTTCATATATGAATGTTGTTTAGGAATCCTTGATTGCTCCTATATAATGTTCATTCACCTTCCCTCTGTTAGCATAATGAGAGATACTTAGTTGCCTTTCATTCACTGACCTTCATTCCATCCTTCTTCCAGTTTGATATTGTTTTATGTGTAGCTATCCTGCTCTATATTCCTCTTGTGACCAAGAAAACGCAACATCAAGCCTAATCCATGACTCCATGCCCAATGGTTTGAACCTCTCACACTATGCATCCAAACTCTGTTTGAAAGAACCCTCCATCCCACCAAAATCAAAACAAAACCCAAGAAAATCATAACTAGCCTAAAATCAACCCAAAACAAAGCTAAATTATAAAGAGAGAGCCCTCTCTGATTGCAGGTAGGCTAGGACCTGCAGTCCAAAGATTGGTTTGTGGTTACCTCGGCCGTATCGTTTAAGGAGCTTTAAGGACAACCTGAGTGATAACATCTCCTACATTATAGGAGCCGTGGTTGAGTTTATTTTGTGTTGTAATTAATTAATTCAGTCTAACTGAGTTAAAGTCAGTTAAACTAGTTTCAATTGTTGGAGGAACTAGTGGGAGGTCTAGTAGTGTGGCATTTCCTGCAATGATCAACCAGTAAACTAATGATTCACTCATAAATAAATCATGCATGTCATATTTGAGAAAGCCCTAGTTAATATTGGAGTTCAGGGACACTGTATTATTAGTTGTATAATCATCTAAATTGTACAGGTGGTGCATGCAGTCAGAGGAAGTCTTATGAGGATTGCGCAATTCGAATTGAGGAATTTCCATAATTAATAGGGAGCTAATTCCAAAGGAAATAATGCAAGGAAATAGGGACATAAGCAAGCATAAAATTGGTTATGTATTGGCTTGCGCTTGTCTAGGAAGCTATGAGACAAATAAAGATAGTGTAGAGGTTGCTTGGGCTTGAGCAAAGCATTGTAATCTTCTCATATTTTCTGACTAATGCAATATACAGATAGCAGGGGTTTTTAGTTGTGGCTTTCGCTAGGAAATAATTGTGTAATGTGTTGATTGAATTCCTTCTTTTGTATGCTTCATGTTTTTGTGATCGTTTACTTGTTTCTGTTCATGAGTAGAGTGGATTCAAGTCTATTGTCTTAGCATATTACAATTAGCAGTTTGAATCTACAAGGAATTTCTAAATGGATTAGAGCTGAAATCACTATATAAGAGGAGAATATGAGTTTGTCTTTTGCAGGTGAAATTGAGTTTGCAATATCATACTTCAGAGCCAACAAGATGCCATTCTACGGATTGAGACTCGAATATGACCTTGAGGGTAATTCTAACTAATTTATTGGAAGGAAAGGATGGAGGTAGTGTTGGAAGACAATGGGATTAAGGAATTCATAGACAAAGATATTCTTAAGCCTCTAGTAGTTTATGCTCAAGACCTAGTAGAGTGGAGAAAAAGTGTGGCAAAGGTGAGAATGATTATCCTAGAAGGAGTTAGAGATAATATTGTCTTGAACCTCCATGGTAAGGAGACTCCATATGCAATGTGGAAGGCCTTCACAAACCTATTTCAAAAAATTAGTGACCATATGAAGCTGGCACTGAAGCACAAGATCAGAAAAATCAAGATGGAGAAGGGCGACACAATACCAAAGTACTTTACCAAGTTCACCCATTCTCCGGTTGAGCTTTGAAGTGTTAGTGTTAGTGTTGTTGAAGATTATTTAGTTAGCCTAGCATTTGTAGGCCTTCCCAAGAGCTGGAATAACTACCAAGACTCAGCTAATGGGAAGGATAATCTAACAGGGTGGGAGCGTTTGTGGTCCGACTTGGTGCAAGAAGAGATTTGACGGAACACCACAGATGTGACCTCATTAAAAGAAGTGGAAAAGGATTTTGCATTAGTTAGCAAAGAAAATAAATCCAAGGGAAAGAAATCCCAAGGTAAGGACGGAAAGAAGAAATAATTTTCCAACATCAAGTGTTTTCACTGTCATGAGTTCTAGCACTATTCCACGAAATGTCCACAGAAGAAGGCAAGTAAGAAGGAGCTTACAATAGCAGCATCAGGTGAAGCTCTAGCTTCACAATTTGAACTTGATTTCACTCGAATTTCATGAATGGAAATCACAATAAGGGGAAGAGTGTGGTATCTCGATAGTCGTTCCTCGTTCCATATGATTGGTAATAGATATCTCTTTAGTGACTTGGAGGAGAAAAACATCAAGAAGAACATTGAGTTTAGAGATGATGGGAGGTATAGCGCGATTGGTATCAATACAATTACTTTTAAAAGGGAGTTTGGCTCCCCTCTCAGACTCACAAATGTGTTGTTTGTTCTAGGACTAAGGAAGAATATTGTTTCCATCATGGTATTGGAAGACCATGGCTACAATGTGATATTTATCAAAGGAAAGGTTTTCCTTAGATACATTTCCATGATAAAGGTGAAACAAATCGGTGTACAAATCAATCACATGTATGCACTTGAGGTTGAATATGCATGAAAATCTTTGAGGAGAAAGGAAAAAGTTAGAGACTTGGTGGTTGAGAGGGAACATAAATTACCTCTCAACATGCAGCCTCAGAAGCAACCTCAACAAATTGTGGAGCAGCCACAATTGAAGAAGCAGAGAGGAGCCAAAGTAGAACCATCCACTCAAGTAGATACCTCCAGTTAGGGGGAAATTTTGATCCAAGTGGGTAGAGGGAGCACATGCAGCCATACCTCTAGGTGAGAGGTCGGGTGATATGAAGCAATAGTCCCAAGAGTGCAGAAATTTGTGCACGATCCATTGAGGTGGTTTTTTTCTAATGGACAATTACCTTGCTACGGGGCCCAAAGTATTCAATAGCAAGAGGATGAATGTTAGTCATATACTAAGGAGTGCAGAGAAGTGTTGAAAGCAGAGTAAGAGGCTTAGCAGAAGAGTTAGCAACAACATAATTTTCCTAGTAGATAGTTATACACACAATTGATTCACTTCATTTTTTTTTGGATGCTTTTCAGTTGCAGATGTTGTAGTAGCAACAACAACAGTTACAAGTGTTTCATGTAGAACATTCCAAAGGTACTGGATTGGCATCGATGTGAATCCATTTCTTGTTGAGAGGGAGTGTTGAAAATTGCAACAATAAATGTTGAAAATGCAACAAGAAAATCCTAATTTAATTATGTCCTTGAATTAGATTGGGAATAAAATTGTAATTCCACATCTCATGACAACTTGTATTAGTTAACTAAGTTAATTTGAATTATTTGGCTCAATTAATTCGATTTGAGGGTCTAACTTTAGTCATGTAGAGTGCCTCCTACATTATAGAGTGCCTCCTACATTATAGGAGCCCTGGTTGAGTTTATTTTGAGTTGTAATTAATTAATTCAGTCTAATTGAGTTAAAGTCTGTTTAACTAATTCCAACTATTGGAGGAACTAGTGGGAGGTCTAATAGTGTGGTGTTTCCTATAGTGGAGTGTGTTGTTGCCTGCAATGATCAACTATTAAACTGATGATTCACTCATAAATAACTCATGCATGTCAGATTTAAGAGAGACCCAGTTGAGATTGCAGTTCAAGGATAATGTATTATTAGTTGTATAATCATATGAATTGTACTGGTGGTGCATGCAGTCATAGAAAGACCTATGAGGATTGCACAATTCCAATTGAGGAATTTCCCTCATTAATAGGGGGCTAACTCCCAAGGAAACATCACAAGGAAATAAGCATTGGGCAAGCAAAAAGTTGGTTAAGTATTGGCCTGGGATTGTCTAGGAAGCATTGAGACAGATAGAGATAGTGCCGAGGTTGTTAGGGCTTGAGAAAAGCATTGAAATCTTCTCATATTTTTTTACTAATGCATTATACAAATAGCAAGGGTTTTTAGCTGTGGCTTTCCCTAGGAAATCATTTTGTAATGTTTTGATTGAATTATTTCTCTTTTATGCTTCGTGATTTCACATTCGTCTAATTTTTTTACGTTGATGAGTAGAGTAGATTCAAGTCTATTTTAGCATATTGCAATTATCAATTTGAATCTACAAGGAATTTCTACAATGATGAAGACAATGGAAGTGGAAAAGATGGTTATTGTGAATGTGTCATAATCTATAGAAGCGGTGAACCTTATAGTTGGAAACCCTAGGGTTAGTTGCAGTAATGATTCATATGTGTAAATAGGATTCAAATAGCCTTATGAAGCAGGTATCAATATATTACTTGGTGGATAAAGAACCTTGTGTTATGTAGCCTTGATGGAGGAATCATAGATCATATTGTTTGTGTTCGAACGGCCATCCTATGTATGTTCGAGAAAATTCAAACACAAATGTCTATTCTAATTTAGATGATTTGTAATCTTGTTAAAGTATATATATTGGATATTGACCATTAATGGACTTGGAGTAACACTAGCTTATTAAGCAATTTTTTTCTATAGATTACATTGAAAGAGGATGTGATTGTCATGAACTTGTAGGACTTGAGTAGCTTGGAAAAAATTATGTTTGTATTTTGGATTTTACAAATGATGGAGCAAGTATTTCACAACATGATATAAGCATTCTCAAATCCCATTTTTTGTGTTTTAAAAGAACGCCAAATTGTAATGTTGATGGTAATTATGGTGAGAGTGAGTGTGGAAGTAGGTATGTGGTACAATGTAAACATACAACATCCCATTACCATGGTTACACATGCACAATATCTCCCTCAACCTATGCTAATGTGATATAATTGATGGTTTTCCCTATAGGTAAACTAATGGATCTCTTATGAAATATACCTCACAAAGTTTCATTGGTTGTCATAGTGTAGCTGTCAAGAAACCAATACCAAAATAGATTGAAAATAAACAAAATATTAATTTCATGCCTTCATAACTAGATATATTAATGAAATATAATCCTCTTTGAGGGGGAAACCTCCCTTTATAGTAGAACAAATGTACAAGTTGAGATGCCCTTAAGACTAGGTCTTCAAGGTATATATATAGGAGAAAATGGGTACAATTATAATTAAAGGGTCTAGCTGACAACACTACGATAAGTCTAAATATAAGCTTATCATGGGGATTTTTCTAGGGATTAACTTTCCCCTCTTCTTCAAACAAGTGTTTCCCTCAACACTTGAATTGTTGTGACTATTTCTCCATGAGGAACTCATCTTTTGACGTTGCTTGTTTACTGGAAGGTTCTTCAATATGATGAGGTTCTTGATAATTGCTTGATTGTATAAAATCTCAATCCCTATTTTAGGACTTTTTATGTCTTTTTTTTTTGTATCTAGAGGAATTGACAAATGGGTCAGTCTCATATTCGCATGACACGGAGTCGATTCTAACAGCTACCACTATATCTCTAGGGCCTACAACCTGTCCTTCTCTTCATAAAATAAGATAATGTAGGGGATTTGAACCATGGATATTTTATTTTACACTATATTTCATATCATGACATTTTCCACTTGAGCTACACCTTGGGGACTTGAGGAATTTTTATGTTTGGAATAAAATCATAGAGAAATAGAATCAAAATGATTGAAAATAAAACATAAAATGAAAATAAAAAGGATACACCAATATATGTGGTTCACCCAATTTGGGTTACATACATGGAGAAATAGAAAATCCTTCCTTTTATTTTGTCCAACAAAATGAATGGATTACAACTTGCAACACATCCATTGCAACATCCTCTCTCTCTCTCTTACAATATCCTCCCTCTCAATTACAATTCACTGTTAATAATGCAAAACTACAATATAATTCAGTCATAAAAGATGCTTTCCTTCTACAGTAGAGAACCATAACATAAAATCAAATGTAAAATATGAGACCTAATGACAAACAATCTAGATTGATAATGAAATTACAATATTTTACAAGGCAATTTTTGCAAAAATTATCTTTGGGGCAACTACCCCCAGAACCCCACTGGGAGGGATCCAAAATATTTTTGTCTCTCCCCCAGACCCGTAGCAACACTAATAGGGGGGAAATTCCCCTAAACCCCCAATTAGGAACGAGGTCCAAACACGAGAAAAAAATAAGACCTCTAAATTAGGAATATAATTAGGCTCCACAACCAACACATCCCACCTGGAGACTGATTACAACAAATCTACTGCTAATTTCTCATACTCAACAACATGATTGAATACCAACTGAAACTGAGCATAAACTTGGGTTTATCCTTGGTTACTTCCTTCATTAAAATTTATGCAGGATTCTAGCTACTAGCTAGTATGTATCTTTTCCAACTTCAACTTTTCATCTTCCTAGATTGATTACATGAAATGGTACCAAATATGTATATCATTAGTATTGGAATGAAAGGTTGAGTTATTTTGAAGATTAATGGAACAATTTCTATCCTTATAAAACTTTTCATTCTCCTTGTTCATTCCCAATTCCTCCATGTACCTCTGTAACCAAATGATCTCTTTACTAGCCCCTACAACAACAAAATACTATAATTATTTTATTGAAAGTACAACGACCATTTACAATTTTGAAATATAACTTAGTTTTGTTCCACCTATAGTAAAAACATGCTCTGTGGTGCTCCTCTTGGTATCTATATCACCTGCCATATGTCAATCAACATATCCTTGTAGAAAAATGTTTGAACCTCGAAAGCATAGTTCCTGAGTATTAGTACTTCTCAAATACATAAAAATCCACTTTGCTACCTTCTAATTCTCCTTACTTGGATTGTTCACATGCTTTCTCACAACTCCCACCACATGTGAAATATGTGGCCTTATGCACAGCTATCACATGCATCAATTTACCAACTCTTAATTGAATATAGAATTGTAGACATGTAATCTATATTCTTTCGTGCCTTAGGACACATCTCCTTAGTCAAATCAAATGGGTATCCAAATGTGTACTAACTGGTTTTTCATCTTTTGTTTTAAAAGTTTCCAACATTTTTTCTATGTACTCATTCTTAGACAATGTTAATTTATGATTTTTTCTGTCTCATGTTATTCTCATACCAAGCATTTTCTTTGTAACACCCAAATCCCTTGTAGCAGGTGAATTATCTAATTTTCTCTTGAGAAAATTTATATCCTACATGTTACCCTACAACAAGAATGTCATCTACATACATTAAAAGGATAATATAGCTGCTCATATCTAGTTTCTAAAAATAAACACAGTAGTTAGACTAAATTATACAATAACCTTATTCTATCATAAACTTTTCAAACTTTAAATACCATTTCCTTGAAGCTTTCTTTAATCCATACAAGCTCTTATTCAATATGCATACTAATTTTTCCTTACTTTTGACCTCCTATCCTAGTCATTGTTGCATAGAAATATCTTCCTCCAATGAAGAAAAGTTGTCTTTACATCTAACTATTCAAGATGAAAATATTCTACTATCAATCAAGTTATAATAGTTCTAATTGAAGTCATTTTGACAATAGGAGAAAATATTTCATCCAAATCTATATATACTTTATGTGTAAACCATTTATAAAAAGTTTGAACGTATACCTATTTTGCCTCCATCTTCTTCCTTCAACTTGTAAACCCATTTATTCTGCAATGTTATTCTATCTATAGGAAATTGATCTGTAAATTGTTGTGGATATTCCATTGGATAGTTCGTCATAACAAATATGATAAATTATACTTAAAAATCCAAAATATAGACTATGAGGGTTTATTTATCTTTATATTTTTGGATCCGTAAATTATTTTTATTTGTGTATTCATGGAAATTATAATTATGTAGAAAATAGAGAAAAATGAAACGAAAATTCATAAACCATGGTTGACACAAGATATAACATGGGAAACGCTTTCGAGAGGAAATCTAGCTAGAAGGTGAGGTTTCTCTACTCTCTTTCTTTGAATAGAAAATGGTTATGATTACATAGGAGTAAGGCATATGGACCGTGGGTTATGAGAGTGATAAAAACCTCTTTGTGTGTTCTCTCCCTATCCCTATTGGCTACTCTACTTGTCTATGGAACAAAATTCCCTAAGAATGAATGGAACCCCTTTTCCTCCTAATGGATTGATTATAACACAACCTTATAGCCTAATATGGTTAGGTTTGACACCTTTATCTCTTAACTAGAGTTACAATATGGACTCTTATAGACTTGTCATCATGATCATGTGCCTAGCCCATTTTCCATGAGTAATGGGTGTTGATGCTGTATCCTCTCAAATTATGGTGATCAAAATAGAAAGATCAACTTCTGAGTGGCATAAATTTTGCATACATATTTTTATTGAGATTTTTATTGTGTTGTTGGAAATGTTTTCATATGTAGAATAGGAGAAAAATATGCCACATTAAAACAACACAATTTTATCCCAAAAGAACTTCATTTGATGCCACAAAATTCTCCCAAAATGTTTCAGACCTCAATTTTGCAAATTGGGTCTTGTAGGTAAAAACGATCCTATGAGCTAATTCCTTCACTTGTTTCACTCTAAAAGCCAATTGAGATGGATGAAAAAATATATAATGATCCAATCCAAATCACAACTTCCCATTTTGGGAGGCTTTTGGTCCCAGAAGTATTCTACTAAATGAGGTGAGGAAAGGCTTTCTCCACCTTCTCTTGGGTGTACTATTTATCCATGCCTAGAAGTTGTGCTTTCAACCAATCTTCCAAATGTCATACTACCCCTATCTTGTATTTCTATACCTCTTCTGCAAAATGACGTCTTCTATCAATTCTACATGAGAATTTGGTGCCAAATCCTCTACAAAAGGTATGACATGTTCTTCTTCCCGCTCTAACATGGAAGTCTCATAGAGTTTAGATTCTCTACATTCATAGCTACGTAAATTTCCATGTATGGGGGTATACAAAGTATATAGGTGTTATCTCCCACCTTTTCTAGAATCTCAAAGGAACCATAATTCAAAGCTTTGATATTATTATTAGGCCTCTGAAGGCTCTCCTTGTTCAACTGTAACCATACCTTGTCTCCCACCTTGAACAACTTATTTGTTCTGTGTTGATCATGGTTAGCCTTATATTTTTCTAGTGACTTCTAGAATGTCTCTTTTACCTATATAAGGACTTTCTTGATCTTCTCCATAATTTTTTCATCCCTCAAGGAATCCTTTATAATATCCCCCACTCTTCCTTGTTGTGGATATGCAATATGAAAAGGTGAAGGTGGAAAATATCCAAAACAAGATTCAAATGGGGACTTACCAGTAGAAGTGTGGACTTATCTATTATAAGAGTGTTGTATATATACTAATTTTTCATCCTCAACCTTTGGATGCTTTGTAGCCACTCAAAATCTGCTCCATAGTCCTGTTGATTACTTTTGTCTACCCATTTGTCTGTGGATATAATGTTGTAGACCACTTTGACTTCATGTCCATATTTTCTCACAATGTATTCCAGAATGCATTGATAAATCTTGTGTCCCTATCTGAAAATATGCTCCTTGGTATCTGAAAGTGCACCCAAACTTGTCCAAAGAAGAATTTCCCTGCTTCTTTCCTGCTAATTGTATTTTTACAGGGCATCTAAACACACATCTTGTTGAACCTGTAGACTACCACAAATAGGTAGTTATGTTTATTATTGGTTGTTGGTAAACAGCCCAAAAATTACATGGAAATGATTTTGGAAGGATGAGTGGGTACATGTAAGGGATGATATAGACTCTGTTTCCTATTACTAGTTTTGTTTTAATAACAAAGCATGCATCCTCTTATTAATTGGGCTATTTATTCATGCATCTTGGGCCAATACGCATACCTCTACAACTTGTCCATTGTCTTCCCTACACCAAAATGGATTACAACCTTGGAGGTGTGAGCCTCTCTATTCAACTGTAATTGATCACCTTTAGGAACACATAACTTATCCAACCCATAGAGTAACATATCCGAGACACTATAATCAATTATGTTGTCACCATCATGCACATGACTATGTCTTTTCAACTATTGAAACACCTCCTTGAAGTCCTCATCCTCTGAATATGGACCATTGTATGCATCATGGTTGAATGGATCCATTTGTGCCAAAGTTACCAAAGTCATGATATTTAATGTGGGTTGCTTTGAAAGCTTGTCAACTAACTTGTTTGTGATGCCCTTTTTGTACTTGTTCTCTAAATGAAATTTTTGTAAGAACCCATCCACTTGTAATGCCTAGTTCATTGTAGCTTACTTTGGGCCTGCAAGTACTATAGTGGCTAGTGATTTGTGTGGATTATTGTCTCCTTTCCCATCAAATAGTGCTTCCACTTCTTCACATCTTGCACTAGGGAATATAGCTCCTTGTCTTAGGCAGGGTAGTTAGGAAATTCCCCATGAAATACTTCATAATGGTAGCATACATGCCTTCCTCCCTGCATCATGACTACTCTCATAAGGTACCCACTCACATTTGTCTCCAATTTAAAGGGATATTTCAAGTTTGGTAGTGCTAGAACTTGTGCTTGACTGATATTCTTCTTTAGTTGCCCAAAGGCCATTTGTTGACCCTTTCCCCACTAGAAACTCTTGCCACTTGTTGTTATGGTGTGGAGTGGTGCTTCTACAATTGAAAATGAGGTTATGAATTTCCTCATGTACTGTGTCTCCCAAACAAAACCCCTAACGTCAGAAACATTAATAGAAACCAATCATTTCATTATGGCCTCCATCTTAGTAGGATCTATTTTTAGCTCTCCTCCACCTATCATGTACCACAGGTACACCAAATACTATTGTGCAAACTCACACTTGTTGATATATTCTAGGAGTTAGTGTTTCTTTAATGTATCCAATACCTACGTCAAATGTGAGACGTGATCCTCATAGGTAGAATTGTATGCCCGTATATCATCCAAATATACAATAGTAAATGAATCTATAAAAGGGTGCAATATATCATTCATGAACCTCATAAACATAGTTGGTGCATTGCATAGGCCAAATGGTAGGACTAACCAATCATACAGACCTTTCCTAGTTTTGGAGTTGGTATTCCAAGTATCTTCTTCTTTGAATCAAACCTGGTGATTCCAGACTTTAAGTCCAGCTTGGTGAAATATTTCACTTTCTATAACTTATCCAAAATGTCATCTATTATGTGTGGGGAGTACTTGTTCTTGAGTGTAATTTTATTTCAATTCCCTATAATCTATACACATTTGCCAAGTACCCTTCTTTGGTCAAATGATGATGATGACCCACATAGTGATGTACTTCATAAAATGAAACCCTATTCATATAGTTGTTACAATTGATTCTTCACCTCAATTGCTTCTATAATATATTGTTTATACAACCCAATGTTTGGTAATGGGGAGTCTAGAAATAGCTAAATCTTGTGCTCCAATTCCCTCTTGGGTGGTAGCCCTTTAGGCTCCTATAACACATCCCTATATGTATGTAGAAACTACTATAGTTGTTGGTTTTTTTTCTTAGTGCACCCCTATAGGGATTCCTTTGTTGTTACTAACTCTTCTACAAATTTATTTTCTCTTAAAAATAGTAAAACATACTTCTTGCTAGAACTAATAAATTTCTTGGCTTGGTCGGCACTTACCAATGAAATTTTTGACTTGCCTTTGTACCCATTGATGTTGAATGATTTACCATCCTTGACGAGATGGTACTAGTTGGCTCTTTGCATAAATATTGCATCACACATGTACATGCAAGGACTTCCAAACACCTCACTGCATGTCGTAAGTCCAAATAAAAGCAGTTTATGTGATATTCATTGGATGCATCTTTTTCAGGATCAAACTTGGGAGGAAAACTTTTTGGTTTCTTGGAAAGATTATGGATTGGTCCTATGGGATTTAAGGCTTCATATTACATCCACCATGGTTGAGGTTGCAAGGATATTTTGAATGTTATACCTCCATGATGAAATTATTATTCAGAAATCGAGGAGTAATTAGGATGATGAACATGATTGGCTTCATTGTCAACATCCAAGTGTATGTGAGTGGATGGGGGAGAGATGTAAGGATTTGGAGAGATATAATCAAAATTATCGTACATTAATTTGAAGGAATGCTCAATCAAATCCTCAATAGAATCAACTAGGACATCAACCTTAGTGACTAGTCTTGTAATTTCCTTCCTTCTAGGGAGATGAGGAACTACAAGAATTTTGTTGATTTTTTTAGCATAAGTGTGAGTAATACACTTGAGAGTGTTCATCTCGACAAGACAAAAACAATATAAATATTTTTGGCAAGATTATAAGTTATGCAAGATTAGAGACAATGTCTTCATATCTTCTCTCTCTTGGAATTCTCAACATGAATAGATAGAGTGTGGGGTGGTTGGGTGGGATTTCGTTCACATAAAGTGTTTTATAAGTTATAGTAAGGAGTTTTATTAGCCATGTAGCTTGGGTCCCTCCTTCTAGTGCCAAATATACTATAATGTCCCCAATTTTTGGATTGCCTTGTCATGAGATTAGGAGGGATTTATAAAGCTTATGTTAGTCAAGCCATGGGAGCAATATTATATGATTGATCGGCCCATAAGGTTTTGAGGAATTTTATGGGGGTGATTGGGATCACTTTCCATTTTTCATCATCAGGAATAGTTCCACATAGTTCAATCTTGGTTCCATTGCATTCTAACTATTTCCATAAAACTAAGCAAATAACAAGAATATTTTAATTAATTATGCTTAAGGTGTTGTTTTGAGTTGATTACTTGGATAAACACCTTAGTGTAATGGCTAGTTGGAATTGCGGAAAAAAATATCTACAAGGATGGATGATAAAAAGGGAATTTGGGTGGTTTTTGTGATCATGGATGTAAATTAAGCATTTTCCAGGGTTAAAAGTGACTTTAATTAGTTAATAAAAGTAACTTTATTAATTAAAGAAAGGAAATGTGCTTTTATTATTTAATTGCAGGAAAAAGGCTAAAAGAGTGGAAAAAGTGGTGAATGAGTGATAAAAAGGGAAAACAGAGGAGTATCTCATGATTCTTGCATTTTCTCAATTGAGAAAAAATAAATTTGGAGATCTCTTGAGGAAGAGTCTAGGGATTTTGGAAATCCTCTTTGTTGGTTGCTATTTTTGGTGTTGAAAATATACACCCTAGCTAGTTTGGGAGTGTGATTTCTCATATTTATCCATTGAACTTCAATAGAGAAGAATATAATAGTAGAAGAATTAATTTTCATGGTGTTATTAGTTGATTTTATCTTCTAACCATGAGTATTCCATATTCTCTTCACAAACGAAATTTCCAAGCTTCATATGAGGGCCAAGTTTTGCCAAAAATTAGTGGGCTGAGTGTTATGAACCAGCTCACAAAAAAATAGAAAAGATAGATCAACAACTTCAAAATCAGCCACTTCAAGGGCCCAACCTCCTTTACGTTACACAAATGAACAATTCTTGGATAATACAAATGACTAAAACTCCTTTCTATATATAGGATTCTAAGGGGTCACACTATAATCTAAGCTGACATAACAAGAATAATATAAGGGCACAACAATAACAATAGTGGGATTCTATGGGGAAACTAATAACAATATTGGGACAATATGGGCACAATAATAACAATAGGGCTACAATGACAATAGTAATGGGGGAATCACTAGCATTATAAGGACCTAATATGCCCCTCTCCTTCAAAAAAGTGTTGTCCTCAACGTTGAGTAGTTATGGATGCTTCTGTATAAATTCTCATCCTCCCATGTGGAATCTTCAGTGGGTAAGTTCTTCCACTTGATGAGATCCTCCAAAATTGATTGATTTCGTAACGGTCAAGTTCTTGTTTCTGTGACTGCTTTAGGTTCCAATATGATTTTTCCTTTATCGTAAAGTTCTGGAAATATTGTTTGAAATGGGAGTTTATTACTTATAACCTTATTTAAAATGAAACATGGAAAATTGGGTCCACTCAGGAAGGTGCAGGAAGCTCGAATTTGTATGCCATAGTACCAAACTTTTGCAACACCTTTTATGTACCATAATATTTTGGTGATGATTTATTATCCTTCTTAGCTTGCTTGAGGGACATTTGTTTATATTGTTGTAGCCGTAGGAATACCCAGTCACCTACATCAAAATTTCTTTCACTGCGATGTTGATCTGCCTATTGTTTCATTCTATTCTACGCCAAAGTGAGGTTATCCTTTAAGAGTTGGAGAACTTGTTGTTAATGCTTGATGTGATATTCCACTGCTTTAACCTTAGAATTTTCTCACCAATGCACCTTCAACATTTCAAGGTTTGATGAATTCAATTTTCAAACCATTCCTTAGAAAATTTGTGTTAGTATTTTTTGATGATATACTAATCTACAACAAGTCTTGGAAGGATCATGTTGAACATGTTGACAAGGTGCTACAACTATTGGAGGAGAAACAATTATATGCAAAAAGATCCAAATGTTTCTTTGGAGTCCAAGAGGTGGAATATTTGGGTCATATTGTATCGCATGAAGGAGTTAAGGTAGACCCTAGCAAAATTAAAGCCATTAAGGAATGGAAAATCCCCACAGCCATAAAGCATCTGCGAGGATTTCTTGGGTTGACAGGGTATTATCGCAAGTTCGTTAAGAATTATGGGAGAATAGCAGCACCTCTAACAACATTATTGAAGAAAGATTCATTTTCATGGACTCCGGAAGCAACAAAGGCCTTTAAACATCTTAAAGAGGAAATGTGCCAAGCACCGGTCTTAGCTACACCGGACTTCACAAAAACCTTTATTGTGGAATGTGATGCTTCAGGAAATGGAATTGGTGCTATTCTAATGCAAGATGAAAGACCCATTACTTTTGAAAGTCATCCAATCAAGGGAAAGTTTTTAAGCAAAGCTATTTATGAGAAGGAAATGTTGGCAATACTCCATGCACTTAAGAAATGGCGACCCTACCTAATGGGAAGACACTTCAAGGTAAAAACGGATCATGATAGCCTTAAATACTTTTTAGAACAAAGATTGTCGTCTGAAGAGCAACAAAAGTGGGTCACCAAGATGTTGGGTTATGACTTTGAAATCATCTACAAAAAAGGGAAGAAAAATGTGGTGGCAGATGCACTCTCAAGAAAGGATGAGGATATGGAAGCATTGTTGTGTTCCATTTCTATTATCCAACCAGACTGGATAAATGAAGCAAAGGAGGAATGGAAGAATGACGAAGAAGTGTGGGCACTTATTCAAAAGCTACAACAAGATTCCAGTACTTCTGATACATTTAGCTGGCAAAATGATTCGTTATGGTACAAAGATCGTTTATACCTCTGTAAGAATTCCTAGCTAAAACAAAAGATTCTTATGGAATTGCACACTTCTCCCTTAGGAGGGCACTCAGGATTTTTAAAAACTTACCACAGGGTTAAGAAGGAATTTTTTTGGGATGGCCTTAAATCAGATATTCAAAATTTTGTGGCAGAATGTTTGGTTTGCCAACAAAATAAAGTTGAAACAATTAAGACACCGGGTCTATTACAACCTTTATCAATTCCAAGCCAACGTTGGGAGGAGGTTTCAATGGATTTTATCACAGGTTTACCCAAGTCTGAGGGAAAGAGTGTCATCATGGTGGTAGTTGACAGACTTACCAAGTATGCACACTTTTGTGCATTATCACATCCATTTAAAGCCAGTACAGTTTATACTGCATTTATGGAAACAGTTCAAAAGCTACATGGAAACCCAAAGATTATTGTAAGTGACAGAGATCCCATTTTCACTAGAAATTTTTGGACAGAATTATTTTCTTGTCTTGGTACTCAGCTCATAGCTCATCTTATCATCCTCAATCTGATGGGCAAACAAAGATAGTAAACAAATGTTTGGAAGGATATCTTCGTTGCTTTGTATCTGATAAATAAACACAATGGGTCAAATGGTTGCCTCTGGCTGAATGGTGGTATAACACTTCCTTCCATATAGCAACAAAAATGACCCCATTTATGGCACTTTATGGGTACCAACCACCATCAATCACATCATATTTAAGAGAAAATTCTAAGGTTCAGGCAGTGGAACATCACATCGAACATCAACAACAAGTCCTCCAACTCTTAAAGGATAACCTCGTGTTGGCACAAAATAGAATGAAACAACAGGCAGATCAACATCGCAGTGAAAGAAGTTTTGATGTAGGTGATTGGGTATTCCTACGGCTACAACCATATAAGCAAATGTCCCTAAAGCAAGCTAAGAAGGATAATAAATTATCACCAAAGTATTATGGTCCGTACAAGGTGTTGGAAAAGATTGGCACTATGGCATACAAATTGGAGCTTCCTGCAGCTTCTCGATTGCACCCAGTTTTCCATGTTTCATGTTTAAAGAAGGTTATAGGCGACAAGCTCCCAGTTCAAACAATATTGCCAGAACTTGACGAGGAAGGAAAAATTATATTGGAACCGGAAGCAGTCACAGAAACAAGAACTCGACAGCTACGAAATCAATCAATTTCAGAGTACCTTATCAAGTGGAAGAACTTATCCGCTGAAGATTCCACATGGGAGGATGAGAATTTTATGAAGAAGTATCCAGAACTGCTCAAGCGTTGAGGACAACACTTTTTTGAAGGAGAGGGGCATGTTGGGTCCCTATAATACTAGTGATTACCCCATTACTATTGTAGTTATACCCCTTATTTATATTGTTGTGCCCCTATTACCCCCATATTGTTATTTCTGTGCCCCATAGAATCCCTCTATTGTTATTTTTGTGGCTTTATATTATTATTGTTAGGTCGGCTGGATTATGTTGTGACTCCTTAGACTCCTATATATAGAAAGGAGGTTTTGTCATTTGTATCATTGAATAATTGTTCATTTATGTAATGTAAAGGAGGTTGCCCCCTCGAAGAGGCTGAATTCTAAGGCGTTGATCTATCTTTTCTATCTTTTCTTGAGCTGGTTTCATAACAGTGGATGATATCCATAAAGTTCCATAAATGGGGTCATTTTATTAGGTCCCTATAACACTAGTGATTCCCCCATTACTATTATCATTGTAGCCCTTATTTTTATTATTATACCCCTATTTCTCCATATTGTTATTAGTGTGCCCCATAGAAGCCCACTAATTGTTATTGGTGTGCCCTTATATTATTATTGTTATGTCGGCTTTGATTATATTGTGACCCCTTAGACTCCTATATATAGAATGGAGGTTTAGTCATTTGTATGATCCAAGAATTATTCATTTGTGTAATTTAAAGGAGGTTTCCCCCTCGAAGAGGCTAATTTCTAAGGCGTTGATCTAACTTTTCTATCTTTTTTGAGCTGGTTTCATAACATAACATTTGGTATCAGAGGTTTGGATTCTAGGGTTTCACTGTTCCAAAGAGGTCATCGTGGATTTTTCACTATAAATTTGTTTCTGTAACGTTTTAGATGCTAAAACCACAACCCATTTGATAATCAATCGCGATGATATGTGGGTACGAATTTCAGATCTTATCTCGCTATATTTTCGGAGATATGATCTAAGGAAGTTAGGGTTTTTGTAGGCTCCTGAATTACATCCCAAAGATGTGACCTTGGGAAAATCGTCATAACTTTCTCTCTGAGTATCAGATTGAAATTTTGTAAGAAGTTATAGAAATAAGATGAAGTTTATTTTTCTGTGCATAATTTTTAGGTCCGAAGGTGGAAACAGTGACACGTGG
Organism: Pinus tabuliformis; assembly: GCA_031772625.1. Classification (NCBI taxonomy): domain Eukaryota; kingdom Viridiplantae; phylum Streptophyta; class Pinopsida; order Pinales; family Pinaceae; genus Pinus; species Pinus tabuliformis. The sequence goes on along the minus strand of CM062820.1, from coordinate 740,242,384 downwards.
CACTTCGTACACATTCGCTCTACTAAAAATGTGTAATCAGGTCATCTTGGCATATTGGGAATAACTCTTTCTTGGAGAATCCAATTTTGATCAGACTAGTGTTGTTGGAAAGAGGACTTCGAGGGCTACCATAGTTCATAATTTTAGACCTTGGAGATCTGAAATTTTAGAGATATATCATATTCAATATCAAGCCCTACAAAGTGAAAAAAAGGTGTGTAGTTTTTCTTAACTTTTGCATAAGTTTGGTTTGAAAAATTAGTTTGAAGGAATTCAAAGGGCATAGTGAAGCATAATTATCATTAATTGATGCCCCAAAGAAAGAAAATGGAAACACCTAGTAAGAAACCTAAAATCTATAGCATGAATCATGAAGAAGAGGAAGAAATGCAACATGGTATATCAAAATTATGAGACCAAGTGCAACAAAATTCACTCTCACAAAAAGTAACAAATGCTAAGATGGATAGTTTAAAGAAAGGTGTGGAAGCTAAGATGGATGGCATGGAAGATAATATGGATGGTTTAAATAAAGGCAAGTGAGCTAAGATGAATGATGTGGAAGCTAAGATGGATGGTTTAAATAAAGGCGTGGAAGCTAAGATGAATGACATGCAAGGAAAAATGGAATATTTGAAGACAAATTTGACAAAGTTTCTACAAGAAATGTTTACTAATGGTGAAAGGGTAGTAAAGGAAACTCATGATGAGAACAAAATAAATGTTAATCATGATTTAATAGACTCTAATGTCAGATTGAAGACCCACCATGTTCCAAAGATCAATATGAGGAAGTTTGATGGAAAGGATCCTGTAACATGGACACTATAGATGGAGCAATATTTCGATCTCCATAATGTGCAAAACACGCAAAAGGTAAGCATTGCAACTTTATATTTGGAACCAAATCAGTTTGTATGGTATCGATGGCTTTTCTCTCGTAAAAAAATTGTCACATGGGCAATTTTTACGGAAGAAATGATAGCACATTATGAATATACAAAAATCAACACTTTTTTTTAGCCAATTTATAAATCTCAAACAAAAGGGTTCAATGATGGAGCACATTGAGGACTTCCAAAAATTTAATATAAGGGTAAAATATATTCCAGAGGAGCATAGGATTGATGTGTTCATAGGGACTTTAAAGGATAACATCCAACATGAGGTTCACCTTTGGGAACCTGATTCATTAGAGAAGGCATTCAAGTTGGCAAGAAAAATCAAAAGCAAAATTTTGGCAACAAGGAAGCCTACCACTCACAAATATAAATATGGAAGAGTTGCTTCCCCTAGCCTTACACAACCTACAAGGTTGACACCACAACAATTGGAAGAAAAAAGAGCAAAAGGGCTTTGTTACAATTGTGATATCAAATACACTAAAGGTCATAAGTGTGTTGAGAAACAATTATTTTACATAGATTGTGAAGAGGAGGAAGAAAAGGAACAAGAAACATCAAAAGAAGAGGATATACACCAAGAAAAAACCCTAGAGAAAGAAGAAATGAATCCAACCATATCTTGTAATGCATTGGCTAGAATTACCACTCCTCAAACTATCAAGATAGAAGGACTTATCAAAAATAAAAGGTAATAGTGTTGATTTATTTGGGAAGTACCCATAATTTTATTCATTGTAAGATAACCAAGGAATTGAATTTCTTCCTATATCCAGCACCAGAGTGTCAAGTGATGGTTTCAAGTGGAGGAACCGTAAATTTCTCTAGAAAGTGTCATAATATCAAGCTATCCATGGGAGAATATGTATTGAATGACCCAATGATTTCCATTCCAATGGGTGGTGTTGATGTTGTACTAGGAGTCCAATGGCTACAATCCTTTGGTACAATAGCTTTTAATTTTCAAGACATTTTTATGAAATTTTGTTTGGAAGGAAACGAATTTGAATTAAGGGGTATCACAGGGAAATCAGGAAATATAATCAGCTCTAACGGAATGACAAAGATTCTAAAGAAAAAACAATGAGGCGTAATTGCACAATTATGTTCGCTAGAGGTTCCCACATCAAAATCATCTATTTATCTAGATCTCCAAACAGCCTTGGACAATCATTCCAAGTTATGTGAGACTCCCAATGGTCTCCCACCTATTCGTGATCATGATCATACTATTCATTTGATTCTAGGAATTGTTCCCCCAAACATCAGGCCTTACAAATATCCTTAGGCCCAAAAGAGTCAAATTTAATGTATGGCTGCAAAAATGCTAGAGGCTAGTATAATTCAACTTAGTCAAAGTTCTTTCTATGCTCCAGTAGTATTGGTGCACAAGAATGATGGATCATGGCACATGTGTCCGGATCATAGGGAGCTCAACAAGCTCACTATTAAAGATAAATTTCCCATTCCTGTCATTGATGAATTATTGGATGAATTACATGGATCAATTTACTTCACCAAGTTTGATCTTCATTCAGGATATCATCAAATCAAAATGAACACTAAAGACATTCTAAAAACAACATTTAGGACGCATGAGGGTCATTATGAATTTTTGGTCATGCATTTTAGCTTTTCCAATGCAACTTCTACATTTCAAGGTTTGATGAATTACATTTTCAAACCCTTCCTTAGAAAATTTGTGTTAGTATTTTCTGATGATATAGTAATCTACAACAAGGCTTGGAAGGATCATGTTCAACATGTTGACAGGGCGCTCAAATTATTGGAGGAGAAAACGTTATATGCAAAAAGCTCCAAATGTTTCTTTGGAGTACAAGAGGTGGAATATGTGGGTCATATTGTATCTCATGAAGGTGTTAAGGTATACCCTAGAAAAATTAAAGCCATTAAGGAATGGAAAATCCCCACATCCATAAAGCACCTACGAGGATTTCTTGGGTTGACAGGGTATTATCGAAAGTTTGTTAAGAATTATGGGAGAATAGTAGCACCTCTAACAACATTATTGAAGAAAGATGCATTTTCATGGACTCTAAATGCAACAAAGTCCTTTGAACATCTTAAAGAGGAAATGTGCCAAGCACCATCTTAGCTACGCCGGACTTCACAAAAACCTTTATTGTGGAATGTGATGCCTCAGGAAGTGGAATTGGTATTCTTTTAATGAAAGAAGAAATACCCATTGCTTTCAAAAGTCATCCAATCAAAGGAAAGTATTTACACAAAGCTATTTATGAGAAGGAAATGTTTGCAATATTACATGCACTTAAGAAATGACGACCCTACCTAATGGGAATACACTTCAAGGTAAAAATGGATCATGATAGTCTTAAATATTTTTTAGAAGAAATATTATCTTTATAAGAGCAACAAAAATGGGTCACAAAGATGTTGGGTTATGACTTTGAAATCATCTACAAAAAAGGGAATAAAATTGTTGTGGCAGATGCACTCTCAAGAAAGGATGAGGATGTGGAAGCATTGCTTTGCGCCATTTCTATTATCCAAACAGATTGGATAAATGAAGCAAAGGATGAATGGAAGAATGACGAAGAAGTGTGGGCACTCATTCAAAAGTTACAACAAGATCCCAGTACATCTAATATATTTAGCTGGAACAATAATTCGTCATGGTACAAAGCCTGCTTATACCTATGTAAGAATTCCCAACTCAAACAAAATATTCTTATTGAATTTCACACTTCTCCTTTAGGAGGGCACTCAGGATTTTTAAAAACTTACCGAAGGGTTAAAAAGGATTTTTTTTGGGATGGCCTTAAATTGGATATTCAAAAGTTTGTGGCAGAATGTTTGGTTTCCAAACAAAATAAAGTTGAAATAGTTAAGACCCCAGGTCTATTACAACCTTTGTCCATTCCAAGCCAATGTTGGGAGGAGGTTTCTCTGGATTTTATCATAGGTTTACTCAAGTCCAAAGGAAAGAGTGTCATCATGGTGGTAGTTGACAGACTTAACAAGTATGCACACTTTTATGCATTATCTCATCCATTTAAAGCTAGTACATTTTCTACTGCATTTATTGAAACAATTCAAAAGCTACATGGAAACCCAAAGATTATTGTAAGCGACAAAGATCCCATTTTCACTGGAAATTTTTGGACATAATTATTTTCTTGTCTTGGTACTTAGTTAGCTCATAGCTCATCTTATCATCCTCAATTTGATGGGAAAACTGAGATAGTAAACAAATGTTTGGAAGGATATATTCATTTCTTTATCTTTGATAAACAAACACAATGGGTCAAATGATTTCCTTTGGCTAAATGGTGGTATAACATTTCCTTCCATACTGCAGCAAAAATGACCCCATTTATGACACTTTATGTATATCATCCACCATCCATCACATCATATTTAAGAGAAAATGATAAGGTTCAAGCAGTGGAAGATCACATCGAGAATCAACAACACGTTCTCCAACTCTTAAAGGATAACCTCACTTTGGTGCAGAATATAAGGAAACAACACGTAGATCAATGTTATACAGGAAAATGACCTTCTCATTAGTTCAGAGGGCAAAGACATGATGATTGAAGCAATGAACAAGTTCACAAACCTTGTTTCCAAGCTAACGTTGTCTATACACTAGAAACATTCTTTAAAAGCTTCTTAGCAAGCCTAAGGGAGCATTAGTGACCCAAGTAACTCTACTTGTTAACTCAGGAGCAGTGTTAGTGAACCCTAATGAGGATCTAAGGGTCAAAGGAGTGGATTGACTAAGAAATATCCCTATATTCTCTCCTAAATCAACTCAAAAATTCGAGGAAACATCCAAGTTCAACCTATTTGGGGAATTACTAATCCTAATGGAGTATGCAAATGGGAAAGAGCTCAAAAGAATGGCAACATCATTGATTTTACCTAAAGAAACTCATGGAGAAACTTGGCAACCCTAACCTCACATGATACATAAGCAGAGCTAGGGCTATTGTGAAAGGGGTTAGATCATTTGAAAGGATAGCGTTCTTGATTGTCGAGCAGAGTCTCAGACTTAACCATAAGAAGTTGGTAAGAAGGGAAAGAGAGAAAGGAGCTAGAGGGGTAAGGGAAGGCTAATGCAACTAATGGTTGTAATCATTCTTTCGACATTAATATAGAACTACACTTGTACTGTCTACTTTGTGGTGTTGGTACTATAATTCGTTTATATGTTTATTAAATGTCTTTTAACATGAGTAACTTAGTTATGTGCAACTAGATGTATTTTTTATATTCATGCATTGATTATCAAGGTTTTATGCTGTGATTACACTTGTCTTTTCTATGTGCAGGACTTGATCTAGAGCTGGCTCAGGGGACTTCCGCCTAGCTGCATTGCACTCTCCAACAAATCTACATGGAGACTTGAGATAATGAATCCGTCCCACTTTGATAGTTAGTTGTTGAGTATGGACATGCATGTATCTTTGTGAGAGCTGCAGATAATCTTACAATCTGCCAAGGGTCCCGGGAAGACCCTTGAGGGTTCCTTCATTATCCATACACCATGCATTAATCCCTATAGCATAATTGGTGACTCCACTAGGGACTACACTTTAGTTCCTCGTTTTCCCATAAAGTTCCTAGATCTCTCCTTTTTTCAGACCTTCCTGTACTTCTTCATTCCTTTTCTGACCACTCAGGACCTTGCAGCACTCTTCTTTCATTTCTCAGCCCTAGATCTGATCCCCACAATGCTTTTTTGAAGTGTTTTCCATCACTAACATAGGTTACTAGTGTAAACAGAGCTTTATAAAGCATTGTAGCTTCACAAACAGAGCATTAGTGCCACCAATAACTCTCTGTGGCCTCTAGCACAAAGCGTTAGTCACCCAATTTTTGATAAACAATAGAGTCTGTGACCTCAAAGGGTTGGGAAACTTGCTTCTCGACTGATAAGGGATCTGTAGCTATGTTTTTTTTACTGATCTATGTCCTGAACAAATAATTTTCTTAAGAAAATAGCTTTCCTTCTTAAAGTTTTTATTTTAATAATAGAAAAAATAAAAAAAAAATATTGTTTTCTGCTTAGTTTGTTAGTTATGCATTAGTTTTCAGTATTTTTTAGTAAGCATTGAAAATTTTTGTCGGTTATGTGAATGTTTTATTGAGTAGGATGCATGGAATGAATATTGATGTATGAATGACTCTCCCTTTGTAGAATCAACTTATTCGTCGAAATTGAACATTTACAAGCATTGTTTTTTGCATGATTTGAGTCAAAGCCCCATAAAATCTCATACATCAACACCCCTACCAAAGACTCTAACAAAGTAAACTTAAAATATACCTAATAAAATCAATCAAAAACTCTTTCTAGAGTAAACATACATTAGTTAGGCTAGGATCTTGGGTTAGGCAATGTGAGTAAACTGCCCAAGATCATACACCAAAATTATCGTCATTAAAGAGAGAAATCATCTTGCACTCATACTACCAGGACCACTCTAGTAAAAGCGGAGCTAAATACGAGACAAAATCAGACTATAAGTGAAGGTAGCCCGCCTTTGTTTACATCTCGTTTGGGTATTTTTTGTATCGGGGATCCCTTCGGGGATATCAAAGCTAAGTCAGGGACTCAGGTATCCTGCCCCCATAGCGTACTGTCTGCAACTATTTCCCCCACGATAGTGTCTGTGATTTGAGGTATCCTTAGTGGCCATACTTCTAGGGACTAACACAAGGTGACTGGGATGGGCTGCCCTGATACCTAACATAAACTGACCTACTCTATCTTCAGTTTTTGGGAGGGTGCTCATCTTCACGAGAGTACTTGGCCCCTCAATCTGAGGTTCGAGTGAAGCTCTAGAGTAATCATAACCGTACATTTGGCCAACTGTCTCTGTTATTCATTGTGATACTAGGTTTCATCTCCAATGATCAGTGCTTATTAGACAAGGTCATTTCCCTCTACTTGTTGATTGATTTACTTAGTGTATTTTTTATTTTTTAGGTGCGAGAGTGTTATCATTGAGACTTTAATAAAAATCACTGTAAAATTTACTGATAAAAATTATCAGTGACTATGACTACATCCGACCCTTGTCATCAATCTAGATGATTGTTAGGACTTACCCCACTCACTGTGGAGGATCCACTGATCTCCGATGAATTGGATTCCCCATCTTCGGGAAATCAGTTTCCAAGATCTCACACAAAATTATTTTGGACATCCGACGATTCAATCTTATTGGAGGATTTCTTTATTGAAGGATTTCTTCCTCCATACAACCCTTCAATCATGAATCTGTTGGGCCCACTCTTGGTTCATGTTGCATCTGTACCTCCTTTGTCTTCAGTTGGAACACTTCCACCCATCCAAGTCGATGATCAATGGGTCGTGGGAAATTTTGGACACTTTTGGTCCCCCACCACTTCCCCAATTGACAATCAATACCACACTGTTGATGGCGAACCTTGCTATCCCATTTTTCCTAGGTTCAACCCCTATCATGAAACCCTACACAAGTGGAACCCTGTCAATTTAGGGTTCCACCCCTTTAGTGTCAAACCATGTACCTTTGACAAGTGCTACATATAGCGCTCCTTATAATGCTCAATATATCATGGTTAGCGTGGGTCCGTTCAACCAAAAATATGGTTGGAATCCATTGTATAGTTCTAACCCCTAGATTCAAGTATTTGGGGGCACTCCCAATATGCATATACTGACTGGGAAAGTAACAGTTCCCCCTCCATTTTCAGGCATGCATAGTCAGTCACTGATTGACATGAACACTCCTTATGCTAGTCAAGGACTTATGGTTAGTTTTGTGGCAAGCTGGAATCCTTAAGGAGGTCCCAATCAATCCATGGGGGCACCCTACTCACAACCTCAAATGATTCAAGGGGGAAATTCTATCCCCCAACCTAAAAACCCTACAGAAATCCACATTACACTACCATACCCCAAGGCACTTACTATACCACACAACCTGTGTATAATATTGGGAACAACACAATGGAAGGACTGCAAGGATCCTTAAGTCATATGTCATTGCCTTGGTCCGATTCGTGGGCATCACATACTCTACCTTTCTTGGCAAAACTTGATATTCCCCAGTTGTACAAACTTACAAATGACCCCATCTATCATAACTTACTCTGGCCGCCAATCCCGCATAAAATACTGACATACATCCCTAAGTTCAAAGGCAAACAAGGGGAGGATTCGGGTACACACATCACCACCTATCATCTACAGAGTGTTTCTAACTCCATGGGGGATGATAGTATTAGGTTACATATTTTTCCCTATACCCATACTGGCAACGCAACCAGGTGATATATGGAGTTACCACATGTGTCAGTGAATACCTTTGACACTCTTGCGATGGAATTCTTAAAGCACTTCCAGCTACCGATCTGCTCTGAAACTGGGACAGAACTCCTCACTTCATTACGTTAGGATACTGCCACCCAGATATTAGATCATATACATGAATGGAGATGTAGGCGGAGGTTGGTCAAATCTCCCCTCCCAGACTATCTCTTAGCAGATTGGTTCTGCAAGTCTCTACCCTCCCAAATTGCTAAGGATGTCATCTTAGGTGCTGCAGTCATAGAAAACCAATCCATACATCGTGCCCAACACTTAGATCTGATATATTCATAGTCTGTCACTATATACGATGTAATTCCCAATGCCCCTCACAACTCCAATGCTCCCGCTACATGGTAACCTGGAGCACACACCGATGGGATTATCAGCATAACCTTCGAGGCTACTATAAAACAACTTAGTGGTTGCATTGCCTAGATGTTAGTGGACCCCTATACCAAATCGACTACTCTTCCTACCACCATGATCAAATCTGTGCAGTCTACACAAAAACTCAGTGGTAAGAACAAGAAGAATAAAAAAAAGACCACTCCTTCTAAAGAATAATAAAAAAAGCAGTCTAAATCTAAGTAGAAGGCAGTTGTGCCCTCTGACGATAGAAAGGATAAACTCGCCAGATTCCCTCGCAACATCTGTGCTGAGGACCACATGACCTATCACTGCCCGAGTCTTCAGGAATGCATAGATTTCATTGCTAAAAATGACACTGGCGGGACCCCCGCTATCCTGAATAATCCTTTCCCCACTCAGTAGCAGCAACACCTTATTGCAAACCAACCCCAACCCCTGCAAGGGGGCAATGGTGGCTCGCAAAATCCTTCAGCCGGTGAAGGACTTTCTACCGTTTACACCTTTGAAATGGTAGACCTACAAACCAAATCCAAATCTTATAGAGCTCCTGTCACTCATGTAGAGGAACCCTCCTCAAGTCAAAAACCCACTACCGCCTAACGAACTTCATATCGAAAGGCTGGTTGTTGACCTTGTGATTCACCCCCCTAAAGGGGCACTTCGACGCACAATGCACCATACCTCTGCACATGCCGCCCAAAAGTACAACATTGTAGAAGACTTGGTGCAAGTGCCATCGATTATGTCAACGCTCGAAGTATGACAAACATGTCCAGCACAAAGGAAAGCTCTATTTTTGACCATTGGTGGTATCGACCCACAACATTCCATGATTGCAATTTTCGACATGTAAAAGTGTAAACCTCCCCTTCTCAACAACTTGCATTTCAGGTGAAAATATTTTCGAAAGGTAAAGGTATACATAGAACTACCATTGATGAAGGTGCTTCTACCTGCATAATGTCGGCTTCATGTTGGCTTGCTTTGGGTTCTCCAACCTTATCCCCACCGTCTAATTCCCTTCAAGATTTCGACGGCCACACTTTCATCCCAAAAGGTTACCTAGCTAGCTACCCCATCACCTTGTATGGGAAAATGGTAACGGCGGACATCAAAGTCGTAGATAAAAAGATCAACTATAATCTCTTGTTGGGTCACAGTTGGACTTATTCCATGACTGCCATTGTGTCTACTGTCTTTCACATTATCCTATTTCCATTGGATGGAAAGGTAGTTATAGTGGACCAACTTTCCTTTTGCACCCCTGATTATTCCCCATTACCAAGTGGCTTTGTACCCTTAATAGGTGGTGTACATGACTCTTACGTCAGTATCGGTATCGGTATACTGAAGGTCTCTTCCCTGATGGGTTGTTTCCCTCTTCTGCCACCAACGGTTCCATAGATGGTCAATATGGTTTCAACCATTCCTCATGAACCAACCGATCATTGGATCCTACCGGCCCATTTAGACATTAACACTTACGGAGAACAAATGTCATTGTCACTAGTTGAATTGGCCTACCAGGCCATTCAATATGCATCCGAGTCTTCGGTCACTTTGGTCATGACCAATGGTACCACTGCCCCTCCCGTAATTGCTTCTTCTTTCGATCCCCTCAATCAAGTCCTACGTACAGACAAAGCTATTAGAGAGATCATGAGTTTAGAAGAGAGACCCTGGGAGGCCTCATACCATCGTGTTTCGATATCTTATTTGAACATGATGCCTCTTCAAATCCTGTCCCCTGATGCACCTGAAATCGCTTCCTTACCATATACGACTATCCAAACATTGGACTTAGAAGGAAACATGGTAAATATTACAAAGACATTGATCATTGATATTTTTTTCATGACAGGCATCGTGGAAAACATCCAGATTGGCGCAGATTGCAATCCTAAGGAAATTGCAAGCTTCACCTGCCTTTTTAAGGAATTCTGTGATGTATTCGCTTAGTCTTACGAGGAACTGCCCTGCATAGATCTGTCTAATGTCGAGCATGAGATCAAGGTATACGACAATGCTAAAGTTGTCCGCCAAAGGCTTTAACCAGTCCACCCCCACAAAATGGTAGCCATCAAAATTGAGGTAGAAAAGTTGTTACGTGTTGGTTTCATCTATCTTGTTCCCTTAATAAAATGGGTTTCCAATCTAGTTCTTGTCAATAAGAAATAGGGAACCATCTGCGTATGTGTCGACTATCAAGACTTGAATGCCGCGTGTCCAAAGGATAATTATCCCACATTTTTCATCAACCAAATCATCGACGACTATGCTGGTTGTGAATCATTTCAGTCATGCATGGACTCTCAGGTTACAACTAGATTGCTATAAAACCCAAAAACTAGCATAAAACTACCTTCGTTTTTCCATGGGGAATCTTCTCTTATCAAAAAATCCCATTCAGTTTAAAGAATGTTGGAGAAACATTTCAATGGGCCATGGACTATGCATTTCACGATATCAAGTATATCGTTCAAGCTTACATGGATGACCTTCCAACCCATTCCAAGTAGTGAGCACAACACCTAGATCGTTTAAGAGCTATCTTTCTTAGGTGTCAATTTTATAACATACATCTAAATCCACATAAATGCATTTTCTTTGTCAAGTCTAGACACTTATTTGGATTCATTGTCTCCAACTATGGGATTAGGGTTGATTCTGATAAGGTAAAGGCAATTACTCAATTTCCTAAACCACAATCCATTATGCAGCTCCAACATTTGCAAGGGAAAGCAAACATTTTACGATGGTTCATCATAAACTATGTTGAGTTGATGAAAGGCTTTATGCACCTACTTAAGAAGGGATTGTCGTATCCGTGGGATGATCAAGCTCAATGATCATTTGATTCCTTGAAAAAGGCACTTATATCAACCCCACTCCTTCGCACTCCCAATTATGGATGTGACTTTCTTCTATACCTGGCAGCCTCGCCATCCTCTCTCGGAATGGTCTTGGTTCAAACTCATGATGACCAGAGTGAACATGTGATATATTATCTATCAAAAGGGCTGGTTGGGCCTGAACTCAGATATTCACATGTGGAAAAGCTATCATTGGCAGTCATCGTTGCTGTCAACCGCTTTCGACATTACACACTACTGTGACAAACTACTGTCATCACCTTGGAGAATCCTAGGAGACACATTTTGTCTCATCAAGTAATTGGAGGGAACTATTCAAAATGGATCATGATCCTCCAACAATTTGATTTCATTTTCACTACTGCCAAGGTGAAAAATTCCTTAGTCTTCACCGAACTTTTGTCAGATCTTCCCATTGTTGATCCTAATGAGATAGCCCACAAAACTCTTTTGGATGAAGCTGTCTATATTATCAACACTACTGGCCCTTTGTATAGTGACATTCTTGTCTACCTCCAAGCACAATGGTTCCGCCCTGAGCTATCATCAGGTGACCGTCATCGCATCTGCCACCAAGCACGACACTATTTAGTGCTTAACGATACGTTATATCGTCATGGTGCGGATACAGTTCTTCGACATTGCCTCACTCATGAAGAGGCAGAACACATTTTAAATGAATGCCATGCTGTGACATTTGGCGGTCATCTTTTTGGCATATCTACTACACATAAAATTTTGCGCGTGGGCTACTGCTGGCTAACCTTGTTCAAAGATTATATCAAGGCTACCTTGTCAAGTGTTTACAAAGAAAATGTGTGCTCCCCTAACCCTCCTACACCTGGTTATCTCCATCGGCCCCTTTGCCAAATGGGGGATAGACTTGGTAACTTGCAACTCCATTTCCTCTATTGGACACAACTATATTAGTGTAGCTGTGTACTATTTCACAAAATGGGCCGAAGCCCTTCCCACCTTCCGGGCCAATGGAGAAATCGTGGCACCATTCTTGTTTATTGAGGTCATATGTTGCTTCAGTGTACCCTGCATGATTGTTACAGTCCATGGGTCTCATTTTCAGAATCACATGATGTCTGACTTAACATCGCTGCTAGGTTTTCTCCAGGATCAATCATCCTCCTACTACCCCCAAGCTAATGGTCAAGTAGAGGCCATCAATTATGTTTTAAAAAACATGATCCATAGGTTAGTAGGGAATCATAAAACCCATTGGCATCAAATGTTATATCCTACACTATGGGCATACCAAACTTCAGTTAAGACTATTATAGGCTTCACACCTTTTCAACTAGCTTATGGCATGGAAGCAGTTTTACCAATCGAGTGTCAGATTCCTTCCTTACAAATCGTTGTTGAACTCTTGCCCAACACTACTTCCAAAGTGCAGCACCCTCTATACCTAAATCAACTAGATGAAACCCGTCGAGATGCTGAATTGGCACTCGAGGCCCACAAGCACCGAGTGAAAGCCCAGTATGAAAAAAAGGTCAAGCCTCATTCTTACCAAGAGGGAGATCTTTCTTTACTATACGATCAAAAACATGAACTCTTGGGGGTAAGAACACTTTAACCCTTATGGCTCAGTCCATATGCCGTCAAAAAAGCCCTTTCAAAAGGGGCATATAAACTTGAGGACTAGGAAGGAGTCCCCCTCGCTGAGCCCAAAAATGGGCTCTATTTGAAAAAGTATTATGCCTAGTATTTCACTAGGCATGTGCTTTTCAATTTGATGTATTTATAAGTTTTTCTTCTTTTTTTGATGTGATTGGAGTTGTTATCACCCTAAAATCTTTGTCTCTAAGCTTTGGAGAGTTGTCTCGTTTCTAGTCATAGTCTTATAAGTTTTGAGTCATCTCATCACAATTAGTATCATTCTCATTTACAAACCCTTCTTCTAGTCATGGTGTTAAAGGGTCTGTAGGTCATTTCATGTTTTAAGGGTTAGGTCATAAGGTTAGAAGTCTTTCAAGGTCATATCTATTTTCCAAATAAAGTTTGACAGCCTCATTCCATGTCCTAGAAGCCTCACCATGAGTTTAGAAGTCATATCTCACATCATTTTGGAGAAATTTTCAAACTAGCTACGAATCCACGTTTTCGTAGCATAGACAGTGTAAAAATCTTGTTTTGTGCTATGAAATCAGTGTTTTCGTAGCGCGCTACGAAACCCCTGAAGCAGCCTGTTTTAGCAGAAAAATTGTTTTTACTAGTTAACTTCCAAAATCTTTCCTAAGCAGCTAAGAACTCAATTTTTCAAACTGAAAGAGGCTTTTCTTCCTAACATTCTGAACTACAAAAAAATCTTTCAGTTTCTTCAAATCCATTCTGAGGTGGGAGGAATTTATGGTTAAACTTGCACTACGAAACTGCTGAAAGTCAAGCTTGGTCTTCTGGTTTTAGCAGTATTTTTCAAGATCAGTTTCTGGTCACATGCAAAGGTATTTTGGAATTAGGAAAGATTTTTATATTCATCAACTCTCCATCTACAATAACCTATCTCACTTTCTTCATAAGTGCTTTCAGTTGGAAGATAATAAGCTTTAATTGAGACCCTAATTTCAGAAAATGGATTTTTCCTGTTTAACATGTGTTTTCCAAGGACAAATTTTGGATAGCTTGAGGAATGTTTTAAAAGCCCAGGAGAGTTTTCTGTTCTAGAAAACATGGGCTACAAAAACCTCATTCAGTTTCATAAAATGTGTCATCGGTGAGGAGATAAAGGCTCTGTCCCACATGCCAATTTTCAAGGATCTATACCTAAAAACAGGGAAACATGTTCCCTAATTTCTAGGGTTGTCATCAGCAGTTGGGTGACCACGTGGGAGGCTTCATCAAATTCGACTTCATGAGGTTGCAGCTGTCAAATAATGCATTTAAATGTTTAGATAAGGTTTTTGTAATCATAATAAGGAGTTACACTCCTAGTTGTATTACGTCTCTAGGACTGCTAGTTAGCTGTCAAATGCATTTAAAGGTTTGTTTTATGGTTAGAATAGGTGTCAATGATGGAATCCTAATTGTAAATGCTATATATAGAGAAAGAGGTCGAATTAGCAAGGGGTTGGAGACTTTTTGGCTCAGCTGCTGCTCTATGTGCAGACTGTGTATATTTTTAACCTAATGCAGATTTCTACTTAGACAACTCAAGATTCATGAAGAGTTCTTGTATGTTCTTGTTATGATGGCATATTCCAATACTTACATTGCAGTGGTGTTTACTTATGATACTTAGAACACATCGATGATGCTCTGACTTCCTTCATAGATAAACTAACTATGTTTCACTGTTTTGTATTTTCATTTCTGCACTTGAACTTGTTGAAGCCCCGAAAATCGGGTCAACAATAAGGGGGATACCCACCCGGTCTGGACCTTGGTTGGCAGCTCCTTATCCGTTTGGTATAGCAGGTCCGACTGGGGATAATGGGACCAGTTTCCCAATCTAAGGGTGTGTGTGTGTGTGTAGAGTTGGATGATGCTGATCTAAGAGTACTTAACGCTAATTTAATTCAAACTTCTAAACTAACTCTATGCTATTGTAATCTAATGAGAAACAACACATCTAATATACACTAACCCGGGGTGTATTTCTCCTATTATGCGATCTAAAGAGATTTCAAACAATAATGGGTAATAAAGATCATTCAACTATCATAAGAATAGAAATCAATTAAGATAAACCACTTTGCATAAAAAGTTAGGCAAAACAGTTGTGAACAGCGTATCGCATAATAAGTTATTCATATATCAAACATAAATAAATGACTCCACCGTACAAAAGTGCCAAATGGTAACTCACACATTCATGCAATAACATATAAACAACTGAAAACTGTATATCACTTTAAGAATATAAGCAGAAATGGCCAAGAGATAAAAGTACCATTTATGACTAATCCTACTCATAAGCTTCAAGCAACAACGATTTATCTCTACTTGTTCTAACATCTACTAAGAGTACAAAAGTGAACATCAGTAGCAGACATCAAATGTAAACATTAATAAATCTCGATCCATCCATTCATCAAAACCTCCTCTGAGGGTGCAGAAGTGCATGTTCCGAGGACAAGTTTTTGACAAATTTTTGGACCCTTCTCTAAATGCATGAGAAGGGTTAAAATACTACTTCCTAATTCTAATAATAGTGTTTTTACAAAATTTAGGATGCGGTTTTCAAATGACCGTCCTTTTTCTATTCTAATTTGAAAGAAAAAACAACATTCTAAAATAAGGCTACTCCTGAATTTGGTCTTTAAAGCTGCAAGTGTTCATCATGGGCTTGAGGAGAGTCAGCTGGCTGACTTCTGCGCTGAGCTGGGCTGCGAAAATAGAATCTATGAGAGCTGGAACTACTTTTTCGGCCGCGTTTATGATGCATTTCACAGTCATCCATTGAATATGCGACTTGACCAAGTATGCCCAGTAACACTCCCAATTTAAGCTGTTTAATGCTTGGATCGCTTTTCCCTTTTCTTGCACCTTCTGCTTCCATTCTGCTTCCAGTCGTAGTTTATTTGGTAGGTACCCCGGGGTGGTCTCTTCATACATCATTCTATACAAGGATAAGATAAGCCCTTGACAAATCTGGTAGAAGTGTGGGACGAACTGAGAATCCCATAACACCTTATGATAAACATGGGTAGGTAATGGATCCTGGGTAGTCCATTTCCAACCCATAGTGGGAAATTTAGACACATAACAAATAGAATCCATAACATATGTGGACAGATAAAAAGGAGGATAGATCCTTTGAGACAAATATCTTTTAGACCGGTAATTGATAACAACCGTGTATAGATTATCAGAAAAGATCTTGGCCCAATCCATAATATCGGCATTTGTGGCAGCATCTATTAATGGTAGCCATTCAGACGAAAACTTATTGATATCCGGCATCCCAAATAATCTACAAAGCATGGCCACAGCAAAACAATACGGAGAGGTGAGGGAACCAGTGTTGTACATACCATTTTTGTCCTTTTTGAGCGGCTCCTCTTTTCTGGACCAATCTTTGGTGGTCTCTGCTAGGTTTGGGTTCTCTGCCACAAATTTCTTAACGAATTGTGCATTGTAAGTCGCCTGCGGTTCAGGAAGATGATACATAAGCTTTAAATCTTGCGCAGCGAATGATCCTATGAGCCCATGTCCTTGAACCTTGAATTGTCTGTTGTTCATTTCTGCATTGTCAAGTATCCACTTGATCATATCCGTATATGGTAGAATTTTGGGCCTTGCTGCTATCCGGTGAAGAAATGAACATGCTAGCTCCTCTAAGGACGCCTCGGAAGAGCGTTGTGAGCCCGCGACAGCAGAAACCTTCATTATTCTAGGATTTTCTTCTTCAAGCAGCCTGTACATGCTTTCCCATGTCGATATCCCTGCGTCTCTGTTACAGGCTGTGTCTATATACAAAGGCGCCATTTCCTTCGTCTTTTCCTTCGCCTCAGAGCCTTGAGCTTTATTTTTCTTTCCCATTTCTTCCTGCGTTTGGCTTTGAATCATCTTTAGTTCTTCGTTCCTGCAGATTACGAGTGAAATGGAAATGACTGATCAAGAAAGGTGATGGGAGAGTTTTAAATGCAACAGATATATCAAATATGCCACCTTACGTGAAGTAATTCTTTACAAAAGCACGCGTCTTCATTTCATTTAATAGCTGACAACTAATTCCTTTACTATCATTAAAAGCGCATGATCTTGAGTCAGATTATGGTAAGTGGCTTTTATTTGGATGGCGTGCCTGAAGGATTCATGATGAAGTGATTTATGATTTTCTTACGTAACATCACAGATCGCGCCATCGCAAATCGCACCATCGCAGATCGCGCGAATATAATATCGCAGCGATTGCAACATCGCAGGTCGCAGAAGTTTAATGTTGGTTGAATCTTGTCAGCTCATTTATGTGATATGCGATCTTGCGATCGGCGTTATCGCAGATCGGTAAATCTTGAAGTTTTTCTTTATGAGAATTACTTTATTGCGATGCGATATTATGCTTAACACGAGAGTCTTGCGCATACCGATATTATAGAGAAATGGAGGCATTTCCTATCTTTTTTGCAACGCGGTTTTAAAGATATTTCTCTTATCGTAGACTTAGGTTAAAAATATTCAAAAGACCTTTCTAAGCTTACGATGGTAACCTTATTTTGAAGAAAGGAAACTCTTGCTTTTTTCTTTAAAATTTAACTAAGGGTCCCCATTCATTTAGTATTTTGGATAACACTTAAATGGACAAGGGGGGGTGTTGCTGGCCACAACAGAACTCTATAATGCCTTGACTTCCATGCTAGGTAGAATGTTTTGGCTTCACTACTCAGGATTAAAAGAGAGATTTTAATGTAATATTGTCTCATGGCTTTCCTCTTTCACTTACTTGCAGTGGTATGAATACATGTTACTTAGAACTCATCAATCATGCTCTAACTTCCTTCATGTATTTATAAACTTTGTTTCCTTGCATTGTATCTTTGTTTTGTTGATGCATAAAAGCTCTCTATGCCTTGACTTCATGTTAAGCTAATCTTGTTGTGGTAATAAAACATACTTTGACTCCATCGCCCAATGGTAGCCAGCCTCATCTTTCAGCCTATAAACATATACAATTACAAACCATAGAGTTAGCCATCTATTCATGTCTTTAATCTAAATCATTAACCCTTTGAGAGAGCCCTCTCAGGCTAAGGATGCTAAGCCTTAGCTAAAAGATTGGTTTGAAACAGTTACACCGAGATAGTCTGATCAGTAGGCTATCAGGGTCCTATTTTGGTGATAACATTTTGGTGCGTCTGCTGGGAGTCTGAAGATTATTCATTCCCGAAGTCAAGAGGCTGAACTTCTGAAGGTAGCAGGAGCTCAGACATCTTTTGAGGCTGCAAAACTACCTTGGTGACTCCACACATCAAATAATAAATTGGAAGGTGACTCCACTACTAGAAGATCAGTAGCTTGATGAAGTTTCAAGATGATTTCCATTGCAAGAATGAATGCCAGGTATGCTCCCATGAATCGGTCTCATATCCCTGGTTTTCCAAATCCTATGCCAAAGGTTGATTGGTTAGAGGATCTTCTGATATTCAAAGATGAAAAGAAAAACAATGCTGCTCTTCATTTGGTTAGGTTTCATATACATGTACGCACTCTTAAGGTTCATTTCCCTGAAGTTTGTCTCATGAAGATGTTTATGACCACTTTAGAAGGAAAAGCATGGTCTTGGTATAAAGGTTTGGAAAATGGTTCAATATATTCGCTTGCTAATTTTCATGATGAATTCTATGAGATGTATAAAGAATGTCATCCTTCCTTATTGTTGCTCAAAGATTGCTGTAGACATTCTTTAAGTCTTATTCAGTACTTGGAGGATTGTTATGATGATGATGAATTTATGGATGAAGAAATTTTAGAGGCTCTTCATAACAATGCATTTCAACAAAAAGAAGAAATTATAACATCTCATAAAATGTAGCATGAAGATCAGCAGGGGTTTACTTATGAAAATCATATTACATCCTCTGAGATTGATGTAGAGATGCAACAAACTTGTCAAGCTTCAGATCATTATGAGTATGAAATTGATTGCAAACACCAAGGAAAAGTTCTAGAAGATAACTTTTATAACCCTCAGGTAGAGGAAAAGGTTGTTCATTTTTGTAATTCCTTGCAGCAGCTTGCATCAAAGAATGATCTTTATAATGAAGAAAATTACATTGTCTATGGGAATCATGCAGCAAGGCAGTTGGATAGCACATCAAAGGAATTTTGTGTGGCTGAGGATCATTTTTATGAAGAGATAGAATGTTATGATGATTATCAAAATAACCATGTTTTATTTGACCCTAGAAATAAATACATGGCAAAGCTTTTCACATTAGTATTTCATTTGCATTTGCATTATGAAGATCATATACATTATAAGTTGATTTGGTCATCTCACTATCATGGTTATTTTGAGGTTGAATGCAGTCAAGAGCCTCCAATATTAGAAAGGACAATTGATTTGCTTTATTGGAAATATCATGTTGCTTGACCTAAAGTGGAAATTGCAGCTAGTAGGTAGGTAGGAAAATGCAAATAAGCTCAAGGTTGACTGAGCATATGTTTCAGTAGGTGCAGTTTGAATTCTTCATTCAGAAATCATTAAAGGCTTGAGGAGAAAATTGGGCAGAGGTTCAGAGTTTTATTCTAGAGGATGGATAGTGGCACTGGAGATACAAGTTCTTAGTAGACCACAAGGGCACATTATCCCTAGTGGAGCCACTGTTATCACCCTAAAATCTTTGTCTCTAAGCTTTGGAGAGTTGCCTTGTTTCTAGTCATAGTCTTATAAGTTTTGAGTCATCTCATCACAATTAGTGTCATTCTCATTTACAAACCCTTCTTCTAGTCATGGTGTTAAAGGGTCTCTAGATCATTTCATGTTTTAATGGTTAGGTCATAAGGTTAGAAGTCTTTCAAGGTCATATCTCTTTTCCAAATAAAGTTTGACAGCCTCATTCCATGTCCTAGAAGCCTCACCATGAGTTTAGAAGTCATATCTCACATCAATTTGGAGAAATTTTAAAAATAGCTAAAAATCCACGTTTTCGTAGTGCAGACAGTGTAAAAATCTTGTTTTGTGCTACGAAATCAGTGTTTTCGTAGCGTGCTACGAAACCCTTGAAGCAGCTTGTTTTAGCAGAAAAACTGTTTTTACTAGTTAACTTCCAGAAGCTTTCCTAAGCAGCTGAGAACTCAATTTTTCAAACTAAAAGAGGCTTTTCTTCCTAACATTTTGAACTACAGAAACCTCTTTCAGTTTCTTCAAATCCATTCTGAGGTGGGAGGAATTTATGGTTACACGTGCGCTACGAAACGGCTGAAAGTCAAGCTTGGTCTTCTGGTTTTAGCAGTCTTTTTCAAGATCAGTTTCTGGTCACTTGAAAAGGTATTTTAGAATTCAGAAAGAGTTTTATCTTCATCAACTCTCTAGCTACAATAACCTATCTCACTTTCTTCATAAGTGTTTTCAGTTGGAAGATAATAAGATTTAATTGAGACCCTAATTTCAGAAAATGGATTTTTCCTGTTTAATACGTGTTTTTCAAGGACAGATTTTGGACAGCTGGAGGAATGTTTTAAGAAAACAGGAGAGGTTTTTGTTCTAGAAATCACGGGATACAAAATCCTTCAGTTTCATAAAATGTGTCATGGGTGAGGAGATAAAGGCTCTGTCCCACGTGCCAATTTTCAAGGATCTAAACCTAAAAACAGGGAAACATGTTCCCTAATTTCTAGGGTTTGTCATCAGCAGTTGGGTGACCACGTGGGAGGCTTCATCAAATTCAACTTCATGAGGTTGTAGCTGTCAAATAATGCATTTAAATGTTTAGATAAGGTTTTTTTAATCATAATAAGGAGTTACACTCCTAGTTGTATTAGGTCTCTAGGGCTGCTAGTTAGCTGTCAAATGCATTTAAAGGTTTGTTTTATGGTTAGAATAAGAGTCACTGATGGAAAAATCGAATTCTCTTGATGAGGGATGATGGAATCCTAATTGAAAATGCTACATATAGAGCAAGAGGTCGAATTAGCAAGGGGTTGGAGACTTTTTTGCTCAGCTCCTGCTCTATGTGCAGACTGTGTATATTTTTAACCTAATGCAGATTTCTACATAGACAACTCAAGAATCATGAAGAGTTCTTGTATGTTCTTGTTATGATGGAATCTTCCAATACTTACATTGCAGTGGTGTTTACTTATGATACTCATAACTCATCAATGATGCTTTGACTTCCTTCATAGATAAACTAACTATGTTTCACTGTTTTGTATTTTCATTTCTGCACTTGAACTCTATAATGCCTTGACTTCCATGCTAGGTAGAATGTTTTGGCTTCACTACTTAGGATTCAAAGAGAGTTTTTAATGTAATATTGTCTCATGGTTTTCCTCTTTCACTTACTTGCAGTGGTATGAATACATGTTACTTAGAACTCATCAATCATGCTCTAACTTCCTTCATGTATTTATAAACTGTGTTTCCTTGCATTGTATCTTTGTTTTGTTGATGCATAAAAACTCTCTATGCCTTGACTTCATGTTAAGCTGATCTTGTTGTGGTACTGAAACACACTTTGACTCCATCGCCCAATGGTAGTCAGCCTTCATCTTTCAACCTATAAACATATACAATTACAAACCATAGAGTTAGCCATCTATTCATGTCTTTAATCTAAATCATTAACCCTTTGAGAGAGCCCTCTCAGGCTGAGGAGGCTAAGCCTTGGCTAAAATATTGGTTTGAAATAGTTACACCGAGATAGTCTGATCAACAGCCTATCAGGGTCCTATTTTGGTGATAACAGGAGTTTTGTTATTTATTGAAGTATTTGTCTCATACATCTTTCTTCTAATGCAAATGCCTTCATTACCCTTAACATACGTAGGATACACGGATGGTGCCAGCCGTCACACGCAACACATTACATCAGCTGCTTGGGTCATTTACACACTTGAGTCAGAACTATTTTGTTCCGGGGGATTCTTCCTTGGTACTTCTCACTGAAGCGTCATCAAGGGACATCTCCAATTTGGTGGTTAGGTTAGACTCTCAGCTTGTTGTTATGCAATTGACAAATCGTTATCACATTCGTAATCTAACCTTGTTACGCCATTTTTTAAGGGTATGACTCTTGGAATGTCAATTTGAAGTTATCACATATGAGCACATTCCTAGAGAATTTCATACCGTTTTTTATTCATTGGCAAACTATGTGTTAGATTGGCATATGTCTCATTCACTATAGATACATGTATGAAAAGTAAAAATTTACAGAGTCAAAAACTTACAAAAACACTTAAAAAACATTTACATCATAAAATACCAAAATATATATATATATATATATATATATATATATATATATATATATAGATATATATATATATATATAGTCTTTTACATCAAAATATTCCAAAACTTGGGTGTTTTAAGTACAAAATGGCTACTAAGCCTAGCTATAAACACCTGCTGGCTATGTCAAAGCACCTGCTAAATAGAGCCTATTGCTCCTAAAATGATAACACTGCTCTAGCTATCCTCTGAAGAGGAACCAGAAATCGCTCAGGCACACCGACTGTGTGTTGTTGCATATGACCGGGGATCTTCCTCATAGGAAGGGGGGTCACACCCATGCTCAAGCCCTCCAGGTTCCTCAGATATTTGTGAAGATTGTCAACATCAACCGCCCAGTAGGTAGTTGGCCTCCCCGCCTCATATGGCAAGGTTCACCCGCAGGTTGTACTGGCACCACATCTGTGTTAAGCAAAAAGCTTCATTTTAGTGCTTGTTCACCCCTAAAATCAACAAAAACATAACAGAAATATTCAAAAGCATAAAAATACTTTAAGTACTCTCAAAAATCATTCTAACCTTAAGGACCCCAGTTGGTTCCAGGAGGCAGCATCAAGTCAGGGTCGTCGGTGAAGTCCATGCCCTCATAGGCATAGTCGTCAATCATCATAATCTGGCCACGAAGCCACTCGAAGAACTCTTCCTCGAAGAAGTGTCAGATAGGTCCTCCTCTTGTGCGAGGATCAAGTGATGACCATCGCCCCTGTCTCAGCTCCCTCAGATCAAAGGGACCTAAGCTCATCCTTGGGTGCATAACAAGTACCCTCTCAAGTGTGAATGAGACAATGAGAGTGCCATACCCAAAACTCTGTTGGGTTCGAGTCTTGCATGCGATCAATTCTGCCTTCAACTGGAAAAGCACTGCTTCACACTAGTGGAACATCTGAGGCTAGACACAGCCAACTGCAAGAAATAGTTGGGCCTTTTTTGTAACGTGGGGACTCTTTGACCCCGCTAAACACACAATCAACCATAAAATGGCCCTCATAGATATGGACCCAATCCTCTCTATAGGGACTCTGTTGCTGACAATTCCACTCTTAGGGATACACTAAGATTGGACCAGATCTAGGGTCGATTGAGGATCAGGCTTACCCCTGGTCAGGTTTGCTAGTGCTCCTTAGCACAACAAACCAATCAAAAATTAAATATCATCACGGTCAATGGCCAACTCATGATCTACAATCTTGAACACCTGCGCATGTTCATCCCAGCGCTGGAAAATCCATCGCAATAATTCCTCCTGCCCTTTCATCAAGTCCAACTTCACACACTTTATCAAACCATAATGGCTCAATGAAAGTATGCATGATGGATCATTTCATATCAGCAATTCCTAGCTGTCACGGGCCCATTCTCTCCATAGGCTAGTCATAATGGCACGAAACCTGTGAAAAACAACCCAAAAATCAGTGAAAATGGGGGAAAAAAGCTTATGTAATCATTGCATGGGGTTTTAAAATGCACTCTAAGGCTTTAAATCCCCCCCAAGTGGTACACAGGGAGGATTAACGCCCTCCAGCAGGTCGTAAAAGGTGTTTAATGCTCCCTACAGGACTGCCAGAGGGCATTAATGCACAAATACTGAGTTAGGGCTCCCCAGATCTACAAAAATTCACCCCGGAAACTGATAAGAAAGGTTAATTAAAGAAAATATTATGGTTTTGGCATCTACCTGGGATTGATGGCATGTCGAATGGTCACTCGGATCTCCCGTAATTGTCCGTGGAAAATCTGCTCCTCTTTGACTCCAAAATGCACTCACAGTTCCCAAATAGTGAAAATGGTGAATGTGAAAGCTCAAAAACTTTCTTATCTTTATGTTTGGAGACATGATTTATTGAAATCATTAAAGAGGAAGTAGTCCATTCCCCATGATTTTTATAATGCATGACCCCATGTTGACATAAATTGCTACATTTTTCTACTTTTTTATGAAAGTACTTTGAGGAGTGAATGGTAGCAATCACTACATGCAATTATCAATGAGCACTTTCTTTTACGGGATGTTTTATCACTCTTAAAATCAAAAAATCCTCGATTTTTTCATCGTTGGGCTCGTTAAACACATACGATGACGGTCCAAGCAACTATTTTTCACTCTTTTTCTAGCACATTAGACTGAAAAAGATCATTTGAGCATTGCTTCTAGGTGCTTTTTTCTCACTCATAAAACTTAAAAAATCTTGAGTTCCTTCTTAAAACTCATTAAACACTTATGAAGAAGCTCCAAGCATTATTTTAGGTACTTTTCTTGCTCATTAAACTGAAAAATCCTAAGCTTTTGTCACCGGGCTTGTTAAAAATTTACAGCAACAACAAGAGCACTTGCTTTTTTGGGACCATTTCTCGCCCTTAAAATCAAAAAATCCCCGAGCTTTTCCCTTCTTTGGGCTCATTAAATATACGAAGAAGGAAGGAATGAACAGTTCTTTTACCTCTCTTTCCTTGCTCACTAAACTGAAAAAGATACTTTGAGTTTTCTTCATTTGACTCGTTAAAATTTGATGAAGGTATTGAGTTTGTCATCACGTGACTCATTAAAAATTCACGATGAATATTGAGTTTAGTCCATCTCCTCGTACTCGTAACGAAATGAGGTCAACATCTATTGAGCATAGGTTTCTCTTTATCCGGACTCAATAGATTAACTCACGGAAAAGTAACCAATCTGGGTATACTATTAAACCTTTGTTGCACCCGGTTAATAACTATGACAAAGGGACCACCTTGGAGTCATTCTTTATGATCTTTTCAGACTCTAAATATGAAAAGACCACCGAGTTGTCTTGTCTACACTCATTAAATTACATAGACAAGTTGTAGAGTCACTCTTTTTACAATCCTTTTCAAACTCTTAAAACATGAAAAGGTCGACGAGTTTTCCTGTCTGGACTCATTAAGCTAATCAAATAGGGCATAGAGTCGCTCTTTTTGTGGTCCTTTTCAGACTCTTAAAATATGAAAATATCGATGATTTTACCCGTATGGACTCACTAAACTAATCAGATGGGGAAAGTGGACAATACAACTATTTTCAGTATTTGAAAGCATGGTTTGGCAGCAGTCGTTCCCTTGAACATGGCACTCCCTCAGATAAACCTTCCTTGTGATGGCCTCTCAATATGAATCTTATCATCCTGTGAATTTAGCCTATATACCCCGATGTTCTTGCATCTTCGTATCCTAAGACTCTTTGGTATTCATGAGTCTAGTGCTACATGGTTAAAACCATTGTTATGCCTTCTATTGTTCAAGGGAGAACCTTTTTTCTTTTGTTTCCTCCATCAACTCATCAAGCATATCCTTTCATCATGCCCTCTATCGTTTTTACCCAATGCTCAAATATTCCTCAAAAAACAAATCATTCTTGTCTCGTTTCATGATGATTGATGTAGGACACATTATTGCCTACCTTTCAACAAGTCTCTTCCTATCGACTTCAACACTCTATCTAGGAAAAATACCTAGAAACACTTCAGTGCCTTGGTACTTATAGACATCAATGGCAGGTCACTTTGCGTTTGATCAAGGGTTCTCATTATTGGCTCCTAGTTAAATGATTCTACAGGTGTTCGACGACACAACATTTTTCACACTCGCTAGATTGTACTATGCATCTTGGAGACCATCACCATTATTGGTGGCCTTCATCGCATCTATTTATGGTCTCCATTATTGACTGCTAAGCAGATGATTTTGTGCATGTTTGACATCAATGCATATATTCACATGTATCGATCTATGCTGCTCGATGAAGCGGAAATCAAGACCTTGGGTAGAGGCTCGCATCACTCAGCCTTGTTTCCTCTCCCAAGTTGTGTATATTGTTTTTCGGAGACAGCTCATTAGAATGATCCTATTATGACACTGGTTCCGCATTGTGCTTATCAGCAACCAGCATCATCATATCTCTTTTATGAGAAAATCACTTTGACATAGCTACTAAGCGTGGGAATTCCCGACTGAGGACATGATTTTAGTTGTTTTATATATATGTGTTGTATCAGGTTTCTTGTACTGCCCGAAGCTCTGATCCTCTCTCTCTCTTTTTCAAGAAGCAACAGAACAGTTAACTATAAAGTGTTTCGGCCATCGTTGCAACCTCTAATCTCACACTTTAGGGGGCATCTATTGTACAGGAAAATGACCTCCTCATTAGTTTAGAGGGCAAAGACATGATGATTAAAGCAATGACCAAGTTCACAAGCCTTATTTCCAAGCTAACGATGTTTATACACTAGAAACATGCTTTATAAAGCTTCTAAGCAAGCCTAAGGGAGTGTTAGTGACCCAAGTAACTATACTTGTTACCTCGGGAGTAGTGTTAGTGAACCCTAATGAGGATCTAAGGGTCAAAAGAGCAGATTGACTAAGAAATATCCATATATTCTCTCCTAAATAAACTCAAAAAAGCAAGGAAACATGCAAGTTCGACCTATTTGGGGGATTACTAATCCTAATGCAGTATGAAAATGGGAAAGAGCTCAAAAGAATGGCAACATCATTGCTTTTACCTAAAGAAATCATGGAGAAACTTGGCAACCCTAACCTCACATGCTACATAAGCAGAGATAGGGCTATTGTGAAAGGGATCAGATAATTTGAATGGATAGCTTACTTGATTATCAAGCAGAGTTTCAGACTTAAGCATAAGAAGTTGGTAAGAAGGGAGAGAGAGGGTGGATCTGGAGGGGTAAGGGAAGGTTGATGCAACCAATGGTTGTAATCACTCTTTTGACATTAATATATAACTGCAGTTGTACTGTCTACTCTGTGGTGTTGGTACTATAATTCATTTATATGTTTATTCAATGTATTTTAGTATGAGTAGCTTAGTTATGTGCAACTAGATGTATTTTGTATATTCATGCATTGATTATCAAGGTTTTATGCTACGATTACGCTTATCTTTTCTATGTGCAGCACTTGATCTGGAGCTGACCCAGGGGACTTCCACCTAGCTACATTGCGCTCTCCAGCAACTCTATAGGAGACTCGAGGTAATGAATCCATCCCACTTTGATAGGTAGTTGTTGAATATGGACATGCATGTATCTTTGTGACAACTGTAGATAATCTTATAGTCTACCAAGGGTCTCGGGAAGACCCTTGAGGGTTCCTTCATTCTCCATACACTGTGCATTAATTTCTATAGCAATCAACATCGCAGCGAAAGAATTTTTGATGTAGGTGACTAGGTATTCCTATGGCTACAACCATATAAACAAATTTCCCTCAAGCAAGCTAAGAAGGATAATAAATTATCACCAAAGTATTATGGTCCATACAAGGTGTTGCAAAAGATTGGTATTATGGAATACAAATTGTTAGAAAAATTATATATTACAGAGCAATGGAAAACATAAAATATATTGCAGAAATATAAACACAAAAAACACATAAAACATGAGAGACACAGATATAAGTGGTTCACCCAATTTGGGATACGTCCACGGAGAAACAACCAATCCTTCCTTTTATATTATCCAACAAAATGAAGAGATACAACCTACAACAGATCTGCTATAATTCCCTCTTCGCTCTCACACAATCTCCTCTCTCTTTCTCACTCAGAATAAATATCTTCATATACATATTACAATTCCCTTGTATATAGTGAGGGGTTTCCCTCTAGGACACAAACCCTAAATTAAACATAACTTATACTGTCAGATCTCCACCTAATGAATGACCCAGATTGACTACGAGATTACAACATTTTACAAGGAAATTTTACATCTATTTTTAGCTTTGAGGGCACTGCCCCTGATCCCCTGCCGGGAGGGGGGGCTCCCAAAGATCATAGCCGCTCCCCTTGGACCCCCCTTTCAACGTACATTTTACGGGCGGCGTTTCCGCCACATTACGAACTGGTGTCCAATGTGGCGACACCTCTAAATAAAGAAGATAATCAGGCTCCACACCAACACAAATTGGAGCTTCCTGCAGCCTCCTGAGTGCACCCAGTTTTCCATGTTTCATGCTTAAAGAAGGTTATAAATGACAAGCTCCCAGGTCAAACAATATTTCCAAAATTTTAAAAGGAAGGAAAAATCATATTGGAACCTGAAGCAGTCATAGAAACACGAACTTAACAGCTATGAAATCGATCAATTTTAGAGTATCTCATCAAGTGGAAGAACTTACCCACAGAAGATTCCAAATGGGAGGATGAGAATTTTATATAGAAGCATCGTGAACTACTCAAGCGTTGAGGACAACACTATTTTGAAGGAGAGGGGGATGTTAGGTCTCTATAATACTAGTGATTCCCCCGTTACTATTGTCATTGTAGCCCTTATTGTTATTATTGTGCCCCTATTGTCCCCATATTTTTATTAGTGCCCCATAGAATCCCACTATTGTTATTTTTGTGCCCTCATATTGTTATTGTTATGTCGGCTTTGATTATATTGTGACCCCTTAGACTCTTATATATAGAAAGGAGGTTTAGTCATTTTTATGATCCAAGAATTATTCATTAGACTCTTATATATAGAAAGGAGGTTTAGTCATTTTTATGATCCAAGAATTATTCATTTGTGTAATGTAAAGGAGGTTGCCCCCTCGAAGAGGCTGTTGATCTATCTTTTCTATCTTTTGTGAGTTGGTTTCATAACACATTTTTTCTGTAGTATGGAAGGAAGTTTTATACCACCATTTAGCTAGAGGAAACCATTTTACCCATTGTGTTTGTTTATCAAAGACCAAGCAATGAAGATATCCTTCTAAACATTTGTTTACTATCTCAATTTGCCCATCTGATTGAGGAGGATAAGATCAGCTATGAGCCAACTAAGTACTGAGACAAGAAAATAATTTTGTCCAAAAAATTCCAGTGAAAATGGGATCTCTGTGTCTTATAGTAATCTTTTGGTTTCCATGTAGATTTTGAATTGTTTCCATAAATGCAGTAGAAACTGTACTAGATTTTAATGGATGAGTTAATGCACAAAAGTGTGCATACTTGGTAAGTCTGTCAACTACCACCATGATGACACTCTTTCCTTCAGAATTATGTAAACCTATAATAAAATCCATTGAAACCTCCTCCCAACATTGGCTTGGAATGGATAAAAGTTGTAATTGACCTGGGGTCTTAATTGTTTCAACTTTATTTTGTTGGCAAACCAAACATTCTGCCACTAAATTTTTAATATCCGATTTAAGGACATCCTAAAAATATTCCTTCTTAACCATGTGGTAAGTTTTCAAAAATCCTGAGTGCCCTCCTAAGGGAGAAGTGTGCAATTCCATAAGAATATTTTGTTTGAGTTTGGAATTCTTACATAGGTATAAGCGATCTTTGTACTGTAACGAATCATTTTTCCAGATAAATGTATAATATGTACTAGGATCTTGTTGTAACCTTTGAATGAGTGCCCACACTTCTTCATCATTCTTCCATTCATCCCTTGATTCATTTATCCAATCTGGTTGGATAATAGAAATGCACAAAGCAATGCTTCCGCATCCTCATCCTTTCCTGAGAGTGCATCTGCCACAAAATTTTTATTCCTTTTTTTGTAGATGATTTCAAAGTCATAAACCATTGTCTTTGTGACCCATTTTTACTACTCTTCTAAATATAATCTTTGTTCTAAAAAGTATTTAAGACTATCATGATCCGTTTTTACCTCTAAGTGTCTTCCCATTAGGTAGGGTTGCCATTTTTTAAGTGCATGTAGTATTTCCAACATTTCCTTCTCATAAATAGCTTTGTGTAAATACTTTCCTTTGACCAGATGACTTTCAAAAGCAATGGGTCTTTCTTCTTGCATTAAAACAACGCCAATTCCATTTCCTGAGGCATCACATTCCATAATAAAGGGTTTTTTGAAGTCTGACGTAGCTAAGACTGGTGCTTGGAACATTGCCTCTTTAAGATGTTCAAAGGCCTTTGTTGCTTCTGGAGTCCATGAAAATTCATCTTTCTTCAATAATGCTATTAGACGTGTTTCTATTCTCCCATAATTCTTAACAAACTTGAAATAATACCCTGTCAACCCAAGAAATCCTCATAGATGCTTTATTGATGTGGGGATTTTCCATTCCTTAATGGCTTAAATTTTGCTAGGATTTACCTTAACACCTTCATGGGATACAATATGACCCAAATATTCCACCTTGTACTCCAAAGAAGCATTTGGAGTTTTTTTCTTATAATTGTTTCTCCTCCAATAGTTTGAGCACCCTGTCAACATGTTGAACATGATCCTTCCAAGACTTGTTGTAGATTAGTATATCATCAAAAAATACTAGCAAAAATGTTCTAAGGAAGGGTTTGAAAATGGAATTCATCAAACTATGAAATGTAGAAAGTTCATTGGTAAGGCTAAAAGGCATGAGAAAAAATTCATAATGACCCTCATGAGTTCTAAATGTTGTTTTCAGAATGTCTTCAGTATTCATTCGATTTGATGATATCCTGAACAAAGATCCAACTTGGTGAAGTAAATTGATCCATGTAATTCATCTAATAATTCATCAATGACAGGGATGGGAAATTTATATTTAATAGCGAGCTTGTTGAGCTCCCTATAATCGGCCACATGCACCATGAAACATCCTTCCTGTGCACCAATACTACTGGAGTATAGAAATAACTTTGAATAGGTTGAATTATACCAGCCTCTAGCATTTCTGCAACCATACATTCAATTTCACTCTTTTGGGCATAGGGATATCTGTAAGGCGTGATGTTTGGAGCAACACTTCCTGGAATCAAATGAATAGCATGATCATGATCAGAAATAGGTGGGATGCCTTTGGGAGTCTCAAATACCTTAAAATGAATGTCCAAGACTTTTTGGAGATCTGGAGAAATATATGATTTGATTTGGGAACCTCTAGTTGTAGGTTTTAACCCCATACATAAATTACCTACATATGAATTCTAAAACATAGAAAATAAAAAATATGAGAGCATAACACGTAAAACACATACAATACATATTTATACATGCAGAAGCATCCAATACCATGGACTGAAAACCATTGCTTCCAAAACCATGGACCGAAAACAATCGCATCCAAAACCATGTGCAAAACCATGCACAAACCCATAGGTAGTTTTTCCCAACCTAATATAGGGTCCCCCTAAAACCCCCTATGACCCCCCCACTATGTAATCGATGCAATGAAGGGGGGGCTCCAGCCCCCCTCTAACCCCTTGGTTAACTACGAACGCTAGTCGTGGAAAGAATATAACACAACCCAACATTCTCCGACTTGTGGTTTTCTGGTTTTCTTTCCATAGGGGGCCACATGAGAGCTTAATCATTTATCCAGTCCCATAATGCCCATTGTTTCTCTACACCAAAAGAACTTCTCATAGCTCACAGATTTTGTCAATGCATCTGCAATATTCTTCAAAGTGTCCACCTTTACCAACAACACCTTTTTGTCTTCTATCATATCCTTCACAAAGTGATACTGAACATCAATGTGCTTTATCTTTGAATGATAAGCAGGGTTCTTTGCCAAGAAAATTTCACTTTGGTTGTCACTATCTATCCTTATAGCTCCCTGTACTAACCCCATACTTGAACACAATCTCTACAACCAAACTACTTCCTTTCTTACATGAGTGGCTACCATGTATTCTGCATCTATAGTTGATAGTTCCACTACATATTGTTTCTTACTCATCCAATTGACTGCACCTCCAAATAGCTTAAACACATACCCACTTGTAGATCTCCTCTGACCCAGATCTCCAACCCAATCTGCATCAACAAAGCCATGAATATCCAACACTTTGTCCAATCCTAGTCTTCCTTAGTAGCACAAGCCATAATCACTAGTGCCACACAAATACTTGAAAACCCACTTCACTATTGTCCAGTGCTCCTTCCCTGGTTTTGACATAAACCTGCTCAATACTCCCACTGCATGTGTAATGTCTGATCTAGTACAGACCATCGCATACATTAGGCTACCAACTGCACTTGCATATGGAACACGGGACATGTCCTCTTCCTCTTCTTGTGTCTTAGGAAATTGCTTAGCCGATAACTTTACACCTACAGGAATAGGAACCTTCATCGGTTTACTATCCTGCATATTAAACCTCTGTTTTATTGTCTCGACATACTTCCTCTGGTTTAACTAGAGCTTCCTCTTTTTTCGATCTCTTTTAATTTCCATTCCCAAAATATAGTTTGCAACACTAAGATCTTTCATGTAGAATTTGGAGGACAACTGGGTCTTAAAATCCTGGATAATTTCTTTGTCATTTCCAACCAGCAACATATCATCCACATACAAGACCAGATAAATAACATGGTCACCAATTAATTTAAAATTCACACAATGAACTGATTTGCTTCTGGTGAAGCCAAGTCCCCATATAAATGTATCAAATTTCTGATACCGCATCCTTGGTGACTGTTTTAACCCATACAGAGACTTCTTTAACTTGCATAGCAGTTTTTTCTTACCCTTCACCATAAAGCCTTCAGGTTGCTTCATGTAGATCTCCTCTTCTAGATCCTCGTGAAGAAATGTTGTCTTCCCATCCATTTGTTCTACCTCAAAATCAAAAGCAACAACAACAGATAAAAGTAATATAATAGAAGCTACCTTGGAAACAGGAGAAAAGATATCACCAAAATCAATTCCCGACACCTGGGAATAACCTTTTGCTAGCAACTGAGCTTTGTATTTCTCCACCTTTCCTTTTGCATTTGTCTTTTTCTTGAACACCCATTTTCTGCCCATGTTTTTCCTTCCAACCAGCAACTCCACTAGATCCCAAGCCTCATTTTTGTGCAAAGATGCCATTTCATCAACCATGGCCTCTTTCTAGAGTTTTCCATCCTCTAAATCTACTTCTTTCTTCACAGTTCTGGGATCATCATCAATAACAGATAAATCAAAATTTGAACAAAAAGTAGATGGACTATACCTTTCTAGCTATCTTCTTTCTCAAACCGATCTTCTCACACCCAAAGTTTGTGGCTCTTCATCTTATGATTCCTCCACTGCTTTAGAGTATGAATCTTCCTCTTTAAGATCAAATGCTATCTTCTCAAGTTCCTTTGGTTGGACTTCATGTTTAATAACATCTTTCACCTCTCTAAACACCATATCTCAGCTATACACAACCTTCCTTGTTACTGGGTTCCAAAGCTTATAACCCTTTAAACCATCCTTATACCCAATGAAGATGTACTTTTCAGATTTACTATCCAACTTAGTTCTTTTCTCCTTTGGAACATGTACATGTCCATCACATCCAAATACCCTTAGATGTGTAACAGTTCCCCCTCCTTTTTCAAGCATGCATGGTCAGTCACTGATTGACATGAACACTCCTTATGCTAGTCAAGGACTTATGGTTAGTTCTGTGCCAAGTTGGAATCCTTCAGGAGGTTCCAATCAATCCATGGGGGCACCCTACTCACAATATCAAATGAGTCAAGGGGGCACTTCTTATCCTGGGGGCACTTCTATCCCCCAACCTAACAACACTATGGAAATCCACATTACAATATCATACCCCAAGGCACCTACTATACCACGCAACCTGTGTATAATATTGGGAACAACACGATGGTAGGACTGCAAGGATCCTCAAGTCATATGTCATTTCCTTGGTTCAATTCAGGGGCATCACATACTCTGTCTTTCTTGGCAACACTTGATATCCCCCACTTGTACAAAATTAGAAATGACCCCATCTATCATAACTTACTATGGCCGCCAATCCTGCATAAAATACTGACATACATCCCTAAGTTCGAAGGGAAACAAGGGGAGGATTTGGGTACACACATCATCACCTATCATCTATGGAGTGTTTCTAACTCCATGGTGGATGATAGTATCTGGTTACGTCTTTTTCCCTGCACCCTTATTGGCAACGCAACCAAGTGGTACATAGAGTTACCACGCATGTCAGTCAATACCTTTGATGCTCTAGCAATGGAATTCTTAAAGCACTTCCAGCTACCCAGACGCTATGAAACTAGGACAGAACTCCTCACTTCATTATGTCAGGATACTGCCACCCACATCTCAGATCATATACATGAATGGAGACGTAGGCAGAGGTTGATCAAATCTCCCCTCCCAGACTATCTCTTAGCGGATTGGTTCTGCAAGTCTTTACTCCCCCAAATCGCTAAGGATGTCACCTTAGGTGGTGCGGTCACAGAAGACCAATCCATACATCATGCCCATCACTTAGATCTAATATATTCATAGTCTGGCACTCTATATGATGTAATTCCCAATGCCCCTCACAACTCAATGCTCCTGCTACTCGGCAACCTGGAGCGCACACCAATGGGATTATCGATGCAACCTCTAGGGATACTATAAAACAACTTAGTGGTTGCATTTCCCAGATGTTAGTGGACCCCTCTACCAAATCGATTGATTTTCCTACCACTGCGATTAACTCTGTGTAGTCTACACAAAAACCCTGTGGTAAGAAGAAGAAGAATAAGAAAAAGACCACTCCTTCTGAAGAACAATCAACAAAGCAGTATAACTCCAAGTAGAAGGTAGTTGTGCCCTCTGATGATGGAAAGGATAAACCCACCAAATTCCCTTGCAACATCTGTGCCGAATACCACATGACCTATCGCTGCCCGGGTCTTCAGGAGTGCACAGATTTCACTGCTAAAAAGGACACTGGCAGGACCCCCGCTATCCTGAATAATCCTTTCCCCACTCAACAGTAGCAACACCTTATTGAAAACCAACCCCAACCCCACAAGGGGGCAATGATGGCTCGCAACACCCTTCAGTCAGTGAAGGACCTTCTACTGTTTACACCATTGAAATGGTACACCTACAAACCAGAGCCAAATCTTATGGAGCTCTTGTCACTCATGCAGAGGAACCCTCCTCAAGTCAAAACCCACTGCCACCTAACGATCTTCATATCGAAAGGCTGATTGCTGACCTTGTGATTCACCCCCCAAAAGTGGAACTTCGATGCACAACACACCATGCATCTACACATGCCGCCCAAAACTACAACATTGTAGAAGACTTGGCGCAATCACCATCGATTATGTCGGCGCTCGAAGTATAACAAACATGTCCAACACATAGGAAAGCTCTTCTTTCATCCATTGGTGGTATTGACCCACAGGATTCCATGCTTGCAATTTTCGACATGGAAAAGTGTAAACCTCCCCTTTCTCACCAGCTTGCATTTCAGGTCCAAATCTTTTCGAAAGGTAAAGGTATACGTAGAACTGTCATTGACGAAGGTGCTTCTACCTATGTAATGTCGGCTTCATGTTGGCTCGCTTTGGGTTCTCCAACCCTGTCCCCGTTGTCCAATTCCCTTCAAGATTTCGATGGCCACACTTTCATCCCAAAAGGTTACCTAGCTAGCTACCCCACCACCTTGTATGGGAAAATGGTAACGGTGGACATCGATGTCGTAGATAAAAATCTCGACTATAATCTCTTGTTGGGTCACAGTTGGACTTATTCCATGACTGCCATTGCGTCTACTATTTTTCGCATCATCCTATTTCCATTGGATGGAAAGGTAGTCACAATGGACCAACTATCCTTTTGCAACCCTGATTATTCCCCATTACCAGGTGGCTCTGTACCCTTAATAGGTGGTGTACATGACTCTTACATCAGTTTTGGTATTGGTCTACTGAAGGCCTCTTCCCTGATGGGTTGTTTCCCTCTTCTGCCACCAACGGTTCCACAAACAATCAATATGGTTTCATCCATTCCTCACGAACCAACCGATCCTTGGATCCTACCAGCCCCTTCAGACATTAACACTTACGGAGAAAAAATGTCGTTGTCACTAGCTGAATTGGCCTACCAGGCCATTCAATATGCATCCAAGTCTTCAGTCACTTTGGTCACGACCAATGGTACCACTGCCCCTCCCATAACTTCTTCTTCTTTCGATCCCCTCAGTCAAGTCCTACCTACTGACGAAGCTATTAGAGAGATCATGAGTTTAGAAGAGAGATCTTGGGAGGACTGACACCATCGTGTTTCCATATCTGATTTGGACATGATGCCTCTTCAAATCCTATCACCTGATGCACCTAAAATTGTTTCCTCACCATACATGACTATCCAAACTTTGGACTCGGAAGGAAACACCAGCAATATTACAAAGACATTTCTCATTGATATTTTTGTCACGATAGGCATTGTGGAAAACATCTAGATTGGAGCAGATTGCAATCCTAAGGAAATTGCAAGCTTAACCTAGCTTTTTAAGGAATTCTGTGATGTATTTGCTTGGTCTTACAAGGAAATGCCTAACATAGATCTATCTATTGTTGAGCATGAGATCAAGATATACAAAAATGATAAAGTTGTCTGCCAAAGGCTTTGACGAGTCCACCCCTGCAAAATAGTAGCCATCAAAATTGAGGTGGAAAATTTGTTACATGTTGGTTTCATCTATCTTGTTCCTTTAATGGAATGGGTTTCCAATCTGGTTCTTGTCGATAAGAAACAAGGAACCATCCGCGTATGTGTCGACTATCAAGACTTGAATGCCACGTGTCCAAAGGATCATTATTCGACACCATTCATCGACCAAATCATTGACGACTATGTGATCCAGGTGGATATTGGTGGCCACCCGCTAATTCCACTTGGATCCCCTCTAATGCTTGTTACAGTTTTTTTCAGTTTCCTTAATTATAGCACAGTTTACTATTTTTAGCAGTTTTTCGGGTCCTAAACTTCCGGAGCCGTTTTGAGGCCCTAAACGACGTTTTTTGGGAAATCCACCGCCAGCGATTTTTCTAATAAAAATCGTCTTTTCCGTCGTAGTCCTCAGAGAGATCTTTCCAACGGGCTATCATGCACGTCAAACAGAGATAGTACGACCAATTCGCGACCCCGGGAAGTTGATGTACCAACTTACCCAAAAACGGGGCCCACAATTTGGCGTTTCATCTTCTAGGGTTAGGTTTTGGAATGTGAAGGGTTTTCCATTGTTTCTCAACAATAAATAGGCCTTCGAGCCTCATTATAAGACAATTCAGAGGCATGTAGCCACCACATCTCTTCTCAGAGATAAGCTACCATCGCCCTAGCTGGTTCATTTCCATTTCTGTTTGTAAGCATATTTCAGTATTTTACAGTAATGAATTGAGGTATTATTTCCGCTGCATATATGTCTTTATGGTTATCTCTGTATTTTATTGCGTTCCTGTTTAAATCCGGATCAGTGGTATCAGAGCGGTCTGCTTCTCTTCTTTGTTTTTCTTTGCATGTCCCCAACAAGGTCGAGATATAAGGAGTTAGGGCTTGAACTGGTCGAACCTTTGCAAGACCAGCCTCGCAAATCCCGACGGCCTCCCATGGCGGATGAAAAGAAAGACGAGGGGGCAGGAGATCCTATCAAAATCTTGCTCGAAGAAGCCCTCAAGCGACAAAGGAATGCGATGATGGACAACTTTGCCCAAATCCTTCAGCGGCTACCCAGGGGCGACGCATCGGCTTCCAACAGAAACTCTGGAAACGCCACACCATTTAAGGTACAAGTTAATTTTGAAATCCCCATATTCGAGGGTCAGATAGACGCAGATGCCGTCGATAAATGGTTAAATGTGCTAGAGGGTTATTTTTCTGTTCATGATTTTTCCAGTCGGGAAAAGATTATTTTCGCTCTTCTCAAAGCAGCCCCCCACGTCAAGGATTGGTGGGAAACCTACTGCGAATAGAAAGATGAAAGTACAGGCTCACTATTTTCAGTCACACCGACTTGGGATTCATTCCGAGATGCCATCAAGGAGCAGTACTACCCTGTCGGAAGCTATGAGGATCAATACATAAAGTGGACCACGCTACGACAGGGAAGGGACCAAGACGTACCAGAGTTCACCAATATTTTCCATACCCTTCGCACAAAGTTGGGTATCAAGGATACAGAGCAGCATTTGGTACTAAAATACCGTGGCTACCTGCACAAGTACATCCAAGAAGAAATAGAATTTCTGAACATCTCCTCGCTCGGCATGGCATACCGATATGCCGTCAAGGTCGAGCAAAAGTTTAAACAGAAGCGAGACTTTGGGTCTGCGAATCCAAAACAAGGGAAAGGTGCCCCCAAACCGCAGAACAAAGGACAAAGCCAAGGCGGGGCGGCCCAAGACAACCCGCCAAAGCTGCAAGCAAAGAACAGCGCCGCGAAGCCGAAAAAGGACACTGGAAAGTGGTGTGAGTTCCATAAGAGCTCCACTCACAACACAAGTGAGTGTCGGGCCAAGCAGTCACTGGTGGCCGAGCTAAAGGTTTCAGAATCAGATGCATGTTCTGACTCTGAGTCAGAACTCGATAAGGGGAATGACAAAGGGAAGTAGATTATCGATGCGGAGCCCAACGCCATTGTTGCTACCACGAAGATCCAGAAGGAGGAACCTGAAGATCCAGAGGAGGAGGAGCGTCTCTTCCACTCTCAGATGTGGGTAAAGGGCTCCCCGCTACAGTTCATTGTCGACAGTGGGAGCCAAAAGAACCTCATTTCGGCAGAGGTCGTGAAACGGCTAGGCTTACCGACCACAACGCATCCACAACCATACACCATTGGGTGGCTGCACCAAGGACGGGATCTTCGCGTGAGCCAACAGTGTCTCCTTCCATACAACATCAAGCCCTTCACGGATGAGGTATTGTGTGACATTGCACCCCTTGAAGTTTGTGATGTGTTATTAGGACAACCATACTTGTGGAAGCGACATGTTGTGTATGAGTCAAGGCCCCGTGCTGTTATTGTTACTTTGGGAAATAAGTTGTACAGGATACCAAAGGTAGCACCGCCTACCGCCATCTCTTTGGTTACTGCAAAACAATGCAGTAAGCTCATTTCCAAAACTAGGAAGTTTGTTTTCCTGATGATACGCCCTCAAGAAAAGAAGAAGACGGTGGCCACGATCTCTAGACAGGGCCCCTCCGCACGACAACTACAGATGGACAAGGTCGTGGAGGAGTATGAGGACATCTTCACCTCCCCCGCAGGGGTTCCTCTACACTGTCAGGTCAAGCACTCCATTGATCTAACCCCAGGTTCGCCGCTGCCCAATGGACCAATCTATCGGCGCTCTGTTATGGAGAACGATGAAATCAAGAGGTAGATTCAGGAGCTGCTGCAAAAAGGTCACATCCATCCGAGTTCATCGCCCTGTGGGAGCCCTATCGTGCTGGTACAAAAGAAGGATGGGACTTGTAGACTCTGTATTGACTATCGGGTGCTGAACAAGATCATTGTTCGTAATAGGTACCCAATCCCATGGATTGATGACCTCCTGGACCAACTAAAGGGGGAAACATATTTCAGCAAGATCGATTTGAAGTCAGGATATCACCAGGTACCAATCGAACCCTTCGATGTGTGGAAGACTGCCTTCAAAGCCAAGGAGGGCCTTTTCGAATGGTTGGTTATGCCTTTCGAATTGACAAATGCTCCTGCAACCTTCATGAGGCTAATGGATGACATATTGCGGCCATTCACCAACTCATTTGTAGTGGTATACCTGGATGACATCTTGATCTTTAGCAAGACTTGGGAAGAGCACCTCCACCACATCCGACAGGTTCTCCAAACACTGCGACAACACAAGTTATGTGCCAATTTGGAGAAATGCACTTTTGGCATGACCCAGGTTCGATATCTTGGATACATTATTGATGAACGGGGGGTGCATGTGGATCTAGCCAAGATCCAAGTCATTCGGGATTGGCCATCTCCAACAACTCTGACAGAGCTTCGCAGCTTTCTAGGCCTTGCCAACTTCTACCGCAGGTTCGTGTTGGGATTTTCTCATATCACTTGGCCCTTGAGTCAGGTCACCAAGGGAGGAGCGAAAGCAAAATTTTTTTGGTCTGAATCTCAACAGAAGGAATTCACAGAGTTGAAAGGTCGACTCTGCACACCACCAATTCTTGCATTACCAGACTTGCAACAACCATTTGAGGTTGAGACAGATGCCTCTGACTATGCTATTGGGGTAGTCCTTACTCAACACGGGCATCCAGTGGCATATCACAGTGAGACACTTTCAGACACAATCCGGAAGTATCCCACTTATGAAAAAGATATGTATTCCATTGTGCAGGCCTGTCAACAATGGAAGCATTACATTTTGGGGAAGGAAACGGTCATCCACACAGACCACCGACCCCTGCAGTTCATACAGACCCAAGGGAAATTGCAGAATGATTGCCATCAGAAGTGGTCCACATACCTGCAACAGTTCCATTTGAATATCAAGTATAAGAAGGGCAGCACCAATAATGTCGCAGATTGCCTCAGTCGACCACCAATCATGGCATTAACCACCGTGCTCAACTCTTGTGGGCACGAGACTTCTGATTGGCCATTGCTCTACAAAAGCGAGCCGGAATTCGGCCACACATACCAGACACTCTTGGAGGGTCAACATGTTAAAGATTTTCACCTCCAGGATGACCTGTTATGCCACCTGGGTCACCTTTGTGTTCCTTCCAGCGAGCGTGCCAAGATGATCTAGGAAGCACACTACAGTCGGGCCGTTGGGCATTTTGGGGTTGAAAAAACGGTGGCTGTATTGCAGAAATATTTCTATTGGCCGAATCTTCGAGAGGATGTCGGGATGTACATCAGATCATGCACTGCTTGTGCCATTGCCAAACCGACCATCAAGAAGCAGGGCCTCTATAGCCCGCTGCCTACCCCTAGTCGACCTTGGGAATCCATCAGGCCTCCCTTCCACTAGGCATGGAAATGACTATGTTTTTGTGGTCGTCGACAGGTTCTCGAAGATGGCCATTATGGCGGCCTGCAAGAAGAATATCACAACAGAAGCCACTGCTAAACTCTTCTTTGAACGAGTATGGGTACACTTTGGGATCCCACAGTCTATCATTTCGGATCGGGACAGCAGGTTCCTCAGTACATTTTGGTCTAGCCTCTAGTCGATGCTGGACACCAAACTCACTAAGTCCACAACCTTCCATCCTCAAACTGATGGCCAGACTGAGGTCGTCAACAGGATGATCGTACACATTCTACGCATGTACAACTCAAAGCATCCACGCACATGGGATGAGAGCCTTCCCTATGTTCAGCACAGCTACAACTGGGCTCTCCACAGCTCGACTGGCCACAGCCCTTTTCAGGTGGGATTAGGATTCCAGCCACTATGTCCCATCGATGTGGCCATGCCATTTGCAGCTACTCATGCAGATTCTGCTCATGTCCAGTCTGAAACAAATAAGGCAAACAACTTCATTGAGCACATCCAACATATTCACCAGCAGGTCCATGACATTCTGGAGAAATCAAACGCCAAGTACAAGCAGCGACATGATCAACATCGGGTGCTACACAAGTTTCGAGTGGGCGACAAAGTCTGGTTGCATTTGCAAAAGGAACGCCTTACCGGAGCCTATCGGAAACTCAGACCACTCCGATATGGCCCTTACACCATTACCAAGGCTGTGGGAGAGAATGCATTTGAGCTCAACATTCCCCCATTCCTTGGCCTGCACCCGGTGTTCAATGTCGACCGCCTTCGGCCATACTTTCCACCATTACTAGACATGTCCGACATTGCAGAACAACTCACACCCACAGAGTTAAATCCAGCTTGCATGGAACAAGCTGCAACTGATCGGATCATGGACACACAGATCAAGCACACTCGCCAGCAGAATATCCAACTGTATCGAGTTGTTAAAGCAGGACAACTCCTTCACCAGGGCAAGTGGCTCACCAAGGACCAAGTGCAGCAGAAGTTCCCTCATCTCATGGAGGAACTCAACGCAATGGGGACCATTGCTTCCTAAGGGGGGAGGAATGATCCAGGTGGATATTGGTGGCCACCCGCTAATTCCACTTGGATCCCCTCTAATGCTTGTTACAGTTTTTTTCAGTTTCCTTAATTATAGCACAATTTACTATTTTTAGCAGTTTTTCGGGTCCTAAACTTCCGGAGCCGTTTTGAGGCCCTAAACGATGTTTTTTGGGAAATCCACCGCCAGCAATTTTTTTGATAAAAATCGTCTTTTCTGTCGTAGTCCTCGGAGAGATCTTTCCAATGGGCTATCATGCACGTCAAACGGAGATAGTACGACCAATTCGCGACCTCGGGAAGTTGATGTACCAACTTACCCAAAAACGGGGCCCACAATTTGGCATTTCATCTTCTAGGGTTAGGTTTTGGAATGTGAAGGGTTTTCCATTGTTTCTCAACAATAAATAGGCCTTTGAGCCTCATTGTAAGACAGTTCAGAGGCATGTAGCCACCACATCTCTTCTCAGAGATAAGCTACCATCGCCCTAGCTGGTTCATTTCCATTTCTGTTTGTAAGCATATTTCAGTATTTTACAGTAATGAATTGAGGTATTATTTCCGCTGCATATCTGTCTTTATGGTTATCTCTGTATTTTATTGCGTTCCTGTTTAAATCCGGATCACTATGCCTGTTATGAATCATTTTTATTCATGGATGGATTCTCAGGTTACAACTAGATTGCTATAAAACCCAAAAACGAGCACAAAACTGCTTTCGTTTTTCCATGAGGAATCTTTGCCTATCAAAAACTCCCATTCGGTTTAAAGAATGTTAGAGAAACATTTCAACAGGCCATGGACTACGCATTTCACGATATCAGGTATATCATTTAAGCTTACTTGGATGACCTTCCAACCCATTCCAAGAAGCAAGCGCAACACCTAGATCATTTAAGAGCTATCTTTCTTAGGTGTTAGTTTTACAACATACGTCTGAATCCACATAAATGCATTTTCTTTGTCAGGTCTGGATGCTTACTTGGATTCATTATCTCCAACTATGGGATTAGGGTTGATCCTGATAAGGTAAAGGCAATTACTCAATTTCCTGAACCACAATCTGTTCTGCAGCTCCAACATTTGCAAGGGAAAGTAAACATTTTATGACAGTTCATCATAAACTATGTTGAGTTGACAAAAGGCTTTATGCACCTACTTAAGAAGGGAGTGTTGTATCTATGGGATGATCAAGCTCAATGATCATTTGATTCCTTGAAAAATGTGCTTATTTCAGCCCCACTCCTTAGCACTCCCAATTATGGATGTGGCTTTCTTTTATACTTGGTAGCCTCGCCATCCTCTCTCGGAATGGTATTGGTTCAAACTCATGATGACCGGAGTGAACATGTCATATATTATCTTTCAAAATGCCTGGTTGGGCCCGAATTCAAACATTCACATGTGGAAAAGCTGTCATTGGCAGTCATCTTTGCTGTCAACCGCTTCCGACATTACATACTATTGCGACAAACTACTGTCATCACCTTGGAGAATCCCATGAGACAATTTTGTCTCATCAAGTAATTGGAGGGAAAAATTCAAAATGGATCATGATCGTCCAACAATTTGATTTCATTTTCACTACTGCCAAGGTGAAAAATTCCTTAGTCTTCGCTGAACTTTTGTCGGATCTTCCCATTGTCGATCCTAACGAGATAGCCCATGATCCTCTTTCGGATGAAGCTGTCTATCTTATTAACACTACCGACCCTTGGTATGGTGACATTCTTGTCTACGTCCAAGCACAACAGTTCCACCCTCAGCTATCATCAAGTGACCATCGTCGCATCTACCACCAAGCGCGACACTATTTAGTGCTTAACGATACGTTATATTATCATGGTGTGGATATAGTTCTTTGACGTTGCTTCACTCATGAAGAGGCGGAAC
The DNA here is from genome assembly GCA_031772625.1 of Pinus tabuliformis. Classification (NCBI taxonomy): domain Eukaryota; kingdom Viridiplantae; phylum Streptophyta; class Pinopsida; order Pinales; family Pinaceae; genus Pinus; species Pinus tabuliformis. Next base: position 740,198,294 of record CM062820.1, on the reverse strand, counting down.
ACATTTTAAATGACTACCATGCTGTGGCATTTGGCGGTCATCTTTCTAGCATATCTATTGCACAGAAAATTTTGTGCACAGGCGACTGTTGGCCAACCTTGTTCAAAGATTCTATCAAGGTTATCCAACAATGGCATCCTTGTCAAGTGTTTACAAATAAAATGCACCCTCCCTCGACCCTCTCACATTCGGTTATATTTGTCGGCCCCTTTTCCAAATGGGGGATAGACTTCGTAAATTGCAACCCCATTTCCTCTATTGGACACAACTATATTATTGTAGTTGTGGAGTACTTCACGAAATGGGCCGAAGCCCTTCCCACCTTCTGGGCCGATGGACAAGTCATGGCGCCATTCCTGTTTATTTAGGTCATCTGTCACTTCGGTGTACCCTACACGATCTTTACAGACCATGGGTCTCATTTTCATAATCACATGTTGTTTGAATTAACATCACTGCTAGGTTTTCTCCAGGATCAATCAGCCTCCTACTACCCCCAAGCTAATGGTCAAGTAGAGACTGCCAATTGCGTCTTAAAAGCCATGATATGTAGGTTAGTAGGGAATCATAAAACCCATTGACATCGAATGTTATATCCTACGCTATGGGCATACTGAACTTCAGTTAAGATTGCTATAGGCTTCACACCTTTTCAACTAGCTTATGGCTTGGAAGCAGTTTTACTAATCAAGTGTTAGATTCCTTCCGTACAAATCATTGTTGAACTCTTGTCAAGCACTACTACCAAAGTGCAGTGCCCGCTATACCTAAATCAACTAGATGAAACCAAGCGAGATGCTGAATTGGCACTCGAGGCCCACAAGCATCGGGTGAAAGCCCAGTATGACAAAAAGGTCAAGCCTCATTCTTACCAAGAGGGAGATCTTGTTTCACTGTACAGTAAAAAACAAGAACTCTTGGGGGCAGGAACACTTCAACCGTTATGGCTCGGTCCATACGTTGTCAAAAAATCCCTCTCAGAAGGGGCATATGAACTTGACGACTAGGAAGGAGTCCCGCTCACTGAGACCAGAAATGGGCTCTATATGAAAAAGTATTATGCCTAGTATTTCACTAGGCATGTGCTTTGTAATTTTATGTATTTATAAGTTTTTCTTATTTTTTTGATGTGATTGGAGTTTTGGTATTTATTGAAGTATTTGTCTCATACATCTTTCTCACAATACAGATGCCTTCATTACCCTTAACATACGTAGGATACACGGATGGTGCCAGCCATCACACGCGACACATTACATCAGCTGCTTGGGTCATTTACACACATGAGTTAGAACTATTTTGTTCTAGGGGATTCTTCCTTGGTACTACCACCAACAATATTGTTGAGTACATGTCCTTAATTTCTCTTCTCACTGGAGCGTCATCAACGAACATCTCCAATCTGGTGGTCAGGTTAGACTCTCAGCTTGTTGTTATGCAATTGACAAATCATTATCACATTCGTAATCCAACCTTGTTACTGTTGAGCTATGGAAAAGGTATGAATTTGCCATTTATTTCCTTATCTTTTCCTTTTATCATAATTCATTTTATCCCTAAGATGATAATATATCAAAGAATTATAGCGAAAACTAGGGAGTTATTGATTATTGCAAATTAGTTAATTATTGTCTTTTTTCCATGCAGAAAATAGAAGAAATGGAAAATTACCATTTTGAAGGAAAAGACAAAATAGAGTAACTACTATTCCTTCACCAGGAAGCCGTATCCAGACAAGCAGATCAGGATCAGAGTGCATAATTAAGGATAAGGATGGAAAATCGCAGCATCAACGCAAGAAGACAAAGGGATTGACTGGAGTTAGAAGATGGAGAATATCCTTCAGGATCTCTTGATCCTAAGGGATCGCTATTTTACAGTCTATCTATTATTCCTTGTTTTATCCTTGTGTCCATTATAAAAGGGACAACACTTGTAAATATTAGGGATGGATTATCAATTATCTTTATTCAAAACTCACTGTTGTATTTCTACTTTTATTATCGACTCTCATTGATTAAACCAGAGTACGATTGCTTGTAACATTTTCATATGATTAATACATAAGTCAGTTGTTGTTCCATTCATTTATACTGAAGTAGTTTGGCAGTGTTTCACTAGCGGCTAAGGGCCTGGTCCTGGTGGATCCACTTTCTATCTGTACCATTACTTTCAATCACAGTCATGTGATGGTTTGGTTTGGTTTTCATTCATTTAAATCACATTAATTTATTGTTCTTCGTTTCCAGAGTTTATGAATTGTCTTACTGTAACTGAATCGCATTGTCGTTCCTTTTCATCATAATAAGATTATTATCTTGAGAAACCATATTATTATGATGTTCATTTCAATTATAAAGCTTCGCTATTCATTCTAGTAAACTAACTTTATTGTTCATTGCATATTGCCATTCGTTTCTATTAAATAAGATTGTTGTTCATTTCTGTTGAAATTGCTGTTCATTTCTACTAGATAACATTGCTGTTCATTTCTTTTCTGCAAGTATTTGGTTTTGCCTTTTAGCATCATTACATTTAGCACATTTATTCCATTTTCTATTAGTAGCATTGTTGATTTGATTCCTTGACATTTCTCATTAGTTTCTTTAGTGTGGAGTGTGAGATAAACAACTGTAAATAACATTGTCTACTATTGTCAGAGTTCTCAGATTGTGGATATTGTTTATATTTGATTTCATTTTCAACAATTGACAAAGGAAAGAGTTATTGCTACTGCATCCTTGACTGATAGTTGCTGTTAATTTTCGAGTGAATGATTTAGTTTCAAAGCATTGAGTTTCTTTTATTTGCAAATAGGTTTTATTTCAAGCATTTGTTTACTCTTGTATTTGAAGCACTATACTGCAAATTGGAAAACATTACTCTTGGATTAAATTTCCACCTCAAACTAAGTACACTCTTGAAATAGAAAATCATTCCTGGATTGATAATTAATGTAGGATAAATAGGAGTTAAAAAGACACCTATTATACCTCAACATTTTGGTGTCGTTGTCGGGGAGAGTGTAGCCATTTTTTTTCTTTCAGAGAGTAGTGTGAATCTGATGAGTGCCTGCTAGGAAAGAATTGGGTATTAAAAACGGAAGGTAAGAAACTTCGTACGGAGCATGTAACAACCCTAATCCCCCGCCCACTTTCCAAATTTTTTTTAAATTTTTTGTGCGTAGAAATAAACATTTAAGTTGTGTGTATGACTATGAAGAAAAAAACTTGAAAATACTCCAAAACCTCTACCCAAACTTGACAAAGCCAAGGGACCAATGACCCTTGGTTGACTAGCCTTCATAGACGATATCATTAAGAAAACCGTATCTCAGCCATCAGTGGGCCCTAGAAAAGTTGCTTCTAGACAACCTACTGGCTCCCTTCAGGCCACAGGTTCACCATCTGTAGCCTTTGCTGACGTGCACAGCAAAACAGAAGAGACTGAGCAAGATTTTCAAGAAATTGAGAATTCTCACCCAATTTCTTTTCAAGAAGGGAACTTTAGCAATCTCCGCGAAGGAGGAGGAGAAACAGGGGAAATATAAGAGCCAAAATCCCCTCTCGAAATAGTTCTAACACTCAACAACCCAGATAAGGGGAGTGTTGTTAAGATCATCCAAAACAAAAGAACCTGAAGAGCCAAAATCCCCCCAGATAATAGTTCAGCAAGGACCATTCATTATCCCAGACCAAGGAAGTGTTGTCAAGGCCATTCCTGCTCGTTCTAGTCAGCCTAGGAATAACTCCCTAGAAATCCCAGAAGGATATTGGCACATATTTGATCAAATGGCCCAAAACCAGCCACCACCTCAAACCTCCACACTGCAATATCCTATTGTGGACACTATAGTTAATTCACCTATGAAGGCCATTCCTCTCCAGCATATTCCTACATTCCATGGCCTAACATAGGAAGATCCAGATGCATTTCTGTTTTAATTCGATGTATTATGTCGGGGGTATGACTATACCACAGATCCCAAAAAACTAAAACTATTTCCCTCCACATTAAAAGGAGAAGCTTTACGATAGTTTATGGGGTTAGGTGGAGGTGTTATAAATGACTGGGATGAGATGAGAGGTGATTTTCTAAAGAAATATCAACATTATTGTAGGTTTATAGAATTAAATGATGAAATATTTCAAATGACAGTAAGACCTAATGAAAAACTGGAGGAGTATGTAGAATTCTTTCAATACAATCTTCAGAGATCTCCTTATGCATCTTTACCCTTGCCTGACAATGTGTTAAAAATTACATTAATTAAAGGAATGAAAGAACAATGGGTTGAAACATTAAACATTATGAGAAAAGGTGACATATATGAGGAAAATTTTGTTGACATCATTTATTTATGTATCAGGAGTTCGAGAGGTAGCATAAGACTAATGCCGGCAGAATGTGACATGATCACAAGGGATAGTAAGGTCCCCATTGGAAGTATAACCCACGCAGAAATCGGCAATCCACTAGAGGATTTCAAGACTGTTATTCTAGGGACTCTGAAAACTTAGTTCGACCTCATGCAAGCTAAACAAAAGCAAGCAGAAGCAAAGCAAAATTTTTCAATATTGTTGCCCTAGATGTAGAAAGAAGCACAACCACAAAGAGTGCTCACTGATATAGTCCAATTCTATGCCATCTGCATGAAAGATCACCCCACAGAAAGCTGCCCCTCACTTCCGGGATTGAAAGCAATTTACAAGGAAGTAGAAGAAGAAACAAAACCGATTTACCTACTCAATCAGCACCGCCAGTGGCAACCATGAAAAATAGGTATGCCCGTTGATCCATCCTCTTCTTTTCAGCCTCCTCAATATAATGCTCAACAATATAATGGAATATGGAAGAATCAACCTCCTTTCCCTAACTGGCCACAACAACCATTTCCCATATCATCATGGCTAAATCAAACAAATCAAACCAATTGGCTGAACTTTCCTTATTGTCCACCATTTTGGAAAAATAATGCATATCCAACATAATGGTCACCCTCCACCTCGCAGAGTCAAACTTGGCAGTCGAACTAGCAAAGACCGATGAATCAGCCAGCTGGAACAATTCCTCTCCCTCAACCTACACTACCAGCACCTTATACATTGCAACAAAATCCCCAGAACAACTTAAGACCACAACTCCCAGCCCAACCCAACCCAAACCCCAACAATAAACCAGTTCAATTTGTTCAAATAATCGAAGTACTAGAACTAGAAACCGAGTTAAGGGAGTGCAACGACATTCAATTAAGATTTGGGCGCATAATAGAAATAGAGGGAGACAAAAATGCTTAAGTTGAAAATTTGTTACCTTTAGAACAAACATTACAAGAAGAGAATTTGGTTAGACAAAAAACTCATGAACAAACAACCACATATTCTCCTCCATTCCCAGAATGATTAATCATACCTCACCCAATAGAACATTCTAATTTTGATCTTCTGGGAGAACTAAAAAAATTGTGTATAAAAATTCCACTCCTCCAAGCTATCCAAGATATCCCAATTTATGCAAAAACCATCAAATAATTATGTATAAAAAAGCCAAATAGGAGAATAACAACTAACCCAACTATCCAAGTAGTCGGCACCCTATCTGACTTACTATCAGGAAGAGAAGCACCTGTAAAATATGAGGACCCAGGGAATCCTATAGTTACGGTGCAAATCAATGATGCTCCTTCCCAAATTCCTTGGTTGATTTAGGAGCTGCAATCAATATTTTAACAACCACCACTTGTCAAAAGCTTGGCATTACATCATTAGACCTAACCACAACCTTATTGGATTTGGCTGACCAATCGATAGTTAGACCAGAAGGTACACTACATGATGTAATGGTATCTGTAGACTCCTGGGAATACCTTGCAGAATTTTTTATTATTAATCCCAAAAACTGACTAGATGGACACCCTTTAATTTTAGGTAGACCTTGCCTGGCAACAAGTGACGCTTACATTGGATGTCGACAAGGCAACATGACTATAGAAAGAGGGAGTAATGTCAAGAATTTAGCCTTATACCCTCTAGCCCAGTCAAGCCTCACAATAATTAAAACAAAGAAACAACTTGTATCATACCTCACAGAAAACATTAGATTACCATTAACCATTGAAGATGCCCTCGAATTTAAAGACCAAGTGGAGGACGACATCATTAACAGCTTCATTAACCAACCAGAAACCAAATCCCATTTACAATGTCACATGATTGAGGCAGCATTTGTTAATGATGTAGAAGAAGATCCCCTGAAAGACACTCATGATCATTCAATACCTACTACCTCTGTTTACAACAACAAAACTATAGAAATTGAACCAGGAAAAACTTTGAACATTAACAAAAATCTTACCACTGAACAAGAAGAAAAGTAAGTCCAACTACTGAGAAAATATAAGGAAGCTTTTGCATGGTATTCCCCAGACATGAAAGAAATTGATCCCCAGTTGTGTACACACCACATTTATACAGAAAAGGATGATAGGCCCGTTTGCCAACCCCAAAAGAGATTAAACCTTCATCTTAAGGATATTGTGAAAGCCGAATTACAAAAACTTTTGGATGTAAACTTTATTTACCCAATATCTGACAACAAGTGGGTCTCCCCACTAGTAGTGGTCCCAATGAAGAATGGGAAGTGGCGCATATGTGTAGACTACAGAGAATTGAAAAAAGGAACCCAGAAAGACCACTTTCCCCTTCCATTCATTGATTAGGTATTAGACACATTAGCAGGAAATAAATTCTTTTCTTTCCTAGATGGCTTCGATGGACACAATCAGATTCAGATTGCCCCTGAAGATCAAGACAAAACCACTTTTACCTGTCCTTGGGGAACATTTGCTTACAGAGCCTTACCCTTTGGGTTATGGATTTCTCTTGCCACATTTAAGAGGGCCATCCTCAGCATTTTTTCAGATCTAATAAATGAAGGGCTTGAAGTATATATGGATGATTTCACACCTTATGGAGATGATTTTGAGCCTACATTACAAACACTGGAAAAAGTGTTGCAAAGATGTATTGCCACCAGGCTCTGCTTGAGCCATGAAAAGTTTCATATGATGATGACCGAAGGATTAATCTTAGATCATTATATCTTAGCAACTGGAATACAGGTAGATCCGACTAAAATTCAGATAATTTTGTTAATACCTACTCCTACCACAAAAATAGAGGTATGCAGTTTTCTGGGATTTTCTGGTTATTATAGAAGATTTATAGAGAATTTTTCTCAAATTACTGCACCTTTATATGTACTAATAGGGAATGTTGATTTCATTTGGATAGATAAGTGTGACCATGCTTTTGACGATCTGAAAAAGCTTGTATCGATAGCCCCAGTGCTTAGGGGCCCAAATTGGGATTTGCCATTCCAAATTTCAACTGATGCTTCAGACACAACAATTGGAGAAGTTCTTGGGCAGGAAGAAGATAAAAATCCATATGCAATTTATTATATTAGCAAGAATCTATCTCCTGCTGAATTAAACTATACTGTGACTGAAAAAGAATTTTTAGCTGTAATACATGCTGTAAATAAATTTAGACATTATATAACTAGGTATCATGTAGTTTTATATACAAATCACTTTGCCATACAATATTTAGCAAATAAACTGGTTACAAATGGAAGAGTAACAAGATGGTTGATTCTCTTACAGGAATTTGACATCACAATTAAGGATCGACCTGGAAAAGAGAACCCCGTAGCTGATTTTCTCTCACAAATTAGAAAGCCAGCAGATGTAGCAGCAGTCGAAGATCAATTTCCGGATGAACATTTGTTTGTTGTTACTATCAGAACACCATGGTATGCCGACGTTGCAAATTACTTAGCAATAGGCAAATTACCTAAGCATTTAATGCCTAATGAATGAAAATAGATAGTGTAGTGCAATACCCGATTCTATTGGATTGGGGGCTACTTATTTCAAACAGGGGCAGATATGCACATTAGAAGATGCGTCCGAGAAGATGAAATATTTGAGATTCTAAAAGCATGCTACGATTGGATGTGTGGAAAACATTTTTCAGACTGCAGGAACGGTCACAAGGTTTTACAAACAGGCTATTACTAGCCCACTATTTTTAAAGATGCTAAAATGTTTGTTCAAGCCCGTGATAGCTGCCAGAGGGTAGGACGCCCTAGACAATTTGATGAAATGCCTCTGAACCCACAGTTAGTAATCAAGCCATTTGAGTGATGGGAACTCGATTTTATTACTCCTATTAGCCCATCATCAAATCAGAAAACATACATATTGTTTGCAATAGAGTATGTTACCAAATGTGTTGAAGCAGAGGCATTGCCAAGAGCTACAGAGGATTCTGTAATACATTTTCTTTTTCAATTATTTGTGTGATATGGCCTCTCAAGGGAGATAATTATAGATGGGGAACCACAATTTGTACGTAATAAAATCACTGCAACATTAAAAAATTACCACATTCGGCACAAAATTACAATCCCATACCACCCATAGGCAAATGGCCAAGTAGAAAGCAAATCAGGTAATTGAGGAAATACTGACAAAAACAGTTGCATCACACAGACACAACTGGGCTTCAAGATTTCTGGAAGCCTTGTGGGAAGACCAAACAACGTGGAGAAACACCACCGGGTATTCACCATATCAATTAGTATTTGCAAAAGAACCCATATTTCCAATCAAATTCGAAATTCAAACATTAAGAACAGTGCAAGAGGTGGATTTGAATTTAAATGAGGCCCAAACTAATAGATTACAACAAATCAGTGAGTTAGATGAAATAAGGCTCTCATCTCTTCAACACACTGCATTAATTCAACACCAGAGAACAAAATGGCATGACGCCCTTATTAAAAAGAAGATCTTCCACGAAGGAGATTGGGCACTCCTATATGATTCCAGGTTTCAGGATTTTCCCAGAAAACTCCAAACATGATGGCTTGGACCTTATGAGATACAGAAAGTGCATGACAATGGCACCATTACATTGACTACCATTAATGGATCTGAAAATTCTTTCAAAGCAAACGGTCATCGAGTGCGACTTTATCACAAACCGCTTACTCGGGAATCCTTTTACCATCAATTACGGGAAGATTTCACTATGCAGATTCTTGCTGAGGAAGATAATCCCTCCTCAGCATTAATCCACTGAACAATTCCTTTATTTCTGAATTTTGTACATAAAATTTTCCTTTTAAATTTCGCTTGTATAAACTGGTTTTTTGTACAGATTTTTACTGCTGTTCCATTTAAGGAACAACTGTTGTTCCTCTTAAGGAACAACAACCGTTCCATTTAAGGAGTAGCAGATGATTTCTTTATTTTATTTTATTTTCATGTTGTTCCTCTTAGGGAACAACAACCATTCCTTAAGAGGAACAGTAGTCGTTCCATTTAAGGAGTAGCAGATGATTTCTTTATTTTATTTTATTTTCATGTTGTTCCTCTTAAGGAACAGTTGTTGTTCCTCTTAAGGAACAACAGCCATTCCTCTTAAGGAACAGCTGATGTTCCTCCTAAGGAACAACAGTCATTCCTCTTAAGGAACAACACTTCTGCGTGTTTATATTTTCACTGTTCCTCTTAAGGAACAACTGTTGTTACTTCTAAGGAACAACAGTCGTTCCTCTTAAGGAAAAACACTTCTGTGTGTTTATATTTTCGTTGTTCCTCTTAAGGAACAACTGTTGTTCCTCCTAAGGAACAGTAGCCATTCATCTTAACGAACAACACTTCCACGTGTTTATATTTTTGTTGTTCCTCTTAAGGAACAACACTTCTGCGTGTTGTATTTTTGTTGTTCCTCTTAAGGAACAGATGTTGTTCCTCTTAAGGAACAGCTGTTGTTCCTCTTAAGGAATAACAATCGTTCCTCTTAAGGAACAACACTTCTACATGATTGTATTTTTGTTGTTCCTCTTAAGGACCAACTGTTGTTCCTCTTCAGGAAAAACAACCATTCCTCTTAAGAAACAACACTTCGTGTGTCTCTATTTCTTTGTTGTTCCTCTGAAGGAACAACTATTGTTCCTCTTAAGGAACAACAGCCGTCCCTCTTAAGGAACAACGACTCTGCGTGATTCATATTTTTTCTATCCATTTAAGGAACAACTGCTCTTCCTCTTAAGGAACAACAGTCGTTTCTCTTAATGAATAGCAATCCGATTTTTTTTTTTTAGCTATTCCATTAAAGGAACAAATGTTGTTCCTTTTAAAGGAACAATGGTTTCTCTATTTTTGTTTACTTTCTGTCATTCCTTCTAAGGAACAACCATTTTGATTTGGAATGGTTTTTGGCTATCCCACTGATAGATCAACACTTTATTTTTCATTTTCTTTACTTGTTGTTCTGCTTAAGGAACAACTGTTGTTCCTCTTAAAGAACAATTGTTGTTCCTCTTAAGGAACAACAATTTTGCATGTAATTTTCTTCTTTTTTTTTGTCATTCCTCTTAATGGAACCACAGTTTTGTGTGCAAATGTTCTTTTTGCTGTTCCTCTTAAGGAACAGCAGCTGTTCCATCTAAGGAACAACACTTTTTTTAGTGCATCCTTTTTGCATTTTCTCTTAAAGAACAACATTTTTTTAGAGTCTTTGTGAATAATGTTTCACTCTTCATGATCATTTCAAGGCAAAGATACAAATACATGTGAGGACAAAAAAATTAGAGGTGACTGAAATAAGCAAATCAAAGAAAAATTGTCATTTTTTCAAGAGATTCCTTTGTTTTGATAAGAAAAAGCAAAGGACACAACTATCTATATCACTTTGCTGTCTTTATCTTCACTTAAACTTAAATTGATTGATTATTGTTGTCTTGTTGGTTCTTCCCTAATTCTCTTAATTTTCTTTGATTATTATTATTGAATAAGAACAAGGGCATATTTTTTCCCATTGAGATGTTCAGACTTCTTCCACCATCCCTACTCTTAAGGAGTGTTGAGCCATCCTCTATATATAAACAGGAAGTGCTATATAAAAGAAAAGAAAAAGAAAAGAAAAAAATTATCTATATGATTACTAAAAATTATATGATTTGTCAGATGGAGGATACGGGGGTCTCATCAAGAGCTAGCCTACCATGATCATAAGAAGGCAGTGAAATGGCATTCCCACTATGGCCACCACACCAGGGATATGATCCAATGGGCACAACAGAAAAAATAAGAGTCCTTGGAACAGGAGGTCTCATCATGAGCCGGCCTGCCCACCTTTCACTCCTTGGTGAATGGCATTGTGATCCAACTGGTTACCAAGCCAGCATAATGGCCTCCATTTTGACATCACAAAGCACTTTCCTAGGCATATATGAAGGATTATGGTTCCAAGGGTGAAAAAGCAACTTTGTCAAGGTTATAAACACCTGTGAGCAATAGAGCTCTACTAATGGTATTGGAGTCATATTTTTCAACACCAATAGTAATTATAAACCCTTTTCTTATTTCTTTATATTTCAAAAGAGGTTATGTTCCCAAATTCATTTTTGAACCTTCTATGCATGAATATCGTTTAAAAAAATCAATCATAACGGTTTAAGTGGGATAAGGACCGAATAAGCATTTTACCTACGTCAATTATCCTTTTCCTTTTTTCACATCACTCCATAGCATCTCCATATGTATTCACGATTTTCATCATAAGCCTCGATTTCAGCAACTCGACTTTTTGTGATATTTTCATGGATATGTACATCTTTCCTTTTTTACACTGTACGATTGTCGTCCAGTACACTGCTCCTCCATTTAAATCGGTCGAGGACGACATATCATACTTCAGGGGGCTACGGTGACTTCAAAATACTCCTACATACGTGTCAGTTTCCTATTTGGATGTACTAGACTACATCAAATCCATTAATAACAAAGTTTTAATGGTATTGATGTTAAAAAAGGAATATTATCCGATATGCATAGTTTGATGTTCCATTGTTATCTCTGTGTATTGATGTGCAAAATTAACAGTGTGCAGAACTTAGACAAAATTGGTGGTCGATTAGTACGCAGCAAGCCATAGGTACTAACAATTTCTGACGCTGCACGAGAAATTTTAGTAAGATCAGGATGGATCACCTATTTTACACAGTTACAACAGCCCCATGAAACTTTGGCTATCTAATTTCTGCAGAATTTGCGGGAAGATCATTCCATAGTAAGAGGAAGGAAAATAATAGTGACAGATACAGTAATTGTAGAAGTATCTGGACTACCAGCAGTTGGTCCCATATGGACACATAAGAAAGTGAGACTTCAAGATGCCATGGCCACCTTTCGGGACAAGGGACAGAACCTGATCGTTAAAGGAAAAGGAGTCCAACCTTCATCTTTGGGGGAACCATGGATGAAACTAGCTAGAGTAGTGTAGAGATACATTACATATGACGAGAGAAAGGATGTGGTAAGACCATGCCACCTAAAATTATTATCAATATTAAAACAGAAATGTGCCGTAAATTTGCCTTCATATCTAAATTTTTTTGTTGCATGATGCTGCTAAAAGCATAAATAAATACCATCATATAGGTATTGTAGTGAGCCACCATTGTTTAATTCGATTAATAGTAAGTTATAGCCTTGCTCAACAACATACCAGTTGGGAAGAATTGGTGTTTTCCATAGATGGGGGACTAGCCTTACCAGCCCCAAAAAGAAAAAGAACTGCCAACACAGCAAGCAGGCCTCCAAAATGCAGACACTCCTCCAGATTAAGAATAGGCAGGGGAATGTTTGAGAACCTCCAGGGTAGTAGTAGCCAACCCTTAGAATTACTCAGTTCTGAAAATGAGCAACCTTCACAACCCGAAGGAAAAGATAACCAAGAGTCAGAATTGGAGGAAGAAATTGAACGCACTAGTGAAGAAGAGAGGGAGGGAACTGAACTTCCTTTAAACCCCACTGTAAGTCCACCACAAAACCCATTAATTAGGATGAATTGGCCCAAATTTTGACCAATATGAGTGAGTACATTCAGTGCCAAAGTCCGCTCAATCTCAATATTGAGTTGGAGAAATCACAGGAACACTCTTCCCACACCAAGAATTCATCAGAAGAAATAAATAACGAGGAAGAAGTAGGTGCAGAAGCCACTTAGGAAGTGGCAGACCAAACTAGGGTTACCCCTCCAACGGAACCTAGTCCAGATAATGTAAACACTGAAGAGAAGCTCCAAACAAAGGATATGGAAACCAGCTAGGGCAAAGGCACATCGCTCGAAGAGAAAAATCCAACTGAACGGCCGAGCCAAGAAAGAATAGAGACAGTTAGGGAAATAGTTGTTCCTCCTGAGAAGAAGAAGAAAAGTTAAATTAAGAGGCTGTGAAAGGAAAATCTCAACAAGAGTCCTAAAAACAGTGGATGCAGCCATACAAACTAAACCCCATGATACAAAGGTTGTGGAGACTCAAACCGAGCCCTTACGCATTCAATATGGTAAGGAACAACATGCAGCTGTTACAGACGCAACTGCCCAAATACAAAATTCATATGTCTGGGATAAAGATGTTTAAATAGAAGCACTATCCTCCAGCAATACGGCCACCTAGACATTTCGTGATAAAGAGACATAGACTATGGGCACTCGGAATTGTGATAAGAGTACCCAAATAAATCTTCAACCCAAAAATGTTTTGATAAACAACCACCTTGGTATAACAAAACTCCAAGAGGATCTGGCACAAGCTCATCGGACTATAGAGAAGCTTGACGAAGAGACTGTTCCTTAGAAGAAATACCAAGGATTACAGCAGCAATTAAGGAACATCAATGCATTAGAGAATGAAGCCTTCGATAAATATCAAAGGCTAGAAGAAAAAGTTGAAGAGGTAAAGAACAGTCTGAAAACAGTCAGGAGTCAAATGAATACTCTCTGTTCTTTATATACAAATGTTCTAGCATGTAGGTCACCTGCCAAAAACTATGCTTTATTTCTGTTAGAAAGATATTTACAGTTAAAAATTAAGGCTGTTAAGGCAAGGAAATCTATAAAATTAAAAAATGTTGATAAGTTTATAAATTGCTGTAAACACCATGGAGTAAAAGTTCAACGATTACTCTGTGAGTTTTATTTAACATAATTTTATATTGGAAGAAGAAATGGAGAAAAATCCCAGTCCTTTTGTGGGTGATGTACAGTTTCAAGCATTTATTTCATTTGATGTTAACCAGTTAAAGTGGCTCAAGGCCCATAATACTTTTCAGATACAAGAAAATAGGCTAGAACTTTGGGTTAGGGGTGAACCGAAAAACCCATTACAGCTGCTGGCTAAACATAAAAGCCTAATGAAAAAGGAAGGAGTGATCCAAACCCTAGGACCCATCCAAAAATAAATTTTCCAGCAAGGGGTAGAATATTTCCTCTCTATCAAAGACAATTCCTTGGTTGTAGCTAAATTCAGATGGAAGACTTCCAATCAGAATATACAAGATAGAGAGCCATTCAATTACAAGAACCTCAAGTTAGTTGCAGATCGTCTGGTTACCTATAGTAACTTCATTTTGAGGGAAGGCCTATATTGGCTTGGTTGTAGGTTTTGAAGCCCTATTATTTGGTATCCTGCATAAGGGTACAAGGCCATATATAAGTTTCCTGAAGGGCAAACAAGGCCCACGTTTGAAGTTTTAGCTACAAATCATGATTTTAGACCACTGCATGACAATATCCCTCTCTATCCTATTCTTTGATTTCTTTGCATGCAAATTACATGGTTTTCATGAGGCCACAAAAAAGGGTAAGCAGGGGGGTGTGTTGAGCTATGGAAAAGGTATGAATTTGCCATTTATTTCCTTATATTTTCCTTTTATCATAACTCCTTTTATCCCTAAGATGATAATATATCAAATAATTATAGCGAAACCTAGGGAGTTATTGATTATTGCAAATTAGTTAATTATTGTCTTTTTCCATGCAGAAAATAGAAGAAATGGAAAATTACCATTTTGAAGGAAAAGACAAAATAGAGTAATTGTTGTTCCTTCACCAGGAAGCCACATCCAGAAAACAGATGAGGATCGGAGCGCACAGTTAAGGATAAGGATGGAAAATCACATCATCAACATAAGAAGACAAAGGGATTGACTGGAGTTAGAATATGGAGCGTATCCCTCAGGATCTCTTGATCTTGAGGGATCGTTGTTTTATAGTCTATCTATTATTCCTTGTTTTATCCACCTGTCCATTATAAAAGGGACAATGCTTGTAAAGATTAGGGATGGATTATCAATTATCTTTATTCAAAACTCATTGTTGTATTTCTACTTTTATTATCAACTCTTATTGATTAAACCAGGGTACGATTGCTTGTAACATTTTCATATGATTAATACATAAGTCGGTTGTTGTTCCACTTGTTTATACTGAAGTAGTTCGGTGGTGTTTCACTAGCGGCTAAGGGCTCGGCCCTAGTGGATCCACTTTCTATCTATACCATTACTTTCAATCACAGTCGTGTGATGGTTTGGTTTTGTTTTCATTCATTTAAATCGCATTACTTTATTGTTCTTCGTTTCCAAAGTTTATGAATTGTCTTACTGTAATTGAATCACGTTGCCGTTCCTTTTCATCATAATAAGATTATTATATTGAGAAACTATATTGTTATGCTGTTCATTTCAATTATAAATCTTCGCTGTTCATTCCAGTAAAATGACTTTGTTGTTCATTGCAGATTGCCATTCGTTTCTATTAAATAAGATTGTTGTTCATTTCTACTAGATAACATTGATGTTCATTTCTTTTCTGAAAGTATTTGGTTTTGCCTTTTAGAATCATTATAGTTAGCACATTTATTCCATTTTATATTAGCAGCATTGTTGATTTGATTCCTTGACATTTCTCATTAGTCGCTTTAGTGTGGAGTGTGAGATCAACAACTGTAAAGAACATTGGCTACTATTGTCAGAGTTCTCAAATTGTGGATCTTGTTTATATTTGATTTCATTTTCATCAGTTGACAAAGGAAAGAGTTATTGCTACTACAGCCTTTACTGATAGTTGTTGTTAATTTCCGAGTGAATGATTTAGTTTCAGAGCATTAAATTTCTTTTATTTTCAAATAGGTTTTATTTCAAGCATTCGTTTACTCTTGTATTTGAAGCACTGTACTGCAAATTGCAAAATATTACTCTTGGATTAAATTGCCACCTTAGACTAAGTACACTCTTGAAATAGAAAATCATTCCTGGATTGATAATTAATGTAGGATAAATAGGAGTTAAAAAGACACCTATTATACCTCAACAATTACGTCATTATTTAAGGGTACGACTCTTGGAATGTCAATTTGAAGTTATCACATATGAGCAAATTCCTAGAGAATTTCATACCGTTTTTGATTCATTGGCAAACTATGTGTTAGATTGGCATCTGTTTCATTCACTATAGATACATGTATGAAAAGTAAAAATTTACAGAGTTAAAAATTTACAAAAACACTTAAAAAACATTTACATCATAAAATACCAAAATATCTGTAGATATATATATATATATATATATATATATATATATATATATATATATCAAATCTAGTCTTTTACATCAAAATATTCCAAAACTTGGGTGTTTTAAGGTAAAAATGGCTACTAAGCCTAGCTATAAACACCCACTAGCTATGTCAAAGCACCTGCTAAATAGAGCCTACTACTCCTGAAATGATAACACTGCTCTAGCTATCCTTCGAAGAGGAACCAAAAACCACTCAGGCACACCAACTATGTGTCATTGCATATGAGCGGGGATCTCGCTCATAGGGAGGGGGGGCACACCCATTCTCAAGCCCTTCAGGTTCCTCAAAACTTCATGAAGACTATCAGCATCACCCCCTCCAGCAGGTAGTTGGCCTCCCCACCTCATATGGCTAGGTTCACCAGCAAGTCGTACTGGCGCCACATTTGTGTTAAGCAAAAAGCCTCATGTCAATGCTTGTTCACCCCTAAAATCAACAAAAACATAACATAAATATTCAAAAGCATAAAAATACTTTAAGTACTCTCAAAAATCATTCTAACCTTGAGGACCCTAGTTGGTCCCAGGATGCACCATCAAGTCAGGGTCACTGGTGAAGTCCATGCCCTCACAAGCATTATTGAAAATCATCACAATCTGGCCACGGAGCGACTCGAAGAACTCTTCCTCGAAGAAATGTCGGATAGGTCCTCCTCCTGTGCAAGAATCAAGTAGTGACCATTGCCCCTGTCTCAGCTACCTCAGATCAAACGGACCTAAGTTCATCCTTGGGTGCATAACAGGTACCCTCTCAAGTATGAATGAGACAATGAGAGTGCCATACCCAAAACTTTGTTGGGTTTGAGTCTTGCATGCGGTCACTTCTGCCTTCAACTGGCGAAGCACTAATTCACACTAGTGGAACATCTGACGCTAGACACAGTCAACTGCAAGCAATAGTTGGGCCTTTGTTGCAACATGGGGACTCTTTGACCCCACTAAACTCACAATCAACCATAAGATGGCCCTCATAGATCTGTACCTAATCCTCTCTATAGGGACTCTGTTGCTGACAAGTCCACTCATAGGGATACACTAAGATTGGACCAGCTCTAGGGTGGATCGAGGATCAGGCCTACCCTCAGTCAGGTTTGCTTGTGCTCCTTGGCACAACAAACCAATCAAAAATTAAATATCATCACGGTCAATGGCCAACTCATGATCTACAATCCTGAACACCTACGCATGTTCATCCCAGCGCTGGATAATCCATCTCAACAATTCCTCTTGCCATTTCATCAAGTCCAAATTCACATACTTTATCAAACCATAGTGGCCCAATGCAATTATGCATAATGGATCATTTCATATCAGCAATTCCGGGCTATCATGAGCCCATTCTCTCTAAAGGCTAGTCATAATGGCATGAAACCTGTGAAAAACAACCCAAAAATCAGTCAAAATGGGGCAAAAAAGCTTATGGAATCACTGCATGGTGTATCAAAATGCACTCTAAGGCTTTATATCCCCCCCAAGTGGTACACAGGGAGGATTAACGCCCTCCAGCAGGTCGTAAAAAGCGTTTAATGCTCCCTACAGGCCTACCAGAGGGCATTACTGTAAAAATACTGAGTTAGTGCTCCCCAAATCTACAAAAATTCAACCTAGAAACTGATAAGAAAGGTTAATTAAAGAAAATATTATGGTTTTGGAATTTACCTGGGATTGACGGCACATTGAATGGTCGCTCGGATCTCTCGTAATCGTGCATGGAAAATCTGCTCCTCTTTGACTCTAAAATGCTCTCACAGTTCTCAAATAGTGAAAGTGGTGAATGTGAAAGCTCAAGAACTTTCTTATCTTTATGTTTGGAGACATGATTTATTAAAATCATTAAAGAGGAAGTAGTCCATTCCCCGTGATTTTTATCATGCATGACCCCATGTTGACATAAATTGTTGCTTTTCCCTACTTTGTTTGTGAAAGTACTTTTAAGAATGAAAGGTAGCAATCACTGCATGTAATTATCAATGAGTGCTTTCTTTTACGGGATATTTTCTCTCTCTTAAAATCGAAAAATCCCTGAGTTTTTCGTTGTTGGGCTCGTTAAACACATACGAAAATGGTCTGAGAAACTCTTTTTTGCTCTTTTTCTAGCTCATTAAACTAAAAAGGATGATTTGAGCATTGTTTTTAGGTGCTTTTTTCTCGCTCATAAAACTTAAAAAATCCCGAGTTCCTTCTTCAAACTCATTAAACACTGATGAAGAAGCGCAAAGTATTCTTTTAGTTACTTTTCTCACTCATTAAACTGAAAAATCCTAAGTTTTTTTCACCGGGCTTGTTAAAAATCTACGGCAACAACAAGAGAAGTTGCTTTTTTGGGACCATTTCTCGCCCTTAAAATCGAAAAATCCCTGAGTTTTTCCCTTCTTCGGGCTCGTTAAATCTATGAAGAAGGAATGAGCAGTTCTTTTACCTCTTTTTCCTTGCTCACTAAACTGAAAAAGATACTCTGAGTTTTCTTCATTTGACTCATTAAAATTCGGTGAAGGTATTGAGTTTTTCATCACGTGACTCATTAAAAACTCACGACGAATATCGAGTTTAGTCCGTGTCCTCGTACTCGTAACAAAATGAGGTCAACATCTATTGAGCATAGGTTTCTCTTTATCTGGACTAAATAGATTAACTCACAGAAAAGTAACCGATCCGGGTATACTATTAAACCTTTGTCGCACTCGGTTAACAACTATGACAAAGGGACCACCCCGGAGTCATTATTTACGATCTTTTCAGATTCTCTAAGTATGAAAAGACCACTGAGTTGTCTTGTCTACACTCATTAAATTACATAGACAAGTTGTAGAGTCACTCTTTTTACGATCCCTTTCAGACTCTTAAAACATGAAAAGATCGACGAGTTTTCCTATCTAGACTCATTAAACTAATTAGATAGGGCATAGAGTCGCTCTTTTTGTGGTCCTTTTCAGACTCTTAAAATATGAAAATATCAATGAGTTTACCCATCTGGACTCACTAAACTAATCAGATGGGGAAAGTGGACAATACAACTGTGTTCAGTATTTGAAAGCATGGTTTGGCAGCAATCGTTCCCTTGAACATGGCACTCCCTCAGATAAACCTTCCTTGTGACGGCCTCTCAATATGAATCTTATCATCTTATGATTTTAGCCTATACACCCCGATTTTCTTACATCTCTGTACCCTAACACTCTTTGGTATTCATGAGTCTAGTGCTACATGGTTAAAACCATTGTCGTGCCTTCTATTGTTCAAGAGAAAACATTTTTTCTTTTGTTTCCTCCATCAACCAATCAAGCATATCCTTTCATCATGCCCTCTGTCGTTTTGACCCAATGCTCAAAGATTCCTCAAAAAACAAATCATTCTTGTCCCATTTCGTGACGATTGATGTAGGAAACATTATTGCCTACCTTTCGACATGTATCTTTCTATCGACTTCAACACTCTATCTAGGAAAAAGACATAGAAACACTTCAGTGCCTTGGTACTTGTAGACATCAGTGGCAGGTCACCTTGTATTTGATCAGGAGTTCTCATTATTGGCTCCTGGTTAAACGATTCTACAGGTGTTCGATGAAAAAACATTTTTCACACTCGCTAGATTGTACTGTGCATCTTGGAGACCATCACCATTATTGGTGGCCTTCCTCGCATCTATTAACAGTCTCCATTATTGATTGGTAAGCAGATGATTTTGTGCATGTTCAACATCAATTCATATATTCACATGTATCGATCTATGCTGCTCGGTGAAGTGGAAATCAAGACCTTGGGTAGAGGCTCGCATCACTCAGCCTTTTTTCCTCTCCCAAGTTGCGAATATTGTTTTTGGAGACAACTCATTAGAATCATCCTATTATGACACTGGTTCCGCATTGTGCTTATCGGTGGCCAACATCGTCATATCTCTTTTATGATAAAATCACTCTGACATAGCTACTAAGTGTAGGAATTCCCGACTGAGTACATAATTTTAGTTGTTTTATATATATGTGTTGTATTAGGTTTCCCGTACTACCCGAAGCTCCATTCTTCTCTCTCTTTTTGTCAAGAAGGAATAGAACAGTTAACTATAAAGTGTTTTGGCCATCCTCACAGCCTCTGATCTCACACTTTAGGGGGTATCTATTATACAGGAAAATGACCTCCTCATTAGTTTAGAGGGCAAAGACAGGATGATTGAAGCAATGACCAAGTTCACAAGCCTTGTTTCCAAGCTAACAATGTCTATACACTAGCAACATGCTTTATAAAGCTTCTCAACAAGCCTAAGGTAGCATTAGTGACCCAAGTAACTATACTCGTTACCTTGGGAGCAGCGTTAGTGAACCCTAATGAGGATCTAAGGGTCAAAGGAGTGGATTGACTAAGAAATATCCCTATATTCTCTCCTAAATCAACTCAGAAAAGCAAGGAAACATACAAGTTCGACCTATTTGGGGGATTACTAATCCTAATGTAGTATGCAAATGGGAAATACCTCAAAATAATGGCAACATCATTTCTTTTACCTAAAGAAACTCATGGAGAAACTTGGAAACCGTAACCTCACATGCTACATAAGCAGACCTAGGGCTATTGTGAAAGGGGTCAGATCATTTGAATGGATAGCTTACTTGATTGTTGAGTAGAGTCTTAAACTTAAGCATAAGAAGTTGGCAAGAAGGGAGAGAGAGAGAGGAGTTGGAGGGGTAAGGGAAGGTTGATGCAAACAATGGTTGTAATCACTCTTTTGACATTAATATAGAACTGCAGTTGTACTATTTACTTCGTGGTGTTGGTACTACAATTCATTTATATGTTTATTCAATGTATTTTAGCATGAGTAGCTTAGTTATGTGAAACTAGATGTCTTTTGTATATTCATGCATTGATTATCAAGTTTTTATGCTATGATTACGCTTGTCTTTTCTATGTGTAGGACTTGATCTGGAGCTGGCTTAGGGGACTGCTGCCTAGCTGCATTGCGCTCTCCAGCAACTTTACACAGAGACTCGAGGTAATGGATCCATCCCACTTTGATAGTTAGTTGTTGAATATGGACATGCATGTATCTTTGTGACAACTGCAGATAATCTTACAGTCTGCCAAGGGTCTCGGGAAGACCCTTGAGGGTTCCTTCATTCTCCATACACCGTGCATTAATCCCTATAGCAATCAACATCATAGCGAAAGAATTTTTGATGTAGGTGACTGGGTATTCCTATGGATACAACCATATAAACAAATGTCCCTCAAGCAAGCTAAGAAGGATAATAAATTATCACCAAAGTATTATGGTCCATACAAGGTGTTGCAAAAGATTGGTACTATGGCATACAAATTGTTAGAAAAAATATATATTATAGAGCAATGGAACACATAAAATATATTGCAGAAATATAAACACAAAAAACACAACAAACAAGAGAGAAACAGATATAAGTGGTTCACCCAATTTGGGCTACGTCCACGGAGAAACAACCAGTCCTTCATTTTATATTATCTAGAAAACTGAAGAGATACAACCTACAACAGATCCGCTGTAATTCCCTCTTTGCTCTCACACAATCTCCTCTCTCTTTCTCACTCAGAATAAATATATTCATAGATGCAATATAATTCCCTCATATATAGCGAGGGGTTTCCCTCTAGGACAAAAACCCTAAATTAAACATAACTTCTATTGTCACATCTTTGCCTAATTGTTACACAAAAATATCGTCACCATGACTATTTGCAGTCAGTATGGGTCTATCAACACTTGTACTGTCCTCCTAAGCAAGTCTCAGACCTCAGCTCTTCAAGTCAAGCTTTGAAAATGAGAGAAAGACATTAAAAATCAACAAAGCTCTGGTTCCGCACTTTCTCTCACTGTTGCCTGCGGTCCTGCACCCCTTGTTCACATAACCTGCGGACCTACCTGCTCTGTCCCTAAAGGAGTGGGTGCGGATCCCTGTGAAAGTGAAAAAGGCACAGGTTTATTCTAAAAAACTCACTTTGGGTTAATTCTAGATGATTCTAGAAGGAATTTTGACGTGGATTGGTCGCTCTTAGGTGGTTCATGCATCCCAAAAGAGAAGGAGCTAATCCCTTGATGAGAGGAGCTATCCTTTTGAAGGAGGGCTTTATCCCTTTGAAGGAGGACCTAGTAACTTCCCTCCATTGCACTATAAATTAAGGCATTGGGCTGGTTGCTAGAGAGGTTAGAAGCTGAACATTTTTTAGGGTAAATGATGGTGGAATTGAGACTTCCTAGTTAAGCTTGAGAGGATAGATCACATACCTTTTTGGCTTCATTGGGAAGAGAGTGAAACTTGTCAAAGTAGAGGAGACTTCTTGTTGGACCCTGGGAGGAGCTTATACAACATCAAGGCACAGGTTGTAAAGTTCTTCTTTGATTTGAATTAATACAATCAGATCCATTTTTCTCAACAAATTGTCTTATGTCATTTGTTTCATGAATTCCTTGATCATCATGTCAAGTATGCTTTATGATATTGGCTTTTCAGGTGCTATTTAATTTGTTTTCTTGTTTGTGTTTGCAGATTCGCGACAAGGGAGCTCATTTGGATCAAACGAGCGAGGCTTCCAAAAACACTCATTGGAACCAAGGTAGGCCTAAAACACTTGTTTGCCTTTGTTTATAATTGCATATTTAGAGAAAGATAGTTTTTGATTGGCTTGCTTGTCACTAGATATCTTTAGATACTAGGGAGGTCGACCTTGCCCGCAAGATTGACTCATTCCATGTGACAAAATGGCGACTCCGCTGGGGCCTTGATTTTTTCCTTATTTTTACTTTGACCTGAGAAACTGTGTTTTTGTTTATGTTTTTGGCTTGTTGTGTGTGGAATTGGGTAGATTTAGTAGATCTAGGATTATTTTTTGTTTTTCATAACTTTGGGAGAGGACCGCACCCTCGGCTTGCAACACAGTAAGGACCTATCCGCACTTTTGCTTTTCACACCGAGCGGTACCACACTTGTGTGAACTGTGGGCCTGCGAACCCTACTAAAATTTTGAAAAACTTAATATTTTCTCTTTCAGTTAGTTTAGTTTTTGCTTAGATGTTGTTATCCACTGCCCAGACCTGCATGTGACTTGTTAAGAAATTTCCTTAGGTTAATTCCATTGGTGTTAGGGTTTTAGGTGAAATTCCTAGAAGTTTTGATTGCTGGGCTTGGTTTTCATTTTGGTCTTGTAGTAGCTCAAAGCTTAGAAGCTGTAGAAGCCTCAGATCACCTTGGTTTTTACTGGCCTGCTTATGAGTCTGACCATTTGCAAAATCTACCTTTGTTGAGGAATCCACCTTGTGTTTTCTCTTTGCGAAACTTCAAAAATCTTGTGTTAAAAGTTTGGATTTCATTTTTAGAAAAGAAAACGAAAATTGGTTGTTTTTTTACTGATTTGTGATTCTGCATAAATTGGTCCTTAGTTTGCATATAGCTAAGTAAAACATCCTTGAAAAAGACATCTTGTAAGCTTTGACTTCAAATAGTTTTTTATAGTTTATAGATCTCAAGATTAGTTATTTCCATAGTTTTGAGTGTTTTATAAAAAATATAATAAAAAATATCTTTTGAAAAAGTTTGTTTTTGTAGTGTTTGAGTATTTTGAAAGAAAAGAGAAATTTTTGTGAAAATAACTAGTTGTCTCGTTTTGAGTGCATTGGAAAAGATAAAAAGCTCTTATTTTAATTTGTTTGTTAAGAAATATTTGTGTTTACAAGCATTTGCATTCTCAAACTCTTTCCTAGCTAGAAGCTCATTGAAGGGAAAAGATTGCTTAATCATCTTAAGTGCATTTTTTTTAGTGATTTCGAGTCGAGTCTTTACACCACGAGTTTCATCTCCGCACCTCTTGACTTAAAGAAAAACCAATAAAAATAACACTTATATCAATCTAGTAATCTTTTTGTTTCTAGGGCTCTAATACACCAACATAGCTTAGGCTAGTGTCTTGGAGTAGGGAGTAATTAACTCTCCAAGACAGTAAAACAAACAAGTAGTTGTATCTTGCGGTAGGAGAAAAATCCAATTGTTGCATTTATGCTTTGGGAAAGCTCCTCTTAAAGGAGAAGCACGAGATCGTGTCCGAACTAGTGTGGGAATCAATCCTTCCTCATTGGGAACGATGCCAGATATTCATGTATTAAAAACGGTAAACCTCGGATTAACCATTGTCGAGGAGCCTGGGGTCACTTGTTGGTAAACCCTGGATTATGTCAAGGAGCCTTCAAGGGGATTGAGCTTGTTACTCTGACCTTGCGTGCGTATCGGATCGTAGACTGTTCCCCTAGGTATATTTGTTTCCGTTGGTAACCTTAGTGACCATATTCTATAGGATTCTTCCTGAGGTGACAGTGGTGGGAAGATCCCACTGTACCTAGAGCAGACGTCGGCTAGATGCACTTGGATTTTCTGGGGGGTTCTCTTCACTCAAGACGGTTTAGTGGAGGAACTTGTGCCAGTCTATTCATTAAGCAGGTTGCGGGGTAACTGTTCCAACTGCCATTTCTGTATTGAACTATGCGACGTTGGGTTTCATCACCAACTAGTGTCTTCAGTACCGAAAGTTACTGTTTGTGTGTGGTTTGATCTCCTAGATTCTTTAAGCGTGTGATTCGAATTTTTTTGGTTCTTTAGAGACTTTAGGTGGTTTTCATTGAGATTTTTCTTTGTTTTTGTGTGGAGTAGTTAAAATATTTAACCGTGGCTAAATTACCGAGGAAGTCCCGTAGACTTCGGGGCCAACCTCCTAAGTTTTCACCGAGCCAGCCTGAAGGGCTAAGAGCCCTGGTAACTCCTAGAGATAGTAGAGTTGGGTCACCTGAAGAAGGAGAGTCTTCTTTAGTTGTACATCCTAATTTTCAAGCTTTAGTAGCAGATTATAATCCACAATCAGTGTCTATTTCCGAAATTACTGGTAGCTTTTCATCTACTAGTGATATAGGTGAAGAACCTGAAATATCTGAACCTGAAAGTGAATTTGCTGCCACTCCAACATCGGGGTTTGCCTCTCCAACTTCTAGTGGTCCTGGTTCACCCAGGGTCGAAAGAATAATTACCCAAAATCTTCCTTCTGGACTAATAGCTATTGAAGAACTTGCTACTCCGGAAGAAGAAGTAGGTGTTCCTATCCTTGAAAATCAACCTATTATCGAACTTAGGGAGCGTGAATCAATCTTTTACAGTCCACCTAGGAGCAGTGCTTGGTATCTTTCATTGACTAACTTTTTGGAAAACCCGGGACTAAGTTTTTAACCACCTCGTATTCCTTATCACCCAACACCTAGAGGTAACTATCCTCCGTTAAATATGTCAAGACAGTCATCCATGTTTTCTCAATCGCCAAAAACCTTTTTTTACGACGACCCTTATTAGTCACTTTCTGGTACTTTTGCGGGAGCATCTCCTTAACCTATTGAACAAGGGTTATTAACTGGAAATAATGGTACTAATCCGTTGAGTGTAGAAGATATTCTCATGATGTCAGGTACTATTCCTAATCCTCAACCTCAAGGTGGCCAGTTACCGCCTAGGGGGTAGCCTCAAATTCCTCATGTATCCCCTGGGGGGCAACCTCAAGGTACCCAATTTGCGCCTGGGGGGCAACCTCAAGGACAGTACATACCTACGGGACAGTACGTTCCTCAAGGTCAACCCCAGACTCAATATGTACCTCAAGGCCAACCCCAATATCAATATGTACCTCAAGGTCAACCCCAGTATCAGTACGTGCCTCAGGGTTATCAACCCCAAGGTTAGTACTTGAACCAAGGTTTTCAACCCCCTTCCGGTCAATCATATGTTCAAGGATCTAGAAATGTACTGTTGAATTATCAACCCTACCCTCAACCCGGTTATGGTCCTCAATATTCTCAACCTGTTATGGGTCTGTACCCTGGAATGAACTTAGTGTGGGATCCATCTCAAACTCAACAGGTCTTGCAACCGAATGTACAGTTGTCATCCCAAACTGGACAACCCTTAGTTTCTGGTTCACCCCAGCAACCTGTCTAGTCAACTATTCAAACTTCTGTACCCTTGGTAGTTTCTTAGCTTGGGCCTAGTACGCCTCATACTTCGCCACAAACGGCTGCTGCAACATCTGTTCAATCTACCCCACCTACTTCTGGAGTATCGACAGCTCCAGTTTCTACTGTCCCTGTATCAACTCCTCAGACATCTTTACCTCAGTCTGGATCCACAATTCAAACTTCGGTTCAGATGCCTGTAGGACAACCTGGTTCAAGTACGGTTGTCACTAGTCAACCTCAATTTACTTATCAACCGTACCAAGGACAGTACCAATTCGGTCCTGTTGTGCAGCAGCCAGTCTATCAGTATCAACCGTACCTTGGGTATACATATCAACAACCTCAACAACCCCAGTATGGTCCGGTTAATCCTGGTTTTCCGGGAGGATACAATATCCCAAATGCAATTCCAATTCCTAGCTATCCTGGATATCCTCCTCCTGGGGCTGGTCTCATGACCCATAGTTTTAGGGACCCTAATCGTCAGTTACCATTTATCGCAACTTTGGACTTGCCTGACTTGTCGTGCCTAACGAATGATCCAATTAACTATCTTCCGTTTTGGCCGCCAATGTCGAATAAGTTGCCTAGTGATATTCCTAAGTTTGAAGGAAAATCAGGAGAGGACTCGTCGAACCATGTGATGACTTATCACCTCTGGTGTGCGTCTAATTCCATTTCAGATGATTCAATCCATTTAAGGCTTTTCCAGCGCACTCTAATTGGTCTTGCGGCCAAGTGGTACATTGAGTTACCACGAGCCACATTTTATAACTTTAGTCAGTTAGCTACTTCGTTTTTAACTCATTTTCAGTTGCTAGTCAGATATGAAAATGGCATGGAATTATTAACTTCATTAAAACAGTCGACGTCCACTTACATTTTAGATCACATTCATGAATGGAGACGTAGACGACATTTAGTGAAGGTTTTTATTCCGGATCAGATCTTAGCTGAATGGTTTGTAAAATCTTTATTGCCAAAGATCACTAAGGATGTAGCTAAGGCCGGAGTCGTTACTGAGGAGCAAGTAATTGCTCAAGCATGGTACCTTGACTTAGTTTATACTCAGTCAGGTACGTTACACTAGAAAATCCCTGATCTTCCCAAGCAAAATCAAATCGTTGCAGCTCCTTCAGTTTCTAATGCCGCTGACGGTATGATTGGTACGGTTAATACCAAAAGTAAGAAGAAATCTTCCAAGAATTCTTCTCCTATCATAACCTTGCTAGATTCTCTGAAGGAGATTCTTCCACGGAGATTTCCGCTGATATTCATGTTGTAGAGTCATCTACAGCCAAATCAAAATCCGGTGGTAAGAAGAAAGGGAAGAAGAAAAATAAAATAGACAAAAATTCGAAAGAGAAACCAGAAAAAGCGGAATCAACTGATGAAAAACACAAACCTTGTTATCCTTGTCTCATTTGTGATGAAGAGAATTTTACAAGAGACTGCCCTTATCATGTAGAGGTTGCGAAGGTTGTCAAAGGTTCCCAAACTCCTGTTGTTTTGAAGGATCCTTTTCCAAGTCAAGACAGTAAGATGATAGGTTCTTCCTCAAATGCCAATGAAGAACCCATATTGATGATGTCCCATGTTAGGATTGCGACTCGATCACATGATTATGGTAGTAAAAGTCCTGTTGATGGTAAAGAAGCAGAATCTTCTCATTCTAATCCATCAACCTTAGCTCCCGGTTCCGATCCGCTATAGATCGAGAAACCTAATCCAGACTTAGTAATCAAACCGCCCGCCAAGGGTATACTTCGAAAGTCAGCTTTCAATCCACATGCGAGAGCGGCCCAGAATTATAACATTGTTGAAGATTTAGCTGTTTCACCTTCAGCAATGTCGGCTTTGGAAGTGCTGCAATCGTGTCCAGCACAACGTAAATTACTTTTGTCGGCTATAGGATCTGTTGACGTTTAGGACTCGAACCTTATAATTTTCAATCTAGAAAATAGTACACCATTCTTACCTCATCAAATGGCTTTCCAGATCCCAGTGATAGTAAAAAATAGACCTATTCATAGGACTGTGATTGATGAGGGAGCCTCAACGTGTATTATGTCGATACATTGTTGGAGATCGCTTGGTTCTCCTTCACTAAATCAATCCCCGACGATTCTAAAGGCCTTTGATGGCTGTGGCTTTCATCCTTTTGGCATTCTATAGTATTTACCTATAGGGGTAGAAGGAAAAACTGTTAATCTAGATGTGGAGGTGGTTGATGCCCCTTTAGATTACAACCTTCTCTTGGGTCGTAGTTGGACTTACGCTAAGATAGCTGTCGTTTCATCGATTTTTCGGGTTATAAAGTTCCCTCATAATGGAAAGATCATAACAATAGACCATCTGGCTTACTTTTCATCCGACCCAGCCTCTTTTGAAAGCA
The DNA here is from genome assembly GCA_031772625.1 of Pinus tabuliformis. Taxonomy (NCBI): domain Eukaryota; kingdom Viridiplantae; phylum Streptophyta; class Pinopsida; order Pinales; family Pinaceae; genus Pinus; species Pinus tabuliformis. The sequence continues at coordinate 740,169,394 of CM062820.1, read as the reverse complement.
TTCAGCATGTCGGCAAAACGACTATCCCGTATAAGGATGTTGGAGTAGGACTAGTTAAAGATGCCGGTTTACTGGGAACTTTTCCTTTTCCTCCTATCAACGCATCGTCTTCTTTTGCAACCATTCATATGATTTCATCAGACACCATTGTTTATGATGATCCTTGGATCGTACCTTCCGGATCTGAGATAGAGTCATTTGGTGATGTTATGCCTTTGAGTCCATATGAAATTGTGTATCAAGCCGTGCAGTTGTTTTCCGACCCATCTTCAACCAAAATTGACTTAATGAATGTGGTCCATGAGGAATCACTTTTCACATCAAACTCAGATTCAACAACGTTTTCCGAACTTGTTCACTCTGATGAGCAAATTCGTGAAATCCTATGTGTCGATGATTTACCATGGGAAGATCTCCATCATAGATCTTCGTTTTTACCCGAGAGTGATCGTTTTGAAAATGATTTTTCATCAATTTTTACGATTGAATATGTCAAGGAACCTCAGAATCCAATTAAAAATCCTGATTCAGAATTAAATTTGGGAAACATTTCTCAAACTATTCCTATTGATATTTCGGTTAAGCCTGGGATTGTTGAAAACATTCATATAGGTGCCTCGTGTACGGAAGATGAAATTCAAATATATAAGGCCCTATTTCAATAATTTTGTGACGTGTTTGCCTGGTCATATGAGGAAATGCTAGGAATCGACCCCTCAATTGTTGTCCATGAAATCAAAACTTACCCGGATGCTAAACCGTCCGGCAACATTTGTGTCAGATTCACCCGAGAAAAGCTACTGCTATTAAAGCGAAAGTTGAAAAATTACTCAAAGCATGTTTCATTTATCCGATTCCGTTAACGGATTGGGTATCAAATATTGTTCCTGTTAACAAAAAGCAAGGGACAATAAGAATATGTATCGATTATAGGGACATTAATCGAGCCTGTCCAAAGGACAATTACCCAACTCCCTATATCGATCAAATCATTGATGATTGTGCCGGCAATGAAATATTCTCCTTCATGGATGGTTTTTTCGGATAAAATCAAATCAATATTCTACCTGTCGATCAACCAAAAACGACTTTCATTTGTCCATGGGGGACATTTTCTTATTGCAAATTACCATTTGGGGTCAAGAACTTTTCAAAGGGCCATGTCTTATGCGTTTCATGACATCAAGCACATTGTGCAACCCTATCTCGATGATTTGCCTATTCATTCATTACATCGAGCTGATCATCTCATCCATTTACGAGCAATCTTTATGAGGTGTAGGCATTATCGAATTAGGTTGAATCCGCACAAGTGCGTTTTCTGTATAGAAACGGGTCGGTTACTGGGGTTTGTTGTTTCGAAAGCCGACATTTGCGTCGACCCCTCGAAGGTTGAAGCTATTGTCAAATTGCCTCCTCCTTCGAGTCTTCACCAACTCCAAATTTTGCAAGGGAAAGAAAACCTTTTACGACGATTCATTCCTAACTACACCGAGGTCACAAAGGGTTTTACCTGGTTGTTGAAACAGAATACTCCATTCTTTTGGGATGAGATAGCTGAGAAATCTTTTGATGCGCTAAAACACGCGTTGACCCATGCACCGTTATTGCATCCTCCCAACTACAACCAGGACTACTTCTTGTATCTCGCCGCTTCCCATTCCACCATCGGGATGGTGTTAGTTCAGGAAGATGAAATCAGTACTGAACATGTGATATATTACCTTAGTCAAACGTTAAATCCAACTGAGCTAAAATACTCACATGTGGAGAAATTGGCATTGGCAGCCGTTCAAGCTGTCCAACGTTTTCGTCATTACATTTTACTATGCAAGACTACAGTAATTTCTGATTGCAACCCTATCATCTATATTTTGACCAAGCAATTGCTAGGGGGCAAGTACTCCAAATGTATTGTGATCCTGCAGAAGTTCGACTTGGAATTTGAAAAGTCTAAGTCAAAGAAATCTTTAGTTTTTGTAGAGTTAATGTGTGACTTCCCACGTGCTGACACGGAAACTATGGTGGAGGAGCCCATTGCGGACGAATCCTTGTTTCTAATCAGCACTTTAGATCCATGGTATGGGGATATCATCATTTATCTCCAGACCCAATCCTTTCGGCCAGAAATTTCAAGGTTAGAACGTCGAAAAATACAATTCCAGTCCCAACAATTCAGGATTATTGGAGATACTCTTTATTGCCGTGGGGTAGACTCTGTTTTTCGACGTTGTTTAACTCATGAGGAAGCTGAAAGGGTTCTAAATGACTGTCACTCTAGAGCATGTGGTGGTCATATGTCTGGGTATGTCACAGCCCAAAAGATATTGTGCGCTGGCTACTTCTGGTCGTCTTTGTTTAAAGATTGTATTAACGCGCTCCGAAAATGCCACAACTGCCAAATTTTTGATCGAAAGATGCACGCTCCACCTGCTTCTCTCCACCCTATAATTGCCATTGGTCCTTTTGCCAAATGGGGTATCGATTTTATTACATGTAACCCTCACTCGGCCGGGGGGCATGCATATATTATCCTTGCAGTAGATTATTTTACCAAGTGGGCCGAGGCGATGCCTACATTTGAGGCAGACGGAAAAACAGCTGTGATTTTCGTGTTCAATCATATAATTACTAAGTTTGGTGTTCCACAAGTGATTATCATGATCATGGGTGTCATTTTCAAAATGTTATGATGACTGAACTTACAGGCCAGCTTGGCTTGCGTCACGATAGTTCAACTCCTTATTATCCACAAGCTAACAGTCTGGTTGAATCCATCAACAAAGTTCTAGTCATTATGATCTGACGAATCATTGGGATTCATCAGTCGAATTGGCATAACATGCTATTTTCAGCGCTTTGTGCGTATCGAACCTTAGTAAAAACATCAACAGGGTTCACTCCTTTCCAACTAGTTTATGGTCTGGAAGCTGTGTTACCCATTGAATGTGAAATCCCGTCATTGCAAATGGCCATCGAGTTACTTCCAGCCACTTCCGAAGAGGAAAAATATTTGTTATACTTGGCTCAGCTAGATGAGAATCGACGCGATGCTGCATTAGCGATCAAAACTCATGCAAAACATATAAAAGCTCAGTATGATCGAAATGTGACCCCTCGAAATTTTTTGGAAGGAGACCTAGTCTTATTGTATGATCAAGCTAATGATAAATTAGGCACTGGAAAATTCATACCTATGTGGCATGGTCCCTATGTTGTCAAGCGAAAGCTAGCAAAAGGGGCCTATGAATTGGTAGACTTTGACGGGGACTCTTTAGGTAAACCCAGAAATGGTCTTTACCTGAAGAGGTATTATGCTTAAAAAATGGTTGTGGAGACTTTTAGTTAGGTTAGCTTTCTTTCTAGCTTGTGTGTTTTAGTTTTAAAAAGTGTGCTTAGCTTAGAGAGTGTTTTTCGTCATTATTCCTGCTTATCTTGGTTTTACTCTTGATATTGCAGATGTTGATGCCTCTCCAAACATACATTGGTTTCGCTGATGGTGCTTGTCGTAATACACCGAACATTTCTTCCGCAGCTTGGGTTATCTATTCGCCCTCTGACGAGTTGTTATCTATCCATGGAGTAACCTTCGGTCAAACAACGAACAACATTGCCGAGTATAGTGCAGTGATTGAGTTATTATCTGAATCTATTTCATTTGGGATTCGGAGTTTGATAGTGAGGTTAGATTCTGAATTCGTTTTATTACAGCTTAATAGAGTATATTCCATTAGAAATCCAGTGTTATTGAGATTATTTTTGAGAGTGCGTCTCTTGGAACGTGAATTTGATTATATTGAATATCAGCATATTATGAGATCTTTAAATACATTTGCAGATGCAATTGCTTCTCGAATGTTAAGAAGACAATTGCAATTATCATACATGTAAATTTAAAAGCATTCCATAATATGTTTTACAAGATAAGTCGGTAATAGTGATATAGCATAATATAGGAGTGTGTCAAAATATACATCTTCCTCAATCATAGGTTGAAAAACACCTTATGATTGACAAAAATGATAAGTACAAAAAGCAGAAAAATGTCATATGTGTCTACAATAGGCGATCATCCTATCACTGGTGATGATCTCAATAAGAAACCACTGCACGGGCCACCTTACAAAGGAACCTCCTAAAAGGTCCTAGGACCCCAATCACATAGCGCTGAAGTCGACGAGGAATGTCATCTATGCCGGTCTCCAGAATGTCTCCTGTCAAGCGCTCTAGATGGCTCTCCAATTCGGCCAAAGTCTCTGTTGATTTGTCCTATGGGGCTGGTGCCGCTACAGCTAGATGTTTCCTCTTGTAAGGCCGGAGAGCGGCTGGTCGCTGTGGACCTACATCTGCATTTGGAACTTTTTACTATCAATTTTGGGATGAGATAAAAACAAAAAAAAATTAAATTAGGAAAATGTTGAAAATGATTTTACTTAAGTCATCCCATTGCTCTCCCGGTGGAAGAGCCATGTCTGGGTCACCGCGAAAATCTACCCCAGCATAAGGAAAGTCCTAAACAGCAAAAACCTGGTTTTCCAACCAATGGAAATACTCAGGTTTGAATCGAACAACCTCTGTCCCCTCGTCAGGATGACGGGCCATAACTGCAACCCATCGCATTATTTTGGGCTCTCGAGGAAGTCCAGCTCCAACAGTGAGGTGTTGTGGGACCAACATTGGGACCCTCTCCAGACCAAAGCTCACAACTAAAGCCCCATATCCAAAGGTCTTCAGTTGTCCATTTTTGGCTCTGGTCAGTTGGCCTTTTACATTAGCCAACACAGCATTGCACCAGTTGAAGATGGTGCCTCGAAAGCAGTCAACTGCCATCCGCATCTGGGATCCAATGGCAATATGTAGTGTGGTGCTCCCACAGAGCCTGGTAACAGTAAACGCGATCACCATGAGTTCAGGACGGGATATGGTTTTGATGTCTATTCCTTTGTCTCTAGTCTGGTTGTTGCAGAACTCTAGCCGGAGGCTATCGATAGACTGGCCACCTGGCGTAGTCCCGAATAGAGTCAAGTCTTCGCCTCTCTTAGGAAAACCAGTCAAAAATTATATGTTTGCTGGCTCAATTTCGAGCTGGTGGCCACCAATGAAGAAGCACTGGTCCTGTATGCTCCACCTGTCTACCAGCCATTGCAAGAAGTCCACCTGCCAGGTATGGCCCAGAATTTGTACAAGCTGCATGCCTTCAATGCATCAATTGAAGGTTGGTGATTTATCGCGGCAAGCTCTACGTCCTCATGCTCCCGTTCTCGCCAATCAAGCATGATGTATACTCTACATCCAATAAAAAGGCGAATTAGAATATGTAAAATTGATTTTTTTGGGCGAAATTTGAGTTTATTAAGGTTTAAAAACCTTTGCGCGGGGTAGGCACCCTCTCTATTAGAGACAGTGCGTGGGCCCGCACCTTGCCTTCACAGAAGGTGCGGACCCTTGACTTTTTTCCCATTGCGAAAAGGTCGGGGTACGCAGGTCCCCTATGTTACACCTGCGGGCCCCCCCGCACGGGTTTTTTGACCTAAAAACTCCTAAAAAATGAAATGAAACCCTAAAAAACAATTTTAAATGGATGAAATTGAAGAGTAGGATGATGTGGATTACCTGGAGGAGACGACACTTGATTCCGACGGATGGATTTTCCGCAATCTTCACGGGAAGTTTCTGACCAAAATCCCTCTTTTCTCACCCAAATCTCAAACGGTAAAAATAAATTGATGAAAGCCCTTTTTATAAGTTTTTTGAGTAAATGAATTGTTAATTTGTTTATGTTTCACTTTAGAAAGGCAACTTTGGCAGCATTTTTACCCATTTTAAACAGGTATGAGTAATGTTTGAGTTTTTGTGCAGGAGAATGGATTTTTCAGGTGAAATCAGTCATTTTCGACGAAAAAAAATTTAGAGTCACCTTTAAGCTCTTTTCTGACTCCTAAAACATGAAAAAATCGCCGAGTTTTTCTTTTTAAACTCGTTAAAACAAAACTAAAAAGACGGTCCACTTACAACTCTTTTTCTGACCATAAAAACATGAAAAGATTGTCGGATTTTTGTTGTTTCAAATTCGATATTGGTTATAAAACGACGTGTCATTGATCACTTTTTTACTTTTTCGGATCAGAGGCACTAATTACGAAAAGTACTCCTTGGTCGTAAAGATCAAGCGGTTCTCTCAAGTATTATTTTATACTTTTTCGGGCTTGGGAGACACAAATTTACGAAAAAGGTCAACACTGGAGTCTTCTTAAGTTTTTTCAAACTCTCTAAAATTGAAAAATGCTGAGTTTCTCCTATACTGGACTAGTTAAAATTTAAGAGTAAAGGACCTGTTCAATTACAAACAGGAATGGACCACTCCTTCTTAGGGTTCGAATTTAAACTAAGTTGGACTCATCCGAAGGATGAGCTTATAATCAAGCAAATGTTATCCTCCTCAAGCTTGTCAAAAATAAAGAGGTACTTGCTAGAAATGGTGGGGGAAAAGAGAGAAAAATGAGCATGTTTGTCAAACTTTGTAACCACTCTTGAACACGACACTTTTATTCATCTGGGTTGGGAAATCCTTTGCCTAACAGTTGATAAAACCACATTGAAAGTCTTCAGTCGGTTTCTGGGTATTAACTTTGGGTCAATTGTCACCAAACCATCTGTTGTGTCGTTATGTGTTCAAGAGATCAGTGCCAATAAGCCATTCATCTGCAAAATATTTGTCATCCATCTTGACCATCCCTGAGTCAGTCCTTGCAACTAAATTTCTTCAAACTTGATCTATGATTTTGTGTTGTGGGCTTGCCTACGACGGATCGCTTTCTATTGACTTCAGCTCATTATCTAGAAAGATGATCTAAAAATCATCAGTACCTTGGGATCTACATGCCTCAATGGTAGGTTTCTCGCCTTCGACGACAAGTTGCATCATTGACCTTTGATCAAAGGATTCTGTGACATGTTCGACATCAACACATCTATTCACATCTCATGGATTGTATTGGGTACTTTGAGAGCCATTGACATTACTGGTGGTTTCTCTCACACTTGTTAACAGTTTACATCATTGATTGGTAATCAAGTGGTTTCTACCATGTTCGACTTCAACACATTCATTCGCATGGATAGAATCATACTATTTCGGGAAGTAGAAATGAAGACCTTGGATCTAGTTTCCGCCATCCAGGCTGCGAGGAATTTTGTATTCATTATACTGTGGACTATTCATAAATAGATGGTTGCATCCATACTGTGTCTACATGTGTCTATACTTGTGATGTATTACAAGATCATTCCTATATCAGAGCAGTAGTTAGTTTTCCAGTTAGTTTTGATCTGAGTATGAGAATGCCTACCTCAGCGATGATATGATCTCATATATATATTTTGCATTGAATGTTTTTACAGGTTCCAACAAGGCTCTCCACAAGATGATCCTCGAAATGATAAAGTACTTCACTCTTCCTAAATGATAAATGAAATCCTCATCTACTACAGACTTCACACTTTAGGGGGCAATCTGTTACACAAAAATATCGTCACCATGACTATTTGTAGTCAGTATGGGTCTATCAGCACTTGTACCATCCTCCTAAGCAAGTCTCAGATCTCAGCTCTTCAAGTCAAGCTTTGAAAATGAGAGAAAGACATTAAAAATCAACAAAGCTATGGCTCCGCACTTTCTCTCATTGTTTCCTGCGGTCCCGCACCCCTTGTTCACATAACTTGCGGACCTGCCCGCTCTGTCCCTAAAGGAGTGGGTGCGGACCCCTGTGAAAGTCAAAAAGGCGCAAGTTTATTTAAAAACTCACTTTGGGTTAATTCTAGATGATTGTAGAAGGAATTTTGACGTGGATTGGTTGCTCTTAGGTGGTTCATGCATCCCAAAAGAGAAGGAGCTAATCCCTTGATGAGAGGAGCTATCCCTTTGAAGGAGGGCTTTATCCCTCTGAAGGAGGACCTAGTAACTTCCCTCCATTGCACTATAAATTAAGGCATTGGGCTGGTTGCTAGAGAGGTTAGAAGCTGAACATTTTTTAGGGTAAATGCTGGTGGAATTGAGACTTCCTAGTTAAGCTTGAGAGGATAGATCACATACCTTTTTGGCTTCATTGGGAAGAGAGTGAAACTTGTCAAAGTAGAGGAGACTTCTTGTTGGACCCTGGGAGGAGCTTGTACAACATCAAGGCACAGGTTGTAAAGTTCTTCTTTGATTTGAATTAATATAGTCAGATTCATTTTTCTCAACAAATTGTCTTATGTCATTTGTTTCATGAATTCCTTGATCATCATGTTAAGTATGCTTTATGATATTGGCTTTTGAGGTGCTATTTAATTTGTTTGCTTGTTTGTGTTTGCAGATTTGCGACAAGGGAGCTCATTTGGATCAAAGGAGCGAGGCTTCCAAAAACTTGCATTGGACCCAAGGTAGGCCTAAAACACTTGTTTGCCTTTGTTTATAATTGCATATTTATAGAAAGATAGTTTTTGATTGGCTTGCTTGTCACTAGATATCTTTAGATACTAGGGAGGTCGATCTTGCCCACAAGATTGACTCATTCTGTGTGACACTAATGAACGACCCAGATTGACTATGAAATTACAACATTTTACAAGGCAATTTTACATGTATTTTTAGGTTCATGGGCACTACCCTCGATCCCCTGCCAGGGGGAGGCTCCCAAAGATCGCAGCCACTCCCCCTAGTCCCCCCTTTCAACGTACATTTTACGGGCGGTGTTTTCGCCACATTACGAACTAGGGTCCAATGTGGCGATACCTCTAAATAAAGAAGATAATCAAGCTCCACACCAACACAAATTGGAGCTTCCTGCAGCCTCCTGAGTGCACCCAGTTTTCCATGTTTCATGCTTAAAGAAGGTTATAGATGACAAGCTCCCAGTTCAAACAATATTTCCAAAATTTGAAAAGGAAGGAAAAATCATATTAGAACCTGAAGCAGTCATAGAAATAAGAACTCGACAGCTATGAAATCGATCAATTTCAGAGTATCTCATCAACTGGAAGAACTTACCCACAGAAGATTCCAAATGGGAGGATGATAATTTATACAGAAGCATCGTGAACTACTCAAGCATTGAGGACAACACTTTTTTGAAGGAGAGGGGCATGTTAGGTCTCTATAATACTAGTGATTCCCTCGTTACTATTGTCACTGTAGCCCTTATTGTTATTATTGTGCTCATATTGTCCCCATATTTTTATTAGTGTGCCCCATAGAATCCCACTATTGTTATTGTTGTGCCCGCATATTCTTATTGTTATGTCGGCTTTGATTATATTGTGACCCCTTAGACTCTTATATATAAAAAGGAGGTTTAGTCATTTTTATGATCCAAGAATTATTCATTTGTGTAATGTAAAGGAGTTTGCCCCCTCGAAGAGGCTGATTTCTAAGGCATTGATCTATCTTTTATATCTTTTGTGAGTTGGTTTCATAACACATTTTGTTGTAGTATGGAAGGAAGTTTTATACCACCATTTAGCTAGAGGCAACCATTTGACCCATTGTGTTTGTTTATCAAAGACCAAGGAATGAAGATATCCTTCCAAACATTTGTTTATGATCTCAATTTTCCCATCTGATTGAGGATGATAAGATGAGCTATGAGCTAACTGAGTACCGAGACAAGAAAATAATTTTGTCCAAAAAATTCCAGTGAAAATGGGATCTCTTTCGCTTATAGTAATCTTTGGGTTTCCATGTAGCTTTTGAATTGTTTCCATAAATGCAGTAGAAACTGTATTGGATTTAAATGGATGAGATAATACACAAAAGTGTGCATACTTGGTAAGTCTGTCAACTACCACCATGATGACACTCTTTCCTTCAGACTTATGTAAACCTATGATAAAATCCATTGAAACCTCCTCCCAACATTGGCTTGGAATGGATAAAGGTTGCAATTGACCTGGGGTCTTAATTGTTTCAACTTTATTTTGTTGGCAAACCAAACATTCTGCCACAAAATTTTTAATATCCAATTTAAGGACATCCTAAAAATAATCCTTCTTAACCCTGTGGTAAGTTTTCAAAAATCCTGAGTGCCCTCCTAATGGAGAAGTGTGCAATTCCATAAGAATATTTTGTTTGAGTTTGGAATTCTTACACAGGTATAAGCGATCTTTGTATAGTAACGAATCATTTTTCCATATAAATGTATAATATGTACTAGGATCTTGTTGTAACCTTTGAATGAGTGCCCGCACTTCTTCGTCATTCTTCCATTCATCCCTTGCTTCGTTTATCCAATCTGGTTGGATAATATAAATGCACAAAGCAATGCTTCCACATCCTCATCCTTTCTTGAGAGTGCAACTGCCATAAAATTTTTCTTCCACTTTTTGTAGATGATTTCAAACACATAACCCATCGTCTTTGTGACCCATTTTTACTACTTATCATGATTCATTTTTACCTCTAAGTGTCTTCCCATTAGGTAGGGTCGCCATCTCTTAACTGCATGTAGCATTTCCAACATTTCCTTCTCATAAATAGCTTTTTGTAAATACTTTCCTTTGACTGGACGACTTTCAAAAGCAATGGGTCTTTCTTCTTGCATTAAAACAACACCAATTCCATTTCCTGAGGCATCAAATTCCATAATAATGGTTTTTGTGAAGTACAATGTAGCTAAGAATGGTGCTTGGAACATTGCCTCTTTAAGATGTTCAAAGGCCTTTGTTGCTTCGTGAGTCCATGAAAATTCATCTTTCTTCAATAATCTTGTTAAACGTGTTTCTATTCTCCCATAATTCTTAACAAACTTGCAATAATACCTTATCAACCCGAGAAATTCTCACAGATGCTTTATTGATGTGAGGATTTTCCATTCCTTAATGGCTTTAATTTTGCTAGGATCTACCTTAACACCTTCATGAGATACAATATGACCCATATATTCAACCTTGTACTCCAAAGAAGCATTTGGAGCTTTTCTCATATAATTGTTTCTCCTCTAATAGTTTGAGCACCCTGTCAACATGTTGAACATGATCCTTCCAAGACTTGTTGTAGGTTAGTATATCATCAAAAAATACTAACAGAAATGTTCTAAGGAAGGGTTTGAAAATGGAATTCATCAAACCATGAAATGTAGAAAGTGCATTGGTAAGGCTAAAAGGCATGACCAAAAATTCATAATTACCCTCATGAGTTCTAAATGTTGTTTTCAAAATGTCTTCAGTCTTCATTCTGATTTGATGATATCCTGAACAAAGATCCAACTTGGTGAAGTAAATTGATCCATGTAATTCATCCAATAATTCATCAATGATAGGAATGGGAAATTTATCTTTAATAGAGAGCCTGTTGAGCTCCCTATAATCGGTCACATGTGCCATGATCCATCCTTCTTGTGCACCGATACTACTGGAGTAGAGAAAGAACTTTGACTAGGTTGAATTATACCAGCCTCTAGCATTTCTGCAACCATATGTTCAATTTCACTCTTTTGGGCATAGGGTTATCTGTAAGGCGTGACGTTTGGAGTAACACTTCCTGGAATCAAATGAATAGCATGGTCATGATCACGAATAGGTGGGATGCCTTTGGGAGTCTCAAATACCTTAGAATGAATGTCCAAGACTTTTTGGAGATCTAGAGAAATATATGATTTTGATGTGGGAACCTCTAGCAGTAGGTTTTGACCCCATATAGAAATTACCTACATATGAATTCTAAAACATAGAAAATGAACAATGTGAGAGCATAACACATAAAAGACATATACACAGATATTTTCCCCTAGATCCAAAAACTGGGAGTACCAGATTGATTTTTCATTATGCTCCTTTCAATGTTACAATACATATTTATACATTTTGAAGCATCCAATACCATGGACTGAAAACCATCACTTCCAAAACCATGGACCGAAAACCATCACATCCAAAACCATGTGTGAAACCATGCACAAAACCATAGTTAGGTTTGCCCAACCTGATATAGGTCCCCCCTCAAACCCCCTGTGAACCCCCTATGCATAATCGACGCAACGAAGGGGGGGCTCCACCCCCCCTCTAACCCCTTGGTTAACTACGGACGCTAATTGTGGAAAGAATATAACACAACCCACCATTCTCCCACTTGTGGTTTTCTTTCCATAGGGGCCACAGAAGAGCTTAGTCATTTATCCAACCCTACAATGCCCATTGTTTCTCTGCACCAAGAGAACTTCTCATAGCTCTCAGTTTTTGTCAATGCATCTGCAATATTCTTCGAAGTGTCTACCTTTACCAACAACACCTTTTTTCTTCTATCATATCCCTCACAAAGTGATACTAAACATCAATTTTCTTTATATTTGAATGATAAGTAGAGTTCTTTGCCAAGAAAATTTCACTTTGGCTGTCACAGTCTATCCTTATAGCTCCCTGTACTAACCCCATACTTGAACACAATCTCTACAACCAAACTGCTTTCTTTCTTACATGAGTGGCTGCCATGTATTCTGCATCTGTAGTTGACAGTGCCACTACAGATTGTTTCTTACTCATCCAACCAACTGCACCTCCAAATAGGTTAAACACATACCCACTTGTAGATCTCCTCTGATCTAGATCTCCAACCTAGTCTGCATCAACAAAGCCATGAATATCCAACACTTTGTCCAATCCTGGTCTTCCTTGGTAGCACAAGCCATAATCACTAGTGCCACACAAATACCTGAAAACCCACTTCATTGTTGTCCAGTGCTCCTTCCTTGGTTTTGACATAAACCTGCTTAATACTCCCACTGCATGTCCAATGTCTGGTCTAGTACAGACCATCGCATACATCATGCTACCAACTGCACTTGCATATGGAACATGGGAATATCCTCTTCCTCTTCTTGTGTCTTGGGACACTGCTCAGCAGATAACTTTACACCTATAGGAATAGGAACCTTCATTAGTTTACTATCCTGCATATTAAACCTCTGCAGTATTGTCTCAACATACTTCCTCTGGTTTAACCAGAGCTTCCTCTTTTCTCGATCTCTTTTAATTTCCATGCCCAAAATATAGTTTGCAACACTAAGATCTTTCATGTAGAATTTGGAGGACAATTGGGTCTTCAAATCCTGGATAATTTCTTTGTCATTTCCAACCAGCAACATATCATCCACGTACAAGACCAAATAAATAACATGGTCACCAATTAATTTAAAATACACATAATGATTTGCTTTGCTTCTAGTGAAGCCAAGTCCCCATATAAATGTATCAAAATTCTGATACCACATCCTTGGTGATTGTTTTAACCCATACAGAGACTTCTTTAACTTGCATAATAGTTCTTTATAACCCTTCACTGCAAATCCTTCATGTTGCTTCATGTAGATCTCCTCTTCCTGATCCCCATGAAGAAATGTTGTCTTCACATCCATTTGTTCTACCTCAAAATCAAAAGCAGCAACAACAAATAAAAGTAATCTAATAGAAGCTACCTTAGAAACAGGAGAAAACATATCACCAAAATCAATTCCCGACACCTAGGAATAACCTTTTGCTGCCAATTAAGCTTTGTATTTCTCCACCTTTCCTTTTGCATTTGTCTTCTTCTTGAACACCCATTTTCTACCAATGGGTTTCCTTCTAGCCAGCAACTCCACCAAATCCCAAGCCTCATTTTTGTGCAAAGATGCCATTTCATCAACCATGGCCTCTTTCCAGAGTTTTCCATCCTTTGAATCTACTAATTCCTTCACAGTTCTAGTATCATCATTAGTAACAGATAAACAAAATTTGAACAGAAAGTAGATGGACTATATCTTTCTAGCTGCCTTCTTTCTTGAACTGATCTTCTCACACCCGAAGTTTATGGCTCTTCATCTTCTGATTCCTCCTCTGCTGTAGAGTATGATTCTTCCTCCTTAAGCTCAAACTCTATCTTCTCAAGTTCCTTTCATTGGACTTCATGTTTAATAACATCTTTCACCTCTTTGAACACCACATCTCGTCTATACAAAATCTTCCTTGTTACTGGGTTCCAAAGCTTATAACCCTTTAACCTTCCTTATACCCAATAAGGATGCACTTTTCAGATTTATTATCCAACTTGGATCTTTTCTCCATTGGAACATGTACATATCCATCACATCCAAATACCCTTAGATGTGAAAGAGAGGGTTTCTTACCAGTCCATACCTCTTGTGGAGTCTTATCCTCCAACGCTGATGAAGGTGATATGTTGACTAAGTAACATGTTGTCTCCACCGCCTCTGCCTAGAATTCTTGTCCTAACCTGACACCATTGAGCATGATTCTTGCCCTTTCCATTAATGTCTTGTTCATTCTTTCTACAACTCTATTTTTCTCAGGTGTGTATGGAGTAGTCTTATGTCATGCTATACCACACTTCTTACAGATTTCTTCAAATTCCTTGCTACAAAACTCTCCACCGTTACCTGTCCTCAACACCTCTATCTTCTTCTCTGTCTGGTTTTCCACTAGATCCTTAAATTCTTTAAACCTATCAAAGACTTTAGATTTCTTCTTGAGGAAATATATCCATGTATTCCTTGAGAATTTATCTATAAATGATACATAGTACACATACTTACCCAGTGATGGAACCTTCACAAGTCCAAACACATCACTGTGCACAAGCTCTAATATTTGTTTCCCCCTCTTACCACCAAAGGGGAAACTCACCCAATTCTGCTTCCCATATACACAATTTTCATAGAAATCAAAATCTAGAGAGTTATTATTCATACCTTCTAACATACCTTTACCATGAAGTATTCGAAGGCCCTTCTCTCCAATATGTCCAAGCCTTTGATGCCACAACATGGTATTCTCTCCAGAGACCAACAGATTTTCTGCTCCACTTTCAAGAACCACAGAACTGCTGCACCCATCAACAACAGTGCTACCTTGCAGCTTGTAAAAAGTTCCAATATGACTCCCTACATCAATACCAGTGCTACCTGAACCATCTTGCAGGGATCCTTCTCGAACACTATTTTTACACCTGCATCATCCAGCTTGCTTACAGAGATCATATTTTTGGCCAATGCAGGGATATGCAAAACACCCAAAAGTGTTCTAACCCTTCCACCTTGCAACTTAAACTTTAATTTTCCACAACCAAAGATTCTAGCCTTCCTGTCATCCCCTAAGAAGACATCACCACCATCATATTTCTCATACTCGCAAAACCATTCTCTATGGGGAGTGAAGTGAAAGGATGCACCTGAGTCAATCTACAATGCCTCATGATCTACATGTGTACTCGAAGAAGCCAAGTACAAATCCCCACCTTCATTTGAGGTGGTTTGCGCCTCTACAGAAGGAGCATCATCAGATCCCTTTCCTTTGTGAGGAGCTTTAGATTTACAATCCATTTTGTAGTGCCCTTCCTTTCCACATTTCTAGAAAACTGCCTTTATAGGTTTTCCTGGAGATTTATATCTCCCTCTAGATTTATATCTCCCACTCGATGACTTATTTTTGTTTATGCTCTGGGACCGTCCTCGTACAGACAAGGCATCACCATTTTGGCTCTTCATATTTTTCCATCTCATCTCCTCCATCAGCAATGATGAGACTATTTCATCAAACTTCAAGGCAATTGCATTGCTACCTATTGCAATAACCAGACTATACCATGAATCTGGTAGAGAACACAACAGACTGATGCACTTATCTTCATATGAAATTTTAATATCAAAAGATAATAACTAACTTACCACAGTATTAAATGCATTCAGATGTTCTGTCACCAAGTCTCCATCTTTCAGCCTCAGGTTATACAACTTTTTCAGTTGGAACAATTTATTTACCAGAGACTTAGATTGGTACAAAGTCCCTCACTTGTCGCACAAATCCTTAGTCGTAGCTTCCCTTGATACATTCAACAATAATAAATCTGAGACACACAATTGTATTATGCTCTTTTCCTTTCGATCCAACTTCTTCTATTTTCATTGGACACTCTAGTTGGTTTAGTACCCGGATCTACTACAATCCACTAACCTTTATCCACCAATAGATCCTCCATATTGATTTTCCACAACTCAAAACTCTGACCATTAAATTTCTCGATCTCTATCTTTCCACTTCTCACCATCTTCTTTCACCACCAAAATCGATCCCGCAGATCTCCCACTGAGCATCGTCTACCACAGGCCCGAGCGATTCCCCTCAACAAGAAAGGCATCCCCTTGAATCTAAAACATCTCTGATACCAAATGTAGGTTTCAACCCCATATAGAAATTACCTGCATACGAATTCTAAAACATAGAAAATAAACTATACGAGAGCATAACACATAAAACACATATACACAAAGATTTTCCCTTGGATCCCAAAATGATGACTATTAGATTGATTTTTCATTATGTTCCTTTCAAAGTTACAATACATATTTATACATGTCGAAGCATACAATACCATGGACCGAAAACCATTGCATCCAAAACCATGGACTGAAAACCATCGCATCTAAAACCATGTGTGAAAACCATGTGTGAAAACCATGCACAAAACCATAGGTAAGTCTGCCCAACCTAATATAGGTATGCTAGTCGTGGAATGAACATAACACAACCCAACACTAGCGAACATAATTGTGAAATTACGCGTCATTGTTCTTTCTTTATAAGACTTGTCATTCTATTAGAGTTGATTATCTTTCCCAGATTCCCTGTGATACCCCTTAATTCAACTTCCTTTCCTTCCAAACAAAATTTCATGAAAAGTTCTAGAAAATTAAAACCTATTGTACCCAAGGATTGTAGCCATTGGTGTTATCGGGAAAAGTTTCTATTTAGAACTGCTCTATCCCACTAAGGTGTGACAGCTACCTTAGAAACAAAAAGAGAAAACTACTTTTGTATCTCCTTTATGAACTATAAACAAAGAGGAATAGGAAGAACCAACCTATGTCTTGCGCTAGTCCTTTGATCCAATCTCCCTCCTCTTTGACAACTTCCAGCTATCTGCTCTCTTACTTGCCCAGCTTCACCAAGTACCTGTAAGATCACAGGAGAAGAAAACTATACAAAGACATGGGTTTATATTCATAAATAACTTAGGATCAGATTTAAGTTAACCATACAAATGTAACAAGCATCAATGATACAAAAGCATGGAGAAGAAACTCAAATAGTTTTTATTGATATACAAGAAGATCCAGGAGGAGTTACAACCGATGATTCCTGACCCAGCATCAACTTCCCAGCAAAGAAGTCCCTTCTTCACCCCCAACAAAGCATAGATCACCCAATTCTCTGATATGTATCTCAAAACCAACAACAATTCCTTACCATGTGCAAAATTCCAGCCTCTGGATCTCTGGGATGAGGGATCCATATATAGATGTATGCAAGGAGGATGAGTCAGCTTATGATTTGATTAGTGGCTTCTCTCTGTCAGTTCTTGCTTCCACTTGGAGACTGAAATCCTCTTACTCATCCTTGGTCGAATTCAGTGAGGCAAGTGTCATTGGAGAAGATTCTGGAAGCTTCCATTGTCTCTCCACCTCGCGGAATGACACTGCCATTTGTCATTTCCCGCTCAATGCACCCTGGTAGTGCATTTAGGTGCGTTGCGATGCACCTAGCTAGTGGACTTAGGTGCTATGCAATGCACTTAGCTAGTGGAGCAGCTGAAATGATCCTGTTTTGACTTATTCTGAGCAGTTTCTGGTGGAGAACTTCTGGGAGAAGCTGTAATTTGTTGACCTTGTTCCTTTAGGGGTTGGAACGACACTTTTAGGGACTTAGGAGCCCTTGGTTTATGGACATTTCATGCTTAGAGCTGTAAGGCACAAAAATGTCTATAACAGTTGCCCCCTAAAGTATGAGGCCGTTTATCGGGTGAAATGCTTTATTAGGAGGACCCGAAGTTCTTTCAATGCTGGGAGGAGACCTGTAATAAGATACAATACAATACATTATCTTCATACTATTTTCATGATCTAGCTGAGGCGGGCATTCCCATGCTCAGCTTTATAAATTATTTTCATGTACACAGGACAGACAATCGTCTGATGGTAGACTGATGATTCTGATAGAGCCATCATCCTTTTGGTAGGATGATTATCTTTGCTGTAATGCTGTACATTTGAATGTCTTTATTTTCCTGAATATATATCGCAGCCCGGATGGATGAAACTAGATCCGGGGTCTTCAATCTCGTCCGATCTTCACTCGAAGTACAAGTCGATCCATGTGAAAAATGTTTTGAAGTCGAACATGGAAAGACATCGCTTGATTACCAGTCAATGATGTAAACCGTTAACAAGCGCGAGAGGAATCACCGATAATGATAATGATACTCAAGGTACTGTAGTACAATTCACGTGGTGTGAATAAAGGACTTGGCATCAAACACCACGCAAAATCTTTCGGTCGAAGGTCATTGATGTAAACCTGTCGCCGGAAGTGAGAAACTTGCCATTGAGGCATGCAAGCTTCAAAGTACTGAATGGGGTGTTCCTAGATCAACTTCTTGGATAATGAGCTGATATCGACAAGAAGTGATCTGTCACAGGAGGGCCTTAATGAATCCCACATCAATGACACGGAACAGAGAAAATGATTTTGATGGAGGTGAAAATGATCTGATGATATATGGTTCAGGGTGGCGGTCATGAAAGAATGGAGTATAATGTATGGTAGTGGGCGGGACACATGTGGCCTTTCTGGATGACTTCTCTTGAACATATCAGTGACACTGATGTGATGGATTGGTAGCATTAACCCCAAATGTGGATGGTATGGCGTGACCATGGTGATGTGACCGGTGAATGAAACAACCCAACCCGACTCGGGCACGGAGCGGAAGTGTCATGTTCAAGAGCGACTTGCTACCAATAAAGATTCTTTGAGTTTTCTTCCCAATTTTTCCCCAGTCATTGTTGACCAGTACCTCTTTATTTTTGTCAAGCTTGAGGAGGATAACATATGCTTGTTCTATAATTTTCCCTTCGGGCAAACCCATCGCTATGTTTTAACGAGCCTAGCGATAGTGAAACTCGTTCTCCTCTAAAGACAAGTTTGTCGCTATTAATCTTTTTAACGAGTTTAACGACAAAGATAACTCGGTCCTTTTCATTTTTAGAGAGTCTGAAAAGGTACGTAAAGGTAACTCCAAAATTCCTTTTTCGTCATCTAATCCCTTAAGTCCGAAAAAGTATAAAACAATACAGAAGGGATGAATTTTCGATTAGCTTTAACGAACCGAAAAAAACAAGTGCTCGATCTTTTTGTGCAATAATCCCTCAGGTCCAAAAAGATTAAAATCTAGAGGAGGGATAGCACTTCCTGTCGCTTTAACAAGCTGGAAGGCCAGAACTCGGCAATCTTTTCATATTTTACGAGTCAGAAAAGAGCTTAAAGAAGACTCGTCTTTTGAGGAACGAGTGATAAAATGGGTAGCAGCTGATTCCAGGTAAGGTTTGGAATTTTCCAATCACGGCAGTGTCACAAGGATGGCTATTTAAATCACTCTTCGCAGCTGTCCCTCAAAATGGGTAAACAATCAAATGGAGGTGAATGATCGACCAATGAAAAAGTGGAGGTGACGGTGCAAACACGACCAAGGCTTTAATGGCTGAAGTACTACATTCACGGTGGTTATTTACTAGGGGATAGTTCATTTTTTAACGAGCTTAAACGCGGGTGGAAACATTTGCTCGGTCCGGGTTTATTTTTTAACGAGCTTGAACCTCGCGGTAAACACTGCTCGATGTGGGTTTATTTTTTAACGAGCTTGAACCCTGCAGTAACACTGCTCGTTTAATCCAGTCATATGATAAGAATGTCTCATATAAAAACAGCAATTTTAAGAGTTTTGCCCCACATCCTTTCTTTATGCAAGTTAGGTAACGACTAATCTAAAAAATAGATAAATAATCGCTCTTTGCTTGCACTCCAAAAGGTTTGCATGCCCCCAGGTATAAAACAGAGTTTCAAAGTTACCTCTACTTCATTTCTGCCAAAACATTTGTTTTACCGAGAGAGGCCTACCTCTTACAGGCCACCCAAAGATTGTTCTATTTGCGGCGCAAACAAAACACTTCTTTGCCGATGTCTACCGAGATAAACAAAGGTGAGTGGCAGCGCTCGCCAATTCACATAACTTTGACAAGAGAATCCTGTACTAGAATAACCCCATCTTCCAATCACGGACGGGGGTACAGACTAGGCATATTCTCTTGCGAAAACCTACTCTATAGCCGAAGTTTTCCTGCCGAAGCAGACCAGGACGCATGCCCCTGGGTTTCAGTCATATCCCTCCGAATTACTTGCGCTCATCGGGAGGACAGACTGGAGATTGAGACATTTCTTTCATGAAAAGACCATTTAGGGATGGTATATGACTATTTGCTATGCGTGATCCGGGAAATGAAAGTTGGTCCACGAGCTTGATCACTCTTCCTTCGTGCGGAAAACACATTACTCTAAAGAGTGAGGAGACAATCGCTCCCATGCAATAAATATAGTCTCTTCCAAGGAGTAGGTTATAATCCAAGGGTCCTTGAACTACCATTACGTTCATGCGAACTGTCTTCCTTCTCAATGTTATGGGCACATCGGGAAGGATCCCTAAAGGTCGATTGGTTCCTTTGTCAAAGCCTTTCAGATTTCTCATCTCAGGCAAAAGCGATGGCAAACCAAGCGCTTTCCAAGCAGTCAAGGAAAGGATACTCACAGAAGCCCCCTCATCTATGATGGTACCAGCCATAACCATTCTATATATTTGAATGATAATTCAGAATGGTACGCTTGCTGGTGAACGGGGTCTCCCTAGTTGATTCCAGTCGAAGGAGACAACTAGGTTGCTTGGAGGTGGGACCGAATAGACGGCCAGGTACGGCTCTGACAAACTTCCTTCCTGCGGTAAAGGAACGGGTAAACTGCCCCCATGTTCGTTAGAGTCTGTGCTTATGAAAAGAATTTGGACGGTGTCATCCTTGTTCTCTTCAGTGAGTGTATCATTTGAAGATGAAACCTCTGAAGGCAAGACAGGGTCAACTGCCGCCTCAACCTTTTGACTTTTGTCTGGTATGGATCCAGATGGTTTATCTTCAATGATAGGCGCTTCAGCCGACCACCTGAGCGGGCCAGCTGGATTCTCAACTAGTGACGGACTTGGCAAGAGTTTTTTATATCCAGGAGGAAGTCGTAATGGTGAAACCGGACGATCATCCAAAACTCTTTTAGCTTTGTCTAAGAAGGGACAACGGTGGGCGGCATGATTGCCTTCGCACAGTTTACAAGGAAATCTAGCTTTCCCTTTTTGTCCTGGGGCTTCACTTTCACTAGTTGACAGTGTGCTTTCAACATGATCATCAGAGGTTGACGACACCGGGTTGTGCAAACGAGGAGACCAGTCCCTTAGTATCCGAGGGATGTAACGACAATCTCTATGAAAGTGGTCTCCTTTGCAAATGACACATGGCGATTTAGGCCTGGTCGATGCAGTGTGTGGATTTTTGTTAGACAACACTCATTTTCCCCCATTCGCCTTTGGCTCCTTTTCCTTCTTCTCTTTCTTCTTCTTTTCTCTCTTCTCCTTAGGAACTTGGCTTTTAGCTTTACCAGCTCCATTAAGCGAAGAGGAAGGAGGAGAGGAAGAATTAGAGGAAGTAGAAGGCTGGTGGGCAACTCTTGACTCGTCTAATTGTTGATTCGATTGTTCAGGAATAGTGGTGTTCTGAACGACAGAGGTTGAGAAGAGCCATACAGGCAAACCAATTGTCAGTCTTGGAAGCGACAATGTGGCCATATGGGGTGCACCAACATCTCCCCAAGAGGAGAAGGTACTAGGATTTCCTCCAAGGGGAATTCCTTGGTTGGTAGACTCTATTTTCTCAACCCAAGATCAACATAGGAAAGGGGTAATGAATATTCCGTTTAAAATAAATTTTAACACGCTTTGACACAACTTGTTTTTTCAGTTTTTAAGAGTCGAGAAAAAACAAAAGATGACTCTAGTCTCCTTCAATTTTTAATGAGCCTGAAGTGACAAGTGCTCAGATGGACCTTTTTCGTTAAGGAGTCTGAAAAGGAACGAAAGGGACTGCTCTGGAGGTCTAGGTAGAGGGAGTACCAAACCAATCGCAAAACTGCAGAATACTTTTTACGGTACAGCAGTCAATCTTCCCGAATGCTGTGTTCGGTGCATTGTGATCAGTAGGGCGGCCGACATGACTTCCTATGGATAAAGGATTTAAGCCTATAGGGGTCTCCCAATATATACTCGATGGTACATGGGAGCACAAGTCCGTAATGGTACTTATCGTCTCAAAGTGGAGGAATCACCCAACCATCAATGAGGACAACAGTTACTAGGCTTTACGACGCCGGAATACGTCTCTAGCCTAGACCTCTAAATGTTGTGCGTTAAGTTCCAAAGCGTTGTTAGGTTCATTGAATTTATTTTAAGTTGATCTTTTTTATGAAGTTTTCCTTTTGGGTTCACCACGAGATGCAGATGTAATTCCTAAAATGCAATCTATAGATGATAAACAAACTTTTATCTCTTTTCAGCAATGAAAATCCTAGCTACTAGGGGAAAAGAAAGACACAATCTTTTCACAAAGGGCAAAGAGCACACTGTAAATGCACTTTCCTAAATCAAGCCAAACAGACTGTCAATATGCAAATGCACATGCATGTATTTTTTTTTCAATTTCTTAGTATTGATGCTAAAAAGAAAGTTGATGTACAAATCTGAATTTGCTTTCAAGTGACAAACACAAACAAGTTTCTTTTCGAAATCAAAAGGTAGAGACGATTACGACACTTTATTATTTTGAAATAAATACTCATTTTGACACTAGAAAGTCACAAATTCAAACCAAAGGCAAAAGTAAAAGCATAATCGACTATCAACAGCAAATAAACTCTATCCTATGATAAAAAACCGACACTTGCGACAGATCTAAATCAAAGGACGATAGTACGACTATTATACTTTTGCAATGGAAAACTGTAAATGACTCAACAAACACATAAAAACATCTACAGTTATTTTGTACAAATGAGGCGGAATATCAGTAAGGAAAATGGGTTTGAAACAGTCATATACTAATCACAGGCTGCAAAAATCAGAGACAAAACTGGAAAGAATGAAGCAAAGAACCTCAGCTGCACAAGGCTAGGCTGATCAGCGCACCTGTTACACAGAGAAACTGCATTGCAGTGCAGGTAGCCCTCTCAGGAAGTGCGTTGAAATGTAGAACCTCTTCACAGTGCCTGCGCTGGGGCAGAAACGAGAATTCTATCCGGGTTTTGGGTCACGGTTTGCAGTTTAATCTTTGGTTTTTGGCCGAGTAAAAGCAATCAGTAATGCACAATCAGAGGTAGATCTAAGGAGGGTCTAAGAGCTATCACAAAGGGAAATCAGATCATTTGTGAATCAACTGTTCAAATCATAAACAGATCCAGTGAATGGATTGAAGTAGCAGATGTCTACTTTGCATTTGTCAGGGAAAATGCAGTTCGATTGCTACTTATAAGTTTATGAAACAAACAACAAGAGAAACACAAAC
Source organism: Pinus tabuliformis (assembly GCA_031772625.1). Taxonomy (NCBI): domain Eukaryota; kingdom Viridiplantae; phylum Streptophyta; class Pinopsida; order Pinales; family Pinaceae; genus Pinus; species Pinus tabuliformis. The sequence goes on along the minus strand of CM062820.1, from coordinate 740,145,887 downwards.
AAACTAATTAGACACGATCCCCAGCGGAGTCGCCATTTTGTTATCGGGAAAAGTGTCTATTTAGAACTGCTCTATCCCACTAAGGTGTGACAGCTACCTTAGAAACAAACAGAGAAAACTACTTTTGTATCTCCTTTATGAACTATAAACAAAGAGGAATAGGAAGAACCAACCTGTGTCTTGCACTAGTCCTTTGATCCAATCTCCCTCCTCTTTGACAGCTTCCAGCTATTTGCTCTCTTACTTTCCCAGCTTCACCAAGTACCTGTAAGATCACAAGAGAAGAAAACTATACAAAGACATGGGTTTATATTCATAAATAACTTAGGATCAGATTTAAGTTAACCATACAAATGTAACAAGCATCAATGATACAAAAGCATGGAGAAGAAACTCAAATAGTTTTTATTGATATACAAGAAGATCCAAGAGGAGTTACAATCGATGATTCCTGACCCAGCATCAACCTCCCAGCAAAGAAGTCCCTTCTTCACCCCCAACAAAGCATAGATCACCCAATTCTCTGATATGTATCTCAAAACCAACAGCAATTCCTTACCATGTGCAAAATTCCAGCCTTTGGATCTCTGGGATGAGGGATCCATATATAGATGTATGCAAGGAGGATGAGTTAGCTTATGATTTGATTAGTGGCTTCTCTCTGTCAGTTCTTGCTTCCACTTGGAGACTGAAAGCCTCTTACTCATCCTTGGTCGAATTCAGTGAGGCAAGTGTCTCTCCACCTCGCGGAATGACACTGCCATTTGTCATTTCCCACTCAACACACCCTGGTAGTGCATTTAGGTGCGTTGCAACGCACCTAGCTAGTGGACTTAGGTGCTATTCAACGCACTTAGCTAGTGGAGCAGCTGAAATGATCCTGTTTTGACTTATTCTGAGCAGTTTCTGGTGGGGAACTTCTTGGAGAAGTTGTAATTTGTTGACCTTGTTCCTTTAGGGGTTGGAACAACACTTTTAGGGACTTAGGAGCCCTTGTTTTATGGACATTTCATGCTTAGAGCTGTAAGGCACAAAAATGTCTATAACAATTGGACTCCTAGTACAACATAAACACCACCCATTGGAATGGAAAGAATTGGGATATTTAATACATATTCTACCATGGATAGCTTGATATTATGGCACTTTATAGAGAAATTTATGGTTCCTCCACTTGCAACCATCACTTGACACTCTGGTGCTAGATATAGGAAGCAATTCAATTCCTTGCCTATCTTACAATGAATAAAATTATGGATATTGCCCAAATCAATCAACACTATTACCTTTTTCTTCCTGATATGTCCTTCTATCTTGATAGTTTGAGGAGTGGTAATTCCAGCCAATGCATTACAATATATAGCCAGATTCATTTCTTCTTTCTCTAGGGTTTGTTCCTAGTTTATATCCTCTTCTTTTGACATTTCTTGTTCCTTTTCTTCCTCCTCTTCACAATCTATGTAAAATAATTGTTTCTCAACACATTATGACCTTTAGTGTATTTTCTATCACAACTATAACAAAGCCCTTTTTCTCTTTTTTCTTCCAATTATTGTGGTGTCAACCTTGTAGGTTGTGGAAGGATAATGGCAACAATACTTCCATCTTTATAGTTGTGAGTGGTAGTCTTCCTGGTTGCCATAATTTTTCTTTCCATTTTTCTTGCCAACCTGAATTCCTTCTCCAATGAACCAGGTTCCCAAAGGCAATACTCATGTTGGATGTTATCCTTTAAAGTCCCTATGCACACATCAATCCTATGCTCCTTTGGAATATCTTTTACCCTTATATTCATTTTTTGGAAGTCCTCAATGTACTCCATCATTGAACCCTTTGTTTGATATTTATCAATTGGCTAAAAAAGGTGTTGCTTTTTATATCTTCATAATGTGCTATCATTTCTTTCATAAAAATTGCCCAAGTGACAATTTGTTTATGAGAGAAAAGCCATCGATACCATACAAACTGATTTGGTTCCAAATATAAAGTTGCAATGCGTATCTTTTGTGCGTTTTACACATTATGGAAATTAAAATATTGCTCCATCTGTAGTATCCATGTTATGGGATCCTTGCCATCAAACTTCCTCATATCGATCTTTGGAACATGGTGGATCTTCAATCCAACGTTAGGGTCTATGAAATCATGATTATCATTTCTTTTTTTCTCATCATGAGTTTCCTTTACTACCCTTTTACCATTAGTAAAAAATTCTTGTAGCAACTTTGTCTAATCTCTCTTCAAATATTCCATTTTTCTTTCCATCTTAGCTTCCACATCATTCATTTTAGCTTCCACGACTTTCTTTAAACAATCCATCTTAGCTTCCACATCATTTGTCTTAGCTTCCATTCATTTCTTTAAACCATCCATCTTATCTTCCATGCCATCCATCTTAGCTTCCACGCCTTTCTTTAAACCATACATTTTAGCTTCTGTTACTTTTTGTGAGAGTGAATTTTGTTGCACTTGGTGTCGTAAGTTTGATATGTCATATTGCATTTCTTCTTCTTCTTCATGAGTCATTCTAGAGCTTTCAGGTTTCTTACTAGGTGTTTCCATTTTCTTTCTTTCGGGCATCAATTAATGGTAATTATGCTTCACTATAGCCTTTGAATTCCTTCAAACTAATTTTTCAAACCAAACTTATGAAAAAATTTAAAAAAACTACACACTTTTTTTCACGTTGTAGGAGGTTGATATTGAATCTGATGTATCTCTGAGATTTCGGATCTTGGAGGTCTAAAATTGAGAAACGTGGTATCCCTCTGAGTCCTGTTTCCAACACCACCAGTCTGATCGAAATTGGATTCTCCAAGAAAATGTTGTGCCCAAGCTCCCAAGATAACCTAATTATATACTTTTTGATTAGAGCGAACTTGTACAAAGTGCCACGTGTCACTATTTCAACCTTCAGATCTGAAAAGAATGAACATAAAACTAATATACTTCCTCTTTCTGCAACTTCTTATGAAATTTCAATTTGATACTCAGAGAGACAGTTATGACGATTTTCCCAAGGTCACCTGTTTGGGATGTAATTTGAGAGCCTGCAAAAACCCTAATTTCCTTAGATCATATCTCTGAAAATATAGCGAGATAAGATCTTAAATTCGAACCTGAGTATCATTGCAATGTTTTCTCAAATGGGTTGTGTTTTTAGCTTCTGAAACATCACAGAAACAAATTTATAGCAAACATGCCATGATGACCTATTTGGAATAGTGAAACCCTAGAATTCAAAGCTTTGATACCAAATGTTATGAACCAGCTCACAAAAAGATAGAAAAGATAGATCAACGACTTCAAAATTAGTCTCTTCGAGGCGGAAACCTCCTTTACATTACACAGATGAAAAATTCTTGGATGATACAAATGACTAAAGTTCCTTTCTATAGATACAAGTCTAAGGGGTCACAATATAATCAAAGCTGACATAACAATAATAATATAAGGGCACAACAATAACAATAGTGGGCTTCTATGGGGCACACTAATAACAATATGGGGACAACAGGGGAACAATAATAATAATAAGGGCTACAATGAAAATAGTAATGGGGGAATCACTAGTATTATAGGGACCTAACATCGAGATTGTGATAGAAGGAGCCAAGTTTAATGTGATTTTGGTGAAATGAATCTATGGTAGTTTGCTAAGATAGAGGGTTGAGTTCTTGTACTTGTTGGTAGTGACCTTTTTACCAAGGGGTATAAGTTTACTACTACTAAAAAAGGGGCCAAGTTTACTTCATCTTACTGGATAGAGGAAACACTTATTAAGGGTTTGCGTTTTGCAGTGTAAAATGGGGAAAACTTTATGTCACTTCATGGTGTTGAATGTGTCATCCTTGGGGTCGAGCTATAACTATTTAATGGAGGTTGAAACCCTATATTTTGGTACTAGTTCGAACTGTTGTTTATGGGATTCATTTATGGGTTGAGCCTATCTATTTGAGGGCCTAGCTATAGCTAGTCTTTAAGTAAACGAGTTGTTGGTTTATTAATATTGTTTGTATGCCTTGTGTGTGGAATTATATCTATATGCGAAAAGGCCAAGTTCACAATCATTTTCGGATTGATATTTTTAATGATTTCTACTATTGGAGCTGCCAATAGAGGACTGATGTGTTGAAGCATATATTGCTAAAGTCAATCACAAAAATGTCAAGTGAGGCTGAACATGAAAGAGGTATTTGATTTGTAGCCATCTAGAGTTGGTAAAGACAATATTTGCATGGATTGATATTTCTATGTGAAAGGGGATGGGCTATAGTAATCTTGAAGCCTATTTCTCTTAATATTGAATTGTTGGAACCATGTCATAAATCGCTCAATTTAATGAATTTCACATTGTTGATTTATTCCCAGGTTCCTCTACTCCTTTTGCTCATTGTGTATTATTGTTCCATGTGAATAAAATGACAATATATGTTCAAGCTATGGTTATGGAAACTTGCATGGGTAATATATACATTTCTGGCTTTAGTTCTAAGAACATAATATTATTCAAACATATTTCTTTAGCATGTGATAGCTATTGTGCATGTTTATTTGAATTTAAAATAGAGAAAAAGGAACCTGCAGTAGTTAACAAACCAACTGTCTGACAAAATATCATAAATATTGGACCAAGCAAAACTCATAAATTTTGTGTGAAATTTAACGTATTCCCAAGGGGATATCGTTTAGTGGTATAAAAGCATGGTCTTGGAAAATTTTATGGTTTAAAGGGAAATATATATTAGCATTTTGATGAATTTGGAAGACAAAAATACATCACTTACAAGAGAAGCTACCAATTCAGAGCATAATTTTGCCCAGTTGTGGGTCTATATCAAGGTGATACCAAGAAGAAAATTCTAGGACCAAAGTCAAAGGGGAAAATTGAGGGGTTTAATTAAAAAAATCCTCATAATTAATTGTTGCAAGAATAATTCAGATAAGGTCTTAAAATTTTGAAGAATATAACAACAAAAATCACAAATATGATAGAGTGAATTTGAGCATGGATGACAAAGAAAAAAGGAAGTTTCAGATATGTAGATGATGAAAATGAAAAGAGAACAACTAATGAAGAAAACCCCAATGTCAATGTTGTGAGTGTAGGAGAAATAATGATTAAATGTTAGGACTATGCTCAAACCTCCTGGGACAACGTGGGAGAAGTAATACTCGTTGAAGGTGAATATAAGGTTCACTCCAGCAGATTGGTACAATGGTTTGGGATGGAAGGGAGTCAGAAATTTCTACAGAATTTCTATAATCACTTAGAAATATTGTTGAGCTAGATGATGAGTATAGGGAAAATCATGAGGCTATGAAAACATATGATGATTCCCAAGAGGTGTGCAAACATGATAACGCATATGTAGTCAGCAGTGTGAACCCAGACCCATCAGTTGAATTATTTTATGAATTATATGTTGCTCATAAGCCTACTTGTGCCCACAACTTGGAAAAGAAATTAAAGATGAGTGAAGAAAATATTATGGTAGCCATGGGGAATTATGATTATACAGAGGCATTGATGGTAGATTATTGTTGGAGAAGTGGAGTGACACATGACAGTTTGGTAGGAGAGCCTTCACTTGCATATTTTCAAACTATTCGAAAATCATTGGTAGAGATGAAATCTAACTACCTACATGTCCTTTCAGACGGAAATCACTTATTCATGGTTGTTTATATATATCATGATGCACTATTAGGGAAAGAGAAGGAAGTTGAAAAGATTACTCATGAGCTTGAGATATCCTAGGAGTCCTTCAAGAGAAATGAGAGGGCCCTTCAAGAATCAAAGTTGTAGACCGAGTAGCTTTGTGTAGAGTTGAGTCATGTATATTATTTTATGGAAACCATCACACAAGAGGATCTTTAAGGTATTCATGATTTGATAGATGAGCCTCCATATGAGGTTTCTAATTATTCTCCCATAAGATGTAGAGAAAAACATATTTTAGACAAGAAGACATCTATCTGGGATCTAGGTTCAATTGACATGATTAGGGTGGATATTGGAAGCCCAAATTGGCATTGGGATCTAGGTGAGGCTTTCCATCATATACTAGAGATGCAGGATGACTATAGAAATGGTGGCATGGTTGAGCCAAAGGCTGAGTGCACACATTAATTAGGGGAGTTCTACTCAGCACTAGTGGCCAGTTAGTTTATGAGCAAACTCTGAGAGATGTCTTGGCACATATTTCATTTCCATGGTTACAAACAGGAGTTATTCCGATGGGAGAGCCTTAGTATGCCACTAGGTAGGGAATTGTATGGATACCATCCTCCTCCATTGATGTATTGGGTACATGATCCATTGAGGATCAAAACAACACTGACATCCCCATTAGCATGTGAGGAGTTATGCCTCTCAAGTCTATATGGATAGATGAGGAGATATGACTCATACCATAGTGGGTTCACTAGAAAAGTGGAAACTACATTGGCATATGTAGGATATGAGATGATACAAGGTGGAACAATAGTAGGAAATGGTATCCAGTGGTGCATAGAGAGATGTCGTGGAGTATAGTTTAATGTAGAGGGGTGCGAGGATATGTGGTTGTGTGTAATAGTGTATGATGTTGCATAATAAGATTTTGGAGCATTTCCTTTAGAGAGATCTCTTGAAAAGGACATTAGGTATACCATTGCATTTATCTTACCTAGGATCAATGAGGGAACTTACGAAAATATCTAAATCATACCACTAGGGAGTCACACACGTCTCTCTCCTATGTATTGCTTATAGTCACAAAGGATTTGGTTACTTTCCCTCGATGCTCTCATCGTGAGTAGTAGGATGTGGGAAGCTCACATGAGTGATCCAGGTGGATATTGGTGTCCACCAACCTATTCCACTTAGACCCCACCATTGTACCATTATTTCTTTCAGTTTCTGTAATTGTAGAACAATTTACAATTTTTGATAGTTTTTCGAGTCTTGAACTTCCAGAGCCATTTTTAGGCCCTAAACAACATTTTTTTTGGAAAACGTACAAAAATGAGTCTTTAACTCATGCTTGTAGTCGAAAATTATAGTCCTCGGATAGATATTTCTAACGAGGTATTGTGCATGTCAAATGGAGATCGTATGCCAAATTTACAACCCCGGGAATTTGATGTACCAATTCACCCCAACAAGGCCCATAGTTTTGACGCTTCATCTCCTAGGGTTAGGGTTTTGGATGTTTAGGGTTTTCCATTTTTTCAATAATAGATAGGCCTTTGAGCCTCATTGTAACATAGTTCAGAAGCATGTAGCTATCACATCTCTTCTCAGAGATAAGCTACCATCACCTGAGATAGTTTATTTCCATTCTATATGTAAGCATATTTCATATTAATGAAGTGAAGTTTTATTTCTACTACATCTCTGTGTTTAGGTTTATATCTTTATTGTAACAACCCTTGTCAAAAATACATGTAAAAATTAATAAAGTCAAAATAAGAGCTTGGTCATGGGACAGGTATTCCAAGATGAATTTTAGGTAGAAACATAGCGATGGGGAACACTTGTGATTAATTAATGGCTATGGGAATTGGCAAAGGAAATGGATAAGGCCTTGGAAAGTAAAAATGGAATTTATTAGCATTTATTTATGAAAATAATGAAAATTAGGAGAAAAGGAAGGTGAAAGGTCGCAGGTTGCATGTGAGGAGGAAAATTTGTTGAAAATAATACTGAGGGGGGGTGGGGGGGTGAATCAGCATTATCAAATCAATAAATTTTTCATTTCCATAGTTAGATTTATATACGCTACTTCTGTTAAGGGGACCCACGTGTACATGCAACTGTGTCTAATGCAACTAGCGTATATCCAGTAAACTTATGATTCAGTTAATCCATTAAATGTTAATCTTTAATCAGTGCACCAAAACTTCATTAACCATATGAATAATAAACAGGTGTAGTAAAACAGAATAGATCATCACACATAAGAAGCACACATGAACACCATGATATAAGGTTGAAACCCAATGCGGGACAAAAACCACTTGCCACTGTTTTCTTTAATATAAGCAAAACCTGTTTACAATCTTGTACTGGCGCAGACTCATACCAGTACGCCAGCACCCACTTGTGGAAGGTTACTACCTTCTCTCATGCTCCAGCTTCTACTGGAAGGGAGCTCCAACCCCCTGTCTCTTATACTAGCCGATATATTTACTAGTACGTAGTCGCCAGCCTACAGAAAGCTACAACCCTCTCTTTTCTTCTAAGGACCGTGTTTCATAAATCATCATACTGGATCCATCAATAACATCAAAGCACAAAATAAATCACCACTGCAATACAACCATCAACCACATCTACATCATTAATCTATGAATCACCCAACAACTGAATCACTAAAACCCTATCATCAACACAGTCACTAGAACATAGAGCAGAACCCAGAACTGTGCAACAACAACCAGATCCAATCTGCAACTTCAAATATCATACTTCAAATAATATACATGAATTTGATGAGCTGAACCTGCGTGTATACATGCTTTTACCAAAGAGAACCCGCATATACATCTGCAAATATTAACTCAGAAATTTGCAGCTATACCAGACATCAGTCATACCCAGATCATAACATTTATACAATAAAACATGCGTGAATAATTTAGATCTAGTCTATCCATGATCAAACCACATAATGATAATACATTCCAAGCCTTATGACCCCGATCCATCATCCATCTTCAACCGCATAGGTGCATCCTTGGTTCAGATCAAGCAAAGCATCACAAACCCATAACTTGCATAATGGATCTCACACTTCATCAAATATTCAATACTTTCACACTTGTTATTTGGCCTAATGATCTTCTCCTCCTTATATAGGTTTAGGCCTCTCTCAATACCATGGTCCAAAACCATGTAAGACCAATACCTTGGACCCAATACCTCGGACAAAATACCATGGGTCAATGCCAAAATACCATGGACCAAATACCACAGACCAAAACCATGGTTTCCAACATGTATGCGCCTTTCCTTCTATGAAACTGTGTGAGTACATATACATGCCTTTAATACATCAAACCTATGTGTATATGCTACTTTGTGACAATGAAACTACGTATACCTCTCTCTGATCATTAATTCTTTGCTCTTGACCTGCTGCACTATGATTTGTCATCCGAGTGAGTTGCCACCAAGGACAACACCTATATCATACCTATATCATAATGCCAACAAAATGAAGGAAAATAATGGAAAAATGAAGAAAATAGAGGCCTCATTAATAAAAGGGTTTATGAGGATTAGTTCATGGCTTTTGATCAATTCAATTTTGGAGCTCTCATTCTCTCTCTCTCTCTCTCTCTCTCTCTCTCTCTCTCTCACTCTCGGACACTTAGAGTTTCTTGGAGCAATCTTAGAGGAGTGTGGCATACTTGGGATTTGGAGCACGAAGGCAAAGGAAAAGAAGATAAGTGCAAGAGGACATGGGGATCAGCAACTATAGCGGATTTTGCTTGCAGGTACCGAGTTGCATGTATGATTTCCTTGGTAGCTTTGGCATGCATGGCATATGAATGTGGTTATTTGGTTATGATATGTCATTGGCATGGAGGATTTCCTGGATTGACAATGGTGTTTCCAAGCCTTTCCATTTCCTAGATAGCCATGGTGTTTGTGGGTTTTACTTTATTTTCTAGTTGGTTTTGTTGTGCCTTTCGCTGTGGGTTGAGTTATTAGTTTCTAGAAGACTTGGGTGGAAAAGCACTTTGGAAGCCCTATAACAGCTTGGTTCAAGTTACTAGTCCTGGAAGCCTTCGTTGGAAAAATTCTCTGGAAGCCCATGGTGGGTTGAGTTACTAGTCCTGGAAACCCTGATTGGAACAAATTCTCCAGAGCCCTCAACAGATTGGGTAGAGAACAATCTAGTGATGGTTAGTGATGTTTGACCATGAGGTGGAATCATTGGTTGAGGGTTGAGGTGGTTTGGCCTCTAGAAGCCTTGGATTGTTTTGATTTTTTTTTTTTATGAGATACCACATTTATTCTTGGAATATGACTTGGGGGTGAATCACTAAAAGAAAGATTTGTTTCAGCCTATTCTATGGTCGGGTGGTTCATGGAAGTCCCATAGTGGTCAGCTTATGCAATCATCAATAAGAGCTCTCTTTCTCCTTGGAATTTTATGGGCAATTATACTAGTTTATACATGGCTTATATGGCTTTTATATTCTTGATATTTTTGTTGGTTATATGTTGGTTATGAATGAGTTTTATGATAGTGAAAATGTATGGATCTAATCATGTTTTGGTTAATCATTTAATGTACAATTAATATGTAGCTTAATAAATGGTAATGTAGTTATTGTGATGATGCAATGATGCTTCTTAGTGATTCTCAAATAAGCTTGAGACTCATATGCTCAGATATGTTGTTTAAACCTGTAGGATGCATATTTGTGTCATGTTTGACTAAATGTATGTCATGTCTAGTAAGGGTCCAGTCAAGTCCTTGTCCAAGTATTTAAATATGTACCATTGTTTCAATGTTTTTTTTTCATTTCTGGAAGTTTCATGGAGTTCTGGGTAGTGGCCTGAGTCTTGTCCCTGAAAAAGTGGCACAAAATCTGGAGTCGCTGTTATAGAACTAATTGGAAAAGTCCCCAATTGCACACATGCCTTACTATGGGAGATATTGGAGGGTCCCAGTCACATGCATGCCCATGTCAAGGGAGCGACTATGGCTTTAATGCAACAAAAATTCAGTTTGTGTCAGGGTTTGGTCACCTGGATCGGTTGGATGGCTCTTGGGGGTTCTATTGCATGTGTAGAAGGTTAGGTTGTCTGTGTTTTGTCAATTCCACCTCCTTAAATTCTACATAGGGAGTTGAATCATGTCATAGTAACTCTTTGTCACATGTTTACCCCGGTTGGTCAGTTACTTGGGCAAATTTGGGAGGAGGGTGTTACAAAGTGATATCAGAGCAAGTTTCATTCTCTTCGGGTGGTGTTTTATTTATGTTCTCTTTGTGTGATATCTGATACCATAGAGTCGTATCAGAGCATGGTTCACCCCTTAGACTTGATGAGCAGTGTGTTTGTCATGAATTCATGTCAGTTGCATATATGTGTTCCTTATGCTTTTGGTCTATGTGCTTGTTTCATATGAATGATGTTGGTCATGGTTGCAATGATGTCACCATGTGGAAGTTGGTGGTGTTGTTGTTGTATGTGGTCCTCATGAGTGTATGTCGATTATGCATTAGTTATGCATTTCATTTCTTATATATCATTATGCATACAATGATGTGGTTGTAGTTGTCATGAATGAGGTCATAGATGTGGTTAGTATGGTCATGCTTTAATGACGGGATAATGATTGAAACAATGCATAAATGTTGATATTATGATGTTTATATATGTTTGTGTGTGTGTTTTGCTAATCTGGTTGGTCTTGCAGACGAGACATCCTTCCCTGAAATAGATTAAGCTATGTTGGTTTATTTGTATTTTGGTTTAGCTGACATGTTATACCTTGCAGGAAGAGAACCAACAAAGATGAATACCAAGATGGTAGACTACATTTCCAGAGACTCTCCCTATGGATCATATGAGCAGCATGGTGTTGGGAATTATTTTGACTTACGAGATACATTGAGAAATTTGAAGGCAGAGATAAGAAGTTGTAAAGTAGATGATGATAGAATCATGCAGGCATAGAAGAAACAAGCAAAGGTTAATGTAGTAATCCTTTAGAGTTTGTAAAAACTATAGAAATAGGGATCACTTTGTATCATCCATGGAAAAGAGGAAAAAACTAATGGGGCATATGGTAGTATGTCTCATGGTGGGTACAGGTTGGATAGAGATGACACGATCAGATATTGAAGGTTCTTGGACACTACGGATAGGAGAGGTGATGGACACATGTAATATTCTAGTTTTGGTTCTGACAGGTATCATGGTCATCATGATTATAATCCTTACAGGAGCGTGATAGGGGATATTTTTCGGCTGAGTTCAAGAATGAAAAGCCACCTACATTCGATGGGGAAGTAAAGAAAACAATAGGTGCATAAGCATGGTTACTTGGAATGAATAAATTCTTCATATTTCATAATTATTCAAAGAACATGAAGGCCAGAATAGCTACATTCAATTTTAAAGGTAAAGCAAATATCCGGTGGGAAGATGTAAAGAACGTCAAAGATATTTATTAGGAGGAGTGAATTCGAGAGGTTATTCAGGAAGAAGTATCTATCAGGGAGGTACTATGACAACAGGGAAAAAGAGTTTTATGAGCTAAAGATGGGCTATATGACTGATGAAGAGTACACTAGCCGATTTCTAGAGTTTTCAATGTATGTGCCTTACCTGAAGGAGGAGAAGGCGAAGATTCAGAGATTCATCAGTGGGTTGCATATAGCATTCAAAGACAAGATTGAGTTTGATGGGGCTAGATCATTGGAGGAGGACATATAGAAGCTAAATCATTGTTATGAGCAATCAAAGTGCAGATATGAGATTAAACCAGACTGGAAAGGTGATTATAAGAATAAATGGAAATGCGATACGAAGAGAGCAAGGCCTCAGGACATAAGTAACAAATAGAATGCAACACCACATAAGAAGTTTAATGCATCTAACAAATGGAAGGGATTTCAGTTTAAGTATTAGAATGAGGATGCAAGCTGGAAGCCTATACAATGTTCGACTTGTGGCAAAGATCAGCGCAAGAGAGATTGTCCACAACATCAGGGTGGTAGACCACAGATCTACAATGGTCACAAAGTTTAGATAGTGGGGTATATTGGACAGAGTTTTCCTAGGATATATGTAGCATTGGATAACAGACAGCCAGAGCACTAGGCATCTATTATTGAGATGGACCGAAATCTTTGTGATCAAGTTGTTTCTATTTTAATTGACACTAGATCTAACTATAGTTATGTTAATCCTGACCTAGTGGATAATTGTGGTTTGAATTAAGAAGTGAATGCAAAATCTTGGTTAGTACAGTTGGATACAAGTACAAAGAAGTGAGTTCATCATTGGGTAAGATCTTGTGAATTATAGTTGAATGGTATGTCTACATCATCACATTTGAATATATTGTCATTGGGTTCGTATGACATGATTTTGGGTATTGATTGGTTGTATCTCCATAGAACCAAGGTGGACTCTTATGAAAAATCTATTGAGTGCATGGATGACAATGGAGAATAAATAATATTGTAGGGTAAGAAGTAACAAACGTCAATTAGAATGGTGATAGCTAAGCAAGTGAAGCACAACCGTAGAAAAGGGTGTGTGTTATTTTTAGTTCACATTTTTAGTGACAAAGGTAAAGAAGTTGAGGATGTGGATACCTTGATTACGTACCTAGTTTTACAATATTTTCAAGATGTATTTCCCACAGATATTTTTGAGTTGTCTCTTCACAGGGAAGTGGTTTTTTCTACTAAGTTGGTATCAGGGGGGGAACTAGCATCAAAAGAACCATACAAGATGAGCACTCTAGATTTTGTATATAGTTAACTTTGCAGTTGAAGGAAATTCTTGACAAGGGATACATTAGGCCAAGTGTATCACCATGGGGCACATCAGTATTTCTTGTGAAGAAGAAGGATGGTACTTTCAAGTTGTGCATTGATTATAGGAATTTGAACAAGGTGAACATGAAGAATATGTATCCACTTCCGCGGATTGATGATTTGTTCGATACGTTGAAGGAAGCAATAGTGTTCTCGAAGATTAATATAAGTTCCAAATATCATCAAGTACGCATTAAAGAAGATTACATTCACAAGACAAATTTACAAACTAGGTACTTACATTATGAGTTTGTTGTAGTTCCATTTGGTTTGACTAATGCTCCAACTACCTTTATGTGCTTAATGAATAGTGTGTTACATCCTTTTCTAGAAAAAAAATTATTGTGTTCATTGATGAAATCTTGATATATTATAAAAAGGAAGAAGAACATGCCAAACATTTAGCAATAGTGTTGAGATTTATAAGAGAGCATCAACTGTATGCTAATCTTATCAAATGCAGTTTCTTTCAGAAAAAGGTACATTACTTGGGACATGTTGTTTCCAAGGAAGGCATAGAAGTAGATCCAAAAAAGACAAGGGTTATCATGGAATGGGAAGCTCCTAGGAATGTTGATGAGGTAAGATCATTCATGGGGTTAGTAGGTTACTATAGGAGGCTCATCAAGAACTTCTCTCGCATTGCATATCCTATCACGTCATTGCAATGAAAAGGTAAGAAGTTTGAATGGATAGAAGAATGTGTAAAAGGTTTTTAGCAGTTGAAACAATTGTTGACAAATGCTCAAGTGCTAAAGATTGTAGATTCATACAAAGATTTTGTGGTATGCACATATTCATGCAAGAGAGGACTTGGTGGAGTTCTTATGCAAGAAGGAAAAATAGTATGCTATGAATCACAAAAACTGAATGAGCATGAGAAAAATTATCTGATACGTGATATTGAGTTGGCAGTGATCATGCCTGCATTGAAGATGTGGAGGCATTATCTTCTTGGTAGGAAATTCATCTTGATGAGTGATCATAGTGGATTAAGGTATCTATTTTACCAACTAAATTTGAATTCCACGCAAGATATATGGTTGGTCACAATCATTAAGTTTGACTTCGAGAATAGGAACATTAAAGATAATGAGAACTGGGTTGCAGATGCTATTAGTAGGCAGATATAGGTGAACCACATAAAAGTTATGATTTCTTATGGGACATATTTATAGGCTCAGATTGTACAGGAAAGTTAGCAGGATAATAGATACATGGAGATCTAACATAGGTTAGAACATAGTACATGTACAAGCATAAGTATGGGTACAAGTGCACAGGATGTGGACTATTGTCTCACGGTAGATGGCTTGGTTAGATTTAGGGGCAGGATATATGTGTCAGATGAAAACGAGTTCAAGAAGCTTATCTTGAGAAAGTTTCATCCGAAACTGTATTTAGGTTACCCGGATATTAGAAGGCATTGATAGTGGTGAATAAATTCTACTACTGGTTGAACTTGAAGAAATAAGTGGCAGAATTTCTAGCTAGATGCTTGGATTGTCAACAGGTAAGTATAGAGTGTAAGCATCTAGGCGGGTTACTATAGCTGATATCAATTCCAGAGTAGAAATGGGAGGTCATTTCCATCGAATTCATCACAAGTTTTCCAAGGACTTCTAAACAACATGACTTGATTATGGTTGTTGTGAACAAGTTAACTAAGGTAGCGCACTTCCTTCCAGTGAAGTCTACTTATTCAACTAATTATGTAGCAAAGGTATTCATCGGGGATATAGTGAGGTTGCATGGTGTAACAAAGAAGATCATATCAGACAGGGATGCCAAGTTCACTTCTAGGTTTTGGAAAGACTTATTTGTAGGTTTGGGTATAGAGTTGGCCTTTAGCACATCTTATCGTCCACGGATAGATGGAAAAACAGAGAGGGTCAACAGTATATTGAAGGATATGTTGAGGATATATGTGATGCAATAGTAGTGAAAGTGGGAAGAGGATCTTCCACTAGTAGAGTTCTCTTTCAACAATGGGTATTAGGAGTCTTTAAGGATGAGTCTGTTTGAGGCATTGTATGGGCGAAGTTGTAATACTCTCATCAGTTGAAGTGATCCAGTGAACAGGTTGTTGATCAGACCAGACATGTTGGTAAAAATGGAGCAGGAAATACAAGTAACCAAGAAGAATCGAAAGGAAACACAAGATATACAAAATATTTATGCATATAAAAATAGGTTTTTTGAGGAATTTCAGGTTATGGAACAAGTGTGCTTGTGCATCAAGCCCAAGAAGAGCTCCTTGTAGATTGGATCATGCACCAAGTTGGCACCTCGGTTTTGCGAACCTTTCAAGATTCTTGAAAGGATTGGATAAGTATCCTATAGAATTGCACTACCTATGACAGTGAAAATCCATGATGTTTTCCATCTGTCATTTCTACTAGTCAATTGTATGATCAACATCTTTAACATATTTTTTAAGAAATGTGTTCAAGATGTTGATCATATAAGTATGTATTGCAGGTGGAGCCAAAATTATATTTCCAACTAGGACCGTAGTGTATATTGTAGAGAAATATTCTCATGCTTCAGAACTGAGTAATCGAGTAGGTTAAAGTGCAGTGGAAGCACTTTAGGCCCGATGAAGCTACATAGGAAATGACAAATCATATGTGGAATATGCATCCTTCTCTATTCATTGTTTGAGCGAATGTTTGGCATATGTTTGGTATATGTTTTGGTGTATGTACATATGTATATGGATGTAAATACCACCACATGTTGTGTTATAAATCTCCAATAAGCAGTATGGGTATCATGTCATTATGGTTATCATCTTGTTAGGTTGTCATGTTGGTTTGCTTCTCAGTAGGTTGATCATTGTAAATACTGCAACGAGCTAAGTTATAAAGCTCCATGGATAATATGTTTTGTTTATATAAGTTGTGTGGTTGTAGATATCATTGAACACCGAGGACGGTTTTCCCCCAAGGGGGAGGGTTCTGTAACAACTATGGTAAGAAATCCATGTAAAATTAATAAAGGTAAAATAAGACCTTGGTCACAGGACACGTGTTCCAAGATGAATGTTGGGTAAAAAGCATAGTGATGGAGATCACTAGTGATTAATTAATGGCTATGGAAATTGGCAAAGGAAATTACTAAGGCTTTGGAAATGAAAAATGGCATTTATTGGCATTCATTTATGAAAATAATGAAAATTGGGAGAAAAGGTAGGTGAAAGGTCATAGGTTGCATGTGAGGAGGAAAATGAAGGAAAATAATGGAAAAATAAAGAAAATAGAGACCTCATTAATAAAAAGGCGTATGAGGATCAGTTCATGGCTTTTGATTAGTTTAGTTTTGGAGCTCTCATTTTCTCTCTCTCTCTCTCTCTCTCTCTCTCTCTCTCTCTCTCTCTCTCTCTCTCTCTCTCTTATACATGGGATTTGGAGAAAGAAGGCAAAGGAAAAGCAGGAAAGTGCAAGATGACATCGGGATCAACAACTACAATAGATTTTTCTTGTAGGTACCGAGTTGCATGTATGATTTCCTTGCTAGTTTTGGCATGCATGGAATATGCATGTGGTTGTTTGGTTATGATATGTCATTGGCATGGAGGATTGCTTGGATTGACAATGGTTTTGCTAGCCTTTCCATTTCCTCAATAGCCATGGTGTTGTGGGTTTTAATTTTGTTTTTTGATTGGTTTTCTTGTGCCTTTGGATGTGGGTTGAGTTATTACACTATGGAAGCCCTATAATAGCTTGGGTTGCGCTACTATTCCTAGAAGCATTGGTTGGACAAACTCTCAGGAAGCCATTGGTGGGTTGAGTTTCTAGTCCTGGAAGCCCTGGTTGGAAAAACGCTCTAGAAGCTCAATGGAAACAATGGGTTGTGTTACTAGTCCTGGAAGCCCTGATTGGAACAAATTCTCTAGAGCCCTGGATAGCTTGGGTAGAGAACAATCTGGTTATGGTTAGTGATGTTCAACTGTGAGGTTGAATCACTGGTTTAGGGTTGAGGTGTTTTCGCCTCTGGAAGCCCTATATGGTTTTGATTTATTTATTATATGAGACCCCACATTCATGCTTGGAATATGGCATGGGGGTGACTGGATGAAAGAAAGATTTGATTTAGCCTAGTCTATGGTTAGGTGGTTTGTGGAAGTCCTATACCTGGTCGGCTTATGATATCATCAATAAGAGATCTCTTTCTTCTTGCCATTTTATGGCTAAATATACTTATTTATATGTGGCTTATATGGGTTTTATATTCTTGATATCTATGTTGGTTATATGATGGTTATGAATGAATTTTATGACAGTGAAAATATATGGCCCCCATCATGTTTTGGTTAAGCATTGAATGTAGAATGAATATGTGGATTAATAGATGGTAATGCAATTATTGTGATGAGGAAAAAATGCTTCTTAGTGATTCTCAGATAATCTTGAGACTCATATGCTCATATATGTTATTTAAACCTGTAGGATGCATATTTGTGACATGTTTGACAAAATGTTTGCCATGGCTAGTAGGGGTCTAGTCAAGTCCATGTTCAAGTATTTGCATCTGTATCCCTGTTTCAAAGTTATTTTTCATCTTTTGAAGTTTCATGGAGTTATGGGCAGTGGTATGAGTTCTGGCTCTGAAAAAGAAGTTAAGAATCTGAAGTTGTTGGCACAAAACTACCTAGAAAAGTCCCCAGTCACAATCATGCCTTGTTGTGGGAGTGAATGGAGGGTTCCAGTACATGAATTCCCATGTCAAGGGAGAAATTGATGATTTAATGCAGAAAAAAGCTAGTATGTCTCAGCGAATAGTCACTTGGATGGGTTGGATGGCTCCTAGGGGTTCTGTTGCATGTGTAGAAGGTCAAATTATCTATGTTTCCTCGATTACACTTCCTTAACTACTACATAGGGAGTTGAATCATATCATACTAACTCTTTGTCACATGTTTACCCTGGTTGGTCCATTACTTAGGTATATGTGGGAGGAGGGTATTACATTTATTCTGTTGTTTCCTGCATAAGTATGGATCACTAAGATAATTGGATGGGACACAATGCATCAGGAGAGAGACTTCCCAGTTGTGGCATATGGTCAAGGCATGTGTTGGTAGATGTAGGCTTAGGGATGGTCCGATCTACTACAAAGATAGAATATATTCCGCCCCTGAGCTCACACTCGAGGAGATGCATGACACACTTTTAGAAGGACATTCCAAGGTATTACATGAGCATGTACAATAGGTGGTAGACCTCTCTTACATGTGGATGTTTAGACTCTATACAATATTAGGGTGTACCACTAGAGATGGGATAAAATATTTATCTGCATGATTTGGCAGGAGGAAGGAGGTTTACTGTGCACCAAGCTCGTTATCAATGCATGCAATTCATCTATTGCTTGCATATAAGGATCATAAATGAGGCACAGATGGGTTCCAACAACTCTTTGTAGTATAAAGCAACAACCAGTAGTGTTTGGGAGTTGTGAAATATCACTTTCGCTAGGGGATCTACGGATCCAGTTGATTGCTAAATCACTCCACTTCTCGATCATCATGGATATGGAAATGAGTGATCTAGTTGGTTTTGGGTTCACACATCGAGGGTTGTAGAGGACTTTGCCATGTGGTGATACCTATTTTCCCTATTTTTTCCGAAGATCAAGTCTAGTTGTAGACCAATAGACTATGACCTCATTGAGATGCATTTTCAAGATGTGATTCATGGTTTTGTTTTTAGATCTTACCAATATTTCATCATGTGGTTCTAGGCAAGGAGGATTTGATATGAATGTAATGAGCAGTTATTTATGACTAGAGTGCCATGGTGACAACATAGAAGCCTCTTTCCAATATTAGCATGGGACTTTGGCATTACACAGCTTGGAATTTCAACCACCGTTATTGATGAGATAGTTTTTATAGGGGGAGACCATTCATATCTTCCAATGGAACTCATTTTCATGGAGATATTTTCACTCCTCTGTGAATTGTTGATATTTTGGAGCACCTCATTAGTATGGAAAAGTGATCAACAAGAGGAGGCCATGGTTAGTTCACATGGAGGAGGACCCTTCTCAGTAGGAGTTGGGTTGTACCATCAGGATTTCACTCTTTAAGTATAAGAGGTTTTTTTTTTCAATAGAGTATCTTCTTGAGGAGATGATCGAGATTTTTTCATTTTTGAAATGCTCTACTTATTGCCCGTACGTAGAGGGCCTCTGGTGTCTATGCCTTATTGGGGAGTGAGTGGAGTGAGGAATGCTTCATGATGGTTAGGATGGTTTGGGACCCTGGTATTAGTTTGGATCAACTTTTGGAGTGACAACATGTGGTGAAATTACTTGAGGATAAGAAATTTTGTGGAGGGGAAACTGAAATGTCCCCAATTTTTGGATTTCCTTGTGATGAGATTAGGAGGGATTTCTAGAGCTCATGTCAACTAGGTCACAGGAGAAGGTTTATATTATTGGTGGGTCTAGAGGGTATTCAGGAGCTTTATGGGGTTCAACGGGGATTTCTTTCCATTTTTCATCATCATGATTAGTTCTACAAATTTCAATCTTTCTTCCACTAAATTCTGCTGACTTTTGTAAAATAGAGTTATTAACAGGAATATTTTAATTAATTGCACTTAAGGTGTTGTTTTAGGATGATTACTTGGAGAAACACCTTAGTGTGATAGCTCGTTGGACTCTAGGAAAAAATTTCTACAAGGATGATAAAAAGTGGGTTTTGGTGGATGGTGTGATCATGGCAGTGAGTTATGCATTTTTCAAGGTTAAAAGTCGCTTTAATTAATTAATAAGAATAAATTTATTAAATAAATAAAGGAATAACACTTTTATTATTTAATTGGAGGAAAAGGGTAAAATGGTGGTGGCGAATGAGTTATAAAAAGGGAAATTAAGGAGTATCTCATGATTCTTGCATTTTATCACTTGAGAAAAAGAAATTTGGAGAGCTCTTAAGGAAGAGTCTAGGGTTTTTGGAAACCTTCTTTGCTAGTTGCTAGTTTCAGTGTTGAAACTATACAGCCTAGCTAGTTTAGGAGTGATATCACTCATATTTTTCCATTGAGATTCAATGGAGAAGAGGATAATAGAAAAATAAGTAAGTTCCATGGTATTATCAATTTATTTTATCTTCCAACCATGAGTATTCCATATTTTCTTCACAGACCAAGTTTCCAAGCTTCACATGAGGGCCAAGTTTAGCCAAAAATCAGTGGGTCAAGATGGTAATAGAAGGAGCTAAGATTAGAGTGGTTTTGGGGAACCAAATCTCTGGTAGTTTATTAAGATAGAGGGTTGAGTTCTTGTACTTGATGGATGTGAATTTCTAACAAAGGGGGTCAATTTTACTACTACTGAAAAGGGGCCGAGTTTACTTCCTCTTACTGGACAAAGGAAACACTAATTATGGGGATGGGTTATGTAGTGTAAAAGGGGATGAGTTATTTGTCACTTCCTGGTGCTAAATCTGTCATCGTTTGGGTCAAGTTATAACTGTTGAAAGGGGGTTAAAACCCTCTCTTTTGGTACCAGTTCAAATTCTTGTTTGTAGGAGTAATTTTGGGTTGATTATATCCATTTGAGGGTTGAACTACAACCAATATTTAAGTGGATGAGTTGTTGTTTTATTAAGATTGTGTGTACAAACTGTGTATTGATTGATATCTCTATGGGAAAAGGTCAAGTTCAAAGTCATTTTGAGACTGATATTTCTATATATTTCTATTTTTTGGAGCTTCCAACAAAGGACTGATATATTGAAGCATATATTGCTAAAGAAAATCACAGAGATTTGAACTGAGGTTCAATATGAAAGAGGAGGTTGATTTTCAGCGAATTTAGAGGCGAGTATATACAATATTTGCATGGTAACAAGATTTCTATGTTAAAGGGAGACAAGTTACAATCATTTTGAAGCTTATTTCCCTTCATATTGTATTTTTGGAACCTATTGCAGTTGTTGCAACACCCTCCAAAATTTTGGCTTATATTCAATTTTGGAGCCTTCCTTGCTCTTTTATATTGTTGTTGCAAACACTAGAGCTCATTACATGAGCTTCCTTGATGTTCTTTGGTCCCTTTTGCATGTTTAGTTAACCATCATCTTTTGGCATGTTTGGCTGTCGTGCAATGTTTGTAAGACTATTCTGATGGTTTCAAAGGTTGGTATTTGTGTATATGAGTTGTCCTAACCATGTAAACATTTTTTGCATCCATACACAAAGTCTTGAGCATTATCACATAAAGTGTCATCACGGTCATCCTAAAGCCTACCATAAGTGTCGCACTTATCGTATCTCTTCGTGAGGTAGTCACATGGAGGGACATGCACTGTTCATGTGCTCCAATTATCTATGTTATCGTGTCATCAAAGTATGTGAAGTGTTGATCACATTAAAGGTTCATCATAGTTCATTACCTATCCCACACTTATCCATTTTCAGAAAACATTCTCGACCTAGAAACTTAGCTTCACAGGGCGAAAATTAAACTGAAAACTATGTAGTATTAGCCCTCTAAGTTGTGACCTTGTTGCTTGAAACTATGTAATGCACATTTCTTGTTCCCCAGGGATGTGGCTTTGCACAATTCCTATACCCAACTCCTGAACTTAACCCCCAGAATTGTGTAGTTATGTCTCACAACCTAGCTTCAACTATGCACATCACATCTTCAACCCTCAATATTTTCCCTTGGCTGTTGTAATTATGCAATGCATAGAATCCTAGCCTCTCTTGACATCCGAAACTGCACATTTGGCTTTTCCAGTGTCCTTTCCCTCAGCCTGACTCCATTGCCTCTAGAAACTATGCAGTCTTGTCCTTCAAGCCTCCCTGAGCTACACATTGTACAGTTTTAGAGCTCAAACTCTCCCCCTAACTAGTGAATTGTTCTATGTGTAGTTATTGAGCCCCTGTCCCCAGCCTGACACTTGTCCCGGGCTAATTTGATGGATCAAAATGCATGATCTTAGACTAAGGGGTTTTCGAATTGATGTCTTCTCGTCATGAGCGAATTGTAGGGACATTTACACTATAATGTCATGGAAATATTATGTAGAAGGAGAAGAAGGAGGGAAGCATGCCTAAAGACTCTCCTATAGATGAACTCACAATTGGATCAATCGAGAGAAAGTGATGGGACACAATTTTTCAACCACCATCCAAGACTAAATATCATTGAATATTCAGCATCACCAAGCCATAAGAAAGTGAAGAGAAAGCATATACAACATTGACTTGACATTACCACATCATCAAGAATTCCATGTCAGCAGTGTCATGTCATGAGAAATCATATACCACATCACTATTGTGGGCCATGTATATTGTATTCAAATGTACTATAAAGTGGAAGTCCAAATGACACACATGGAATGTAAAGAGTCATGTAAGTTGAAAATTCGTAGGAAGTCAAACAGTCATGAGGGTAGTCAAATAATCACCTTTGGTTATATATACTCCCTCATTGTATGAGTAAAGGACTTTTCACCTTGGCTCCTCCTACAAGGCATTAGAGAGATCAGATAGTTCTTTGAGGAGAAATAAGTGGCTCCAATGCTCCAATATTGGGGCTACTTATGTACATTGTAAACATGTCTATTGGAACTTTTACTTAATAACAAAAGCCTTCAAGGCTAGCATGTTCTTCAGGCATGGACTATGAATTTTTGTAAGACTATTCTGTGGATGTTTTTATTTTATGTTTGCTTTCACATGTGCTAAGATAGTTGAAATATTTATATTATTTTAGTACTTATCTTATTGAGAATGTGTTGTAACATTTTTTAATGTTGTTCCATCCTTGTGGACTATTTCGTGGGATATTAGACAAATATTTCTTTATTTGTTGATTGTAATGACCATCACATACGTTATGGACTATTCTATTGGATGTTAGATGGACCATTCTAGTTCATGTGTGTCTATTCTTGGGTGGTACTATTACCTATCGCTTAGAGGCTCACTTTTCTACCCACTCTGCAATAGAAGAACCTTGACATAGTTGCAACTGAACACTTACTAGGCACACCTTATTTCTTTTTGAAGGCACCATTCCATCCCTCTCCCATGCTGACAATTAGATCCAAGGCATATCTTTGATATATATGGAAACCGGGATGATATTCTGGATGGGGATCCTACACCAAATGGTGTGAGGTATAATTAGGACTTCACATCAGGAAGACCCCTTGGTTGATGAATTTCCAGCACCGTCAAGAGTGGCTCTAGATGGAGGTCCAGATGAAATGTTGAGACTGTTGAATCTAGTTTGAACCTCTTATTTAAACTAGATCATACTCAAATCTTACTCCCAGGGTGTTTCTCTAATTTTTCCCTTTATCAATTTTCAATCCCTAATGAGCCTCTCTATCAATTGTCCCAGTTAAAGTTTGATAGTGGGGATGGAACATCCATAACCAAGCATATTTCTAATTTTCTTAAATTTTGTGAATCTTATGAAATCAAAGATGAAGAGTTTGTTTGTGTACTTTCCTTCCTCACCCTTGAAGATCGTGTTAATCGATGGGGCCATACCTTGCCACATTCTTCCATCAATTCCCTTCGTCATTTCCTTAGGGAGCTTCATCAAGCCTTTGATAGGAATAATTAATAAGATGTTTGTAAAATATTCAATCTCTTAAGAATGAAGCCTAATGAGTCAATTGATGATTTTGTTTATCAATTCCTTTACCTTTGTTGTGAAATTCCTAGAAAGGATATGAATTAGGACTTCTTGAAGCAATATTTTGAGCTCTTGGTTCTTATCTCTTTACACGGTGAACTTAAACCCCTTGATTTCACTACTCCCCCAACTCTTGTGAATCATGGGAAACCCCTAATTTCATAGGAGGAATCTACTGCCTATTTTGTTCCTTGTCCTCCTCGTTTTCAAGTCCTGATGTGGGTGTCTCCTTGCAAAGCTTGTAAAGTTGGAAAATTTTCAAATCAAATTCCTAATCCATCTTCTCATTTTGCTTCTTCTTTTCATGATTCAGATTCAATGGAGGAAATTCCAAAATGGCTTATGAAGCCTATAGCGAAGGCAAACTCCTCCATTCCACACGATATTATCACTGTTCATAGTTCTAGCCTTGAATATGATATGGATTCCCATTATCCTCTATCATCTATATTCCATGACTCTTTGTACCATGACCCACTCAATCAATTTGCTCCATAAGCTAGTTTTTCACACTCTCCTGATCTTCACGTTGCTGGTCCAAATTGCGATAAGATACAAGGTAGTCACATTATGTAGGTATATGAGTAGGGAAGGTGGAGATGTTTTCAATATTTCCTCTCTTTTCCAAAATCCTCCATGTCAAAATAATGCGCTTCCATTCTTGGATGATTCTCATCTCGGTAGAAAATTGAATGCAATCAATTCTTTCAATCAATTTGTATCCTTGTGCAACAACCATTCCAATGATGATGAATTTATTGATGCATGCAATCACAAATTCCCATGTGCATCAGCTGATCTCTTGATTTCTCATGAATATTTTACTTTGGATCCTGAATCTAATTCAATCAAAGAAGATTTTCTTATTGGAACTTCCTCTTCATCTCAATATCCCTTGTTCTCTTTTGTCTGTGATGCATCTACTTGCGATGGGGGTAATCCATGTTCTTCAAGTCCATCATCTGATGAGTTAGCCTCTCAATTGGCACAAGTTGGTGAGATTATCCATGATGCAAATGAAAACAATCAAAACATTGAGTACTCTTCGCTTCCCTCATCATCTCTTCAGTTGCATGAAGACAAATCTTCAAATCATCTTTCTCATGAAAATTTCTCGATTCATTTATCTTTGAAGTTGTGATTAGAATAACCTTTCAACTTGAGTAACCTAGTTATTGAAGTTGAATAATATAGTCAAACTAGTGGAAAATATGACTACCATCTGGTAAGTAGTGGGATTATTGAAACTGGTGATAGCAGTTATCCTCACACCATGCACGATTTGGTACAATCTTCAAAATGTGATTTTACAATTCTGGAAGGTTTTGAGGCTTGCCAAGGAGTTGAGTCACTTCAAATTTAATCAATGGTTATGTCAGGATCTCGCAACTCTGGTAAGCCCCCTGAACTAAGTCAGATCTAGTTTCTCCCACACGATCCTTCTCTTTTCATGGTTTCACTTGATAAAAATTTCTTCTTGAGAAATGTTTGGTATCTCAGATGTGATCTTTCAAATTTCCAAGATTTTACTTCTGATCGGATTCATGAATATTTTTCAGTTCATTCATCTCCACACAAATATCTCCTAGCAAACTCAGGTTTGGAATGTGTATCTCTCATAGAGCAATGTAATTGCAAAGTTGATCATTCCAAAGACCATATTTGGCTGAAGGAATCATACCTATCAAGTTCATTTCATGATGAGCAGCTCCTGGATTTCCTTGTGAATATCATATCGCAAATAGTTCTCTTCATCACACCTAATATCCTCTTCAGTAATAACGAATGAATGGTTTATTACACGAATCAAGTTATTCTCCATTCACCATGTCCTAACTGGTCTCATGTATTTGTTGTGCTGACATCCCTTTTAAATTATTTTCATGATTACGATGCTTGCACAATTTATCACCAGTTCGATGAAAATAGTGTGTCACATTTGTCTTGCGAGGAACTTGGTTCGATTGCTCAGAGAATTCACATAACTGTTCAAATTGATTTATCTTTGTTTATTACAAACTAGGAATTTGATGCTTTAATCATCTCATCTAATCGTTATTATTTCTTCAATGTCTGTCATTCATGCTATCATTTTCTCACCAGTATGTCCAATGGTAGTTTTTTTATATCATTCGATCTTGATTGTTCAACATCTTATTATCAGATTTTTGTCAAGCGGTTGAGGAACTTCAGTCTCTACTGATGGTTATGTCGAGTCCTCGTTGCCTTGACATGACTACTGAATATGATCATATCTATTTTCCCTCACATGATTCTCATTATAATCCCATTCCTCTAATTGAAAATCCATATTTTCAAAGATTTCAGAGTTTTATGATCCAATCGTTGAATGGTTGGAGCAGTATTACTCGGAAAGCTCCATTGTAATAACATGTTTTGGCCTTTTCTCGTGCTTTCTAAGTAGGATGACACATAAGAAGGTACATTCATGAGAATTCTTTGAGGTTTTTCTGATTATGCTTTTTGTCGAAGAGGTAAGAATGTGGATTGTATGAAAGTATTGGTTGTGACACATCTTTCTGCCCACATACAAGACCTTCAAATGTTTGTGCAAGTTATTCAAGTTTTTATCTTTTCTGTTGCACATTAATTTATATCTGTTTTAATTGTTCATATCTTTGTGGATGCATGTTAGGAGAAACTATGGTGTCTTCACTGGAAATTCCATTATATGTGATCCTAACCTCCTAGTTGTTAGTTTAGGAGTAGTATTAGTTTCACCTTATTTTCCTTCTCTTGCACCCATCCCATGTTCTCTTCAGTATCTCTTGTATTTTCTTACTTTCTCTTGCAGTATGATTTGGTTTAGCTTCTTTTATTTGTCTTCTGATTTTTCCCCTTGTTGTGTGTTGTCTTTCCTTTCATTTTATTTATTTATTTTTATTTCTTGTCGTTTGTATCTTTTTGTTTTCATTGTGTGAAAAAGTGTTGTCCCTACAAATTTTTTGGCTTTTTAGTATGTGTGTGGCTGAACTATAAAGAGTCTTGTGACACTTCAAAATTTGGTTAACATTATGTCTGTCTTCCTTGTGATGGTTCCATATTTTGGCTGATAAAGTTCTGATGGAGAATACAATCCATCTGTAAGGAGTGTTTTGGTCCAACCATGAACCCATGTCTAGTCCGGAAACCTCATGCCTATACTCAATTTTTCTATTTTGGTGTCTTCAATCTTATCCAGCTAGTAGAAATGGTGAAAGGGAAAAATATAAATGAGCAAACCTAAACCATAGGTCTCTATATGATTCTCTGAAGGAAGAACCTCCTCTTCTCTCAATAAGTCAGGATCCCTCTTTTGCCACAAAATAAATAAGTGCCAATGCACAATTTTATTTAAATAAATAAATAAAAGTGAAAGAAGAGAAAGTCTTCCTATGCAAAGATGTGAAGCAAGCAACTCCACTGTGGTAATTTCCAAGCTCACTAGAAGTGGAGCAATGTTTTTGTTCCTGTGTGGCTTTGTCAGGGTATTGTCTATGCCTACTGGCAGTGAAGCAACACCAGAGAAGAAACAATATACTCTGAATATCTTAAGTTCACGAGCTACACTGCGCTTGCCAACTTGAAACATTGTGATTATGATGAATCTTATGGCGTGTTCAACTGACAAGGTATAGAGGGGACCATGTCTATTTTTTGGGTAAGTGGGAAGGCCAAAGTAATCTACACAATGAATCAACACTCCTTAAGGAACCAAGGCCCTGCACAGAAAAATTTAACCAAGGCAGACAAGTTGGAGTTCAACCAATGTGTCACCAAGTGTTATAGTTGCTGCAACACCCTCCAAAATTTTAGCTTACACTAAATTTCAGAGCCTTCCTTGGTAATTTATATTGTTTTTTCAAACACTAGAGCTCATTTCATGAGCTTTCTTGGATTGCTTTGGTCCCTTTTTCACGTTGGGTTAACTGTCGGTTTTTTGGATGTGTGGTTGTATTGCAATGTTTTCAAACCTATTTTGATGGTTTCGAAGGTCGTTATTTTTATATATGATTTTTCATAACAATTTAAACATTTTCCGCATCCATACACAAATTCTTGAGCACTATCGCACAAGTGTTGTCACGATCATCCTAAAGCCTATCTTAAGTGTCACACTTTTCGTAGCTTATCATGAGGCAGTCACATAGAGGGAAATGATTTGTTCATGTGTTCCAATTATCTATGTTTTTGTGTCATCAACATATGCTAAGTGTGTGATCATATTCAAGGTTCATCATAGTCCATTACCTATCCCATAGTTATCCATTTTCAAAAAACCTTCCTGTCTGAGTAACTTAGCTTCACCAGGCCCCAACTAAACTGTACACTACGCAGTATCATCCCTCTAAGCTGTGACCATGATGCTTGAAACTACAAAATGTGAAGTCCTTGTCCCCTAGGGCTACTGCTCTATGTAATTTTTGTGCTCGACTTCTGAACTTAACCCCCATAATTATGGAGTTATCTCCCACAGCTTACCCTGAACTACACACTTCACATCTTCAAACCTTGATATTTTCCTTTAGCTACTGGAACTGTAAAATGCATGGAAGCGCATACTCCTTTAGCATCCAAAATTGTGCATTTGGATTTTCCATTGTCCTTTCCCTCAGCGTGACTCCACTACCTCTAGAAATTGTGCAGCCTTGTCTTTCAAGCTTCTCTGAGGTGCGTGTTTTATAGTCTCAGAGCTCAAGCTCTCCCCCTTGACTGCTAAAACTATGTAATTTGTAATCATTGAGCCCCTGTCCCCATCCTATCACTTATCCCAGGCTCAGTTGATGGATCAAAATGCATCATCTTAGATTAGGGGATTTCTGGACTGATGTCATCTCATCATGAGTGAATTGTAGGGACACGTACACAATCATGTCATGGAAATGTGATGAAGGAGAATAAGGATGGAATCATTCCTAAAAGCACTCTTGTAGCTGAACTTAGAAGTGGATCAATCGAGAGAAAGTGAAGGGATACAATTTTGCAACCACCATCCAAGACTAAATATCATTGAAGATTCTACATCACCAAGCCATGCGGAGGTGAAGAGAAAACATATCCGAGAAGACATCCAACACTTAGAAGAAATTGTGACTTGACATTGCGACATCATCAAGAAATCCATGTTAGCAGTGTCATTTCATGTCATGAGTGGTCATATGCCACATCACTATTGTGGACCATGTATATTGTATTCAAATGTATTGTAAAGTGGAAGTCCAAAGGACACACATGGAATGTAAAGAGTCATGTAAGTTGAAAAGTCATAGGAAGTAAAACAATCATGAGGGTAGTCAAAGATTCACCCTTGGTTATATATACTCCCTCATTGTATGAGAAAAGGACTTTTCACCTTGGCTCCTCCCGCAAGGCATTAGAGAGATCAGCTAGTTCTTTGAGGAGCAATGAGTGGCCCCAATGCTCCACTATCAGGACTATTGATGTAAATTGTGAACATGTGTCTTGGAAATTTTACTTAATAACAAAAGAATTCAATTCCAGCATTTTCTTCATGCATGGACTATGAATTTTTGCAAGACTATTATGCAAATGTTAGTATTTCATGTTTGCTTTCACATGTGCTAAGATAGTTGAACTATTTCGGTTATTTTGGTACTTATATTATTGAGAATGTGTTGTAACAGCTGTTAATGTTGTCCCATCCTTGTGCACTATTCCATGGGATATCAGACATATATTTCTTTATTTGTTGGTTGTAACAACTATTACATCCATTGTGGACTATTCCGCTAGATGTTAGACCAACCATGCTGGTTCATGTGTGTCTCTTCTTGGGTGGTACTATTACCTCTCACTTAGAGGCTCACTTTTCTCCCCCTCTGCAGTATAAGAACATTTACATAGTTGCAACTGAGCACTCACTAGGCACACCTTATTTCTTTTCAAAGGCACCATTACATCCCTCTCTTATGTTGACAGCTAGAGCCAAGGCATATCTTTAAGATATATGGCAACTATGTTGATATTCCAGATGAGACTCCTACACTAAAATGTCTGAGGTCCAATTGGGACTTTACATCAGGGAGACCACTTGGTTGGCCTATTTCCACCACTGTCAATAGAACCATATCATAAATCCCTCAATGTATTGAAGTTCACATTGTTGAGTTATTCCCAGGTTCCTCTACTCTTGTTCATTATGTATTATTGTGCCATGTTAATAAAATGAAAGTTACATTCAATTTATGGTTATGAAAACTTGTATGGGTACTATATGAATTTATGGTTTTAGTTCTAAGCACATAATATTGTTCCAAAGTATTTCTTTGGCATGCGTTAGCCACTGTGCATGTTTATCGAAATTGAAATTGAGAAAATGCATCTACAACCACATGTCTACAAAAATAATGTTTGACAAAACTCCTTAGTGAGAGAAATTATTAAACTTAGAAAGTTTATTAGAAAATTTGAGATATTCCTAAGAGGGTATATTACGTATACTATTGATGGGGGGAAATTGCCTAGAAAAATTCAAGGGGTTCTCTCCAGTATGAGGTCCTAATTATCTCACATTATTTGAGATAAGAGACCCATCTAGATTTTCGCTTGATAAACATTTTTTATTTTAAATAATATTGTGAAATATAAGGGATTGTTACAACAAAGGTGATGTTGATTTTAAACTAAATTAACAAATTCACTAAGATGAAAATGGTATACATTATGCTAGTAGTGAAAATATAAAGGGAAAACATGAAGGAATGAGCTAGTAAACACACAAATTCATAGGTAAGGAAACAATTAGCTATAATCCAAGACAATAATAGATGTTCAAATTGCTCGAAAAAAGTGAAGTATAATCAACATTTAGATCTAAAAAGTACTCATACGTTGAATTAAAAAAGTTGAAATAGAAAGTACGTGACAGAAACTATCTAATCTACGAAATAATCCATAATCTCAATAGTATACATCCCAAACAATAAACACATTCATGAACAATTAATGAATAGTTAGAAACATGGATAAGATGAATGTGATCACATAGTTCCAGTGTTGGCTTGTTGGGGCCTCACCCAGGTTCAGAAGTGATTTAACCAAACAAATCCTGAAATTACCAGCGCTTTCGGCAACAGTCCGCGGTGCGCGGACTGAGGCCTCACCCAAGGTACTATGGGAGGGTACTGGAACCAGGTTTCCACACCCTAGAGATGTCTTGATGAGGTCTGGGAAGTTCACGAATTGGTCCTGTGCACTTGCGCTGCTCCGCGTAGCTGTTTGACCTTCGCGTAGCTCTGTAAAGAGCGAAGAGGCGTTGTTTAGATCCTTTTATCCTTACTATGTTATTATTATAGGTCTTAACTTAATTATATGGACCCAATATCCTCATCAATCATTCAAAATTCATAACATGTGCGCGCAATCATAAAATGTCCAGAGATGCAAAGATATAACAAGAGCGTAAACACACAGATCTACAAGCAGATGAACAATATTTCAGAATCAACTTATCTTTTATTAAACTTCTGTTCTATTACAATCCCAACTCCGCCCTGCACACTCAGCTGCAGGGGTCTGCGCACACAGCTGCGGACTCTACCAGGCCTCTGCATACTCAGCTGTAGAGCCTCTTCCTACTACTAAAACCCAAAACTTGGACTTACAGACTCAGAGTGAATTCCTTATTCATAAACTTATATCCCTTAAGATCAGGACTAAAAGCTTACTTCTACCCTTAGAGCCTCGCTCTATTTATACATTCCCATGGTCCATAGACCATGGGTAGGCTGACAAATTATATATTATATTACAATATTTTAGGGCACACAACCCTAGACTCTCGCACTCCGCGCTTGCATTTTGGGGGGGTCTTTACATTATATTGACCCAAAACTCAGCTTTAAGCCCCAAAAACCTGCTATGGGGGGATCTACTACCCAACAGGCCCCCAACACAATCATGGTGACTCATCCCAAGTCACTCAGCTGGTGCGTCATCTTCGCGTGGAGTCCATCCAGCAACTTCTGCGCTTCGCTGACGTCTACCACACATTCCTCCGTTGTCTGTTGTATCAGTTGTGCATGACTCTCAGATGCATCCTCTTCAGAGGCACCTTCTTGCCTTAGCTTATATGTATCCCACATCTGGGTTAGCTTTGCCTCGATCGTGGCAGTGATTGTGAATGATTCCTCGAGCCAACACTGGATGTGTGCTTTAAGCGCTACTTCTTTCTGGCGTGCGGCTTCGACCTGTTCCGTCAGAGCCTGGGCCTCCCTCATCTTGGCCAATCACTGATTCATGGCGATTGTCTGCACGGTCCCTCGGACATTGGCATAGGCCTATTGTAACTCCCGCGCTTCTGTCTCTAACTAATGTAGTGTTGGGTCTTCCTGCAGTGAAGTGAGCATGAAGAGGGACTAATCCAACAATCCCGTGTAGTCCTGTACAGGGTGCTTTATTACTTCCAACCCTAATTGAATGGTGATTAGAGGGTGTCTCGCCTAGAATCATCATGATCTCTTTAAATATGATGATTGACCATGTCTCTGATTTTAGCCAATTAAATTCTCTATTCAGTGCAATCTGGATCTATACTATTCCTGCATTTGGGTGATCATTCGAGTGCTTGATATACCATGTCAGTGCGCGATCCTGCAGCATGCTCACCAATGTGTCCTTCTTAACATTTTCATCTATGACCCCTTATGCTTCCCACATAGCTCTTACCATGAACCAGAACTGGTCCGGATCTTCATTCCCTACTCCTCTGAATACGGGTAGCTTGATTGTGCTCGCCATGCTGAACTGCGACTTTGGTGGAGGTGGGGTGGTTGAAGATGGAGGTGAAGTAGGTGAAGTGGGTGATGGATTAAGTGGAGGTGATAACTGTGGAATGTGCTACCTTATCAAACTGACCGCATTTCTCAGAGAAACCCAAGTGCGCTCTTCCTCGCTCTCTCACGAAGGTGAAATTAAGGGACTATTTCCTAATCCTTTGGTACCCTTGTAGATCTTTCCGCTCCGCGTCATTCCAAACATTAATGTATTCGCATCACCCGTTTTTCACATAACAACATCTTAACCTAGGTATTAAGGGATTTAATGTACCTACCTCACGGTCCCTTGAGAAAATGTCGTTTTGCTTCGATATAGCTCATGGTTGTGTCTATCACAAACTCAATGATGAATCCCCCTATTATCTAGTCAATCCAATGGTCTACAGCCCACGTGATCTTATCTTCTGATGCCTCTAGTCTGCATACTAACTCGAGAGTCCACACTATAGATTGATAGAGCTTGTACCTTCCCTGGCTGTCGGCTAACCTCAGGATCCAATCGTACAACTCTGATGGAAAGGATGAAAAGAAGATCTCGTGGATTTCCATATACACGTAGCAATCCAGCCACCTTTTCTCAGATAGTTGCATAGTTCTATTTTCCTGTATCACAAATTCGTGAAGCTTTTGATCCAACCACTCTTCAATTTCCTTCTTTGTGGGGTTCCAATGTTCCGACATCAGACATCCCTTAGGCAGATCCTGGTCCCGACAACGAAACCATTTGTTGGCTTGTTAGGGCCTCACCCAGGTTTAGAAGTGATTTAGCCAAACAAATCCCGAAACTACCAGCCCTTTCGGCAACAGTTTGCAGTGCGTGAACTGATGTCTCACCCAAGGTAGTATGGGAGGGTGCTGGAACTAGGCTTCTGCACCCTAGGGATGTCTTGATGAGGTCTAGGAAGTTCGTGAATTGATCTTGCACGCTTGCACTGCTCTGCACAACTGTATGACCTTCACGTAGCTCTGTAAAGTGCACGAAGAGGATGTGTTTAGATCCTTTTATCCTTACTGTGTTATTATTATAGATCTTAACTTAATTATATGGACCCAATATCCTCATCAATCATTCAACATTCATAAAATGTGCACGCAATCATAAAATGTCCAGAGATGCAAAGATATAACAGGAGCGTAAACACACAGATCTACAAGCAGATGCATAATATTTCAGAACCAACTTATCTTTTATTAAACTTATATTCCATTACAATCCCAACTTCGCCCTATTCACTCAGCTACAGGGGTCCACGCACACAACTACGGACTCTACCAGGCCTCTACGCACTCAGCTGCAAAGCCTCTTCCTACTACTATGACAAAAAACACGGACTTATAGACTCAGAGCAAATTCATTATTCAAAAACTCATATCTCTTAAGATCAGGACTAAAAGCTTACTTCTACCCTTAGAGCCTCGCTCTATTTATACATTCCCATGGTCCGCGGACCATGGGTAGGCCAACACATTCTATATTAAATTACAATATTTTAGGGTGGACAACCCTAGACTCTCACGCTTCGCGCCCACATTTTGCGGGGTCTTTACATTATATTGACCAAAACTTAGCTTTAAGCCCCAAAACCCCGCTATGGGGGGGGTCTGCTACCCAACATCCAACAATGGCCTTTCCAAGCTTCTCCATATTATTGACCAAAATCTAAAGTAACCAACTTCCTATTTCGGGACTTCAATGATTTCAAAGAAGAACAATAAATCCTAAAATGGGAACTCTTTCTAAGAGTTTTCAAAAGTGAAAAGTTTAAAAAATTCCCTTCTTACATATAGATTTACAATACTTATAGATTTGAGTTAGTAATTGCTATTGTGACTATTCAATATATTGTTAGTTCGATGAAAACTCTTTAATTTCCCATAATTTACAAATATAATAAAGGGGAATATTGAGAACCTTCATAATTAGCTAAACAATTATCACCCTTTTATTGGGTTCTTTATGGCAGTTTGATAATGTTATGAATGCATCAATTAGTCTCTATCTCAATTGAATAATAGGCTCTAGATAGTGACATGGCATTCTAAATAAAAGACCATTTTTCCATATGTAATAACTAGTATGATTCTTTGATTTATTTTTTCTTCTTTGGCATAACCTTCCTTTAGGTATTTGATCTTATTTAGGTTGTATTCAGGCTGATCAATCATCTAAAATTTATCTTTAGATTTATATATGTTACTAGGTGTGTATATTTCTAAGCTTGATTCACTTAGGGTAGACCATATTTTTGAAATAATTAACATGTTCCTAACACTTTGTGTTCCAAAATTCTTGACCAACTTGGTTCTCAAGATCCACTCGCCTTGGGGAGTCAACCATTGAAGTTGAGCATGTTTACCTCTTTCATGCATGCATGATTTTCTTGATCTTTTCAAGTAGCCAACTCTCCATGACGCTATGGTACTCTGTTGTGTCTTGAGAAAGAACTAATATATGCTTCCTTAGGGAAACTAGGAATGAGTCTAGTGCTATTTTTTGTTTAGTAGAATTTGTAGGTTGTCTTTAGCAAGTTCACTAGTGAGGATATTGAAAATAACTCCCTTTTCTTTTAACAACTCTTCCAATTCTTAGCTTGTTCAGACTAGTTCCTACTTGGGTCCTAATTGATGAAATTAATTAATTTTGATCCTCTCACTATGGAGTGACACTTTCAATATTAGCCATTGTTATATTTTATTTATAGAATACAATTCTCTTCTCTTATTTGAGTGCTTTTCTCCCAAGTTAGTCTCCAAATGGGTAGCATTTAGATTGAAACATCTTGTGTAATAGCTAAAACAATAGGAACCCATTATGTTGATTAGTATACCATGCTAGATACATAGAGTTGAGGAGATTGTTTTCATGGTTGACTATTGGAATAGAGATAATAGGTTGTAGTGATGAGTAGATTGTAAAAATAACAAATTTAACCATGGGATGTTCGTTAACCGTCACAATTGCTTACAATTTTTCCCAATATGGTTGTGTACTTCCCCAAGGAAAGTCCTCTATGTCATAATGGGAGGAAAATTATGGTTTTCAGTAAGGATCATAGTTGTTTATGTACTTATTCTTGAAGATAGAAATTTTGTAAATATCCAATCCTAAAAGCTAATCTGAGAGTCCTTAGATGCTTCTCAAGAATGAAACCCTAAGGTTTATAGTGAGGGAAACACTACGAAACCAAGGGGGAACACTATCCTAAATCTATTAGGACAATTATAAAATGTTTTTCATGAGTTTTAGTTACTTGAAACACTACCCATTTTTGAATTGAATTTCACCTAAAATTTAGGTCACTTGTTTCACATGGAAAGTTTACGAAAAAACACCTTAAGTGAGAACAAACATCAGAAAAATCAACCCAAATGAAACTAGAAGCTTAAGGGAGATATGTAGCACTGGTATGATGCTTATTTTGGTGCTATAGTTTTACATTAAAGGTTATTTGTATGGTATTATGAAGGAGGAGGCCAAAAAAATGAGTATTTGAGTGAATTTTGAGACTATAAAGTTGTGAAGAAGGCCAATACAATCCTATAGTACTATGAATATGGTAATGTGAAAGTTGAAGGACAAAATTAAGGATAAATAAAGATAAATTTTTCTAGAAATAGGGATAGTAATGTACTACAAAGGCTCGTGGAGGCAAAATTTGAGGAAAAACACCAAAAATTTGTCTAAATTTTGACCTCGTAGCACTAAAAAGAGGGGCAAGGTAGCACTATGAAGCTTAGGAAAAGGTTAAAGGAGATTATATAGTGCAGAATTAAGTCTTAGTTCTATGTTATAGCATTTAAATCAGGGTTAACATAATTCTATAGAGGTTGGAAGAAGAAAAAAAATGAGGAAAACACCAAAATTTCACCAAGTTTGGACCTATAGCATTTAGAAAATGGGAAAGAGAGCACTATGTAGCTAAGGGGAAGGTCAAAGACATGATATAGTTCTGAATTAAGTCTCAGTGCTGAAATACAAAATATTGGAGAGGTAAAATGTTGAGGAAAAGTGACAAAAAGTGACAAGATGATGTATGTTTTGAGGTTCTAACACTTCACTTAAGATTAGTATAGTGTTATAGAGTTGTGTAAATTCTTAGTGGTGCACTAGAAAACGGCTCAAGTCATAAAAAAGTTCAAGAGATATTAGTTTAATACCTTCCCCAAGGGTTATTGTTGTAGTGTTTTTGGAGCACAAGTGTACCAAGAAACACCCCCTTAGCAATGGATTGTTACCTGCAAAGGATCACAATCAAAATTGGTGTTGTTAGTGGACAAACTTAAATAAACATAACATTGTAAATAATGGATACAATGCATACATAAACATAAACTTAAACAAAGAGGTGCATGAACATAAAAATTCTCAAATGGAGCGAACACATCAATAATATATGGAAATATCTCCCTTTATTGATTGTTGTTGGTAGTGGTTGAATACAATCAGAATACTAAAACAGTTGAAGAGAATTCCTTGAGATAGGGAGCTTAAAAATCCTCAAAAGGGATGTTTCTTTTCCTCAATCTCTTTGCAATTTTCTCCTCTCTCTCAAAGAAGTGTGAAGACTCTTCAAAGTGCGGAATGGTCTTCACTCACTAAGATTTTGGTTTTATTAGAAGAAATTTGGCCAACATGATAGTGCTCTTCACTTCCTTAGTTCAACAATGAAATGGTTGTTTGCTTACAAGAAATTTTTCTAGCATAACAATGTCTCTTCTATTGTCACTCACGTGGCCTATTTATATAGAGTTTTTTGAATCCCTCTTCCCTCTCTTCGTACATGTATGCTGAAGACACATGAGTAGGACAAGAGGATTCCATTAAGGGTTGCACTTCTCCAGGTCGACTCGAATTCAGTTGTACTAGGATGATCTTGTATCAAGAAATCGGCTCCAAGTGTGTAGAATGGTCCTGGACTGCTGAATCACCTTTTCTACAATCGAGTGGCTTTTTGAGGATATGTTGTGCACACACATTTATCAAATAAATCTACGCACGACCTTATTGATTTCCTTTATAAACTTTGGACCTTAGGAGAACCTTTGATTTTTGAATCTTTAAAATGTATTCATCTCGAAATATCTCCACCTGTGCATTCAGCTGGACACTTTAAATGTCTTCTAGATTTTACTAGAAGGTATATGATTTTTCAGTGTTAACAGGTGCCCCATGATATATGAGGTTAGGAGTAGAAGTATAGCCCAAATACATCAAGTTTCCATTTTCTTTGGAGAGTTTGATTAACTTTTCAAGAGAGAGAATAGCTTGTTTTGGAGATGAGTAGAGAAAAATCCTTGACTAAGTATGAAGGATACCGATGCTTTGGTAGAAAAATGAAAATAATGGTGTGTTTTATACAACGCGGGCATGTCCCATGCTTTTTATGATGGATGTTACACAGTTTTTTTTCATGCCTCTTGTACTTCCCTACGACATACCCTAAAGTGCCCGAAACATGACCATTACATAGTATACTCATCCATGTATACAACTCAGATCCCTCCCTTAACTTTGCTTGGAAAATCTCTGGAGATTTCCCTGAAGAAATAACTCTTAAAACCCTAAAATGAGGGTCATTACTCTTATGAAGCTCAAAACCACGATGGTCACTTGTTGCACTGTGTTAGGCCCCCACAGTGGAGGATTTTTCCTCACAATGGAGGATTTTCCCCCATAATGGAGGATTTTTTCATTTTTAGACTTCATTGCTTGTTTGTAGTCAATGTCACTTTCTGGTAGATGTCTAAAGATTGTTAATTTGAATTGTTCTTGAATATTTTGAGTTTCTTTTTTGTTTTCCTTTACCATCGTGGGTTTGGCCCTGACAGTCCCAATGATATCGCAGGTTTTCTAGTTATATTAGAGATGATAGCTACTTTCTTCCTAACAGGTGTAATGATTGCAAAGAATTAAGAAATTTAAGGTTTTTCTTCTCATTTTCAGTTTTGTGTATCTTCTCCCATTGATTTACCAATGTGATCTTCATTGACTATTTTTTTTGTCTAATTACAATTGTCTTTTAACCTGGATTGAGTGTCCTTGAAGTTTGATTAGCCTTTTAGGGTTTCTAGGTCTTCTAGTTCAACCTACGTCCACTCGTTGGTCTTCCCATAAGAGATTAGAGATCAATAACCCGTGTTAAAGAGTTTTTGTGTGTTCATACATACTTTGCATATCACTTTTTGGTTCTTGTCTCGTAAGTTGTTTTCATTAGTGGATATTGTGAAAGTCACTTAAGTTTCTTTTTAACAAACGATATATTACAAATCGATTGTCTCATTGGAATCAAAAGGAAGTGTTTGCTTTGATTGTTGTGTTTCTAAGAGTGAAAGTGATATTCGTTTCATATTTTAAGAAGCATTTTGAGTTGCATTCAAATCATTGATGTGAAAGATATTTTCGTATTTCTTGGCTTGCCTACATTCTCTTTAACTTTGCACTAGATTACATTAGTTGCATTTTGAAAAAGAGAAAAACTCATCATTATACCTTAAGGAAATTTGTATTTAAGGTTTGTTTTGGCATTGCATTTGCTTATCATATGAAATATTACATTTCATATTTTACTTTTAGAATTTGAAGATTGTCATGGATACACTTTTGAATTTGGTTTGATGCATGATTTGAGTGATCTTCTTCCCTACATAGATAGCTTTCATCGAATTGAAGGATTTCTTTTCATCATCTAGTTTCATTTTAGGAGAAAGTAACATCGTTAAGGCCTTGAAATTGAAACACAATTGCAAGATCAACTTTAAAAATCTATCAATTAATCTAAGGAGCATTTGAAACATTAACATTTATATCTAGTGGTCTAGGTCAGAGATGTGTTCTAGCATCTTTAAAACTTACCAGCTGTCATTCGCTTCGGC